>OX463227.1:54850157-56100157 GCA_949820135.1 Sylvilagus floridanus
TCAAAACAATGATCTATACATTAAAAATTTGATATTGCAAAGAATAATTAATTAATACTTAAATAGATATTAATTAATACTAATATAGTAGAAGATTCAATGCCAAAACTGATCTTTATTTCAATGCAACACTCCTCCAAAAATTCCAGATATGTTTTATGGAAAATGCCAAATTCATTAGAAATTTGTTTACTGAGAAAGAAGCAGCAACAAGTGATGACAAAAGAAATTGGGTCCCTGACACCACATGGGAGACATGTATTGCAATTGCTGGCTCCTGAGATTTTTCTATCTTTTCTTCACCCTCTGAGGACATGTATAACCTATTTTATTTTGATGAATGCTATTTCAATGGACAAGACTAGAAAAAGTCTTGTCAAAATTATAGATTTTAGACAAGACTAGAAAATTTTTCTATGTGGGAATACAATGGTTTCTTCAAAAATTACTAGTTTGCATTTCACTATTATGATTATTTCCATGCAATGTGTGTTTACATAAATTAGAGAAGAGGCAGAAAAGATATAATCGTGTACTATCTAGTAGCAATATAGGTTTTCGTTTTTTTCCTACTAGTTGCTGATTCAGGAAAAGCTTAAATCTTTGGGTTAGGAGAGATATAAAGTGAAATGGACAGAAGTTACTGAGTCCAAATAAAATTAATTCATTTTTATAATCAATCAAAACTAGTAAACTGATTTTAGTTAAAAAGGTTAAATGGGAATTTTTCAAATTTTAGGAATATAAAGGTCATAGAAAATAATGGAAACAATTTGGCACAAGCTGTGATCCTGTTGAAATATATAAAATTTAGAACTATTTATTACTACCATCTAAGAAGGAGTAAAAGATGAACTACCATAAGGTATTAGACTGTGCATATTCGGAGGTCAAATAGCTAACTGGATAATGAAGAGGATGGAAACTCGAACAGTTTGCTACCTTTTTCTAACTTCCCTGATAAATCTCTACAAATTCCGGCTCTTTAAACATCATATATTTATTGTCATATTCATTCTTTTGTGTGGCAGATATCCAACTTGGATCTCCCTGGAGTAAAATCAAGGTGTCAGCAGACTGCATTCCCTTCAGCATGCTCCAGGGAAAAAAGTATTTCCTCTCTTTGATTACCTTCCAAAGGCTGCCCACATTTCACTTTTTTAAAAAACAGATTTTATTTATTTGAAAGTCAGAGTGACAGAGAGAGAGAGAGAGAGGAACAAAGAAAGAGAGAGAATCTTCCATCTGCTAGTTCACTATCCAGATGCCCTCAAGAACCAGGGATAGGCCAGGCCAAAGTCAAAGAACGGAAGCCGAAAATTCCACCCAGGTCCCCAACGTGGGTGGCATGGACCCTGGCAGATGAACCATCATCCACTGCCTTCCCAGAGTGCCTTAGCTAGAGGCTGAATTGGAAATGCAAACTAGCAGTGACATAAATCAAGCACTCTGTGACATGGCGTACAGACATCCCAGGAGGTGGCTCAATTTACTATGTCACAAAATCTGCCCCTACACATTTTATAGTTTGTCACCCCCTTATTCCATCTTCAAAGCTGCTAATGTGACACCTTTCTGACCATTCTTCCATAGTTACATTTCCCTCTCACAATATTCCCAGAAGGGATTCCAGTGGGTCCTAAAACACCAACATGTTTAGATTAGTCCCAACTGTACAATTCAGGAAAATAAACCCATCTCAATATCTTAGTTTAATCATGCCTACAAAGCCTGGTTTGCTATGTCAGGTACATGTTCACAAGTTCCCAAAATTAGAATGAGAACATCATTGAAAGACCATTATTTTGCATATCATAGCAGAAAACAAGTCAGTAGATGAAAAATTCATTTTGTTTCAATATTATTCTCTGAAGCTGTATGTTTATAGAAATTCCTTCGTTGCTTAGCACAATATATTGAGTGCTCATTTCTCTTTTTTTGTAGTGCAAGTGAAAATAACATATCTCATAAGCACTAAATTACTTTCATATATCTATAAAGAGAACATCTTGCTCTCAATAAGTATGCCAGAGGGGTACCTAATAATGTCATATTATACTCATTGGTATCTGTTAGTGAGGACAGTCACTGTTAAAAAACAAGTATCTTTCAAAGATCAGTTAAATTTCTTCTGTTTCTGGGCTGAATTAATTAACTTACTGTGGTGCTAAAATAATGGTGTCAGTAAAATATTTATTTTTAATTGCTCATTTACCTCCAATAAGTTGGGAATGCTATAGGCCAATAGAAAGAAAGAGTGGTTTGAAAGGATATCCTGATAACACCTGTCAAACCTTGTCAAACCTGGTCTACTAGGATTGAACTTTCTGTAGTTTAGTTTGCAATGCAGAAGCCATAGACGCAGGGACTGGAGGACTAAGCATTGCCCCTTGGCTGTAAATGCTTTAGTGATCTGTTGTATCATCATCTATTCCATTCCTATGAGAATTTATATATTTTAACATGATGGAAAATAATGTAGCTTCATCTTCAGAAAAATAAATCTGGTTAAAATACATTAGATGATGTGGAGCTTTTAAAATACCTTATTTCTACATGAAAATCCTCGGGAATATCTAAATTCAAATTCACTTTGATAAACATACCAACAAACAAATGGTTGAAACAAATACTAAAGTACATATTCCAATTCAATATAATGATAACTTAAGATGTACAAACGCATAATAGTACATTCCTCAATTTGCAGTACTTGGATATTATATTCCCTGTAATCCAAATACATAAAGTTTTGGAGACTATGGCCATGAAAAAACGTGCACTAAAATTAAAATTCTGTGATCGTGTCCTGTTTTTGTCTTCAGGAACTATAAAATAATATTAAAAACTTAAAATCATAATAACTACCATCAAGAATTATGAACTCTTCATCTAGCATATATTGAATTATATTAGTGTGTTTTATGATCCTTAAAATCCTGGTTATATTTTAAAGGATGTTTTGGTCTTGCTGAGAAATAATTCAAGGACTGTGGGAGAGCACATAACAAACAAAATTATGATTTCCCTTCAGTTTGATTATTTTAAAAACCTGAAATCATTATTACTATTAACTCAATTCTGAAAGATGGACCTGAAAATCTCTAAAAGCCAGCTTGTCTCAAAAACGTACTTCTACAATTCAATCATCTTATTTATATGGTGGAAAACAGGCATAGAACTCTCACAACACAGTTGTTCATGTTGCTGATCCTTTTTCTACCCTTCAAAATAGAAGACGAAGCAATTATCTAGTGACAAGTTGTTCCCTTCATAGGAATTGATTGTGTCCCCAAAGGTCATTTACTAGTCAGTTAGCTGCATTAGACGCTGGGAAGTCCAGTAGCAAAGTGTTCAGACCCAGCCAGTGCCTCTTTGTTAGAGGAAAAATCTTCAGTCGGGGTGGCGGGACTGGGGGAGGCTAAGGGGAAATGGAGAGGTAAGAGCAAGCTCCAAGACAAAGAGAATGTGAGAAACCAATACAGTGAGAAACCACTTCTGCTGCCACTTGGTTCTGCAAGAATTGCCAAAGTATGGCCCTCTAAGATCGGTTTCATACTCTGGCAATATGGCCACCTTCTAGCACGACAGGAATGCACGAACAGACTTTTCCTGTTAACAGTGGTATCTGATGCCTAGCCAACCCGTGACAAATCCTGAAATAAAATACCCACCAACATAATACTCTCCCTCACTCATAGCTGCCTGAGTCAAATTTGGGGCTTTTATCTGGAAACAACAATGTAAACATTTGTGTATCAATTTATTACCTGGACAGTGTGACTAATTACATGGATCAACAGGATGATCATTAAGTCCATAGAAATCAATAAATTAGGTCATCATACATGCACAATATAAAGACTGTAGAGGAATGTGAAAATAGTAAAATATTTCAGAACATTTTAATTTTAGTGAAACTGCATGGAAAACTGTTATAGCATACCATGAATGAATTAAACATGGAGAACATGTCTTAAATACTCAGTGATATCACTGCTGCAAAGACTGGTTTCAAATACCTATTGTTAGTAATGTGTATTAAGAGAGAAAGAATTGTGTCTATTTTTCCAGGTTCTTACCTATCAAGGTGGCAAAGTATCTATGGACTTATGCTGTGTGATGTTTTGTTCCCAAACTCCACCCAAAAGAGCAACACTGGAAGTAGGGGATATGATTGTGGGGGGTGAAGGGAGAAGGTACAAGGGATTTGCTACAACATGACTGGTATCAAAGGTAGTGTGATGTCTTCTGGAGAAGAGAGGGGACCTCCTTCTGATAGTTTCAATACTGACACACTAAATTAAATCAGATGACTACTTATCCTTTGAACGTCTGATTCATAAGCTTCTATTCCAGTAAAGTAGTTTTTTGTTTTTTTAAATACAGCCCCATTTCAGTATGAGAAAATGTTCAGAACTTCAAAACAGATGTTTGTTTCCATGGTTCTCCTACTGGTGCTTTGTACTAGGAAACTGGAGCTTGTTTACTCAGCCGATTTGCAAACACCAAGAACTATTATTGGGAGCTCAAGATACATGGAGCTAATGTGCTTAGAACTACTAAGGGAAATAGTTAATTTTCAAATATCATCCCCTCCCCCCCCCCAAAAAAAAATAGCACTCTCATTCATTTTGGCCAAAATCACCTTCAAAATGAAATAAAACAAACCTCTTTCTATAATTTCTGAGCATGAGAATTCACAATGAATCAGAGACTCACAAGCATATATGAGCGGAAAAAGAGGACAAACTCGGATATTATTCTCACATTTCTACTATTTTGGTCTTACACAAATGTTTAAGAACACATAGTATTAATTCCAATCAAAATGTTTCAATCAAAAGCTTTATCAATTCAACCTTGCAAGTATGAATAACGCTTTACATTGTTTACACAATGATAGCAAAAATTTCTAATAAAGTTCAGATCAATTTCTTATCACAGACAAAATAATTGGGCTGAATTTTACTCAAGTATAACACATCAGAGGTCAGGAAAGAAGCAATGAGGATTCTCTGAGGGTGGCATCCCTTAGAAAGGGAGAACCGGGTGAGAAGAGCACATCTCCACCAGAAGACTTCATGAGAGCAAAAAGGCAAAAATAGGGCCTATCAAGCTCATAGGGAGTATACATAGAACACTTGTTGTCCCAGAGTTCTTGAACTGGCTATGCAACCTGGAAAGAGGCAGTTTTCAGCTTCCAAAATGTGTTTTAATCTGCAATTAATAGAGACAATGGAATCCTGAAACAGTAGTATCTCTTAAGCTGATGACATTTCAGAGCAGAGAGGGCCCTGGGTGAACTGGCCAAGTTGGCAGTATTGCAGATCAGACAGCAGATACTAGATGCTGCAGGGCTCTGTGCTTTGTCCACTGAGGCACCTCAGGAATGCTGGGGAGCTCAGCCTCCCCAGCAGTGGCAGGAAACCAAAGAAGCCTGAGGACGCCCAAGGAAAAACACAGGTGTTAGGCAATCCCAGATATTTGTGCCTGAATACTGGTGTGGGTACCAGAGTCCCACTCTTTTCCAGTGTCTTGATTACAACCTAGGACAGAACTTCAGAGGACAAAGAATCCTTAGTAGCCACAGAATGCCAAGGGGATTATATCTTCCTGAGTCTCAATAGGATGCAAGGGAAAACCATTAGGGCTAGGGATAGGGTTAAAATGCTCCTGCTCCTTAAAACATCAGTCTCTACATGCTGCTGCTCCAAAACTCTGGGTCAAGAACTATTGTGTGTGTACTGCCTCGTACCAGGATCCATCATCCTTTTGTTTTTTTTCTGTGATCATAGTATCTACCATTAAGGATGATCTACTCTGTGCTGGCACCTGCCTAAGAGATGTCAGCCTTAGAGAGTCCTGATTATTTATTTCCTGACCTATGGTGTGCTATGATTTGGTAAAAGTCCACCTGTAACTATTCACCTTCATCTTCAATGAGAAATTGATTTTCACTGTACTTGAAAATTTTATTTACTGCCATTATACAGAAACAATGTAATGGGTTATTTCTACTTGCAAAGCAGAATGGGTAAAACTTATTGATGGGACAGAGGGATTTACCCAGATTTCATTTTGAACATGGCATAGCTATGTCCAAGTACTCCTGAGTGTCCGCCAGGATATCAGGGGAGCATGAGAGCCCCTGCAGACCCTCTTAATGTCTTTACATCCCTGGGTAACTGCTGCAATCTTGAGAAAGGAAACAATGCTGCATTCACATGTGCAGTGTGGGATTGGGCAGCCTCACAGTACTGTAACCCTAGCTGCAAATCACATCTTGAGACAATTCTTTAAGAATACTAACACTGTTTACTTGTTCTTCTCTGCCTTTATTATTTTCCCTCACTATACCTGTAAAACACACCCTTCAAATAGCTCAATCCATACCTTAGGAGAGGTACATGGTAGAATGGAAAACAAAGTATCTTTCTGGCTTTGCGTTCAAAAACATAAAACTCATAGGACAATAATAAAATGAGTTTTAGTCTAGACAAAATATTTGAGTGTATAAGACTAAGAGAACATATTGCTAATCCTCGATGAAAGTCACAAGAGGACTTTGCAGGGGCAAACTGGCCAGCAATGCTGGTACTTCCACTCTTAGGTCTTGATCCTGACTATCTGACATGTATCAGTTCCAGTTTAAGTGGATGGAAGTGATGCACACTACAACTAGGTTTGATTCCACTAAGCTTCATGCTCAGTCTTTTCTCTAGAAGAGATACTAGAAAACAGTGGTGCTGCGAGATGGAAAGAGCTCAAGAATCACGGTGTGACTGAAATGCTCACAGAATACACAATAGAAATAGGGTATAACCAAGATAAAAGCCAGTAGGGTTTGAATTCTTTTTGCTTCTCCTTACCTCCATATTACTGCTTTCATGAACCCGCAGATTTCTGGATTTAAAAAAAAAAAAAAGAGGCCGGCGCCGTGGCTCAACAGGCTAATCCTCCGCCTTGCGGCGCCGGCACACAGGGTTCTAGTCCCGGTCGGGGCGCCGGATTCTGTCCCGGTTGCCCCTCTTCCAGGCCAGCCCTCTGCTGTGGCCCGGGAGTGCAGTGGAGGATGGCCCAAGTGCTTGGGCCCTGCACCCCATGGGAAACCAGGAGAAGCACCTGGCTCCTGCCATCGCATGAGCGCGGTGCGCCGGCCGCAGCGCGCCGGCCGCGGCGGCCATTGGAGGGTGAACCAACAGCAAAGGAAGACCTTTCTCTCTGTCTCTCTCTCTCTCACTGTCCACTCTGCCTGTAAAAAAAAAAAAAAAAATTAAAAATAAATAAAAATTAAAAAAAAAAAAAAGAGACTTTCTTTGTAGACAGCTTCCATGGAGAAAATGACAGAATCCTAGCAATGAAGATATCCATGTGGACTGAAGAAATATGGGCAGCCTCACAAAGATTCCCACAGCTGGGTGTTGTTCCAAAGCAAGCAATACAGAGCACAATGGTAGAACAAGGGAAAATGATGGGACACAGGATCAAAGCAATGGGCTTTGGAGCTTACCGCACAACATGGTCACCATGTTATCCTTGGCAATGCCTCCATTGGCTGATACCTGGGAATATATATATATACTCCTTCTCCACATCCTTCAGTGTAACCTGGCATGGTCCAAAAGTATTGCAGAGAGTTGTCGGACCAGATGAGACCCATCAGAAAGGAATATACAGGGTGAACATACATGTGGTTTATCTTAAGTAGTGCTGTCATATATTTAATGTTTTAGCATAATTATTTCCAATAACCCCTTTTCTTCTGAAAAAAATCTAGCGTAGATGGCAAATATTATGGTCTGCATAAAAATACATCATAGATACATCTATAGATATATAATATTAAGGATGAAATGTCCCTTCCTGACTATGTTCCTAAGCAAGCTCCCTAAAAAGTGTAATTTTAAGAGAAAGGATACAAAACCAAGATTACATTTCTGCTACTGAAGAATGTGGCCTCAAAATAGAAATTGAATTTATTTATACAAAAGTTATATTTCTTACATTGTTCAAAAATAGTGAGCTTATCTGCAGCACATGTGTTACACACACACTACTGTGTAGAATAGATCAGACATCGAATACCTGCTTCTTCATTTTATTTACCATTACATTTTAGGTCTGATTCTTAATCTATGCAAGCCTGGGTTTCCCCTACCTCATTTGAGGCTTATAATCCCTGATTTACAATGTTATTTTGAGAATTAGCTAATAAATATGTTTAGTTTGTTCACTTAAAATACGAATATACACTGAAATTTAGACTTTGCTACATGTGCTTATATAAGGAACACAATTAAAAGATAAGGTTTCTGGTTCAAAAGATTTTGCAATCTTGCATAGTATTTCCATAATAAATATTCTTTTTATTTATTTTCAACTTTTATTTAATATAAATTTCCAAAGTACAACTTTTGGATTATAAGGCTTTTCCCCCATAACCTCCCTTCCACCCACAATCATCCCATCTCCCACTCCCTCTCCCATCCCATTCTTCGTCAAGATTCATTTTTCAATGATCTTTTTATACAGAAGATCAATTTAGCATATACTAAGTAAAGATTTCAACAGTTTGCACCCAAACAGACACAGAAAGTTTAAAGTATTGTTTCAGTACTAGTTATGCCATTAATTCACATAGTACAACACATTAAAGACAGAGATCCTACATGGGGAGTAAGTGCACAGTGATTCCTGTTGTTGACACTCTTGTTTATGGCACCAGTAATCATCTGAGGCTCTTGTAATGAGCTGCCAAGGCTATGGAAGCCTCTTGAGTTCACAAACTCCGATCTTATTTAGACAAGGCCATAGTCAAAGTGGAAGTTCTCTCCTCCCTTCAGAGAAATGTACATCCTACTTAGATGGCCCATTCTTTCCACTGGGATCTGACTCACAGAGGTCTTTCATTTAGGTCAATTTGTTTTGCCACAGTGTCTTGACTTTCCATGGGCTTTTTAGCTGCTTCCAAATGCCTTAAGGGCGGATTCTGAGCCAGAGTGCTGTTTAGGACATCTGCCATTCTGAGTCAGCTGTGTATCCTGCTTTCCATGTTGGATCATTCTCTCCTTTTTAATTCTATCAGTTAGTATTAGCAGACACTAGTCTTTTTATCTTAATTATGATCAATTATGAACTGAAACTGATCACTTTCACTAGTGAGATGGCATTGGTACATGCCACCTTGATAGGATTGAATTGGAATCCCCTGGCACATTTCCAGCTCTACCATTGGGGTAAGTCCGATTGAGCACATGCTGAACTGTACATATCCTCCTCTCTTATACCCCTCTTACATTTAACAGGGATCACTTCTCAGTTAAATTCAAACACTTAAGAATAATGGTGCATTAATTAAATAGTTCAACCAATGGTATTAAATAGAACAAAAAATACCAAAAGGAATAAAATAATGAGTTATTCATCGACAGTCAGGACAAGGGCTGATAAAGTCATTATTTCTTATAGTGTCCATTTCACTTCAACACGTTTCCTTTTAGGTGCACAGTTAGTTGTCACCGATCAGGGAGAACATATGACATTTTTCCCTTTGGGACTGGCTTATTTCACTCAGTATGATGCTTTCCAGATTCCTCCATTTTATTGCAAATGACCAAATTTCATTTTTTTTACTGCTGTATTCTATAGTATATATCCCATAATTTCTTTATCCAGTCTTCTGTTTTTTTTTTAACTTTTATTTAATGAATATAAATTTCCGAAGTACAGCTTTTGGATTACATTGGCTTTTTCCCCCCATAACTTCCCTCCCACCAACAACCCTCCCCTCTCCCGCTCCCTCTCTCCTTCCATTCACATCAGATTCATTTTCAATTATCTTTATATACAGAAGATCAGTTTAGCATATATTAAGTATAGCTTTCAACAGTTTGCACCCACACAGAAATACAAAGTATAAAATACTGTTTGAGTAGACTAGTTATAGCTTTAAAAAACAATGTAAAACACATTAAGGACAGAGATCCTACATGAGGAGTAAGTGCACAATGCCTCCTGTTGTTGACTAAACAAATTGACACGCTTATTTATGGCATCAGTAATCACCCTAGGCTCTTGTCATGGGTGCCAAGGCTATGGAGGCCTTTTGAGTTTGCCATTACCCAGTCTTCTGTTGATGAGCATTTAGGATGATTCCAAGTCTTAGCTATTGTAAATAAAGCTGCAATAAACATTGAGGTGGAGACAGCTCTTTTATTTGCCAATTTAATTACCTTTGGGTAATTTACAAGCAGTGAGATGGCTAGGTCATGTAGTAGGGCTATATTCAGATTTTTGAGGAATCTCCAAACTGTCTTGCATAGTGGCTTTACCAGTATGCATTCCCACCAATGGTGAGTTAGTGACCCTTTTTCCCCACATCCTTGCCAGCATCTGTTGTTGGTAGATTTCTGTATCTAAGCCATTCTAACAGGGGTGAGGTGAAACCTCATTGTGGTTTTGATTTGCATTTCCTGATTGCTAGTGTTCCTGAACATTTTTTTATGTGTCTGTTGGCCTTTTGGATTTCCTCTTTTGAAAAATGTCTATTGAGGTCCTTGGCCCATCTCTTAAGTGGGATATTTGTTTTGTTGTTGTGGAGTTTCTTGATCTATTTGTAGACTCTGGTTATTAATCCTTTATCAGTAGCATAATTTGTAAATATTTTTTTCCCATTCTGTCGGTTGCCTCTTCACTTTCCTTACTGTTTCTTTTGAGATACAGAAACTACTCAATTTGATGCAATCCCAAATGTTAATTTTGGCTTTGACTGCCTGCATGTCCAGGGTCTTCCAGGAAGTCTTTGCCAGTCCTAATATCTTATAGGGTTTCTCCAATGTTCTCTAATGATTTGATGGTGTCGGGTTATAGGTTTAGATCTTTAATACATGTTGAGTGCATTTTGTGTAAGCTGTAAGGTAGGGGTCTTGCTTCATGTTTTTGCATGTGGAAATCCAGTTTTCCCAGCACCATTTCTTGAATAGACTCTCCTTGCTACAGCAATTGGTTTTAGATACTTGATCAAATATAAGTTTGCTGTAAATGCTTGAAATGATTTCTTGTGTTTTTCTTCTGTTCAATTGGTCTATCAATCTGTTTCTGTACAAGTACCATGCTGTTTTGATTACAACTGCCCTGTTGTGTGTCCTGAAATCTGGTATTGTGATGCCTCCAGCTTTGTCTTTCTTGTACAAAATTGCTTTAGCTATTCGAGGTCTCCAGTGTCTCCATATGAATTTCAGCATCATTTTTTTCAAGATCTGAGAAGAATGTTTTTGGTATTTTGATTTGGTATTGCATTGAGTCTATAAATTGCTTTTGAGAAAATGGACATTTTGATGATATTGATTCTTCCAATCCATGAGCATGGAAGATTTTTTCCATTTTTTGGTATCCTCTTCTATTTCTTTCTTTAAGGTTTTGTAATTCTCATTGTAGAGATCTTTGACATCCTTGGTTAAGTTTATTCCAAGGTATTTGATTTTTTTGTAGCCATTGTGAATTGGATTGATCTTAGAAGTTCCATCTCAACCGTTGCATTGTCTGTGTATACAAAGGCTGCTGATTTGTGTGCATAGATTTTATATCCTGGTACTTTGCCATACTCTTTTATGAGTTCCAATAGTTTCTCAGTAGAGTTCTTTGGATCCCCTAAATAAAAAACATATCATCTTCCTTCCCAATTTGTATCCCTTTAATTTCTTTTTCTTGCCTAATGGCTCTGGCTAAAACTTCCAGGACTATATTGAATAGCAATGGTGAGAGTGGGCATCCCTGTCTGGTACCAGATCATAGAGGAAATGCTTCCAACTTTTCCCCATTCAATAGAATGCTGGCTGTGAGTTTTCATAAACTGCTTAAATTGTGTTGAGGAATGTTCCTTCTATACCCAATTTGCTTAGAGTTTTCATCATGAAAAGGTGTTGTATTTTATCAAATGCTTTCTCTGCATCTATTGAGGTAATCATATGGTTTTTCTTCTGCAGTTTGTTAATGTGGTGTATCACATTGATTGTTTTGAGAATATTGAACCATCCCTGCATACCAGTGATAAATCTCACTTGGTCTAGTTGGATGATCTTTCTGATGTGTTGTTGCAATCTACTGGCCAGAATTTTATTGAGGATTTTTGCATCTATGTTTATCAGGGAAATTGGCCTGTAATTCTCTTTCTCTGCTGCATCTCTTTCAGGTTTAGGAATTAAGGTGATGCTGGCTTCATAGAAAGAATTTGGGAGGATTCCCTCATTTTCGATTGTTCTGAATAGTTTGAGAAGAATTGGAGTTAGTTCTTCTTTAAACGTCTGGTAGAATTCAGCAGTGAATCCATCTGGTCCTGGGCTTTTCTTTGTTGGGAGGGGCTTTATTACTGATTCAATTTCTGACTCAGTTATGGCTCTGTTTAGGTTTTCTATGTCTTCCTGGTTCAATTTAGGTAGGTTGTATGTGTCCAGGAATCTATTTCTGATAGATTTCCCTGTTTGCTGGTATACAACTCGTAGTAATTTCTGACGACTCTTTTTATCTCTGTGTTGTCTATTGTTACATTTCCTTTTTCGTCTCTAATTTTATTGATTTGGGTCTTTTTTTGTTAGTTGGACAAATGGTGTGTCAATTTTGTTTATTTTTTCAAAAAATAGCTCTTCATTTGGCTGATCCTTTGTAATGTTTTTTGGTTTCAATTCTATTGATTTTAATTATTTCTCTTCTACTAGTTTTGGCTCTGGTTTGCTGCAGTTTTTCTAGAACCTTGAGATGCATTGAAAGCTCATTTTTCTGGTGCCTTTCCAATTTCTTGATTTAGGACCTATTGCTGTAAACTTTCCTCTTAACACTGCTTTTGCTGTATCCCAAAAGTTTTGATAAGTTATGTTATCCTCATTTACTTCCAGGAAGTTTTTGATTTCTCTTTTGATTTCTTCTATGACCCAGTTTTCATTCAGGAGCATTTTGTTCAGTCTCCATGTGTTTGCATATGTTCTAGAGATTCCTGATTTACTCATTTCCAGCTTCATTCCCTTGTGCTCTGAGAAGATGCATTGCTTGATTTCAATTATGTGAGACTTGCTTCATGGCCTACTATGTGGTCAATCCTAGAATAAGTTCCATATACTGATGAGAAGAATGTTTATTCTTCAAGTGTAGGATGTAAAGGATCTTTAGATATCTATTATATTTTTTTCATCTATAGTGTCAATTAAATCTGCTTTTTCCTTGTTGATCTTGTGTCTGGTTGATCTGTCCATTGCTGAAAGTGAAGTATTAAAGTCCCCCTACTATTGCATTGGAGTCTAAGTCTCCTGTTAAGTTCATTAACATATCTTTTAAATAGCCCAGTGCCCTGTAATTAGTTGCATATACATTTATAATAGTTACATCTTCCTGTTGAATTGATCCCTTAATCATTATATAGTGCCCCTCTTTGTCTCTTAACAGTTTTTGTGTTAAAGTTAATTTTGTCTGGTATTAAGATGGCTACACCAGCTCTTTTTTGTTTTCTGTTGGCATGGAATATCATTTCCCAACCTTTCACTTTCAGTCTGCGTGCATCTTTGTTGGAAAGATGTGTTTCTTGTAAGCAGTAAATAGATGGGTTTTGTTTTTTAACCCATTCAGCCAGTGTGTGTCTTTTAACTGAAGTGTTGAGGCCATTTACATTCACTCTGACTATTGTTGAATCATGACTTTGCCCTGCCATTTTTCAAAGATATTTCTTTTTCTAACATATACTTTGAACTTCCTGTGATCTTTTACTGAGAGATTTTTATCCTTTACTTTCTTTCATATTAATGACTGTGTTTCTGTGTGTTACAGATCTTTAAGCATCTTTTGCAGGATTGGATGAGTGGTGAGCAATTCTTTCAATGTCTGTTTGCTATGAAAAGTCTTTATTTCTCCTTCATTCAAAAATGAGAGCTTTGCAGGATAAAATATTCTGGGCTGGCAGTTTTTTTCTTAGTACTTGGGCTATACCTTGCCATTCCCTCTTAGCCTGTAGGGTTTCTGATGAGAAGTCTGCTGTGAGTCTAATTTGACATCCTCTTACAGTAATCTGGTGTTTCTCTCTTGCATATTTTAGAATGTTTTCTTTATGTTTCACTGTGGTGAGTTTGATTACATTGTGTCATGTCAAGCATCTCTTCTGGTCATGTTTATTGGGAGTTCTGTGTGCTTCCTGTACTTGGATGTCTCTTTCCTTCTCCAAACCCGGGAAGTTTTCTGCTAGTATCTCACTAAAAAGACCTTCTAATCTTTTCTCTCTCTCCATGCCTTCCTGAACTCCTAGACACCAAATGTTGGTTTTTTTTTTTAATAGCATCCCAACAATATTTTTTAGATTTCTAATTTCCTATTCTTGTCTTTGGTTTGACATTACACATTCCTGTGCTCTGTCTTGTAAGTTTGATATTCTCTCTTCAACTGTGTGTTTTATTTGTTCTATTGAATTCTTCATTTCATTTTGATTTCTCTTCAATATCTCAATTTCACATTTTATTAAATTCCTCATTTCATTTTGATTCCTTTAATTTCATTTTCATGAGAGAGATTTTTGTCATGTCCTGCATGAATTTCATGTATTTGTTTTTGATTATTATTAGGAAAAATTATATACTGAAAGAAATACAACATAGCCTAATATTATGATACATAAGACCACAAACTCTGTAGCTACACTTCCAATTTATGAAGCTCAGCCCTGCTACTTAATAGATGAATAGTTTGATAAAAAAATTTTGTATTTTTATAGCCTCTGTTGTATTGTTTTGTTTTTACTTCGAAATGGGTATTAATAAAATTCATTAATAAAGAATTTTAATGGTTTAGATTAATTAATATATATAACACATTGTAAACACTGTCTTAAGTGTTTGCTATTATAATTTCTTGGGCCTTTATGATTACAGAGCTGAGCAGCTATCACTCCATTTGTTCAGTTGGTTTCCCAGTCTTGTACAATATACCTCCAAAACATCTATTGTCTCTTCCATGCAGTTTCCACTACAACCTTCTCCTCCAACTCTCCCAAATATATGCTTTTGAAATCATATAGCTATGGATTCTTAGTTCAGTGGTATAACAGGCTTTTAAAATGCTGAGTTGTCTTCTCATATTCAGGTCCTTTAATTTGCATGATTTTAGGAAATGAATAACATGCAGGAAATTTTAGAGTTACCAATGAAACAATTTGAAAATTGGTCAGCTAATTTGTGGATAGCTTTTATTTTTTTTCATGCAAGTGAATGGTGAAAACTGAAAAAGATATAAAACATGGAAATGAAACTTAAATTTTCCTACTTGTGACATATTTAAACCTCTATATTAATCATAGCGTTTTAATTTCAAGTTTAAAAAGTCTCATGTTGTACAATTTCCTAAATTTCAATGCATAGGTACTTGGCTAGTAACATAGATTAATACTTTGGTAAACCTAACCAATAGCAAAACTGTGAAATCAGAAAATTTGTACCATAATATTTTACATCTCTTGCTTTTAATAGATAATATATACAAACTTTTTTATAGAAAGCTTTTATTTAATAAATATAAATTTCATGGGGCTGGTGCCATGGCTCACTTGGTTAATCCTCTGCCTGTGGTGGTGGTATCCCATATGGGCAGCAGGTTCTAGACCCTGTTGCTCTTCTTCCAGTACAGCTCTCTGCTGTGGCCTGAGAAGGCAGTGGAGGATGGCCCAAATCTTGTGCCCCTACACCCACATAGGAGACCAGGAAGAAGCACCTGGCTCCTGGCCAGCCATAGTGGCCATTTGGGGCGTGAACCAATGGAAGGAAGACATTTCTCTCTGTCTCTCTCTCTCTCTCTCTCTCTCTCTCTCTCTCACTGTCTAACTCTGCCGGTCAAATAAATACAAAATATATATAAATTTCATAACTACAACTTTTGGATTATAGCAGTTCTTTCTGCCATACCCATGCTCTCACCCCAAATTGTCCCACCTCCTACTCCCTCTCCCATCCGTTCTTCATTAAGATTCATTTTTAATTATCTTTATATACAGAAGACCAACTCTATACTAAGTAAAGATTTCAACAGTTTGCACCCAAACAGACACAGAAAGTTTAAAGTACTGTTTGAAGACTAGTTTTACCATTAATTCTCATAATACAATACATTAAAGACAGAGGTCCTACATGGGGAACAAGTGTACAGTGACTCCTGTTATTGATTTAACAACTGACACTCTTATTTATGACATCAGTGATCACCCGAGGCACTTGTCATGAGCTGCCAAGGCTATGGAAGCCTCTTGAGTCCACAAACTCCATTATTTAGACAGGGCTATAATCAAAGTGAAAGGGTGGAAGATCTCTCCTCCCTTCAAAGAAAGATGTCTCCTTCTTGATGGCCCCTTCTTTCCACAGGGATCTCACTCAAAGAGATCTTTCAGGTAGGTAATTTTTTGTCATAGTGTCTTGGCTTTCCATGCCTGAAATGCTCTCATGGGCTTTTTAACCAGATCTGATTGCCTTAAGGGCTGATATTGAACCCAGATTGCTGTTTAGGGCAATTGTCATCCTATGAGTCTGCTGTGTGGCCTGCTTCTCATGTTGAATCGTTCTCTCCTTTTTAATTCTAGCAAATATTATTAGCAGACACTTGGCCTTATTTAGGTGATTCCTTTGACACTTAATCCTATCTTTATTATCAGTTAAGGACTGAAACTGATCATTTTAACGAGTGAGATGGCATTGGGACCTGCCAACTTAATGGAATTTGGAATCCCATGATAAGTTTTTAGCTTTACCCTTGGGGTAAGTCCGAGGGAACATGTGTCAAACTGTACATCTCCTTCTTCTCTTATTCTCACTCTTATATTTAACAGGGATCAATTTTCAATGGGATTAAAACAACTAAGAATAATTTTGTGTTAAGTAAAGAGTTCAACCAATGATATTAAGTGGAAAAAGAAAAAACTAAAAAGAATAAAACAGTAAGCTGTTTTTTGTCAGTCAGGACAAGGGTTGATCAAGTCATTGCTTCTTGTAGTGTCAGTTTCATTTCTTTTTTGTTCGTTTGTTTTTTTTTTGTTTTTGACAGGCAGAGTTAAACAGTGAGAGAGAGACAGAGAGAAAGGCCCTCCTTTTCCGTTGGTTCACCCCCTAAATGGCCGCCACGGTCAGCACATTGCGGCCAGAGCACTTCACCAATCCAAAGCCAGGAGCCAGGTGCTTTGTCCTGGTCTCCCATGCAGGTGCAGGGCCCAAGTGCTTGGGCCATCCTCTACTGCCCTCTTGGGCCCAGCAGAGAGCTGGACTGGAAGAGGAGCAACTGGGACAGAATCTGGTACCCCAATCGGGACTAGAACCTGGGGTGCCGGCGCCAGGTGCTCAGTTGATTTTCACAGATCAGGGAGGTCATATGATATCTGTTCCTTTTAGACTGGCCTGTTTCACTCAGCATAATGTTTCTAGATTCCTCCATTTTGTTGCAAATGACCAGATTTCATTTTTTTACTGCTGTGTAGTATTCCATAGAGTATATGTCCCATAATTTCTTTATTCAGTCTTATTCATATATACAGCTACAAAATTGACCAAAGATATTTGCATATATAAAATATATTAAAATGGAAAGTAAAAAGTTCCAATATAAATAAACTCTTCACAAAGCAGTTAATTATTTTTAATTGACTATGATAATAACTTTCAGCAAAAGCCATGCAGAATAACTTATTTATTCATGAATTCTTTTTTAAGCAAATAATTGATAATAATGGTATAGTAGAGTACAAACTGCAAATTGTTAGAATGAACATTGTTATTTTTAATTTTTTTCTAAAAATATCCTATAAATTCAACATTTCATGTATCTGTTAATATGCCAACTCTTGTAAAATTTTCTGTATTTCAAAATCCAATGACTCAATAGCTCTTCAATAACAGTTTTATATAACAACCTAGTGCAATTATGCTTATTGTAGAAATAATAGAGTTGTGTCTTAAACTTTTCCATATTGCGGCAGCTTTTTAGCTCCTAGGGGAATCAGAGATGATTAGACTCTATTTCTAGTGAAATTCCATTTGGGAATAAGGATGATTTAAAAGAAGGGAATAAGCTTAGTTGTTAAAAAGAAACTTAAATAGATTTTGAATAATGTGCTCTAAAGTCCCTTTCCAACTCTAGTAAAATGTTACCATAAACTCTGTTACTCATTAATTAGTCAGTTAGAAATCCAGTAAAAGTATCAACATAAAACATAAGTATGCTTAAGGTAAATTCAACATTGCAAAAGTATGTGGAGAATAAAATCAAACTTGAATCAAATCCAGATGATGTAAAATTTTTTTCTTTCTTTTATTTTTCTTTACAGAGTAGAAATAACCATATTCTTATGTCTTCTGTTTTTTTTTTCTTGCTCATGAATTATTATCCTTTGTTCTTGTTTTGATTCTTGCTGTTGAATTATCATCCTTTTAAAAGGTTTATTTATTTGAAAGCCAGAGTAACAGATAGAGGGAGAGGGTTGAGGGGCAGAGAGAGAAAGAGAGAGAGGATTAAACCCCAAATGGCCACAATAGCCAAGGCTGTATCAGGGTGAAGCCAGGATCCAGGAGCTTCATCCAGGTCTCCCACATGGGTGTTAGGGGCCCAGGCACTTGTGCCATCTTCCTCTGCTTTCCTAGGCCATTAGCATGGAGCTGGATTGGAAGTGGAGCAGCTGGGACATAAATCAGCACCTATATGGGATGCCAGCATTGCAGGCTGCGGCTTAACCCACTATGCCACGACAGCAGTCTCAGGATTAGAATCCTTTTCTGCATCAGCTTTTGAAAAGCAATTCAAGAGGAAACAGACACCAGTGTTCTCCCAGTTTCTGATTTTTTCACCCAAAAGAGCAGAAAACACATAGGATAGTCATTATCAGAAAGCCTGGCCCCTGTAACTGTATTATTTGACACACTTGGTAAGGAGAATTTTTCCTTAACATACATGAGTACAGGGGAAGAATCCAGTTTGGACCCCTCTCACAAAATCAGTTGCCATAAAGTAACACCACTGAGCCAAGTATATGTTGTCAGTCTTTCATTGCTGACCACATTAGAATTCTACAGAAACCACAGGCAACAGGGAAAATGAATAGTTCTTCAAACTCAATGTAGAGAATTTTTCCTAGCTCATGTTCACCCATACCCCTTTTAAAGTTCAGCACCCTAAACTGTGTCAGATACACATGAAATATGAGCAACAATTTTTAAAGTCAGATGTGAAAATGATCAGCATAAACAAAACCATATTTATATTTTCAAAAAGGCATGATACTGGTGTGATACTGGTGTTTCATCTAAGTAAATTAATATTATAGTTAGCTAAAATCTTTTGTATAACGAGATGGAGCAACAAAATAGATGTAGGACTGAAGGTGGAAGAGGGTAAAATGGAGGAAGAAAAAGGGAAGTTATAAATTAAAATTTAATTTATTGGATTACTAGTGTCCCTGTTTCATTTGGTCTTTAATAATGCAACCAAATAGCAGCAAAGCAATAATTAATTCATCCAATCAATATTTGAAAATCAGAGAACAATTCTGTCTATATCAGGCAACAGAATGTTTACAGAATATTGTAGCTTAGTATCTGTCAGTCCAGGCACCCAGGAATCCAGGACCAAAATGCTTTTGTTTATATGTATTAAGCTTCTTTTTACTGCCATTGTTTAAGTGAGATTTTTATACAATATTTGTTTAGCTATTCTATTTAAAGCTTTTAGGAATATGTGTTCTTAGTCCATGAACAAAACTATTCAATAATACAGCTCAAATTTAAACAAAAGAATACAGGGCTGTTATCCATTATTAGCTTATCTTATAATTTAATTCTTATACAAATGTGTGCTAATCCTTAGATTCAGCATAAATACATAAATTAATTTGTACTTTACAGATGTTAATGGAATCTTAGCAACATTTTTGTACCTCTTTGTATAAACACTGACAGCCAAGGAAGTACATCTTCAATTATCTGTACAATTATCTTTTTTAGCTGGCATACATCATTATTATTGTTATTGTTACTATAAAGCCTTTGTTAAATGTTTAAAATTTCATTTCAGTTTTCAATTACTCTTAAACAAAACTGGTGAGGTAGCACTTTTCTGTCTCTCTTGTAGATGAAAAAGTGCTAATCAAATCATCTTCCTTTGATTTAATGTTTAATATTTCATATCACACCATACCTCATCTAATATGAGGCCAGCTAATTTCTGATTGATAACAGTTTCATTGTGACCAGCTGCCATTTCTGTTTATGACAACTTTGAGATGGTCATCTCAATACTTGTTTGCGTGAATTTGTAGTCATTAGCCAGTAGGCATCCTGGTGGATCCTAATTGATACCCAAATGAATAGCCTCACCAAGGAGACCTGTAATTAAAGAGCCACATGCCTGAAAATGATGAATTCCCAACTTACCTTCCGTGATGCTTCTTGTAGAAAATTATTGAAATACACATTTTGCTGACTTGTAATTCTGTGATAGTAACACAGAAGCCATCTCTCTGTTCCAGTCACCCAAAACTTTAATGCAGCATCATACCCACTTATGGTAACAAATTAAGTTACTGAAATATTTTAATGTAAAGGAAATATAGTAAGTGTTTAATATATCAACTAGAATTTCCACTTAATGATTATATTATGACTTTGCTCGTGTATCACCCAAATTCCCAGCAACAATTAACGGAAGAGGAAAAATTTCTTCACAAATAAAATTTCTTAATAATGCAAGAAAAATGCTCTAAGGTAAGAACTAGCTATCACTTTCATGAATAACTGAACCCACTACTGTCTTAAAAATTCTCAAGGAGAAAAACTAAACTTTCATGAATGGAGTGACAAAAACAGCAGGATAAGTGTTGCTGCTGAGTGGACTCATCTAAGACGCACGTGCGGTCCCTGAAATCTCCGTAGTGGTGAAATACTTGTTATTTCTTATAAACCCCTGTCATCGGATCCAGACTGGATCAAATCTCAATAGAACTTCTCTCTTCTTTTGTCTTTTAATGGTACATTAAATAAGTGTGTTATTCTTTCCCACATTATAGAATCTTTTCAAGAGGGTATACCGGGAAATTTTACTAATTTTATAGGAAATAAAGGTAAAATATTTGAAATAAACATTTAACAGGTGCAGTCCATAAGAAAGAAATGTGAAAAAGATAAAAAAAAATCTTTCTACATTGAGCTGTCAATCTGAAGTCACTGAAAAGTACAAAATGCTCACTGAAAAAAAAAATCCCTCTCAGGTGATATTTTTTTGAACACATTTCTTTTGAACACTTGAACATCCTCACTAAAGCAGTATTTTATGTGACCTGCCCATGGGTTTTCTCATTATCTTTATTAATATTCTATTATTCACTTTTTCTACCTCCCAGTCTTCTTGAATGATTATGGTTTTTTTTCTCACTAACTGGTCTTAACATTAAGAACTTATTACATATAAAATGGAATATTGTATTCTGATCATAAAACTTGGAAAAAAGACTGACAATAAATTATAAATTGTGTAGCCCTGTGAATGTTATTTCCACTCAAGCACAGTGTCTTTCATGACCGTAAAACAACATTCTTCAAAAAAATATTTCATGAAATGAATAATGGTGCCATATGGACACCATATAGGAAAACACAATTAAGAATAATGAATGGTAAGCAGTTTTCATAGTAGATGTCTGAAAACATGATACACATGTTTACTGGTATTTTGGCATTGTTTTAGAAAAATGCTGTGCATCTTTCCACTAATGCTTTTGTCTTAAAGCATCTTGTAGTATCCCCATTAATCTGAATGACCTCAACAAACACAGAGCAAGGCTGTTTTGGCAGAAGGACAAAGGACACTTTCCCCTCAGCTCATAACAAATTGCTTTCATTAAGAACAAATGTTCTTAGGGCATTATTCTACTTGGGTTTCTGCCTGGTGACAAGCCCAAATGGTACACCCAATGTTCACTGTAAAAGTAAGAGCAGGTCTCAAAAAGCAGAGTTCTCTTCCATAGTTTAAAAACTTCGTATTCTGGGAGCATGAGATAGGCCATTTCCAATCATGACATTCAGTAGTTAGGGCTTTAGTTGTTGACTATTATTAATACAATTCTCATTAAAATAGTGAAGTAACAAGTTTTTTCAATATGTTTTGTTTAACATCAGAGACACTTTTTATTTGATGTTGCAATAAGGAACGCCTTGTTTGTAGATATCTTAAAAGGAACATCTAGTTCAGTTGTTTCTAGGTCTCTAACTCTGGAACTAGATCTCAAGGGGAATATTTGGAAAAAATCAAAATATGGGACAAAAATAAAAAAGTTTATCTGAATTGCAAAATAATATAAAGCATAATTGTAACATGATAGGAAATTCTCCATTCAAGGTTTTAACTGATTTTTTAGTCACTTTTTCAAGTGTACTTCTGGTCAGTGAGGCTCACAAAAGAAGTATAATTTATAGACATTTCATAATGTGACCTTTAGCTCTTTTCTATTTTTAAAGCATGTTTGATCTGGACATAATTTAGAGTGAGTTTTTAATACTTGAAAAAATGGTTCCAAGCATGCACATCAACCACTCCTCATAATGCTATTTTATTACTTCGATTACTGCATTATGTCTTTACTATGCATTTATAAATCTTGGTTTTTCAGCAAACTATAACTCAGCGGTTTAAACGATATCAGATTTCCAGCTGCAAATGATGTTTTTAAAAGGAAGATTAAAAACCAGCTAAGCTAGAGAACTTCAAAAGCTCATTGGCCTTGCCCAAAGCAAGAAGCTGAGGAAAGAGGAGGGGGTCATAAGAAGTGCATTTTATGTTTGAATAAGGAATTGATTGGGGAAGAACTCCAGGCTAGCTGAGACAGAGATCATAATTTTCTATTCTTCTAACACTCTTGTCAATTAAAGAACATTAGAGGCTCCTTCCTCTAAAGAAGCAATGTATCTTTTGGGTTCATCATAACCATCAAAAAGCCTTTTTGTTATTCACACAGTGGTTTCTCCACAGGAAGGAATAAGGATTGCCTTAAGTATGAGAAAGAACCATAGAGGAGTCACCATTATTAATAAATTCCTACATCATTACAAGGTCCATACTATAGAATATCCTTTCATTGGTCTTCCATTCAGCCTCACACATACATGTCAAGAAGAAACAAACATGCATAAATACATCCTTCTTAAAATCAAGTAAAACTGAAGAAAATATTCTGAGGTACTTCTATTAAAACATCATATATCAATATAGTTTACACTTATTGTCTATGAAATCAATCTATTTTTTTCTTTAAAGTTTTATTTATTTATTTGAAACACAGAGTTACAGAGAGGGAGAGACAGAGAAAGAGAGAGAGAGAAGAGAGAGGGACCTTCCATCTGCTGGTTCAGTCCCCAAATGGCTGCAATGGCCAGGACTGGGCCAGGCTGAAGCCAGGAGTCTGGAACCTCATCTAGATCTCTTACCTGTATGACAGGGTCTTACACACTCTGGCCATCCTTCCCTCCTATCCCTGGTGCATCAGCAGAGAGCTGGATCTGAAGTAGCGCATCCAATGCCCATGTGGGATGCTGATGTTGCAGGCAGCAGCTTAACCTGCTGTACAAGAACACAGACCCTGTGAGCACTCTTTTACTCTAAAAAGTTATTTTCTTGAATTATGCAACTATTTTAAGGGTGTCTGTTATGTGCAAAGTGATGCAAAAAAAAATCCTAATTGAAAAAAAGAGGCACATTTTCTCTCCAATAGCCAATATTTATCAAATTTGGGGGAAAGCATGTACTTCAGTATGGAGTGAAACAAGGGTTCAAGGGTTCTGATGCCTACTTCAGACTTTTACAAACCTTGATCCAACATGCTTTCATCCTGGGAAGCAGAGCCTTTTATCTGTAAAAGGAGCTTACTTAACATTTTCCAATTCCTGTCATGCCTGGTCCATATTGAATGATTTCCCAATTCTACTTTCCTAATTCCAGTTGGTCTTTTTCTAATTCCAGTTGATCTTTTTAAAAAAAAGATTTATTATCTTTTAAAAAAGATTTATTTACTTATTTGAAAGGCAGAATGTGAGAGAGAGAGAGAGGAGAGGAGAGAGAGAGAATCTTCCATCTACTAGTTCAATCCCCAAATGGCTATAAAGGCCAGAGCTGGGCCAATCTGAAGCCAAAAGCCAGATCTCTCACATGGGTGCAGGAATCCAAGCACTTGGACCGTATTCTGCTGCTTTCCCAGGCCATCAGGAGGAAGCTGGATCAGAAGAAGTGCACCCAGGACTGGAAGTGATGGCTATATGAGATGCACGCACCACAGGCAGCAGCTTAACCTACTACACCACAGCGTGGGCCCCCCGAGTTGATCTTACATTGAACCTTGACTACTGGCCCATTCTCCTCTGCCTTTGCCATTTTAATGGAAGGTATTCAAGCTGTAGTAGACATTTCATCTAGCAATTTGTTTACAATGGCTAATGGAATGAAACATTGCATCCCATTTTATCAGAAAGGATTAACCAGTGTCAACCAATATCATCATGTAATTCAAACTACTATTTAAAGTGATATTCTAGATACTACATAAAACATTTTTAAAAGTCAAAGAATTTGTGAAAATAAGGGAAATTAATGTAACTTTCTTCATTAATGGACATCTCAAAGCTTTTTAATAGGCACATGGATTTCCATATGCTTTGTCAGGATGGCCCCACTACTTATTTATGGAACAGTTTCAAGGCCTCATACAAAACTTACTTTGGAGAATTTAGGTATTCATATAAGTTTAAAAAGTACATACAGGGACCAGCGCTGTGTCTTAGTGAGTTAAGCCACCACCTACAGTATTAGCAACCCATAGGGCCATGGGTTCAAGCCCTGTCTGTTCCATTTCCTAACCAGCTCCCTGCTAATGGCCTGGGAAAAGCAACAAAAGATGGTGAACTTGTGTGGGACTCTACACCCATGAATGAAGCTCCTGGCTCTTGACTTTGATCTGGCCAGTCCTGGTCTTACAGCTTTGTGTCTCTCCCTCTTTCTCTATAACTCTAACTTTCAAAATAAATAAACTTTTTTTTTTAAGTGCAGGCTGACTGAGAAGTCCTTCAGTATAAAATTTTAAGATATTTGGATGAAAAGTTCTGATATTTTATTTACATGGATAATTTTTAAAAAGATTTTTTATTTATTCATTTGAAAAAGTTACAGAGAAAGAGAAAGAGGACACACACACACACACACACACACACACACACAGAGGGACCTTTCATCCGCAGGTTCACCCCGAAATGTTGCAATGTGTGGAGCTAGGCCAAGCCAAATCCAGATGTCAGGAGCTTCATCCTGGTTTCACACATTGGTGCAGGGGCCCAAGCACTTGAGCCATCTTCTGTTGCCTTCCCAGGAACACTAGCAGGGAGCTGGATCAGAAGTGGAACAGCCATGACTTGAACCTGCACCCACATGGGATGTCAGCACTGCTGATGGTGGCTTAACAAACTTGCCCTAGTTCTGGCCCCTACATGGATAACTTTAAAAATACTGAATTTCTTGGAAAATCTAAGATTGGAGATTTATTATATATATATGTATACATGCATATATCCTTATATAAAATTTTTGATAATAAGCAAATAATATCTCCTTGCTCCTGCTCAAGTAAAAAATAATCACAACACTGTCATTTCTAATTTGTATCAGATCTAGAAGAAGAGCTGAAAATCAATACACCTCTTATAAATTCAATAAGCATACCATAGGTATGAAAGCAATTGAATCTTTTAAAATACATACATTAAACATAAATAGATATTCATATAATATGTAACATGTAATACTGATATATTGTACATTGTATAATGTCATTATACATTCTAGACAAAGACCAAATTACAACAGCCAATAATAGTTAATACTAGGAAATAAATAAATTGGTCTAAAAAATTATGCCTTTTTCATCCATTTTGTTTCCTCCATAGAAGTTACACAATGCCTTGTACTCAAATAAGGTAGGTTTATAGAAAATATATTATATACAAAAAATGGCTGAGTCTCATAGTGACAAAAGGAAGAGAAGTAAGAGGGGAGAAAATTGAAGGTCATACTAAGAGTACACCGGAACACAGTAATTCTCTGAGTCCTTAGTGGGTTTCTTTATTATTCTATATCCTATGTTAAACAAAAGGACAAACACAAAGACAGTCTGGACTTAGGAACAAACACTTAGCTTTGTAGAAAACATGGATTATGTTTATAAATATTGCCTATTTTTTTTCTTTTTGACAGGCAGAGTGGACAGTGAGAGAGAGAGACAGAGAGAAAGGTCTTCCTTTTGCCCTTGGTTCACCCTCCAATGGCCACCGCGGCCGGCACACTGAGGCCAGCGCACCACGCTGATCCGATGCCAGGAACCAGGTGCTTCTCCTGGTCTCCCATGGGTTGCAGGGCCCAAGTCCTTGGGCCATCCTCCACTGCACTCCCTGGCCACAGCAGAGAGCTGGCCTGGAAGAGGGGCAACTGGGACAGAATCTGGCTCCTTGACCAGGACTAGAAAGCGGTGTGCCGGCACCGCAAGGCGGAGGATTAGCCTGTTGAGCCACGGTGCGGGCCTATAAATATTGCCTTAAGAATTAAAGTCTGTAACAGACTTATGAAACAATGTAATGAGAGTGACGGGAGAACAAATATCCCTGCACAGAAAAGGAGGCTATCAGGAGCAATTCCTATCTGGACTGAGATTTTTAATGCCATCAAGCAAGAATGATAGGGAGAGCATTCTATACAAAGAAAATATTGCTAGAAAATGCACAAAGAACTGACAGGTGCTCACGAAGCATTTCTAAGAAAGTGCTGTCAAAGAGATGATCAGAGAAAGGGACTAAGAGATAGCTGGGGAAATGCCTATATGCTATGCTGAGAATTTGGACCTTATTCTTATATATTTCTCTTTCTCATATTTATTTGATTAAGGCTGTTTTTAAAATATTGATGAAAAATCTATAATGATTCATAACATGGATAAAATATAGAGCAAAAATACTCCAGTAGAGACTAATTATTGTAGAAATCATTTATCAATAAGCACTAATATAATATTACAAATATATGCTGAATTTTGGGGAGAAATACATGATTCATAAATAATTTATGCTCATTTCCTCCAAAGATATTGTACAAGTTAAACTGGCGGTTGATAAATGATTCCTATTAATGGCAATTCATTAATGATAATGCATAATGTGATCACATTTGTGACTTCCTGGAATTCTTAGCCGTGGCATATCTTTTAAAAACAACAGTTTAAATTGTTTGCAAGTATATAATTCAAAATTAATTACTGAGGGAAATCTCTTTCTTTACCTAACTTTCATGGTTTCTTTTGTCCATGGAACAGAGTTTGGTTTGGAAATCAATGCAGTAAACAATGGAGAAAAAAATAAAAGGATAAGAATAACCTAGCCAAAGAGATAAATTCTCATATGAACCCAGCATAAAGGCTACAATATTCCAAAACAGTCTTAAAATGTGGAGTTATTGGCTGGTGCCACGGCTCAATAGGCTAATCCTCCGCCTTGCAGTGCCGGCACACCAGGTTCTAGTCCCAGTCGGGGCACCGGATTCTGTCCCGGTAGCCCCGCTTCTAGGCCAGCTCTCTGCTGTGGCCCGGGAGTGCAGTGTAGGATGTCCCAAGTGCTTGGGCCCTGCACCCCATGGGAGACCAGGAGAAGCACCTGGTTCCTGGCTTCAGATCAGCGTGGTGCGCCAACCGCAGTGCACCGTGGCAGCGGCCATTGGGAGGTGAACCAACAGAAAAAGGAAGACCTCTCTGTCTCTCTTTCTCACTGTCCACTCTGCCTGTCAAAAAAGAAAAATGTGGAGGTATTAATAAAATTTGAAGTTCTGTAGGGGGGCAAACTGTTGTCATTTTTAGTGGAAGAGTTCTATGACATGCAAAATATAATGATGCCAAATGAAAATACTTGGATATTTATGGGAGAGTGGATTCTGACAAACATAGGAAGAAAACACAATCAAACGTTGAATCAGGGTCAGTGAAGAAGATTTGCAAAATATAAAATCACAAACATTCGAAATTATCCTTTAAAGCAGGTGACAAATGTTAAATCCAATATTAAGAGTTATAGATTTCTTTGTTTGAAAAAACTGGAAGAGAGAAAGAGAAAGACATTTTCTTTGCTATTTCAAATGGGGTGGGGGGGTTGTTTTTTCATCTGCTGGTTCACTCCTCAAAGGCCTGCATCAGCCAGGCTATGTCAACATGAAACCAAGAGCCAGGAACTCCAGCCAGTTCTACCATGTAGGTGACAGATTATAATGTATGTGATCCATCAGCAGCAGCCTTCACGGCTCATTGGCAGGGAGCTGGATTGGCAGTAGAGGCTGAGGCAGAACTCTTACTACAATATCTCTGTGTGAGATATTGGCATCTGAAGCAGCATCTTAACCCTTTGCCACAACGCTGGTCTTGAGTTGCTGTAGATTTTAATTTATAGTTACTATCTGTAGATCTTCTATCATTATTATTCATATTTATCAATACATCAAAAAGATAGGAAATCTTGGAGCAAAAAATATCTAGAAAAAAACCCAGGTATAAAATGATTGATTGCATTGCCCTTGGATTATTTTATTGGCCAGTCTAAGGCTTTGGTTTCTTGAAATTTTTTTTAATCTTCAAAGTGAAGAAAAAGTCATTTTATTATGCTGTTTTTAGTTGAAAGTTTTATGTCTGTTATACACTATCTTAGCTTGAATTTCATTAGAAAGAGTTCCTTATAGGAGAATCAGGACTTAAGTATTACATTTGGGAAGTGATTTCTCGGTAAACTTCCAGACAGAGGAGGGAATAAAGCCACCCTCCAAGAACAACTATGCATTGTCAATTTTGCCACCCCTGGTGTATATTTTCCCAAGCTTTGATGAGTAATAGTGTAAATGCAGCTCAAAATTGTCCTTTCCTAGGAGTTAGGAAAATGGGAACTTTATCTGCTGAGTTTCCATCTATTTTTGAGTGATGGCTGAGTTCCTACAGCCTAAGGACAGGAGTGGTCAGGGGAAGAAGGTATCCTCAGAATACAGATGTTAGTGTTAACTTAATGGACCATTTCCCAGTTGCTTGCTTTCTGCAAGTGAGGAATATGATGGGACATTAACAGCATCTTCCACCTATGAAATGACCAATCCTATGAGTTTCTTAAGATGTTACACATATCGGTATCCCCAGTACTTGCCAGTGTTGATAGAAACTGAACAAAAGGATAAATTAATGGATTGACAATTTTGAAAAATATAAAATTTACCTTTACCCAGAGTATTTAGTTTACCCGTAACAGTTAATGATGCAGAAAAAGAATAAACCAATTGCCTGTAACTGTAAAAATGTTATGACATTATTGCAGAGAGCTCAGATCTAAACTTCTTAAAACATTTACTATTAGACATATGTTCTTATTAATCTAGAGAAATATGCAGGGAAATGAAATTTAAAGCAAGTTACAAAGATTATGTAGATCACATTTAGGTTCTCAGATAGCAGACCTAATGAAAGGTAAAGCATCCATGCAACTTCATTGCCTTGGCTTGGTTGATATCAATATTATCAGAAACCAGCTAAAAGAGACTTCATTTTACAAATTAAGAAAAAAAGGTACAACTTTGAACTGTTTGAGCTGTTAAAATTGCACCATTGCAAGTTGTTTCATATGATTATTCTGTGCTCAAATCATTTTTACCAAAACATTGAGATTTTTACATATTTTATCCAGAATTTAGAGCCAGACATATTCTCAGAACAAAATTAAAGTTAAGAAACCATCTCTATTTTAAATGCTTATACCACTGGAAGGAAAGGACATATAATCACTCAAAGTCAGTATGAATTTATTCAAGCAATAATTATTATTATATTATTGACTTTGTTATATTTGTTATAACTGACTGAAATCATTATATTTACTTATACTTCATAATAGAAGTATTATGCCCTATTTGCCCTAGAAAAAAAGTGAGGCTTAAAGATGTTTGCACAGCTAAGAAATGATACAACTGGATGCCGAAGACTCACTTCCTACCAAAGCTTAAAAAGCCAACCAATGCTGAAGACTAATGTTTCCAGCCTGACACAGAGCTCAAATCAGCCATATTGATGAGAGGTAAAGATTGATCATTTTGGCAGTAAAGATTTAGTTGAAGGGGCTAATGCTGTGGTGTGGTAGGATAAGCCTCTGGCTGCCACACTTGCATCCCATGTGGGCATTGGTTGGTGGTCCCAGCTGCTCCTCTTCTGCTCCACCTTCCTGGTAATGGCCTGAGAAAGCAGTGGAAGATGGCCCATGTGTTTGGGCCCTGGCACCCACATGGGAGACCAAAAAGAAGCTCCTGGCTCCTGGCTTCAGATCACCTCAGCTCCAGCCATTACAATTATTTTGGGAGTGATTCAGTGGATGGAAGACCTTTCTCGCTCTCTCTCTCTCTCTCTCTCTCTCTCTCTCTCCATCTGTAACTCTACCTCTCAAATAAATAAATAAAATTCTAAAAAATTAATATCTAGTTGAAGAGAAGAGTTTCAAAGTAGTTTGCAGCTTTTCTGGCCTTGGATAAATATTTGAGGAGATAGATATGTTTACCCTGATTTGGATACCAAGTACACTTGTGACCCCCCGGAGTCCCTAGGAGACTGGATCTGAATTCATCTGCTCCAAGCTTGTTTCTACTAATGTCCAGTGATCTCTATGTGGGACTTAAGTAAAGTACCTTCTGAGATCTGCAGCTCTGAGCTGTCTTCTACATTCAGCACAGTTCACTCCAAATGACCTGTGTAAACTTTATTTTGTAGTCCTGGGCATTTGGCATTTGTTCTAATAGTCTCAGGGACACCTGTGCCCATGGCACTAAGATTGTTGTTACTACCATCACAAATCTGGTGTTGTTGACACCCAACACTCTGGGAGATGAAGGCACACACCTTTGGAAGCCCACGTCCATCTCAATGCCATAATACTAATTCCATAAATTGTTGCATACTAGGGAATTTGCAGTTTATAGACACTACTAACATTGATTGCAGCTGAAGAAATCACACAGAGGTTACTCACCTAGAGCCAAAGCAACTGGCTATTGACATCTTAATTCCTTATGAACAAAAGAAGACTTTTCCATTGGAAGCTATAGCATAAAGAAGGAACTGTTACACCGAATGTGTAAGGAAACAGGATACATAAAGAAGAAATTAAACTGACACCTCCAAAAGAGCAAAATAGTTCATTAGACAGATAATTCAAAACAATATGATGATATGAATGAGAAATTCCTCAAATGCAAACAATTAGAAGGAATTGAGCAGAAACTTTAGAGCCAAAACTTTAATCAGTGAAATAAAAAATTCAATTGAGAGCTACAAGAGACAAAGCAGAAAAAAGAATTTCTGATTTTGAAGACTAGGTCTTTGAAATAACCCAGTAGACAAAAATAAAAATAAAATAATTCTTTGAAAACATAGAAAGCCTATGAGACATTTCAATGCCATTAAGTGAACGAATACTCATATTATAGGAATGACTGAAGGAGACAGGAAGGAAAAAGGTATTAAGAAACTATTTAATGAAATAATCATTGAAAATTCCCTAACTCTTGCAAGAGACTTCAAGATACAGGAAGTACAAAGAACTATAACCAAACAATATTAATAATAAAAGACTTTCTTCAGGGCATATAATAATCAAAATGTCAAAAGTGAAAGACAAAGAAGTCGTCTCAGGGCAATGCAAAAAAAAAAATACCAAATTACAAATAAAGGTAAATCTATGAGATAAAATGTAGTATACGTAGTATTTTTTAATTTATTAATTTATTTTTTTATTTGACAGATAGAGTTAGACAGTGAGAGAGAGAGAGAGAGATAGAGAGAAAGGTCTTCCTTCGTCGCTTCACCCCTCAAATGGCCACTACAGCCAGAGATACGCTGATCAGCCAGGTGCTTCCTCCTGGTCTCCCCTGTGGGTGCAGGAGCCCAAGCACTTGGGCCATCCTCCACTGCCTTCCCAAGCCACAGCAGAGAGCTGGACTGGAAGAGGAGCAATTGGGACTAGAACCCGTTGCCCATGTGGGATGTCGGCGCCACAGGCGGAGGATTAACCAAGTGAGCCATGGCACAGGCCCCAAAATGTAGTAGTCTTAGTAGAAACCCAACATCCCAGAAAAGACCAGATTATGTATTTAAGTTTCTGAAAAATAAAAATACGTCCAACCAACAATAGTATATCCAATGAAGCTATCCTTTAGAAGTGATGGAGAAAGAACATAGCAAAAACAGGAAATTCATCACCACCAGACCAATCTTACAAGAAAACTTGAAGGGTCTCCCACATTAGAAGTAGATAAATCAAAATAACCATCGTGAAAAGACACAATAGTACAAAATTCACTAAGAACAGATACACAAAAGAAAAAGAGAGGCTAACCTCATTATGACAGAAAGATAACACAAAGATAAATAATGAGAGAAAGAAACATACCAAAAATGAATAAGCAAACAACAAAAGGATAGTAATTAGATTTTATTTATCAATATTAATCTTGAATGTGAATATATTATTTTCCCCGAACATAAAGATTGGCTAACTGGATTAAAAATTTACATTACAATGTTCTGCCCACAATAAACATGTCACAGGTAAGGATACAAATAGACTGAAAGTGGAGGATTGGTAAAAGATTCACTATACAAGGGCTGGCGCTGTGGCTCACTTGGTTAATCCTCCGCCTGCTGCACCGACACTCCATATGGGCAACGGGTTCTTGTCCCAATTGCTCCTCTTCCAGTCCAGCTCTGCTGTGGCTCGGGAAGGCAGTGGAGAATGGCCTAAGTGCTTGGGCCCCTGCACTCACATGGGAGACCAGGAGGAAGCACCTGGCTCCTGGCTTCGGATCAGCTCAGCACACCAGCCATAGCAGCGATTTGAGGGGTGAAGCGATGGAAGGAAGACCTTTCTCTCTGTCTCTCTCTCTCTCTCACTGTCTAACTCTGCCGGTCAAAAAAACAAAATTAGCAAGAACATAAAGGATGTGAAAGAAATAAAGGGCATCTAGATTGTAAAGGTCAAAATCAAAATATCCATGTTTGCAAAAGATGTGATTTTGTTGATGGAAAAACCTAAGTGCTCTACCAAGTTGCAAGAACTGATAAACTGATTCAGTGAGGTCATACATAGAATGCAAAATCAACATTAAAAAAAAAAAATAGTGGCAAGTGGGTGGGAGTTGTAGGGTTGTATTGCAGATGGTTAAGCCACTTCTACAGATCCATGCATCCCATCTCCAGTTGCCAGTCAATTTCCACTAAGCTGCTTCCAATCCAGCTTCCTACTATTGTATCTTGTGAGGCAACAGATGTGGTTCAAATACTTGGACCTTGCCACATCCGTGGGAAATCTGAAGGATGTTCTGGGCTCCTGGCTTCAGCCTGGACCTGCCCAACCAGTTATGTGTTTGGAAAGTGGACCAGTAGATGGAAGATCTCTCTCACCTCTTATAATAGCTACTACAAAAGACACAGAAAATAATAAATGCTGGTGGGAATATGGTGAAAGGGGAACTCACATACTTTTGGTGGAAATATAAATTTGTCAAGCCATTGAAAAACAGTATGGAGATTTTTAGAAACTAGAATTAGAATTATCATATAATCCAGCAATGCTACATTTGGGTATACATACAAAGACATGAAATCATTGTATCAAAGAGATAAAATGCTCTTCCTTGCTTATTGAAGAAATATTCACAAAGCCAAGGTATAGAATCAATCAATATGCCCATCATCAAATGAACAAATAATGAAAATATGTTTTATATACACAATGGAACATTATTCAGAAAGAAAAATGAAATCTAGTCATTTGTGTCAAAATAAATGAAACTAGTAGACATGCAGAAAAACATGGCATCTTCTCTCTCACATATGTAAGCTAAACGAAAGAATCTAAACACAGATAGTGATGACTAAATACTGGAAAGTGTTGGAGAAATAGAGAGAATACGGATAATGTGTGACAAATCAGAGAAAGTTTGAAGTAAAAAATTTCAGATGTTACTCAGTGTAATGAGCAGACTGTAGACCACCACAATGTAATATATATATTTTATGAACAAAAATGTTATGAATATAAAGAAATCAAAATTAGTAAGAACTAAAAACAAATATATGAATAGATTTGAGCAGCCTTACCTGAGTCAACCATTAAAAACAGTGAGGGACATTGAATAATGTCATAGTCTCTTTATATATCATGTGTAATTTGGCACTAGCAAACACAAAATAATATTTATGCCTGTTGATTTATCTCTAGGTATCTTACTTGAAAAATATTTTCAACAAATTCTTTTTTATAACTTTACTAAAGCTCTCTGGAATCAAACAGCTGAATTTTGAACACAATTATACCACTTAATAGCTGTGGTACCTTGGAAGAGTTTTTGATTTTTTAAGTCTCCAATTTCCTTTCTATAAAATTGGAATAACAATATTGCTTCATCATAGGCCTGGTGTGAAGAGTAAATAAGAAATGTATGATATATATATGTACCTAACCCTAGGCATAGAGTTATATCTCATTATAAGTATTACATTTCTTGATTGCTGTTTAAATTGTATTTAAGGTATACAAATTTCATGTATTTCATATACACAGATAGGAACATAGTGAGACTTTCCGCCCTACCCTCCATCCTGCCCATGCTCCCACACTGCCTCCTTCTTCCTCTCTTGTTCTCGCTCTTAATTTTTATAATGATCTACTTTCCTTTACTTAAAAATTTTTATTTAGTAAATATAAATTTCCAAAGTACAGTTTATGGATTACAATGGCTTTTTCCCCCCCATAACTTCCCTCTCACCCACAACCCTCCCCTCTCCCGCTCCCTTGCCTATTCCATTCACATCAAGATTCATTTTCAAATATCTTTATATACAGAAGATCGATTTAGTATATATTAAGTAAAAATTTCATCAGTTTGCATCTACACAGAACACAAAGTGTAAAATACTGTTTGAGTACTAGTTATAGCACTAATTCACATTGAACAACACATTAAGGACAGAGATCCTACATGAGGACTAAGTACACAGTGACTCCTATTGTTGACATAACAATTTGACACTCTTGTTTATGGTGTCAGTAATCTCCCTAGGCTCTAGTCATGAGTTGCCAAGGCTATAGAGGCCTTTTCAGCTCGCCGACTCTGATCATATTTAGACAAGGTCATATCAAAGTGCAAGTTCTCTCCTCCCTTCAGAGAAAGGTACCTCCTTCTTTGATGGCCTGTTCTTTCTACTGGGATCTCACTTGCACAGATCTTTCATTTAGGTCCTCTTTTTTTCTTTCCAGAGTGTCTTGGCTTTCCATGCCTAAAATATTCTCATGGACTCTTCAGCCAGATCCGAATGCCTTAAGGGCTGATTCTGAGGCCAGAGTGCTATTTAGGACAACTGCCATTCTGTGAGTCTGCTGGGTATCCTGCTTCCCATGTTGGTTTGTTCTCTCCCTTTTTGATTCTATCAGTTAGTATTAGCAGACACTAGTCTTGTTTATGTGATCCCTTTGACTCTTAGACCTATCAGTGTGATCAATTGTGAACTGAAACGGATCACTAGGACTAGTGAGATGGCATTGGTACATGCAACCTTGATGAGATTGAATTGGAATCCCCTGGCACATTTCTAACTCCACCATTTGGGGCAAGTCCAATTGAGCATGTCCCAAATTGTACATCTCCTCCCTCTCTTATTCATATTTAACAGAGATCACTTTTCAGTTAAATTTAATTCAGTTAAATTTAAACACCTAAGAATAATTGTGTGTTAATTACAGTGTTCTACTGATAATATTAACTAGAACAAAAAAAATACTAAAAGGTATAAAGTATTTTCCATTTACTTTATAGTCATAAAATTAACTATACACTAAGTAGAGTTCAACAAATATTATGAAGGAAAAAAAACCAAAACACTGTTCCCCAACAATAGAGACAAGGGCTATAAAGAATTATCACCCGCAGTACATTAGGGTATGTTTTACCCCTCATCCTTGCCAGCATTTGTTGTTTCTTGATTACTGTTTGAGAGCCATTCTAACTGTGGAGAGGTGAAATTTAATTGTGGTTTTGATTTGCATTTCCTTGATGGCTAGTGATCTTGAGCATTTCTTCATTTGTCTGTTGGCCATTTGAATTCTTTTGAAAAATGCCTGTTCAAGTCCTATGCCCATTTCTTAACTGGGTTGTTTTGTTGTTGAATTTCTTGAGCTCTTTATAGATTCTGGATGTTAATCTTTTAACAATCGTGCAGTTTGTAAATATTTTCTCCCATTCTGTCTTGTCTCTCATTTTGTTGAATGTTTCTTTTACAGTACAAAAGCTTCTTAGCTTGATGTAATCTCATTTGTCAATTTTGGCTTTTGTTTTCCTGTGTTTCTGGGGTCTTTCCCAACAAGTCTGCCAATGCCAATATTCTGCAGAGTTTCCTCAATATTATCCTCTAGTAATTTGATGGTATCAGGTCGTAAATTTAGGTCCTTGATCCCTTTTGAGTTGACTTTTGTATAAGATATAAGGGAGGTGTCTTGTTGCTTTTATTTAACAATAAATATGAGGGTGAGGTATATCCAAAGCTGAAATATTCTTTCCTGATTTTTACAAAAGTGAATAAATACCTAAAGGTTTATGTACTCCAAAACTCAATTATAAATTTGCTACTACCACTGGGCAGATATTGTCAGAGTACTCACTAGTTGTACCTGAAAATAGACAAGTTCTACATTATTTTGTCAAAGATACATCTGTATTGTTTGTTGTTAACTAGGGGCTTCCTGTGTGTGTCTGTGTGTTTCTGGAGAAATGGTCCATAGTTTTTATTATTGTGTTTTAGTAAATCACTGCCCCAGAAATGTTCAGAAGCTAGTGGCCTTCACCATTGCTTTTGTTTGGTGATACATTAGTAACGTATTTTCTATGGCTTGTTTTCCTTAGTATGGTGCTGCCATAGCAGAATATCTGAGACTGGGTAATTGAAAATGAATTGAAATTCCTTGGCTCACTATTTTAAAGGCTACAAAGTCCAGGAGCAAGGATCTTACAAGAACCTTCTTATTTGTCATCCTGTGCTAGAAGGTTGAAGGTGAAAAAGCACAAGAGAGGGAGGTAGAAGAGATTGAACTCATCCAGCCCTTTTATAATCAGCATTTAATCCATTCATGAGAGTGGAGCCTTCATGAGCTAAATACCTCCCAGTCACTCCCATCTTCCATCACAGTTGCATTTGCGATAAAGTTTCCAACATTTGCTTTTGGAAGGACACTTTCAGACAGTAGATAAACTGTGTAGAGGGTAGTAGTTTGAACAGAGCTCCTATGCTAAGTCCATCATCCTAAACCAAAATGGAATTACTCATGCTGAAGTTCCATGTCCCCAAGCCAAAACTAAGTTAATTATTTGAATTTCAAAAATAAAAAAAAAATGAGGTGGAAGAAATAAGAGCCAAATACTCAAATGAGCCAGTTTTTTCAAGCATAACAAGGAAGTCCCCTCTGCTTTAATTTTTTAAGAAAAGTAACCCCCCCCCTTTTTTTTTTGCTGTTTCTGCTTCCCTTTAAACTTCTCTGCTCATGAAACCAAACTCTTCTGCTCAGTTCAGTAGAACAGTCACTCTATGCTATAGAATGAGGCATTGTCTGAAAATGGATTAAAGACATACTACATATACACAGTGGAATAACTTCCAAGCTATAAAATATATGTGAATTTTTAAATTTTTCAACAATGTGGATAGAAACTGAGGTCATCGTGTTAAGTGAAATAAACCAGGCACAGAAGGAATGTGATGCATGATCTCATTTAAATGTGGAATCTAAATAGTTGATCTCACAGAATTTGAGAGTAGAATGGTCACTATCAGAAGCTGGAGAAAGTAGGGGAAAGAAAGTGAGGAGTAAAGGTTGATTAACCAATAGGCACTAAGTTAAAGTTAAATAGGAGCAACATACCCTGGTTTTCTATTATACAGTAGGTTGACAGTAGATAATGATAATGCAAATTCTGTTTTAAAACAAATCAATAAAAGTTAGGAGAAAGAATTTCGAATGATTTCAGCATAAAAATGTAAGTGTTTAAGGATATAGATATGTTTGTTCTGATTTTTTAAAATTTGTTTTTATTTATTTGGAAGGCAAAGTTAGAGAGAAAGATCTTCCATCCACTGCTTCACTCCCAACATGGTCACCACAGCTGGTGCTAGGCCAGGTTGAAGCCAGGAGCCAAGAACTTTATCCTGGTCTCCATGTGGGAGTAAGAGCCCAAGCACTTCCAGTGCTTTCCCAGGTAGCTAGATTGGAAATGGAGTAGCTGGGACTTGAACTGGTGTTCATGGGGAATGCTGGCATCATAGGTGGAGGCTTTACCCACTGTGCCATAACGCAAACCCATTTATCCTAATTTTGATATTAAACATTGTATACATTTATTGAAATATCATGTATACCCCATAAATCTATGCAACTTATGTATCAGTTAAGATTCAGTATAAAATTATTGGAAAAAATAAAGATGGAAATATAGATAAAAACCAGTTAAGGTCTTTCAATTAAATTTGCTGTAATTATGTCTGTTGAAAAAAGCATAACAACTATCTATAATTTACAGTGTTTTTTCTATGAGAAAATGCCTTCTATTACTTCCCACGAGCAACAGTGAAATATATCAGATTCATAAGCCAGGGACTGCAATTCTGTCAGGGCCCTCCTGTGAATGTAAACAGAGTGTAAGAGATGCACACCCCCTACCTTAAGCTCTTTATGCCTGAACTGAATGTTCTGTTTCTGATTTTGAGTTTCAAGGGATTCAGCTCCCATTTCACAATGCCAGAGGGTAGGGGTTCTCAAATGTGAGCACTATTACTTGTTTTAAAGAAAAATATTCTCAGAAACTGCCAAGCAGGTGCTTTCAAATTAAAGGGAAAAAATTTATTCAATAAAAAATCTGTCCTTTAAGGCTTACCATAACAAAAGAGGGAAAAACTTTTGCATTCATAACTGATAAAAACTTTATTTTCTAAATTTCTTACATATTTGAGAGGGAGAGAGAGAGAGAGAGAGAGAGAGAGAGAGAGAGAGAGAGAGCGAGCTCTTATTTGCTGTTTCATTCCTCAAATTAGGCTTAATAAATGATGGGTGTACTCCTCATTGTGAGTCTGGGGAAGAAAGAAAGTGGACATCTCAGAAGAAAAGAAAATAAGGGATATCTTTGCTTACAGGCATATGGTCCTGTTTGGGTGGAAAAGGATATGTCGCAGTGGTCACATATCCTTACATGTGTTCTGTAACAAACAGGTGAAATAACATCACAGTTGACATATGACAGAGACCCCAGTTTGGGATGATGGAAAGGATGCTGCAACGTTTCTGTGGGTAGATGTAACAGGTTAGCCAAGTTCAGCTGAACAGAGGACTCATTTGAGCTAAAAAGCTATCTAGTTAGGCTTGCATGCCTCATGAGAAAGTGTACATGATCAAAAATTTACAATATTCCTTAAGTAGTCACTTTAGAGCAATTTTTTGAAAGAACAATGTCCAATGATGTGTCTCTGAGTGAATACAGACAAAGAAAATTTGAATATTTGGCCTTAAAATATATTATATTATTAGATAGAGCTTACAAGTTCTAATTTTTTACATATATACTTCCATAGCATCAAGTAAATGTAATAAAAATTTTAGAACTAAATAGTTCTAAAATTCTAAAATAAGAGACTGAGTGTTCGACATTGTCCCACATTCCAGCATCGAGCTTCAGTCATAGTTCCTGATCCAGCTTCCTCCAAATGCAGACCTGGGAGGCATTGGTGATAGCACAAGTAATTGTATTCCTTAGAAAAGCCTAGTTCTTTTCACTTAAATATTGGAGAGAGTCCTTGACTTCCAATGTTCTGATGTGGCTTTTCTTCTGTATGGTGGTATGAAATGGAATTTTGAGTTTTTGATCTTTTCCTGGACTGATGATTTTCCACATGATACTTTCTCATAATGCTGGTCAATGGCAGCAAGCCACAGCGTCCAGTGAGCCACATTGTTTTGAGATTAAACAACTGACTCTTCAAAGTGTGCTGTGTTTCTAAACCATGAGGTCTGGTGGGCGAGATTAGTATTTTACTTTCCGATAAGTTTATTAAGATGTAATACATTGGGCTGACGTTGTGGTATAGCAGGTGAAGCCACCAACTATGATACCAGCATCCCATGTAGCCACCAGTTCAATTTCCAGCTGCTCCATTTTCAATCCAGCTCCTTGCTAAAGGACTGGAAAGAGCAGTGAAAGAGAGTCCAAGTATCTGGTTACTGCCACGCATACGGGAGACCTGGAAGAAGATCCTGGTTCCTGGATTTGGCCTGGCCCAGCTCTGCCTGTTGTAACAGTCTGGGAAGTGAACCAGCAGATGAAAGGTCTCTCTCCCTCTCCCTCTCCCTCTCCCTCTCCCTCTCCCTCTCCCTCTCCCTCTCCCTCTCCCTCTCCCTCTCCCTCTCCCTCTCCCTCTCCCTCTCCCTCTCCCTCTCCCTCTCCCTCTCCCCACCCCTCTCTCTCTCTCCCTCTTTCCCTTCTTTCTTCCCTCCCTCTTTCTTTTAGTTACTAACATATATTTCAAATCTCATTAACATAAAAGTTGGGCTATTACGTTTATGGTTTGTATTTTTTGCACTGATATAAGCATGCAGGAAAATCATAGGGCATTCCATGGATTATTAGAATGGACAAAATGTTTCACTATTTTTAAGTACTAGGCTTAGTACACTTATAACTAAGGCAGAAACACTGACTATTTATGACAAGGTATATTCAAAATCTAATCATTTCCTTGAATCTTCAATTCATCACTTAAAAGTAAGTTTAAGATTGTGAAAATCTTTGGAAAAATATAAAAATACCTGGTTATCTCTGCTTAATATAGCATTCTCCCTGAAGTGTAATCAGAAAACTAACTAGATCCTTTGCTACACTTGTTAAAAGCACAAAGTCCTGGGCCTCCTCCAGATGCACAAGATGAGTCAGAAATTCTGGGAATCTGCATTTTAACAAGCACCAGGAGTGACTACTGTGTGCAATAATTTTAATGTCTTTCCTTCCAGCCTGATGTTCAGATTACATTCCCTTCTTCATGCCAACCAGAGAATAAACTGCAAAGCTGCACTGCCATCCTCTCTGCACCCAGTCTATGCCTAGAGTGTCAGTGTCCTGGTCTGTCTGAAAGCATCCACTCCTCTGCAGCTTGCTTCTTCCCACTGGTGGTCCCTTCACCAGAATGCCGTCCTTAAAGGGTAAGCACCAACTGGCTGACTTCTCCTTGCTTATGAAGTAGTTTCAACTTATTCAGGAGCTGGCAGGAGACCATGGATCCCATATTTCCTGGCTTCAAACTCCTGCCCCACCAATGAAGCTTAGGACATTCTGTGGGGAGGCGGTCATGTTTTTCTTGTTTTTATTAATATAGAGATTTCATGTGTTTCATCAGTACAATCCTAAGAAGACGGCCATACTTCCCTCCCTCCCTCAATCCCCACTCCTTCTGTCCTTTCTTTTAACTTTCCTTTGATTTTTGCAATAACATAATTTCAATTTATTTTATAATCATAGGCTTAATGCATCATTAACCATAATGTTCAAAAGTAAAAAGTTAAAGACCACTGTTCCATGGGAGTATGGACAGGGGCTAAAAACAATAATCAAATCACAAGATGTCAGTTTCATTTTTATACTTTTTTGCATTCTATGTTAACTACCATATATCAGAGAAAACATAAGATATTTGTCTTTTTGAAATTGGCTTATTTCACTAAACATAATGGTCTCCAATTGCATCCATTATATTTTAAAAAGAGAGGATTTCATTCTTTTTTACAGACATTTTTTGCTATTTTTTTTTTTAGTTTCTTTTCTGCACAATGTAAGCAGTAGTAGAACCAACCTCTTAGAATCATTTTGAAGATTTTGCAAGTTGATATACTTTAGTCTGACACACAGGAAAACCTTGGCAAATGTGAATTAGCATCATGACCTTGCCCTGGTCCTCCTGTAGACCACGGCTTAACTCCGAAGGAATAGGTCTTTGTGGAGAAGTTGAGGGAATAATTCCTCAGGCTATAGGGTTCTGGTTCCTCTCAAATTATGTCCTATTATCAAGACTCTTCTGCCCACAAAGAGTGGTAACTACTAGAGTTTCTTCCTCCAAGCAAAGAATTTGCAATGGAATGACAAAGTAAGCTGATAGTGGACCAGAATTTTATTATCTGTAAAGCAATGCAGTTGTATAAATGAAACAAGATGTCTCAATGTGTTACACTACATTCTGAGCGAGGCCAAGGGAAGGGGGGAGGGGTAATGGTTCAGAATGATAAAATGCAACTGCCCTCATCCCTGTCCACAGGAGGAACTGCCTGTATTCATGTCTGTAAACTTCTGCATTTACTTTTTCTTTTTTATATCTTGGATCATCGGGGCCACAGTCACTCATAACATGGGATCCCTGTCTCCCTCAAATTACCCCACCTTTCGTAGTTGTTAACTGTGATCTTAAATTAGCAGCTAGCCCAGGGAATGCGATAATCATTTTTCAGACTTTAGGAAAGTTTCCAGCTCCCATATCAAAATCTAATTCTTCACTATAGGTGTCATTTGATTTCATGGAATTGCTGGTTCCATTGGCAACTTTTCCTTTAGTTTCTTTGTGTATCTTTACCTTCAAATTCATGGTCTCAACTCAGGACAGCTTTCTATCAGACTTGGTGTGTTACGTGTCTGGTGTTCAGACAAAAGCGGCATGGGAGCCTGAATGACTTGCCCTTTATTTACATTGTTTTTACCTCAGAGAAGATCCTTAATATTCTTCCTGTAATGATTGACAGAATGAGTACAATGGGTGACAAACACCTGACACAGGGAGAACGAATTTTTTTTTAATCAAAATTAAGGTGACTAAGTTATGCATTAAAGGGATTAGCAATTATTTTCAGAATAGCCCTATTCTCTGCATAGAAATGTGTGGTAATCACCAGTAGGTCCTGACCTATGAGGATAGCGTTGGAAAAAAGAAATATAAAAAATCCAAGTTATAATGCACTTCAATGAGTCCCAAATTTTAAAAAAGCAACATGGGATATGGTGAAGAGCAAAAAGGTGATTACTTTAATCAATACAAGAAATCAAAGTAGACCTACTGCTGTTTTAATGCTGAAGTGAATCTGCAAGAAAAAGTACTTCCATTTCTGATTATTAATTATTAATAATTTAAGCTTATTAGGCCATGGAAGCCCAGTGCTCTTGCTGTAACATCTGCATGAAATCTGAGAAATTATAAAATCAGATTCTTGAAAATATTACGTTGCTGTGGGAACAGTGCATAAACTGACATTCTGCCTTTGTAAGGCATGACCATACCCGTTGTAATCTTTCAGAGTTTCAGAGCACTGGGAGCAGAGTTTTGAAAAGTTCTCAAGGGTCCTAGGCTTTGCAAAATGAACTGGGTCAAACCGGAGATGGATTGAGGCTTTCTAAGACTGCAACACAATCTTGACTCAACTCAATGTCTTGTTTGATTGAAGTCATTTCTTTTATGTGCTTGATACAAGTTGAGGTGGGGGTGGTGTGCCATGTGTTAAGAAACATTTTATTTCTAAAAAAAATCATCTATTACACAATTGGGCATACAATAAAAAAATGGAAACATGAATCTGAGAAAATGTGACTAAAAATAAATTTATATATATATATTTGAGAAAGAAAAATAAATGGTCCAAATATTTGAATGCAGAGATTTTAAATGACTATATTAATATGTTAAAGAAAACATGACAAAAATTGACAAAATTAATAAATAAAATTTTAGTAAAAAATTTGAATATATATAAGGCATCAAATATTAAGGAGTCAAGTCTATAAATGTATACAATAAATCATTATGGTGAAATAATAGCGGACTCCATATAATGGAATACAGGATTAATGAACTTGAAGTTTGATTAATAAAAAGTATATAATCTGAAACACAGAAAAAATAAAACAATAGATCAGAAGGAATGCATAAGCCAACATAGACTTCAGGACAAGTTTGTATATATAGCTGTAATTCCATCAGTAGAGGAGAGAACAAACCAGGACCGAAGGGATATTTGAAAAAACCATTGGTAAAAAATTTCAAAACTGGGAAAGTCTTCTATCTACGCTTTCAAAAATCTCAGCAATCCCAAAGAAAGAAAAATATAAATGAAATATACACAGAAATAGCAATTAAAATGCTGGGGGAAAAGACAAAGTCTTAACAATGGCAGAGAAAAAAATACACGTTACTTTTAAAGGAGCAAGAGGACTAAAAATTGATTACCCAGCAGAAAGAGTCAAACCAGAAGGTGATGAAATTATGTTTAAAGTGTGGGAAAGAAAACAACTACTCACATAGAATTCTATGCTTGTTGGAATTTTGTTTTAATTAAGGGAAAACAAGGGCAGTCATTGGGCCTCAGTGAACTAAATTGCTGCTTTGGATATCCACATACCGTATCAGAATGCCTGGGGTAGAGTCTTGGCTACCCAACTTCTGATCCTGCTTCCTGCTAATACACTTGAAAGGCAGGAGACAATGGTACAGATACTAGAGTCTCTGCCATCCACATGAGAGACCTGGGTAGAGCTCCAGGCTCTCTTTGCTTCAGCCTGGTCCATACATAGCTGTTGCCAGTTGTGGGTTATGAGCATTTTGAGAGTGAAACAAAAAATGGAAAATTCTCTCCTCTCCTCTCTCTCTTTGTCTTTCTCTCTCTGTCTCTTCCCTCCTCTTCCTCTCCCCCTCTCCCTTGCCCTTTCCCTTTCCTTCTCTTTCTCTGTCACTCTACCTTTCAAATAAATAATTTTTGTAAAATCAAGAATAAAGTAGATTTTATAAAAGCAAATGTTGCCTTACCAAAAATTTTAAAATGTTATTTTAATCAGAGGGTGATACTTTCCCAGGATGGAACATAAAATTACAAAAATAGTCTAAGAGTAATAGAAAGAGTAAATATTCTTTAAATAAATTTAAGAACTAATACGGAAATAGCGTATTTTAATGTATGGTTAATATTAAAGAAAGAATTAAAGAATGGAAGGGAAAATAATATGCAGAAATATAAGAGAATACAAACAAAACTCAAGACACAATGATATACATAGGGAAAATTACGTTAAATATGAACTGACTAAAAACTCTAATTAGTAAACAGAGTTTCATGATAGATTAACTAAACCTTAAATGTGTACCGTTTATAAGATATGATATCTAAATATTAAGAACACAGAATGTTGCAGGCTGGTATTGTGGCAGAGAAGGTAAAGCCTTCTTACAATGCTAGCATCCCATATGAGCACTAGTTCGGGTCTGGCTGTTCCACCTCCAATCCAGCTCCCTCTTAATGGGCTGGGGAAAGCAGTAGAAGATGGCCTAAGTGCTTGGGCCCCTGCCACCCCAGTGAGAGATCCAAATAAAGCTCCTGCCTCCTGGCATCAGCCTGGCCCCGTGCTGGTTGTTGCAGGCATCTGGGGAGTGCACCAGTGTATGGAAGATCTCTCTCTCTCTCTCTCTCTCTCTCTCTCTCTCTATCCCAATATCTCTGTAACTTTGAATTTCAAAATAAATAATTAAAAGAAAACAAAAAATAAATAAACAAATCTTTTAAAAAAGAACACAGAAGATTATAAAGCAAAAGGATGACAAAGAAAACTCTTTTATTAACATCAGATATATTATCCTTTAAATAACAGGTAAAATGTACTTTCAAATAAATAAATAAATCTGAAAAAAAAGACAAAAGTCCTAAGAAACATATCTTTTACATGGTATTCTTGGAAAAAAAATCATACTTTTCTGCACTTCAACATCACCTTCTATAACTTTCTTACCCTCTGTAATATGTATAAATATGTAGTTATATTTATTTTTGTTAACATAGCATATATTTGCATATATAGCATATATATGTACTTATATTTATTTTTTTCTGTCATTATAGCAAAGATGAAACTAAATTGCACTGAATTTTTCCCTCTAAAGAATTTGGGTAGTAGCACTGACCACAAAAAAGCTGAAATTGCAAGTGATAGGAGATGTAAAAATGAGGTAGTTGGTATGTTCTAAAAGATGAAAATGATTTTAATTTGTTTGACAGGTTTAAATGTATCCTAATTGTAAAGTTCATGTCTATATCTCCTTCCTGTTTATTCCAGTGAATATCACCAGCCAGGTCAACAAAAGTCCTTTAGTAGAACTCACAGAGGCAACTGCCAGGAAGGCTCCATAGCCTTCATAGACTACTATTCCAGATCTATTCCAACACCCAGATGAAACCAGCTTCCTATAAGTATAAAACATTCATCAACAACAGGATTAATTAGAGTACTTTTTTTTTGCATTTAGATCTTTACTTCCTAGATCCTCTGATAATTTCATAAGGCCTGTTTTGAATAATATTTTATTAATTTATTTGAAGGGTGGAAAGAGAAAAAAAGAAAGGAAGATACTGAGAGATCACCCATCTGCTGGTTCACTCCAGAAATGCATGCTGTTGCCCAGTCTTGGTCAGGTGGAAGCCAGGAGCCAGGAACTCAGTGAAGGTCACTCACATGGGGGACAGGCTCAAGTACTTGAAAAATTACCCACTGGCTCCCAGGGTTGTACATTATCAGGAAAGTGGAATGGAGAGCACAGCCAAGACTCAAACCCAGGCACTCAAATATGGTACATGGGTGTTCCAACTGGTGGCTTAATCACTGTGCCAAACACCTACCCCATAAAATAAATTCTTTTTTACCTAATGTTCACAGTGATTATGTTCCTATAATTGAACTTCATGTGACATAGAAGGATAAAATGAAAAACAGTAGAACAAGGCACAAAAGAAGTTTATTTGTACAGCCGGCGCCACGGCTCACTAGGCTAATCCTCTGCCTTGCACACCAGGTTCTAGTCCTGGTCAGGGCGCCGGATTCTGTCCCGGTTGCCCCTCTTCCAGGCCAGCCCTCTGCTGTGGCCCAGGAGTGCAGTGGAGGATGGCCCAGGTGCTTGGGCCCTGCACCCCATGGGAGACCAGGAAAAAGCACCTAGCACCTGGCTCCTGCCATAGGATGAGCGCGGTGCGCCGGCCGCAGCGCGCCGACCACGGCAGCCATTGGAGGGTGAACCAACGGCAAAGGAAGACCTTTCTCTCTGTCTCTCTCTCTCACTGTCCACTCTGCCTGTCAAAAAAATAAAATAAATAAAATAAAATAAAATAAAATAAAATAAAATAAAAACAAAATAGAAGTTTATTTGTACAAATATAATCCTTGTGGTCTGTGTGAACAAAAAAGAGAAAAAATCCATAACATCTATTAAACAAATTTATTAGCTAGAACTTACTCCATTAGTGGAATATAAATGGAGGTCTACATGCATACATATTATAAGTACAGAGTATGTAGTATATATGTATGTACAGATAGTATTATTTACCATGTAGTTATAAATTTATACATACCATATATATATAGTATGTGTAAAATGTAAATTGAAATAAAGCATTCAAGTAAAATAAGTTCTATTTTCTTTTTTGTCTTAGCTCGGGAAGCTATACTAAAATACCATGAGCTGGGTTGTTTGAACCTCTGACATTGACTTCCAACAGTTCCAAAGGCTGGGAAGTTGAAGATCAAGGCAGCAGTAGATAATGTACTCAGTAAGAGCACTCTCCCATATTCCCAAAGCATTTTCACATAGCACAGCAAGGAAGCTCTGGTGTCTCTTCCTATCCAGAGGGTTCCACACTCCAGACCTTATAATAAACCTAGTTACTTCACAGATGTCCCACCTCCTTAAAACCATTATATTTTAAGAATCCAACATACGAATCTTCAGTAGGAGGGATGAAAGCACTCAGCCCCAAATTCTCAACCAGAAAAATCATATTTTGAATTCAAAAAAATGAAAAAATTACATAAACTTATGGTTTTATGTGGCTTAAATTCCTTATTACAGAAACTTTTTGACTCATTCAGGTTATTAGATGTGTTTTATTATGTTCAACAAGAACTAGCCTTACTGTAGCAAGAGTAGGTGAAATTGTCATTAAATTCTTAAATAAATAGATATTCTACCATTCTTAACATTAACAGTTTGATCTGGGATCAGTTGAGCAGTTCGGATATCACTCAGCTCACTCACAAATCTGTGAACAGTGTCTAGATAACTAGTTGGAATTATTTACTTCTATTCAGATTTGTCTCTGATACTCTATTGGTCCATTCTCAACTTGTCCACACAGAAGCCAGGGAGCACTGATAGAAGACGATTTTGTGTGCATTTGGTCATTGTCATGATGCCACCTTTCATTTCAATAGAATGGGGCAAAAGAAGTAGAAGAAGCATCCATTTTTTTTTTGTCCTCAGTGATATGAATTTCAATAGCAAATATGCATGGTTCTGAGTCACCTGTGCCATCCCAAATGACAGATGGTCTACTTGCTACACATTCAATGATTTTGTCTGTTTGTGAAATTCATGGTTCTCTGACACACAGGGTCAGGATCGGACCTGCTCTTTACCAGGGCTAAAGTGCTTTTGATTATGTTTATAACTTAACTGGTACATTTGCCATGAACTAACGCATAATGATTGTTCAGTTGCCATTACTACTTGAGCCAATGCTTCTAAATATTTCTTTCCATTTCTGAGGGCATTCTTCTCATAGAATTGTATTTACTTGCTATATTGCCATCAAATTATAACCTAGCATGTTTAAACTTTATTATAATCATAAGTGGACAGAGATTTGAGCCAAGATAACTCTGGATCTGGTTAAACTCATTTATTCAGAAGATTAACATTGATAAACTGTTCTCCATTTTGCACTCAATGAGAAGTGTTTTCTTTTTAAAGATTTAACCTGAGGTCATTTAGCAGTTTATGCTTAGTTTATTTAACAAATCAGATTCAGGTTCCTATAAGAAAAGAGGCTATATATGGCCAGTTTTCTGCTAATTAGGTGTATTTGGAAATCAGAAATCTTATATCAAGGGAACAAATTCACTGAGTGATTGAGCATGTAAAAACACTGCAAGCAAGAAAGCTATACTCAGAAAGGAGTGTCACTAATTTCTGCTTCCTTTAGGCAGGCACTCACACAGGTCAACACAGAAAAGTATGTGTTTGGGTTGGGGGGCTTTGCTTCCTTTATTTCTGCCAGTGGATACCACCCTGCTTCAGCTTTGCCCAAGAGGGGAGAGGAAACTAGCAGGAGTTCTGTGTGCATGCTCTGAGCAGTCTCCTGATGATGCAAAGACAACTGGCAGGACAATTGCCAACATGAAGACAGATGAGTTGGGATGGGGTGGATGGAGAGAAACTAAAGAGATGGAAATGGAGATTTCAATTATCCCTGAAGAGGAATATGGTGTCTGAGAAAATATATAGTTATTTCTAAGTAAAATAGAAAAATAAGAACACTATGAACTTTATAATTATGCATGGAATTATGCATGGGGTTTTCTTAAACATCTTTTAAAAATCAATTTATATGCTCCTAAAGAAATCATTGGCAGTTGAAAAAAAATTCAAAAATAAGCCTGTCTGCCTAATCTAATTTCCTTTTATAACAGAATAACGGGGCTGATGAGTCAATAGCTATAATTTTCCTGATTGCCCAAAGGGGATTGAAGATAGGGAAGATGCAAAATGTACCATTTTAGCAAAATTTCTAGTCTTGTTCCACTTGGCAAATGTCTCTGAAGTAAGTAGAACAGGAAAAAGAAAGATTTAGCTTATCTTGACTGTACCAGAGAATTCTAGTGAGCAATGTTTATGTCATCCTTCAGGGAAAAGAGGGGAGCTATGAATTGGCATGTCAAATTGATTTATTCAAGAATCTCATTACTTCCTTTTTAGTATCTTTATTAATTACTTGGATAAGGATCATTCATCATTATTTCTTGTTTGAATTACTGGATATGTTTGGAGCTTTTCCCACCAAGTCTGTCACTCTTGTTTTTAGAAAATATACCTTCTCCCTTCTTCAGGAATTGCTCTTCTAAATTTCTAAATTGCTCTAATTGCTCTTCTAAATTGGTCAAATTTCCAGTGAATGAGAGAACTACACCATTTAATGATGCTTAGGTCAATATTTGACCATGTATTCAACAATGTGCTACAAAATCATAATGGATCTAAAAAATTCCTATCACCTTGTGAAATCCTAGCTATTGTATTGTCATTTGGTAACTCAATATTCACATATTTATAATAATACTGATGAAAACAAGTCTATTGTACTAGCACTCATAAAATAGGACAGCACATTCATTTATGTAAATGTAATTCTTGATAATGATAATGATGATTATTTTGGGTTTATGTATTTACAATATCTTTCTTTTTATTATTACTTTAGAGTATATTTCTACTTATCAAATTAGTACAAAATAGTGTGTCATTTTACACAAGCAGCAATCTTAAACATATTGTATTATTGTCTCTTGATTATATCATTTTATCTTGCTCTTGATTTGATCTCATATAGTTTCTTCATCACAACCCTAGTAACAACAGGCTAACCCATGTATGGCTATGCTATGTAGATTTCAGTAAGTAAATATCACTCTATGACATTGTACAATGATGAAACAGCCCACCAACACATATGTCAATCCCAATCCTCATCACTAAGGAAAACATAACTATTATATTTTAATAAAACTCCTTGAGTGAAGTAGGGCAAGAAAAGCTCTGAGGAGATTGAAGGCAAGAGAATGAAATTATGACAGTTAAATTTGAATCATTCCTTCTCTCTCTACCTTCTTTTCCATTGCTGTAGGTCTGGCCCTGCATTGTTTCTGGTTTGAAGCACTGCAAAAGGCTCACATTGCTAGACAGATTACTATTGTGCTTACAAATATGCTTTCATAAATGTTTCTTATATATAAGCTTGATTGATCACACTTTTCATTTCTTCCCATCTTCGTATGAAAGCACATAAATTTTTTTCAGTCTAGATCCAGCTTTTCTGTCTAACCATGACTCTAAAACTCTTTTCCTCTCCCACCATGACCAAGTACTCCTGGTTTCATGGCTACGTCAGCCTTTTGATTTTCCTGACTTTGCTCCAATATTAGACTGCCTATTTATGTGTGATCATGTACCAAGGAAATTGCAAAAATGCTACAGGTGGCTAAAATTATTTGCTTCATTGACTATCACCTATATTTTAGAATAATTTTGGAAAAGGCTCAACACAAGTAGCTCCTGTAAGATATAATTTACTGATTATGAATTTATTTGCAACAGTTTGATTACTATGTAAATATAAAAAAATAGCAATCAAATTTTTCTAGAATAATATTATTACACTAACAATTAGCAATACATGACAATTCAAAGAAAATATGTTGAGAAAAGTTGTGAAATAAATTACTACCACAATTGTTGTTTCACAGGTGCTTCCATGGATAAATATTCCCCATGAAGTTTTATTACAAGTTTATACACAAAACTCAGATACAAACAGGCTCATGTTCACCCCTTTTGTAGCCAACTTATGGAGAAGTGGGGAAATGAAAACTGCTTACACTGTATTTTGGATAATTGAGCCACAATACTTCCCTTAACATTAGGCTAGCATTTATGCTATATCCAGTGTCTGACCACAACATAGATGTGCAGATATCACTCTCTTTCCTAATTGAGAAAATATTTTATAGCTTCTTTACTGGCAAAATGACATTGTGAAATTTTTTTCATAAGACTTAGAAAAAACAACTAAAAATACAGCAAATATAGTAACTGATTCTATACTTTTCCTTTTGCTCCTAAACAAAGAAATTTTATTTTATAATAAGCATTTGTTTCAACATTAGTTTTATTCAGAAAGTTAATATAAAAACAGTGAATCAATCCTGAGCTGTAGAAACAACTGGGGGTGATCCTGGATGTATGTTGTTTAATGATAAATGAATCTGCTTGCAAAAGCAACTGTAAATTTAGTGTTGCAGCTCACATTTTCAATCCCTGTGGCCAATGGGATTTTAATGAGGAAACTAACTGTATTTTTATATTTCTGATCTATATAGAGATGATTTTATGGAGACAAGTTTCTTTTAGAACATTCAAGCAGCTGTGCTCAAAGAGAAGGGTTCATTGTTGTGATAATAATAGAAAAGGTGAAAAAACTGTCATGACTCGCAGAAGTAGATCAAGAAATACATTAGACCATTGGGGTTTTCCAATTTGAAATTTGTACTTTGGATTGACCTCCAGTGGTCTGAGCATCCATCATACGTTACAATTGAGCCTGTTGTAAGACATAGGCATGTGTTGAGTTGCTGAGAAAGCCCTGCTCCAGTTAAGTCCAGGCCCTCCATCTTCAAGAGTACATGGTTATAGAGTTATCACAACTCTACTTTTAAAAGCAAGAAGTGGGATTCATTTTTTGTACTTTCAAGTTGGGTCTTTGGGTTGTGATTACGGAATCTATCACTCAAAAAAATACTAATTTGGGCTGCAATGTGAGTTTTATTAAGCTATAATTTTTCTAGCAAACATTTTTCTATGTGTGGGTTGTTTGAATCTTATCTGAAAAGTCAATTTAATCATGCAGCATATCTAATCATATACCTTCTTTTTATTACCTAATATTGTATGGTATGTAATTTATTAAGGAGTTGCACATACCTGAAAATTTATATTTCCAAAAATAATATCTAACATCTTCAACGTATGCCAATTATCATGCTAAACACTAGTGAACACTCATAAAAATGTTATGTTTATGATTTATGCAGTATTAATATACCATTTTTCAAATAGAAAAGAAGCACAGAGAACTTAAGTGATTTGCACACTTCCTACACATCAAGTAAGAAACAGACATGGGAAGCAGGATACACAGCAGACTCATAGAATGGCAGATGTCCTAAATAGCACTCTGGCCTCAGAATCAGCCCTTGAGGCATTTGGATCTGGCTCAAGAGCCCATGAGAATAGTTTAGGCATGGAAAGCTAAGACACTCTGAAAAACAAAAAAAAAAAAAAAAGAAGACCTAAATGAAAGATCTCTGTGAGTGAGATCCCAGTGGAAAGAATGGGGCCATCAAAGAAGGAGGTACCTTTCTCTGAAGGGAGGAGAGAACTTCCGCTTTGACAATGACCCTGTCGGAATAAGATCGAAGTCAGCGAACCCTAAAGGCTTCCATAGCCTCGGCAACTCATGACTAGAGCCTAGGGAGATTACTGATGCCATAAACAACAGTGTCAAATTGTTAAGTCAACAATAGGAGTCACTGTGTACTTAGTTCTCATGTGGGATCTGTCCTAAATATGTTGTCCAATGTGAAGTAATGCTATAACTAGTACTGAAACAGTATTTTGCACTTTTTGTTTCTGTGTGGGTGCAAACTGATGAAATCTTTACTTAATATATACTAAATCAATCTTCGATATATAAAGATAATTGAAAATGAATCTTGATGTGAATGGAATGGGAGAGGGAGTGGGAGATGGGAGGGTTGTGAGTGGGAGGGAAATTATGAGGGGGAGAAAGGCATTGTAATCCATAAACTGTACTTTGGAAATTTATATTTACTAAATAAAAATACATAAAAAAGAAATACTAGAAATGAAGAATTCAATAGTCAATAGATCAAATAAAAGTACAATGGAAAACCTTAATAATAGAATAGTGAGACAGAAGAAATAATATCAGGACTAGAAGATAAATTTCTGGAAATAATACAGTCAAAACAAATAAAAGAAGAAGAAATTAGAAAATTAAAAACCAGGATTGGAGTTCTACAAGATTCTATCAAATGATCAAACATATGGATCCTAGAAATTTCAGAAGGTATGGAAATAAAGGATTAGAAGAACTGCTTAATGAAATAATAACAGAAAACTTCCCAAATCTGGAGAAATCCAAGTATAGGAAGAAGACCCAAATCAATAAAATTAGAGATGAAAAAGGAAATGTAACAACAGACACCACAGAGATTAAAAGTAACCATCAGAAATTACTAGAAAAACTGTGCCAACAAACTGGGAAGGCTAGAAGAAATGGATAGATTTCTGGACACATACAACCTGCTTAAATTGAACCATGAAGACATAGAAAACCTAAACAGAACCATAATCAAGACAGAAAATGAATCAGCAATAAAGACCCTCTCAACAAAGAAAAGCCCAGGACCAGATGGATTCACTGCTGAATTCTACCAGACATTTAAAGAAGAACAAAATCCAATTCTTCTCAAGTATTTCAAAATAATTGAAAGGGAAGGAATCCTCCCAAATTCTTTCTATGAAGCCAGCATCACCTTAATTCCTAAACCCAAAAAAGATGCAACAGAGAGAGAGAACTACAGACCAATTTCTGTGCTAAATGTAGATACAAAAATCCTCAACAAAATTCTGGCCCAATTGAATCCAACAACACATCAGAAAGATCATTCACCTGAACCATGTGGGATTTATCCTGGTATGCAGGGATGATTCAACATTTGCAACTCAATCAATGTGAAACTCACATTAACAAATGAAGAACAAAAAACATATGATCATCTCAATAAATGCACAGAAAACATTTGACAAAATGTAACCCTTTCATGATGAAAACTCTAAGAAAATTTGGTTTTAGAAGAAATACTCCTCAACACAATCAAGGCAATTTATGTCAAAAACATGGCCAGCATCCTACTGAATGGGAAAAAGTTGGAAGCATGCCCACTGAGATCCAGAACTAGACAAGCATGCTCACTCTAGCCATTGCTATTCAATATAATCCTGGAAGTTTTAGTATGAGCCATCAAGGAAGAAAAAAAATTGATGGCATTCAACTCAATAAAGATGAACTCAAACGATCCCTATTTGCAGATGGTATGATTCCGTGTGTAGAAGACCCAAAAGACTCCACTAATAGACTCCTGGAACTCATAGAAGAACTTTTTAAAATAGCAAGATATAAAATCAACACACAAAAAGCAACAGTTTTTGTATACACAGACAACACACAGCTGAGAAAGAAATTCTAGGATCAATCACATTCTCAATAGCTACAAAAAATCAAATATCTTGGAATAAATTTAACCAAGGATGTCAAAGATCTCTACTTTGAGAATTATAAAACATTAAATAAAAAAATGGAAGGAGACACAAAAGAATGGAAAAAACTTTCATATTCTTGGATTAGAAAAATCAATATCATCAAAATGTCCACCTACTGAAACTACTAAACAGATTCAATGCAATAGCAATTAAAATACTTATGATATCTTCTCAGATCTAGAAAAAATGATGCTGAAATTCATTTGGAAACACAAGAGACCTTGAAAAGCCAAAGCAATCTTATGCAACAAAAACAAAGCCAGAGGTATTACAATATCAGATTTGAACAAATACTACAAGGCAGTTATAATCGAAACAGCCTGGAACTGGTACAGAAACAGATGGCTAGACCAATGGAACAGAATAGAAACACCAGAAATCATCCAAGCATCTACAAACAACGCATATTTGATCAAAGAGCTAAAACCATTCCTTGGTGCATGGACAGTCTCTTAAACAGAGCTGGGGAAAATGGATTGCCACATGCAGAAATATGAAGTAGGACCCCTACCTTACACCTTACACAAAAATCCATTCAAAATGGATTAAAGATCTAAATACACAACCTAATACCATCCAATTACTAGAAAGCATTGGGGAAACACTGCAAGACATTGGCATAGGCAACGAGTTCCTGGAAAAAAAAAAACCCAGAGGCAGTAAATAAAAGCCAAAATTAACAAATGCGATTACATCAAATTAAGGAGCTTCTGTACTGCAAAAGAAAGTCAGAAAAGTGAGGAGGCAACCAACAGATTGGGAGAAATTATTTGCAAACCATGCAACTGTTAAAGGCTTAATAACCAGAATACATAAAGTGATCAAAACAATCAACAAACAAAACAACCCAGTCAAGAAATGAGCAAAGGACTTAAACAGACATTTCTCAAAACAGGAAATCCAAATGGCCTACAGACACATGAAAAAATGCTCAGGGTCACTAGACATAGGGAAATGCAAATCAAAACCACAATGAGGTATCACCTCACCTGAGTTAGAATGGATTTCATACAAAAATCAACTAACTAAATGCTGGAGAGGACGTGGGGGAAAAGGTACCCTAAACCATTGTTGGTGGGAGGCAAACTGGTAAAACCACTATGGAAAACAGTTTAGAGATACCTCAGAAATCTGAATATAGTCCTACCATAGACCCAGTCATCCCACTCCTTGGAATTTACTCAAGAGAAATGAAATCAGCAAATAAAAGAGTTATCTGAACCCCCATGTTCATTGCAGCTCAATTCACAAGCTAAGACATGGATTCACTCTTAACGCCCACCAACAGAAAGCTGGAAAAATAAATTATGGCACATGTACTCTATGGAATACTACATAGCAGTAAAAAAAAATGTAAGCCTGTCATTTGCAACAAAATTGATGAATCTGGAAAATATCATACTTAAGTGAAATAAGCCTGCTCCAAAGGGACAAATACTGTATGTTCTCCCTGATCTCTGATTACTAAGAGAGCACCTAAAAGAAAACCTGTAGAAGTAAAATTGACACTATGAAAAGCAATGACTTGATCAGCCCTTGTCCTGTCAAAGAACAGGGTTTTTTTTAATTATTATTTTTGTTTGTTTTACTTAATACCATTGGTTGAACTCTTTACTTAACATAGAATTAATCATAGGCATATAAAGTCAATTGAAAATAGATCCAAGAAAAAATATAAGAGTGGGAATAAGAGAGGGTTGAGCTGTACTGTTATATACACATTTCCATGGATTTACCCCTAAGGATAAATCTAAAACCTTGCCATGGTATTCCAAATCCCATTAAGCTGGGTGATAATAATGCTATATCACATGTTATAGTGATCATATCCAGTGTCTAATTGATCATATAGATAAGATTAAGTTTTAAAAGATCACATAAATAAGAACAAGTATCTGATAATAACAGTAGATAGAATTAAGAAGCAGAGAATATTCCAACATGAAAAGCAGTCCATACAACAGATTCATAGAATGACAAATGGCCTACACAGCACTCTGACCTCAGAATCAGCCCTTCAGGCACTCTGGACTGGCTGATAAGCCTATGAGAGCATTCAGGCATGGAAAGCCAAGACACAATGAAAAAAATAAAAGTCCTACATGAAAGTTCTCTGTGAGTGGGGCCCCAGTGGAAAGAAAGGGTCATCAAAGAAAGATATAGTTTTCTCTGAAGGAAGGAGAGACCTTCCGCTTTGCTCGTGGCCCTGTCTAAATATTGACAGAGTTTGTGCACTCAAAAGGCTTCCATAGCCTTGGCAGCTCATGGCAAGAGCCTTGGGTGATCACTGATGTAATAACTAAGAGTGTTAATTGTTAAATTAACAACAGAAGTTACTGTGCACCTACTCCCCATGTAGGACCTCTGTCCTTAATGAGTTATACTATGAGAGTTAACTGTAAAACTTGTTCTCAGCCAGCACCGAGGCTCAATAGGCTAATCCTCCGCCTGTGGCGCCGGCACACCAGGTTCTAGTCCCAGTCAGAGCGCCGGATTCTGTCCCTGTCACCCCTCTTCCAGTCCAGCTCTCTGCTGTGGCCTGGGGTGCAGTAGAGGATGGCCCAGGTCCTTGGGCCCTGCACCCGCATGGGAGACCAGGAGAAACACCTGGCTCCTGGCTTAGGATCAGCGTGGTGCGCCAGCCACAGCGGCCACTGGAGGGTGAACCAACGGTAAAGGAAGACCTTTCTCTCTGTCTCTCTCTCTCTCACTCACTGTCCACTCTGCCTTTCAAATAAATAACTCGTTCTCAAACAGTACTTTATATTTTGTGTGTGTGTGGGGGGGTTTTCAAATGGTTGGAGTCTTAGTTTGGAGTTGGTCTTCTGTGTATAAAGCTAATTAAAAATGAATCTTAATGAAGAATGGGATGGGAGAGGGAGTAGGAGGTGGGACAGGAGTAGAGGTGGGATGGCAGGTATGCAGAGAAGAAGCACTATATTCCTAAAGTTGTCCCTATAAAATTTTCATTTGTTAAATAAAAGCTTTAAAACACACACACATTTAACTCTGTCCTGTATCTATTTGCTAACTCTGTCAGCTCCACAACATATTAAATGAAAACTCTACTCCATTATTTTTCCCAATTCAGGTGGTATGAATTCAATTCTCAGTCACTTATGCCAGAAAACTTCAAGCCATCTTTGATATCTCCCCTACATGCAGTTCAAATTGTGTTGGTTCTACCTTTTAAAAATATGCAGAATCAGACTGCTTTTCACTGCTTTTCATGTTCCATAAGCAGGCCACTTCTATCTTTCTCTGGGATCACTGCAATTGAATTCTTACCAGGCCTCCTTTAGTGGACCCTTTGCCCTCTTGCAGTATGCTCTTAGCATTGCATCTGACTGATCCTCCTAAAACACGGGGGAAGTTATGCTTAAAGTAAAAACCACATTTCTTACAATGAACGATAATGCCCTCCCTGATTGACATCTGGCTTCTTTTCCTATATATATCCTCCCCCTCATTGAAAATATCAAACACATCCCTGCGTTAGATGCTTACACTAGTGTTCTTCCCTCTATCAAAAAAGATAAATTCTCTTATCGCCTTTAAATTTTGGTGCTAGTACCATGATCTCCTTAAGGGAAAAAAGATCCCTATTGGGAATGCTCCCTTTCTCCCTTCCATCATTATGCTCTCTTGTTTATAGCACTTAGAATATTTTAACATCCTTCTAACTTCAGTTCACTGTCTGTCATCTATCCCCCTCTCCTAGAACATGAGATTGACATGCTCTTTAGAGAGAATCTTCTTTCTGCTGAGTTAAATAAATAACTTTAGTGTCTAGAAGAGTGCCTGGCATATGGTGATGATCAATAAGTATTGAATCAATAAAAATTCAAATCCAGATGAATAATGGGACCACACCTCTAAGGCAATATTCAGAGAGCCTATTAGAAATGCCATTAGCTCCATCTACTTATGGAAGTCACAAAACATAGATTTAAAAATTCCTAATTCTTTACTGATTTATTATTAGAAATAAAACAACTGCAAAAATTGGCAGGTATTTAAATAAGAAATTGAAACAGGACAATGGAAAGAGATTCTTTCCAGCACTTTTATATGGCACTACTAGGTCTGCTTTTCCAGGTATGAAAACAATAGCAGAGAAGAGATGGGGGTGTTCAATATAGTGGTTAAGACACCTCTTGGGATACCCACATCCCAAATAGAGAGCCTGGTTTGCATCCTGGCTCTGCTTGCAATTTCAGCTTCGTGCTAAGGCACATTCTGGGAGGCAGCATGAAATGGCTCTAGAAGTTGTTTTCCTGCCACCCACATGGGGTACCTGGACTAACTTGCAAGCTCCTAACTTTTATCTGGTCCAGCCCCAACTATTGCAGAGATTTGGAAAGTGAACCATTGGAAGGAATCTCTCTTTCTCCTCTCTATACCTTTCTGTTTCTCCCTCCCTTCAAATAAGTAAAAAATAAGTTTAAAATTATACAGGAATGATTAGCTAAATATATATGAAATAGCAAAGAATTGACATAAGAATGTTGAGCATTTAACTGTAGGAAAGGCTTCTGGGTCTCCTTTACTTCAACAGATACTAAATGGGGTACATTTGAAATTAACTTCATTATTAGATAATTTCTCCCACATTAGCTTTCAATACGCATTTTCCTAATCCACAATAATGATATTTGAAAGAACTCCAACACAATATGAAATTTCAGGTGAATATAGTATGGGAATAGTTCAAATAATGTTTACAAATCAGCTAATATGCCTCAACAATCAGAAGTTCAGTAGATCCTAGATTTGCTGATTCTTTTGTTCTTAACCCAATGGAATATTTATTCAGCAGATGAATACTGGCATTGTTAGAATGCAGTAATGCCTTGAAACCATGCTTGCTTAGCCTAGCAAAATAATAAATTGCACTCTGTTTTTCCCTTTGTTTTTAAGGCCAACTGTTGGCTTTATTTAATGCCCTCTTAACATGCTAATAGCTCCTAATGGTCACATCAGCCATCAGTTAAACAAACCATTAGGTTGAGAAAAGAAATTTCAATAAAGGCAATTCACTAATTTGTTGATTGTTAATGGACATTAGCCCATTCAGGACCTTAGCCTAGACAGATAGTTTAACTCTGAATCTATTATAGCAGCCTCCCTATCCATAGCAAAGAGGTTAATTCAGCAGAGCAAGCACTTCTATTTCCAGAATACATGCTACCTAGATTTTTATGCAAATTACATTTTTTAGTCAGTACCATAGATACAAAGAAAATAGCCTGAGAAAATAAATTGACACGAATTAAATAATTTTAAACCAGTCTATGATTAAGGATAAAGTTATAAGGGCTGTTTTATCTAAATCTGTTTATATAAAATACATGAAACTTATATAACCAATAAAATTTAAAAATAAAAGAACCAGTCATTTCCCTTAGATTCAAAGTACCCTTACACAATCAAAACACCCCACTATAATGAAAGTGAATGGCATTTTTATAAATACGATTTTGCTGTTTTCTTCATGCTTGCCTTCACCAACAGCACTTTTAGCTAATTTATTTAATTTTCTTATAAAAATGTGATGACTATATTCAAGAAATTTATGTAAAATCTGGCATCTGAGTATGTAAGAAAATTAATGCAGTTTCTCAGTTCTAAAAGGTAATGCAAAATATTTCTCTGTGTCTTCTTACAGTTGAATTATTTTTCGTGTGGTAATTCCAGGACATGCATAAAGCTACCCAGACCTCCTTTACTTCAACATAAACTCAATTAGTCATTGACAGACACCAAAGCACACACATGACTGTGGAAAAAATCATTTAATTATACTCATATTTTACATTGATGCCATTCATGTTATTCAGTAACAGGATAACTGGTAGACAATTAGATTTGTCATGCAATATGAAAGCCAAGCATTGAGTCCATTTAGGATTTCACCAATTTTCTTCCCTCTCTTCAAAACTAAGCTTCTCGGGGAGACTAAAGACCCTTGGCACTTGAAGGGTATTAAGTTTACTCACTTAAATAATCACATGGTGCAAAGAGCTCAGGTGATGAAACCACCAGGATTTAGAAATAAATTTTCTCAGTTTTGAAATTTGAAGAAATGACTTATGGACAGTGTTCTCACAGCAAGGAAACGTGAGCCCCAAAATGAGTCTTCTTCATGAATGCTATTTAATCAATCATTACATCAAAATGTAGAAAGTACACTTCTTAGTTATGCAACCACCTAATAATTCTCAATGTTGGCCTATATAACAGCATATACATACATATGTTAAGCTATAAAAAAAAACTATAGTAAAATACATTAATGTAGGGGCCAGCGCCATGGCTCATTGGTTAATCCTCTGCCTGGGGCACCAGCATCCCATATGGGCACTGGGTTCTAGTCCTGGTTGCTCCTCTTCCAGTCCAGCTCTCTGCTGTGGCCCAGAAGTGCAGTGGAGGATGGCCCAGGTCCTTGGGCCCCTGCACCCGCCTGGGAGACCAGAAGGAAGCACCTGGCTCCTGGCTTCAGATTGGCGTGGCGCGCCGGCTGCAGTACACCAGCTGTAGCAGCCATTTGGGGGTGAACCAATGAAAGGAAGACCCCTCTCTCTCTCTCTCTCTCTGTCTAACTCTGCCTGTCAAATAAAAAAAATAAAAATAAAAAACACATTAATGTGTTGTATGAAAGTACCCAAATTTATTATATGAGCTAAATGATTTAATTTTGTTTTTTTAAACCCTAAAAAAGAAATTCCTAAAAACATACACCACTAGACAGAAGCCTCTGTATTGGATTATTAAACTTACAAAGATTTTCCCAAATAAAAAATGTTAATGGTTTATTTATTTTTATTCATTTATACGGCAGAACGACAGAGAGGGGAGAAAGAGAGAGAAAATATCTTCCATCTGTTAGTTCACTTACCAAATGATGCAAAGGCCAAGTGTGGGACAGGCCAAAATCAGATGCACAGAACTCCATTCTGGTCTCGCTTGTGGGAGGCAGGGCATTGCTTTCCCAGGTGCCTTAGCAGGGAGCTAGATCAGAAATGGAACAGATAGAACTCACATGGATGCTCCAATATGGGATGCTGGCATCCCCAGCAGCAGCTTAACTTGCTGTGCAACAATGCCAATCTGTCTCAAAACTTTGCAGAAATTGATTAAATTAGTTGTTTGTTTCAATCTGCTTACTCCGTTTTACTCGCACATTGTAATCTCACACACTACACACTTTTAACATGTACTGAACTTTTACACAATATATGTGTTTTTAAATTAAATATATTAAAGCTCAATATGTAATTTATTAATTTTTATAAGATTTATTTATTTATTTGTTAGGTAGAGTCACAGAGACACAGAGGCAAACAGAGAGAGAGAGGGGTCTTCCATCTGCTGGTTCACTCCACAGAAGGCCACAACAGCTGGAGCTGTGCAGATCCGAAGCCAGGAGCCAGGAGCTTCTTCCAGGTTTCCCACATGGGTGCAGAGGCCCAAAGACTTGGGCCATCTTGTACTGCTTTTCCAGGCCATAGCATAGAGCTGGATCAGAACTGGTGCAGCCAGGACTTGAACCAACACCCATATGGGATGCTGGCACTGCAGGCAAGGGCTTTACCCGCGACACCACAGCACCAGCCCCAAACATATGATTTATTGAGAAATAAGTCAAAATTTCCTAATCTTAAATGAGAATAAATATCCTCCATTTTCAGTGTTGTAAAATAATCAAGCTAATCATTTTTATTTTAAATTTAAAAATAAAAAATTGTATTTTTTGGCCGGCGCCGTGGCTCAACAGGCTAATCCTCCGCCTTGCGGCGCCGGCACACTGGGTTCTAGTCCCGGTCGGGGCACCGGATTCTGTCCCGGTTGCCCCTCTTCCAGGCCAGCCCTCTGCTGTGGCCCAGGAGTGCAGTGGAGGATGGCCCAAGTGCTTGGGCCCTGCACCCCATGGGAGACCAGGAGAAGCACCTGGCACCTGGCTCCTGCGTGGTGCACCGGCCGCAGTGCGACGTCCGCGGTGGCCATTGGAGGGTGAACCAATGGCAAAGGAAGACCTTTCTCTCTGTCTCTCTCTCTCACTGTCCACTCTGCCTGTCAAAAAAAAAAAATTGTATTTTTTATTTGAAATGCAGAGTGACAAAAATTTCAGTTTTGTTAATTCACTCCACCAGTGCCCAAAGCAACTAAAGCAGGGCCAAGCTCAAGCCAGGAAGTAGAGGTTCCCATCAGGTCTCCTAGACGGGCAGCAGGACGTGGCTGCTGGCGCCGTCACCTCTTGTTTCCCAGGGTCTGTGTTGGCAGGGAGTCGGAACGGGAATCGAATTGCGGTGCAGACTGATTAGGGTGCTGACATCCCAATCAGCATCTTAGCTGCTGGGCCAGATATTCATCACTAATCATTATATTTACTCAAGTATATTCAGTTCCATAAGCATTGATTTAAAGTGTAGGACTTCTACATCAGCTGTGAGAAGTAAATATGATATATAATACAATATATTGTTGACACTACTTTTAATATTCTTAATTAAACAAATTGTATTAACATGTAACACTTGGACATTTTATGTAGTATAATTAACATTTCAACAAAATATATACATTATAACACAAATCAAGCCAGAAACATACCCTACTTACAATCAACTGATTTTTGACAAAAGTACCCAAAAAAGTTAACGGAAAAATGACAATATAATTGGTAGTGGAACACTCAGTAAGTTTTTGGTAGCTCTCTGGATATAAACTTTGACTCTAGCTCATAGAGAGTTTGGAAGGGAAGAGAATGATTATGATACGTTGATAAAATAACTTTTAAAAGAATTCAGTTTTCAAAATTTTGTGGATTCAATATTCTTCTCATCCTATTATGCTGCATCTACAGCCTAACTGTTGGGTAAGAAGCAGCAGAATATCATATTCACTTTTCAGTACAACTGAATTGATGTTTAAGTGATCACAATATTTGACTCAGGGGTCTGCACTGTGGCATAGTAGGCTAAGCTTCAGCCTGTGGCGCCATCCCATACAATCACTGGTTCTAGTCCTGGCTGCTCCTCTTCCAATCTGGCTCTGCTGTGGCCTAGGAAAGCAGCAGAAGATGGCCCAGGTGCTTGGGCCCCTACACTCACGTGGGAGACCCGAAAGAAGTTCGTGGCTCCTGGCTTCAGATTAGCCCAGCTCCAGCCATTGTGGCTATTTGGGAGTGAACCAGTGGATAGAAGACCTTTCTGTCTCTCCCTCTCTATGTGTGTAATTCTACCTCTCAAATAAATAAATAAAATCTTTAAAAATATATATGTGGCTCAGCTACTGTCACACTTTGTAATCTGGGGGAAGCGTCATCAGCATCCACTTACTAAAGTATATTGCGTCTGCATGAGCCCTCAGATAGGCTTAGTATGGTCATTTCTTATTTCAGTCTCTCCTCTCTGGTCCCCTCTTTCTGGGAATGTCCATCTACCCTCAGATGTTCCTTGAGCAATAGAGGGTTTCTTTACAGAGATAAAGATGCAATCAGGGCTGCATGTGCACTCCACCACAAAAACAAATCTGTATAAAGCTTGGAGTATATTTTGGTCATTAATGAAACTAAAAAATGCTACACTAAATGAGAAGTGAACTAATTTCATTAGACCAAATCATAACCAGTGTCTACACACAAAGGTAGAATCAGATTGAAGATGTGTACACTAACCAGAAACAATGTCTGTCTGATAATATGCATTCACTGAAGGGGGAAAGCACATTAATGCTTTGTTTATGAATCAATCTGATTCATGAGTCTCAGTAGAGAGTCACATTTTTTTGCAATACTATCAGATGACCAGCAGGCTCTGTTATTTACTCTTATCTAATGCTGAGTCTCATTCTACCTAAGAATCATAATCATGTTTAACTTATTAATCTGCTCCCAAGGAAACTCATTGGGAACATAGGGCCCATTTTTCATTCCTACATTGATATTGATATGATTAAATTGGCAACTATGTTTGCTTGTTAACCATGGTTCTTTATACAGTCACTCCATAGATCTTAAAGGTCATTGAATATATTGTTCAGTTTATTGATAAGACACTACAAGTGGCTTCATTGACCTTACATCAATTTTTTTTTATTTTTCCAAAGCTGATTTTTTAAAGCTGTTAGGTATTTTGCTTGACCAATTTATGCATTTAAAAGGATTAATTAGTAAGATACTGAATTCTGTGGTACTATGAAATTCTCTCTGACCACATTGTCAATGGCAAATACAATCACTAAAGGAGGGGTAAAAGCAATGACTTTGAAGATCTCACAGTACAGCACTCATTACTTAGATTTCCTGTAATTCCAATCATGGCACATTTGTCCCAGCCTATGAAATATAGCTATAATCTAACACTTCTTCTAAGGGAAGAATTGGAAATACACTTATACTCTCAATCATCTCTGATTATTTCTAACTAGGTGCTTTGGAGTTCACTCATGATATTCTCCCATTCAGATTGACACCCAGTATTCCTTGACAACTTTCCATATTTGTCTCTAGGTATACAAGTTTTCCTTTTAAGATGCCTGTGCCTATGCTTTCTGATGGTCTGAATGGGGTTTGATTTTATGACACTATCAACATTTGCTTTTCCAAATTCCCTCTTATTTAATTTCATTCATTTATTTACTCAACTAACAAAATAAAGCAAATATTATATGCCAGCCCTACTCAAGGTCACAGGAAATCAGTAGTGAGTACAAAGATTAGAAGCAATAAGAAAGCTAGATATCATAGTTTAGAATAATTTCTGGGTCTTGGGAGAACTGCATCCAGACATTTTTAGTTCTCATCTTCCATTCATTAAGTTTCTGCACTGGTAATTGATATGCTATTATATATCTTGTAAGGAGTTTGCACGGAACATTTCACCAAGATTATTTCCTAATTTGGTTAAAGAACTCTGGTTAATTTGTTAAAATATTGGAAGTTGATTCACCTAGAAACTGTGATGATTGATGGAAAGAAAATGGCATTTAATATTAGTTCTTCCTTTTGCATGTATAAGAAATATCTAGAAGTTTCTAAAATATATCAGTATTTTTATTTTTAGATGACGATAAAGCTGATTTTGCCTATAACAGTAAAATGAAAAAAAAAGTTTCACATTGTAGATTACAACTATAAGTAGATATTATACTTTAAAATAGCTAAACCCAGTAGGACAAAATGTGGATCATTTTATTTAGCTTTAAATGATAACTCATAGCCGGCGCCATGGCTCAATAGGCTAATCCTCTGCCTGCAGCGCCGGCACCCAGGGTTCTAGTCCCGGTTGGGGCACCAGGTACTAGTCCTGGTTGCCCCTCTTCCAGTCCAGCTCTCTGCTATGGCCCGGGAGGGCAGAGGAGGATGGCCCAAGTGCTTGGGTCCCTGCATCCGCATGGGAGACCGGGAAGAAGTACCTGGCTCCTGGCTTCCAATTGGCACAGCACCAGCTGTAGATGATTTTTTAAAATTATATTTAGTATATGTTTAACTGAAAATTATATATAACATTCAGATTTCTATCTTTTCTTACAAATTAGAAGATCTGGTCTAGAAATAGTAAACCAGACTTCCCTTATGAGAACATTCAGTTGTGAAGGGTGATAGAGATCCCATTGGGCAAAATGTAAACTTTTCAGATGATCACATCCTCAGCACTACTCATTACTATGGACACAGCTTCCCTAATTCATTTAATTCATTTTTATTACTTTTTTAATCTCATTGGCATTTGCATTTGTGGGCCATGACCTACATCAGACACCGTGAAGCCATCAAGTATTGGAATTCTAAATAATCAATTGAGATAAGGAGTGGGAGGCTATCCCAGGTAACACCCAATCTGAAAGCTATTCTATTCCCACTTATATGCAAAGAATGGTTCTCATATTTTCCAACATGTCTGATCTGAGATAATATTTTATAGCAGATGTACTATAAAGGAAGAATTAACTACAAATGTATGTATATAGGTATGTATGTAGTAAATTTATAGAACTTTGCTATGTGGTTTCGGGGCAGTAGTAGAATTCATTTATTTGTAGAAAGAACTCACTGAAAATTTGTTGTCAGCTAGGATAAATGTGAACTGGCTGATTTGGTGTGGTTTAACACGCAACCAACAAAGACTACTTAGGATTGTTAGCTCAAAGATGGTTTTTTAAAGCTGTAGAACATAAGCCAAATATCCAAATATTCTTTTTTGTTTAGTAGATTTTCAACAATTTTTAAAATTTTTTTTACTTATTTGAAAGGAAAGTGACAAAGAAAGAAAGACACACTGAGGGAGACACATAAAAATTACTAGTAAGACATTCTACTTTTGTCTGGTAAAAATTTCAAAGAGTGTTTTAAGGAAGGGACAGCATTGCACATATCCTTGTAAGAGTACATGTACGTGGAAATGGTAGGAAGGAGATACCTGGCAGAGGGAAAATGTGAACCCCTAACCTAAAACAAGATGTTTCCTGGCATTTCGGGGCTACTGCATCTTGGTGATGTTGGATATATCTCCAAACTAGTGAATACCTCAGCAAGTGGCTTGGTCACTTCCTAGTCTCATAGATTGATGTAGCTCCTCCTGCCTCCTTAAATTACAGTTTTATGTTAGTCTGTCTCTGCATTGAAAGGCAACTGTGTCTTCTGCTTCCTTTCTTATGTGGAGAATTCCACTCCAGCGACTGGTTTTAAGAAATAGATTCTGATTCATGACTATTAATTTAGCATCTGCCTCCCTGGAGAAACAAAATTCCAGATCTATTCTGCTTATAACTCAAAACTCAGTAAGCAGGCCGGCGCCGTGGCTCAACAGGCTAATCCTCCGCCTTGCGGCGCCGGCACACCGGGTTCTAGTCCCGGTCGGGGCGCCGGATTCTGTCCCGGTTGCCCCTCTTCCAGGCCAGCCCTCTGCTGTGGCCCCGGAGTGCAGTGGAGGATGGCCCAAGTGCTTGGGCCCTGCACCCCATAGGGGAGACCAGGAAAAGCACCTGGCTCCTGGCTCCTGCCATTGGAGGAGCGCGGTGCGCCGGTCGCAGCGCGCCGTCCGTGGCGGCCATTGGAGGGTGAACCAACGGCAAAAGGAAGACCTTTCTGTCTGTCTCTCTCTCTCACTGTCCACTCTGCCTGTCAAAAAAAAAAAAAAAAAAAAAAAACTCAGTAAGCAGTAGTTTCAGCCCCTCTCACCATTTGCTACTTGGTTTTGGTTTTGCTTCATTTCATTCTGTGTTTGCTTCTGGATGAAGTTTGTTTTACTTCTCCTTTTTATTTATTTCTCAATGCTATGTGTTTAGAGCAGCAGGATGCTTCAAAGTGTGACCACACAGATATTTCTTGATTAGAAATATTTGGATTAGATTCTAAAGTATTGTAAATAAGCTAGACTCAGGGGAAGATGAAATGGGTAAGGAGCAATGGCCTAATACCTATCGCTGATTTCTTCAGCGGAATTCAGTGTACAGTCCTAAAGGACTATGTAAACTTAGGATTGTTCACGGAGATGCCAGTATCAAGTAAGTTCACTATCTACTGCTAGCTGATAGCAGTAGGGGTCTCAGTTGCAAACTCTATTCAGCATCAATCTGGAGACCTTACGTGATTTGCGTAATCAATTCAATACTAAAAGACAGTGGGTTGGGCAAAGCAGAGGAAGTTTCAGGGTTTCATTTGAGTGGCCTGTCACTCACTCGAGAGAGCACTTCCGACACAGCAAGGAAGTGAAGTTTCAGGGAAGGTACGTAGAGTGATGGCACCGTGGCCATAAGGGTGAGAGGCGAGTTTATCTCCTCAGAGGCGATCCTCTAGGTTCATTGTTCTTTCCTACACCAGCCAATGAACTGAACGTGGGTAGCTCTGTGGTGCAAGATTCTAGCATAGGATCATAGAAGCATAGAAGCATTGGAAATGGCAAAGTTTGACATTAGGAACTTCTAATTCTGGAAATAAGTGATGTGTAAAAATTTATATTTAATCTTACTTGCTTCTTATAGTTAATGCCTAAATGTGGTTGACTGCAGTGCACTTGAAGAATTAGTGTAGTCAAGTGGGAACAGGTCCAGCTTAAGTGCACATAATATGATGTGCTGCTTCTTTGATCTGACAACTAGTGCTCCACAGTAATGCCTGTAAACATTGAAGGTAAGCATTCATTGTAATAACCATTTTCTGAACATCTTTTTTAGCATTACAGAAACATTTAAAGAAAATAAAGAAATATTGGCTGAGAAGAACTTACCTATTAAATGCAATAAACTCTAGAGAGGTTGTCCAGCGCCACTACTCAATAGGCTAATCCTCCGCCTGCGGTGCCAGCACACCGGGTTCTAGTCCCGGTCGGGGCGCCGGATTCTGTCCCGGTTGCCCCTCTTTCAGGCCAGCTTTCTGCTATGGCCTGGGAGTGCAGTGGAGGATGGCCCAAGTCCTTGGGCCCTGCACCCCATGGGAGACCAGTAGAATCATCTGGCTCCTGCCTTCGGCCTGCTGCAGCTCGCTGACCGCGACAGCCCTTGGAGGGTGAACCAACTGAAAAAAGAAGACCTTTTTCTCTGTCTCTCTCTCTCTCATTGTCCACTCTGCCTGTGGAAAAAAAAAAATAGAAAGAAAAGAAAGAAATTCTAGAGAGGTTTATAAATAAGTGAAGCATAAACTTCTATTCAACAAGATAGAAATAACATTTAACTAATACTTTAATGTGATCTCACAATGATTAAAAATTACTAGGACTTTGGGGTAAGCAAGGAATTTATGCCAATTATTCACAGTTTGGAGGTCATTAGGTAACTTATCAAATCATTTATTTCTTCAAATATGGTGTCACTTGGGACATCTCTATCCGGCATAAGAGTGCCTGGTTCAAGTTCTGCCTAGTCCATGCTTCTTACCCAGCTTGCTGCTAGTGTACCTGGAGAGAATAGATGGTGGTCCAAGTATTTGGTTTTAGTCACCCATGTGGGAGACCCATATGGAGTGCCTTGCTTCTGGCGTAGGCCTGGCTTAGTCCTGGCTGTTGCAGGTTTTTGAAGGAGTAAACCAGCACATTCACGATCTCTCTGCCTCCCTCAGAGTGTCTGTCATTCTTTCTCTTTCACTCTGCCTTTCAAACAAGTAAATAAATCTAAAACATTTTTTTCGCATCTCATGGTAGCCTAATTCTAAGCATATGCTATACTATCAAATTGACCTCGGTCATGTAGACCTTGGGCAAATCCAGGTTAAACCACTCACTAGCTAGATACTATTAATTAGTAAGCCAGATTCTCTGTGCTTTAGACTACTTAATATGTAGAGATACAGTTGCTGTGAGGATTAACAGTTTTGTGTATAAATCCACTAACATTGTGGATATAAACTACCATTAGTAGAATTTTGCTGTATAATCTTTAAACACTGATATATGTGATTTTTAGGATAGATTATGTGTTTGAGTGACTTATGCAAAGTTTTGAATTCTGGTGATATCCCTTAGTAAACTATTATGCCTTTCGCATAGTAGATTCTCAACACACCTTGTCTTCTATGATACCTCCCCTAAGTCTCACACAAGCCTTGGGGATGTGTCCTCCAAAAGTGACCAACTTTCCCTTGAGTTTACAATTCCATAGTTAATGCACTCCCTGAAAAGAGCAGATAAAGTTACATGTTAATAGAGTCGTATGGTAATAGCTATAACTGAGAATATGGTTTCAGATATGCCCTGTGGCAGCCAAGTGGCAGCACCTCTGTCCAGGAAAAATATTGCTAGTTATATTTTGTTAAGAAACAAAGTGGAGTTCACTGAGGTGACCACACCTTTCTGAGGGTAAATTCAGTATCCAATTGTGCCTATAAAATTGAGAGTTTTGCTATACTGCTTTAAAAACAGATTCTGCAGAGAACAAAGGATGGGGATTTATTACACTGCTATTACTTTTCAGCCTTTTATTATTACATTTCCTCTTGATTCTATTGAAAAATCCATACTCTGTTTGAAAACAGATTTTATTAGGTTTTCAACTTATATTAATGCTCTCTACCATGTTTTAAAATATCACAGTGTTATATTTCAACTCCTTTTTGCTGAGAATAAGAGAGGAGAATATGTTTTGTTGTAGCCTTAAGCATCCATTTCAAGGAAATTGGCAAGAATAGGAAATATGCAAATATATAGAAAGTATATGTGTGTGACTATTTTAAAATATAATATAATCTTTCTAGAACTAAACAAAGTGTTATATAAACCAAAGGATAAATTTGTAGAACATGGGTTTTAATAACCCATCACCCCACCTCTCTCTGAACTGAACATCAACATTTATAACATAGCCCTGAACAAAGTTGATTATTACTAAAAAGAGAGCCAACAGCATAAAGATGATCAAATAAATAGAGAATAAAGCAGAATTCAGACCCTTTGATATAGTCTAGAGAGGTTAAATAGAAATGCAAGATATGGAGAAAAATTAAATCCTAAACTAAAAAGGCAGAACATTGAATTAGATCAATGTGGACTTGGGAAAAGGAATGAAAGAGAAAACATTATATAGAAACAAGATCACTCAATATCCATTTACAAAATGAGCCTTGGCATCATTAGTGTAATAAGTAGAAAAGGAGACAATTCCATGTCAGTCTAACCAATAATTTAGAGCCTATAATATGGTAGCACCATGTGGAACTCAAATTTGAATTCAAATGCATCCATTTCCTCAAGGAGATTTCTACTCAACACAAAGAGTAGCAGAAATACATGAGTATTTAAAATTCAAAGAGGAGTATACTCAGAATTCTTAGGAATACAGCAAATAAATGTGATAGGGGAGCATTGTTCACTTATGAAATCATTATAGGATTAAAGAGTCATATATGAAGTTTCAGGAGAAAAAAAAAAAGAAAAACCAAGACTGATCTGGCTCAACCTTTCATTCTGTAAATGTGGAAGCTGAGGACCAAAGGTGTTGGGACCAGAATTTCTTGAAAGACACATGATGCTTGGTGGCAATGCTAGATGACCCAGGAACCAGCTCTGGAAGCTCCTAGGATAGCATGTGCCTCCAAACACAGTGTTTAAATCACAAATAATAAAACATACTCAACTACTTTCTTGTAAATATGCACATCATTATTTTGTGCTTCTAGCCTTCCCTTTCTCACACATATCAATTGCTTTGCTTTTTGTAAATATGGCATGACTTCAGACATAGGTGAAATCAGCCAGGGATTTGATGAGAGCATTGTCCCCTTATTTATTTAAAACGATTGCATTATGCCAGTAGCTCGCGATCCCACCAGTGCAGTGCTGGGAGGTGTTGGATATGGGGAAATAAGTCAAAAGGAAGTGAATATTTTTAATAATGAATACTTGAGTGTGACTTAATTATCAAGGAATGAAGTTAGGAGAAAATATTCCCTGAGAATGATCGACAGGCCTCCGCCTGCAGTGTCCGCATCCCATATGGGCATCAGTTCCTGTCCCATCTCCTCCTCTTCCTATCCAGCTCTCTGGTACGGCCTGAGAAGACAGTGGAGGATGGCTCAAGTGCGTGGACCCCTGCACCCATGTGGGAGACCTGGAGGACCTGGCTCCTGGCTTTGGAGAGGCACATCTCCGGCCATTGCAGCCAACTGAGGAGTGAACCAGCGTATGGAAGACCTTTCTCTGTCTGTCTCTGCCTCTGCCTCTCTGTAACTCTGCCTTTCAAATAAATAAAAAATAGATTAAAAAGAAAGAAAATGATTGAGAAATAAGTGAACTAATGTTTCTCTCATCGAATTATGTTTGTCTGGTTGTTACCTCATTTCCTTCCTCGGAGATGATTCCCCTGTGGTGTGAAGATAAGGTCTGGAGTTCCCAGGGCCCTTCTCCTTTCCCTGAGGAACATCCCTGCATCTTTTGAAACACAGTCAAAGCCCTTGCGAGCTCACCCATGGAGAATCCCTTAACAAAGACACAAGCAGGAAAATCAAGGCACCGGATGTTTACCTCTGGTGCTATCCACTCCCTCCATCCTTTCCTCTTCCTCTTGACCCAGTTCTGTTATTCTAAATAGCCATGGTCATCCCTGAATCCACCAGATCTCTCAGAATAGTCAATTTATTTTACTGTGAATTTTCTCTGTTTCTAACCAATCTTGGGAAGACGAATATTTTAAATTAACCTTATTAAAAGACATCAAATACACTGTCATCCTTCATAACAGGTGATACTGATATGGGAGAGAAAACTATGACCTCTCTCTACCTCTAAGGACAGATATTCAGATATTTTTGCTCATTATCAATTCGGAGAATTTTTCAAATCTGATACTTTTTTAAGATTTATTTTTATTTGGAGGGCAGAATTATAGATAGAGAGAGAGAGGAAGAAACAGAGACAGAAAAAGAAAGAGCAAGAGTGATAGCGATAGCAACAGCGAGAGAGAGAGAGAGAACTCAATTTTTCATCTGCTGGTTCACTCCCCAAATGCTGCAATGGCCAAGGCTGGGCAGGGCCAAAACCAGGAGCCTGGATATCCATCTAGGTTCCTATGTGGGTTCAGGGGCCATCCTATTGCTGCTTTCCCAGGCACATTAGCAGGGAGTTGGATCAGAATTGGAGTGGCTGGAACTCAAACCAGAACCCATATAAGATGCTGGCATTTTAGGCTGTGGCTTAACCCATTGCACCACAATGTGGGCCCCAACTCTCATATATTTTTAATTTATAGAAAACATTTACTTGACAAGATACTTGTCAAGGATGTAACCTCAGGAATACTGTAAATATTAAATATCAAATATGATATCACATAGCAATTTGATTTAATAGCAATTTGATACCCACCATTATCCATTAACAAATATGAAAAGGCTCCTCTTAATGGTCAGAAATATACTATCATTTCCCAAGGTCCTTAAATGTTTATTTTTATTATACTTATTTTATTTTTATTATATTATCCCAAAAGTTCAAACTGCATTTATATTTTATCTAGATATTTACTGCTATTCAAGTTATCATACTTTCCAACAGTTATACCTGCTCTCTCTGTTGCACACATACACACATGCACCCGAGTGTTTTATGCAATTTGATCCTTACTTATTTATGGAGGATCAAAAACTCTAAAAGTTACAAAAGAAAAAATATTTTCTCAGTATTTTACTAACATAATATCAATCAACATAACGTAAGCATACTTGATAGATAATAAATAAATGTGAAGTGGCAACTTTCATTGAAAATGTATTTCTTCATGAGGTATTAGGAACTTTCATTTTTTAAAAAAATTTATTTTATTCATTTGAAAGACAGAGTTACAGAGAGAGGTGGAGATAGAGAGAGGGTCTCCCATCTGCTGGTTCACTCCACAGATGGCCACAATGGCCAGAGCTGCGCCGATCCAAAAGCAGGAACCAGGAACTTCTTCTGAGTCTCCCACATGGGTGCAGGGGCCCAAGGACTTGGACCGTCTTCCACTGCTTTCCCAGGCCATAGCAGAGAGCTGGATCAGAAGAGGAGCAGCTACGACTAGAACCGGCACTCAAATGGGATGCTGGAGCTCCAAGCCAGTGCTTTAACCCACTGTGCCACAGCATCAGCCCCATATTTTTCAATTAGTGTTATAAGCATGGCTTAATATTGCCTGTTTGTAAAATGAGAGGTTTTAGCATCAATCCAACTCTGGTACAGATAAGCACATTTTTATATAAACAATTTAATGGAAATGGAAGTTTTTTATAATAATATTTCTCAATTCATTGGACTACTGAGTTATCTACTAAAATTGTCACAGTCAATTCATTTAGACTTCTTTGAATTCTGCTGAAAGCAAAGAATTGACACCAAATTCACTTGCAAATGAGTTTGTTACTAAGCACTTAGAATCATTCACTTTCTTACTTTCTATATTCATATTTTTCAGTGATAGTTTTGTACTATACGTTAAAGAACTTCATATGGGGGGAGCAATGTACCATAAGATGATTCTGGACAGTTAAGATAGTTTCCTTTCTTTTGTAAAGTGGAAGAAAGTTTGGAAAACTCAATCAGTATGACCTTGGAATTATTCCCAGGCAGCCAATTTTAGAAGAGAATATATAGCAAATTTGAGTACTTGAAAATTAATTTCCTCAAAAAACCTCAGTGTCCCTATATCCATTAGAAAATGTTTATGATCCTCCAAGGGTATGTATATCCCAGCGTAAAGACCACTGACTTTTAGTATTAAATTTTAAAAAAAGAGAAAGATGTAAAATCTGACTTTGATGCCTCTAGCTTCCCCATTTTTCTTTTGTAATAGTCCTTGTACTTTCCTTGAGTTCCTTGGGGCCAGGAAGCCTTGCCTGGTTTTTCTACTGGTAAATGATCTGAATTCCAATTGTTTTCAAACATATTGATTGATTTTAGTCTAAAAGTAATAGTTATCGTTGCTTGCTTCAAAATATTTTAGACAATGTTATCCATTAGAAGATAGTCAATGGTTAGGCACATCACTAAAAAGGGAAGACATTTTGAAGTGAAGAAGCTGAAGCTAATACTGAAACAGTAAATACTAGCATTCTGAATGTCACAGCACCCTCAGGAAAGTCTACACACCTAAAATTTTATCACTGGAAGCTTACTTATGGGTCTATAGGTTTTCAGGCTAGAACCGCTACATACTCCAAAAGGGCAAGTAAAACTTGTCAGATAGGAGCTGGTGCTGTGGTAGAGCAGGTAAAGATGCCACCTGCGGTGCTGACATCCCATTTGGGTGCCAGTTCTAGTCCTGGCTGTTGTTTCTGATTCAGATCCATGCTAATGTTCCTGGGAGTACAGCAGAACATGGCCCAAGTGCTTGGGCCCCTGCACCCATGGGTGACACCTGGAAGGAGCTGTTAGCTCCTGGCTTTGGATCAGCCAAGTTGAAGCCATTATGGACATTTGTGAAGTGAACCAGTGATGGAAGATTCTCTCTCTCCAACACACTGTCTTCAAATAAGTAAATAAATCTTTAAAAAAAACTTATCAGATAATTAATGAAAGAAAAAAGCACACAGAAAGACCCAAACACGCATATTTAGCCTAACTGCCAGTGTAGATGGAGCGTAGAATGCATTGGTGGGGGATGACTGTGGAAGATGGCACACAGATAAGTTAGACTAGGAAGCATCTTTATGGGCTGTGAATACGTTTGTGCTTCATTCCATGCAAAGTGAGAAAAAGTAGTTAAGTGTTACTGAATAACTACTGGTTGGGAAACACTTTGCATATGTTATTACTGCTTACTTAATGTCACATAATTGGGCAGTAGCAAAGCCATAATCCAAATCAGATTTTTCTGATTGTATAACCCACTACACAAGGAAGGAGTAAAAATTTGGGGAAGTAGACATTGCCATATGTTGGTGTGTGGTCTATAATTTTCAAATAATTCATGCACCCAATCTTTCTTTTGGTTCTCAAAAATGCCCCAGAAAAAAAAAAAAAAAAAACAGGAATCATATATAAGTTTCAATCTCCATTTTACAATGGAAGTTACTGGCTCAGCTGACAGAGTGCATAGATGCTAGGAGTAATAATGGGTCTTCTTTCTAGTCCCATGTGGTCTCTCTTGTACATTATCTCCCATTTCTCCTATCTCCTAGCTATAAACTACACTTTTAATACTAAACAGCTGCCTCGCTTATAAATAGAAATTAGGAGTCCAGGGAGAACAGGTAAAGATATAGAATTAGTTCAGCTCTAGTGACTAATTTGATCCATGAGCTGATGTTATAAGAATGATGGTATCTAAGAGAAATCTAGTTAAAAAGACTTTCAGTTTCTCCCTGCCCCCTACACACACACACACACACACACACACACAAATTATGCAACTTTTTTCCTGTGAATGTAAAACAGAGGGAAAGTAAAATCAATTCTTCAAATCTTTGCAGAAGTCCAGTTTTACTTTCACATCTCATCAGGGAAATCATGGGCTGAAATTTTTCTTGAGAAATTTAACTTAAATGAAAAGCAGAATTTCCTGGCCTAGAGAATTATAGAAGATAAAAATGGCTTTCCACCAGAGTGTATCATTTCTGTCTTTGAAGGGTTATAAAATAGTAGAGACTGCCCTTTGCCTGCAGTGGTTTGGATATAGTTCTAAATGGAAGTAGCCTCTTTGGGAAAGTGGTGGACCAGGTGACCTTTCACAGTCTCTTTTAGTCTCTAAATTTCATTACTCTGTAATCCTATTATAGAGATCAAATGCATGCAATAATGCCCACTCATTCAGAGGTCAAGCTTCTGGAAACCTCAGGATTTGATCTATAGCCTTAAACTTAAAAGGAAAAAAAGAAAGAAAAAAGAGGCTCTCAAGCATGAAGAAATATTAACTATTATACTCTAACTATTATACTTATTCTACTAGAAAAGAAAGACACCTTGAGATCTTCCTTAGGCAACTCTGTAAAATAAGACATTGGATCGGGATAACAATGCAGAAAAGAAGCAAATCTAAAAGAACAAATAAAATACTTAAGCTAAGTTTAAAGAATTGTGCATCCAAGAGTCTCTGGAAGCACTACTACGTTGCACTGTAACTGAATCAATAATATCCACAAATTAGCATGAAATATAATTGATTTATTATTGATGGCTAAAAAAGATGTAGGTTTTATTTATAAAAGTTTTGCTTATACATAAAATAAATTCACAAAAATTTTTAAAATTTTAAAAATCAAGACCACTTAAAGATATATGAACAATCTGGTTATAGTAAAGAATTAATTATTTAATTATACTTGGTAAATATGGCTATCTTATTATCTATTTTTTAGATACATATTTTGAAAATCATAGAAATGTAGTAACAAAGATAAAATTCTCTAAGATAAAGGGTGCTGTTTCAGAGAATGATACGGCAATTGCTTGGTTTGATTTTTATCATTTATTCCTTATTATTTTTAATTTTTTGAAAGATAACAGAAAGAAAGAAAGAGAAAGCAGAAGCAGTTACAGTGATAAGAGACATACAGAGATCTCCTATCCACCAGTTCACTCCCCAGTGTGCATACCAGCTGGGGTTGGAACAGATTCAAGCTGGGAACAGGGAACTCAGTCTGGATCTCCTATAGGGGTGACAGAGACACAACTTCTTGAGCTGTCACCTACTGCCTTCCAGGGTGTGAATAGTGGTAATTTATAATTAGGGGCAGAGCCGAGACTGGAACCCAGGCACTCTGATATGAGATGAGCAGTATCTCAGTTGCTATGCCACATGTCTGCACTTTATCACCTACTTTAGATCTTTATTCATATTCACTGGATATTAGATTTTTTGGAGAAATGCACTTCTCAAAAGTTCCTTCTCTTTCACTTGCTTTTCAAATAAATTATTTATTAGTATAGTTGCCCCCCCCACCCCATAACTGTGGTTTCTGTATTAATGAGTTCTGCATCTCCAAAGTTCACCAATACAGATTTCAAAAAATTAAAAATAATTGTGTTTGTATTGAACTGGTATAGATATTTCCTTGTGATTATTCCCAAAAAATACAATATAACAACTATTTGCATAGCATTTACATTGTATTAGGTTTTATAGTAATCTAGAGATAATTTTAAATATGTAGAGGAATGTGCATAAATTATATGCTAAACCTGTAGCATTTTATATAAAGAGCTTGAGCACCCATGGATTTTGGTACTTGAGGGTGAGTCCTGGAACCAATGCCCTTTAGAAATCAAGGGAAAACTGTGTATGATTTTTTCCAAGAGAGTTAATATGGTTCACAAAAATAATTACAATACAGAAGAAAAATAAATAAAGAGGTAGTGAACCACGTTGAGTTCAAGTGCATAATCAGAACACATGCTGTATACTATTTGATCTTGTTATGTTATAGTAAGTGAACAAAATTTGTTGGGCCTTTTTGTTAATTTCTATTGTTACTTTATCTTTGCCATCAGCTTTTCTAAGCTCTTCTCTGTATTGCACAAAAGTTGAAAATTTATTTCACAAAATTGCATTCCTGTATTGTCCATGTTCTTTGGCCAAGGAGAATTCTGGTGGGTTAGGAAGGCAAAGACAAACATACTCTATGGAAGGAAGGGCAGACATGAAATCTACAACACTTTCATTTGAGTTTTTGAGAATCACTCACTCCTCTGCTGTAATTTTAATTCTTGCATAGTGGCACCTTCACAACCCACAGATTTCCCAGCAGTGTGTAAATCTCTAATTCTCCAAAACAAAATTTTTCGTATTTGGGTAATGTAGAATGGATTCTATTTTCCTATCCAACTCCTGTTTGATAAGTTCCCAATAAGGCCAAAGCGGGGGGGGGGGGGGGGGGTGGCTACTAATCATTCAATTCACAGTATCACAGTATTAATTAAACAATACAAACTATTTTCTCAAAAGAAACCTAGTTTTTCCTATTGCAGAACACTAAAATAAATTTCTTCTGGGATTTTTCATAGGATGTATTGAGCAAGTGCTTGACGATATTTTTATAATTTATATGACAGTGTCATTCCTGTGGCTATTTTTTACAATGTCCCTCTACACAAACTGGTGGTATAAATCCAAAATGCTATTTTGTACAAGCAACTCTGCAAGGGGCTGAAACAATGCAAAAGGTTATGCAGTTCTTTCATGGTCCAAATGTTCTAAAAATGAAATGGAGCAATTACAAGGATAGATTTATAGTGTAACCTTCAAAAAATTTTTGTAAATGTTCTTTTCAAATGATAAGAAAATATCATCAAGGTAGACTACAAAAATGGAAAGATGATAAAATTCATGAAGCCTCAAATACCAGATCATGATTTACAAAATTGGAAAAATCTTTAAGATCTTTCTTTGTTTCTGCAACCTCACTCATGAAATTCAACTTTCACTTACCAATATCTTTGAATCTTTTCCTACTATTAGTTTGAACAAACAGTTCAAAAATTAGTTTATAAGATTTCAACTTAAAAATTCCCCTAGTGATCTCTTAACTAACCTTACCAAGAATTTTTTTCCTTCCTAGAAATCCTTGTCAAATCAGACATTGAAGTTTTGAGCCAATAAAACTGCCATTCTTTTGTCATCACTTTTTGACAACATCGAATCATGCTATATTATTAGATAGTGGAAAATCAGCACCAGATTTGAAGTCCTTCAGCCCACTCACAATTCTTATGCCCTTCACGAGCAAATAGGTAATGGGATGTTCCAGCATGAGAGCAAATAGGCAATGGGATGTTTCTGCCCAATGTTATGAATTATGCTGAAGAACACGGTACAAAAATGTCCAATTTAGAACAATAGTATAGAAAAATACACTAGCTATAAAAGATTCTTTGTAATTTTGACATTGAAATATGAAAAAATGTTTTAAATAATCCATGTCTCACCAAGTTCTTTTAAGTAAATAAGTTTATTAAGAACACTTGCATGTTGATGTAAATGACCTTCATATACCAACTCCTTTTCCCCAGTATCCTCAGCTATGAAATCTAAACTGACCACTAACATCTAAATAATCCAAAATAGGTATTAATTCCTTAAGCAACTAGTGGTTGAATATCTGCTACATGCTTGACACAGTTTAAGACTCTGAAGTTACAGTAGTCAGCAAAGCTAACACAAATCCTGCTTTCTTAAAGCTGAGATTAAAGAAAGAAGGCAAAAAATAAAAGTAAGCCAAAGTTGTATAAGTAAAGTAATTATAGGTGCTATAAATAAAATGGAAGAAGAAAGGAAGAATTAGAATTGTAGGGGAAGTAGTGGAAGAATGCAAATTTGTGATTTGATATAGGATGATTTGGGAAATCTTACACAACAAGTCAAAAAGGCCTTGGGGGAGGCAAATAAAGCAAGTCATGTAAATATCTAGGAAAGGAGACTATGAGATATCTCATTGGAGTGGAAGAAATCTATACTGTTTGGTGACCAGAAATATATTGGCTTAAATTATGAGGATATAGTCAAAGAGGTTGAATGCAGTGAAATGTGTATATCAGGTACAACTTTGTCCAACAGTGTAATGATATAGATTATGGTCAGAGTAAGTTGGTAAGTCATTTTTGATCAGTAGTAAAGAATATTCTGAACTGGCTTACCTTTGAATAGGATCATTTTAACTGCTGGTATAATAATTAATGAGGGGATCAATGGTACAAATAGAAAGACCAATCTATTCTCTCTAAAGCAGTGAATTCAGGACAGGAGCAGTCTAGCAGTTCTATTTTGAAGACATTAAAATTTAAATGTCTACTCATATTGAAGATAGAAATTCCTGGTAGGATGTTGATACAGTTTTTAAATTGTATGTATCTCGTACATACAACATAGGAACATAGTAATTCATCCCACCATACCCTTCCTCCAACCCATCCTCCCCCCCTTCCTCTTTTCTCTCCTTTTATTCTCTCTTCTTTAGTCCAATAAATCAAAAAAAGAGAGAAAAAGAATAAAAAGGAAAGAATTGATTTAAAAAAAATCTATGAGATCTGTTCTTCAACAGTCTAGACAAGAGCTGCTCTATGTCATTGTTTCTCAAAGGTGATTTTGCTTTTTTTTTTCCTCCTTCCTCTTTTCCCTTGCTTCCTCCCCCTTCTTTCCTTTTAGGAACTTAATTGTCTTTAAATAGGAACCCAAGGATGATACCTCTTTTGTGAGCTCTTAGGCATAACTATAACTTATGAGATATAATATTATCTTCCATATAATACACTAAAAGGAAGTGATTCTTGAGAACAGATTTTGCTATTAAGTCTCATGATACTACACTTTGGGGACAGAGGTCCTGTATGGGAAGTTAATGCATAGTGACCCTTGTTTATTTATCAAATAACACACTTATGTATGACATCAGTGATTAAGGCTCTTGATGTGAGAGCTACCTTGGCTATGGAAGGCTTTTGAATCCACAAGGCCCTAAGAAAAGTGGAAGTTCTCTCCTCACTTCAGAGAAAAGTATATCCTTCTTCGGTGGTCACTTCTTTTCACTGGGTTCTCATCCAGAGAGGTCCTTTATGAATGACATTTTTTTGCCATAGTGTTTTGGCTTTCCACACCTAAAATGCTCCCCTTGGGCTTTCCTGCCAGACTGTGATGTCTCAAGGGCTGATCTGAGGTAGGACTGCTACTTAAAGTGGTGGTCATTCTATGAGTCTGCTGTATGGACTGCTTCTGATCTTGGAGTCTTCACTCCTTTTTAATTCTGTGTATTATTGTTTCCAAAACTTAGTCTTATTTATATGATCCCTTTAACATTTGATCCTATCTATGTGGTCATTTTATCACTTAATCCTATCTTTACATCATATTTAGTGATATAAGCTAGTCCCAAAGGGACAAATTCTCTCCCTTCTTCCTGACCTGTGATACCTAACAGAGTACCTAAAAGGCAACATGTAGAAATGTAAGCAACACTTTGAGAAGCAATAACTTCAAGCAGTCCTGCTCTTGACTGTTGAGGAACAGCCTTTTATTCTATGCTTTTGATTGTATTTTCCTTTCTTTGCCTTTATATTTTCCCTCTCTTTTTATCTTTCATACAAAATATTTAACTGTATACTTAACATAGAATTAATAATACATGCATAAAGTTAATTGAAAATAGATCTTAGTAAAGAATAAGAGTGAGAATAAGATAGGGAGGAGGAAGAAGGTAGGAGTGTGAGTGGAAGAATTATCAAAATCCTAAAGTTGTAATTGTGAAATGTATGAAGTTCATAACTGCAAAGCAATGTAGTCCTGCATACATTCTTACAGAAGTACTTCTAGGAATATAGTTTAACAACTTGCCATAGGACCCCAAATTCCTTTAAGCTGGTTGATATAGCTTAGAATTCAATGAAAAGATTTAAGTAGGTGATAACATGTCTCAGAGTAGTTCATGAATAGATAGTATTAAAAACAGTGAGATTGAATGATATTCCTAATGAAGAAAGTAAAAATGGAAGGAAAATAGAGTTAGAATAAAATAAACAAAAAGTAGTGCGGGATGAGGGAAATAGAATGGAAAAGCAGAATAGTGTGTTTAGCATGTGTATGTAGTGGAAGTCTGAAATACATACCCTCACTCAGTCCAAGTTTTTCTCATCCAAAGTATACCACAGAAGAAACCTACAGTAGATAAATGAGCAAGAGGATACCTCCCAACAAATTCTTGAGCTTCAGATGAAAAAATCTCTTGGGTGAAAAGCCCAAGTCTGGGCCAATAGGAAGGCAAACTGAGTCTGAGAGTGTTGACAGCACACGGGAGAGGTGGGTTGATGCCAAGAAAAGAATGACAATTGACCCTTCCCCAAAGACAATCACCACCCTAACACTAGGCAAGGCTCATCTTTTCCTTACTCTGTTTGTATTTTGAAAACTGAGCCCCCCACATCCATCCTACAAGTTATTGCCTTTCATATGCTCCCAGCAAAGGCCTTATATATAAAAAGATTATTCAGAAAATATGAAGCAAGGGGCTTATGATCTTGAAATTAGGAGGAATGGAGAGAAGAAAGGAGGTTGAGTTCAAACTCCAGTCTTCAGCTAAATGGACAGTTAGGAAGATATTCCTAAAAACAAGGATCACATGGGGACTTTGAATACTAATAATAGTATTGAATTTTTGATTTAAAATCTCAGTTAATGGGTTATCAATTGTATTATTTTTCATCTCTGTTAAATCAGTGAAAAATCTACATGAAATAAAAAAAAATTGATATTTACTATATAGTAAAGTAGTACAATGTCCTTACAATCCCCAGCAATCTTTCAGGAAAACTGTTGTCTTCAAATTTTTCTAATTATCTTGGTATTTTGGTACTGGAAAGAATGGATTGATAAGAAAGATAATCACCTTGAGAAAACAAGACAATGACAGCAGGAGTGAGGGTGAAGAAAGGGGATGAGCTGTCTTGTTACTCCTGAGAAACCAGTCGCTGTCTGGCCTCACCCATAAGCACAAGTTTGTATCCTCAAATAGACTTGAGCAAGATCTTGAACTCCTGAAATGAGCTAAAATAATAGGCCTTGTTATTATGCATACAGGAGCCATGCAGAGCCAGACAATGAAATTATGGTTTTATTGACAAAAGTCAAGAACTTCCTGCCTAATTATCCCACCACATTATCAATCACTGTGGTTCAAGAAGAGCACAGGTTAAGGCAGTCATGGAGGGCTTTCATGGTATACTATAGTTTAGAGTTACATAAATGTAAGCTAAAATTTCTAGGCATGAATAAATATGATTTAGTAGTTGGGTAAATAATTTTTCTAGGTCTTAATTTCCTAATGTGTAACACAGGTATCATCAACATTATAGGTGTTCATTAATACCACAAAGAAAATAAGTCAATTGGCATATAGAAAGCATACATTAAATGGACTGTATTTTTACAAGTTTTTTCTAAGAAAAATTATGAAACTAGGAGTTTGTTTGGTGTTCTGAGTAGTTCTGTTGACCATTCTGCATCCTCCTTTCTTAAGCATCATTACTATAAAAGGAATTATTTTCATGTTAGATAACAAAATTTGTATTGTCTTTACTCAGAAGAATGACTGTGAGTGGGGATCCTTAACATTATGGCAGGTAGGTGAGAGGTGACTTTCTTGAAATGAATATCTTCATATATGTCAAATCAGACCCCAAAAGTGACCACCTAATTTGTCTGCTCATAGTCTCAATCTCAAGAACAATTTCTTCTTATTATTTTCTCTTTATTCTGATGCAACTGATGTCTCCCCCACTTCAACCCAGATCTGGCTGGCAATCCTAAAGGGCTGTAAATCATCTTCAAGAGTTAAGCGAGCGAAAGGAAGAGGAAGAGTTGCTGAACAGAGATTCAACCAATCAATGATTATTTAATAACCACTGACTACTCAATTCAATTCAACAAACATGAATTATGTCAGACATTGTGGATGGGCATAATTATAAGAATGGTCTTGGTGCTCTAGGGACGTACCATCTGGTAGTAGAGATTAGCATTAACCATATAAATCAGTTAGGGAAGAATAATAATATATATACTGAAACATGGCTATGCTGAATTATCTAAAAGACACTACATCCAATGTCTACAAAGAAGGAAAGGATATTCAGTTAAGTTAAATATATTTTCCTGTGTATGTTCACGTGTATCATTGAAAAGTATTATGTTAACTATGCACATGATTCTGCAGTTTAAATTACTGATACACTAAGGGGTTACAATGTACAGAGTAAATGGCTAAATGTGACCACAGCACCTAAAAAGAGATAAATATTCCAGAATATGGAAATAGACTGCTTAAATTAATTAATGCCTTGGTGTGTGAGTGTATCTAGTTTTGATTTTATCAGAGATATGTGTTTATGAAACATGGATTGTAGTCAAACAATAATGTTAAAAGCTATTGAGAGAAATGAATACTCTAAAAGGCATTTAAAACCTAGGCAGATAGGATATAGAAAAAATAAACATTAGTTAAAAGGATGAGTACTGTGGTGCAGTGAGTTAAGCCCCTACTTGGGACACACACATCCTGAATGTAAGTGTCTGGTTTTAAACGTGACTCTACCACTTTAGATGCAGCTTCCTACTAATGCTCCTGAAAAGGCATAATTATGATGGCCCAAGTCTTCAGGTTTCTCTTTCTCATGTGAGGACCCAGATGGAGTACCTGGCTCTTGGCTTTGACCTGGTTTAACCGCAGCTGTCCAGGCATTTGGGGAGTGAGCCAGTGGAGGAAAGATGTCCCTTTTTGTCATTTCAGCCTTCTCTCCTTCTATCTGCCTTTAAAATAAGTAAGTAAATAAATAAATAAATCTTTTAAAAATAAGAAAAGATTTAAAGCATCATTTAATACCAAAAGCAGATACAAAAATGTTTCTAACAGTGCTATTACCAAAATGTCTCTCAATTGGAAATCTGATTTAAAAAAAAAAGCTGTAGAATATTCATAAAATGAAACATTCTACAGCAGCACAATGAGTTACCTATTGTAATGATAGCAACATATGTGACCCTTGCAAATAAAATATTGAGAAATAAAACTTCATCACTTTTTAAAAATAAAGGATGCATACAGTATGGTACTATGTAGGTAAACTTCAAAATACTAAGCTTAAAAACATGTAATTTCTAGGAACATAAATGCAATGAAAGTGTTAGAAAAATCTAAATTTTTGGCAAAAAGCAAGAGGAATGCACTAAGAGAAAGATGCACTGTAGTTCAGGGAAGTTCTCTTTACTAACTATATGTTTACTTATTTATGGGGACTTCAAAATGTTCATGGAAAGACAGAATTAAAGATAAGGTTGGGATAAGCATTTGGAGCAGTGGTTGAGATGCTACTTGGGATGCCTGATTCACAAGTTGGAATGCCTAGGTTGAAGTCTAGGTTCTGCTACAAATTGCAGCTTCTTGCTGGTGTGCAAGGCCACAGGTGATTGCTTTAGTCCCTGCCACCCAACATGAAAGACCAAAGTTGAATTTTGGGCTTCTGGCTGTTGGCAGCATTTGGGGAGTGAGCCAGCAGGTAAAGGATCTCTCTCTGGTTGTCTTTGCCTCTGTCTCTCTCCTTGCAATTTAAATTAATAATTTTTTTTAAAAGTAAGCTTATTTTACTGCAAAAAAATTTGAAATTTATTTCTATGGTTTGTATTTCCATGAACTTTTGATAATACCCTCATTTTATATAACATATATATTATATATCAATTATTTGAATGTATATAATATCTAAAAATAAACTTAAAAAGAATTTTAGATAGCTACATATTAGTTATAAGGCAGACTAGAACTAAGTAGTAAATAATAATAACACATAACAGTGAATTACATATAAAGTGTTAGCCATTTAGTTCTCAATTCTTATTGGACATTCAAATGAGTGCTATTACCTTCTTTTAATTTTCTATTTATGTATGTGAGAAGCACAGAGAGAGCTCCTTTCTGCGGAATCGCTTCCTAAATGCCCACAAGCCAAGGTGAGGCTGGGAATTGAAAATTAATTCAGGCCACCCATGTGGGTGGTAGAAGTCCAGTTAGCTAAGCCATGTATGAATTAGGAGGAAACTGGGTCAAGAGCCATATCTGCCTATTGAACTGATATAGGTTATCTAGAACTCTGATATAGAATATATATATTCTGTAACATATACGTGTGATGGAATGAAAAGGCTGTGCCAAAATGGCTGCTGGCAACGGAGCCTGCCTAGCAACAGGCTGTGATTGGATGGCTTTGGAAACCACATGGCAAAGGGGCCTGCCTGGCATAAACCAGGCATAAATCAAGCATGGTTAGGGCATAAACCGCCCCTTGATCAGATTGGCTGCCTTGGCTATATAAGTTGCTATACCAAATGAAATAAACGAGTCTTCATGCTGCTCACCTCTGGCTCGCTTTCACTTGATTCCTGGGGTCTGTGTGGTGACTCCATGCTTCTTGCCCCCACTGCGCTCCTCCCAGAATGAATCCACAGAAATATATATGAATCTTAACCAGTGATTAGCCACTAGGCTACATGTCCATTGTGATACATGCTATTGTTATCCTCATATTGTAGGTAACAAATGCAAGCTGCAGAGGTGTTTAGACTGACTCTAGAGCTCATAGTAATTACTATGTAAGTTCAGATACAGTCATATCTAGGATGGGGAAGTCAGACGAGCTTTATGGGAGGGTGTGCTTTATGGAAAAAGAAATCCTAAGTTTAGCATGAGTGTGTTAGTGATTTTCTTCTACCTCTGGAACAAATTATTTTCTTTAATTCATGTAAAACTTTGTTTATATGACCTTTCACAGGTTATAAAAACTGTTAAAGAACACCTTTGAAAGCAAGAATCTTTAACCTCTCTTCCCCTCCTATCCCCTCTCAGTCTTCATCATCAGCATTCCCACAATAGCAATACTCCCCCAGAATTTGTGAAAACTTCTCAAAGATAAGATCAATCTACTCCTTTTACTGTTCCATGAACACCTTGAGTGATTTAAAGTTTGTCAGAAGATATAATTCATCTAGGACTTGGGGATATATTTCTGGAAAAGCACACATGAATGTGTGCATTTTCTCCTATTTATTTAAGATCTAGAGCACTAAGATACATCGATGAGTAAAGAGACAATAATTATGGCCAGAAAAGCAAGAGATATCTTGGCAGGTTCTTTGTCATCTGATGTAGCTAACCAGCTGCATAGGACCACACTTTATATAAAATGGTAGTAGTTTTATTAAACTGTCCATTCTGCATATTTCCCTCTGGAAACTAGAGTAGTAACAAGCAACTATTTCTGCTACTGGACAGGGAAAATTTTATGTAAATTTTTTTCATCAGGGCCCACAAAAAGCTGTTTCTTTTGGATGATACAACATAAGAGAAATCGAAAAAGGAAGCACAATACGTACCTAAGAAACATCTAATTACTCATTTTAGCTCTTGTGAATATTTTAATTAAGCTGAAAAGGCTGCGTGATGGAAAGGAAATGAGTTTACTTTTTATACACAAACCACTGGAAAGATAGCAGGATGTTTTTGCAAAGGAACACCATGCGCTTGCAGTAATGTACCTTGATTTCATCTCTACATTGAATTTCTTCAAGAGTGAACACTTTGTCTACAACCCACATCATATGTAGATTGAGAAAAAGGCAAATAAAAAATAGAGAAAAAATCACAAAATATAGTGAAAAATAAGTCTTTAGAATAATCTCACTTGGACTATAAACTTCAAAGTCAAGCCAAAGCCATAGGGTATGCATTCATGGACAGACTTCCTTTGTCAATTGATTGGTGGCACAAGAAATTATTGAAAATGAGAATAAAGGTTATTCCAGATGCTATTAAAGAAAACTGCTGTATATTGATATCTACCTATAAATGCCTCCTCAACATTTAATTAAATAGCAAATGGTATTCTCAGTACCAAACTCTGCAGATTATAAGAATATTTATATAATGATGCACTTTTCTAGTACGTATATAAACAAATCAGCATTTGGTCTGTTTGATGCCAAGTAACTTTGACCTTCACAATGTTGACACCTTGTTTTGCTCAGGCATAGCCACAATTTATGCCACAAAAAAAGATTTAATTGCAGGCCTTATTAATTCACAATTTCTGCTGTGTTTGACACATTCTGCATTTTTCTATGAATTGAAATTTAAAAGGGAAAAGCATGCTCATAGCATGTTATTGCAAGAGTGACGCATTCCTTTCTCTGAGCTGTAACATTTAAAGAAATGAGCATTTGAAAAAATGTCAGAGCACTTAAAGAATAATATTTCTGAAATTTTAATTATACTGGGTCATAAATGAACATTAAATTCACCTTCAATGTGGTTTTATGATTCACTTTTATGTTGTAAAAGATGATTATAATTGATTTACCAGAACAGAACAAAAAAAAAAAAAGCTTGAAAAATCAAGGTTTATATCTCTAACTGGAAAATAACTCCTGTGCATTCCTAGCTTTTAATAAGAAATATTAAAACTATCTTAGCAAAGGCACTCCCTGTCACAAATGCTGTTAGGATCCTGAATTTCATGGAAAACCAAAGTATAATTCCTGGTATCATTAAAGTAGAAAATTAACATCATTGGATAAGGTTTAGCATTTCCCATGCATAACTCATTAACATCAAATAGTGCAAACTAGCACAAATATAAAAAAGTTTATACTGAAGTGATCTAACATTATATTACTGCTAGTTTTCAATGATTAGAAACAGCTTATTAAAGCTTTATTCTCGAGACAGCATTGCGGCGTAGTGGGTAAAGCTGCCCTCTCTGACAATGGCATCCCATATGGGCATAGGCTCCCCTCCCCATACTCCCCTGCTGATGGCCTGGGGAAAGCAATGGAAAACAGTCCTAGTGCTTGGATCCCTGCCAACCATGTGAGACCCAGATGAAGCTCCTGGCTCCTGGCTTTGCACTGGTCCAGAATTGGCTGTTGCGGCCATTTAGGGAGTGAATTAGTGGATGGAAGATGTCTGTCTCTTCCCTCACTCTGTAACTCTGACTTTCTTTTTTTTTTTTTTTTTTTTTTTTTATAAAGCTTTTATTTAAAGAATATAAATTTCCAAAGAACAGCTCATGGACCACAATGGCTCCCCCCACACACAACTTCCCTCCCTCCCCCCACCCTCCCCTTTTCCCGCTCCCTCTCCCCTTCCATTCACATCAAGATTCATTTTCAATTCTTTTTATACACAGGAGATCAATTTAGTACGTATTACGTAAAGATTTCAACGGTTTGCCCTCGCATAGAGACACAAAATGATAATACTGTTGGAGTACTAGTTATAGTATTAATTCACAATGTACAGCACATTAAGGACAGAGATCCTACATGATTTTTTTTTTTAAAAAATTGATTAATTGTCTATGCAATTTCCAGTTTAACACCAAGATTTTTTTTTTTCATTTGCAATTATCTTTATATAAAGAAGATCGATTCAATATATACTATGTAAGGATTTCATCAGTTTGCACCCACACAGAAACACAAAGTGTAAAAATACTGTTTCAGTACTAGTAATAGCATCACTTCACATTGGATAACACACTAAGGACAGATCCCCCATGAGACGCAAGTACACAGTGACTCCTGACTTTCAAAATAAGTAAATAAATATTAAAAAAAAAACAAAACTTGATTCTGACTATACAAAAAGAAAGAACTTTTAAACACTCCATAAATAGAATTTTATAATTCTTATTAATTCTTTTTCATTTTCAGTTTCTGAGATGAAATAAATAATTATATATTTAGCAAATGAGTATATTTACTGAAGAATGCATTTACTAAAGTTATTGAACTGGATAAAGCACAATTTAAATTCTTAATGTTCTTTTCATTCTACCATTTCTCAACAACACTTTCATCTAATTTTAAAACATATTTATGTGAGTATTAGAAATAAACTGTTGGTAGGAATGTAAATTAGTGCAGCCGCTGTGGAAAACCATGTGGATGTTTCTTCCAAGGCCACCAACAGAGAGCTGGGTTAGAAGAGGAGCAGCTAGGACTTGCACCAGCACAGGTAATGGGATGCCAGTCACAGGCAGTGGGCCTCACCAAGTCAGCCACAATGCTGAGCCCTCCAGCACACCTTTTTAACTGACCCAGCTTTATCTTTCTCTAATAGATTATTCTCATTTATCCAAAAAAAAAAATCCTTTTAGAACAAAATTCTTATCAAGTTATTCTACTGGTTAATGTATCTTAGTGTGTCCACCACGCCCAAAGTATAAAGTAGCCATGGTGATCCAGCCCTTGATCCCTTCGGTTTCTTCGAGAGCAACCTTGATCTTCATTGCCCAGTCTTCCATATGGAACCATTCAGCTTTCTCTCAGCATATCACTCTCAGTCTCACCTCTGGGCATTCTCTCACGCTGCTCTCCCGCTCCAGATGCATTTCCTCCTCTCTTCCACCCCATTGGCCTCAGCGATAGCTCATCCTTCTGAATCCACACAGGAATCCCAAGCATTGAACCCTCCCACAAACCTTCCAGGTCTCGGTGAAGTCCTCCTTCCTTTGACTTTCCATTGTATCCTCATGATTATCACTGCCATAGAACTCATTGCAGTAGACTGCTGCTACCTGTGTGCTTGTCCATATCCTGCTGGATAATCAGCCCTGTAGAGCAGGCACATTGTTCTACTCAGGACGACATCTCCAGGAGTAGAATAGTGTTCTCTGAATTGAGGTTTGCAGGCAGATAGATTAAGAATCAACTTATATCCCAATGTGACATTTTAGCAAAAATTCTTAAAAAGCAATTCTAAAACAAAGAGCATAAGAGAAATAAAACTCATTGTTCAGTATTAAAACATATGCCACTAAATATCTTTATGTTTACATTGTACCGTCTTTCAAAAATGTTTTGACATTTATAATAAACGTATCTTTTTAAAAGATTTATTTATTTATTTGAAAGTCAGAGTTACACAGAAAGAGGAGAGGCAGAGAGAGAGAGAGGTCTTCCATCTGATGGTTCACTCCCCAACTGGCCACAATGGCCAGAGCTGTGCCGATCCAAAGCCAGGAGCCAGGTGCTTCTTCTAGGTCTCCCACATGGGTGCAGGGGCCCAAGGACTTGGGCCGTCTTCCACTGCTTTCCCAGGCCATAGAAGAGAGCTGGATCAGAAGAGGAGCAGCCAGGTCTCTAACCAGCGCCCATATGGGATGCCCATGATTCAGATCAGGGCATTAACCCACTGCACCACCATGCCGGCCCCAGACATATCACATATCTTTAAATTGTTCATTTAAGTCGATATTTTCATAGTCAATTTTTCACATGGCCTACCTGTGCTATTATATATAACTAACCTAAAGCTACTACTAAGATGTAAGTATTAAATAGTTTTGTCTAGCCCTTCTTGTAGTTACTATAATCTAGTGAGTTTTAAAACAAAGGCAGAAATATTCACATTGGTCCTAGTACTTAAACTCCTTTCAGTATCTACTCTAGTAAATATTACCTAGAGTCTTTTTGTGGAAGATTTATTTATTTTTTATTGAAAGGCAGAGCTGTAGAGGGCAGGAAAGAGAGAGAGAGACAGAAAGAGAAAAAGAGAAAGACAGCAAGAGGTTTTCCATCTGCTGCTTCACTCTCTTAATGGTCACATGACCAGAACTGAGCCAATCCAGAGCCGGGAGCTTCTTCCAGGTCTTCCACATGGGTGCAGGGGCCCACGGACTTGGGCCATCTTATACTGCTTTCCCAGGTCATAGCAGAGAGCTGGATCGGAAGTGCAGCAGCCGGGTCTCTAACCAGCGTCCATATAGGATGCCGGCACTGCAGGCAATGGCTTTACCTGCTCCCCACAGTGCCAGCCCCTTACCTAGACTCTTAACTGAGCAGGTATTATGACACATGTCAGCCTTCCAGCTAGTAAGTACTAGTATTTTCTAATCTTTTAGACCTTTCTGTTATTCTCCTTCCCTTCACTATGTTTATATTGTAATAAAGAATCCACTTCAAATGTTTCCAAAACATATGGCAGATAATGTGACATTTGCAAGTTAAATAAGCAAATTTTCAAATCTCTATTTTGTGTGAGATTTATTTTGCTCATTATTAAGTAATGATTTTTATGTGAACATATAACTTTAACATTTTCAAAACTGCATGATTATTACATTAATTTGAGCCAAATAGATATATGTTGAGTATCACAATTGGGGATTTTTAGGATGATACTATAATAAAATTATTTTCCTCAGTAATTAATTCACTAGTAAACCCCACTATAATGTTACAACTGATCTAGCAAATTAATTTGCTTCTCATATAAGTTGGATTATATGAGGTTTGAGTTAACAATGAGATTTTAGCTCACCCCAGTTAGAATGGCTATCATCCAAAAATTTAAAAAATAACAGATGCTTGCAAGGATGTGGAGAAAAATGCACCCTAATTCACTGTTGGTAGGAATGTAAACTAGTATAACCATTATGGAAGCAAATATGGAGATTCCTCAAAAATTTGAATATCGATCCACCCTATGACCATTCCACTCCTGGGAATTAATGAAAAGAAAATGAAATCAGCAGGTGAAAGAGTTATTTGTACTTTCCTTTTGTATCAACTTGTTTCACTGTAGCCAAGATATGGAATCAACCCAGATGTACATCAGCTGATGACTGGATAAAGAAAATATGGCACATATACATGATGGATTACTACTCAGTCATAAAAAAGAATGAAATCTTGACTTTTGCAACAAAATGGATGCAAATGGAGATCATCATGCTTAGTGAAACAAGCTAGACTCAAAAAGACAAATATCACACGTTTTCTTTGATTTGTAGTTAATATGTAGAGTACAAAAATGTATATGAGAGAAATTGACATCCTGAGAACTGATATTTGTTTATAGCCCTCATCTATATGCCTGTGGAACAGTGGTCTTTCTACTTCCTATTTGCTGAATTCTTTATTTAAATTTAGTGCATTACTTTCATACAGTTCTAATCCTTAAAATATTCTATACCCCATTTGCTTGCCTTTCTGATAACTACCATCCCATCTAACCATAACTCTAGTATTGCTCTTCCTGTGTTCAGTTAAAGTCAATTTTTTCACTCTTGTCCCTTTCATTATTCAAAAACATTCGCATGACTTGTTCTATTCTGCTTACATGAGCAATTTTCACCTCTTGACTGGATCAGTCTTACACCACGCAGTTGATCTCACTCATCTGTGGATTCTGTAAGGGTTGAATTCAAAGAGGCAGAGAGTAGAATGATATTTACCAGGGCCCCGGGAGGGGTTAGAGAGTAAAAATTTGGGGAAATATTTATCAATGGGAACAAAATTTCAGCTAGATAAGAATATGTTCAAGATAGCTTTTGTCCCACATGGTGAATATAGTTAAAAACAATGTATGGGTGTTTATTGCAGCTCAGTTCACAATAGCTAAGACCTGGAACCAACTCAAATGCCCATCAACAGTAGACTGGATTAGGAAATTATGGGACATGTACACTACAGAATACTATACAGCAGTCAAAAACAATGAAATCCAATCATTTGCAACAAAATGGAGGGATCTGGAAAACATCATGCTGAGTGAATTAAGCCAGTCCCAAAGAGACAAATATCATTTGTTTTCCCTGATTGGTGATGATTAACTGAGCACCAAAGAGGAAACCTGTTGAAACGAAATGAACACTATGAGAAAATAAGACATGATCAGCTCCTTTCTGAACTGTTGATGTACAATCTAAATCTTTACCCATTTTAGTATCTCCCCTTATTGTTTGTATTCGTTCTAGTACTATGGGTTGAATCTGGCAACTAACACACAATTAGCCGTAGGTGTTTAAATTTTAAATGAAAAGTGATCCCTGTGAAATATAAGAGTGGGAATAAGAGAGGGAGGAGATGTACAATTTGGGACATGCTCAATCGGAACTGCCCCAAATGATAGAGTTAGAAGTGTGCCAGGGGATTCCAATACATTCCCATCAAGGTGGCATGTACCAAGGCCATCTCATTAGTCCAGGTGATCAATTTCAGCTCACAATTGATCACACTGATAGGTCTAAGAGTAAAAGGGTTCACACAAACAAGACTAGTGTCTGCTAATACTAACTGATAGAATCAAAAAGGGAGAGAATGATCCAACATGGGAAGCGAGATACACAGCAGACTCATAGAATGGCAGATGTCCTAAATAGCACTCTGGCCTCAGAATCAGCCCTTAAGGCATTCGGATCTGCCTCAAGAGCCCATGAGAATATTTTAGACATGGAAAGCTAAGACACTCTGAAAAACAAAAAAAAAGAAGACCTAAATGAAAGATCTCTGCGAGTGAGATCCCAGTGGAAAGAACGGGGCCATCAAAGAAGGAGGTACCTTTCTCTGAAGGGAGGAGAGAACTTCCACTTTGACTATGACCCTGTCGGATTAAGATCGAAGTCGGCGAACCCTAAAGACTTCCATAGCCTAGGCAACTCATGACTAGAGCCTGGGGAGATTCCTGACGCCATAAACAAGAGTGTCAAATTGTTAAATCAACTTCAGGAGTCACTGTGTACTTGCGTCTCATGAGGGATCTGTCCTTAATGTGTTATCCAATGTGAAATAATGCTATTACTAGTACTGAAACAGTATCTTTACACTTTGTGTTTCTGTGTGGGTGCAAACTGATGAAATCTTTACATACTATAATATTAAATCGATCTTCTGTGTATAAAGATAATTGCAAATGATTAAAAAATCTTGGTGTTAAATTGGAAATTGCATAGATAATTAATCAATTCTTTAAAAAAAATCATGTAGGATCTCTGTCTTTAATGTACTGTACATTGTGAATTAATACTATAACTAGTACTCCAACAATAATTTCAGTTTGTGTCTCTATCTGAGGGCAAACTGTTGAAATCTTTACATAATATGTACTAAACTGATCTTCTGTGTATAAAGAGAATTGAAAATGAATCTTGATGTGAACAGAAGGGGAGAGGGAGCGGGAGAGAGGAGGGTAGCGGGAGGGAGGGAAGTTGTGAGGGGGGGAGCCATTGTAATCCATAAGCTATACTTTGGAAATTTATATTCTTTAAATAAAATCTAAAAAAAAAAAAGAAAAGAAGAAAAAAAAAAGAAAAAAATAAATCAAGTTCCTTCAAAAAAAAAAAAAAAAAAAACAATGTATGGGGACCTGGTGCTATGGAACAGTTAATCAGCTACCTATGAGACTGGCATGCCAGTTTGAATCCCAGTTCCTTCCACCCTTGATCCTCCTCCCTGCTAATGCGCCTGGGAATGCTGCAATAGATGGCCCAAATATTGGACCTCTGTCACCCACGTGAGAGACCTCTATGGAGTTCCAGCTCCCTGGCTTCAGCCTGGCCCAGCCACAGGGTATTGCAAACAGCTGGGGAGTTAACCAGTGGATAGAAAATTCATCTCTCTCCCTCCATTTTTCTGTGTAAATCTTTCAAATCAACAAAATAAATCTTTAAAAAATGTATTGTATACTTCAAAATCCCCTAAGTCGACTTTAAGTGTTCTTACTACTCAAAATATGTGAGGTAATGCATGTGTTACTTAGTTCAATTTAGCGACTCAACTATATACATATATAATATATATATATATAGTAGAACACCACTTGTATATGATAAGTATATACAACTTTTGTCAATGTAAATAAATAAATATATATTCTTATGACCATCTTTAAAAATAAACTTACAACACATAATTCAGAATGCTCTGGCTTTTTCATTTCTCTCAGACACTCACCCATATCTTCCACCCCTTTGAGAAAATCCTTCAAAAGTTGCTTTGTTACAAAGCAAGCAAAGCTGCTCCTGCAATGCCAGCAGCCCATTCATGTCCCAGGTGCTCTACCTCCAATCCAGCTCCCTGTTAATGGCCCAGGAAAGGCAGAAGTCAACAACATGAGTGTTTGGGCCCTTGCCACCTACGTGAAAGCAAGATGGATGAAACTCCTGGCGTTGCGGTCATCTGGGAAGTTAACCAGCCGATGGAACATTTATCTCTCTCTCCCTCACTTCTCTCTCTGTGGGTGTGGGTGTGAGTGTAGGTGTGTTTCATTCACTCTCTGTAACTCTGATTTTCAAATAAATAAATATTTTTAAAAGCTCTTTAGATTAACTCTTTCCAGCTTGTTCATTCATACATTCTTTAATATACTTCAATTAAGAATATACGGTACCCCAAATAGCACAAAGTATCGGAAATGAATGAACAAATAAATGAAGGCCCTGTGTCTGTGTAGGACCCTCCCCTATCCCTCGCAGTGTCAGGGTCTCTATTTTCTTTTCCCATGGGAACTGTGATCCAGGAAGCAGACTGGGCAAAGCACAGACTGCACCAAAACCTGAATACTATACTTCTCTTTCCCATTCCTCCCTAAATTCCTCACTTCCAGAAAGAACATATAGTGACACTTTCTCTCCTGAAGATAAAGTAAAAATCTGCTCTGTACTATTGTGGTAGAGGCCCCTCCAAGGTCAGACAGAAAACAAACAAAAAAACTTACCCTAGAAATGGAATGTGATCATTACCTGCTTGCCTATAATGCTTCAACAGTAGTTATTATCTGCTTGTATGTAACCATTTCAGCTTCTGCTTGCTAACACAGAACAATGTACAAATATGCAGTACTGTATCAATTCCTGTGGCTGCCATGTAGCATTAGAATGTCCAATCAAATGTATGCATGTACCATATAAGGGAGACAAAGAAGCTAAAAATAAGTATAAGGAAATGACCTTTTTTTAGGGGTCAAGCTTTTGGATAAAAAATTCCACCTGGGCCTTATGCCAACATACATAATAGAAGGCTACTTCCTGCTTAAAGGCCTTGGTGTCTTCTCTCTGTACAAGAATCCCTCTATACATCTCATGCATTTCCTCTGGGAGTTCCACAAAGTGAAATATACAAAAAACTTTTCTCAAGTGCCTTATTCTTACAAATTTTATCAAATTTGCTTTCAGATCATTGTGTCCACTGGAAGTTTAAATAAAACCTCTACTAACCCAGTTAGTTGGCTCTCAACTGCATCCATCCTCCCCACCCATTTTTCATGACAGCAATTCTTAGCTTCACCGCCTAATGTCAGTGGCAGAAGGTTTCAAGAAAGAAAGGAATCATTATTAAGATAATCCATAGCATCATTATCCTACTGCATTTTAATATCCTCCAACCTTGTTTACCATTTTGAGGCTTGAAAGGAAAAAAAAGCAAGGCACCAAGGCACAGAGAGAATGTTAAGTGAAAATGATTTTTGACTATTGTGTATTGGAATATTTTAGTCCATTTTCTTCTGTTAATAATGCTATACCACAGATTGGGTAAATGATAACAAAGAGGTTATTTTGGTTCAGAGTTCTGGCACAGGACAAGGAAATTCAACTGGTGATGACCTTCTTGCTGGCTGAGCCCTAGGGTAGTACAGTGTATCACATGACAAGAGACAGAATGGGGGATCTAGTCAAAATGATTTTATAGCAGGCCCAGTCTCCAAATAACCCATTAATGTATCATTCTATTAATCACTTCATTAAGGTCCCAACTCCTAGTATCTCATAATGAGGATTAAATTTCAACTTGTATGTCCTGGAGGAGAAAGCATGTTCAAACCACAGCGGGGAAGTAAAGAACTCTACAGGGTTTCTGTTCAATCTTTTAGTAGTTCTGGTTGGCAACTGGAACTGAGATTTTTAACTCTACCAAAGCCAGTGCCCAAAGTGTCTCTGTGATGCCTTCTTTCCTAGAAATCCACACTCATGATAAGTCACTTCTCTTTGTGTTGTTGTGACCCATATGCAAAACATAAATGGTACAACCACCCTCCTCCTTTTACTTCAGCTGTGAAAAAGAAGTCCTTCAAGGATTTCCATATATATATATATATATATATATATATATATACATATATATACACACACACACATACAAAAATATATGTATCTAGACATGCACGCATATATGGTGTGTGCTTGTTTGATTGCATTGCTTGACTTACACTTTGCATATTGTTGTTAATACAGAGATGGTTATCTCTGTGTTATGACTGCCATACAGTTTCAACATGTGGTCTGCTTCCTGAGAAGCTAAGCATCTGGAAATGATGCTCAGACATATTAGCATGCTGGAAATTTCCATCCCTAAAAATAGGTGTACATTCCATGGAGATAGACAATGTGTGCTCTTGTGACAGCACATCAGCACATCTAGAGATAAAATACTGAGCTAAATTTGATTTTGCTTCACTTCAAATTCTCATCTAAAAGAAATCTGCCATTTTCATCATATTAAAATAAATCACAGATTTACTATTTTGTTTGTTGCCATGACTTGTTAATTAAATCACAATGTGGTTGTGTTTATTAAGTTACAAATTATACCTTTTGGGGAATAAGAAGTTCCGAAGTGGAACATGTTTACTTGATGTTTTCCCTCCGATCTGCCTTAAGGGGAGGTATAATTAAATGTAACAAAGCAAAAGGCAAGTCAGTGTGAGGAGAAAACAGTGTGAGGAAATTTCTTCCAGCTGAATAAAGCTGTAGCATTCTAAAGGCAGACAAATTGTTACAGATGAAAGGTTAGCTTGAATGTAAAATAAGATTTAAAAGTAAGAAATTTTACTTTCCAACCTCTCTTCTTGGACAAGCAAACTTGTATCAAATGTACTGAAAAATTGAGGGAATTAGTGTTTCTTCTAATCTATTCCACCATTTTATCATCATTCTGAAATTGCTCAGACTTGATTTATGAGTCAATGGCAAGGTAGTGTTGGACAACACTAATAACTGAAAATTCATGACAGTCTAGACTGGTGCCATTCAATATGGCAACCACTAGCCACGTGTATCTATTTAAACTTTGGAATTATTTAATTAATTTGTAACTCAAAGCCAAGGGAATTAAGAATTCCCTTCCCTGCTCTGTAGCCACAGGTAGTTAGTGACTCACATTAATCAGATGAGTTACAAGATGATTACAAATAACTGTAATCTTCATAAAGACAGAGTTGGTGTTTAGGGGTTCTTTAGGTGACTTTGGAGATAAAAACTGCCCTGGTACGGAGAGGGTAATTGAGAGGGCAAGAAGTGGTAGGCAATCTCTAAGCCAGAACCAGTGCCCTGGCAGAAGATCAAAAAGAAAATAAGGCCTGTTCTGCAGTCGCCAGGAACTGGACTCTGCCCAGAATCTAAATCAGCCCGGGAGTGGACCCTGAGCTCTGATGAGATCACAGCCCCACCAGCACCAGCACTGCCGTCTATGAGACTCTGAGCAGAGACAGAGTTAATCCATGCGTGGACTCCTGATCCATAAATAGAGAAATAATAAAAGTGTGTTGTTCTCAGTCATAGACTTTGTGGTACTGACTATGGAGCAGCAGGAAGTGAACAGCATTCATAGATTAGTTATTTAAGGGAAGATGTCTTTTTAAAAACTTTAGCAGAACACGTCAATTTGTTAAGTAATGCTTTATGCTAGTAACTGCTTTTAAAGTAGATATTAAGGTACACCTTTGTCAACGCTTGATAGCAGGATTTTTCCTGGAAAAGGAAGATGAGATAGAAGAAGAGGCAAACTGTGTGGCAATGTTGATAGAAGCTTCAGTGGTAACAATCATAATGTTCAAAATAATGATACTGGGGGCCTGCGTTGTGGTGGGGACCAGTGTTGTAGCATAGCAGATTAAGCTGCCAGGTGCCAGTTCCAGTCCTGGCTACTTCACTTCAGATCCAGCTCAGTGCTGATGACCTGGGAAAAGCAGCAGAAGATGGCCCAAGTGTTTGGTCCTCTGCATCCCTCTGCTCCTGTCTCCTGGCTTCAACCTGCTCAGCCCTGGCCATTGCACCACTCAGGGAATGAACCAATGGATGGAAGACTCTCTGTCTCTCCCTCTCTCTCTGTAACTGTCTTTCAAATAAATAAATAAGTCTTTAAAGAAAACCCAAATAATGGTATTGGTGATAGAAAGTCACTAATTTATGTCATACTTTAAATGATTAGTTGATCAGTGACATTATTCCCCATACATTTATCTCATTAGGCAATATGAGACTGTTGAGAAAACTTTCTCACTACTAATAATGGAAACATCATCATAAAATCAGACATATTTATTTCTGTACTCTAGGTGATAATGCATAAAACACGTGATCTATATTCAAAACATTGTGTGTTTAATATTTTAATCAAAACAAAGAATAACTTTAAGGGTTCATATTTTAAAATAACTCCAAATTAGTGTTTATTTTTTCATTTCAATGAGATCGGGTGTTTTCAGGGCAGTATAGTCATAGACTATTTTTTTCATTTCAAAAGACTATTTTTTGAAGATTTTTTATAGAAGATTTTATTTATTTGTTTGAGAGGTAGAGTTATAGACATTGAGAGAGAGAGACAGAGATAAAGGTCTTCCTTCCATTGGTTCACTCTCCAAATGGCCGCAATAAGGCCAGGAGCCAGGTGTGTCATCCTAGTCTCCCATGCGGGTGCAGGGGCCCAAGCACTTGAGACATCATCCACTGCTTTCGCAGGCCATAGCAGAGAGCTGGATTGGAAGAGAAGCAGCCACTAAAACTGGCCCCAGTATAGGATGCTAGCGCCACTGGCGGAGGATTAACCTACTGCACGATGGTGCCAGCCCCTTAAGATATATTTTATTCATTTGAAAGGCATAGTTACAGCAAATGGAGACAGAGACAGAGATTGTCCTTCTGTTTGGTGAATCCTCAAATGACCACTACAGCCACAGATAGAACCAGGCCAAATCCAGGAAACTAAAAATCCATCCAGGTTTCCCATGTGAATGGCAGAGGTCCAAGCACTTTGGCTATCTTTCACTGCTCTGCTATCCCAGGTGTATTCACAGGGAGCCAGATATGAAATGGAGCAACCAGGACTCAAACCAGTGCTCACACAGGATGTCGACATCACAGCTTATGGCTTAGACTGTTGTGCCACAATGCCAGTCTTTTGAAAGACTATTTCTTTTTTTTCAACTTTTATTTATTAAATATAAATTTCCAAAGTACAACTTTTGGATTATAGCGGCTGCCCCCCCCATAACCTGCCTCCCACCTGCAACCCACTCCCTTTCTCATCCCAATTTTCATCGAGATTCATTTTCAATTATCTTTATATACAGAAGATCAACTTAGTATAGACTAAGTAAAGATTTCAACAGAATGCACTCACACAGACACACAAAGTATAGAGTACCGTTTGAGTAGTGGTTTTACCGTGAATTTGCATAGTACAACACATTAATGGCAGGGATCCTACATGGGGAGTAGGTGCACAGTGACTCCCGTTGTTGATTTAACAATTAACACTCTTATTTATGACATCAGTAGTAACCTGAGGCTCTTGTTATGAGTTGCCAAGAATATGGATGCCTCTTGAGTTCACCAACTACAATTCAAGAGACTATTTCTAATTTATCAGATTGGAAGTTTGAAAACATTAGGAAAATCTTATCTCTGGCCTCAAAAGGAAAAAGAATCTATAATGCTAAATATTTTTATTTTTCTTTGAATTAGTTTATTTTATGAAGTTGAGTTGTATGTGAATTAAAATTTGTAAAAGAATTTTTTCTTCATGAAAAAATAGTTTACTGCATTTAGGATACTTTGACCGAATAAAAACTGAAAACATTCATTATACACAGAGACATAATATGCACCTAAAATAAACCATAAGTAGAAGACAATGTTCTCGGTGACAACTAACCAAGCACCTAAAAGGAAACCTGTTGAAATGAAATGGACACTATGAGAAAGAGTGACTTGATCAGCCCTTGTCCTGACTGTCGAGAAACAACTTAATACTTTATCCCTTTTAGTACTTCTTTGGTTCTACTTAAAATATTGGTTGAACTTTGTAATTAATACACAATTATTCTTAACTGTTGAAACTTAACTGAAAAGTGATCCCTGTTAAATATAAGAGTGAGAATAAGAGAGGGAGGAGATGCACAGCTCGGCACATGCTCACTTGGACTTGCCCCAAACTGTAGAGTTAGAAACGTGCCAGGGGATTCCAATTCAAACCCATCAAGGTGGCATGTACCAATACCATGTCACTAGTCCAAGTGATCAGTTTCAGTTCACAGTAGATCATAATGATAGGTTTAAGAGTCAAAGGGATCACATAAACAAGACTAGTGTCTACCAATACTAACTGATAGAATTAAAAAGGGAGAGAATGATCCTTCATGGGAAGCAGGATACACAGCAGACTCATAGAATAGCAGATGTCCTAAACAGCACTCTGGCCTCAAAATTAGCCCTTAAGGCATTTGGATCTGGCTGAAGAGCCCATGAAAGTATTTCAGGTATGGAAAGCCAAGACACTCTGGCAAAAAAAAAAAAAAAAAAAAAAAGAAATTACCTAAATGAAAGATCTCTGCGAGTGAGATCCCAGTGGAAAGAATGTGCCATCAAAGAAGGAGGTACCTTTCTCTGAAGGAAGGAGAGAACTTCCACTTTGACTATGACCCTGTCTGAATAAGATAGTACTTGGCGAACTCAAAAGGCTTCCATAACCTTAGCAACTCATGACAAGAGCCTCGGGTGATTACTGATGCCATAAACAATAGTTAAGTCAACAATTAAGTCAATTGTTAAGTCAACAACAGGAGTCACTGTGCACTCACTCTCCATGTAGGATCTCTGTCCTTAATGTGTTGTACCATGTGAATTAACAGTATAACTAGTACTCAAACAGTACTTTACACTTTGTGTTTCTGTGTGGGTGCAAACTGTTGATATCTTTACTTAGTATATACTAAATCAATCTTCTGTATATAAAGCTAACTGAAAATGAATCTTGATGTGGATGGGATGGTTGCCAGTGGGAGGCAGGTTATGGTGAGGGGAGTCACTGTAATCCAAAAGTTGTACTTTGGAAATTTATATTTATTAAATAAAAGTTAAAAAAAGAACAAGACAATGTTCTTTTATAGCATAAGTAAAGCATAAAATGTAGGTTGAACATTCAGAGAAGTAAAAAGCAAAAGACAACTTTATCATCTTACTCAAAAGAAAAGTGTACTAAATGTGCTAGGTGAGTTGTAGTTCTCTGAAATAGAGAGATTGTGTGCTGATAAAGGCAGCTCCATCTACTAGCCATCAGAGCAGCCTCATGCCAGCCGTGTTAGTTCATTTGTAAATGTTAATAAAGCTCTTCTTGCCTCAAGATAGAAGTGCATAGATGGGACAATTTCTTGAGGGTCCAATCTTTCCCTTACCCCATGAAATTCAAACCCTAAATTGACATGGGTTTTGGTACTCATAAGAATCTTCCTTCCAAAGATCAGGTCAAGTATTGCAACATTTAAGGAAATTTTACTTTTCTTTTAATTTTTTAGAAGACATTGTTTGTTTGAAAGAGAGAGAGCGAGAGAGAGGGAAAGAGGGAGAGGTCTTCCATTCTTTTGGTTTATAGCCCCGATGAACACAATGTCTGGGCTGGGCCAAGCCAAAGCCAGAAGACAGGAGTCCCATATGGGCCTCCCAGGTGGGTGACAGTAGCCCATTTACTTGCGGTATCATCTGCTGCTTTGTGAGGCTCATCATAAGGGAACTGATTCCTACATGGAATGCGTGTGGCACCAGAGACAGCTTAACCTGGTGTGCCACAACGCCTGCCTTTAAGAAAGTTTTTCTTCAATCCAATCCATACTTCAAGTAAATTTGCTCTGGCATTCTAATCATTTTTAAAAAGATATGTTATTTATTTGAATGGCTGAGTTAGAGAGAGAGCGAGAGAGAGAGATCTTCCCTCGACTGCTTCACTCACCAAATGGCCACAATGACTGGGGCTGGACCGGGTTGATGCTGGGAGCCAGACACTTCATCTGGGTCTCCCACGTGGATGGCAGGACACCTTCTGTTGCTTTCCCAAACACATTAGCAGGAAGCTGCATCAGAAATGGAGCAGCCAGGATGTGAACCAGTGCCCATATGATAAAACAGTAGTACAGGTAGCAGATTCACACTTGAGTCAGAATGCTAGTCTAATCTTATGCTTCAGGAGGAATTGTCATACTCTTTTCACTTTCACTGTTCTAAACAGAAGCAGCACCTCTAAAATTGGAGGAAGCTGTATGTCAAGGCAGCATCAAAAGCATTGATCTTGTCTTACAGCCCACAACACGGAAAAAATTCTCTTAGACAGTTGTATATCTTCTGGCTCAGAGAAAAGATGGAGTCCTATTAAGGGCATCTATCCATTACACAAGCATCCTCTCTTAGAGGCTGGAGAGTATTGTGGTTCTATCTGGGGGATTGAGAGAAAAAGGGCTGAGGCATCATCTTTCTCTTTGAGAGTCAATGCCAGTCTTTTTTCTTTATTCAATAAATATTTAGACAGGACTTATTATGTACAGATATTAAGTTAGATATTAGAGAAAAGTGCTGCAAAAAGCACCCAGTAATAGGATAGATAGGATAGGATAGGATAAGATAGAACAGGACAGGACAGGACAGGATAGGGTAGGAGAGGAGAGGAGAGGAGAGGAGAGGAGAGGAGAGGAGAGGAGAGGAGAGGAGAGGATGCTACAACACAATAATAGATTTTTGAAGTTTGTTGTACAACATTGTACTTATAGTTAATAATATTGTACTATACATTAAAAACTTTGTTGAGAATAATCTCACATTATTTGTTCTTGCCATAATAACAAATAACTCTTTCAACTTCCATTCCAACAAATATGTACAAATAAATCAGGCAATAAATAGCTTGCTAAGTTAAAAAAAAAAAACTTTCCTCACAGCTCTCTCTGGTTATGGATCAGAGAACCATGAAGCCAAATTTTAATATAGAAACATATAAAAATCTATAATGAGAAAGGTGAATAGTACTGTAAATACAGAGAATAATATAAAGAACCTGACTTGGATTCAGGGAGAGCTTCAGTAAAATATTTGCAAAGGTGCTAACATTAGAGCTGAGGGCAAGTAGATGGAGAAAGAGGTCCTGTGACTAAGAAGGAATGGGCTAAGTAAAGGGAGACAGGAGGAAATAGGTAGAGGGTGCTGAGGAAGAAAGAATTGTGCATTTTAGCAGCTTATGGGCTAGAGTGGTGAGGCTCAGCACATAGAGTCCTCAGAGAACCTTGGGGCAAAAGGCAGGACCAGGTCAGGCGGAGGCTGTGGGTCATTAAAAGTGTTCGCTTTTTTTCCCAAAAGCAATCTATTAAAATGCTCTGAAGAGATAAAGTTCATGTTCAATTTATGTTTTTGAAAGAAAGTTTTTGAGGAGATATTTATGAGGATAGTAGGGCTCATTAAACCTAAATTATCTTGCTAGTTTAAAAAGCTTCTTAGCAGTATATTCTTTGAGCTCATTCAGTTGCCATTACACAGGTTTCTGACTTTACAGAATGAGATTGCACGTGAACCAAGGTAAGGGCTTCCATGCCATTATCTTTCCTTCAGCAAAGGCCTTTTCCATGCCCTGTCCAGTCTCTGCTTTGTCAACCATGACACTGTTGACATTTGGGGCTGGATAATTTTTTACTGTGGAGGCTGTCATGTGCATTGTTGGGTGCAATGTTTAGCACTAACTTTTATACCACATGCCAGCTGCACACTCTTCCTCTATCCCACTCCCAGTTACGATAACCAAAAACCTCTCCAAATGACTCTGTGTTATCAGAATTGACCCCCAAGTTGAGAAACATCAATCTTATTTCAGTGAAAGATGCAATGCTACCATTTAAATGCACACAATTTCTGCAAACAACTTTTCTAATGGACCCAAAAATCTAACTCGGAAATCACCTTACTTAAAACTTGGTCATTCATTCAAATTTAAACAACAGTTCATTTTCAACTGTTGTATAAATAACCTTGAATTTTTTTGCACCTAAAACATATTTTCCATCAAACTATTTAATTTTAAGAGAAACGTGTGGTTGAAGTTATTTGGCTTTTTGAAAAGCACTTTTTTCCCAAATTTGGTCAAATATCTTTCCTTGCATTTGCTTTATATAACTTTTATTTAATAAAGATAAATTTCCGAAGTATAGCTTATGGATTACAATGGATCACCCCCCCCCCTTAACTTCCCTCCCACCCTCACCCTTCCCCTCTGCCGCTCCCTCTCCCCTTCCATTCACATCAAGATTCATTTTCAATTATCTTTATATACAGAAGATCAATTTAGCATATATTAAGTAAAGCTTTCAACAGTTTGCACCCACACAGAAACACAAAGTGAAAAATACTATTTGAGTACTAGTTATAGGATTAAATCACAATGTAGAGCACATTAAGGACAGAGATCCTACATGAGGAGTAAGTGCACAGTGAATCCTGTTGTTGACTTAACAATTTGACACTCTTATTTATGGCATCAGTAATCACCTGAGGCTCTTATAATGAGTTGCCAAGGCTATAGAGGCCTTTTCAGCTCGCCGACTCTGATCATATTTAGACAAGGTCATATCAAAGTGCAAGTTCTCTCCTCCCTTCAGAGAAAGGTACCTCCTTCTTTAATGGCCCCGTTCTTTCCACTGGGATCTCACTCACCAAGATCTTTCATTTAGGTCATTTTTTTTTTCCAGAGTGTCTTGGCTTTCCATGCCTGAAATACTTTCATGGGCTTTTCAGCCAGATCCAAATGCCTTAAGGGCTGCTTCTGAGGCCAGAGTGCTGTTTAGGACATCTGTCATTCTGAGTCTGCTGTGTATCCCTCTTCCCATGTTGAATCATTCTCTCACTTTTTATTCTATCAGTTAGTATTGGTAGACACTAGTCTTGTTTATGTGATCCCTTTGATTCTTAGATCTATCAGTGTGATCAATTGTGAACTGAAATTGATCACTTGGACTAGTGAGATGGCATTGGTACGTGCCACCTTGATGGGATTGAATTGGAATCCCCTGGCACATTTCTAACTCTACTATTTGGGGCAAGTCCAATTGAGCATGTCGAAAATTGTACATCTCTTCCCGCTCTTATTCTCACTCTTATATTTAACAGGGATCACTTTTCAGTTAGGTTTCAATACTTAAGAATAACTGTGTATTAATTACATAGTTCAACCAATAGTATTAAGTAGAACAAAAAAATACTAAAGGGATAAAGTATTAAGTTATTCATCAACAGTCAGGGCAAGGGCTGATCAAGTCACTCTTTCTCATAGTGTCCTTTTCACTTCAACAGGTTTCCTTTTTGGTGTTAGGTTAGTTGTCACCGATCAGGGAGAACATATGATATTTGTCCCTTTGAGACTGGCTTTTTCACTCAACATGATGTGTTCCAGATTCCTCCATCTTGTTGCAAATGACCGGATTTCATTGTTTTTTGAATGCTGTATAGTATTTTATAGAGTACATGTCCCATAATTTCTTTATCCAGTCTACTGTTGATGGGCATTTGGGTTGGTTCCAGGTCTTAGCTATTGTGAATTGAGCTGCAATAAACATTAATGTGCAGACAGCTTTTTTGTTTGCCAATTTAATTTCCTTTGGGTAAATTCCAAGGAGTGGGATGGCTGAGTTGAATGGTAGGGTTATATTCAGGTTTCTGAGGAATCTCCAGACTGACTTCTACAGTGGCTTTTCCAGTTTGCATTCCCACCAACAGTGGGTTAGCGTCCCTTTTTCCCCACATCCTCACCAGCATCTGTTGCTGGTAGATTTCTGAATGTGAGCCATTCTGACTGGGGTGAAGTGAAACTTCATTGTGGTTTTGATTTGCATTTCCCTGATTGCTAGTGATCTTGAACATTTTCTCATGTGTCTGTTGGCCATTTGGATTTCCTCTTTTGAAAAATGTCTATTGAGGTCTTTGGCCCATCTCTTAAGTGGGTTGTTCATTTTGTTTTTGTGGAGTTTCTTGAGCTCTTTGTAGATTCTGGTTATTAATCCTTTATCTGTTGCATAGTTTTCAATTATTTTTTTCCCATTCTGTCGGTTGCCTCTTCACTTTCCTGACTGTTTCTTTTGCAGTACAGAAACTTCTCAATTTGATGCAATCCTAATAGTTAATTTTGGCTTTGACTGCCTGAAAAGCACTTTTTTTTGTGACCTGAAGACACTCCAAAAGGTGCTGGAGAGTCAGGAAATTTCTTCCAATAGGGCTAAATATTTTCTCTATATATTGTGAACATTTCTACTTGACACCTTCATTTCAGAATATTTGACTTCTGATGAATGTAGGATGGCTTCTTTAGAAAGGCCTTAGAGATTATTGAACCCAAACTGCTCATTTTAAAGGAGATATTGGGTTGTAGGAGGTGTGTCTTGTCCAGTATCATAACCAACACATGTCCATCAGCAACTAAGAAAATGCTTAATTCTACTCTCCAAATATGTAATTCAGCATCCTGCATTGAAACTGCCCATCAACCCGATGGCTCTGTGTACCTTGTTATTACACGTAGCATAAAAACATAACTGTATATATTTGAAGTCACTACATGTGTCATTTTAATTGTGGTTTAATAGGCTGGAACAATTTGCAAGGTATCTTGTTTTTAATTTAGAGGTTTAGTGGTTTTTCCTCTACAGCTTTTCTCTGTCTGTGGGAATCTGTGATGTATGCAAAAAGAGATGTTGCCTCTCTGGTTATATCTAAGAGAAACCTGTGTAAGTTGTCTTGCATCCTTCATCACACTACAGGAAGTCTTGCACCACTGAGTCCTACTTACTCATGCCTTGGCAAAGGTGTAAATCTATTAAATCAGAAAACCTCAGTACATCCATAAATTGTCATCAGTCAATTGTGAAGCAATCTGTGTATACATAAATGCATAGATTTGGAGCCAGAATGCAGAGTCAAGAACCTTATTTCTGCCAATATTTAACTGAGTAATAATTTTTTAAGCTTTTATTTATTGAAAGTAAATTTCCTAGGTACAACTTTAGGAATATTGTGGTTCTTCCCCCATGTCAGCCCTCCTATCCCCACTCCCATCCCACCTCCTACTACCTCTCCGATCACATTCTTCATTTTTAATTAACTTTATATACAGAAGACCAACTCTATACTAAGTAAAGATTTCAACAATTTGCGTGCACACACACACACACTCAAAATATAAAGTACTGTTTGAGAACAAGTTTTACAGTTAACTCTCATAGTATAACTCACTAAGGACAGAAGTCCTACATGGGGAGTATGTGCACAGTGACTGCTGTTGTTGAATTAACAATTTACACTCTTATTTATAATGTCAGTGATCACCCAAGGCTCTTGCCATGAGCTGCCAAGGCTATTAAATCTTTTGAGTCCACAAACTCCATCAGTATTTGGACAGGGCCATAAGCACAGTAGAAGGTCTATCTCCCTTCAGATAAAAGTATATCCTTCATTGAAGATGCCTTCTTTCCACTGGGTTCTCACTCACAGAGATCCTTCATGTAGGACTTTTTTATTTTTGCCACTGTGTCTTGGCTTTCCATGCCTGAAATACCCTCATGGGCTTTGCAGCCAGTCCAGAGTGCATTTTGGCTTATTCTGAGGTCAAAGTGCTGTTTAGGGTGTTTGCCATTCTATGAGTCTGCTTTGTGGACTGCTTGCCATATTGGAACATTTTCTGCTCTTTAACTCTATCTAATGTTAGTATCAGACACTTAGTTTTATTTATGTGATACTTTTAACACTGAATCATCTCTATATGATAAATTAAATACTTAATATGATTACTTTAACAGGTGAGATGGCATTATTACCACCCAGCTTAATGGGATTGAGTTTCATGGCAAGATTTTAGCTTTACCGTTAGGGCTAAGTCCGTGGGAATGTCTGCATAACTACAAAGCTTCTCCCTTTCTTATTCCCACCCTTATTTTTTTTCTTGGATCTATTTTCAATTGATTTTATATACCTATAATTAATTCTGTTTAGTGAAGAGTTCAAACAATGGTATTAAGTAGAAAAAATAATAAAAGAATAAAACAAAATAATACACTCTACTTCAATAGTCAAGACAAGAGCTGCTCAAGTCATTGCTTCTCATAGTCTCAATTTTACTTCTACAGGTTTACTTTTAGGTGCTCTGCTAGTTATCACAGATCGGGGAAAACATATTGTATTTGTCCCTTTGAGACTGGCTTATTTCACTAAGTATAATGTTTTCCAGACTCATCCATTTTGTTGCAATGGACTGGATTTCATTATTTACCACTATGTAGTATTCCATAGAGTACATACGCTGTAATTTCTTTTTCCAGTCTTCTGTTGATGAGCATTTAGGTTGATTCCATGTCTTAGCTATTGTGAATTGAGCTGCAATAAATATGGGGTGCAGATAACTCTTTCATATGATGATTCCATTTCTTTTGGATACATTCCCAGGAATGGGATGGTTGAGTTTTATGGCAAGACTATATTCAGATTCCTGAGATATCTCCAAATTATTTTCACAACTGGTTTTACCAGTTTGCCTCCCCACCAACAGTGGATTAGGGTACCTTTTACCCACATCCTCACCAGCATTTGTTGTTTGTTGATTTCTGTGCGAAAGCCATTCTAACTGGGGTGAAATTAAACCTCATTGTGGTTTTTATTTGTATTTCCCTGATGTCTAGTGATCCTAAGCATTTTTTCATATGTCTGTAGACCATCTGGATTTTCTCTTTTGAAAAATGTCTGTGTAAGTCTTTTGCCCATTTCTTCTTATTATTATTATTTATTTGACAGGTAGAGTTACAGACAGAGAGAGGGAGAGACAGAGAGAAAGGTCTTTCTTATGCTGGTTCACTCCCCAGATGGCCACAACAGCCAGAGTTGCCCTGATCCAAAGCCAGGAGCCAGGAGCTTGTTCAAGGTCTCCCATGTAGGTGCAGGGGCCCAAGCACTTGGGCCATCCTCCACTGCCTTCCCGGGCCACAGCAGAGACCTGGACTAGAAGAAGAGCAACCAGAACTAGAACCCGGAAACCTGACCTGGACTGGCGCAGGTGGAGGATTAACCAAGTGAGCCACGGCGCAGGCCCCTTGCCCATTTCTTGACTGGGTTGTTAGTTTTGTGTGTTGAGGTTTTTTTTTTTTTTTCCACTTTATATATTCTGGTTATTAATCATTTAACAGTGGCATGGTTTGCAAATAATTTTTACCAATCTGTTGGTTGCCTCTTCACTTTTTGATGGTTTCTTTTGTAATACAGAAGCTTCTTAATTTGATGTAATCACATTTGTTAATTTTGGCTTTTATTTACTGCTTCTGGGTTTTTTTTTTCCAGGAACTCGTTGCCTGTGCCAATGTCTTGCAGTGTTTCTTCAAAGCTATCTAGTAGTTGGATGCTATCAGGTTGTAGATTTAGGTCTTTAATCCATTTTGAATGAATTTTTGTGTAAGATGTAAGGTAGGGGTCCTGCTTCATAGTTCTGCATGCAACAATCCATTTTCCCAGCATCATTTGTTCACAAGTCTGTTTTTGCTCCAGGAATTGGTTTAAGCTTCTTTGTTGAATATAATTTGGTTGTAGATGTTTGGATTGATTTCTGGCAATTTCCATTCTGTTCCATTGGTCTATCCATCTGTTTTTGTGCCAGTACCAGTCTGTTTCAATTATAACTGCCTTGTAGTATGTCTTCATATTTGATATTGTAATACCTCTGGCTTTGTTTGTGTTGTATAAGATCGTTTTAGCTATTCAAGGTATCCTGTGTTTCCATATGAATTTCAGCATCATTTTTTCTATATCTTAGAAGAATGTCTTTGGCATTTTGGTTGGTATTGCATTGATTTTGTAAATTACTTTCAGAACAATGGACATTTTGATAATATTGATTCTTCCAATCCATGAACATGGAAGTTTTTACCATTTTTTTGTCTCCTTCTATTTCTTTCTTTAAAGTTTTGTAAATCTCATCATAGAGAGCTTTGACATCCTTGTTTAAATTTATTTCTAGATATTTGATTTTGTTTTTAGCTATTGTGAATTAGACTTATCTTAGAATTTCTTTCTCAGCTATGGCATTGCCTGTGTTTACAAAGGTTGTTGTTTTTTCTGAGTTGATTTTATATCCTCCTATTTTATCAAACTCTTCTATGAGTTGCAGTAGTCTCTTAGTGGATTCTTTTGGGCATGGGAGGCAAATGTAGTAGCCCTCTGCTTACGCTGGAAAATGTAAATAATCAATATGGCTTCTCCCAGCCTGCTGCATGTCTGGTTGGGGGGAGGACGAAGACATAGATGCACAGGAGTATGCCTAACCTCTCTGTTTTTTTCCTCCTATATCTTCTCTTTCTTCCCACTTGAAACTTCAAACTCAGTTCCCAGGCTCCACAATCTGCTGCTCTCTGCAGCTCCATCTCACCTGGTCTGCTGGGGGAGGGAGGGTTCCAGTATCCCCACTCGGCATCTCCGTGGTACCTCTGCCTCTTCCCTTTCTTTTTTGCTCCCTCAGCATGGAACTGCCCAGTCTTTGTTGGACTCCCAGGCTTCTCTACATGAATTTCTCATGGCTCTGTCTCCGACTTGTATATCCTCTACTTATTAACTATCTGTTTTGCCCCATGTGACTAAGAACATCCTGTTGCTATACCACCATCTTGGCCCCTCCCTTCTCCACATTTGGGTAATTATTTAGTTTTCTCATACCTCAGTTTCCATATTTTTGAAATACGAGTACTAACTAAGTCTAATTTTTGTATGTTGTGAAGCACAAAGAGTTAGTATGTTTGAATATAAATTTATATATATAATACATATATATATATTTCAGAATGGCTTCTGGAATATTGTTAAGTATATGGTTTCTGTTTTCACTCTTAGTTAATAAAAGTGTGATTGCATTAATGGTCTTGTATTTAAGTACATACATTAAACATAGAAGAAATCAAAGGCAGATAGATATATTAGCCTGGTATAAAATAAATCTGTAAATGTCTGGAAACATAGGAAACTGTCTAGAGGTCACAAATATTAAATAAAAACAAATTAATAAAATATATCTTATTGTATCAATGGTTTGTGTTGTAACTTAGGGGAAAAGAATGTGAGAATTTTAAGACCTAATTTCATTCTCCAAGGGACTTAGGACCTGCACAGAAAAACAGGACACATTAACAAACATACTGACAATGCTGGTTACAACAGAAAGTTTATTAAAAGGCACAGCTACATGACACACATACAGGACATTCTGAGTGTGGGGGAAACAATACAGGTGGTAGTAGTTTATTGGGGTACTGTGGGCAGATATGGGTGTTTTGAGAATGGAGTTTAGAAGAGGAGAAAGGGGTCCCACAACATAAGAAAAGAATCAAGAAAGGATTGAACATGGACACAAAGAAAGAGTAGCTGCAGAGAACAGAGGCAAAATGTGTCCACTACAAGGATTTGGGAAAACATCTTTAAGTCAGAAACTGCCTTCAAGATACAGATGGCTTGGCTTCAGTAAACAAAAGCTTTCCAATCTTCTTGAAATTCAGAATAACTCAGGTGAAAGTAAGAAGGCCTAATGTATTCAAAGCAGGCAAGCCCATGGAGGAGATAGAAACTTAGAGCCCTGAGGGACTAAGCAGTCCCTGTGTGGGGAGGATGAAGCAAGAAGTAGGTACCATCCACATGTCCCTTTTCTTCTTTGCTTCTCTCTCTTTTCTCCTCTCTCACCTTCTCTTTCTCCTTTTCCTTCTTCTCTATTCCCCTCTCTATCCCCTCTCACCCTCTTGTTGCTCTGTTTGCTATGGCAATCATAAAACATGATTCAATCACTGAGTCTAATTTGATGTGATACATTAACCAGTTAACAAATATAATCCAAATGATTATCTCATTAGATGTAGAGAAAGCACTTGATAAAATACCACATCCTTTCATGATAAAAATCTTAGGCAAAACAGGTATAGAAGGAATGTATCTCTGCACACAAACCCACTGCCAGCATCATATTGAACCTGAAAAAGCAGGAAGCATTTCCATTAAGATCCAGAAGCAAACTAGGATTCACATTTTCACCATACTATTCAATAAAGTTCTGGAAGTTTGGCTAGAGCCATTAGGCAAGAAAAAGAAATCAAAGGGATACAAAAGGGAAAGGAAGAAGTTGGATTATCTCTGCAGAAGGCAAGTAGGGGAACCCAAAAAACTGCACTAAGAGACTAACAGAATTCGTAGGAAAGTTTGGCAAAGCTTTAGGTTATAAAATCAACAAAAATCAATAACATTGATTTCTTAGTCATAGCTGAGAAAGAACTTGTAAGATCAGTACCGTTTACAATAGCTACAAAAAATTAAACAACTTGAAATAAATTTAATCAAGGATGTGAAAGGACTCTCTAATGAAAATCACAAAACATTAGGAAAGAAATGGAAGACGCAAAAAATGTTCAAGGATTGGAAGAATCAATATCATCAAATGCCCAAAGTATCCAAAGCAATTTACAGATCGAATACAGTTCCAAACAAAATACCAAAAAGGCATTCTTCTCAGATTAACAACAAAACAAATAATCCAGCTAATAAATGGGCAAAGGACATGAACAGGAATTTTTCAAAGGCTGAATACAAATCAACAACAGACACTTGAAAAAAATGCTCAGAATCACTAACATTTAGGGAAATGTAGCCTAATTCCCAATAGCTAAGGTATGGGATCAACCCAGTTTTCCATCAACTGATGACTGGATAAAGAAAATTTTATATATATGATGGAATACTATTCATCCATAAAATCCTGTCTTTTGCAAAAAAAACGGATGCAACTGGAGACCATTATGCTTATTGAAATAAGCCAGTCCCAAAAAAGACAAATATCAAATGTTTTCTCTTATATTTAGCAGTTAATATAGAATACAAAAAAAGTGTAAGAATGAAATTGACATATTATGATTTGATTATTCTTTTCAGCCCTCATCTATAAGCTCATGGCCCATGGTCTTTCTAATTTATACCTGTTGAACATTATGGCTAATGGTGCATTAAACCTGTGATTAAAATATAAATTGAAATTTTGCTATTACAAAAATTAAAGTAAAAAAGAAGAGAGGATAGAAGCAGGACAGATTGAGGGGGGAGAAGAAGGGAGGGAAGTATGATTATGTTCTTAGAATTATGTCTATGAAATACATGAAATCAGTTCTCTTTTTTATTTTTATAACGCTTTTACTTAAAAAATATAAATTTCCAAAATACAGCTTATAGATTACAATGGCTTCCCCCCCTATAACTTCCCCCCCACCCGCAAACCTCCCCTTTCCCACTCCCTCTCCCCTTGCTTCACATCAAGATTCATTTTCAATTCTCTTTATATACAGAAGATCAGTTTACTATATATTAAGTAAAGATTTCAATAGTTTGCCCTCACATAGCAACACAAAGTGAAAAATACTGTTGGAGTACTAGTTATAGTATTAATTCACAATGTATAGCACTTTAAGGACAGAGATCCTACATGATATATTTTTTAAAAAAATTGATTAATTTTCTAGGCAATTTCCTATTTAACACCAAGATTATTTTTTCATTTTTAATTATCTATATACAGAAGATTGATTCAGTATATACTAAGTAAAGATTTCATCAGTTTGCACCCACACAGAAACACAAAGTGTAAAGTACTGTTTCAGTGCTAGTTATAGCATTACTTCACATTGGACAACACATTAAGGACAGATCCCACATGAGACGTAAGTACACAGTGACTCCTGAAGTTGATTTAACAATTTGACACTCTTGTTTATGGCCTCAGTAATCTCCCTAGGCTCTAGTCAGGAGTTGCCAAGGCTATGGAAGCCTTTAGGGTTCGCTGACTTCAATCTTATTCTGACAGGGTCATAGTCAAAGTGGAGGTTCTCTCCTCCCTTCAGAGAAAGGTACCTCCTTCTTTGATGGCCCCATTCGTTCCACTGGGATCTCACTCACAGAGATCTTTCATTTAGGTCTTCTTTTTTTCCAGAGTGTCTTGGCTTTCCATGCCGAGAATATTCTCATGGGCTCTTGAGCCAGATCTAAATGCCTTAAGGGCTAATTCTGAGGCCAGAGTGCTATTTAGGACATCTGCCATTCTATGAGTCTGCTGTGTATCTCGCTTCCCATGTTGGATCATTCTCTCCCCTTTTGATTCTATCAGTTAGTATTAGCAGACACTAGTCTTGTTTGTGTGATCCCTTTGACTCTTAGACCTAGCAGTGTGATCAATTGTGAACTGAAATTGATCACTTGGACTAGTGAGATGGCCTTGGTACATGCCACCTTGATGGGATTGTATTGGAATCCCCTGGCACAATTCTAACTCCATCATTTGGGGCAGTTCCGATTGAGCATGTCCCAAATTGTACATCTCCTCCCTCTCTTATTCCCACTCTTATATTTCACAGGGATCACTTTTCAGTTAAAATTTAAACACCTAAGAATAATTGTTTGTTAATTACAGAGTTCAACCAATAGTACTAGAATAAAAAAAATACTAAAATGGATAAAGTATTACATTGTACAACAACAGTCAGCACAAGAGCTGATCAAGTTACTGTTTCTCATAGTGTCCATTTCACTTCAATAGGTTTCACCTTTGGTGCTCAATTAGTTGTCACTGATCAGGGAGAACATATGATATTTGTCCCTTTGGGACTGGCTTAATTCACTCAGAATGATGTTTTCCAGATTCCTCCATCTTATTGCAATTGACCGGATTTCATTGTTTTTGACTGCTGTATAGTATTCTATAGAGTACATGTCCCATAATTTCTTTATCCAAATGTATGCTTTGAATTCCCTGTGATCTTTTGCTGTGAGGTTCCCTTCGTTTATCTTCTTTCATGTTGATGGCCCTGTTTCTGTGTTTCTGTGTGTAACACATCTGTAAGTATCTTTTGCAGGGCTGGACGAGTGGCAACAAATTCTTTCAATTTTTGTTTGTTATGAAAGGTCTTTATTTTACCTTCATTCACAAATGAGAGCTTTGCAGGATATAATATTCTGGGCTGGCAGTTTTTCTCTCTAAGTACCTGGGCTATGTCTCGCCATTCCCTTCTAGCTTGTAGGGTTTCTGATGAGAAGTCTGCCGTGAGTCTAATTGGAGATCCTCTGAGTGTAATTTGACGTTTCTCTCTTGCACATTTTAGGATCTTTTCTTTCTGTTTCACTGTGGTGAGTTTAATTACAACGTGTCGTGGTGAGGACCTCTTTTGGTCATGTTTACTAGGGGTTCTATGAGCTTCCTGTACTAGGATGTCTCTGTCCTTCTCCAAAACTGGGAAATTTTCTGCTATTATCTCACTAAAAAGGCATTCTAATCCTTTCTCCCTCTCCATGCCTTCAGGAACTCCTAGAACGCGAATGTTGGGTTTTTTAATAGTATCCTGTAGATTCCCAACAATATTTTTTAGATTTCTAATTTCCTCTTCTTTTCTTTGGTTTGACTGTATAGTTTCCTGTGCTCTGTCTTCTAAGTCTGATATTCTCTCTTCTGCCTCACCCATTCTGTTTGTAAGGCTCTCTAATGTGTTTTTCATTTGATCTATTGAATTCTTCACTTCATTATGATTTCTCATCACTATCACAGTTTCATGTTCTACTAGTTGTTTCATTTCAGCTTGATTTCTCCTTAATATTTCATTTTCACGAGAGAGATTTTCTACCTTGTCCATTAAGGATTTCTGTAGTTCAAGAATTTGTTTTTGAGTACTTCTTAGTGTCCTTATCAATTTTTTGAGATCTGCTTCTTGCATTTCTTCTATCTCATCATCTTCGTAATCTTGAATTGGGGTGTCTTTTTCATTTGGGGACGCCATAGTGTCGTCCTTGTTCTTATTACCTCGGTTTTTGCGTTTGTTGTTTGGCATATTGGTTTCTTCACTGTGGTGTTTTTTTCTTATTATACTATGACTCTAGATAAGTGGACTGTCTGCTTTTGATGGAGCCTTAGAGGCTTGAGATGGGTGTGGCCTGAGAGCTCTGTTTGGTTCCTCAGGGTTGAGGGTGTGTCAAAGGAGACACTCCCAGGTTAGGCGTGGTAAATCTCTGTTACTTTTTTTTTTTTTTTTTTTGGTTCAAAAGGGAAGTAATTCCACACAGCTGAATGGAATTGGGGGTGGTTAGCAGGTGAATGATATACCCATAGGAGCCAGAGATCGGAAGCTCTTTCCCAAGGACCAGAGAAGGAATCTTTGCGGCCCTTTGTGTGGGCTGAGATTCTCCTGAAGTCTCCCACTGGGCTGCCAGGCTACTGAACTGTAGCGTCTCTGGAGAGTACTCACATGAATTCGTGATTTCCGTGAGTTCTCTCCCCCACAGTCTCTTTTTTCACAGTCTCAGTTCATTAGCACCACACATTCATTAGGTTCTAATCTCCTGTTATTTCACCCCTCCCACCCAGAGTCAGGTTTTTCTGCTAGGCTCGGGGCCAGTGCCGACCCGAGGTAGCCCTGCTTATGATGTATGTCCAAAATGGCGCCTGCTCTTTGTCTTGCTCACCTTTGAGAGGTGAGCGGAGAGAGAGAAGCTCGTGTCCGTATGGGTCACTTTTTTTTTATTCTCTCTCTCTCTCTCTCTCTTCTAGTTAGCCTGGTGAACTTTTCCCCGCAGTGTTTCAAGCCTTGTTTGCTCTAGGCTCCCTTTTCCGCTTCGCTGCTGGTATTTCAGGCTATTGAGTTTCAGCTCACCTCGCGTTCCAGCGCTGGTGTGTTGAATCTGCTGCTGGTGTCCCAAACTGCGGGCTCCCACGCTCTCCACGCAGGTCCACTGTGAATCTCCAGTTCCGGAAGGGTTTTCTCTGCTGTTTCTTCCCCTACTCTTCCTTGAACCTGCAGTATCTCCACTTTTATTAAACTGTCTCTCCCCAGACTATCGGTGTGCTCCCTTCCTATTCCGCCATCTTGCCCGCAGCTCCTGTTCTCTTTATGTTAAAAATTTTAAATAAAGAACTCATTTGGTTTGAGTATGTGTGTGTGTCCTTCAATTCTCAATGGATACTCAAATTAGTTCAGTTTGAGAAAAGGGTATATGCCTGCTTCAGTGGATGATAAGGATGGGTGGAGTGAGAAGTACAAAAACATATCCTTTTGTCACTGCTCTAAGACAGTAGTGTCAGTATATGTGTGTGTATGTATGTGTGCACTTGTACACGTCAAGGTGGTGGACACCTTAGTAAAAACAGTGCAGCTACAAAGAGATCATCCAAAGGGCCTGAATAGGGAAGATTTCAAGAGGGAGATATAATCTAAGCTGAATTCCCAGGAATGGGTAGGAATATAATTAGAATGTAAAAAGGAAATTATGAGGGATTCATAAGAAAAATGATACAAATATAGAAATGTCAAGGTTCGAGCTTTGAAGCTATAAAATATTTATATTGCAACCAGAGAAGACCAGTGGATTAATTTAACAAGTTAAGACTGAACGAATTTTCAGTCCAGTCACTGAGTAGACATGTGGCAAAGGAAACTAATTTTAAAAGGACATTTTTTCACCAGAACTAAATCGGGTTTGTAAAATCTGCATATCTTCCCAAGATAAGAACCATGAACCCCTGTTACAGAGATTGTGGTTGAATTCTTACTGCAGCTATTACCTTGATTATTCAATGTAGACAAGTTTGGATGTGTACCCAACAATGCCTGTGAATATGGAAAGTAAACTACAGCAAGAGCATTCTGCAAATTGATTAAAATGCCAAGGAGTCTATTCTACTGAGTGGCTGAAGTGCTAAAACAGTTTACTGCAAACAAGACACAAGTGAGGTGTCCTTTGAAGACATTCGTTAGTAAATTAAACTAATAATCAAGATGAAACAACAGTAAAATATATAGATAATGGGTCTGGCAGGCATTTGGTCTGGTGGTGAAGATGCCATGTGTCCCATTTTGGAACATCTAAACTTAATTCCTAGCTCCAGCTCCTGATAATGCAGGCTTTGGAAAGCAACAATGATGGCCAGACCAACTGGGTTCCCAACACCTAAATAAGAGAACCAGTTGGTGTTCTCAGTTCCTATTTTCAGCCTAGCCTACTTCTGCTATTATGGGCACTTAAGAATCCAAACAACAGATGGGAGTACCCTCCCTTACTTCCTCTCAAGTAAATAAATAAATATGTTTAAAAATGTACAGATACCAAGGAATATTATCATATGGCTGGCAAATGTGAAAAATTGAAACATAGTCTAAGAATCCATCAACATGTCATGGGACACATAATCATTTTAAAAATACCATAGATTTATTTTAATTGACATGCTATTTTTACATATGTATGGCATATGGAATAATAATCAATACATGTATACAATATGTAATTATCAAAACAGTGTAATTAATGGTCAATCTTCTCAAAGATGTGTCATATCTGGGTGGACGTTTAATACAGCAATTAAGACCTTCCTGCTATATCCACATCTCATACTGTAGGGCCTAGGTTCAAGTCTCAGCTCTGCTCCTGATTCCAGTCCCTTGAGTAATACAGATCCTTGGAGACAGTAGTGATGCCTTGATGCCTCAAATAGTTGTGTCTCTGCCATTCATGTGGGAGACATAGATTAAGTTCCTGACTGTGGCTTTGAATTGTCCTTACCCTAGCTATTGCAGGCATTTGGGGAGTAAACCAATAGACCAATAGTCAGGAATGCTTGCTCTCCCTCGCACTCTCCCTCTCCCCCTCCCCTCCCCCTCCCCCCTTCTCCCTCTCCCTCTCCCTCTCCCATTCCCTCCTCTCCCTCAGCTTCCCCCTCCCCTTCTCCCTCTCCTTCTCCCTCCTCTCCCTCTCCCTCTCCTCTCTTTCTCCACCCATGCGTGTGTGTGTCTCAAATAAATTTTAAATTATTTTCCAAAAAACTTTTATTTACGGAATACAAACTTCATACATTTCTTTTTTTTATATATATATAAAGCTTTTATTTAAAGAATATAAATTTCCAAAGAACAGCTCATGGACCACAATGGCTCCCCCCCCCACAACTTCCCTCCCTCCCCCCACCCTCCCCTTTCCCGCTCCCTCTCCCATTCTGTTCACATCAAGATTCATTTTCAATTCTCTTTATACACAGAAGATCAATTTAGTACATATTACGTAAAGATTTCAACGGTTTGCCCTCACATAGAGACACAAAATGATAATACTGTTGGAGTACTAGTTATAGTATTAATTCACAATGTACAGCACATTAAGGACAGAGATCCTACATGATTTTTTTTTAAATTGATTAATTGTCTATGCAATTTCCAGTTTAACACCAAGATTTTTTAATCATTTGCAATTATCTTTATATAAAGAAGATCGATTCAATATATACTATGTAAGGATTTCATCAGTTTGCACCCACTCAGAAACACAAAGTGTAAAAATACTGTTTCAGTACTAGTAATAGCATCACTTCACATTGGATAACACATTAAGGACAGATCCCTCATGAGACGTAAGTACACAGTGACTCCTGATGTTGATTTAACAATTTGACACTCTTGTTTATGGCGTCAGTAATCTCCCTAGGCTCTGGTCATGAGTTGCCGAGGCTATGGAAGCCTTTAGGGTTAGCCGACTTCGATCTTATTCCCACAGGGCCATAGTCAAAGTGGAAGTTCTCTTCTCCCTTCAGAGAAAGGTACCTCCTTCTTTGATGGCCCCGTTCTTTCCACTGGGATCTCACTCGCAGAGATCTTTCATTTAGGTCTTCTGTTTTTTCCAGACTTCATACATTTCATAGGTACAACATTATAAATACAGTGATTCTTCCCACCATAGCCACACTTTCACCTACACTCCTTCCCCACTACCTCCTCTCCTCTCCAATTTCTAGTCTCATTCTCCACTAAAATCCATTTTTGATTAGCACAGCTCTAGCCATTGTGGCCATTTGGGGATGAAACAATGGAAGGAAGACCTTTCTCTCTGTCTCTCCCTTTCACTATCCGTAACTCTACCTATCAAATAAATAGATAAAATCTTTTTTAAATAAAAAAATAAGTCCATAGAAATAAATGCAAAACTATACAGCTTTACAGTTACAAACATCATGCACTTCATAATTACAACTTTGGAATAGGGTTATTCTTCCCACCATGCCTACTTTACCACGTAAACACCCACCCTTTTTCCTCCTACCTCTCTTATTCCCACTTATTTTTTACTGAGATCTATTTTCAATTGATTGTATACTCTATGTTAAGTAATTAGTTCAACAAATAGTATGAAAAAAACCTGTTCCTCAACAGTCAAGATAAGGGCTGTTCAAGTCCCTGCTTCTCAAAGTGTCAATTTCACTTCTACAGATTGGCTTTTAGGTGCTCTGTTAGTTATCACCAGTCAGGGAGAACACATGGTACTTGCCCCTTTGGGACTGGGTTATTTCACTAATTATGATGTTTTCCAGATTCATCCATTTTGTTGCAAATGGCTAGATTTTGTTTTTTTAACCAATGAGCTGTATTCCATGGTGTACATATACCATTTCTTTATCCAGTCTTCAGTTGATGAGCATCTGTGTTGATTCCATGTCTTAGCTATTGTGACTTGAACTGCTATAAATATGGGAGTGCAGATAACTTTTTCATAGCTGATTTCATTCCCTTGGGTACATTCCCAGAAGTGGGATTACTGAGTCATATTGCTCGTCTATATTCAAATTTCTGAGGTATCTCCATGCTGTCTTCCATAGTGGCTTTATCAGTTTACATTCCTCCCAACAGTGGATTAGGGAACCTTCGTCCCCATATCCTTGCCAGCATCTGTTGCCGGTGGATTTCTGTATGAAAGCCATTCTAATGGGGATGAGATAAAACTTAACCATAGTTTTTATTTGCATTTGCTTGATGGCTAATTATCCTGAGCATTTTATCATGTGTCTATGGGCCATTTGGATTTCCTCTTTTTGAAAAGGATCTGTTTAAGTCCTTTGCCCATTTCTTCGTTGGCTTGTTTGTTTTGTTGTTCAATTTCCTGATCTCTTTATATATTGTTTATTAATTTTTTATCAGTTGCATAGCATGCAAATAATTCCTCCCATTCTGTCAGTTGCTCTTCACTTTCCAGAGTGTTTCCTTTCTGGTACAGAAGCTTCTCAATTTAATGCAATCCTACTTGTCAATTTTGGCTTTGATTGCCTATGTCTCTGGGGTCCGTTCCAAGAACTTTTTGCCTATGCAAATGTCTTCAAAGGTTTCTGCAATGTTCTCTAATAATTTCATGGTATAAAATTATAGATTTAGGTTCTTAATTCATTTTGAGTGAACTTTTGTGTAAAATGTAAGGTAGGGGTCTTGCTTCATACTTCTACATGTGGAGATCCATTTTTCCCAGCACCATTTGTTGAATAGACTGTCCTTTCTGAAGGGATTGTTTTTAGCACATTTGTTAAAGATAAGCTGGTTGTAGATGCATAGATTGATTTCTGGCATTTCTATTTTGTTCCATTAGTCTATCCAAGTGCTTTTGTACCAGTACCAGGTGTTTTGATTATAACTGCATTGTGCTACATTTTAATATTTGGTATTTGGATTGTTCCATCTTGGTTTTTATTGTATAAGGTTGCTTTAGCTATTCAGTCTCCTGTGTTACCATATGAATTTTATATGAATTTTCTATGTCTGAGAAGAATGTCATTGGTATTTTGTTTTGAATTGAATTGACTCTGTAAATTGCTTTTGGAAGTATGCACATTTTGATGATAAATGAATATGGAATATTTTTTCATTTATTCATATTTTCTAATTCTTTCTTTAATGTTTTATAAGTCTTATCATAGAGCTCTTTGACAACCTTGGTTAAATTTATTCCAAGGTATTGGATTTTTTGTAGCTTTTGTGAATGGGATTGATCTTACAAATTCTTTCTCAGACACGGCATTGTCTGCGTGCACAAAGGCTATTGACTTTTGTGTATTGATTTTATATCCTGCTACTTTACCAAACACTTCTATGAGTTTCAATAGTCTCCTAGTGGAAACTTTTGGATCCCATATATAGAATCATGTCATCTGCAAATAGGGCTAGTTTGACTTCCTCTTTCCCAATATGTATCCCTTTGATTTCTTTTTCTTGCCTAATGGCTCTGGCTAAAACTTCCAGGACTATATTGAATAGCAGTGGTAAGAGTGGGCATCCTTATCTGGTTCCAGATCTCAGTAGGAATGCTGCCAACTTTTCTCCATTCAATAGGATGCTGGCTGTGGGTTTGTGAAAGATTGCCTTGATTTTGTTGAGGAATGCTCTTTCTATACCCAATTTACTTAGAGTTTTCACCATAAATGGATGTTGTATTTTTTCAAATGCTTTCTCTGCATCTGTTTAGATAATCACATGTTTTTTGTTCTTCAATTTGTTAATGTGATGTATCACATTGATTGATTTGCAAATCTTACTATGTCTACAAGGGCACTTTAGAAAGTTCATAGAAAATCAATTAATAAGAAAGTTATTTTAGTACAGAAATTCTGAAATCCCTATGAAAATACTTCAAAAACATCACAGAAAATGCATATTGTGAAAAAATTTTATGGATTTGATGAATTTTAATTTTTTGGAACTAGAGTTAGTTAACTTACCTTTTAATTCTATTTTTTTCATGAACAATTTGAAATATCCTTGCATGTAAAAAGAATCTTTGGATTTTTGTAGTTATTTTGAACTATATCATAAATTATCATAGATCATAGTTACCCTACTGTACTATGGAACATCAGAGCATGAAATATCATTTGGCCATAAAAAATTAAAATTCTGATATTTATGGATGGAACTTAAGACAAAATGCTAAGTGAAATAAGCCAGACACACGTTCTCAGTCTTATGTGGAATCTGAAAGGATGATTCTCATAAAGAAGATAGAAGAGCCCAGAAAGGAGTGGGAGTGGAGAACTGGATTGAGGGAGGTTGGATAGTAGGTTCCTTTTTTAAATTTCAGGATGCTGGTGGCCATCATTGTGGCGTAGCAGTTAAAGCAGCCACCTGCAGTGTCGGCATCCTTTATAGGCTCCAGTTCAAGTCCCATCTCCTCCACTTCCAAACCAGCTCTCAGCTATGGTTAGTGAAAATGACCCAAAGCCTTGGGCCCATAACCACATGGGAGATCCAGAAGAAGCTCCTGGCTCCTGGATTCAGACTGGCCCAGCTCTGGCCATTGCAGCCATTTAGAGAGTGAACCAGCAGGAGGAAGATTCTCTCTCTCTCTCTCACTCTCGTTCTCTCTCTTTGTTTCAGCCTCTCTGTAATTTTGCCTTTCAAATAAAATAATAAATAAATCTTTAAAAAATTTCAGGATGCTTATGTCACAGGATATTGCTGTGGCAAAATGCACATATAAAATGTATGGTGTGGTCATATTTGTGTAAGTTATTTGTGGTGTGTATGCGTGTGTGCATAAATTCTCTATGAAGTCCTAAGAATTAAGGAAAAGTCAGGATATATACCAAAGCATAAGAAATTGTTTCTTTGAATAAGAGCTCTTTTTTGTATCTATATCTGATGTTTATATTTTTAATGTTAATCTCTGAAACTTTTTAAGAGAGAAATTTGTGGAGTATGGGAAAAAGGAAAAGATAATATACTATTTCCTGACAATGATATTACTAAGAAGCTGATGTAGTGTGCATTTTGCTTTGTAAATCTCTCCAAATTTATTATAGAACCACTCAATGCATTTTTTATATAGTGATTAGCTTGTATTATATAGTTCTTGAGTAAAATTTGGGTCAGCTCTGCATGCTCATTATTTGTGAAAGGAACCAAGACAGCCAACTTTCACAGCATGAGAAGTATTGATACCACTGATGGATGAAATGTTTTCCAAGCACTGAAATGGCACTTGAAAAGGGTCAGAACAAACTGCAGGTTTCCTGGTCACTGGAATATACTCAAGGGTCATTCAGAGACTGAGAGTTCCAAATGCTCACTCTCTAATCAGGGAACACAGCTGGAGAATAAGCAAATACTGAGAAAATACTAATTTCATTCTCTGAGTCTTTTATTTAGTTCTGCAATGCTGCAACAGAGAACCTTTATTGCTTGATACACTCCTACAAAGTCAGAATAACTTCCCAATTTAGATTTTCTCTTTAAAAGTATAAAATGTGCCGAGTTAAAGATTGTGAATACTATCTATTTGGGAGAAAATAATTTAACAACTAGAGTATATTTATGCCAAATTACCCTTTTCTCCTCTGTGTTCACAGGCCAGTGGCATCAACCCAGCTGAGATGGAGGTGAAATGCTTCTTCTACAGTACCTTTCACCTTCCCCCATTCTGCCCTTTTGTCCCTAAGGCAGCCTAAGGCAGTAAGGCCCTTGATGTTTCTTCCTCCCAGACACACAAAGCTGGCATCACTAAGAATAAGCACCTACAAGGATATATACAAGCTGAACTACTTCTGAGTCTGCAACTATGATTTTGGAGAAGTTACCTAAAATGCCTAGACTGAGGTACGTGAATACAGATATTAAAATTTTTCTATGGCTTTATAGTTTCATGTTTTCACAAATATTAGGTACTTGGGAGTTAACCAATGAAGGGCACAACCACATAAAGGGATATTTAGATTTTACAAAGGCCAGCGAATTTTGAAAAACACATGGTTAGGTGCCCCTGGCCCAGCTCCAGCTGCCCATCCACCCCCCTTCTCCAAAAACAATTGTGTTCTTCAGGATAAATTTTTAAGTATTAGCAAACTGGGCAAAAGAAAGAATTTAGGTCCTTTCTAGATCCTTCAGACCATGCAACGAATGAGACTACCCACTTATTACCCCACTACACTTATAGCCATTGTGCTTAGCTGCTGTGATATTCATATTGATTTTAGAAGGCCTGGAGGATTCTTAATTGAATCAAATCCAAAGTCATTGACAGTATCATCATAAACTGTTCTGTTTTCTGTTTCCAATGAAATGGCTAAAATCTTAGTTTCGGATGAGCACAAAACTTATGGCTGCTCATCAGAACCAAATCTTTGGGGAGTACTAATTATTAAGTGTTTCACAACAAAGTACATATGAATCCTTACGAGAGAGCTCAATATTTTGTAATGGATTTAGCACATTGAAAGAATATTTTTGTTTGCAAGAAACTTGTACTATTGTTACAAACATGTTTATTCTAACTAGGTTGCTTCACATATTGCAGAATGAATTAAAAAATAAATTACAAACTGACATTCCATATGAATTGGTAGAGTGCTTTTGTTGCTTTCTCCTTTGACTTGATTAATGGCAGCTTCTGCACTTTCAGATCAGCTAATTACTTCCTGCTCCATATCCATCCTTCAGGAATACATCTTTTCATCTTGCTTGGAGGTTTTGCTCTGATTTCAGCGCTTTTCCTGTTCAATTTTTTCATTTTTCTCTGGACCTCTCTATTATTTTCCTCTAAGCCTATTATTCTTGCAACCCTATGTTCTTCTCTTTAAGCACTCAAGAATGACATGTTCTCTCTCCTCCAGATGAGCGATGTCATCATTAGTCTTTTCCCTCCTCATGTCGATATGCACTTCTTTCTCAGCTAGGAAGCAAAGATAAAGTCCGTACACGGATTTTCTATTTCACTCTATGCTGTCGGTAGTGTAAATGTTCATTTCTTTCATATGCAGCAAGTAAACTAAGCAATTTCTATGAATTAAGTTACTTTTACACAGGTCATATCTATCAGTGTGAGGATTCTAAATTTAAACACAGATCATATCACTTCCTTGTCTTGGTTATAGTAAAATCTTTAATGAATTCAGATCAGCACAGTGAGTACTTTCATAAAGTATTAGAACCTACTGTATCATGTTCTTGCTGATTCCTTGCTTTCTTTTCTGAGGTTTCCTATTGTATTTTCTGCTCAACATGCTCCGATTCTGTGAATTTCTCAAATACCATGTTCTTAGATTTAGTTGTGTCTCTTGCTCCTTCCTCCTTGTCATAGAATAGCTACCTCTTTCTTTGAATCATCTCAAGGCAAATTCTGGGAAGCCTTATTACTCCTCCCTGATCTGAATTTGCCTGTGTCACCAAATTCACCTGTGCTTTTTTTCTCTCCTATGACTTAGCTCCAGGTTTTGTTAGTTTATTTGGCAAGCTGTTTGAGCTGCAGCATCAGTCTTTTCACGCATGTGAGTTTCTTGTTTTCAGTTCTTAGATTTGGACTAAAATTTACATCTCTGGTATTCCCTGGTGCTCAGCTTGTAGACAACAGATTAGAGGACTTTCTTCTTCCATAATCATGTGTTTCAAATTCTTATAATAAATGTCTCTCTCTCTTTATTTCATATATATATACTATATATATACATATATGTATATATATACATGCACACATATATCATTATTTTGAACGTAAGTTGATTATTGATTGAGTTAAGTGGATTTCTCAAGATTATTCTCCATTGTTATTATATTATTGTTAATAAGATTATTTTTTAAAAAGACCTTAGAAAGCATGATATTATTCTGATTATAGGTTTAGGAGCAAAAAAAAGGAAACTAAAAAGGTGTGTGTGCAAGCTTGTGTATTTGTGTGAGTGCATGTGTGTGTGTGTTTGTGTATGTATGTCTTCCATTCATCTTAGAGAAGGAAATGGTTTCAACACAGATTTTCAAAGACATAAAGTTCTTATTTTTTCTGTTCAGTAGACCAAGCAGGAAAAACAAAAAAGTGATCAGTTGACGACGAAGTATGGCTTATCCTAGAGTTTCAAGTAAATGAAGAGAATTGTGGTTTTTCAAGCGACATTCAGAATTCATTTCTCTGCCATCATTTATCTCTATTGACTATCAAATGCTCTTTCCAGCCAGCTACTTTGATAAAATGTAAGTAAAGAACCACCAGTGATTTTATAAATGAAGTCCTTAGAAGCTTGCAATAATAGGAGATATTAATAATAACCTTAATGAAAATTTGTAACAATTCAATTTATCATTTGAGAAAGTAGCAACAAATGGTATTTTGTGCTGTTGCCAACAGCTGAGAAAAAAAACCTATTAATAAAAATGCATAAGTACAAACTTGCAATACTATAATCTCCATTAAGAAGTGTGAATGTATGCAAGTTACCTATAAATGTTTCTAACAATTAATATTTCCTTAGCTTCTTTTTCTTGTAGAAATAGACTTAAAAGTCCCAAAACAATGGGTTACAACAAAATTGCACTGTAAAATAAGTATGACAGTGAGCTGTAAATAAATAATATTCATGGGGCCAGTCATCATTTTACATTGAGCCATCATTTATAGAAGCCAGCCATCATTCTAGGCATGGAAGATACAATGTTGAAACAAGGAACAGAATGACATATCATATAAAGATGTGTAACTTCATAAAACATGACGGAGGGTAAATTATATGTTTAGTGGTGATGATACACAAATAAAACTTTAAAAAGTAGTTAAATTGTGAGGAATACACACAAATAGTTAACATATTTTTCCCCTAAATGAAGTGTTATGGACTGAATTGTGTACCCTGCCTTCAAATGTAAGTTAAAGTTCTAACTACATTGTAGTGGGAATCTTGGACAAAGACGTGGGCCACCAAGGCTCTTGATAAGAAAACAGCTTTTATTTTATCTGGCAGGCCCAGAAGAGAATTTCGTCTCCAAATTCTGGGCCCTGAGCAAACTAGGTCATTGTTTTATCTACCCTAGCAGAAACAACTTTAAATTTTCTAATACATATTCAGTTATACAAATTTTGATTGGATATCTTAGAGTTACAGCACTACTTATACAACCATCACACAAAGTCACACCTGAGTAAACCTGCTTAAGTTGACCTAGTTGTATTGCAGCATTTCCCAGAAAGCCCCCTGCACGCCCTCATTCTCAGGAAGCCACTCCTGCCCTACAGTTTGTGCCTTTAGCGAGTTTTTTTTTTTTCCTAATTGGAAGGACCTCTTCCACAACAGTACCTCAAAATGTAGCCTCTAAAAAGGTAACTGTGGTAAAACTTAGTCATAAGAGTAGTCCCTGATCCAATATGACTGGCGTCAATGTAAGAAAAGGAAACACAGATGGAAAATTAAGTGAAAACAGTGGAAGACAGTGTCTACATGACAAGGACAATTGCATTCATGGGAAACCACCTTGCCAACAATTTGGCCTTAAGCTTCTCCACTCCAGAAATGGAAGGAAACAAGCTCATCTCATGTGGTGCTTATTGTGGCAGTCCTAGTGGACTAACACAGTAAGACAGTCCAATATCCTCATGTAAGATTTTTCAATGTTACCTGATTATTGACAAGGTTGTGGTTTAGTTCCTTCCAAACTGCCAGTAATGATTGCCATTCTTCTCTAAGAAAGGACAAAATATGCATTCATGATGTTATTCCTGCAACTTGGAAGACAAAAAAATGTAAAATGATTTTTATAACACTGGATTATTTAAACCTAAAACTGATAAAATATTAATAAAAAATTTATGGAAATTTATAGTGACTCAATAGGAGTTTGGAATTTTTAGTGTTTTTATATAAGTAATGTGCGGACAATGGAAAGGATGTCATGTGATAATTCTACAAGAAGATCTTTCTTGCTTTGTCTGCAACTGAAAGTGCTTTTTTGGAGAAGTGGATTTTATGTTGAGCTTTGGATAAAGAACAAGTTGGTAATTCTAACGTGAAGAGAAAATTCTCCCAAAGATGAAATAGCACAACCTAAATCCCTGAGCAGGAATGAGCTAGAGTCGGAGGAGGATCTGACAGAAAAATGTAGTAGCTAGAATTGTCTCTTGGCAATATAGTGTTGGGATAAAGAAAGAAAAGCTCTTTATGAATTCAATACTAATCCAGCTGTGAGTGACTCAAAAATAGTACAGCTTTCTGTCAAGAGTTCCAGATCTGTATATCAACCATTCACTATGCATTTCCCCTTTAATGTTTCACAGGTAACTCAAAGTCAACATATCTAAAGTCTGTTCATCTTTAAACTTCTCTAGTTCATCAGTGCACATGTACTTTCTATTTCTTTATCCCCAAGTTTAGAAAAAGTTGCACTATCCAACCAGTTTCCCAAGAACTGCATTCTACTGCTTAACAGTTTGTTTTCTCCCTTACCTTCATCTAACATCAGATTCTACTACTAATGTCTTTCGGACGTGCTTTCCTTTCCATCCCTACGTTGATGTCCATGTCAAGGTGCTCCTTTCTTGCACAGACTTTTATAATAGGCTTGCTTGGTCTTTCTACCTTCAAACACTCTTGATCCATTCTCAACAGTGTTTATAATTATCCTTGTGGGAGTAAATATGGTCATTACTAATCCCTACTTAGGAAATTCAAATAACTCTCAACAATCTTATCACTAGATCCCACGTTTTTTGAGAACGCTTTTATTAAAAGATTTATTTATTTATTTGAGAGGCAGTTATAGAGGGAGAGGGAGAAATATAGAGAGTTCTTCTATTTGTTGTTCGCTACCCAAATGGCCACAATGGCCGGAGCTAGGCCAATCTGAACCAAATGGCTGTAATGGTAGGAGCTGCGCCAAGAGCCAGGAACTTCTGAGTCTCCTGTGCAGGTGCAGAGACCCAGTTGCTTAGGCCATCTTCTACTGCTTTCCCAAGCCATAGCAGAGAGCTGTATCAGGAATGAAGCAGGTAGACTAAAAAAGGTGCCCAAATGGGATGACATCACCTCAGGCAGAGGATTACCCTACTGCACCACAGTGCTGGCACCTCCTGTGGTTTTGATTTTCATTTCCCTGGTGGCTAGTGATCCCAAGCATTTTTTCAAGTGTCTGTTGGCCATTTGAATTTCCTGTCTTGAAAAATGCCTGTTCAAGTCCTTTGCCCACTTTGAATCTAGATTGTTCACTTTGTTGTTGAATTTATAGATTCTGGATATTGACCCATTATCAGTTGTGTAGTTTACAAATATTTTCTCCCATTCTATTGGTTGCCTCTTCACTTTGCTGATCATTTCCTTTGCAATACAGAAGCTTCTCAGCACAATGTAATCCCATTTGTCAATTTTGGTTTTGATTGCCTGTGCTTCTAGCAGCAGTGGCAGGGAGAGGCAATATTTGGCCATTGGTCTTACGTACATGTGTGATCCAGAGAGTCTAGCAAAGGGGAAAATCTGCAAAGCCCACTGGCCCTGAGCCTGAAATGTGGATATATTCTACAAATTCCTTTTGGCAGAATGTTATGTGTAATCCATTAAGGCTGCATATTGTTTTATAACTTTAGGTAAGAAAAGGAAATTACAAATAGAATGATCCATGGGGTTATTTGCAAACATAACTATAAAAACAACTACATAAATATGACTATGAAAATCCATCACTTTCACCTTTCATTTAGGGAATTAATCTATTCAATTCTGAAAGCTGAATTATTTTGAATTTGCTGTAAACAGTATAGTAAGTCTTCGAAATTAGGTGACAGAGAAGCTCTGACAGTGGCAAGGACAACAAAGGTAAATTCTAACTCTTAAGAGCTGTGAAGAATAAATGTGAGGAATGGACACTGATACAGCTGTTAAAGTTGCCTTTGAGATACTCATATCCCATATCAGAGAGACTGGGTTCAAGCTTTCCCTGGGGCATACCCTGGGAGGCAGGAGATGATAGTTTAAGTGGTTGAGTATCTGCCACCCATGTGGGAAGTCCAGACTGCATTCCAGACTCCCTTTTTTGGGTTCACTCTGCTCTATTGTGAGCTTTTAGGGGTAAGTCAGTGGCTAGAAAATCTCTGTCTCTCTTTCTCTCCCCCATCTCTTTACCTTTCAAATATAAACAAATATAAGCTAATGTATATTTTTAAAAGAATAAAAATGAGAACAGTTCTGTCTCTATACATATAAAAAGTAGAGAGAAGCAGAGAAGTAGAAGGAAATAAATTTAAAATGCTTGGGGCAAAATCATGATGAAAAAAATGTGAGAATTTCAGGCAAATTTGAAAACTGTGGCAGATTACTACATTTCAATATGACAGCAATAACCTTAGAGGAAATCTATAGAGAGGTAAAAGGTCTCAGTAGGAAAAGGGAAAACACTGCAGTAGAAATTTCTCCAAGCCTCTGTTTTTTCACCTGTAAAATGATTGAAATAAAATAAACTTTATTAAAAAATATTGTGAAGTCTAGAAACAAATTCCATAATATATTTGGTACATGATAAACACTTGATAAGTAATCATTATTGTTGCTATAGCTATCAAGGAATTTGTTGCATATAGAAATTTAAAATTACAAAAGAAAGAAAAAAATTATGAGGAGTTACAGAAAAAAATCACCATATCAATATGTATAGTGATATTCTAAAGAACTAATAGTCATAAATATTAAATTTGAGGGACTGAGTATGTCATTTTCTCTGGTCCCTCCCAGAAAGAAGTCAATTGCCAATTAATAACAACTGACCTCACCAATCTTCTAAAGCTTACAAAGCGCGGGATGGTGACATCAAAAGAACTACAGGCTCATTTATATAAAGAAGCCGATTCCAAATACAGTAGAACTATAAAGGGAGGAGTTGGCTCCAGCAACCTCTGTTTGAATCATATGTGTAAACGTATTATTTCCAGGAAAATAAATTGGACACAATTGAAACTGGTTTGCTCATATCACTGAAGTTCTAATCCAAGGTTAGACTGAGTTCTTTCCCAGATAAAAGTTAAAATCAATCAAAGACAGCTATTGCTTTTCCCTGATTCCTACAGCCTGATGATCTGTGCCCTAATTAGGATCAGTTTGCGAGAGGCCTTAATTCCTCCTCAGGATTCTTTAAAGCAGGCTTTAAAAAAAGAATATACACTAAGGTAAGAAATTTGAGTAAAAATGAGTTTATTTCTGAAGAAGAATACTCATACATCTTAATTGTATGTTATTATATAGGTGTGATCTCAAAAAGTAAAACTAAAATCATTGTAAAAAGAGTTAAGTAATACTATTCAAACAACAAAGATTCCTTTTTTAATCACACAATAATTCTGTTCTTTACATGATCTTGTCACATTTCAACTAAATTATCTTAATATTGAAAATGTGAATTTCATAATCATAAATTTCTACTGGTTACTATCTTAAAATACTGCCTGAGGCCAGCACTGTGGCACAGCGGGTTAAAGCCTTGGCCTGAAGCCCCAGCATCCGATATGGGCACCGGTTCTAGTCCCGGCTGCTCCACTTCCAATCCAGCTCTCTGCTATGGCCAAGGATAGCAGTGGAAGAAGGCCCAGGTCATTGGGCACCTGCACCCTCATGGAAAACCCAGAAGAAGCTCCTGGCTCCTGGCTTCAGATTGGTGCAGCTCTGGCAGTTTCAGCCATCTGGGGAGTGAATCAGCGATTGGAAAACCTCTCTCTCTCTGTCTCTACCTCTCTGTAACTCTTTCAAATAAATAAAATAAATCTTTAAAAAATACTGTTTGATAACTATTTCCTTTAGATACTTGTGATGTCTGTTCACAACTTTTTTAATCTCTAATTGATTTTATTTCTTGCAAATTCAGAATTTTTTCTACACATAAACTATGGTTAGGTCACCCTGCAATCATAACCTTCTAGTAACCACTAGGTAACACAGAGGTTTATTGATTCATTTTCAAAAGGAGTCATATTAAAAATAATTAGATATATTTGATAGTCCCCAGATATGTGATTAGCTCAATGCTTTTAGAAAGATGTTCTGTTTATCTTTATTTTTCAAAGGAAAGATGTTAGCCTTCTTAGGGTAATTTATTTAAGTAAAGGGCATTAGCACAAATTTGCTTCAGCTTTCTTTGATAGTTAAAAGTAATTATAATATGTGCATATTAAAATATTCAAAAAGTAATGCCAATGAAATAATTTTCATATGTTTCCTATGGTTATAAACACCTATGTAATCTATGATAACCTACTAATTCTGATGATATTCACACTGCACTTAATGACATAAATTAATGGATAGAAATTTATTAATGCTGTCACTCTATCAAGATAACATCAAATTTCATAAATTTATTATGTACTGCACTTTCACAAAACAGATCATTCTCTTCCATTCTAATATTTTATCTATAATAATAAAACAACTACAAACAGTTAATCATTTTAATGTTTATTTTTATTTACTTCAAAGAGAAAGAGAGAGAGAGAAACAGAGAGAGAGAGAGAAATATTCCATTGACAGTGCTCATATTCTCACAATAGCCAGGGCTGTGATAGGCCAAAGCCAGGAGTCCTAAACTTCACTTGGATATCTCACTTGGGCAGCAAAGGCACTAAAGGCACTAAAGCTGTCAACTGCTGCCTCCCAGCATGCATTAGCAGGAAGCTGGATTCAAAGCAGAGGAGCCAGAAGTTGAGCAAGTATTTGGATATGGGATATGGGTATCTCAAGTGCTGACTTAACTCATTGCATCACCATATCTGCCCCAGCCGTTAAGTCTCTCATATACAAATGCTTTCTTCTTTTTGCTTACTTTACTATAAGGTTCTGTTATAGGATAAATATTTTTAAAACTACCTGCTATGGAAGAAACATACGAAGGATCTCCATATAAATGACTAGATCAGGTGGATTTGACTGTTCAGGCTTCCCAAGTCATCACCATGGACTGTTACATGAGGCTGAGTCCTCTAGGATTATTTCAATTTAGGAGCAGATGATTGCATGGGAATGTATTGATCTACTCAAAGAAACATGAATTTTCTAGACTGTCTTTCTTAGCACATGTGTACTACTATAACAAATATCTGAGAACGTGTGAATAGCTTTGGAACTCAGTAATGGGTTAGAGATTGCAACAGCTTTGAAGTGAATTCTGGAGAAAGTATGTACTGCTGTAAGTAGAGCATATATATATAATACCAGAGTAGATTATTCTGGTAAAGTCTCAGAAAAAGATAAAAGTTGCAAGAAAAACCTAGAAATTCTTTCCAATTACTTAAGTGGTCATGACAAAAATGCTGGTAGAGGTATGGACAGTAAAGATCATACTTATGTGGGCATAGAAATAAATGAGGAACAATTTTCTGGACACTGGAAGAAATGTTATCTTTGGTATAAAGAGGCCATAAACTTGGCTGAATTATGTCTCTGTGAGTACTTTGCGGGAGCAGAACCTAAGAGTAATGAACTAGAATATTAATGAAAGATATCTCTAAGCAGCAAAATGTTTAAGAAGCTCTATGGCTTCCCTTAACTGCTTATAGTAAAATAAAAGAAGAGGGAAATGAAATTTATAATTAAAAGAGAAATAGAAGATATAAACTTGGAAAATCTCCTACTTGACCATGTCAAGAATAAAAATAATGTGCTTATGGAAAGAAACCAAGATTGTGGCCAAAGGACCAAGATAAAGGGATTAATATTTTTTAAAGGTTTTATTTGAGAGGTAGAGTTACAGATAGTGAGAGAGACAGAGAAAGGTCTTCCTTCCATTGGTTCACTCCCCAAATGGCTACAACAGCTGGAGCTGTGTGGATCCAAAGCCAGGAGCCAGGAGCTTCTTCCAGGTCTCCACATGGGTGCAGGGGCCCAAGGACTTGAGCCATTCTTCATTGCTTTCCCAGGCCACAGCAGAAAGCTGGATAGGAAGAGAAGCAGCCGGGATTAGAATCGGCGCCCATGTGGAATGCCGGCGCCGCAGGCATTGATAGAGGAAAGCCAGATGATTTATCAAGAGAATGGAAAAATGAATTCAATGGCATTTAAGATATTTTCAGGGCTGCCATATCCTTCACACAGCTAAGGAACAAATTTTCAGGATGGGACCAGAATCTCCATGAAATCTCAGGGCTTACTGCTCAGCACTTTTGCAGGTCTCTTCTCCTGTAATTCTTACTTACTACTCTTACCCTTTCCCAACTTCACCTTAGCTTTCCCAAGTGTGGCTAATGCCACTACTCTGAAGGCACAATCTTTGGCAATGTAAACCCAGTGCTAATTCTACAGGTTACCAGAATGCAAGAACTATGGATGGCTAATTCCATCTAAATTTAAACATTTGTCTTGCACAACCTTCGAGCTAGGTGGAGACTTAACACAAGGGCAAAGCTGCTGCAGAGACAACTTACTAGGGTTATGCATAGTAGAGCTATGGAGATAGGGCTTCTCCTATATTTAGTTTTCTGAGGTATCTCCATACTGTCTTACACAGTGACTGCAGCAGTTTACATTTCCAACAATGGATTAAGGTATCTTTTAACCCATATCCTCACCAGCATTTGTCGTTGTCTTGAAAAATGCCTGTTCAAATCCTTTACCCATTTCTGAAATGGATTGTTTGTTTTGTTGCTGTTGAACTTTTTGAACTCTTTATAGATTCTGGATATTAACCCTTCATCAATTGTGTAGTTTGGAAATATTTTCTCCCATTTTGTCTGTTGTCTCTTCACTTTGCTGAGTGTACAGAACCTTCTTAGCCTGATGTAATCTCATTTGTCAATTTTGGCTTTGGTTGCCTGTACCTCTGGGGTCTTTTCCAAGAAGTCTTTACTTATGACAGTGTCTTACAGAGATTCCCTGATAGTCTCTAGTAATTTGATGGCATCGAGTCATAGATTTAGGTTCTTTATCATTTTGAGTGTATTTTTATGAAAGGTATAAGGTAGAGGTCTTGCTTCATACTTCCACATGCAAATACCCAGTTTTCACAGCACATTTTTGTTGAACAGGTTATCCTTTCTCCAGGGATTGATTTTAGCTATTTTGTCAAAGATAAGTTGGTTGTAGCTGCGTGGATTAATTTCTGGAATTTTTATTCTGTTCCATTGGTCTACAAGTCCATTTTTGTGGCAGTACCGGGATGTTTTGATTAAAACAGCCTTGCACTATGTCTTGAAATCTGCTATTGTGATGCCTCCAGCCTTGTTTCTGTTGTATAAGATTGTTTTAGCTATTTGGGGTCTCTTGTGTTTCCAAATAAAATTTAGTATCATTTTTGCTAAAACTGAGAAGAATGTTGTTGGTATTTCGATTGATATCACATTGAATTTATAAATTACTTTTGGTAGCATTGATATTTTGATTATACTAATTCTTCCAATCCATGAACATAAAAGATTTTTTCCATTTTTTATGTCTCCTTCTATTTATTTCTTTAATGTTTTGCAGTTTCCATTGTAGAGATCTTTGACATCTTTGGCTAAATTAGTTCCAAGGTTTTTAATTCTTTTTGTAGCTATTGTGAATGGGAATGATCTTAGAAGTTCTTTCTCAGCCGTGGCATTGTCTGTATATACAAAGACTATTGACATTTGTGTGTTGATGTTATATCTTGCCATTTTACCAAGTATTTTATGGGTTGCAATTGTCTCTCAGTTGAACCTTTTGGATCCCTTATATATACAATTATGTCATCTAAGAACAGAGATAGTTTGACTTCCTCCTTCCCAATTTGTAACCCTTTGATTTCCTTGTCTTGCCAAATGCCTCTGGATAAAACTTTCAGGACTACATTAAATAGCAATAGTGAGAATGGGCATTCTTGTCTAGTTCCAGATTTTAGGGAGAATGCTTTCAGCTTTTCTCCATTCAATAGGATGCTGGTCATGAGATTCCCATAAATTTCCTTGATTGTGTTGAGGAATGTTCCTTCTGTACACAATTTGCTTACGGTTTTCATCATGAAAGGATGCTATTTTTTTAACTTTTATTTTGTAAATATAAATTTCCAAAGTACAGTTTATGGATTACAATGCCCCCCCCATTACTTCCCTCCCACTTCTTTCCCACCCCAACTGTCTCCCGCTCCCTCTCCCATTCCATTGACATCAAGATTCATTTTCAATTATCTTTATATACAGAAGATCAATTTAGTATATAGTATATGTTAAGTAAAGATTTCATCAGTTTGCAGCCACACAGAACATAAAGTGTAAAATATTGTTTCAACACTAGTTGTAGCATTAATTCACAATGGAAAACACATTAAGTCAGATCCCACATGAGGAGTAAGTACACAGTGACTCCTGTTGTTGACTTAACAATTTGACACTCTTGTTTATGGCGTCAGTAATCACCTGAGGCTCTCGTTATGAGTTGCCAAGGCTATAGAGGCCTTTTCAGTTCACCGATTCTGATTATATTTAGACAAGGTCATAGTCAAAGCGGAAGTTCTCTCCTCCCTTCAGAGAAAGGTACCTCCTTCTTTGATGGCCCCGTTCCTTCTTATGGGATCTCACTTGCAGAGATCTTTTATTTAGGTCTTTTTATTTATTTATTTTTTTTGCTAGAGTGTCTTGACTTTCCATGCCTAAAATACTCTCATGGGATCTTGAGCCAGATCCGAATGCCTTAAGGGCTAATTTTGAGGCCAGAGTGCTGTTTAGGACATCTGCCATTCTATGAGTCTGCTGTGTATCTCGCTTCCCATGTTGGATCGTTCTCTCCCTTTTTTGATTCTATCAGTTAGTATTAGCAGACACCAGTATTGTTTGTGTGATCCCTTTGACTCTTAGACCAGGGTGTTGTATTTTATCAAATGCTTTCTCTGTATCTATTGAGATAACCATGTGGTTTTTGCTCCTCAGTTTGTTAATGTGAAGTATCACTTTATTGATTTGTGAATGTTGAACCATCCCTGCATACCAGGGATAAATTTCACTTGGATGAATAATCTTTCTGTGTCATTGGATTCAATTATTTCTTGAAGATTTTTGCATCTATGTTCATCAAAATATTGGTCTGTAGTTCTCTTTCTCTTTTGTATCTTTTTCTGGTTTAGGAATTAAGGTGTTGCTGATCATAGAAGGAGTTTAGAGGGATTCCCTTTCTTTCAATTGTTTTTAATCACTTGAGAAGAAGTGGAGTTAGTTCTTCTTTAAATGTCTGGTAGAATTTAGCAGTGAATCCATCCAGTCCTGGGATTTTTGTTGTTGGGAGGATCTTTATTACTGATTGAATTCTGTCTTGTTTATTGGTCTATTTAGGTTTCCCAAGTCTTCACGGCTCAATTTTGGAAGTTGTATGTTTCCAGAAATCATCTATTTCCTCTAGTTTTCCCTATATGTTCGCATACAGCTCTTTGTAATAATTCCTGATGATTCTATTAATTTCTGTGGTATCTGTTGTTAGCATTTCCTTTCTCATCTCTGATTTTATTGTTTTGGCTCCTTTTTTGGTTTGTTTTGCCAATGTTGTATCAATATTGCTTAGTTTTCCAAAAAAAAGCTATTATTTCATTGATCTTTTGTGTGTTTTTTTGTTTCACTTTTGTTTCTCTTCTCTATGTTTAATTATTTCTTTTCTCTTAATTTGTGATATCTGTTATTATATTTCCTTTTTCATATCTAACCTAATGTTGTTTTTCCTGGTGTGTTCTGGATTTATTTGGGAATGTTTATTCCTCTCTTTTCTTTCCTAATTTTCCCTTTTGGAATGGAAATGTGTATCCTATATCTGTCTTACCATTGTATTTTGGAAGCACACCATCTGTTTAATTTCAAACAAGGTTCCCAGTCATGCTTTAGTCTCATTCATAGTTAATTTGGATGAGACTGTGAATTTCAGAATTCTTATTAGAACAAATTATGATTTGCAGCACCATTGGGATAGAATAAGTGTATTGCACCTATGAGAAGAGCATGAATTTTGTAGGAGGCCAGGTGGAGGTCTCTAAAAGGTGATGAGGTTGAAGGCCCATTTCTCGTGGAGGGGATTAAGGTCCTTTTAAAAGAGCCTTCACTGAGCATTTGGTGTCCTCCTTCCCCACATTTCATCACATGATAATGCAGCAGGATCCCCCTCCTGAGGATGCAGCCTTCATCAGACAACTGCTGTTACCAGCACCTAGATACTGACTTCCAGAACTGTGAGAAAACAAAGGTTGGTCTTTAATAAATTTCCCCATTCCATTGGGCCATTTGGTGTAGCAGCATAAAACAGACTAAGATAGAATCAACAGACTAAATAATTGACTTAGTTGGGATAATATTCTATTCTACTTTAATTTTATTTTATTTTAGAAACCTGCTTATCCTTCTAAATCTATACATAATCCTCAACATAGTAAAATTTATTTATAGAAATTAGAAAAAATAGAAATTAGAATAACTCCTTAAATGGCATTTTTTTTTCAACAGAATCTCTAGCATTAAAAAAGTTCTGTAGAGCCGGCGCCGTGGCTCAACAGGCTAATCCTCCGCCTTGCGGCGCCAGCACACCGGGTTCTAGTCCCGGTCGGGGCACCGGATTCTGTCCCGGTTGCCCCTCTTCCAGGCCAGCCCTCTGCTGTGGCCCGGGAGTGCAGTGGAGGATGGCCCAGGTACTTGGGCCCTGCACCCCATGGGGAGACCAGGAAAAGCACCTGGCTCCTGGCTCCTGCCATCGGATGAGCGCGGTGCGCCGGCCGCAGGGCGCAGACCGTGGCGGCCATTGGAGGGTGAACCAAATGCAAAAAGGAAGACCTTTCTCTCTGTCTCTCTCTCTCACTGTCCACTCTGCCTGTAAAAAAAAAAAAAAAAAAAAAAAAAAAAAAAAAAAAGTTCTGTAGAAAGAATTCATTAGGTATTATCCTTTGTATATTTTCAGATTGACCTCCACAATGAATGGCTCAATAATTTGTGTTGCTAAACAAATTTTATTTGTTTGCCTAACTTTATGTCAGTATAACCCAGAATTATAAATGTCCAGAAAAAGAAAGAAAAACTTGAAGGAGGACTGTGACTGGTATGTCAAATAACACAATAAGAAGGCCTTCAGAAGAGAATATTTTATAAAATTAGAAGGAGGTCTGAGTTCATAAGAATCTGTACAAAGTAGAGATGGCAAACTTTCAGCACAATTATTTTATTTATAAAGGCCACAGTATAACTTCAACTTCTGCAAAGAAAAGATCAAGGACAAAGCTGTTTTTGTCAGGAAATTCAGATATGTATGAAATTTTCAAATTTTTATTTGAAGGATCAGAACCACTTGTGTTTCCCCACACAATCTTCTTTTGGACTGTGGAATGTGAAGTGCTTACTCCTATTGTAAGCAATGCTGTGTGTTAGCTTGGCTTCTACAATCTTCCTTATGGTCAAGTGATTGTCACTAAGGTACCAAGCTGGCTACACATTTTGCTTAGTGATTTCCTGGTTCAGTATCATTAATTTGGGGTGTCATTTGTCCAGGTAATTTCAAAGATTATGATCTCTTTTTAGTAGGACTAAAAAATCTGGACTCATAAAATACCAAATGCTAAAAGGTAACTTATTTAGAATCCCTATATTATTAAAGTATTTATGAAAAGCATGGAGTTTGTATTCCTTAAATAAAAGCTTTCTGGGAAAAAATAGTCTAAAAAAAGGAATAACATAGAATTAGGTGCTAGATTACTGTATTAGGAATTAAATGCAGAAGATTGGGAATTAAGTGCAAAAAGATGTTGAGAATGGGTAAATCAGGCTGAACAGTAAGGTCAGTCTTCCAAGAAGCACCAATACTTTTGTTAGACAGAGTTAAGATGGGAAGATAGAGAAGTGCCCGAAGATTGAAGGACAAACACAGCTGAAGACACAGAATAAGCACTAACTTTTCTCTTCATGAATTTGTTAAGATTTTGTTTCTACTTGACTCTTCTGGGATATATCTTCTATAATATTTAAGAATTTCATATGAAAAGATACAATTCCTATTATGAGAAAACTTAAAAAAAAAGTAGGTTATAAAGCATTCTACTATTCTGGAGTTACTAGATCTTCAAGAAAGTTGGAAAAGATCTTTTACTGTTAGACAAGGCCACATTACTGCATGTCCACAGAGTACTAAAAACGTTTTCAATATTCTGTAGCGGCCGGCGCCGTGGCTCAACAGGCTAATCCTCCGCCTTGCGGCGCCAGCACACCGGGTTCTAGTCCCGGTCGGAGCGCTGGATTCTGTCCCGGTTGCCCCTCTTCCAGGCCAGCCCTCTGCTGTGGCCCAGGAGTGCAGTGGAGGATGGCCCAGGTGCTTGGGCCCTGCACCCCATGGGGAGACCAGGAAAAGCACCTGGCTCCTGGCTCCTGCCATCGGATGAGCGCGGTGCGCCGGCCGCAGGGCGCAGACCGTGGCGGCCATTGGAGGGTGAACCAACGGCAAAAAGGAAGACCTTTCTCTCTGTCTCTCTCTCTCACTGTCCACTCTGCCTGTCAAAAAAAAATATATACATATATATATATATTCTGTAGCTAAAATTATGTTTTTGAAACAAATAAATGAAAGGAAAATAATCAGCATTTTTTCTTCTAATAAGTAAAAAAATAATTCAGTGCATGCTCACTGAGGATCCCTATTTGATATTTATTCTACAACATATTTTTCTGTGAGATTTTTCCTTTAGATGTTGTGCTGCTAGATTGGTGGCGGAAGTTGAGTTCATGTTGTTTCTTTATATGCCTAATTTTTAATGACAAGTCTCTAAATTACCAGATTGTGTCAATTACCCCTCCAAGAAATCTAATTTTGTTAATGAAATTACCTGCTTGGAAGAGAATCATAAGCCTTAATTTCAGGTTAGCAGTTTCTCTTTGAGATTCAGCAGGTGCTATTTGACTGAATTGCCAGCACTTGATAAGAGAGTTTGTTGGTACTCACACTCAAATCAACACTGTCCAGCAGTGCTGTAGTCAACACTGTGGTGCAGGGCAATTGATTTGGAAAAAAAATTTTCCCAAATCCAATAAAGCACATAGTCATTTGTCTGTAAAGAATAAACATGCTATTTATTTTATGAATTATCCCAAGCCCACAATTTACGAACACCAGTGGAAGTGAAAAATTACCTGTGATATTTCAGGACCAAAGCCCATTTTTCTGGGAATACCTTTCTAAAGTATTATTTAACTTGAATTACCAGATGATTCTCTTTTTATTATTTTACTTTACTTTGCTAATAGAAAAATCTGGATGTAACTCTTGTCGTAGCTGGTTCTGGTTTTGGACATATGACAATAAAGTGAATAGTGATCATTCCTAATACAGTAAAATCACCTGTCTTTACTCCCAATAAGTTTGAATATTATTTTCTTGACAAAAATATGAAGCAGCCCAAAATTCCTCTTAAATATAGTATATTTATTTTTACCACCATTTGGAAGTATGCTGGATTCTTAAAATAGCAAATCTTCATTTTAGTCAAGAGTTTAAGGTACAATCTCTTACCCATTACTATTCAATAACACTTACTGAGAACCTACAGTGAGCCAGGCATTTCTCTAAGTTTTAACACCATAGTAATGATTAAAGATAAAGTCCCCCCTCTGCCTGGATTAGATATTCTGGTGAAAAGCTTGCTAGAAGTAATTTCTGTCCCTGAGTAACTCTCACTGAGACCCTAAATAGATACAGGGAGAGCATTCGTGAAATAGAAATTCTTTGAGAAACTAAAAATGAGCACAGGAAAGGAGGGCATTACAGGCAGGTTGCAGGAAAATTTGAAAATCGTTAGGAAATGTTTTGTGGAGATACCTAAGCAGGTCTTAAAGAATGAATATCAGTCCAAAAGAAAAGCACTCTAAGCAGAAGAAGGATAAATGCAAAGGCAGGGAGATCAACCAACTTTATTCAGAGGAAATAAGTCTCAATTTGATTATCAAGTGGAGGGCACTGAGCATCAAGGTGAAAATTATGAACAATGCCTGGCTCCTGGTGCACTGTGGGCCACCTTCCTGGGATTTGGGGAAACTCCACCCTCTTCATCCATCAGGAGACACTGGTGTAAAATGACAAAAATAAGTAAAGGATGAAAAACTATGTAATTTATTGGTAATTTGTTTATGAGTAATTTTCTGTTATATATATATATATATATATATATCCTTTTACTTTCTTTTTCTTTTTTATCTTTTTTAATATAAAGCTTTTATTTAAAGAATATAAATTTCCAAAGCACAGCTTATGTATTACAATGGCTTCCCCCCCATAATTTCCCTACCACCCACAACCCTCCCCTTTCCCGCTCCCTCTCCCCTTGCTTCACATCAAGATTCATTTTCCATTCTCTTTATATACAGAAGATCAGTTTAGTACATATTACGTAAAGATTTCAACAGTTTGGTCTCACATAGAGACACAAAGTAAAAAACACTGTTGGAGTACTGGTTATAGTATTAATTCACAATGTACAGCACATTAAGGACAGAGATCCTACATGATATTTTTTTTAAAAAAATTGATTAATTATCTATGCAATTTCCAATTTAACACCAAGATTTTTTAATCATTTTCAATTATCTTTATATACAGAAGATCGATTCAGTATATACTAAGTAAAGATTTCATCAGTTTGCATCCACACAGAAAAACAAAGTGTAAAAATACTGTTTCAGTACTAGTTATACCATTACTTCACAATGGACAACACATTAAGGACAGATCCCTCATGAGACGTAAGTACACAGTGACTCCTGATGTTGATTTAACAATTTGACACTCTTGTTTATGGCGTCAGTAATCTCCCTAGGCTCTAGTCAGGAGTTGCCAAGGCTATGGAAGCCTTTAGGGTTTGCCAACTTCAATCTTATTCCAAGAGGGTCATAGTCAAAGTGGAAGTTCTCTCCTCCCTTCAGAGAAAGGTACCTCCTTCTTTGACGGCCCCATTCTTTCCACTGGGATCTCACTCACAGAGATCTTTCATTTAGGTCTTCTGTTTTTTCCAGAGTGTCTTGACTTTCCATGCCTAGAATATTCTCATGGGCTCTTGAGCCAGATCTGAATGCCTTAAGGGCTGATTCTGAGGCCAGAGTGCTATTTAGGACATCTGCCCTTCCCTAACTTTCAACTTACACAAAAATTCACTCAACATGGATTAAAGACTTAAATCTACGACCCAACACCATCAAATTATGAGAGAGCATAGGAGAAACCATGCAAGATATAGGTACTGGCAAAGACTTCTTGGAAAAGACCCCAGAAGCACAGGCACTCAAAGCTAAAATTAACTACTGGGATCACATCAAACTGAGAAGTTTCTGTACTGCAAAAGAAACAGTCAGGAAAGTGAAGAGGCAACCAACAGAATGGGAAAAAATATTTGCAAACTGTGCAACAGATAAAGGGGTTGATAACCAGAATCTACAAAGAGATCAGGAAACTCCACAACAACAAAACAACCCACTTAAGATTTGGACCAAGGACCTCAATAGATATTTTTCCAAAGAGGAAATCCAAATGGCCAACAGACACATGAGAAAATGTTCAAGATCACTAGCAATCAGGGAAATGCAAATCAAAACCACAATGAGGTTTCACCTCACCCCGGTCAGAATGGCTCGCATACAGAAATCTACCAACAACAGATGCTGGAGAGGATGTGGGGAAAAAGGGACACTAACCCACTGTTGGTGGGAATGCAAACTGGTAAAGCCACTATGGAAGTCAGTCTGGAGATTCCTCAGAAACCTGAATATAACCCTACCATTCAACTCAGCCATCCCACTCCTTGGTATTTACCCAAAGGAAATTAAATTGGCAAACAAAAATGTCGTCTGCACATTAATGTTTATTGCAGCTCAATTCACAATAGCTAAGACCTGGAACCAACCCAAATGCCCATCAACAGTAGACTGGATAAAGAAATTATGGGACATGTACTCTATATAATTCTATACAACAGTCAAAAACAATGAAATCCAGTCATTTGCAACAAGATGGAGGAATCTGGAACACATCATGCTGAGTGAAATAAGCCAGTCCCGAAGGGACAAATATCATATGTTCTCCCTGATTGGTGACAACTGAGCACCAAAGTGCACAGTGACTTGATCAGCTCTTGTGCTGACTGTTGTTGTACAATGTAATACTTTATCCATTTTAGTATTTTTTTATTCTAGTACTAGTGGTTGAACTCTGTAATTAACACACAATTATTCTTAGGTGTTTAAATTTTAACTAAAAGTGATCCCTGTGAAATATAAGAGTGGGAATATGAGAGGGAGGAGATGTACAATTTGGGACATGCTCAATCTGACTTGCCCAAATGATGGAGTTAGAATCGTGCCAGGAGATTCCAGTACAATCCCATCAAGGTGGCATGTACCAAGGCCATCTCACTAGTCCAAGTGATCAATTTCAGTTCACAATTGATCAAACTGATAGGTCTAGGAGTCAAAGGTATCACACAAACAAGACTAGTGTCTGCTAATACTAACTGATAGAATCAGAAAGGGAGAGAATGAGCCAACATGGGAAGCGAGATACACAGCAGACTCATTTATTTTCTTTTTATATCAGAAAATGTATAGTATTTTATATATTACAAAGACAAAACTGTCAAAGTCCATTGTTTCTCCTTAAATTATCTTGAATTTTTGCATGCATGTTTATGTATTGATAGCAGTAAAAATTTTGCTAATCAAGAAATAATTTGATAATTTATTTTTCTTCACTATACTTCTCAGAAAAACATTAAAATAACTTTAGTTAACAATAATTATACATATTTATGGGCTACACTGTGATGTTTTAGAACATATAAAATTTGAAAAAAATTAGGGTAATTATAATTTCCCTCTCTTTGTCATTACTTTGGATTTCTTTAATTCTCTTTGTTCAGAAAATATACAAAAGGTTATTGTGAACCATAGTCACTCCATTGTGCTACATAACACCAGAAACTTATTTCTCCAGTTTAATACTCACTTGTTATTGTGGGGAATCCCACAGGAGTCCCAAAATTAGAATCACAGATCACCGCTTACCTGACCAGCAGAAGGAGGTGAATTGTGGAAACTCCACAGAGAAGCCTAGAGTCAAAAACTACCACTATCCACACAGTGAAAGTAAAGAAAACTGGAGTCACTCATGTCAAGCCAGAGACTGATGACATCACTTATGTTAAGCTCAGTGCTTGCCAAAAAGATGCTCCTCATCAGACTGAACAGACATCCCTGGGCAGTCTGGTGACATGTGTGTTACAGACGACAACCTCGAGTTACCTTCCTATTTGCACGATGATTGGACGCACCCCGAAAATGAGCGGGAGACACTGTAGCCTAGGTATTGGATTGGTGGCAACCCGGGAAACTCCAAGAGGGAGCACAACTGATTGGTGACACCCAGACCCCTGCTGGAGACTCCCCCTTCAGAGTGACAAGGATAAAAGGAGAGCCTTTGGCACTGCTCTTCATCCTCCCAAGGATCATGGTCTGATGTTTGTGAACCTCTGGATCTCCACACATCTGGAGCTGAAGAGGCAGCGTGTTACAGACGGATCTGTCACGGCACAAGTCGACAACGAATAAGGGGCCCAGTGTGTGTGAACTTCTGGGTCTCCACATATTTGGAGCTGAATAGCCAGCTCGCTAGCCCCCTTGCTAAGTGACACAAGGTGACTAGGGGGACCTCTCCAACTCCTCGCCTTGCCATCCGCCTGGGAACTCCAACCCCACTGCCCAGAGTGACAGCCATCCCGCAATTTCCTGCCTGTAAATGGCTGATCTGAGATCCGTCTCTGCCCAGACACTGAGCTCCAGACTTTGAACACTGACTCTTTTTTGTGACTGTGATATGAGCCTTGAAAATGCAGCATTTATACTGATATTAGCCATGTGTAATATGAAGGAATGTGCTTTGATTCTATGATTAAGAATAATGTTATATGCTTTACTGTACATATACTACTATAATTAGATAGCCCTCTAGGTTACTTTAACACTGTACACTGTGATCTATGGATTAATGAATAAGCTCAAGTAGTATTATTGATATTGATATTAATGGTATTGATTCCAGTAGTTCTATAGTCATTAAGGAAATAGTGTTATTCTGATAGTTAAGTGTTATTCTAGTAAGTAAGTTAAGTAGTGGTTAAGCTATAGATTGGACTATTAAGTACATTGATAGTATGAATTGACAAGTATATTGATACTGATAAATTTATTGAATTTAATGAGCATGCTGATGAATAGTGTGATAAAAACCCCTGGTGTGTAAGCAATGAAATCTTTCATTGTAAAGGCAGTCTTGTGTCCTTGTGTTCCTTTCTTTCCCATGCTCTAACATGTCACTCTTAAGCCCTGTTGAGCTGCATGACAGCAGGTACTCAAAGCAGTTATCAGTTTTCCAGCCTCCCTTTTTACCCCTCACCACTCCAAGTATCTAATAATTACAATCTACGTTCAAATTGATTTTAGCTTTCACATATATTTTAGCTTACACAATATTTATCTTTTCATGTCTAGCTTTTTACACTTAATATGATGTCCTCTACTTTCATTAATTTTGCTGCAAATTACAGGATTCCATTCTTTTTATGACTAATATTCCAATGATACAGTTACCACATTTTGTTATCCATTCATCTATTTATGATTGATTCCATGATAGAATCCATATCTTGGCTATTATCAATAGTATTTCAATAGACATCCTGGTACAAGCATCTCTTTAGTATTGCAATTTCATTTCTTCTGAATATACACCATGTAGTGGAATTGCTGGATTCTATTGCAGTCTGAAAGTTATTTTTTAAATAACTCACTGGAGTTTTGATTTGCATTTCCCTAATGGCTAGTGATAATATATATATATATATATATATTACTTTTTGAGAAATGTTTATAAGATCCTTTGCTCAATTATTAATCAAAATGGGTTTTTGTTGTAGTTGAGATTTTTGAGTTCTTATATATTCTGGATATCAATCCTTTTCCAGATAAATAACTTATTTTCCTAGATAAATAACTTATTTTCTCCCATTTTGCTCTGCATCTACACTCTATTCATTGTGTCCTTTGCTATGCAAAAATTTTTTAGTTTGATAAAAATTCAACTTTCTTTTTTACTTTTGCTTCTTTTGTTTATGATTCTGGGATCTCATTCCAAGTTTCTTTGCCTACACCAACATCTTGATGGGCTTCCTCTATGATTTCTTCTAGCAAGATGTAGTTTAAAGTCTTACATTTAGGTCTTTGATTCACCCTGAGTTGATTTTTGCATATGGTCAGACATAGTCAGAGATTAGACAGTAGAAGTTATTAGGCAAGTGGATCCACAAGGAGTTTGCTTCTGAGAAGTAGACAGATGTGAGCAAAGATGAGAGCTGAGCTCAAAAATCTCCCAGCTCCAAAAGTATTTGGCTCATTGCTCAGAACTCTGAGACTCGCTTAAAAAAATGTTGGCTTAAAACAGTTAATTAACCTGATGATTAAATGATATCTTGCTGATATGTGACTTTCAGGATTGATATCTTAGCCAGCCAATCAAAAGTCCCCATTTACCAAGATAAAACTATGCACCAAAGCGAGACAGAAGGCTTCCTCCTCTAGGAACCCCTCTGGGTGCTGATAGTCATTTCTGCCTTTTCATTTATCAATAAACCTGCTTTTCCTCACTTCTTCCTTTCCATGTCTTTCAATCTTCATTGACGTGGGACAAGAACCTGGTCAGAATATGATCAGGTACTAACACTGGGACTTCTGCATCAATGGGGACCTAATTACATTTTTCTACCAGCATCATTTATTGAGGAGACTATCTCTGCAGTGTCTGTTCTTGGTACCTTTGTCAAAAATCAGTTGACTATTTTTTAAATAGACATATATAATTGTCCAAATTTACACAGTACCATGTGATGTTCTAATACATGTATACATTGTGTTAAACCCAAACAGAGTAAACATATCTGGTCTCCTCAAATATTTGATATTTCTTTATGATAAGAAAAGCCAAAATCCTATCCTCTACTTTCTTTTCTTTCTTATAGAGAAATACACAGTACATTGACACTATTGTCACCCTACTGTACAATAGAACTATGGAACTTCTTTTTCCTATCTAGTTATATCTTTATACCCATTAATCAGAAGGTACCTTCTTCCCACCAAGATTCTTGTAACTGCCAGTATAGTTTTAGATTCTATGAGAGCACCCATTTTATAGACTCCACAATTGAATGAGGTTTTTGTATTAGTTGTCTTCCTGTGCTTGGCTTATTTCTCTTAACATAAAGACCTCTAATTCTACCCATGTTGTGCAAATGACAAAATTTCATCCTTTTTATTGCCAGGCAGTATTTTTATTGTATATCTATATCACGTTTTCTTTATCTATTAATCAGTGGGTTGTTTAGGTTGTTTCCATTCTCCACTTTTGTGAATAATGCTGCAATAAACATGGCAGTGCAGATGGCTCCTCAACAGACTGATCTGATTTCATTTGGATGCATACATGGTCGTGGGATTACTAGATCATAAGACAGTTCTATTTTTAGTTTTTGGAGAAACAACCATACTGTTTTCCACAATGGATGCACTAATTCACATTTCCGCCAATAGTGTGAAAATGTTTCCTTTTCTCCGTAACCTTGCTAACACTTATCTTTTTTTGTTTGAAAATAGAGAAAGGTAGTGAGATAACATCTCATTATTCTTTTGATGTGAATTTCCTTGATTATTAGTAATATTGAGCATTTTTTCATGTATTTGTTGACCATCTGTATGTCTTTTCTTTCTTATTTGTTCTGGATATTAACCCTTTTTCATATGTATTCGGAAATATTTTCTCCAATTCTGTAGATAGTCTCTTCACTCTTTCAGTTGTTTCTTTGCTGTTGAGAAGTTCATTAGTTTGACTAAATATCGCACTTGTCTATTTTTGCTTTCATTTCTTAAGAATTTGAAGTCCAATTTAAAAAAAAATCCAGTTACAACATCCTGAAGTATTTCCCCTATACATTCTTTGAACAGTTTCAAAGTTTCAGGTCTTATATTTAGATTCTTAATTCCTTTTGAGTTTATTTTTGTACATCTGAGAGATAGGTATTTGGTTTCATTCTTCTTCACATAATATCCAATTTTCCTAGTATCATTTATTTAATATTGTCCATTTTTCCAATGCATGTTCTTAGCACTTTGTCAAAAATCAATTAGTTATAAAGGTATATATTTACTTCTAAGGTCTCGATTCTTTTTTCCATTAGTACATGGACTTTTTATGCCAATATTATGCTGTTTTCATTACTATAGCTTTTTAATATGTTTTAAAGTCTGGAAATGTAATTCCTGATGCTTTTTTCTTTTTGGCTAAATATTTATTTTAGCTATTGGGGGTCTTCTGTAGTTCCATACAAATTTTAGTGGTTGCTTTTTCTGGTTCTCTGAAAAATATCCTTGGTATTTTGATAGGGATTGATTGCCTTCTATCTATAAATTGCTTTGGACAGTATGAACATTTTAATCATACTTATTCTTCCACTTCGCAAACATCAGATGTCTTTCCTTTTCTTTGTGATCTCTTCAATTTTTCTCATCAATGAATCACAGTTTTCTTTACAGAGAACAACTGCCTCTTGGATTATATTTATTACTGAGTATTATTTTATTTTAAAAATTTATTTATTTTATTTCTTGAATGAAAGAAAGAGAGAAAGGGAGGGAGGGAGGGAGGAGGGAGGGAGGGAGAGGAAGAGAGAAAGAGGGAGAGGGAATTTCTTCTCTCTGGTTCACTCCTCCAAACCTGCAACAGCCTGACTAGGTCAAGTAAACAGTGAGAATTCAGTCTTGGTTTCTCATGTGGCTGGCAAGGCCTCACCTGCTTAAGCCATCACTTCCTTCCTCCCAGGGTATGGTGTATTAGGAAGCTAAATTGAGAATGAAATGAAGAACTTGAACCCAGGCACTCTGAGATGGAATTTTGCACCCCATGTGCATCTGTGCTAAATGCTTTTCCTTTTTCCTAGTATTGTAGCTGTCAGAAATGGGTACTTTCTTGTTTTCTTTTTCAGATAATTAACTCTTGGCATGTAGCAATGCTATCAATTTTTGCACATTGACTTTGTATCCTGCCAAATTTGTGGAATTTGTTTAAGAGTTCTAACAGCTTTTCAGCAGAGTCTCTGGGATTTCCCAAGTATCAAATCATGTCATCTGCAAATAGTTCTTATTTGGATGCCCTTTATTTCTTACTCTCACCCAATTTCTCTGACTAGGATTATCAGTACTATGTTTAATAAAAGTGGTGAAAGTGAACATCTTTGTCTTATTTCAGATCTTAAAGAGAATCCTGTTTCCACCCCTTCAGTACCATGTTAACTGTTGGCTTGTTTCATATGGCCTGTATTATGTTGAAATATGTTCTTTTATACCTAATAAGTGAAGAGTTGTCATGAAAGGATGTTGAGTTTTATGAAATGCATTTTTGGTGTCTATTAATATGATATGATATTTGAGTTTCATTCTGTCGATGAAATGTAACACATTTACCAATCTGTGTAGGTAGAACCATCCTTACACCCCTGGGATGAATTCTACTTGATCTCAGAGATCATTTTTTTAATGTGCTGAGGTTCAGTTGCCTGATAGTTTGTGGAGAATATTCACATCGATGTTCACCAAGGATATTGGTCTGTAGCTTCCTATGCCCCTGTCTGGTTTTTAGTATCAAAGTAAGACTGACTTCATAGAATGAAGTCTGGAGGAATTCCCTCTTCTTTTTCCTGAAATAATTTAAGAAGAATTGGTGTTAATTCTTATTTAAGGTTTTTGTAGAATTTAGAAGGGAAAGCATCTGACCTTTGGCTTTCTTTTGGTAAAGTTTGGAAAAGTTTTATATCTTTACTATCTAACTGTTCATTATGCATCTGTCTAGGTATTTCATTTCTTCATGATTCAATCTTGATAATGTTTATGCATCTATGAATTTTTCCATTTCTTCTAGATTATGAAATGTTTTGAAATATAATCCATAATAAAAATCTAACAATCTTTTGTAATCATCTCTATTTTTATCGCTGATTGTAGGTATTTGAATATTGTCTCTTTTTCTTAATTAGTCTAAGAGTTTGCCAATTTTGTTTATCTTTCCAAAGAATCAACTCTTAGTTTCATTATTTTTTGTACTTTTTGTGGTCTCTGTGGCACAGAAGCAGATACAAAGGCTCCATCTGCCCTAGGGACAGCGACTATTAGGACATGCTAAACTTGTTATCTGCCCAAGGTTGTAGGAGGAGTGATAGAGTCAGCACTTAGCTACTGATGCAGGCATTAGGTGAGTTCCATCTGGGTCTCACAATCATAAGGACCTGTGAAGTCTTGGGAATATACATCAGCTCCATGTAATACTAGTAATATTACACATGAAAACAAGTCTGTCTCACCAGGGCACTGGTCTGTGATAGTGCAGCAAGTCTGGACACCATGTCCACAGACACTTGATCTGCCCAGTGTTGGGTTTTATCAGCCCCGTAATGAATCTCAAGCCACATTCTTGTGGTTCTTTGCTATCAGTTCCAAGGCTGGAGAAAGATATCAAAGACAACTCGTAGGTCCCTCTACCTGGCATCAGGTTTGGTTACACCTAGGTCTCACATCTAATCCCAGGGGTATGTGTCAGCCTACCTGAGATGGATGATGGTCTTGTTCTGCATTCTGTTAGCATTGGGGAGGGGATGTCAAGGTCTGCTAAGGGGCTCCAAATCATCACGTGTAAGGGGACAGGGTTTTCTGGGGTGGGGTGCAGTGGTTTCAGTTTGACTAAATATTATCACAATGTGTCTGGCACTGGAATGCAATTCCTTCTCTCTACGCCTAGCAAGACGTGTCTCTCTCCATGTCATGCATCTTGGAATAGAGAAAGGATTGACATAGATAATAGTCCATCCTACTTTATTCTGTGCATCTATTCTATTATACTAAAATAAGGAACCATGTTTTCTCACCTGGCTTTTGTAGTTCTTGTAAAAGTGACATAGTGCATGGTAGTTGCTCCCATTGTTGTCTATTTGGGCCTAAGTGTCTTACTTAACAGCCAAGTTGGTTACCACAAATTTGTTCAGTTTTTATAATGAAGGATAGTAGAAGTAAATAAATCCCTTTTCTGTATCTGTTGAGGTTATTATTTTTATTCATTCTTCTGATATGATTTATTACATTTTTGATTTTTGATTGTTGAATGATCCTGCATTCCTAGAATAAATCTCACTTGATCATGGTGTATGATGTTTTTGATGTGTTGTTAATTTTGACTTGCTAATATTTGTGGAGAATTTTTGTATCTTTTTTCATCAAGAATATTGTCTGTAGTTTTCTTCTTTGTTGTTTATTTGTTTGGTTTTGGTATCAGAGTAATGCTGACCTAATAAAAAGATTTTGGTGAATTCCATCCTTTTCAATTTTTTGAAATACTTGTAAAAATATTGGAATTAATTGCTCTTCAATAATTTTATAGATTCATTTGTGAACCCAACAGATAAAGGACTTTTCTTGATAGGGCAGCTTTAATTTTTTCTTCAATCACATTACTTGTTATTGATCTGTTTAGATTTTCTGTATCTTCTTTACTTAATTTGGTAAGTTGTACATTTAGAAGAATTTACTTTTTAAAGATTTATTTATTTATTTGAAAGTCAGAGTAACACAAAGAGGAGAGGCAGAGAGAGAGAGAGAAAGAGAGGTCTTTCATCCCCTGGTTCACTCCCCAATTGGTTGCAACAGCCAGAGCTGCACCAATCTGAAGCCAGGAGCCAGGAGCTTCTTCCAGGTCTCCCAGGTGGATGCAGGGGCCCAAGGACTTAGGCCATCTTCTATTGTTTTTCCAGGCCGTAGCAGAGAGCTGGATCAGAAATGGAGCAACTGAGACTTGAACCAGTGCCCTTATGGGATGCAGGCACTGGCCCACCCCAAATTTTTTTTAAGATTTTCCAGTTAGCCTAAAATTGCTCATAGTAGTTTCCTATGATCCTTTGTATTTCTGTAGTATCAGTTATAATCTCTCCTTTTTCATCCTAATTTTATTGAGTTTTTTTTTTATTCTTTGTTAATCTGGATAAAGGTTGGTCTATATTGTTGATCTTTTCAAGAAAACAGCTTTAAATTTTGTTGATATTTCATATACTTTATCAAATTAATGTACTTCTGCCCTGATTTTTATTATTTCTTTCCTTCTAAAATTTTCCAATATAGTTAGGTCTTGCTTTTTTTTAACAGCCTTTCAAGTGTATTATCATTAGATGGTTTATTAGCCATCTTTCTGTTTTTTTGATTGTGCACTTATTAACAGGAACTTCCCTCAAAATTGTTTTTCCATATTCTACAGATTTTCAGTTTAACTGGTTTCAACATTTTTTAATTTCCTTTTTAATTTCTTCTATGATTCATTGGTCCTCCAAAAGCATGCTGCTCAATTTTCACGTATTTTTAAATTTTTTGTTGTTCTTGTTGATTTCTATTTTTACTACATTGTAATCTGAGAAGATAATAATATAATTTGGATTTCTTAAGATTTATCGTGGCTTGATTTGTAGCCTAATATAGTATATACAGGAAATTTTTTTATGTACTAAAGAAAATAATGTATATTCTGTCACTGTGGGATAAAATGTTCTATAAATATGTAGGTCCATTTGCCTTATACTATGATGCAATCTTTGCTGATTTTCTGTCTGGATGATCTCTACAATGATAATAATGAGGTTTTAAAGTTTCCTACTGTTATTGAATTGGAGTATCTCTCTTTAGACCTAATAATAGTTGCTTTACATATTCATGTAGTCTGGTGTTTGGTGTATATATATCTATAATTGTTATACCTTTTGGCAGAATTGATCTTTTGATCAGCATAATGATTTTTTGTCTCCTTTTACCTCTGCTATGGAGATGTTCATATGTCTTTTGAGAATTAGAAGGTTGTCAGCTATTATTTTATTAAATATGTTTCTAATGCCTTTTACTTTTCTTCTCTTTCTGGTATTCCCATAATGGAAACATGTGTTAGCTTATTGGTGTTGCAGATGTCTTTGAGGCTTTCCTCATTCTTTTGGATTTTGTTTTCTTTCTTTTTGATTTATTATTTAATATACATGTTTTCAAAATCATGATTTCTTTTTCTGCTTGCTCTATTCTGTGGATGAAGCTCTCATTTTATTGTATTACTTTATTAATTGAAGTTTTAACTCTAAGCTTGCTAATTTTTTCTATTTTTTTGTAATTTGTTCTCTGTTGATTTCTCATTCACATTGTGCATTGTTTTTCTCTTTCTCTTTGAATTGTCTTTCTGTATTTTCTTGAGTTTCCTTAGAATAATTGCTTTTAATCCTTTTTCATGAATTTCGTTTATCTCCTTCTAATCAGGATTAGTTGCTGGAAAATATTATGTACCTTTGGAGGTGTTGTGCTTCCTTGCTACTTTATATTTCCTATGTCTATATGGTGATATCTGCACATTACTTCTTTAGAGAAGGTTTAATTGGAAAAGTTTTTTTATTTAGATGAAATGTGAAGTTTAGATGCCAGGAGTGCAGTCACTTTTGCTTTGGTTCTAGGTGATATCAGAAGTATAGCCTTCCTTCATGTAATTTCTTCAGCTATTCTAGATTCAGTGGTACCCATGAGTACTGTAATTATTCAAGTTGCAGCAGTTGGTGGAGGTGATGTGACTTTGCGGTGGATGGGTACTCCCAAGGCATGTGTTCTCAGAGCCACACGTACTGATGCAGGGCACTGCTATTCAGCCATCATGGATCCTCTCTCTTGCTTCATTTTCTAAGGGAGTTAGTAACCTTTTAAAATTACAACTTCCAAAAATAATTGGAACTATTATTTAGATAGTACTGTGCCAACAAACTTTATATATTTTGTAAACACTGTACAACAAACTATATAACAGTTTGCAACAATACTGTCACATACTGGTAGAAGATTATTCTTATTTGTTCATCAAAGTAATGCCACAGGGTAGAAAAAATATGATTGCCTCATTTTTTCAGGTGAGAAAAAAAGATGATTACATGTTAGGCGGGCTTCAAATAGTGCCCTTTTTCCTCAAAATCCAGCATATTTCTGCTATCCTAGATTAATTTACATATAAAATTTAATTATTTCATTCCCATAAAAGCTAATTTTTAAAGAAATTTTTTGGCAGCTAAAATTCAGGGATATTCTGGGTGTAATACTTGAGTGAATTAATACCCTATGCCTCTGGTCAAATCTCCACTCTGCCAAGAATACCATCTAAAAGAATTTTTCCAGCAGCTCCTCACCATGAATAGCCCCCTAAGCCTTTGTACTTTCTTTTGCTACTGCTTTTTTTTTTTTTTTCTGGCTATAAACCAGGCTCCCACACTATAAGAAGTTCATATCTTCTTCCTATCAATGATGTATTGGGCAGCCTTGGATTTTTATCCCAGCTGGTACCCGCGATGAATTCGCCTTGGATGATGGTCTTCTTAAAACTTTCCCGAATTTCTGGGTGAGCCGTAAACACTGCCCTCATGAAAGTACAATTCTCCTGAGAGATAAAATAATTTCTCCCATGAAACAATTTAAAAATCTTTCAAAATGAGAGTGATCAAAAATTCAATTAAGCATACTCTTGCTGTATCTTCAGTACAACTGACTAACTTTTGAGTAAACACTTCAGAAAAACTTTATAAAATTTGCATGGCTCAGTTAACAATGTACTTGTCTATCGATGTTCCTGAAAATATTTTTATTTCAACTAGGACTTTGCATAGCATGAAACGCCACTTTTGCTATCAATATATTATGTAATATTGTTGAATTTCAAGGTGGTACTAAACATCTGAATTAAAATTAAAGCTGATTCTTCTAACAATTATGAATATGCTGTTGCCATGTGAGTTATTCACACATTGCATGTGTCATTATGTAAATACTCACCAATGTCTTCAAGAGGAGTGATGTTGGAGCCATTTACTTAGTACTAAACCATCCAGGGGTGGGAGCTAAGCATTTATAACTTGAGTCATCATCTATCCATACTGGAGTCCTGAATCATCCTTGGTTCTTGGTTTCCTACAGAACTGGCTTTCTCTTTCTTAGTTAATTTCTACAATTACTCTCTGGAGTCATTCTGCTTCTCCTACTTCTCTCTCTAGGTCTGAAGGAAACTCATTTAACTCCCACCATCCTTTATTTTTTTCTGTGCTGCTTTCTTGCACACAACAGTCACTCTGTCTATTTTCCTCACACCATAGCTGACTGCAAGAAATTCTAAATCCCTTGTATGCCCGCCTATCTAGATACACTCAATAGAAATAGTAAGCATGAAGTTTCTCTCTAGTTTGGGCCCATTAAAAGTATACTCTCCACTTTAATCTTGAGACCTTTGTGTTTGTTGCTGTTCCCAGTGCATCTGCAACATCTACTCACTCCAGGTTTCCCTTTCATGTCTCCCTTTGCCTATGTCAGAGAAAATATCAACTAGTCTCTGGTAGCAGTAGAAGTGAGGGCAGAACTTTATTACTATTTATATCATTTTCATCATCTTATGCTATACAAAATTTTTAATAAAAAGTATTATTTAATAAATATAAATTTTCAAAGTATAACTTTTGGATTAAAACGGTTTTTCCCCCCATAATCACCCTCCCACCTGCAAACCATCCAATCTCCTACTCCCTCTCCCATCCAATTCTTCATTAAGATTCATTTTTAATTATCTTTATATACAGAAGATCAACTTTAAACTAAGAAAATATTTCAAATTTTACGTTAACTTTCTAAATTTTTGAAACCTCCCAAAATGAAAAATAAACCATTTGTTTCCTGTGCTTTGGACTGCATTGTTGACTAAATAAGAAAAGTGGGTAAAAATGCAGTACTTATCACAATATCTTTGCCTACACTATTTAAATCATATATGCAACTAATTATTGATTTTAAATTTTAAGAGACTCGATTCTCAACTCCTATAAGTACCATAAGATATTTAACATTTATATTTGCATGACCCTCCTACATATTTCAAATTCTTTTTGAATACATGAAACAAAACATTCTTTTTCTGATATTGCAAATCAATGTATTTATTATTTTTTTATATTTGAAAATGCTGGGTTTTTTTCCAAAGAAACCTTTTATTTAAGGAATATAAATGTCATGCATTTCATAAACACAATATTAGGAATATGGTGATTCTTCCCACCATAATCACATTCCCCACATTCATCCCCCTCCTCCTCCTCCCTCTCCTAGTCCCAGTCCCATTCTCCACTAAGATCCATTTTAACTTTCTACACAGAGACCAACTCTATACTAAGTAATGAGTACAACAAAAAAACTGTTCCTCAACAGTCAAGACAAGGGCTGTTCAAAGTCATTGCATCTTTAACTTAATTTTACTTCTTTTTTAAAAAATTAACTTTAAAGAAGCACCCAAGAATGATACATCTTTTGTGAGCACTTAGGCATAATTATAACACAAGTCTTTGAGGACAGAGGTCCTGCATGGGACATTAGTGCACAGGGACTCCTATTGTTAATTTAATAATTAACACTCTTCTGTACAACATCAGTGATCACTCGACACTCCTGACATGCGCTGCCTAGGCTATGGAAGCCTTCTGAATCCACAAACTCCATCAATATTTGGACAAGGCCATAAAGTTCTCTCTTCCCTTTAGAGAAAAGTACCTACATCTTTAATGACCACTTCTTTCCACTGGGGTCTCACCCACAGAGGTCCTTCATGTAGGATATTTTTTGCCATAGTGTTTTGGCTTTCCATGCGTAAAATGTTCTCAGAGGCTTTTCATCCAGACCAGAAGGCCTTAAGTGCTGATTTTGAGGTCAGAGTGCTACTACAAGTGATTGTCATTCTTTGAGTCTGCTGTGTGTACTGCTTCCCATGTTGGAGCACTCACTCCTTTTTTAACTCTATTATTATTACCAGACAATCCTATCCATATGATGACTTTAACATTTAACATGGTTTTTTAACCACCCAGCTTAAGCAGATTGGGGAACCCATGGCAAGCTTTAAAGTGTACCCTTGAAGTAAGTCTGTAGGAATGTAGGCAGAATTACACAGCTTTAAGTTATGAACCTCATACCATTCATAATTACAACTTTGGGAACGTGGTGATACTTCCCACCATGCCCACCCTCCAACCCATACTCCCACCCCTCTTCCTCCTACCTTTTTTATTCCCACTCTTATTTTTTACTGAGATCTATTGTCAATTGCCTTTATACACCTATGTTTAACTCTATGTTAAGTAAAAAGTTCAACAAATAGTATGAAAAAAAAAAAACTGTCCCTCAATAGTCAAAACAAGAGCTGTTCAAGCCAATTCTTCACTAAAGGAAAAACTTCCTACATAACAACTGTTAAATTTGGTGTAATAGATGAATAAGTAAATTATGTACTAACCATGTACTAGAAAATTTTCCTATTATATCAGGTTGTATCAGGTTGAGAATCTTCCTGGCTTCTGTTCTGAAGGTAAGGCTTTGAAGAACAAGTTGAAGTTCTCCCATACATAAGCACTTCTCAATTGCTTCCTCCGTCTCAAAATCTACTACACCTTCACCTTCTCTCTCTTCCTTTGTATGGTTTTGAGAAAGCAGCATTCTTCTCCTTCAAAAAGCGACTCTTCTCATTGGCACCTCTGGCCACAATACCTACCTGTCCTCCAGTAGCTTAGGTTAGAGCAGGAAGTATGGTGTTGCTATCACCATGGACCCAAACCTGGATCTGCCCCTTTAGAGCTGTGTGATTCTGTGCACACAGAATATCCCTCAACTCAGACTCATCCTCTGAAAAAAAAAAATTAAATGATGACAGTGCCTGCCATGTACTCAGTAATCAAAAATTGATAAATGTTTTATAATTTCTTCTCCTCCTTTCTTACATCTTCACTCTTTTCTCTTACGCTGATACTGCTTCTTCTACAGAAAATATATCCAGTTCCCCTAGAATCTCAATAAACCCAAAAGTCCCTTGAACCTCCTGCATGCTCTTCTTACCTCTCCATTTCCCATCAAAGTTTTGAAAGAACAATTCTTCTTCCAGTCTTGTCTTGACTTTTACTACTGACATTAGTGAAAGTTTTCTTTGAACAGTGGCTGTGATCTCTTGATCACAGAGTCCTATGTCTATTGTGAGCTTTTGAATTCTGTGAAACATCAGCATCATTCAACACTTTTGAATACCCCTTCCTCTAAAATAATTCATTCCCTGTCCTCTGTTATTGTACTCTGTCTCTGTGTATTTGGTCACTCTATAGCTTCTTTTTTATAATGCTTTTATTTAAAGAATATAAATTTCCAAAATACAGCTTATAGAATACAATGGCTTCCCCCCCATAACTTCCCTCCCACCCGCAACCCTCCCCTTTCCCACTCCCTCTCCCCTTGCTTCACATCAAGATTCATTTTCAATTCTCTTTATATACAGAAGATCAGTTTACTATATATTAAGTAAAGATTTCAACAGTTTGCCCTCACATAGCAACACAAAGTGAAAAATACTGTTGGAGTACTAGTTATAGTATTAATTCACAATGTACAGCACATTAAGGACAGAGATCCTACATGATATATTTTTTTAAATTGATTAATTTTCTATGCAATTTCCAATTTAACACCAAGATTTTTTTTTCATTTTTAATTATCTATATACAGAAGCTTGATTCAGTATTTACTATGTAAAGATTTCTTCAGTTTGCACCCTCACAGAAACATAAAGTGTAAAATACTGTTTCAGTGCTAGTTATAGCATTACTTCACATTGGACAACACATTAAGGACAGATCCCACATGAGACGTAAGTACACAGTGACTCCTGAAGTTGATTTAACAATTTGACACTCTTGTTTATGGCGCCAGGAATCTCCCTAGGGTCTAGTCAGGAGTAGCCAAGGCTATGGAAGCCTTTAGGGTTCGCTGACTTCGATCTTATTCCGACAGGGTCATAGTCAAAGTGGAAGTTCTCTCCTCCCTTCAGAGAAAGGTACCTCCTTCTTTGATGGCCCCATTCTTTCCACTGGGATCTCACTCGCAGAGATCTTTCATTTAGGTTTTTTTTTTTTTTTTTTTTTTTTTTTTTTTTTTGCCAGAGTGTCTTGGCTTTCCATGCCTAAAATATTCTCATGGGCTCTTGAGCCAGATCTGAATGCCTTAAGGGCTGATTCTGAGGCCAGAGTGCTTTTTAGGACATCTTCCATTCTATGAGTCTGCTGTAATCTCGCTTCCCATGTTGGATCATTCTCTCCCCTTTTGATTCTATCAGTTAGTATTAGCAGACTCTAGTCTTGTTTGTGTGATCCCTTTGACTCTTAGACCTAGCAGTTTGATCAATTGTGAACTGAAATTGATCACTTGGACTAGTGAGATGGCCTTGGTACATGCCACCTTGATGGGATTGTATTGGAATTCCCTGGCAGGTTTCTAACTCCATCATTTGGGGCACGACTGATTGAGCATGTCCCAAATTGTACATCTCCTCCCTCTCTTATTCCCACTCTTATATTTCACAGGGATCACTTTTCAGTTAAAATTTAAACACCTAAGAATAATTGTTTGTTAATTACAGAGTTCAACCAATAGTACTAGAATAAAAAAAAATACTAAAAAGGATAAAGTATTACATTGTACAACAACAGTCAGCACAAGAGCTGATCAAGTTACTGTTTCTCATAGTGTCCATTTCACTTCAATAGGTATCACCTTTGGTGCTCAATTAGTTGTCACTGATCAGGGAGAACATATGATATTTGTCCCTTTGGGACTGGCTTAATTCACTCAGCATGATGTTTTCCAGATTCCTCCATCTTGTTGCAATTGACCGGATTTCATTGTTTTTGACTGCTGTATAGTATTCTATAGAGTACATGTCCCATAATTTCTTTATCCAAATGTATGCTTTGAATTCCCTGTGATCTTTTGCTGTGAGGTTCCCTTCGTTTACCTTCTTTCATGTTGATGGCCGTGTTTCTGTGTTTCTGTGTGTAACACATCTTTAAGCATCTTTTGCAGGGCTGGACGAGTGGCAACAAATTCTTTCAATTCCTGTTTGCAATGAAAGGTCTTTATTTTACCTTCATTCACAAATGAGAGCTTTGCAGGATATAATATTCTGGGCTGGCAGTTTTTCTCTCTTAGTACCTGGGCTATGTCTCGCCATTCCCTTCTAGCTTGTAGGGTTTCTGATGAGAAGTCTGCCGTGAGTCTAATTAGAGATCCTCTGAGAGTAATCTAATGTTTCACTCTTGCACATTTTAGGATATTTTCTTTCTGTTTCACTGTGGTGAGTTTAATTACAACGTGTCGTGGTGAGGATCTCTTTTGGTCATGTTTCCTAGGGGTTCTATGAGCTTCCTGCACTAGGATGTCTCTGTCCTTCTCCAAAACTGGGAAATTTTCTGCTATTATCTCACTAAAAAGGCCTTCTAATCCTTTCTCCCTCTCCATGCCATCAGGAACTCCTAGAACTCGAATGTTGGGTTTTTTAATAGTATCCTGTAGATTCCCAACAATATTTTTTAGATTTCTAATTTCCTCTTCTTTTCTTTGGTTTGACTGTATAGTTTCCTGTGCTCTGTCTTCTAAGTCTGATATTCTCTCTTCTGCCTCACCCATTCTGTTTGTAAGGCTCTCTAATGTGTTTGTCATTTGATCTATTGAATTCTTCACTTCATTATGATTTCTCGTCACTATCACAGTTTCATGTTCTACTAGTTGTTTCATTTCAGCTTGATACCTCCTTAATAGTTCATTTTCGTGAGAGAGATTTTCTACCTTGTCCATTAAGGATTTCTGTAGTTCAAAAATTTGCTTTTGAGTACTTCTTATTGTTCTTATCAATTTTTTGAGATCTGCTTCTTGCATTTCTTCTATCTCATCACCTTCGTAATCTTGAATTGGTGTGTCTTTTTCATTTAGGGATGCCATAGTGTCGTCCTTGTTCTTATTACCTCGGTTTTTGCATTTGTTTTTTGGCATATTGGTTTCTTCCCTGTGGTGTTTTTTTCTTATTATACTATGACTCTAGATAAGTGGACTGTCTGCTTTTGATGGAGCCTTAGAGGCTTGAGATGGGTGTGGCCTGAGAGCTCTGTTTGGTTCCTCAGGGTTGAGGGTGTGTCAAAGGAGACACTCCCAGGTTAGGCGTGGTAAATCTCTCTGTTACTTTTTTTTTTTTTTTTGGTTCAAAAGGGAACTAATTCCACACAGCTGAATGGAATTGGGGGTGGTTAGCAGGTGAATGATATACCCATAGGAGCCAGAGTTCGGAAGCTCTTTCCCAAGGACCAGAGAGGGAATCTTTGCGGCCCTTTGTGTGGGCTGAGATTCTCCTGTAGTCTCCCACTGGGCTGCCAAGGCTACTGAACTGTAGCGTCTCTGGAGAGTACTCACATGAATTCGTGATTTCCGCGAGTTCTCTCCCCAACCGTCTCTTTTTTCACAGTCTCAGTTCATTAGCACCACACATTCATTAGGTTCTAATCTCCTGTTATTTCACCCCTCCCACCCAGAGTCAGGTTTTTCTGCTAGGCTCAGGGCCGGTGCCGACCCGAGGTCGCCCTGCTTATGACGTATTCCAAAATGGCGCCTGCTCTTTGTCTTGCTCACCTTTGAGCGGAGAGAGAGAAACTCGTGTCTGTAAGGGTCACTTTTTTTTTTCCTCTCTCTCTCTCTCTCTCTCTCTCTCTCTCTCTCTCTCTTCTAGTTAGCTTGGTGAACTTTTCCCTGCAGGGTTTCAAGCCTTGTTCGCTCTAGTCTCCTCTTTCCACTTCCCTGCTGGTATCTCTGGCTATTGAGGTTCGGCTCACTTCGCGTTCCAGCGCTGGTGTGTTGAATCTGTTGCTGGTGTCCCAAACTGCAAGCTCCCACGCTCTCCACGCAGGTCCACTGTGAATCACCAGTTCCAGAAGGGTTTCCTCTGCTGTTTCTTCCCCTACTCTTCCTTGAACCTGCAGTATCTCCACTTTTCTTAAACTGTCTCTCCCAGACTATCGGTGTGCTCCCTTCCTATTCCGCTATCTTGCCGCTCCCCTGACTCTATAGCTTCTATCTGCATATGTAATGTATAAATTCCTTTCCTCCACACTCTCATATGAGAGTTACACAATCCTTCCTGGAACTTCACCTAATCTAATGGCTCAGTGAGAACAGCCAAAAAGGTATGACTTCTACTCTGAGTTAAGAATCTTAAGAATTATCTCCTTGAATATTCTACCAGAACTTTGAACTCAGAATACCCCTACTCCTCCCAAACCATCTTTTCTTAACTCTACATTAAAGATATTGACACTGCCCCCTGAAACCAGATGCAAACTTGGTGTTATTTCCTCTCCTACCATATCCTGATATTAATCAGCCATTAATCTTATAAATTCTAGCTACATAATATTTTCACATTCATTATCATCCACTTCAATTCACATCACCATGACTCCAGGGTTTATTACTTCATATTGAACTGCTATAACATTGTAATATATTCTTTTTTGTTTAGTAGATATAAATTTCCAAAGTACAGTTTATGGATTACAATGGGTTCCCCCCATATTTCCCTCCCACTCACACCCCTCCCATCTCCCTCTCCCTCTCCCATTCCATTCACATCAAGATTCATTTTCAATTATCTTTATATACAGAAGATCAATTTAGTATATATTAAGTAAAGATTTCATCAGTTTGCACCCATACAGAAACACAAAGTGTAAAATACTGTTGCAATACTAGTTATAGCATTACTTCACATTGGACAACACATTAAGGACAGAGATCCTACATGAGGAGAAAGTGCACAGTGAATCCTGTTGTTGACTTAACAATTTGACACTCTTATTTATGGCATCAGTAATCACCTGAGGTTCTTGTTATGAGTTGCCAAGGCTATAGAGGCCTTTAGGGTTCGCTGACTCTGATCATATTTAGACAAGGTCATAGTCAAAGTGGAAGTTCTCTCCTCCCTTCAGAGAAAGGTACCTCCTTCTTTGATGGCCCCGTTCTTTCCACTGGGATCTCACTCACAGAGATCTTTCATTTAGGTCTTCTTTTTTTTGCTAGAGTGTCTTGGCTTTCCATACCTAAATACTCTCATGGGATCTTGAGCCAGATCCAAATGCCTTAAGGGCTGATTCTGAGGCCAGAGTGCTTTTTAGGACATCTGCCATTCTATGAGTCTGCTGTGTATCCTGCTTCCCATGATGGATCATTCTCTCCCTTTTTGATTCTATCAGTTAGTATTAGCAGACACTAGTCTTGTTTGTATGATCCCTTTGACTCTTAGACCTAGCAGTTTGATCAATTGTGAACTGAAATTGATCACTTGGACTAGTGAGATGGCCTTGGTACATGCCACCTTGATGGGATTGAATTGGAATCCCCTGGCACAATTCTAACTCCACCATTTGGGGCAAGTCCGATTGAACATGTCCCAAATTGACATTGTAATGTATTCTAATTCATTTTAAATATCTTGCTCCATGTCCCACCCCCTGACACATAGTTTTTCAACTAACCATCACTAGTGACAGACATATCTTCTGTTTAGTTTGGTAAGAATTTATGAATAAAAACTTTGACCAGAACAAAAACAGGAGTTAGCATGTTGGCACAGTATCTGGATGCCATACCACATATTTTACTACATTATCTCATTTAATAATCAAAATAAATGGTGGTTGATATATTTCCCCATTTCTCCATTCAAATAGATATGATTTTATTTAGGTTGCTACCAATCTTCCCAAAGGAGGATTGCAATTATTCTATACTGATCATAGTTGGTGTTTTTCTAGCTATTGTTATTGGTCTAAGGATAATTGTGTGTCCTAAGAATAACTAAAAACTCTGTAGAGAATAAGTTTTATTTCTTTATTGGATAAGAATCTTTCTTCATCTGAAAAAAGGAGAGTTTTATCCAGCTACCATAAAAAGAGTCACTCTGAATACAAATTAACATAGAAAGAAGATCTAAACAAAAGAATAACAATGGGACACATTGTACCTGCATCCCCATAGACCACCTTTGAAATAAGAAGTTTTCCATATGGGTTAATCCATTTCAAAGTGCATAGTCTATTACTTGGAACCAAAATCTGCCTATGAGCAAACTTATGATAAGGAGACAGACTCAGAGAAACCTAACTTACATGGCTGATGATAGCAGAGCCAAGAGTTGAGTTCTCATTTGCTGGACTACAAAAATCTTGCTTTTTAACATTGTCTGATTGAGGTTATAATCAGTTCAAAACCTGTAGAAATATTTCAAGGCAAAATTTCCACTTTCTGTTTTTGATAAGATGCATTTATATATTTGAAAGGCAATTTCAGAGAGGTAGAGCTAGTGGGGGGGGGGGGATGAAAGATTTTCCATCCACTGTTTTACTCCCCAGATGGTCACAATGGTCAGGGCTGGGCCAGGCTAAAGTCAGGAGCCAGGAACTTCTAGGGCTTCCTTGCTGGGGCAGGGGCTCAAGCCCCTGGACTATCTTCTGCTGCTTTTCTCAGGTCATTAGTAGAGAGATGGATCAGAAGCAGGGGACCGGGACTCAGACTGGCAGTAATATGGAATGCCAGTGTAGCAGGTGGCAGTTTCACCTGCTATACCACAATGCTGGCCTCAAGAATATCCACTTTAACAATTCTTATTTAGTATAGTGCTGGAAATCTCAAGATAGAAAATCGAAATAATTAAATAAATAGCATGCAATTAGGGAAGAATTCAAATCTTCCCTTTTTGCAGATGATGTGATAATACAAAGCTAAGGCTCACCACAGACGTTAGAACTGACAAGGAAATTCAGTTGTTTCAGGGTGTTTACAGGTGTCATGATTGTATACACAGAAAAATCAGGGGCCAATGTGATGCATAGAGTTAAGCCACCATTTGCAACACTGGTATCCCACAACTGCTCTGCTTCTGATCCAACTCCCTGCTAACATGCCTGGGAAAGCAGCAGATTATAGCACAGATACTTGGGTCCCTGCCATCCATGTGAGAAACCCAGATGGAGTGCTGGTCTCCTGGCATCAGTCTGCCCTAGGTCTGGCTGTTTTGGCCATTTGGGGAGTGAGCCAGTGGACGGAAGATATCTCTGTATATTTCTCTATCTCTATGTCTACCACTCTGCTTTTCAAATAAGTAAATGAAATAAAGTTGTCTCTGATAAAAAAAGAAAAAAAGAAATACCTAAGACCCACCAAAAGACATTAGGAAGAGATAAACAAATTCATTAAAGTCTGAGGATATAGTCAACATACAAAGACCAGTAAAACTTAGAAACATGAATAACAACTTGCTGAGAAAGACCAAAAAAGCAATCTCATTCATAATAGCTAAAAAAATTATAAATACCTGTGAATAAATTTAACCAAAGAAGTAAATGACCTCTACAAAGAATATTACTTAATATTTGTCAAAGAAATTGATGAATGCAACAACAAGAAAAATGGAAAGATTTCCCTGTACATGGTTTGGAAGAATTAATATTGTCAAAATATTTATTCTATGCAAGTGATTTAGAATGTCAATGCCATCCCAATACCAAGGGAAACTTTACAGAAATATAAAAATAATCCTAAAATCAAATGAAACCAAAACAAAGTCCCCAAATATAAAAAGCAATCATTTAATAAAAAGAAGATGGAGGCATCACAAAAATCAAGATTTCAAATCTGTAATGAACCAAAATAAACATTATAATTATGTTTTCCATGAACTTTTTGAATTCCCCTCTCATAAAAAATGCTCAATATCACTAGTCTTCAAGTAAATGCAAATCAAAACCATAATGAGATATCATCTTACCCCAATCAAAATGACCATTATCAAAAAGACACAAAACAACAAATGGCACCAAGAATGTGGAGAATAAGCAACCCTTATACACTATTCATGGGACTGTAATTTAGTACAGCCATTAAGGAGAAAATTATGGAGAATCCTCAAAATAATGAAATAGATCTACTGCATTACCCAAGTTTCCCACTTCTAAATATGGTAAATATACACATGGGGAATATCATTCATCTAAAAAAAAAAAAAAAAGAAATGAATCTTGCCATTTGTAGTAAAATGGGTAGATCCAGGAACAATCTTAGTTGAAGTAACCCAGACAGCGAAAGACAAATATTGTATGATATCGCTGATTATGGTGAAGCTAAAAAAAAAAAAACTAATCTCAGAGAAGAGAGAAAAATAGTTAGTATTTGAAGCTACAATGGGTATGAGAGAGGGAATGAGAGAGTATGGAAGAGAAGTTGGATACTGAGTACCAAAAATATAGTTAGATAGAAAGAATATGTCAAAGATTCTACAGCACAATTGAGGAATTATAGTTTGCAATAGCATTATATATTTAATGGAGAATGAAAAGAGAGAACTCTAAAGGCTCCAAACAAAAAGAGATAAGAAGATGCAAATGCCAATTATCCTAATTTGATTACAACATATTGTGTAGACATATTAAATTTTATTATTTTTATGTGTCAATTTAAAAGAAAAATAAATTTTATAAAAGGAAATATTTGGGGTATGTAAGGAGTTATTATTGTGTATTATGTATTGCTATGTAGGTATTTTTCAGGCATAAACTCATTGAATATTGAAATGTTATTAAGAGGCCTATCCATCATCCTCATTTTGCAAGTACTGATCCAGGTTAAATAATTTTCTCAAGGTCACACATTAAGTAATAATTAAAGCATAGAATGGAACAAGGCATTCTGACTCTAGGAACCCCTACTCCTATTCACTAGGCTTACATATTCTTCATGTGACTTTTGCATTTGCTGAAAAGGCATATTATGTTGCTTTGATACATTATTTTTATGAGAACAAGTTGTGGAAAACTATAGTATGAAAAAGTTGCCTTATAGTAGCAATTTCTGCATATTCAAGAGGGATTCTGGCATAAGGATGGATGCAGGGATTTTTTTGAATAGAAACACTGAGGCTGAAATGCAATAATCTTTCAGCTGAAAGGGAGGCAGCTGCCCCTCTCACATCAAGGATGAAGTCTGGTAACCGTGCTGGCAGCACAAGTTGAAAAAAACCTCTTCACATATGGCTTAAGTTTGAGTTTGCAATGATACCCAGAGACCCAAGCCAACTACTATAAGGGGTCCTCCACACAGCACTGGAATTAATTCCAAACATCTTAGCTTAGAATTTATATTCTGCTTCCAATCTACTTTTCCAGTCTTTTACCAACCCCCCTCATTCTTCTCTTTTATACATGTCATATTCTCTATTTGAATCACACATGGTTATATACTCATTGGGATAAATTTCCATAGGAAAATTTAACTTGTCATAGATAAATTTTAAAAAATACAACTAGCATCTATTTACTAGAAACAAGATAACCTCAAAAGTTGGGTGTTTTCATAATAATGCAATGAGACATATGGTGAGGGCAATCCTAAAATCCTATAAAATGAGGTCAGCTCATTTTATAGGAAACTTTTTTTTTATTATTAAAAGAAAGAAAGAGAGAGAGAGAGAGAAGCAGGGAGGGAGGGAAAATCCTGTTCAGCTTCTACTCAACTAACAAATGCAATAAGGTTTCTGTTTGTGCTACATCACCGAAATGTGTACAATCTGTCTTTAACCCTAAAGAGAAACCAGGGGCACAAATTAAATAGGTATGATAGAGCTTCACACATCTATAATTTAATAAAGTTACTAGAGCATAATAGCTTCAGGGTTTATGCCTACCTCTTGTTTTTTTTTTTTTTTTAACTGTGGATATAAAATAACTATTCTAAAGCTCCTGTTCAAAATAACAGCTTGAGTATATGTGAAATGATATTTATTATTTTTATTCAATAAGAGTAGATTATTAAGGTCTTGTTTGTCACTGGACAGCAGGCTTCATCAAATGGTACTATTCTACTTTTTTTAGTATTAGAAGTATTCTATATGAACAAGATAAATATAGGACATTCATCTTACTTCTTAAGCTGTCACTAGCACATTCAAGAGACCATAAATAGTAAAGAGGAAGATTTACAATATTACAGTCAGTGACATATAGACTGTGGGACATTTTCAGGTCATTAATATCCAATTTTTTTTCCCTTTTCACAAAAAACCAGGTGCTTCAACGTAGCTCTAAACACCAAAAGGAGTAACAGAGAGAGAATTCAAGAAAAAAACAACAATATCTGATGCTATCTAGAGAGATTTGCATGTTGCATTAAGTTCTTGGCTCCCAACAGGAAGGTAATTCACATTGCATACAGGATTGCAACACACTAAATTTTGTTAATGGAAACCTATTATCTGCCTAGTTGGAAGAACAGAGAGGGCAAATAGGTTAAAATTTTTCTCTTAACTATTAATTAATGTGCCTCAGGTGGTCTCCTTCCTATTAATTTCATTGTACTGCAGGAAAATAGAATAAGAACAGCTGTACATGCTAATCAGTGTTGCTTGTAAAATACAAGATAGAGACTTGAATGTCTCCCTCTAAATCAATAAAAATAAGAGCATTACCATCAGAGCAGAAATTATTAAGCACTACCCATGCCAACACATATGCCATGGCTAATTCTACCAACATTTATGTCTCTAACTAGATTTATGTTTATTTTAACATAATCAAATCAATAAAATATCTTACACTAGTTGTGATCTACACCAAAATTTGTAGCAATAAAAACATAAATTAAAGTATGCAAATAATATTTAAATATATTGATTATAGTTTGGCAATATTTGAATATAACTAGTTTTTTTTTTTTTTTTTTTTTAGAGAGAGAGAATTTTCATCAGTTTGCTTTATTTCCTGGGTACCACTTGTAACAAAGAGAACTTCAAAATATATTTTAAGCACATAAATAAAAATGTCTCAGGGCTTTTTCATTTGAAAATGATTGAGATATATTGTAGCTAGCTTATGAAAGGGGGGGATTGTATTTCTGAGGTAGCTGGAAAAGGAAGAACTGGAGCTAGCTTCTGGAACGTCTGGGTTTAAAAGAACATGCCCCTCCCTCGCATGTTTTTTTCCCTTTTCTGTATTCCTTGCCTTTCTTGTTTCTAACTTGTCTTTGTGTGTAGCCCTCATTCTCTCTACAGAGATTTCTCCATTTTCAGGGTCATAAGAATCCTTTTATACAAACAAAGCAAAATAGGATGGTGGTAATAAGAGAGTCAATTTCCCAAAGGGATTCAGTGGGTTTGAAGAGATATTATTACAAGAAGAGCTCAAGTTCAACAGAACTCCAAAACAATGGAGATCACCTACAAGAGCATTTCTCAGTGAGGTCTCCAGACCAGCAACATCAGCACTACCTGGGAAATGTTAAAAATATTTATTCTCTAAACCCACTGGATCCAGAGGGGACACAGTGGGACCCAGTGATCTGGTTCCACAAGCACTCTAAGTGATTGTGACACATGCCAAGATTTGGAAACCACTGTTCAACATGAAGAGTCCAGATAGTTATCACGCACAAAGCTGTGTATGCAATAGTCCCACGTATACCTTAAATTTCATAGATTTATGACAGAGCTCCCCTCAATCTCCTGCTTCCCCTCTGACATTGCTATTCTTAGTAACTCCACTGTACATTTGCAAATTTGAGATTCATCCTAGAATTCTTCTACCCTACACTCTACTCACAATCAGCTGTAAAATCTTCTTTCCTAATTCCTATAAATTTCTGTTAGTCTCTTTCTTTCACCTGCTTTTCCTATATCTTCAAATCCATTTTCTGGACACCAGTCCGTGTCCCAACTGCTCCTCTTCTGGTCGAGCTCTCTACTATAGCCCGGGAAAGCACTAGAAGTTGGCCCAAACTCTTGCGCCCCTGCACTTGCATGGGAGAACCGGAAGAAGCTCCTGGCTCCTGGCTTCTGATCTGCACAGCTCACGCCATTGAGGCCATTTGGGGAGTAAATCAGCAGATGGAAGAACTTTCTCTCTGTCTCTCCTTCTGTCTCTCTGTAACTCTACCTATCAAATAAATAAATAAATGTTTTTAAAAATCAATTTCCTCTTTATGGATGAAGTTATATAAATAATATTTGAATACAGCGATGTCTCTTGTTAAAACATTCAGAAGACTCACAGAATAAAACTTACAAAAGAAACTACACACTCTTTAGCTATGACTCCAATTATCCAAGTCCCTAACTTGCTCTCTCTACATACTGTTAGTTTCCAGAGATTCATGACCATCCTCAATTTATATTTTTTTAAAGATTTTTTTGATTTATCTATTTGAAAGTCAGAGTTACTCAGAGAGAGGAGAGGCAGAGAGAGAGAGAGAGAGAGAGAGAAAGAGAAGTCTTCCATCTGATGGTTCACTCCCCAGATGGCTGCAACGGCAGGAGCTGTGCCGATCCAAAGCCAGGAGCCAGGAGCTTCTTCTGGGTCTCCCTCGTGGGTGCAGGGGCCCAAGGACTTGGGCTTTCTTTTACTGCTTTCCCAGGCCATAGCAGGAAGCTGGATTGGCAATAGAGTAGTGGGGTCTCGAACCGGTGCCCATATGGGATGCCAGCGCTTCAGGCCAGGGCATTAACACACTGCACCACTGCACCACAATGCCAGCCCCTCCCAAATTATATTTTTAAAAAGCATGCTATATTTACATATGCATTTTTCTGAGAAGTGAGTCCTCCACTTTTGCCAAAGTCTTGTTGACTCAAAAAGCTTATCAATTCAGTAGACAGAGGAGAAAAGGAACATGAGTTTTCAGGTGCATGTCTAGGTTGAGAATGCCTTAAAAACTGAAGATTAATACATTGCCATGTTCAATAGGAAGGCATTCTTGTGCCTTTAGGAGAGTGATGCAATTGGTGAGGTGAAGCAGAGATAAGACATGCATAATTAACAATGGGAAGAAACATTTTTTCCCATTGGTGAAATGTCATAGTTATATTTGTGATAAGTCTCACCCTTATTATTTCCTAAGAAGAGTTATGGAAAAGCTAGAATACAAATAAAAAGCAAATAAATAAAAATTATTCAAAAGAAGAATTTATTTAATTTGAAAAGATATTTGCCAGAGAAATTGAGTAATAATTCTAATAGGTATTTATTGGAGACAATTAGCGAATTTCCTATTAAAACCCATGATTTTTCTAGCATCTTACAGTTGCTACTTTTCTTCCTTAATGGTGGATATATAACCCAAGCATGACAAAATACAAGGGTTGATTTCCCTATCAAAGGAATTGACTCAACTATGAATGTTTAATATAACAGGAAAAGGCCTTCCCAAAATTGATAAATGCGTATCAGAAGAAGATCTCTTTCAGCTGAGTGTGCTAAGACAGGGCCATGTAAACGTAAAGCTGACAATAGAAAAAGAGAGAATGTAGAAGAACTGGAGACAACAGGTAAGAAAAGTTAGAACATGTAAAGCTGAGAGAAACCCTGAAGGTATTGCATGAACTCAATATTCATTGATTATCTTTTTTAATCTAGATTTACTTTGGACAGTCTCAGTATATCAGTTAACACATTATCTTTTGTTATTTGAACCAGGTTGATTGGGATTTGACTATGTTGAGTGCAATCATTTGCAACAGAAACAGACCTAATTTACAATCATGCATGACTTAATGACAGGACAAGTTTTGATTGTCATTAAGTGATATCATCATTGTGTGAAAATAACAATGGGCTTACAGAAGCCTAGATAGCACAACCAACTGCACAGTTAGGCTCTATGATATAGCTTATTAGTCCTTAGATCATGGTGAACAAAATAATAGGAGATTAAAGTAAAGAAGGCACAAGAGAAAATGATATAATCAAAAAACACAGTCAACGAGTAGTAGTCACATGAAGCTGCTGCCTGAGTTAAACAGCATATTGCTTCACAAAAAACTTTTTTCTCTTTATAAGCAGGAGCATACTCTAAAATATGATAAAATTTTAATATAATAAATATATGAACCAGGGGCCGGCGCTGTGGCACAGTAGGTTAATCCTCCACCTATGGTGCTGGCATCCCATATGGGCACTGGTTCTAGTCCCGGCTGATCCTCTTCCAGTCCAGCTCTCTGTTGTGGCCTGGGAAAGAGGTGGAAAATGGCCCAAGTGTTTGGGCCCCTGCACCCACGTGGGAGACCCGGAAGAAGCTCCTGGTTCCTGGCTTCGGATTGGCGTAGCTCCAGCCATTGCAGCCATTTAGGGAGTAAACCAATGGAAGGAAGACCTTTCTCTCTGTCTCTCCCTCTCACTGTCTGTAACTCTACCTCTCAAATAAATAAATAAAATATTTAAAAATAAATGAATAAATACATAAACCAATAGCATCATTTATCATCATAATAAAATATGATATATAGTATACATAATTGCATTGGTTATGTTTTTTATATAAAGAGTAGTACAGTAGGTTTATTTACACCAGCAGCACCATAAAAGCATAAATAATGAATTACCATATGAGGTTATGATAACTAAGATGTCACTAGGCAATAGGAATTTTTCAGCTCTATTATAATCTTATGGAGCCACTGTCATTCACATGTGCAGTCCATCGCTGGTGGAAACATTGTATGTAGCACCGACTGCACTAAACTGAGATCCACGCTTTGCTGTCATTAACTTCCTGCCAGAATGATCCCAGATCTGAATGGAGAAGAACCTTTTCGCTGAGAGGTTACTTACCCTTCACTAGTGATGAAGGCTCCCTGACATGGTGCTGCCCTGGTGACAATATGAGATCATTATGTGCTACATGAATGTTTTCTTGCTCTAATTTCAACAAATATAATGTGGTAGTTTTGCTTATTGAGCTGTATACGAAGCACCAGAGGAGTATGGAATGAAGGCAGTCCAACTAGAATGGTACTCATTAGTTGATACTTGAAGGCTAATCAGGACTTTTGCCAAACAAAAAAGCAACAGGGGCACTACAGTTACAAAGAAAAGCATGCATGTGTGTGTTGGTTATTACTCGTTTACCTCTCCAGACCCATTTTCTGCTCATTTATTTGTGGCTGGAAGAATGATCTCCAGGGATTGCATTACTTAGGTTTTGTTGTCCTACAGCTTCTGGTGGGACCAGTCAATGTTGGGGATCAAGATACTGGAAGGTAGAAAGAAAGCTAGCTCCGGGTCAGAAAATATAAGTCTCGTGGGTGCAACTCTTATTGGTTTCTGGTGATAACTTCAGATCTAGATTAGTTAACTACTTTACAGTATTGTTAGTTAATGTGTACCTCAACATCCTCTGTTTCTACATCCTTTCCCACACTTCTGTAAACAATCCCTATATTAAGCCCCCTCCAGGTTTAACCATTTGAGAATGTCTCTATCCTGTCCATTGACTAATATTTATAATGTGCAAAGCTTGGGAGCTATTCTGTTTAGGGGATAATATTTTAGTTTTCTCCCATTTTAAGAATAACACAATTCAAAAATATCTCTCCTAATATTCTTGTAGAACCATCATTCACCCACTTTCTCTTTTTACCATTCCAGTCAAGCTTTTCTTTTAAAAAAAAAAAAAATAGATTGCGGGGGTTTGTCTCTTTTTAAGTCAGGTTTCAAACCCCACCCACCAATATGCCATAAAAATGTCCTCAAAATGTCTGAAACATCAGCCTGTGAACTGTGAATATCTTTTGTCAGATTGTTTTCTTCAATTTCTAGTTTGTTAGAAGTATTTTTATTACCATAAATAAGTGTTGGATTTCATGAAGTATTTCTTAGTATTTACTGACATGATCATATGGGCTAATAACTTTTTCTGATAATGTGATGGTATATTGATTGATTTTGAATTTTAAATAACTTGCATTTCTTGAATAACTCACACTTTGTCATTTTTTATTTCATATGTAACTGGGATCCTTTTATTATTTTTTCAGAATTTCTGTGTCCATATTTACTAGACACATTGGCCTGTTATTGTCCTTCTCATAATCCATTTCAGGTTTTGGTATCAGGATTGTGCTAGGACCAAAAACTAAATTGAAAAGTGTTCCTTACTTCATTTTTTCTTAGTTCACTCCAAATATTATTCTCATGGTGTTATTTTTCCTAGCCATGTATTATCACTTAGAATTCTGTGTCCATACCTCAGTTCTAGAATTTAGCAAGGTTTTACTCATTGTGTTAGCTAAAAAATGTCAGAGTTGATAGTTATGTTGGGTCCAGATTGCAGAGAGGATTTTAGTAACTCCTTGTTACATCATGCTAGAGAACAAAAACAAAAAAGTCCATAGACTATGATGTGATCTGCTGACACACTCGAACTTCTTTTTCCCTCTTTCACATCACTATTAGCTTTAACCATAATCAGACTACAACTGGTTCACACTTTTCCCTCTTTTAAAACCTTGCCACCCACCTTTGCTTTTAAAACTTCATTCTAAAGAAAATTTGCCTCTACAAAGGTTTAATAAGCCCCCTCCTTGGCCCTAAAGGAATAGCATCTGCTGTGTGAGTTCAGATTGCAGCACTGTAGTGATAACTCTTTAACAAAGCCTATCTCACTACTGCATGTAATAATAGTTACTTATGGACAAGTTTTATTGCTTCCTCCAACTTCAGCTTAACTAAATAATTTAAGATAAGTGTATCTACTTATTTATTCCCCGCAGAGTCCAATCAAATGTCTTAGAAATTTTTAGACCATTACAAACTATTTGCTGAAGTGAATAGAATTAAAATTGGTATGAATAACCCACTATGCCTGGTCATCTCAGTCTGTAACTTACTGAAGAATATACCAGCTGAAGTGTCCATTATGCAACGTTCTTCTCAGCATTTTCTTTCTTTCCTATGGAATTTTGGGTCCTGCTGATTGAGTACATAACTTAGGAAAATGTGCTTTTCATAGTGAATGTAATGAAAATAAAATTCTTACAAAATGAAGCATTAAAAGTGAACATCTAATTAGTAAATTCTAATAAATATATGAGCTTAAAGAAAAATTTTTCATAAAATCTTATAGCAATGCATAAGGGAATATGTATATAATGTTTAAAATGTATATATGAATCCATTGTTATTTTCTTTCTCCACTATTTATTCTTTTCAAATGTTTGTTATCTAGTTGGATATTAATGAGAGAAAGAAAAAAAGAAAAAATAAATAAACCATGTCTTACAAGACAAACTTCATCTTGTAACTTATAATCTTCAATCAAATAAATATATATATACATACATATATGTATGTATATATATATTTACATCAACTTCCTAGGTAAGAAAATATGATAAACAAATAGCAACAAAAGAAAGCTGCAAACCTTCCACCATCACAGTGGCTTAGTTTTGAAATATAGCATGCAGCAGTGAGACCAACAAAGCACAGCATGTAAGTCTGAAAGAGTATGGTATTTGTAAATCAATCAAACATCAAATTCGTCCTGCTAAAATTATAAAAATTAATTATTGCTAATTAACTATTTTTAAAGATTTATTTATTTATTATTTGAAAGTCAGAGTTACACAGAGAGAGCTGGGCCCATCTGAAGCCAGGAGCCAGGAGCTTCTTCCAGGTCTCCCACGCAGGTGCAGGGGCCCAAGCACATGGGTCATCTTCTACTGCTTTCCCAGGCCATAGTAGAGAGCTGGATCAGAAGTGGAGTGGCCAGGACTTGAACCGGTGCTCTTATGGGATGCCGGCACTGCAGGCAGTGGCTTTACCTGCTAGCCCTGCTAATTAAGTTTAAAATGGGTGGAATTCAGAAATAAAAAAGATATAAGAGCAAAATAGCAAAATTTCATTCAATATTATTTCCTTTCCAGTTTTTCATTTTTTCAATAACATTTGAACATTTAAAACAAAATTAAATGTGACAACGCAGGTCAGCATTAGTGAGCAATGGTTTCTGAATAACAGATGTATAGATGCCATTCAGTAAGGCTGGTGCTGACATCATATCCAGGGTGAAACTGTTGCTAGGATGAGCTTCATTGCTATGTGCTTCTGGTCTTCCTTCCACATAATCAAGTTTCTTTACCATTTCCCTAGACACATGTTCCAGATCCTGTCACTTTGGGGCCAAATGGCATATTTTTTATTCTCACCACTTCTTTTGGAACACTATCTTAAACTGTTAAGATAGTGTCCAACCAATACGTATAATATGTATAAGCAACCTAAAAAGACATTTCAAATATGATTTTAACCATATGAAATCATCTACAGATTCAGAAATATTTCAGGAAAAATGGACTCACAAGGCTCCTATTCCTGTGATTTGTTTTACATTTCTGTTTCTACACTTACTATAATAAATATCTTGTATAAGTGATTAGACTTGTAAGTTTATATTTAGATAGGAACAAAGGATTACTTTGATGACATCAACTAAGGAGAGAAGAGAACAAGGGTACATCAGATAACCCTCATTAGGGAAGAAAGAAGGTAGGATATAGAGTGTGTTACAGTAGCAAGCCACTATTGGCAAGACAATGAGAGACGCAGAGAATTGTGGAAAAAGAGAAAAAATGAAAAAAGTAAGGAACTTGAAGAGATTTTAGAAGGTAAAGATAGTATAAAGAAATTGGGGTAGAGGCCAGCACTGTGGCGCAGTAAGCTAAGCCTCTGCCTATGGTACCAATATCCCATATGGATGCCAGTTCTTGTCCAGGCTTCTCCTCTTCCAATCCAGCTCTCTGCTATGGCCTGGGAGAGCAGTGGAGATGGCCCAAGTGCTTGGGCCCCTGCACCTGCATGGGAGACCCAGAAGAAGCTCCTGGCTCCTGACTTCAGATGGGCCCAGCTTTGGTCATTGGGGCCATTTAGGGAGTGAACCAGGAGATGGAAGACCTTTCTCTCTGTCTCTTCCTGTCTGTAACTCTACCTCTCAAATATATAAATCAAATCTTTTAAAAAATAATTTGGGGTAGAAACAATTTGTGAATATTGATACTAGAAATCTAGGAAATGAAAAAATTGAAGAGTATAGTTTTAATATATATATATTTTCAATATAGGACGTGATGATTCTAATTTCTTGTAGAATATGCAAACTCACTGTCTCCTGAAATTGTGCACTGAACAAGGAGTGTGGCCAAATGTGAAGGCCTTGGCCTCTGTTAAAATATATATTTTATTTTTACATTTTTTATTTATTTTTTAATTTATTTTTTTATTTAGTAAATATAAATTTCCAAAGTACAGTTTATGGATTACAATGGCTTCCGCCCACATATATCCCTCCCACTCACACCCCTCCCATTTCCCACTCCCTCGCCCATTCCATTCACATCAAGATTCATTTTCAATTATCTTTATATACAGAAGATCGATTTAGTATATATTAAGTATATATATATATATTTAGTATATATTAAGTATATATATATATATATATATATTAAGATTTCAGAGTTTGTACCCACACAGAAACACAAAGTGTAAAATACTGTTGCAGTAGTACTAGCTATACCATTACTTCACATTGGACAACACATTAAGGACAGAGATCCTACATGAGGAGAAAGTGCACAGTGAATCCTGTTGTTGACTTAACAATTTGACACTCTTGTTTATGGCATCAGTAATCTCCCCAGGATCTAGTCATGAGTTGCCAAGGCTATGGAAGCCTTTTGAGTTCGCCAACTTCAATTTTATTCCAACAGGGTCATAGTCAAAGTGGAAGTTCTCTCCTCCCTTCAGAGAAAGGTACCTCCTTCTTTGATGGCCCCATTCTTTCCACTGGGATCTTACTCGCAGAGATCTTTCATTTAGGTCTTTTGTTTTTTCCAGAGTGTCTTGGCTTTCCATGCCTAAAATATTCTCATGGGCTCTTGAACCAGATCTGAATGCCTTAAGGGCTGATTCTGAGGCCAGAGTGCTATTTAGGACATCTGCCATTCTATGAGTCTGCTGTGTATCTCGCTTCCCATGTTGGATCATTCTCTCCCTTTTTGATTCTATCAGTTAGTATTAGCAGACACTAGTCTTGTTTGTGTGATCCCTTTGACTCTTAGACCTATCAGTGTGATCAATTGTGAACTGAAATTGATCACTTGGACTAGTGAGATGGCATTGGTACATGCCACCTTGATGGGATTGTATTGGAATCCCCTGGCACAATTCTAACTCCACCATTTGGGGCAAGTCCGATTGAGCATGTCCCAAATTCTACATCTCCTCTCTCTTATTCCCACTGTTACAATTAGCAAGGATCACTTTTCAGTTAAATTTAAATACCTAAGAATAATTGTGTGTTAATTACAGAGTTCAACCACTAGTACTAGAATAAAAAAAAAATACTAAAATGGATAAAGTATTACATTGTACAACAACAGTCAGCACAAGAGCTGATCAAGTCATTGTTTCTCATAGTGTCCATTTCAATTCAACAGGTTTCCTTTGTGGAGCTCAGTTAGTTGTCACCAATCAGGGAGAACATATGATATTTGTGCCTTTGGGACTGGCTTAATTCACTCAGCATGATGTTTTCCAGATTCCTCCATCTTGTTGCAAATGACTGGATTTCATTGTTTTTGACTGCTGTGTAGAATTCTATAGAGTACATGTCCCATAATTTCTTTATCCAGTCTACTGTTGATGGGCATTTGGGTTGGTTCCAGGTCTTAGCTATTATGAATTGAGCTGCAATAAACATTAGTGTGCAGACGGTTTTTTTGTTTTCCAATTTAATTTCCTTTGGGTAAATTCCAAGGAGTGGGATGGCTGAGTTGAATGGTAGGGTTATATTCAGGTTTCTGAGGAATCTCCAACTGACTTCCATAGTGGCTTTACTAGTTTGCATTCCCACCAACAGTTGCGCAGTGGTAAAGGCAATGCACAAAAATCAACAGCCTTTGTATACACAGGCAATGCCAAGGCTGAGGAAGAACTTCCAAGATTAATCCCATTCACAATAGCTACAAAAACAATCAAATACCTTGTGAAAATATTTTAAACAGAGGACATGTCACTGAAGAGTCTTCCAGAAAATCCTTTGCTTTCTATAGCAATCAAAAATCATGAACTTCTAGAAAGACCCTCTGTAGGAGTATGATGATCAGCCTTCTCACAATCCTAAAGCTCAACCTATAGTTAAGTAATCTTAGTAAAATGAGCTGGCTTTCTTGGGACACAGTTTACTTATCTATTTCCTTAGGCTAGATCAATGAGTGCCAACTTATAGTTTGCCTTTACCACTGCACAACTGTCACCAATAACTCTCTTGATACATAGTGATTTTAAATTGTTTTTTCTCTCCTGTAGACAGAAATTCAGATATGATCTTCACTGAGTTGTTCCTTTTTACTACTGCATTGAAAACAGTAGGATGAGATGCTGGAATTGTTCATGTGAACTAAAAGATTCCAAGTGTCAGGATCCAAAAAATCATAATCTAGTTGATATTAAAAATTGGGAAGAATAAAACCCATAGTTACAGTCTTAATCTACTCAAGTGTATGCTGTGTATCCTGGTTCATTTTCAGCAAATACAATGCACAAACTGAGTAAAAATAAAAAGTAAGTCAATGGGCAGAAGTTGTGGTTAATGTGTTGCCACATGGGTAAAGCATGGGCCAGAAGTAAAAGGGAAGGCTAAGGCCTAAATCAACATACTGAGGTGCACAGTCCTCTATCATAGCTCAGGAGGACACAGGATACAGCTAATTTTGCTTAGGAGAAAGCAGAGTAGATTGTTAGATTATAGGATTTGTCACACTACTTTATAATTCCTGTTTAATTTGCTGTTTTCACACAAGGTGTAAAACTTCTTGAAATCATCCATCTTTGTAACCTAAATGCCTATCACAGGATCTTCTCAGCAGTTGGAAGACACTAATACTTCTCCCTTTATAAAAATCAGTATTATTATAACACAAGGTAAAAACTTGGACAAAACCTTCAAGAACAATGCCAAAAAATCCTTTATGCCACCTGCTCAGTTTTGCATATGATTAACATTTTACCACACTTATGTTATTATTCTCTTATATAAATCATTTCAGAGCAGGTTACAAACATCTCAGCCCCTTACCCAATTTACTTCAATGTGTATAAACCTCAGACCAGGAAAATTATCTTGTATACCTGCATGATTGCTATCAAAATCATATCCTAGTCCATTTTTATGATCTATGATTATATTTTGCTCATTGTCCTAATGTCCTTAAATAGCAATATTTGTAGTCAATGATACAGACAATATAATTAATTTTTATTTCATTTTAATCTCTTTTCATTTGAAGCAGAGTTATAATTTTTAATGAAAACAAAGGAATTATCTATCATCCTTTGAGTTTCTTCGTACTAAATTTATCAACACCTAGAATTTCATTTTTTAAGAGTAGAAAGTTACAATATGAAGTCTCTGGGTATGGTAAACTATTGTGGTTTTCTTAGCTGTAGCCTTCTCACTTACACATGTTTATTGCTATCATTAGAACATTGTGAAGCATGTTCTGAAACAGCTTTAAATATACTGAGGAACTATGCAAATATCAGTGATCTTTTGTACCTGCAACTACATATTCACTGATCATAAAAAAGATACTATAAGATATTCAACATTAAAAAATGCTACAATTCACCAACAGAATAAAATAAAGAATGATTGAGACCGAAGAAAAACAATCATAAATGCTAGCAAACTTGGTTACATGATGCAAACACAGGGTTTCTCATAGTTGATACTACTGACATTTCAGACATAATTCATTGTCATAGAGGAAGTGAAAGACTGTTCTGCACATTGTATGATGTTTAGAAACATTCATTTTTACGTTGCCTAAAAAAACTGAAACCGGCTTAAAAATTAGTGATTCCTACTACAATGTAAATATATACTTGGCCCATTCATCTGGAGTTCCTTATTAGTAAGAATATGTTTTTCTAACTCTTCTAGTACTGTAATATATCTCCTGACAAATGGTTGGTGGAGAAAGAAGGGAAAGAGAGGAAGGAAAGAAAGAGGGAGGGAGGGAGGGAGGGAGGGAGGGAGGGAGGGAGAGGGAAAGAAAGGAAGAAGGAGTGATGAGAAGGGTGTGAGGGAGGGAGAGAGGAAGAATTTAAGGGACTTAAGGATATAATTTAGTACATACAATGTACTGGAGTAACCTGCAAAACTGAAAGAGAATGACCTGGATCTGAACATCTCATGAGAACTCATCTAGAAAACATCACTTAATATTGGCTACTTTTCTGACTGAAAGATATGAAATGAAGACTCTACCATTAGACAACAGATACGATATGCATCAATTTCCCAGTTTCAATTTTCCATCAAGAAAGATACATGCCAGTGACCTTTATGTACCTTCCTGTGACACTTCTGTTCCAAAAGCGACCAATTAGTGCTGTCATAATTTTTCTCTCTCCTTTTCTTTTTTCCAAGTGATACCAGATGCATAGGCACACATAATTAGAGGGGGAAAGTTTTTCTGAAATCTAATTGGAGAAAAGATTTGTTTGCCTTATTTTTTCAATGTATATGCCACAGAGGAATGTCAAGATAATTATTATTTATTATGTTTGACTTTTATCTTCTGGTTGAGTGGAATGAGGAGCTGTTATAGCATTATAAATCAATATGACCTTTTTATTTATTTATTTTATTTATTTTGTTGTATTATTATTGACTGAATTAAGGTAAATGTTACAATTGAATGCAAGTTGATGTGCACAATTCAATGTCATTATAAATGTAAATACTCAAATAAACTTTCTCCATAATATAATAGAGAACACTTTTGTCTCCCAGAAATTCTAAATTACTTTTATTTTATTTCCAGGTTGTCCATCTCTACCTTCACAAACACTAATTTCCTTATTTCTTTCACTTTATGTTGCTGCTCTTGAACTTCATATAAAGAGTATTGAAGAGTAGTTTCTTTTTTTTTTGACAGACAGAGTGGAAAGAGAGAGAAAGGTCCTCCTTTGCCATTGGTTCACCCTCCAGTGACTGCCGCGGCCAGCGTGCTTCTCCTGGTCTCCCATGGGGTGCAGGGCCCAAGCACTTGGACTCCACTGCACTCCCAGGCCACAGCAAAGAGCTGGCCTGGAAGAGGGGCAACTGGGACCGAATCCGGCACCCCGATTGGGACTAGAACCAGGTGTGCTGGTGCCACAAGGCGGAGGATTAGCCTGTTGAGCCATGGCGCCGGCCAGTAGTTTCTTTTTTTGTTAGCTTTTTCACTTAACATAATCTTTTTGAAATTAATCTATATTATTATTTCTGTTGGTATTTTTTAAATTTCTAAGTGGCATTTCACCATACAAATATACTATAATTTGGAATTTTAATCCCATTGATGGATATTTGAATACTTTCTGGATTTAGTGGGGGTGGGGACTTAGAAGTAAAACTTCTGTGAACATTCTTATACAAGTTATCCTTCAGACATATGCAAATACCTAAAAGTGGAATGGTTAAATGATCAGTAGATGTTTAACTTTCTAAGAAACTAGCAATGTTTTCCAGATTAGCTGTTCCACATCATGCTACTAGCAATGTATATATCCCAGTTACTACACATCCTTGTCAACACTATTTTGAAAACAAATTTTGGTTGATTTAGATAGCCTAGCAATATAGTTTCATTTGAAATTTCCTTGATCATTTGTATTCAGCACTTTCTAATATACTTTTCTACCTTTCTTTATCTTCAAAGAGTACTTGTCTTTATTTCATGGATTTAAAGGAATAGTTTAAGCATTCTGAGTATGTATGAATGCACATATATGTGTGTATAAATATATATATATATAGAATATTTTCCCAAGCCATGTTTTGACTTACTTTCCTTATAGTGCAAAAAAATTGAGACTAGTTTTTCATTCTGATAATCTCCAATTTATGATGACTTTCTTCTATGTTTAATGCAATTTGTCCTCTAAAAAAGTTTTATCTTTGCCCAGGTCACAAAAACATTATAAATATCTTCTAAAAGGTTTATTCCACTACGTTCTTAATTTAAAAATATACCCATCTTATTTTTGTATGTAGTGTGAGGTGAGGTTCAGATTCACTCTTTCCCATATATTTATATAATTGCTCATTTATCGTGTGATGGAAATGCAGTGTTCTTCCAAGGTCTCCTGACAGTCAATGTTCAGATGATAATTCACCCTGTTAATGTATTTGTTCCCTTGTATACATGACTTTTGTTTTCTTGTTGCTTTCACTATTTTTTTCTTTTAGTATTTTTTTCATTTACGTAACTATGATATGCGTAAATGTACATCATTTCATATTCTCTTTCTGTGAATTATATAAGCTTCTTGGAACTATAAATTTATGTTGTTCACCAAACTTGGGGAACTTAAGATCAACATTTAAAGAAAATAATTTTCTGACTTTTTATATCGATCTATTTTGAAGTTTACTGACTCATTTCTACTAATTTTCCATTGACACCAAAACAAATTGCCACAAATTTAGACTCTTAAACCCATATATTTTACAGTGTCCTGTGTCAGAAACTTGATACCGTTTTTACTGATGTGAAATTGAAGTGTCAACAAAGCTGTGTTCCTTTCTGGAAGCTCTAGGTAAGACTGTTCCCTTATTCATTTAAGTTGTTGTCAGAATTCAGTTCATTATGGTGTTGAAACCAAGGCCCCAGTTTCTCTGCTGTCTTTCTGCTGAGGATCAACTGGTAGAGATTATTTGCATATCTTGGGAAGTGGTCTCCTCTTCTGTCTTCAAAATCAGCAACAGTGGATCATATTTGTTTCATGCTCATATCTTGTCTATCTCCTGCCATTGTCTCAGATTTCTGACCAACTTTTACCTTCAAGCATCGTGTGATTACTCTGAGTCTTCCTGGACAAGCCAGTATAAATAAAATCCCTGTTTTACAGCTTATAACCTTAATTTCACTGGCACAATTCCATCTTTCCTGTGAAGTTCCATATTCACAGGTTCCAGGGAATATGCAACTTTGAAGGACCATAAGTCTGTCTTCCAGAATTGTTGGTCTACCAACTTCAATCTGCAGCTAAATCCACCCATGGAAACTTTTCTTAAAAAAATCAAATACTAAATTTTTCATTTCTGGAACTTCTATTTGATTTTTATAAATTTCTCTGCACTGATGTCCCATATGTTTATTCATTTTAACATCTTGTAAATTAAGTTCCTGTGATACATGCTTTAATGTCTTGACTTTAATGTCTTGTCTACTTATTTTCATGGTACACTGATTGCTCTTATGCTTTATAATGGTTCAGATTTTCCTGTATATTCACATATCAAATTAAATTTTGTTGCATACTTGGTATTGTGGACAGAGTCTCTGGATTCTATTATCTTCCAGAAGTGGTGTTTTTGTTTATCTGATTGGTTACTTGTTCATTTGTTATTTCTGGGAGCCAATTAAATTACTGGCTGGTCACATTGAGTTCTTGAAAGCTTAGCTTTAAATTTTGTTGGGTCATATCTGTTGTGGCTTTGTTCTTAGCCTTGAGGAATATCTGTTATTCAGGGAAAATAGTACTTACATTTAATTTGGGGAACGTCGTGACTTAAAATGGAAAGTATGAGGTTTTTACCAAGTCCCTCTCACTTGGCAAGACACAAACACCAAACTTTGTCTACCCATCAAGGAGGCAATAGCTTAAATCTATGCTTCCAGTCTTCAAGTGTTAACTTCCAATGAACTCATTTCAAAAGAGTTTAAGCACAAGTTTGGGGGAATCCTGTGTCTTTAACTTCTGAAATTTTTCCATTTAATTTCTAGTCATTCTGCAAGCCCCTAACTGTTCTCTGACATCAGAGATAAATAAAACCATGACTTTTGCTTAATTGTATCCAACTGCCACGCAAGTTGATAAGGTATTGCTCTCAATGTAAATATGGCTGTCACTCAGTGTGGGGGTTCTCTTTTTTCAATGCCAAATCTTTCTGTGTCTACTTTTTATTGTCCCCCAGTGATTTCAAAAAGCTTTATGAAAAAAGTTTTGTTCAAGGCTTATAATTTCTATCGCAGGTAGGCCAGTAAAATACAAGCAACTCCATCATTACTGGAACTGGAAATTTGACTCATGTTTTAAAAGGATAAGGATAAGCTTTCAGAGGATAACCCTGCCTTCTGTGTGGAAAATATATGATTGAAGTGAATTAGGGAGGGATGAATAAAAACTGAAGGACAAAAATGGATTTCTTGTGATAAACCAGGAAAGAAGTGAGATTGGCTTGTATTCAGGTGGTAGCAGTAGATGGTGAAACATGTTCACTTCACAATATATTTTGCCAGTAGAGCCAAAAGAACTTAAGTATAAGTTCACTCCAGTATAAGTTAACTCCAGTATAAGGAAAAGTGAAAAAAGAGAAAAATCAAGAATTTATCCAAGATTTAGTAACCTAGCACTTTCTAGAAATTATCATGGGAATTTTTGCATAGAGTCTGGGGAAAATGAGAACAAAGAACATGAGTTTGGTTCTAAACATGTCAAAACCAAGATGTGTATCATACTTCTAAGCAGAGATTCAGGTGGACAATTGTCTACACATGTCTAGATTCAGAAGAGACATCTGGATGGAGCTACAAACATAGGAATTGCATTAGCTACCTATTGCTGTGGAAAGGATTATACCAAATCTTAGTATCTTAAAATAAACCTAAATATGTGTTGTCTCATGTTGTTTCTAAATATCTGAAATTGAGATATGGCTCAGTTCTGTGAATCTACCTCAGGGCTTCTCATGAACATGTTGTTGCTAAGGCTATGGTCCCTGAAGACTTGATCAAGACCAGACGGTGTTTACAAACTCACTCTTCTGGCCAGTGAGAGAATGCCTCAGTTCTTCACTCTAGGACTTCTCTTAGCCTGCCTTCCTTTAGAGCAGTTGGTGAAGAGGGAGAGAGAGAGGAAGGGAGAGATCCTCAAGACAGTAGTGCTAATCTCAAAAGAAAAGAGACATTTCATCATTTTATTATGTTCTAGTCATAAGAAAATAGGCGCTAAATCCAGACTACCACTTAATTGGAATTAAATTCAACCCTTGAAGGAAAGGGTATCATAGAATCTGACAACCTATCTTTAGAAATATCACAGAAGTCAACAGCACGTTGATAATTAAAGTCAAAAGAGTGGGTGGAATCACCAAGGGGGTCATGCGAGGTAGAGAGATCCAAGAACTGAACCCCAGATCACACCAATAAAAAGAGCTGAAAGAGAAAAGAAGGAGTAAATCAAAGTTTTAAAGGACAGACCAGTGAGATATTAGGAAAATGAAAAGATTATAAGGTTCTTGAAGCTGGAAAAATTAAATACATTTTTTCAGGCATTGGGATAGTCTTGTCAATGATGTTAGCTTTCCACTTTTTTTTACCTTACTTTCCTGACATCAGTGGTATTTAACGTTTACTACATATTTATTACAACCTATATCTATGTCTGGGCATTTTAAATACATTATTTTCATCCTCATAGTAAATACATGAAGAAAGTTTTATCAGCATTTTAAGATGAGAAATATACAGTTTTAAAAATTACATAATTTGCCCAAATTCACATAAGTAAGTTGCAAAGACTATAAATGAGTCATGGTCAGCCTAATTTAAAGCCTAAGTTCTAGTACCAGATTTCAAAATATACACTGAAATAGTAACACTTGATTATTTCTATATCTTCCATCTATAATTATTTAGTTAATTACTTTAACATAGAAACAAAATTAGTGTTTTTGAAAAATTGACCATAATCCTTAAAAAATTCAAATTTTCTGCAAATAAAGGGATTTACTCCAGTACACAAAGTAAATAAAAATAGTAATGGGGCTTGATTTCACCTAGTACTTAAGCTGACCACATCCTGTATCAGAAAGCCAGAATTCAAATCCCAGCTCTGCTTTTGCTAATGCAGAACCTGCAAGGTAAAAACAGGCGATGGTTCAAGTAGATGGGTCCCTGCCACCATCCCAGTGGGAGACCTGCATTGAGTTTCCCCGCTCTTGGCTTGGATTCATCCTGGCCCTGGCTGTTTCAGGGAGTGAGCCAGTGGATGGAATTTCTCTATCTTTCTGCCTCTCAAATAATTAAATAAAAATCTTAGTTAAAAAATTGTGTTTCATCAACACAATGAATCATGATGATTCTTTCTTGTCATTGTCCATTGCATTGATCTTTCCATTCCATTTCTACTGCTACATTCTTATTTACCTGTTACCTACCAGTCTCTCTCCCTAAAAGTATTTCTATATTTAACTACCACATTAATCTCCTGAAACACAAATATCAACCTGGCTTATCTATGCTCTGAAAATTTCAGTGACTAAATGGAATCAAGCCCAGACTTCTCATTCTGGCATTCCTTTTTAATCTCATCTTATTAGCCTGGATGTCAGTACGGCCACCCTATAAATATTTGGTATAGTTCTGTTTCCATTTCTTTCTCCTCCCCTTCCTGAAATGATTACCACCCCCTCCAAAATATCTCTCCAATATAACTAATCAATCTATCACTAACATGGGGCCATGAGGACCTCTCCTTATCCTCAATTTCTGATGCTGTCTTACCTTAAGAACTCCCCAGCTTTATAGTCTTCATTTTCATTTTGTGCATTTCATAACCATTAATGTGCAAAGCATTTGTGTAAAAGTATTATGTATGCCATATTTGTGAATATTTTGGCTTATGATACAGTGTATTGCATGCAATAGATAACCAATATCAATTTAATGTTGACTATATTGACAGTGGAAATTTTAGGTACAATAATAGCAAACACAAGAGTGGGTGTTGTGCAGCTAGTTAGGTTGCTGTTTCAGATGATTGAATCCTGTACCAGAGTTATGGTTTGAGGCCCAGCTACTCTACTTCTGATCCAGCTTCCCTCTAATGCACCTGGGAAGGCAGTGGATAATGACCCAAGTACTCGGGTCCCTGCCACTGACATAAGAAACTTGAATGGAGTTCCAGGCTCCCTGTGTCAGTTCTAGCTGTTGTAGGCATTTGGGGGAGTGAATCAGTGGTTGGAAGATCTTTCTCTCTCTCTTTTTCTCTCTCTGTCTCTCATTCTCTGTCTTTCATCCTTTTCTCTGTTACTCATTCAAATTAATTCATTAACTAATTAATTAAAAATAATAGCAAACACGGAGTTCCTACTTTTTGGCATGTGTTTTTCAGTGCTTTATATACATTAACTCATACTTTTTTTTTCCTTTCCTGTCCAAAAACTTTGCCAAAATATCTGAAATTTGCCTCTAGGGAAGAAAGCATTTTGAATATGTGAACATATAAACAGTATACATGACATAGATGATAGGTTATCATCTTTGCAACTTGAACAAAGTATTAGTCCTATGTTTTTTGCTTCTTCATCAGAGATGATGAGTATTGAAGTGAAAGTCTGCATTGCTTTCTCAGTAGCATTCTTTACTCCTCCATAGACCATCACCTTTATCCTCTCTGAATAGACATAAATATGTGGCAGGCATTTGGCAGTGTTGAAGACAGCACTAGGGATGTCTGCATCCATACCAGAATGGCTGGATTCAGGTCATTGCTTCACTTCCTATACAGCTTCCTGATAATGTGCACACTGAGAGGCAGCAGATTATGACGCAGGTTCTTGGAACCCTGCCAGTCATATGGGAGATTTGGATTGACTTCCAGCCTGCTGGTTTCAGCCAGGATTGGGACTGCGGGCATTTGTGAAGTGAACCAGTAGCATTTGGAGGGTGAACCAGTAGGTGGAAAATCTCATCTCTATTTGCCTTTCATATAAATAAATCAATAAATAGATAACATATTTCTATGCACATTTAGTGCTGTTGGAGACCCCTTTGGAAAGCACTTCAGTACACTGTGGATAAGGCCTGCTTTGATAAATTATGCCTCCTATAATATACGGCCACCCTATAAATATTTGGTATAGTGTGTGACTTAGATGTCTATCCAATGTAACAAAGGAGTATTATATATATATTTTTGGTTGAGGTTTATGACCTTTGAGAGATGCTAGTTGCAGACACAGAACATACCAAAGAAGTTAAAATAGGCATGTGTGCATTACAAGGATACATCCTCTGAGACCTCTTATTTTTCACACAGACTTGTAAGAACAGAAAGTGAACATTCACTTTTTCTTGACAAAAGAGAAGTCATGGTTGAAAACTGAGAAAAGCAATTCGACTTACTTAGTTTTACAATCAACAAAATCTAATCTACAGTTTTCTTCTAATGTATTACACCAAAAAGAAAAAAGGTTACTGATTTCTCTGGAATCTAACAATTTCAGAAATGAAACATTTTATGAGTGACATCAAAATAGCTCAAAAGTTCCCAAGTAAGGTACCTGGAATCAGAAATCCTGATAAGGTGGAAATACATGCAGTTTCCTCGAGATGCCTGCTTAATAGTGTCCCCTAATGCTCAGCAGATGGTCTTCTTTGTCTCTATCTCAGTGCACTTGGACTCAAAGATAAATGAACCTGCAACATACCTATAAGAGAGAAAGAAAGAGAGAGAGAAGGAAAGAAAGAGAGAGAGGGAAACGACATTTCTCAACCTAGCCACCCAGCCATAAATTGTGGCAAGAAGAATCAGTGGACTCACCAAAATGGAGTCCTGATGTTTATTCTAATTTGAGTTTAATCAAAAAGTTCTATACGGTAGGGAGTTTAATTAAGAAAAAGGAATTGTTAGTTTCTTGAGCTCTTACAAAGCAATGATTGTCTAGTAAGGTAAGGTTCTCACTGAACACATGAAACTTCAGTACATCCTTCTAAATCCCCTCATGATTGAATCTTGAATTGAGCAACAAGGAACAAAAGAATCAATTCCCCCATTAAGAAACAAATGTTTAATCATCACACTGGATCCAAGCCAACCTGAAAAACCCTTAAGACTGGCAAAAAGTAAAAACTAAAATAAGAGACTTCAAATGAGGTATTGTAGAGTATTAACAGTAAAGGAAGAAACACAAAGAAGGGGACTGGATTTGCCAAAGACAAACTGGAATGATTCAATAATTCTGATAGTGCCAGCAGTGTGTCTTGGAAACAAAGTTTCTAGAGCTATCAAATCCATCCTTAAACCTCAATATAAGTATGTGGAAAAATGAGCTAAAGATTTTTTTCTAATATATATCAATGGCATTACATTTTTCCAGGGTATTTGTTCTTTAAACTCAATTCAAAAAAATTTTTGGTCACCAATTCCACCTCAGATTCTAGAAAAAGAGCAAAGAAGAGGCCTAGACCCTGCATCTGAGATCTCATTGTCTAACAGGAGAGATAGAATGTTAACAAGTGAGTAACCTTCACCAGCTAAACTTAAGACAGAACAGCATTAAAGGCACACAAAGACAGGCATTGTACTTTATTTTGGGAGTCAGGGATGCCTTAGAAGAAGCACTGAGTTTGAAATTATTTTTAGGGTTTCAGTCTAGATAAACAGATGGAATTGAATATTGGGGCATGAAGCTCTGTAAAATGCCAAAGTTGAAGATATTAAGATCAAAGTCATCCAATCTTGGATGATAGAGAAACATGTAGATGAATAGTTCCCTAAGACTATGCCATAGACTAATCATCTCAAAATATTCTTTAGAGGAAACAGCACTCACTGTCAAATAATTAAAGAATGTCATGCACTTTATTCTCCTCTGGAAACTTGTAAATGACATTACAAGGTACTGACAAATACTGCATCTAGATAAGATGTAGGAGAATCCAGATTGAATCCAACAACAATTCAAACATCCATCAGCTAGTGAACAGACAGAACCCAGGCTTCATTAACACAACTACCCAGCAATGAAAGCACACACTATGATGCCATGACATGAAAATCATTATCCTCCATGAAAGAAACAGACAAAAATGAGTCCAGGCTTATGATTTCATTCATATGAAATTATAAAAAGGCAAACTAGAGTTTGAGTTTAATCAAACTGTCAGTGAACTGTCAGTGACTGCCAGGAGCCAGGTATGAGGGGAGGAGGTTGGCTACAAAGAAGCATGATGGAGTTTTGGAGTGATGGAAATATTGTATCTTGACTGTGATGCATGTATTTGTCAAAATGAATTCAATGGTACACAAGAAACTTTAAAAACAAATAAAATATTTTGTATGCAAGACAATATGAAAGAGCAAGAAATTTAAAGAAGACAGTCACTTGTACAGTTCTTAAGACAAATTTCTAAAAGATAAGAATTGATGAGGCGCATGCCTTACTCAGTTTATTGTTCCACATACTGGCAGAGTGCACTATAAATATTATGTGCTCAATGATTATTGGGTAGATGAATACTGAATTAAAAAATATAGCAACAAGAAAGTAATTCATCATACAATCCATTTGCATATTTATCCAAATGCCTATGAAGACATGAAACGTATTGACAACAGTACAAACAGTACAATAGAACCCAGACAGAGAGTATAATAAACTTTTGGAGAAAATTTCATAAAATATTTGCCATTTATTATGGGTTTAGAAAGATAGTGAGCCATATCCATGGGTTCTGTATCCATAGTTTTAACCACAAATAGATTGAAGATACTTGAAAAAAAATTTATGTGAACTGAAAATGCATAAATTTTGTCTAAATAATAGAGTAAAACAACTAGTCATACAGAACGTACATTGCATTAAGCAATAAAATTAACGTAGAGATGGTATAAATTATGTGGTAGGACATGCATAGTTTGGACAAAAATACAACACATTTTTTAAAATACTTATTTTATTTATTTGAGAGGTAGAGTTAAAGACTGTAGGGGGAGACTTAGAGAGAAAGGTCTTCCTTCCATTGTTTCACTCCCCAAATGGCCCCAACGGCCAGAGCTGTGCCGATCCAAGGCCAGGAGCCAGGAGATTCTTCCAGGTCTCCCAAGTGGGTGCAGGGGCCCAAGGACTTGAGCCATTTTTCACTGCTTTCCCAGGCCACAGCAGAGAGCTGGATTAGAAGAGGAGCAGCCAGGACTAGAACCGGCATGCCAGTGCCACAGGTGGAGGATTAACGTACTGCGTCACAGTGCTGGCCCCCATACTACACATTTTTTATAAAACATTTGAGTATCTGTGGATGTTGATATTCCTAGCAGGCCCAGAAACCAATCCACTGTAGCTACTGAAGAACAAATGAATATATGTTCTTATATTCAATAGCATTAATTCTAAATTAGAAGGAAAGACCATTTTGCTCTCATTCCTTGGGAATATTTGGCAAAGTCTGGAGATATTTTGAGTTGACACAATTAGGGATGGAGTGATACCACTTGTGTCTACTGGTTAGAGGCTAGGGGGAGAGCAAATCATGATAAAACACACAAGATAGTCCCCACAACAAAGAATTATCTGACCCAAAATATTAAAATGCCATCATTGACAAATCCTATTCTAGAACACACCTATAGCTGTAAATTCAGAATGAAAAGGACAAATCCTAGTCATGTATATGAAAGTCTTTTCTTACCCTCCCTGGTCTGTCCTAAACTTTGGGGGAAACAGATTCTATATTAGGAAGTATTCACTGAGATGTCACTCTTCATGAAAAGGATGACTTAATCCAGCTTTTCTGAACTAATCATTGAAAAAAATCATAGGATCTTTACCGATATATCTGCCTTTGAATACAAAACTAGAATGGAAACTGCCTGCAGTTAGGTGAAAAACAGATTAGACATGAAATCGAGAAACCATCTATTGAAAAATGCCAGGGCCTGAGAATCTCTGCATAAGATGGACAAGCAGGGGCCAGCATTATGTGTAGCAGGTAAAGCCATAGCTTGCAGTACCAATATCCACTTTGTATTCTGCTCTCTGCAGTGGTCTTGGAGGAGCAGTGGTAGATGGCCCAAGTACTTGGAACCCTGCAACCCATGTGGGAGATCTGCAAGAAGCTCCTGGTTCCTGGCATCAGCCTAGCTCTGCTCTGGCTATTGCAGCAAGTTGGTCTAAGAATCTCTCTGGAAAAAAAAAAAAAAAACACAACTTGGTGTTAAATTGGAAATTGCATAGAAAATTAATCAATTTAAAAAAATATATCATGTAGGATCTCTGTCCTTAATGTGCTGTACATTGTGATTCAATGCTATAACTAGTACTCAAACAGTATTTTTCACTTTGTGTTGCTATGTGAGGGCAAACTGTTGAAATCTTTACTTAATATGTACTAAACTGATTGTCTGTATATAAAGAGAATTGAAAATAAATCTTGATGTGAATGGAAGGGGAGAGGGAGCAGGAAAGGGGAGGGTTGCGGGTGGGAGGGAAGTTATGGGGGGGAGGGGAAGCCATTGTAATCCATAAGCTGTACTTTGGAAATTTATATTCATTAAATAAAAGTTTAAAAAAATGTTTAAAAAAAGAATCTCTCTGTAACTCTGACTTTCAATTGAATAAGTAAACTTTAAAAAAAATGAGCAGGGAAAACAGTAGGAAAAGTAAAGGTTTAGCATACTATATTTGATGTCTTCAAAACCAGACAAGAGCCAAGGGAATGAAGAGAAAAAGAGTGCAGAATAAAAGCAGACATATAGGGGCCAGTGCTGTGGCGCAGTGAGTTAAAGCCCTGGCCTGAAGTGCCGGCATCCCATATGGGCGCCAGTTCTAGTCCCAGCTGCTCTTCTTCCAATCCGGCTCTCTGCTATGGCCTGGGAAAGCAGTAGAAGATGGCCCAAAACCTTGGGCCCCTCACTCATGTAGGAGACCTGGAGGAAGCTCCTGGCTCCTGGCTTCGGATCCACACAGCTCCAGCCATTATGGCCATCTGGAGAGTGAACCAATGGATGGAAGACCTGTCTCTCTGTCTCTACCTCTCTCTGTAACTCTGTCTTTCAAATAATAAATAAATCTTAATAAAAAGGCATACATATAAACAAATATGATTAAAATAGTGAAATAATGCAAGAATGGAGCAACAGTAGAACTAAAGTACTCCCTAGGGACAATAAAAATGAATGGAAGAGTGACCAGCATTGTGTATAACTGTTTAAGCAGCATCAAGCAAGGCCAGTGTCACATATAGGTGTTGGTACAAGTCTGGGCTATTTCACTTCTAATCCAGTTCCTTGTTAATCATCTGAGAAAGCAGCAGATGGGCCCAAAGCTTAGGCCCCTGCCACCCATGTGAAAGACCCAGATGGACTTCCTGGCTCCTGGCTTCAGCCTGGGCCAGCCATCATGGCCATTTAGGTAGTGAACCAGTGGACGGAAGTCTTTTCTCCTTGTCTCTCCCTCTCTTTGTAACTGCACCTTTCAAATAAAATAAATGTTTTTTTTAAAAAAAGGGTAATCAAATCAAATCAGTAATAAGGAGAGCAAGTTTCATAAAACTTCAATGCAAAGAAAAGGACAGTAGTGAAAATGAAAAGAAAATTTATGGACGTTAATGATAGAGAATATTCTAAAAAATTGTTTCTGACATCAGCAAAGGAACTAAAGGAAATAAAAGCATAACACTGAAAATCTTGAATAAAGTGAGAAAGAGAAACCAAATTTATAGATTTAAAAGATTCAAAAAATATTAAGCTTCAGTAATGAAATAAGAGTTCTTCTTGGAAATAATGGAAATCTGGAATCAGAGAATAGTGCCTGGGTACTAAAAACATCAAAAAAGGAAAAAATTTGTCTACTAATGTATAAGTATCAGTGTCATTAGACTTCCAAGACAATACTAAATAACAACTAAATATGAGAGGAAAACGGAACAAAGTCAATGGGATGCCTATATGAATATATACAGATCTGTGAAAATAATGAGAAAATTATCAAAATATTACAACAAAGAGTTTACTCTATCAATCTGTGGCAAATCAAGTAAAAAAGAGGAAAAACATATTCTTTTCATTATTAGTTATGCATCAAAAACAATAAACTTCTTTTAAAGATTTATTTATTTATTCGAAAATCAGGGTTACACACAGAGGGAAAAAAAGGCAGAGGAAGAGTCTTCCATCCATTGGTTCACTCCTCAATTGGCTGCACTGGCTGGAGCTGCACCGATCTGAAGCCAGGAATCAGGAGCTTCCTCTAGGTCTTCCCACATGGGTGCAGGGGCCCAAGGAGTTGAGCCACCTTCTACTGCTTTCCCAGGCCATAGCAGAGAGCTGGATCAGAAGTGGAGCAGCCAGGACTAGAACTGGTGCCTATATAGGATGCCAACACTGCAGGCAGCGGCTCTACCCACTATGCCACAATACTTTTTCTTTTTTTTTCTTTTGAAAAAGATTTATTTATTTGAAAGACAGAGTTACAGAGAGAGGTAGAGACAAAGAGCAAGGTCTTCCATCCGCTGGTTCACTCCCCAGATGGCCACAACAGCTGGAGCTGTGCAGAACCGAATCCAGGAGCCAGGAGCTACTTCTGGGTCTCCCATATGGGTGCAGGGGCCTTGGGCCATCTTCTACTGCTTTCCCAGGCCATAGCAGAGAGCTGGATCAGAAGTGGAGCAGCCGGGTCTCAAACTGGCGCCCATATGGGATGCCGGCTCTTCAAGCCAGGGCATTAACCCACTGTGCCACAGCGCAGGCCCCAACAATAAACTTTTTCAAGCAGTAACTATTACTGACATATTTATATACAGAAATCCCTTTTTATCTCTGATTTTTCTTTCTTCGGTTTCAATTATCCAGTCAGCTGTGGCAAGAAAATATCAAATGGAAAATTCTAGTAAAAAAACAATTCCTAAGTTTTAAATTTTACACTATTGTGTCATGATGAAATCTTGCAAAGTGTCATTCCTCTTGAAATACGATCATCCATTTGCCCAGCGTATCCATGCTATGTACCTTACTTTCTCTGTGAAGCAATGCTTCACTTAACACATTTCATGATAGTTAGCTATTTGCTTTTATGTTTTTGTTACCAGAAACTGTAACAACAGCAGTAATGTGATGATGTCATTATTGGTTTGGCAGAGAAGTAGAAAGTTGGATAGAAATCTTGATTCCTTGTCCAAAAGCTACTGGCACTACAAGATGCCCAGTGGAAAAGACTAGCAAACACACACCCATTATTACTGGAGCTTGACCTCAAAATGTGAACAGATTCCTAAGCTCCAATGAGCTAGAATGGACCAAGTGTGACTCATAAGATTTCTTGTGTGCCCATCTTTTATGAAAATGTGTCAGCTCTTTACTTTTGCCCCTTTGCTCTAAACATGCAATCTAGCCAATATGTCATTTTCTTGCATTAATGATATAATAAAGCAAAGTAATTAAAGATCACTTCAAAGCCTAGAGAGTAAGGTACATCTATCCCCACACTCCAGGACTGCTGGGTAAGAATTAGCTTTCTGAGGTTAAAAAGATGAATATGTTAACTAGCTTCATCCACCCATTCTACAGGGTATACATAGATCAAAACAACACACTGTACCCCATAAATACACACAATTATTACTTGTCAAAAGATTTTTTTTCTAAAAAAAGGAAACATTTTCTCAAGAGAAAAGACTATGAATCATTGACATAAGAAGGGGAAAGCCAAATCAAAAAAGGAGGGGAAAAACAAAAAAACAAAACAAAACAAAACAAAAAAAAGATGACCAACTCAAAAGTCTATTTGTGAAACCCAGGAATTTAAAAACCTTTGCTTGTCTTACTCAAACCTGTACCTTGAGCCATAGCCTACCAGTGTCTCAGAAGAATTCCATTACCTCAATCTAAAGCAGGTCAGATATCTTGGGTTGGATGTAAACAAGACTAGGACTAGGAGTGGCAAAGAGCCTTGAACTCTCACAACAAGACAAAAGAGAAAAACACCAGTCAATAAACATTTTTTAAAGAGTAAGATAATAATTGTTTTAGACTTGTAAACAATCCAGCCTTTGTCAGTAGAGATTAATTCTGCATAACTCCCATTTCAAAGTAAATTTATTTTAATTTTCAATAGCAGTAATTCAGAAAGAGGAAATGTTAATAATGATATAGAATAGAACTTAAAATCAACAAAGAGAGTAAGAACAACATAATTGCAAGATCCACAATCCTCTTCAGTGTTTGAAGACAGCAATATTTACCAATCATTATTAATGTAGCACCATGGTAATAGCCACCTGTTTTACAAAGAATAAAGTTAAGCAAACATTTAGTTTGTTGTTTCAGAACATCTTAAATTATATCCCATAACTAATTGACTTAGTTTTAAATGTAAAATCTTTGAAAATAAGAATTATTCAAATTAATCTTTATTTAACCACATGCTCACTATTTGGGTGGGCATTTGAAAATGTGAGACATTTTATACATATTCCAAAAGTTTTCTCTGACACTTTGTGTATACAGCTGAATTAACAATTGCAACAGAGTCAACCCAATATTTGCTGCTGTTCTGAACAACTAAATCAAATTTTTCCATGGTCAATCAGCTGGATCAATGCATAATTGACTGTGAAGATAACCAGAAATATCAACCAATTTGTTAATGGTGTGAAGATATAGACAAAGTCAATGAGCAAATTTGAGGAAGGAAATTAAAATAATGCAATCAAAATTGCTTTGATCATAAGATCTATTTACAGGAATGAGTCCCCAGTGTTATTTCTCTTGGAAAGTCCTAGATATTTCATGCTTAGGATATTTGATATTTATTAATTTCAACTCTCTTGAAATATTGTCTTCCCAACCCTCCACCAACTCTATCACTTTGCATTTATCAAAATAAAAATAAAATCGTGAAACAATGTTATCTGAAGAAGACACCGATACCAAGCTTATATATAATCGTTTTCTGAAGCTTATATATAATCAATGTTATCTGAAGAAAACACATATACCAAGCTTATATAATCAATTGTTTCACATTAACAGGCTACACAGAAAAGATGATACAATAAAATCAGGGGTAAGGAAGCTATAGATAATTAATATCAAAACTAGCTTTTTAAAAAATACAAAAAATCTAAATGACACATTGAGAAGATAGCCTCCACATGATTTGAAAAGTTAAATTTTAGAAATTTAGTTTTTCCTGCATATCATAATATAAAACTTAAGATACATGTTTATATACAATTTAATTTATATAGTAAATATAAAATCACACAGATAAATTATTGCCTGTTGCAAACATAGCATTAAGGTATTCTGGCTGACTTTTAAAAAACGCACCAAAATTCTGGCATAGCACCCACAAGGGTGCCAGTTAATGTCCTGGCTGTTCCACTTTTTTTTTCTTTTTAAGATGTATTTATTTACTTGAGAGGCAGAGTTACAGAAAGGGGGGGGGGGGGTCTTCCATCCACTGGTTCACTCCCCAAATGGCCCCAACAGCCGGAGCCAGTAACTTCTTCCACGTCTCCCACATGGGTGCAGGAGCCCGAGCATTTGGGTCATCTTCTGCTGCTTTCCCTGGCCATTTGCAGGGATGCTGGATCAGTAGTGGAGCAGCTGGGACTCAAACCCATATGGGTTGCCAGCACCGAAGGCAGAGGTTTAACCTACTATGCCACAGTGCCAGCCCCCGGCTGCACTTCTTATCAATCTTCCTGCTAATGGCCTGGAGAAAGCAGTGGAAGACAGCCCAAGTGCCTGGGTCCCTGCTACCCATGTGGGAGACCCAGAAGGCTTGCCTTGCTCCTGGCTTTGGCTTTGCTTAACCCTTGGTGTCGTGGCCCTGTCTCTCTATAACTGACTTTCAAGTAAATAAATAAATTTTAAAAATATTATAACCAAAATACTTGTGGTTATGTGTGTGCAGATACCACAGTACTATAAAATTTTATGAAATTGATGTTGAAATAATAATGGAAAAAAGATTTATATTTCACTTTAACACTCTTCCCCTTTAATAATTGCATTTGTACCACACAACCCTATCAGGCGGGTGGGTCAACAATTAGCACTGCTCATATTTTAGCGATAAACTAATTTCAGTTCAGATAAAAAGGTGGTGACTTTTCTGAGGTCACGGGAGTAGTTAATGTGTGAAACTGACATGCAATCAAAGCATTCTGACCTTTTCCACTGAACAATTCTACTTTCTACCCTATCAACATTGAGACATGAAAAACAAGTTCTTTATCTTACAAATCAGCAGTCCTTTCTCCTGAAGCTTGCAGAAAACTTAGGTGAACATTAAGAGTAATGTGCATGTTTATCATGCGGAGGCAGACAATGCTTAGCCACTCCAGTGAGTTCAATATCTTCCATTGTAGAAACAGTAAGAAAACACACCTGGTCTCAGCCTCATTTGTGTTAATATTTTAAGAACTTAATTGCCTGTTTGTCCAGACATACAGTGCTAACCACAGGGGAAGAAAAACAGACTTGCTTCTGTTTCAGACTGGTTGATAGAGGTACAATAATTCCTCGTTTTCATAGAACTGTAATGTCAAATTATCAATACTTAATGGGTGAGATGGATTGGTACATTGACTTTCTTTGAATTGGGCTTTCCTCTTCTCTAGCCATGCCCTGTCAAGAAGTCAATAAAATAAGTAAAAATTAGAAAACATAGGCAAAGCAACAAGTCTAGCTCATTTCCACCAAATGAGTCTGTAACCATGTCAAAGAGTGAAAAATAATAGGGAGAAATAACCAAGGGAGACTTTCTAGTGCTTTGAGAAAATGTGAATAGTTAAGTTTTCCCTAAAAAAATTATGCGTTTGCACCTGAATAGTGTTAGGAACTTGATTAGTAGAAACAAGTCACATGACTTTGACTACACTAAGAAACAAAAAATGTTCTCTAATTATTCACACACTACCCTATCCCTCACCAATACTCTTAAAATGCAACTCACTTTCTTCTTAAAATCTTCGTGGTAATTCAGATTCTGCAGCATTTGTTGAGTGTCTTCTGTGAGTGCCTTCATCTAGTACCTGTTCTCTCACTGTAAAAAAATCATTTCTTTCTTTTCCTTTTTTCATTTGAAAGAGAGAGAGAAAACAAGAATCAGAGAGTGAGCTCTTCCATCCATGGATTCATTCCTCAGTTGCCCACAAGAAACAGGACTGCGCAAGGTTGAAGCCAGGAGCCTGGAATTCCTTCAGGTCTCCGATAGGGGAGGTAGGGATTCAAGTACTTCAGCCATCTTCTGCTGAAGTGCATTAGCAGGAAGCTAGATCAGAAGCTGAATAACCATGAACCAGGGTCTTCCATATATGATGCAGCCATCTCAAGCGGTGACTTAAGCCACTGCATCAAATCATGCCCTCTCTTTATTATAATTTGTTTTGTTTTGTTTTGTTTTGCTTTCCTTAATATCAATATTGTGGCTTTTGAATTTTGTTTTTGTAATTTTTCTATGTATTGAATATTTTTGTGTGCCAGGCTTTATACAAATACTTTTAGACACTATCTTATTTCACTTTATTTGGCTTTCAAACTCCACAGTGCTGAGGTATAGAAGGCTATGCCTCCACCTCCAGTGCCAGCATCCCACATGGGTGACAGTTCAAGCCCTGGCTGTTCCATTTCCAATGAACCTCCCTGCTAATGTGCCTGGGAAGGCAGAAGAAGATGGCCCATGTGCTTGGGCCATCACCCATGTGGGAGACCCAGAAAAAGCTCCTGGCTCCTGGCTTTGGATCAGCCCAGCTCCAGCTGTTACAGCCATTTGGAGAGTGAACTAGTGGATGGAAGGGTTCTCTCTCTTTCTCTCCCCCTTTCTTACTTCGTATCTCTACCTTTCAAATAAATAAATAAATCTTTAAAAAAATCCATCGGGTTAACATCATTATCATCAGTGTGAAGGTAGAAAATTGCGGCCCTAAATTTCATTTATCAACAGTCACACATTCTTTCAGTGGCAAAGCTAGAACTCAAATCTAAATCTACCTTGCTTTATATCTCATGTTCTTCATTTCAAACCAAGCTGGTTTCTGCATTATATTATACTACACAGGAACTGCAATTCTATGACTGTTCCTCTTCAAGTCCATATAGAAGAGAGATACTCCACTTACCTTCTTTGCACACATTACACTCTTTTTCAGACCCTTTGCTCAGCTGTGGCCCATGAGGCCTTAATTTCTCTGCATTGAAACAAAAAATGTATCAAGTTGACTATTAGTACACTGAACTCCATTCGTTAAGGAAAGGGAAAAAAAATCTTTCTCCCTGTGAAGCTAGACTATTAACAATAAGTTCTTGTAGGAATCTAAAGATAGATGAACATTCCACCACACTTCACTCATTTCCCTTTTCTTCCCTTGAATTTTGGCTGGCCTAATGCTTCAAGCAATAAAAAATACAGATAGTAGGCAGGCGCTGCGGCTCACTTGGCTAATCCTCCGCCTGTGGCGCCGGCATCCCGAGTTCTAGTCCTGGTTGGGGCGCCAGATTCTGTCCCGGTTGCTCCTCTTCCAGTCCAGCTCTCTGCTGTGGCCCGGGAGTGCAGTGGAGGATGGCCCAAGTCCTTGGGCCCTGCACCCACATGGGAGACCAGGAAGAAGCACCTGGCTCCTGGCTTTAGATCAGCTCAGTGCACTGGCTGCAGAATGCTGGCCTTAGCGGCCATTTGGAGGGTAAACCAATGGTAAAGGAAGACCTTTCTCTCTGTCTCTCTCTCTCTCTAACTCTGTTGTCAAAAAATAATAATACAGATAGTAGACAGTACAATGCCATTTCTGGACCAGCTTTTACGAGACCTGGCTAGTTTCACATTGACTACTTAAAGCCCTGATTCACAGTGAGGAAAATGTGATTATCCCACTGAAGATAATTCACCCAAAGGCCTTGATGTTACATGGAAAGAGAGAGACAGGGCTCATCAGAGCTCAGAAACCAATCTGTCATCAGCAAGGGTCTTAGTATGGAGTCCCTAAAATCATATTCCCAAGAGACTTTGAGACTTAAGATTTGTGTGCAGCCACATTACTGGGAAATTCTTGTACAAAAGCAATACTTATGAAGGATAAGTAAAACATGTTGGGAATAGAAGTTGAACTGTGGTTCAATTTTAATAAATGAATTTTGGAGCATGGATGGTCCTTGAGAGTTGCTCTTTATTGAGGCAAAGGGTTAGTCATTATACCTCCACATGGAAGAATCATTGGATAACTGTTTATAGATTATGGAGTGTGCAAATTTTCTTTAAATGATTTTTATTTAGGAGTTTATGCATGCCAGATTTCATTGTTTCTTTTTCTATTCAACAAAGACATCGTCTTTTAAAATATGTGTTGTTCGCATGTAAGTTAGATTGAATTTTTGCAAAATGTTCTAAATTAACATTGACAAGATTGCAATGCTTATTCTAATAGTCCTCTCTCCTGACATCTACAATCTTCAAGCTAATTTTAGTAGAGAGATAGAAAGTCAAATTAATATCAATCTACTAGAAATATCCTGCTTGAAATCCTTTCCAATCCCAGAGCTCGTTTATTAGATACTTTTTTGTTCTAATTGAATGTATAGAAAATCAGTTAAAGAAGTAAACAAACAAAATCAAGTCTGAATAGTAAACCAATAAGAAAAACATTCATTCCATCTACTTCTAATTTCTTAAACAGATAATTTTACAGCAGGGATCACAGCCTAGGCTGTGCATAATATTATTACTAAAATTATAGTGGAAAGAATTGCTTTTTTGACAAATTAATTTTCTATTTCAAGTGGCCCAAAGCAACTGTGGTCCTTGTTATACTTTTAATTTATATTAAATTACTAGATGCAGTTCCTGATGAAGTAGAGGCTTTCTGTTAGACCAGCAAGGAGGAAATTATCACCTTACTCTGCCATGTTGCTTTTATGAAAATGGCCTGAGAAAGTAAAGCCTGTTTACTTTGTTTGCCAACAATCAATAAACACAGGATTTTGTAATGGCTCTTCTCCTTAGCCTTTTAGAAGGCTTTAAATCAACAAATTCAGTAGTAAGATTTTGCTCTTATTGAGAATTTCATATTTTAATTGCAAGGTTTGAATTATTTAGTGTTTCAACTTAATATGTGTTCATGCAACTATAAAACCATACAAAATATAAAAAATCTAATTATATACTCAACATTTCCATAGGTCGCTTTCATTTGGTTGGAAGTCCCTAATAGCTGACCAGAAACTTCTAGCATTTATCAAAGATACTTAAGAAAATGAGCATTCGATATAAATGGAATATAGACCTTTAATTTTTCATGACCATGAATATTGTATACATAATACCTCAATCACCAACTACACAAAAGCTTATCAAGATGTTGCAGAAATGAGCATTTCTATATTCTATTACTGGAATTAAAAACTTATTCCAACTTTCTGTTGGACACTTGACAAGATGAGCTAAAACTGAAAATATAATATGCTATCTGACCTAGAAATTGCATGTGCAAGAATTTATTCTAGGAAACATTGTAATTTTCACAAAGTTGTAAGCATGATAACTAAAATATTTTACAATGCAGAATTATAAATGGAAATAATCCTAGTGCTTACTGATAGAAGATTAATTATGACAGAATAATACAATGGAATATCATGTAGGCATTAAAATATCAAAACACTTTTGACATATTAATTTTTTATTACTTATTGTTAAGTTAAAATATGGAAAAAGCAAAGATAATTTGATATTCTTATTTGTTTATTTAGGTACTTCCAAATAGGGGCAGGCATTTAGCCCAGCAGTTAAGATGACATATACAAGAAGACTCATAGAAGAATGCCTGGGTTTGAATCCTGACTCTGCTTCTGATTCCAGCATCCTCCTAATATGCATGCAAGAAAGCAGCCAGTGATGAATGATTTAAGTACTTGGGCTCTCTAGATTGACTTCTGGGCTCCTGGCTTTATCCTGGCCAATCCCAGCTATTGCAGGCATTTAGAGAGTAAAGGAGCAGATGAAGACTTCTGTCTGTTTCTCTCTTTTTCTCTCTGACAGTCAAATAAAATTTTAAAAAGATTTAAAAGTCTATAAATATACATATGCATATAAGAAAAAGTAGAAACTTGATAAAAAATTGTTAATGGTAGTTTTTACAGTAAGCTTATATTCATTTCATATTGTAGAAAAACAACATTTACTTATTAAAATACTCAACACAACGGATTTCACCATATTACTTTAATTTTCATTTAACTTCTGGAAATTAAATTTAATGTTGAAAGGATGCAAGCTGGCTGAATAGTGAGAAACCACAATGCCCCAGCCAGGGAAAGATAATAGAAAACAAAGGAAGTGACACTTTTCCAGGAGTTGACTGACAGAAATTTTCAGCGGAGCAGTGACAAAACAGAATGGAGACTGTGTGGGATAGGGAGGAAACAGGGCAAACCTGCAGACATGGCCTGCCACACCGCCAGGTAATACTGCATCTGCTCAGCTGGCTGCTGCCTGGGAAATGCCATCTTCCCCAGACAAGGTAAGAAGTTGCCATGGTGCCCCAATAGCAGCATCTTTAACTGAGGGAGAATTACACAGTACCCCACTGACTTCAAGTCCAGCCTGGGAGCTGACGGGGGCCTGAGTGCCTACTTTTCTCTGGAAAGGGAAAATACTTTGTATCTCTTCCTTCCACACTTTCCCAAAGCCTGGATATCAATTGGATGTGGCACAGTCCTAGCTGAATTGTAGTCTGACTCAGCGACAGCTTGCAATCATGCTTCAACTACCACAAGCAACCAGAACCAGTCAGGACAATTTACAAGGCGGAGAGAAGATCCCTATCATCCTGCAACTGTACGCATAATCCCCAGAGCTGTGCTCACTCACTCTAGGTAATCCAGGGAGCTTCACCACGATTTGCTGGAGCATCAACAGCAACAGCCCATTAAAAAAAAAAAATCCAGACTCGCCTTGAGGAAGTTCCCTTGGTACCTCATAGCTCATGGTGCCAGGAGCTCTGGCACAAACACCAGCATCACTCACATGCAACACGAGAACTGGGGTCAGTGTCATCAGTGCCTTGTGGGACTGGTAATGTTGATTAGCTAGTATTGTAATCTTTGGAGCAATCTGCACTCATTTGCAGTATCTGGAGTACTTTGCTGCATTGTTCTTCAGACAGGTGGCTACCACCTACTCCATGAAAAAGAAGGGGCTATTACAACAGATGTGCAGACATCAAAGCAGGGACAAAGGAAACATGAAAAAGCAAGGTAGCATGAAACCTCCAAAAGTAAACAACATTTCTCCACAAATAAATCTCGATGTGAAGGAGATCAATGAAACACCAAAGTAGAATTCAAAATACTGATTGTAAGGCAACTTGGTGTGGTACAAGAGAATACAGATAGGGAGCTTAAAGAAATGAGGAAATGAATCATCCACTAAAGAGATGGAAGTCATCAGGAAGACTCAAACATAAATTTTGGATATAAACCTTCAATCAATGATACAAAAAATATGACTGAGAGCTTGACTATGTGAAGGAAACAATTAATGATCTGGAGGACAACATTTTTGAAATAACCCCATAGACAAAAATAAAGATATCAAAATTTAGAAAAATAAAGAAAGCCTGTGTAAAATATGGGATGTCATTAAGCAACTGAATATTCACATTTTGGGGTTCCTGAAGGAGGAGAGAATGAAAAAGGCATTGAGAACCTACTAAGTGAAATGATAGTTGAAAGCTTCCCAAGTCTTGAACGAACATGGACATACAGATGCAGGAAACACAAAGGACCCCAAGCCAACTCAACCAAAAAATGACCTCCTCCAAGGCATAATGTAATCAACTTGTCCAAAGTCAAGGAATGAGAAAAGACTCCTAAAGACAATAAAAACGTCAAGTTACATATAAATAAGCAAACCTACATATAAGTCAAGTTACATATAAATTAGCAGACTTCTCAGCAGATACCTTATAGGCCAAAAGAGAATGGGAGTGTATATTCAAGGTCTCAGAAGAAAAAACTGGTTTGGCATTAAGGTGTAGTGGGTTAAGCCATTGCCTGTTACCCAGGCATCCCATATGAGTGTCAGCTCATGTCTCTGCTGTTCCACATCCAATCCAGCTTCCTGCTAATGTACCTGAGAAAGCAATAGAAAATGACCCAAGTACTTGGGTCCCTGGCCCAGCCCTGCTCTTCTGACCATTTAGGGAGTGAATCAGCAGATGGAACTCTCTCTCTCTCTCTCCTCCCTTGTAACCCTGCCTTTCAAATAAATAATCTTTAAAAATACTTCCAATAAAGAATATTATATCCAGCAAAGATATCATTTGGAGGTGAAGGAGAAGTGAGGTATTTTCAAGACAAGCAAACAGAATTCACCACCACCATACCAATCTTATAAGATATTCTGAAAGGAGTTCTACATTAGAAGTAAACATCATGAAAACACATGAGAGGACCACATTCACTAACAGAGAAGGTACAATCAAAAATCAATGAACAAAATGACAAGGTGTTAGTTCTTAACTATGAATACTAATCTTAAATGTAGGTAGATGATGTTCACCAGCCAAAAGGTCAAGTGGGGAAAGAAAAAAAAAAACAAGACCCAACTATATGCTGTCTACAAAAACCACACTCCACAAATAAAGATAGCATAGACTGGAAATGAAGGGCTGGAAAGGATATACAGGCAAGTATAAACCAAAAACAAGTAGGAGCTATACTCATATCATATAAGAAAAACTCTCAACCAAAAACTGTAAAAAGTGTCAAAGGACATTATATATTAATCAAAGGATCAATTCAGCAAGAAGATAGAACAATCATAAATATATAGGGTACCCAACACAAGATAAACTAGATATATAGAGCAAATGCTATTAGATGTAAAAAAATAGATAGATTCCAGTCCATTAGTAATAGCAGACATCAACACCCCACTGTCTTCAATGCATAGATCATCCAGGAAGAAATTAACAAATATATATTGGAGTTGAACCATACTATTGAGCAAATTGACCTAACAGACATTTATATATAATTTCATCATAGAGTACAGATTGTGCATTCTTCTCATCAGCACATGGAACATTCTCTAGAATAGACCATATGTTAGGCCACACAACAAGTCTCAATAAAATTAAAAATATTCAAATCATATCATGTATCTTCTCTGACCACAAATAAATAACACTAGAAATCAGCAACAGGAAGAAAAAATATTCATGTACAAGTGCATGGAATTATGCAACCTGCTACCGAAAAACCTACGAAATTAAAAAAATAAATCAATTAAAAAGGAAATTATTCTTGAAATAAGTGAAAATGAAAATATATCATATCCAAACACGTGGGATTCAGCAAAAGCAGTTCTTACAGGGACATTTAGAGTACAAAGTACTTACATTTAAAAGAAAGAAAGATCTCAAATAAATCATCTAATGATGTATCAGAGAAACTTAGAAAAATAATGGCAAACCAAACCCAAAGTTAGCAGGTGGGTAGAAAGAAAGGAAATTGAAACTAAAACAAAATTCAAAAAATCAATGAAACAAAAAGCTGTTTTTTTTAGAAGACAGGCAAATCATATACCAGACTAAAAAGGAAAAAAAGAGAATAAATTCAAATAAATAAAATCAGAAATGAAAAGGGGGTCATTAAATCTGAAACACTGAAATACAAAGAATTATGAGAAACTAATATGAACAACTATATATCAGCAAATCGGGAAACCTTGAAGTAATGTATAAATTTATGGATACATGTAAGTAACCAAGATCACATTAAAAACATACAGAAAATCTAAAACAGACTCAAAATAAGCAACAAGATTGGAACAATAATTGAAAGTTTCCCATCAAGGAAAAGTCCAGTATCTGACGGTTTGATAACTGAATTTAGAAGACATTTAAGAAGGTACTCACTCCAGTGCTTTTCAAACTATTCCAAAACACTGGACAGAATGAAACTCTGATAAACTCTGATACCAAACCTAAAGAATGACACACATGGAAAGAAAACTGCAGACCTGTATCTCTGATGAATGGAGACAACACTTCTCAACAAAATACTAGCAAACCAAATCCAATACCACTTTTACACAGATCACATGTTGCAATCAAATGAGAATTATCCCAAAGATGGAAGGGAAAATCAACATTAACAAATTAATAAATCATTAGTCACACCAACAGAATAAAGAACAAGAACCATATGTTCATCTCAAAAGATGCAGAGAAAGCATTTGATAAGATTTATCATCCCTTCATGATAAAAACTCTCAAAAAAATTAAGGTATTGAAGGAATATACATCAAAGTTATAAAGGCTATTTTAGCAAACAAGCAGCCAAATCACACTGAATGGGGAAAGGCTGAAGGCATTTCCCATCAGATCTAGAACAAGACAAGGATGTCTGTTTTCACCATTCTTATTCAACATAGTACTGGAAGTACTCGCAAGAGCAATGAGCAAGGGGAAAGAAATAAAGGGCATCAAATTGGAAAGGAGTCAAAATATTCACATTTGCAAATGACATAATGTTGTACATGGAAAAACCTAAGCACTATTAAAAAAACTGTTAGAACTGATAAACTAGTCAAAAAAGTTGTGGGTTATAGAATCAACATAAAAAACTAGCCTTTCCATACATTAATGATGAAATATATGAAAGGGAAATCAAAATAGAAATTAGATTCAGAAAAAATTCACATATTTAGAAGTGAGCTTAGCCAAATAAGTAAAAGACCTCTACAATGAAAATTATAAAACACTGATGAACGAAATCATCAAGGATTTGACATCCTCTGAAATCATCAAGGATGACAAAAAATTGGAAAGATGTTCTTCACTCATGGACTTGAAGAATTAATATCATTAAAATCTATACTATCTAAAGCAAACTATATATATATATATATATATATATATATATATATATATATCAAAATACTAATAATATTCTTTGTAGAAGTAAAAACACAATCATAAAAGTTATTTGGAATCACAAAGAATAACCAAAGCTATCCTGAACAAAAACATCATGCTAGAGGCATCACAATAGCTGACTTCAAAGCATACCACAAAGTTACAGTACTAAAAAAGCATGGTACTATCATAAACCTGACACATAGATCAATGGAATAAATAGACAGACCAGGAACTAATAACATACATACAGTCAACTGATTTTTGACAAAAGTGCCCCAACCATACAATGGAATAAAAGTAATCTCTTTGATAAATGGTGCTGGCAAAACTGGATGTATATATGTAGAAGAGTGGAATTAGATCACTACCTCTCACCATATGCAAAAATCAACTAGAGATGTATCAAAGATCTAAATTTAAGACCTGAGACTCTGAAGTTCCTGGAAGGATATGTAGGAGAAGTACTTCAAGACATTGGTTTAGGTGATGACTTCTCAGGTAAGACCCTCAAAGCACAGAGAGAAAAGCAAAACTAAACAAATGGGATTATACCAAATTCAGAAGCTTCTCACATCAAAGGAAGCAAGCAGTAGAGTGAAGAGTCGACTGACAGAATCAGGAAAAATATTCGCAAACTACCTATACAACAAAAATTAATATCCAAAATACAACAACTCAAAAACTTCAACAACAAATCAACAAATCCAGTTAAGAAACAGGCAAAGGACCTCACTACACAGTTCTCAGAAGAAATACAAGTGGCCACCATATATACAAAAAATTGTTCAACATCACTAGCCAATAAGGAAATGTAAATCAAAACCACAAAGTGATATCACCTCACCCCTGTCACAATGGCTATTTTCCAAAAGACAGAAAATAAAAATTGCTGGTAAGAATGTGGAGAAAGGGGAACTCATACACACTGTTCTTGGGAATGTAAATTAGTACACACACTGTGGGAAACAGTATGGAGATTTTTTTAAAACTGGAAGTAGTCTTGCCATATGATCTAGCAATCCCACTACTGGGACATGAACACATTATATCAAAGAGATACCTGTACCACCATGTTTATAACAGCACTGCTCACAACAGCCAAAATATAGAATCAACCAAGGAGTCCCATCATCAGGTGAACACATAGGAAATATTCAGCTATAAAAAATAATGAAATTCCATGAATTGACATCAAAATGGATGGAACTGGAAGACATCATGTTGACTGTAGTAAATCAGAGATAGAAAGAAAAATAGGCTGGCGCCGTGGCTCAACAGGCTAATCCTCCGCCTTGCGGCGCCAGCACACCGGGTTCTAGTCCCGGTCGGGGCACCGGATTCTGTCCCGGTTGCCCCTCTTCCAGGCCAGCCCTCTGCTGTGGCCCAGGAGTGCAGTGGAGGATGGCCCAAGTGCTTGGGCCCTGCACCCCATGGGAGACCAGGAAAAGCACCTGGCACCTGGCTCCTGCCATCAGATGAGCGCGGTGCGCTGGCCGCAGTGCGCCGACCGCAGCAGCCATTGGAGGGTGAACCAACAGCAAAAGGAAGACCTTTCTCTCTTTCTCTCTCTCTCACTGTCCACTCTTCCTGTCAAAAATAAATAATAAAAATAAAGAAAGAAAGAAAGAAAAATAATGTTCTCCCTTATATGTGAGAGCTAAAATAAATTTTTAAAAAGAAATCCCTGTGTGTATCAGTTTTGCTGTAAATGAAGCTTTCTCAAACTTTGTTTGGTATCTTTGTCAAGCAAATTGTTAAGAATGATAAACTGGGGCCAGCATTGTGGTGTAGCAGCTAAAACCACTCTAGGATGCTGGCAACCCATAATGCAGGCTGGTCCAAGTCTCAGCTGCTCCATTTCTGATCCAGCTGCCTACTAATGTACCTGTGAAAACACAGAGAATGGCCCAAGTTCTCGCACACTGCACCCACGTGGGAGAACTGGAAGAAGCTCCTGGCTCCTGGCTTTGGACCAGCCCAGCTCTGGCTATTATGGCCATTTGAGGAGTGAACCAAAGCATAGAAAGATCTCTCTGTCTCACTCTCTCTCTAACTCTGCCTTTCAAACAAATAAAAACAAAATCTTAAAAAAGAGTGATATACTACTATAGTTTTAATGGTCTGTGATTATTTTACAATTTACTGTATATGAGTGAAATGGATGTTTTTTGTTTGATTATTGATTATAGCCTCTGTCTATATTCCTGTTGAACCATGGTCATTTTACCTTTGATTTGTTGACCTCTTTACTTTGTCAAACATTAGGCCTTTGGCTAGAATTTAAAGTAAAAACATGGTATCTCAAAAAAATAATGAGAGAGAGAGAAAGAAAGAGAGAGAGAAAGAGGAAGGAGAAAGAAAGAAATTATCACTGCATTCTTAGAATTATATATATGAACTACATCAAATCTGAGTTTTTTTTTTTTGTCTCATGGTAATTTTTTTAATCTATAGTTCAAGAGATTTGGGAACTCATAACTGATTCATTGTGATACTCCAAGGTAAAGCCCTGGAGATTGCCTGTGTACATAGTGGATGTTCAGTAAATATTTGTTAAATTGCAAAATAAAATAATGTTAAAATTTCATATATATGGGGGACAATGATATGAGATAATTTGAACAATGTTTCTAAGTTAACTGTAATTAACTCTCAATGACAACTGCTGATATCCAGTACTGTGCTAAATCCTTTACATGGATTATTCCTTTCAATATTCAGAACACCCTAAATAGATAATGTTATTATCTATATTTTAAAATAAGCAAATTTAGACTTAGACACATGGAATAATTTTACAGTTTGTGCTCAACTCAAAACAACTAAATCTCATTCAAAAGCCAGTGTTCTTAACTGCTATGCTACATGGTTTCACTATGTCATCAGACTGAGGCCATGGTCAGCAAAAGAAAAGCCAGTCTTTTTGCTCCAGAAGGGAAGTGCTTAATATACATATGCAAGAACTTAGGAAGGGTCAAAAAAATCTGTTGGAAAGAAGGTCTAAGGAGGTTCCACCAATACCTCTGTCAGCAAAATCAGAGGCAAGTGATTATTTATTTACTTTAGAAACAGAGACAGAGAGACAGACAGACAGACAGAAACACAGGCAGAATTCCCATCCACTTGCTTATTCTCCAAATGTCTGCCAGGGTTGGGTGAAAGCTGAAGCTGGAAACGAGAGCTGGAAATTCGATTTAGGTCTCCCATGTGGGTGGCAGAAACCTAGTCACTTGAACCATTACCACTGCCTCTCAGGGTCTGGAAAAGTAGGAAGTTTGAGTCAGGAACCGAAGCCAAGAATGGAACCCAGGTATACCAGGGTGGGAAGACGTTCTATTCTAGCTCTTCTTAGCTAGACTACACGGCGACACCAGGTAAGCCTCTGCATTTCTCAAACTTCTCTGGAAAGCTTTCAACTGTCTCCACCTGCAGTAGGAAAGCAGGTTCTTTTCCAGAGCTTGCTGTGGAGCTTCCATGATAGTTCACTTCTGCTTAGGCATCTGCCTGCAACTGCTTCTCCAGAATACCGATTCCCTTTCTACCTTTCAATTTCACCCAGACTACACGCCAAAGCAACATAGACAAAGAGATTCTGGGAAATATGATTCCTAGCTTCCCTCCTATATTGCAGAATTGACCTTAGAAAGAGGAAATGAGGGGTCAGCAATGTGGCATAGAGAGTAAGGCGGATGCCTGCAATGCTGGCATCCCATATGGGCACCAGTTCGTGTACTAGTTGCTCCACTTCTGATTCAGCTCCCTGCTAATAGACTGGAAAAAGCAGGGGAAGACAGTCCAAGTACTTGGAGCCTGCACACACATGGGAGACCTGGAAGAAGCTCCTGGATCCTGGCTTTAGCCAGAAAATATCCTGGCTGTTGTCGTCATGTGGGGAGTGAGCCAGTGGATAGAAAATCTTCCAGTCTCTCTTTGTGTGTGTGTGCATGTATGAGTGTGTATGTAACTCTGACTTTCAAATAAATAAAAAACCTTGAAAAGAAGAGGGGGGAGCTTGAGAATGCCAAGCAGACAAGATAATACAAACTTCTTAGTTAACCAGCTATTTCATGTTGAATGTGGGTATTTATATATTCATATAGAGATATACAATACATATACTATATATTTTGGTAGATATGCAAACAATATAGCATAATAGTCAAGAGCATTGGCTCTTAATTCAGATGGCTTGTGCTCAAATGCTGGTTTCTCCATTTACTAACTGTGTGACTTTGAGAAAACAACTTAATCTACCAATGTTTCAGAGATTTTTAGTGGGAATAATACTATATTCCTTAGAGGGTTATAACTCATAAATATAATATAAATTTATAAATTACATGTAATATATAAACTGTTATATAAGTCATTTGCACATATATCTTTCATTCATAAGATTTAGGTTATATGTGTTTAATTCTATGATATATACGTATTAAAAAACAGAATTATGTTCAAGTCAATAAGTGAGATAAGAGGGTAAACAATAAGTTCAAGGATGTTAATTGTGGTATTATACATGGGATTAATTCTATATATTATTTGTAAAGAGAGCTCAGAATTATTAACTGTATTATTAAAAGAGCCAACAAAATTATTAACATTATATATGTTCCTGAAGGCATCCAGTTGGCTCTTCAGATACAGGGAGAGAGAGCTCAGGTGGAGGCAGAATTTGTGATGTTTTGTAGTAAATTCTGTAAATGCTTTGATTTATAACTTTTTTGTAAAAAATTATTTATAATACGTCACATTTGTACTTACATCATTCCATCTTTTACCCAGGATGAATGCCAAAAGTGACTGTCTCAGACTTCAGTGAAGTGAGCATTGTTGCTCAGGAGTGTCAAGAGGATAATATGAATAAGGGATGGGTGATATTTCTTTCTCCTCATGATCATTTTTCTGTATGTTAATGACTTGTTGGGTAGCTAGCAACGTAGTAGAACTGATAAATAAAGGTGTACAAGGTCCTTTTGCAATAAAACTGGTTATGACTTGAAAAAAAATTATTTATGTCATGCAATGACACTTGTTCAAAACACTAACATATCTATTCATTAACTAAAGTTGATGAATTTTTACTCTGAATTTTACTGTATTTTTAATATATTTTATTAGAAAGATAATAGACTATAACTACAAAAAGGAAAAGAACGAAAGGGAAAAAGAAAAAAGAAGGCAAAGACTTGCTCTTATATTCTTAATTGCTTTATTTCTTCCTGCTGCACTCTCTCTTTAATATTCAGTTATGCAGTACACTGGTCTTCTAAAAAATCTATATAATTATTATTTCAGATTATTTTCAAATTAGTTATGAAAAGTTTTTAATATTACCTATTAGCTGAGCCTCCCATCTTTTCCTAGGAAACTTGTTAGCCATAATTTAGTTTTAAAAATAGACATGTTAATTGAATAATATTAAAAATATTCTATGGCGGCCGGCACCGCGGCTCAATAGGCTAATCCTCTGCCTGCGGCACTGGCACACCAGGTTCTAGTCCCAGTCAGGGTGCCGGATTCTATCCCAGTTGCTCCTCTTCCAGTCCAGCTCTCTGCTGTGGCCCGGGAGTGCAGTGGAGGATGGCCCAAGTCCTTGGGCCCGGCACCTGCATGGGAGACCAGGAGAAGCACCTGGCTCCTGGCTTCGGATCAGCGCAGTGCACCGGCCACAGCGGCCATTGAGGAGTGAACCAACAGCAAAGGAAGACCTTTCTCTCTCTCACTGTCCACTCTGCCTATATAAAAAAAAAAGTATAGGATAGTTCTTTCCCATGGAGCAGCATGTGGACCTCAGTTTCAACTCTGTTTTTAACCTCTGGAAGTTGAATTTCTCTCTACCTTATTTGACCTCATGTACTCTCAAAGAGAATTGCAAGTATGTCATTGTCTATTTTTTAAATCATTTGGTCTCCCACATATCTTCCATATTTGGTGAAACATCCATCCTCATTTCCAGCTTCTCAGGAGGAAGAATACCTTTCTTTCTGAGGTGATTTTCAGCTTCCTCAGTGAATTTTACAGATGCTACTATATAAATTGTATTTTTTACATCAGGCCACTCCAAACTTAACAACACAAATGTGAGAAGAGCATGCATATATTTTTTCAAATGACACATTAATAAACCTGCAGACAGGTTTCAGTTTTATATATATTTGAAAGATTAGGTAAGTGGAGGTAATATCTCCCCCACACAGAATATTTAGATATGATTACTTCGGACTCAAGCTGTCAGTTTATTCTTAAAACACAAAGAGAATCAGGAGATTGATAAATGTCGTTTGCATGTCCTTTGAAATTATGATAGGTTCTTCTCTTTTGACAGCCTTGATAATTGATCTTGCAATGCTCTAGGAAAAATTGCTGGCATTTAAAAAAATCTATACCACTAACTCTCACAGATGCAGTTTTCAAATGCACAATTTTCTATCTGCCACAACACCATTTAACATTTATAAAATTTAATGCATTACAAATATCTTCCCTTTGTGTTGAGCAGTCCAACGTGGTAGAAATATACTTGTGCACATAGATTGGCTCTTCGTGCGAGTTTACACTATAGAGAGAACATCAATAATGATGTCATACTAAAGAGGGAGTCTGGGATTCCATACCGTTTCCCTTTAACCCACCTTTAAATTCCATATATAGCTTCATCTATCCCTATCTACACTTTATGACTGTAAGAATAAAAGAGATAATACAACCTTCTACATTTCTGCACGTGCAATTTGTGCCTAGATTTCTGGGTGTATTAACCCTACTGATAATCCAATGCCAAAAACAACACCAAACAGACAAAGTGCCTTTTAATGGAGGAAACAGAACTTTTTCAGGATCTCTGTAGTCCAGGTACATGTTGAGCTTTCCAATGAATAGAATCCAGTATCATGTGTTAAGCTATCCATTTTCCTCTTGAACTCTGCTTATAGCCCTGTAAATACCTGAGAGAAGCCTGATGTGACAAAAGAGAGCTTATGGGGCCATCCAGGGGGACTGGGTGTCTGTGAGCCCCTCAGACCTCGGAAGAATGTCTTGTGCAAGTGGGCTATAAGCTGTGACTGAGAACCTTGCTTTGAGACCTGCTGGCACCTCTCCCTACTGTAACATCCTGTTCTGTTCATTTGAGCCTGTAGTTTTGACCACATCTTCAAGCTCCTTGCAATTTCCTATCCAGAACTAGGGGTGGGTGCTGAGCCCACCTAAGAGGAATTGGGTTGTCTCCAAGAGACCCCCACTATCTTCATGGGCCCTAAGCCAATGAGCATACAGTATGTGAAACCCCCATCCAATGGGCACCTCCATAGGAAGACACAATGAAAAGACTAAATCCTTAAAAACCTCTTGCACTTCCTGAAAACCAGTGTCCCATTCCAATGCTCTATCTGGGCTCCTTTCAGACAAGATACTTTCCCTTTCACTTTGCAAAACAAAATTAAGTTTCTGCTTCTTTGCAAATTGTTTCCCAGCTTTTTATTCCTATGCCAAGCTGAGGAAAAGAACCTATCAAAAACTCTTGAGAAACCACCGTCCCCTCCACGACAGATCACAGCTTACTGAGGGCATATCTTATAAGCAGCTGTTTATAAAAGGGAAAGAGAAACCATGGGCTCTACCGTGGGTAGCCACTGCCACAGAGGTCCATCTTGACCAGAGAAATCTATCACCACTTAGCTCTCCAGCAGTGAACCCGTTTTCCTCACTGCAGCTCTTCAGTAAATTACTTTGTGATCGCCCTAGTTCCCAGATACATGGGACTCAAGCCTGTGTCGTTGTAATCTGCTTGATAGGAGTAGGAGTCAGGCCTACTGATTAAGATGCTCACATCCCCTATTGGACTAATTGGCCTTAAGTCCCAGCTCCGGCTTCTGGCTTTAGCTTCCTGCTAAGGTCAACCTTGGGATGCAGAAGGTGCTGGCTCAAGATCTCTGCCATCAACATTGGACACCTGGATTGAATTATCTCCCAGCCTTGGATGAGAGCTCTCTCTCTCTTTCTCTCTCTCTCTCTCTCTTTCATCTCTGTGTGTGTCTATCCCTCTGTTTCTCAAATAGTAACAAAAAACCTACCTGACTTAGACTAGACACTTACAGAACTGTACTTTGATCCAATACCATTTCCAGTAGGTGTCAAAACATCTACTTTTCCTGATAGCTTATCTCTACACAAATAACTGGATTATTAAGAGCACAGGTATGTAGCCAGCTTGGAGCTTCACCTGTGTCTCACAAGCTTACTATGAAGGGGGAGCGAGTGTTCTCTTCCTGCAAATGAGAATAGCAAGACTCAAGCCTCCTGAGCCAGAGAGCAAGTAAGTGACAGAGCCAGGTTTCCTGCACGTTCAGGTTACATGTAGATAGGTTACAAATATTTACTCACTTCCACAGACTGCTTCTCACTGGAGAGGCAAGCTGGGATCTGACCCAGAAACACAGCCAGGCCAACGGAATACACTTATGTGTTGCTGATAAAAATATTCTACTGAAAAAAGAAACTTTTTCAAGTACCCAAAAATAATGAATGTGACTTTAGCACTCAAAAAATTACCAACTTTTAGAAGTCAAACGCACACCTCCATATCGGTGTGTGACTCTCCCCTACTCAGGAATTTTAAAGCAGCTCCCACTTGTCTACACAACTTTTATGCTAAAGGTGATCAGTCTGAAGAATCAAAATAAGCCAAATTCCCTTCACATTTACATTTGGCTACATCATAATCAAGAAGGAATGTCCAGCATGGCCACCTACAGACAGATGAGCAGAGGATTAGATTGAGCGGACAGTAAATGCACTCAGATGTGATCCATCTTTCTCTGGACTGTGGCTACAGCCTCCTGTCTGAATCCTTGCATCTGTTCTGCCTCTCCCCTATTTGTTCCCCATGATATACTCATGCAATTCTTTTCAAAATGCAAACATGAGAAGTCTTCAAAGAGTTCACAAGAAAAGCATATTATGAAAGAATTATTCATAAATTCCAAAACATTTGTACCAAAAAAGGCTTCTTTAAATTCTGTTTTTCATGAACTTTTGAACTTTCCTCATATGATATTGCCTTTTGTCCTGAAATAGTATTCCTATCTCCTTGGCCCTTCACTTATTCATCTTCGTTTTTTGGATTTCGGGAACTCAAACACCACTTCCTTGAGAAATTTCTGGCCGTCTTGATCTGGTTAAATGCTGCCTGTACAGCATCATGAACTTCTTACTCATACGTTGTTACGGGTTGCAGTTTTATGTTAACAAGGTTAAGCAAACATTCTGTAGCAGTTTGCATTTGTCTTTCATTACCTCTCTAGTAGTTCCCAGTGTAGCTAATAGCACGATGTCAAGGCTTATGGTATTTGCTGAATGTAGTGAATGTAAGTGATCTGTTGAAGCAAATGGGAGTGGCAATTTGTGTTTACACCTGGACATGGTTAAATTTGACCCCAGTGGCCAACATTCATACAAGTGATTAAAGTAAATGTCAGTAAAATCTTTACAATGAGAGTTGTTTTGCAATATTATAAGGACCATAGTTTATATACAATCCCATGAAATATTTGAGATAATATATGATAAAAATGTTATATTTCTTATATTTATGAGATATTGCTATGACAGTTTCTGTTATAACATATTTTATCAAGCTGTCTATGTACATTGCACTTAGGAAAATTATTCCTCCTTGATTGTAACTTGTTTATTTCTCTCATCCATGGAAATAGAAGTGAGCGGCTATTTTGCCTTGAACATGTACTGAAGTAACTGAAATATCATATGGAGCAATATGCCTGGCTATTGCACTACTTAATCTCCAAGTAGAGCTGGATCACTAACACTCTTCTTTTCCTAAGTCTATGTATTACAGAGTTACAACCTAACAGCAGATCATGGTGCTAGTGTGCATGCAACAGTCAAGACACATAGTCAAAGAAATCTTTTGTTTCTCTTCTCTTTTTTTTCTTTTAACATGGTGATCATCAGAACAAATTGATTTTGTTTCTCAGATTGCTAAAATCCTCCCAACACTTTCTTCAACACTGGTGCTGAATAAATCATTGTAATGTTTCCCTGAAGTGAATTGAAAATTAATTTACACAACCAAGATGATCCTCCTAATAACAGGGTACATGGAATGGGGAAATTGGAAATCATTACCCAGCAAACATTATCTGCATTATTTTTGTAGCTGCTTTAGATTGCATTGTAATAGAAAATTAGGAGACCGGCTGTGAAGAAGTTTAAGAGGGTCCCCTGAAGAGCGTCTGCTTTAAAATTGATTCTTTAAGAAAGCATTAAAAAGCTATTGGAATTGATTGCCTGCTAATATAAAGGAAAAACTCTTCGCCACCATTTGAGTTAAAAAAGAGCATCTTCATTCATGCATGTTATTAAAACTACTGGCCTGAAAGCCCCTGTAGAAAGATAAAGGATATGGATGGGATATTAAAATGGCAATCTTTACCTTATCTGGGATTTAAACTTAATATGTTGCTTTTATTAATTTAGCAGAAACCATTAGTTAGGATGTCAAGAAGCGGATTTACAATTAAAATGCTATAGAATTGTGGTATCTTTAATAAACAGTGGACCAGGAATTCTTCATTAATCTTCCAAGCATGAGGCACACCCTTACAAAGAATAAATATTGAATTTACACTTGTCGTTATTGCTAAGTTGTCTGTGCAGCTGCAGCAAAAGTCATAGCTGATAATACTTCTGATTAGTTCCTGAAACTTCCCCTGAAATAGCATAATGACCAATCAGATCCCAGAAGTTGGCCAGATAGAAAATGGCAGTGACCATCTTAAAAAATACGCGTATTGAACTTTTAATGGTTTCTATGTATCTGATGCACTGGGCTATTTGAAATGACATTGTAGACCGATAGACAAGCACAGAAGTAAACGCAACAGGGTGCCTTGGCACTAAAGTTTTCTCGTCTTACAACCTTTTGATTTTAACCACATTCAGTGGGAAATTGCCTTGTCTCTTTTAATCCATGATAAGTAGGACTACTTAACAGTGAGCAATAATGAGTAAGAAATGCCTTTTTGAATAAAATATATCTTTGTCTTTAAAAGTTATCTTGGAATTTGGTTAAACATCACCTCACCCCAATCACTCTTTATCCCTCTCCCTCTGTGTTAATGGACTATGAATGATTTCCAAGGGATAACCTCTACCAGCAAACTAGAAGCTAGAATTCTATTTCCATCAAGAAAATTACAAGCCAGCACCACCTTGGAACCGCCCTTCCTCTTGGTGCATCATCCTGTCCCTGGTGATGTAGTGACATTTTGGAATCTCAATTATGAATGCCTTGGAGATCCTTGGCATGAGCATTGTAGAGAATTTTGGAATATTCTCACCAACTCTATGACGTGTTTTCATATATCTGCTTCAAATACTAACACGAATCTAATTTTATTTTATTTTATACCAGAACAATTATTAGTAAATAGCATTAATCAAGGATAACCGCTTAAAAGCCAGGATCAGAGTTAGTCTACAAGGCATTATTATAGACTCTCGATATATTTTCATGTTGATGATAAAGATAAATGTATTTTATAATGTAAATAGATAATAAAATAAATTACTATAAATAGTAAAATTCAAGTTATCTTTATTACAATTTGCACTTTCTGATTACAGAAGACATATATGATCTTGATTAAAAATTTTTTCATGACTAAGATAGTAAGTGAAAATTCTTCATAAACTTAACTGCACAAAGGCAACCAATTTTAACAAATCTTTGTCTGCAGATATAAAAGCAAAGTTACTCTTTTTCAAAAATGAGTTCATACTATTTTTAAACTTACCTTTTCCCAGACAACAGAAGCAAGATGACTTACTAACAAATATAATATTTCTTTATTATGCCTCTCAATTCTGATAATAAAAGTCAAGAACAAAACAGCAAAAGAAACAGTAAAAGAAACCTGTACAGCACACGACAACCATACCAGTGTGTCTCTCTGATCAGCCTTTTTCATGTCCAAGTTTCTGGGTTTCTGTAAGTTCATATTGTTTAGATTCTACTCAAATGTTAGTAATATTAAGTATAACTCCATAACTAAAACTAAGAAAGGCACAAAAGAGGGAAGTTGATACACATATTTTATTTTTTTATTTTTATTATTTTTTTAATTTTTTTGACAGGCAGAGTGGACAGTGAGAGAGACAGAGAGAAAGGTCTTCCTTTTTTTTCCATTGGTTCACCCTCCAATGGCTGCTGAGGCCGGCATGCTGCGGCCGGCGCACCGCACTGATCTGAAGCCAGGAGCCAGGGGCTTCTCCTGGTCTCCCATGCTGGTGGAGGGCCCAACACTAGGGCCATCCTCCATTGTACTCCCAGGCCACAGCAGAGAGCTGGACTGGAAGAGGAGCAACCAGGACAGAATCCGGCACCCCAACCGGGACTAGAAGCCCAGGGTGCCGGCGCCGCAGGCGGAGGATTAGCCTAGTGAGCCGCGGCGCCAGCCATATTTTATTTTTAAAGAATAAAATAAACAATACAGATTACCAATGGATATTATGTGTCAGTTGTACTATAAATATGTATTAGACATGTTCTAATGTTTCTGATAAGGATAAAAAAATCACATTGTTAAAATATAGGCAAGCACAACTCAAATAACCTTCAACATACAGATGGATAAATAAGTTATGCTATGTCAAGACAATGGACTATGTTTTAGTATTAAAGAGAAATGAGCTATCAAGCCATGAAAAGAATGGAGGAAACCTGAATGCATATTACTAAGTGAAAAAAGCTAATCTGCAAAGGCTTCACACTTATGACTCCAGCTTTATGACATTCTGAAAAAGGCAAAACTATGGAGGGCATAAAAAGACCAGTAGTTGCCCACAGATAGGAGGGATGGATGAATAGAAATAACACAGAGAATTGTCAGAGCAGTGAAAATAATCTGTATAACACTATAATGGCAAATGCATACACATTATTATATATATACATATATATAGATATATTACAAAGCCATAGTATGTGCAACAGCAAGAGTGAACTCTAATGTAAACCATGGATTTTGGATATCATGTGTTAATGTAAATTCATTAAATGCAACACATTTACTAGTGTGATCAGAGATGTTGATAAGGGGATTATGCATGTATAGGAGTTGGGTTAAATAAGGGAAATTTCTGTACATGCTTCTCAACTTTGCTATGAAAAAAAACTGCTCTAAAAATAAAATCTTAGAATATAAATGAACGGTATCAGATTATTTTTAAAGTCCATTATTAATATCATTTTTTTCCCAAGTTCTTTAATCGATTTTATTTTTTACATAAAAAGTTCAGTAAAAATTGGATAAAGTAAAGTGATTTTAAGCATTTTATTATAGATTGTAACTTTTTCAGATTACAGAAGTCAGGTACAATATAGGAGACATCTGTATCTTTTTCCTTGTGTGAGTTTTCAAATTTTCCTTTTTCATTCAAGCCCTCATGGGTTAGAAATTAAAATTTTCTGTTCCATATAATACTCTAGCACAAATAATAACTTCCACTATCAAATTATTAGATATTAAAATTATTCTATGTTGAACAGTAAAATGTATTTCACAATCGCAAATAAAAGAAAGCAGCATAAAGACATAAACACTTACAGTGTTAGTGGCCTAGAACTAAAGTGAAATGACAACCATTTAAAAAGGTTGATTTCTTTATAAATTATGCTTTCTTATTTATTTAGAAAGAGACTCAATGTGTCTCACTCATCAAAGAAGCACCAAAACTAGAAACTCCTTCAATAATTATAATGGATAGAAACGTCTAAACTTGTGGAAAACATAGTCTTCTAGAGGAAACTAATTGGTAAATGCATCTAAAATTTACTCTATATACCAAAAATCCAGGGGAGAAAAAAAGATACAAATGGGGTCATATTAAACCATACTGAGAGATATAGTCCTTGCCCTCTAAGAGAGTCAGAAATTAGTTGGGGGAGGATTGTCCATAACCTTGAATTAGTAGAGCTGTATTCTCCCTTCTCATTCCTTTCTATATAAATCCAATTGCAGGGCCAGCACTGTGATGTAGCAGGTTGCAGCATGCAATGCCAGCATCCCATATGGACCTGGTTCACGTCCCAGCTGATACATTCCAATCCAGCCCCCTGCTAATGGCCTGGGAAAGCAGCAGAAGATGGCCCAAGGCTTGAGCCACTCAGGTGAGAGACCTGGAAGAAACTCCTGGCCCCAGGCTGCAGCCTGGCCTGGTCCCTGCCGTTGCACTCATATGGGGAGTAAACCAGCAAATGGAAGATCTCTTTCTCTCTGTCTCTTTCTCTCTTAACCCTGCCTTTCAAATAAATAAAGAAATCTTTTAAAAAAACTCTTTTAATCCAGATCACTACTCAACTTCCAACACATAAATGAGAAAGTCCAACAGCATATCAGCAGAAAGAAGTCTGTGAAAGGCATGTGTCTTAGGTGAGTCTGCACAAGTAAGAACTCAGAAAATGTAATGAACAGAAAATTAGCTTTGTCATCATCATTAGAAATTGATGGAAGAACACAGTAAAGATTAATACACTTCACCTTTATTGCCTAGTAAGTTGGTTTCCAATAAACAATGAGCACACAGCAAAGGGGTTTCATCTCTTAGAAACCATCACACACACACACACCCCCACACACACACACACACATGCACGCACACATACTCACTCATACATGAAGCAAGTCAAATCATTCCATTTTATGTTGAAAGGTAAGGTCAATGTCAAGCTTCCTTAGAGATATTTAAAATAAGAAATTTAGAAGCTCATATTTCACATGTGTCCTTTTAAAAAAGCATTCTCACTTTTCTTTCCTTAATTATCATGTGAAAGGGATTGAATAAATTGAAACACTAGCAAAAAGAGGACATTCTCTTTAATGAGAGCAGATATCTTCCTTTAACTATTTTTATCAGATCTGGAAAATGACAGCTACTACGTCATTAGTGGCAGCCACAGAAGAAGGACCCCTACTCTGAATGGCAACTCAGTCATGCTAATCATTCTCCCTGATAATGTTGCCACTGTCAAGAAAAATTATTTGAACAGAAGAATCTTGAACATATGGCTTGGAGACAAGTTAGAAATGGAAAACTCCATGAGAAGAAAATTGCAAAAGTCAGTCCCCAGCTTCACAGCACAGGCTGGCATGGATTGCTCACCAGCCCTACTCTGCAGCTCAGGGATAGATAGGTACAGTTCTCCCACACGTATGTTAGCCATGTAAGCCAAACTACTTCTACTCTCTTGATGTGGGCCAGACTCTTGCTGGCTGCTCTGTATGGTGACCCCAACTTTGTAAGTGGTGAGAGGCAGCACATCTCCACTCAACTTCAAGTAGAATCATTTCTAGATTGTGTTGGATGAAAAAAATGTTGTCTTCTATTCCCTTCCCATTTTCTCTTTTCTCTCTTGTATTTTTTATTAATAAAAGGAAAATAGATTTCATGTATTTCATAGGTACCATTCTAACAAAATAAATATTCATATCTTCAGTATGTTTGAGAAGTAGACAAAAGAAACATGTTCCTATTGTTTAGGCTGAAATTATATTCAGGGCTACATCTAGCAAGTAATGGGCTCCTCATAGCAGGTGATGGATTCTGTATCCCTGCTCAGGATCCATTCAGTGGAGCATACCAGCACTCTGTCACAGTTTGTGGGGAGAAGTATACCCTTTTATCTTTTCTGATACTTTGGATTCTAATATTTGAAATTTCCAACAAACCATGGTTGTCCATCATTGGTGAAACAACGATACAGTTATTTATTATACAATTTTCTTGATATGCTTAGTCTTGTTATACAACCTGCCTTATAAAATTTAATATTAGAGGTTGAGATTCTTGTGGGTGATGAAAATGGGACTCAGGCATGATTTGACTAGTGTCGCAGAATCCATCTGTAGTAGAAATTTCTACCCCTTGCAGCACAGTGTCCTCTCCTTTCTTCTAGAAGTAAAACTGGTTTTCTATTTTCCATTCCACACTGTAGAGGATTCTGGCTCACACGTGGCCCTGCTTGCCCCTAACCTAACAAATATAGGCAAGTCACCAGCAGAACAGAGCCAATCCAAAAACTGGTCTAGGAATGACCCTGTGATTCTTACAGAACCAGAAGTCAGGCAATGGCTATGGATGCTGGGTTAGAAAAGATCTTTCTGCTTTTATGAGAGTGAGTGCTGTGGCATGTTTATTTTGGGTGTTGGTGGCCTTCTTTGTGACTACACAAACATAATCTACTGAAGAATAAACCCAGTGTTAAGGAGAGCAAGTCTGAGGGATGGAAAGACAGTGAATCATATGACATCTTCTGAATGCAGCTGAAGCTAGTGCCAATCCTTGGAAACGCCAGTTGTAAAAGCCAATAAATCCTGATTTGTTTAAAGCAGAGTTGGATTTCTAGTAATACAACAGGGAAAGCCCTGCCTAATCTGATATTAAAGGCAGAATTTCTTCCAGTCTCTCTGATTATATGGCCATACCAATTACTGTAATTCTTCCTAAAAGACAAATTAGAGATGGGGGTCTTATCATTATTAACAGTGTAAACAAGAATCATGATCAAATGTAGAAATCACACCTAAATGCCCCATGTGTCGCCCCATCATGGTAATCAGCATTTCTGTCCTAACTACCTCTTTACATGTTTCTCTGTGAATTTCTTAATGGCGAGGATTGTTTCCTACTTATACTTAGAATCTTTTTGATGACCACAGTCCCTAGGACTTAGAAAGTGCTCAATAAATGTATTTTTGGAAAAATGCAAGTATTTGTTAACAATTACCAAGAAGAAAATTTTACCTGCTATTTAAAGTGAGCACTCTTGTCCAAGATAGTTACACACCCTGCACTCCCACTTTATCCAGATCTTTGTTTTCAAGAAATGATCAATATCTGATAGCTTTCCCCACCACTTGTTCATCACTCTTCTCCCCTTCTTCCTCTAGTTTTCTTCATAATACTTATTTATAGCTTCTTATTTGTCTTCTTTCACTAGAATGTGTACTTCCTGAGTGCAATTCCTGGCCTATATAAGGCTCTCAGAAATGTTTAATTAAATATTTACAAAGTAAACAGAGTAACTGGTAGTGCATGCAATTCTACACTCCTAATGCCTTCCAACATGTTTTTGAGAGTCATTCACTATTCCATAATTAAAAACATGACAATTAAACCTAATGTATTCATATTCCAATAACAACTATATATTTTAAAGTTATGAAACATTTTCCTAAGTAAGGTATCTTGTCCTTGTATGAACTCTGAATCTAAAAATCTTCTAGTCAATCAATACTGGTAATCATATTAACACAGTATCACCTTAATACCACGCAAATTCAGACATCTGTTTTCTCATGTTGTTATGGTAATTATATCTAGCCTAGATTAACTGTAAAAATATATTGAGGCTTAGGCTTGGGGCCAGCATTGTGGCATAGCCACAATGTAAAAAAGTAAAGCCACCACCTGCAATGTTGGCATCCCATATGGGCACTGGTTCGTGTTTTAGCTGCTTCATTTCTGATCCAGCTCCCTGCTAATGGCCTGGGGGAAGGCAGCAGAAGATGATTCAAGTGTGCGGGCCCCTGCTACACACGAGGGAGATGTGGAAGAAGCGTCTGTCTTTGGCCTGGCCCAGACCTGGCCATTGATGACCAACCAGCAGATGAAATATCTCTCTCCCTTGTCTTTCCCTATCTGTAAGTCTGACTTTCTAATAAATAGTTTATATATATATATATATATATATATACACACACACACATATATATATATGTGTTGAGGCTTAATGAAATCTAGATATATGTCATGACTGATCCATATAAGCTGCCCAAAAGTTACATTAATTTATTTGACTTTAATTTTTATATGACATAATATAATTAACTAGAATCTTCAATTTCTATATAAATGTACATGCAAAGCCCAAGCAATGATTACTTATTAATAATTGCTTATTAATAAAATTACATTTTAAAAGCTACAATTTAAAAGTCTATATTTAAATGAAAGAATTCATATGAAATTTTTTGTAATGAAAAGTGACAAAAAATTGATATTATTTATTTAGTAGAGACAGCATTGCATTTTTATTTCTTCCTTCAATAACCTTCCCACTGTATTGACATCTTCAGAAATGATGCCAATCATCTTCATTCCCTGCCTCTTAGCTTATGTGCCTAATATTTTCTCTTTTTGTTAATTTTATGGCTATTGAAAATGACTTACTTGGTATTTTTCTATGATTACTCTGAACTCCATAAAAAAATCTTATATACAATTGCAGTACAAATCACTAGCTCTAAGTAATTAAAATAATAGTGCAATTTATCTATTTGATTCCCTCAATGTCACAACCTATTCGTCCTTTTCTGCCAATAATGATAAAGAACAGATGTGATTCTACATGGGGTACACTGGACAATAGATGCACCCTGAAGCCAATTCCCACTTTAAGAAGAAACAGAAAAGAGAAAGCACTCCCCCTCCAATATAACATTTCTTTCCAACAAAACAAGTGTTGGAATAAAAGTCAAAGAAGAGAAATTGTGGGAGAAAAGGGTCAGATGTGCAAGTGATTTTCATCTGTAACAAATGCAGATGACTTATAATGATATAATAAGTTCCCTCACCCAGGGATTACTTCTTTCTATTTAAAAAGTGTGAATGAAGTTTCTGCTTATACTTCTCTATGCAAACGAGTGAATTGATCTGGTTTCTGTCTTACTTATTAAAATGGAGTTTAACAAGCCATTGCCCCAGTCTGCAAAGAAGAGACAGGTATGTAACATTTAAAACAAAGAGATGGAGCCATGAAAAATATCACAAAAATGGAACCCTGGGGGTGGGGGGCAGCAGGCAAGCAAAGATGCTGCTTGAAATGCCTTCATCCCGTATTGGAGAGCCTGAATTTAAGCCCCAATCTGTTCTGATTCCAGTTTCCTGCTAGTGTTCACCTTGGGAGGTAGTAGTGTCTGACAACCCATATAGCAGGATCTCTGCCACTCATGTAGGAGGCCTGGATTGAGTTCTTGTCTCCTGGCTTTAGCCTGTTCTAGTTTTGGCTGCTACAGACATTTATGGACTGAACCAGTGGGTTGCAGATCTCTATCTCTCTGCCTTTAAATAAGTTATATAAATAAATAAAAATAAGTCCTAAGATTTTTGGCTTTGAAAATTCAATAAAGGGGCTGGCGCTGGGGCATACCATATAAAGCCACCATCTGCAGTGCTGGCATCCCACATCGGTGCCAGTTTGTGTCCCAGCTAATGCACTCCCAATTCAGTTCCCTGCTAAAGTGCCCAGAGAAGCAGCAAAAGATGACCCAAATCCTTGGGTCCCGGCACCCACATGGAAAACCCAGAAGAAGCTCCTGGTTCCTGGCTTCTAATTAACCTATCTCTGGCCATTACAGCCATTTGAAGAGTGAACTAGAGGATGGACGATCTCTCTCTCTCTCTCTCTCTCTCTCTCTCTCTCTCTCTCTCTTTCTTTCTCTCTCTCTTTCTCTCTCACTCTCTGCCCCTACCCCGTAACTATGCCTTTCAAATAAATAAAAAAATCTTGAAAAAATTCAATAAAAATCAAAGGTAAGCTTAAGTAGTCTGGACTGTACTCTGACCAAATGCTCTTCACTTAGAGTTTATAAAATTACCCAAAATATTTTAATTTAATACTTGAGCATAAAAAATGACTGGATCCTATTTGTTTTCTAAAGCTCATACTAAGATCCCTGGTACTGGATTATGTGAAGAAGTATATCTACTTCTGATTACTCATTCTCACTAGTGCACAGAGGATAATTTCCAAATGATATTCACTTTCAAATTGAGACCAAAAGATGGAAAGCCATTATAATTACAGCTGTATTTGGGAAGACAAATTTCTTCCTTGAAGTTCTACTTTCTTTTGAAAAAGATTCCCCTTTCTTTGCTATTCTAAACATGAATCATAACTCAACTAGACTCCATACAAGAATGAATTTACACACCTGGATAAAAATTTCTAGCTCTCTATTTACTTCACACATTCTATAAATCTACGTTTATACAGGAACATTAAAATTGAGGTATTTTTCTCCATAGAAATTTCTGGAACCATTTTTCAGCCCTTCATCCTCCAGTATAATATTTTATACACACAATATTGTTTTTGACTGCATGTATATCCCTAAGTAGTACAGTTTTCACTCCATCTGAATAAATATGAAGAAATGTTTCTTTACTACACTTGAATAAGAATCGCTACTAGTCAATTTATAATTTACACTAGGACAGTCTTATAAATGCTAGCGTCGTAAAATATTCCCAAAGCTGAAAAAGTTAATAAGTAAATCATTCTAAAACTAGAGCTAATAGCAGAAATTTAGTCTTTTGCTCATATTCTCAAATAAGGTTACTCAGTTCACTACCTGGTGATTATCTTTGCTTCTAATCCACAACTCCACAAAGTCTTATTTTTAATAGCAGTTTTTAATCTAGTTAAAGTTGGCTCACTTACTCAACACTTATCCCACAGAACATAAAATTTAAGAGCTACATTGCTCAAAAATTAACAGTACCCAGGGACATGTAATGTACAAGTTGTTTTAAGAATTCCTAACAATTTTGACTTATAATCTAGAAATAAAACACAAGGTGGCATTTGGGAAAACTCAGAAAAAAATTTTTTAAATCTTTATTTATTTGAAAGGCAGAGTGACAGAAAGGGGGAGGGGGAGGAAGGGAGAGTTGGAAGAACTAAAGAGAGAAACAGAAACAGAGAGATCTATCCACTGGTTCGCTTCCCATGTTAACACAATGTGGGTGGAAGGATCTCAAGTACTTGAATCGTCACCTGCTGCCTTCCAGACAAATTAGCATGGAGCTGGATCAGAAGAGAGCCGCTGTGACTAGAATCAGCAGATATGGGATGTGGGCGTCCCAAGCAGTGGTTAACCTGCTGTGCCACAGTGCACACTCTTAAATGTTATATTTCAAACATTAAGATATGGAGATGTATTTCTACCCCTCTCAATTGATGAACCATGTATAAACATTTTTAGAAATCTTTCTAAGTTATTCTGATGAATATCGAGTAACAAGATCAGTTATGGCAGAGTCTCTACCCTGATTAAAAAATAACTTTCAGTTGTTTTAGGAAATCAATGGGGTGAAGATGTGGTGATAATAAACCATTGTTTCTCAAATTTCAGTATGTACCAGATTTATCTTTGGTTCTGTTAAACATATATGGTTCTGGCTGGAACCCAGACCCCAGCCACTCAGGTTTCAAAGGTCATAGGTAGAGACTGAAGACCTGGGGATTCTGCTACAGTGTTGTTCAGATCATATTCAAGGAAAGTCACTCAAATATAACACACTATCCAGTTTTTTATTCTATTATTTCATAGGTGATAATGTTTAACAAATCAAGTCACCATGAATATCTTGCAAAACTGAATCAATTTATAAGCTCATTTTTTTTTTTTTTTTTTTTTTTTTTTTTTTTTTTTTTTACAGGCAGAGTGGACAGTGAGAGAGAGAGAGACAGAGAGAAAGGTCTTCCTTTTGCCGTTGGTTCACCCTCCAATGGCCGCCGCGGCCGGCGCGCTGCGGCCGGCGCACCGCGCTTGTCCGATGGCAGCAGCCAGGAGCCAGGTGCTTTTCCTGGTCTCCCCATGGAGTGCAGGGTCCAAGCACCTGGGCCATCCTCCACTGCACTCCTGGGCCACAGCAGAGGGCTGGCCTGGAAGAGGGGCAACCGGGACAGAATCCGGTGCCCCGACCGGGACTAGAACCCGGTGTGCCGGCGCCGCAAGGCGGAGGATTAGCCTGTTGAGCCACGGTGCCGGCCTATAAGCTCATTTTAATGTGCTTTCATTACAGTATTGATCAACGTTCTTGCTGCTTTACCAGCACTGGATAAATGTTCAGGGCAGTTTGAAAAGCATCTTCTTCTTGACTCCTTTGTGACGTACTTAGTAACTAAGACACTTTGGATTCACCTTTAAAAAGAAAACAGAGCAGAACACAAAAAAAAAAAAAAAGGAAAGGAAGGAAAATGATTTTTTTTTAGTTGTTACACACCTCAAGCTTTGTGTCTTATATTTTGTTTTTTTAATTTTCCTTAAGGGAGAGAGAGTGCTTATATATGTTAAAATTTTTATTTTATGATTTTTTTTAATTTAAGAGACAGTGAGTCACAGATACAGACTCACAGAGCAATCATCCTCCAGTTCACATTTCAAATACCCACAATGGCCTGGGACAGACCAGACCAAAGCCAGGATCTAGAAACTCAACCCAGGTCTCCCACGTGGATAACACTGACCCAGTGACTTGAGCCATCACTGAATGTCTCCCAGGGTGCACATTGAAAAGAAGCTGGAATCAGGAGTAGAGCCAGACCTTGAACCTAGACTCTTCCATATGGAATGTGGGCCTTATACCTGGTGTCTTCATTGCTAGGCCAGATCACCACACTAAAATTTATGTTTTAAAATTATTAGAAGCTTCAACTCATGAAGGTACACACATGTAACACCAACACACATGTACACGCTCAAGAAAATGTTTGTATTCTACTCATTATTTTCTTCTTTTTAAAATTTTACTCATTTTAGCTAAATGTAATGATGTTGTTTGTGAAAATGAGCCACTAAGAAGACAATTAAAATCACGTCTGTTTATCCATAGAGAAATTTTTTTAAATGAGGGTAGAAACAGAGTTCTTTAAAGGAAAACGCACACGATAGATATTTTTATGTCAGTAAGCACTTGGGTATTAAATGTCAATGTTCCGGCAAAATGTACATGCCAAATGTAACACCTTAGAAAACCTGTCCCATTTGCTATAGGATATATAACAATGTTAGCCAACATATAATGGATATGCAATATTTACCTTTGTTTTGCTATTTAGATGAAAGTTTTCATAGCAATGTTAATAAAACTTTATATTTGTACTTTAAAAATTCTTTAGTTTTATAAATGAGAGCAAGTATTTTATTCATGTGAATTTTAGTCCCTTCTTCCAAATGGAGCTTTGAAATTCAACACTAAAACAACTGAATCTTGCCACCCTAAAAACAGGTGCACCTGGAGAAGATCAAAGTTCTCATTGACCTTGGGAACACAGCAGTTTCCATGAGATAATCTCAATTAGGGAAAAAAAAATATGTGAATCAACATTAACTGCACTTAGCCCACATCAGGGATGATTGCTCCCTTGGCACCAGTTTGATTTTTGAGCTAAGAAATTTGGCCTGAACTTCCCCATGCTCAGCCAGGACAGACTGATAAAGAGTGAAATAATCAGTTGTTCCATATTTCTAAATTTTACAAAATATGTCCCTTATAAGTTTGCTTTCAATGGCAATATGAATACAGAAAGAACACGTATGATTTTATACAGTTTCTTCTTCTGAAATAAATTCTCTTTGCATTTGAGAGCATTGAGCTTGACAAATACCAGTAGAAATAACTACTAACAGATTTACAAATATAGATTCCCTACTTTGAACTAGGAACTGGAGTAGTTTTACATCTTTTCTCTCTGATGCTCATTCAATCCCTCTATTCCCATTGTACAATGGAAAAATTAGGAATCAGAGAGGTTGAGAGGATTGACCATTGGCAGATGAATTACAGGATCAACAAAACACATAATACAACAATAGTCTATAAGCATACATCCATATTTTCCACCTTTTATAAGGTATTTAAAAAGCAAAGCTTTTATATAATATTTGCTCTAACTGTGTGATAGGTATTTTTTTTTTACAGGCAGAGTGGACTGTGAGAGAGAGAGAAACAGAGAGAAGAAAGGTCTTCCTTTTTTTCCCGTTGGTTCACCCTCCAATGGCCGCTGTGGCTGGTGGACCATGCTGATCCAAAGCCAGGAGCCAGGTGCTTCTCCTGGTCTCCCATGAGGGTGCAGGGCTCAAGCACTTGGGCCATCCTCCACTGCACTCCCGGGCCACAGCAGAGAGCCGGACAGGAAGAGGAGCAACCAGGACAGAATCCGGTGCCCTGACCAGGACTAGAACCCGGTGTGCCAGCGCCACAGGCAGAGGATTAGCTTGTTGAGCTGTGGCGCTGGCCATCATAGGTATTATTCTGAGTGCTTTATATTCATTAGTTCATTCAATATTTCTAATATCTATGTGGGGAATATATTATTACTATTCCCATTCTACACTTGAGAAAATTAAGGGACAGAGATCAATAACTTGCCCAAACTAAAAAGCTGATAAGTGAAAGACTTTATGAATTAACACAGGTAACTGGCTCCAGATTATGTGCTTTTAACCATGATGCTATGTGAATATTAAGTAGGTTCCAAATAGCCCTTTTTACATTTAGTTATTAAAATGTACAACTCACACTCCTTGTACATAAGAATTTATCATAATACTACAGAATGTCAATGTAATTCTGGTTGATAGAAAAAAATACCCCAATCCTTTATCTGCCAAAAATGAGCATTGGCAACCAGACACCAGAGATATCATGCTGTGTAAAATGAACCCTGGGTCTTTCCATCAGTTAAGAAATTTCTGAGTAACAAGCAGTTCGTAGTAGGTAAAGATGTTTTTTGCAAACCCTGTAGCATATCTAAATGGTACAACAAAGAGCAAATGGGAGGAGGTACAGAAAAGCAACATTGCAGTACTGGGAGAAGTGACATCCAACATAATTTCCATTAAGTTGCCTTGTTGGAGTTATAAAATCATACGTGTGATGAATGAAGATAAATATAATGAATCTGATAAGAAATAAATGTATACAAGGTAGCATACCAGTTAAAAAAGATGAAAAATCTAGTAGTGAAATTCTCTTAGAATAATAAGGAAAAGAGAGGATGTTTATCATATCTAATAGTTTCTAGTCAGTGTGTCAAATTTGAAGCAGAGAAAAAGAGATGATTATCAATCTGTGTTATGAGAATTGGTCATGATGTAACAGCTTGAATTCAGAGATGCACTTGACAAAAGTCCTAAGATGTGTTAGCAAACAGTAATTCCATTAAAAGAAAAGTAGGTATCTGCAGAGAAAAAAAATTACACTGTACTTTTCACTTAATAGAAAATGCTGCCATAGAATTAAGACATATACACAGCCAAGATCCTAAGTGTTGAGCTCCTCTCACATGGGAAGCCTCTCTGAGCACTGGTGTTGTTTTCTCCCTCCCTCCCTACTCCTCAGGGAGGTCAGCCTGGATGATTACCGGGTTGCTATCACAGCAGCTGTCCCTGTTTGCATGGTGCTGATTTTCTGCTTGCAAAAAGCTACGAATTCCTGAGAGATAAGATGCTGTGAGGTAATATTAAGTCTGAATCTAGTCTTCAGGGAGGGCAGGCTTATTGTGTAGTAGGAAAAACTAAGTTGTTTTTTAGGACTTTGATTGTTGTCACTGTCCTTTTGGTTCTTAATAACCACTAATACTTTGAAATGAGTTATTTGTAAAGACATAATGAAGAGAACAAATAACTTTAAGGAAATTGTCAGCGCCTTCCTTGAGATGCTAGCATATAGTTGAATGAACAGAAACAGTTGAAGAAAGGTAAGAGACCCACATGTAAAATGAATGCAGTGTTTTCTTAACCTAAATAGATAATATTGTCTTGAAAGTTTACTAACTTCATTCAGGTTTTAAGTCTATTAAGTGACAATTTTAAAAGTTCCTTTTTGGCCTCTTTCTTTCAATGACCTGATCCATCCATAAGAAGCCAGGTTCTACATTTCTAAAAGAGAGGATTTCCATGCAATCATTTACAAATTCAAACTGCATGGTGTTTGGGAATTGTATATTCATTATAACTACATGCAAATTTTGTATCAGAAGCTAAATTTTTTTTCTTTTGAAATATAAATACTGCAACTTAGGTGGCATGCACTATTGAAAACAGTTTGCCATATGCTTTTGATTTCACTGAGAGACATGCCATCTGCCACCACGTTCAATAATGATTCAAAAAAATTCAAAAGAAGAATAGCAGAAGATTGTGATTAAAGGCAATAATATTGCCCATCATTGGTGGTCTAGAAGCTGCCCTGGGTACTAGTTCCTCTGGTGAAGTCAAAGCCAGAGAGAATCAACTAAATTCTTCCTCTTTCTCTGGGCAATGAATTGAAAACAGTATGCTTCACTCAGCATGATTATTGATATAGATTTAGAAAGAAGTCTTTGATAGAAAAGTAAATAGCAAAGATCCCAGGGCAACTTATATTTTAAAGGAGTTTTGTGCCAGAAACTAAGATTAAAACAGAGAGAAATTGCTATGCACAGCTAATTTATTTGTAAAAATCAGTAACTTCATAGGGGTTTGAGGAAAAAAGAAAATATCAAGAAACTAGAGATTTTTGATGGGAAGAATATATATTTATATTAAGAAAAATATATAAGTCTATTTTGGTACTATATTTTGTCAAATGCTAAATCATCTAAGTTGTATTTTAACTATAGATAATAAAATTATTGTAATAAACACCTAAAGATGATCCTCAAAGAATAGAGGTATTTGTCTAAGAAGTTTAAAAAGAAAAATCTTTCTCAAATACATTCAGTGCCCTCAAAGTTACTATTTTGTCCCAAAATAAAAATTTATTGGAAAAAATTTATAAATAACTGCATTTATTTGTGTTTGCATGAAGAAATAAAATATCCTAATCCTATGGACTAAATTTTGACTGACATCATATCATATAAACAATGCTGCTGGATTTTGGCTAAATTTTCCTTACAAAAGAAAAAAACTTATGAAATTGTAAAGCTGATTTTAAGAGTGAAATACAATTCAATTTTAGGAATCTATAACCAATTTTACAAGATAGACTTGTGCCTCATTTGTGAAGTTTATTTGAAATGTTTTATCCCAGAAAACCAAGAAGAAAAATTGTTTCCAAATAATAGAATTTAAGGTACTATTCTGCAAAATAAAATTTAACAGAAATATGTACAGCTCTACTTATACTTGCCTACTTATGACAAGTAAAGATATTTGGGGTCTGTTTTACAAAGTTCTTGGTATCATTTGTCAAAGAGCAATGGGCACCTAAAGATGAACTAAGCATTAATACAAAAGGTTTGTGAATCATTTTATAATTTGAGTATGTGTAATATATTTTTATCTTTTTTATCTGTATATTCTCCTGTTTTGTAGATAAGAGAACTTGGACATGGCAGGATTAATCTCTTACCTAAAGTCAAACCACTAATAGATGCTAGAATCAGAAGTGAACATGGATCTTAGAACATCATGTCAGGGCTCCTAGTCCTCTAGAAACATCCTTGCAAACCACGACACAGGTGCCACAACTGTCAAGCTTTGGTATTCACATACAGTCACAGTCCCACACAGGAGCCCTCCATGTTTTCACCTTATTTGAGTGGAAGTATTTTGAAAGCACTAAGATTTTAAGTTGTTCTCAGCAACAGGCACCTCGGTATCAGCTAACAATTTAAGGATCTACAAGGGAAAGTGAGAAATATCTGGATCATAATCTGACGTAAACTTGTTCTGTGACAAGCTATTAATGCATTAAACAGATACTGTTTTAAACAAGATGTTCTTGCTAACAATATCACATGTTGATATATTAATATAATAATTTGATCAATACCACTAGAGATCAGAAATTATATAACAAGGTTCATGCAGAATAAACATCTCATAATGTAGTTGCCAGGTCGAATTTGTCCATAACTCACCAATACAATCGTACATAGTTTAAGATAGCATACTGGTGTAGCAGTAAAGTACTAGTAAAACAATCTCTCTGCAAATTATCCAATAGCTTGCTTTTGAAGATACTCCAAACTCTTTTGTTTCTTGTAAATCAATTGAGATGAAGGAGATACTTTAAATATGAGATGACTCCCAGGAAAATCTTCAAAGACAGTCTGAGAGGGTAATGAAAGATAATCTCAAGTGCGCTGAATTTCTTGAAGAAACAAAAATTAAGTCATTGAATAGTATTCTTCTGAATCATATCACATCTACCATTTCTAGAAATATTTAAAGCTATTAATAGAAAAAAGCAGCAACAGAAGCATCAGAAGATGAGAATGGGCAAGAAGATAAAATGTAAGAAAGCCGGCACCGTGGCTCAACAGGCTAATCCTCCGCCTTGCGGCGCCAGCACACCGGGTTCTAGTCCCGGTTGGGGCGCCGGATTCTGTCCCGGTTGCCCCTCTTCCAGGCCAGCCCTCTGCTGTGGCCCGGGAGTGCAGTGGAGGATGGCCCAGGTGCTTGGGCCCTGCACCCCATGGGGAGACCAGGAAAAGCACCTGGCTCCTGGCTCCTGCCATCGGACAAGCGCGGTGCGCCAGCCGCGGCGGCCATTGGAGGGTGAACCAACGGCAAAAGGAAGACCTTTCTCTCTGTCTCTCTCTCTCACTGTCCACTCTGCCTGTAAAAAAAAAAAAAAAAAAGAAAGCCAAAATCTTATCAGTACACACTTTGGGAGATAAAACTGAGTCAAATGCTTTAGGACCAGAGACTGATTTTGCCTGAGAAAGAGGAGAGAACTGCAGTATAAGTAGAGAGATTTATAGACTCCAATCAAAGATCCCAAGCCTTTCCTTGCCTCGACTCTGAAATCCTTCGACTCCTTCATTCACTGAGTCAAGCCAGATACATTAATAAATCATTCCCCAGAGTTTTTCCTACAAAAAGTGCATATCAAATAAGATGGTGAGGGGAAGTGATCAATAAGATCTCTTACAGCTGAAAAGTCAGAATTTGATAAGTGAAGAGCCTAATTGTGTTTTTAATAAAGAAAAAGTTGGATGTTTGTGGAAAAAAATCTCTTCAGAGGCTCTTTGGTACAGAGGTCAGCGGAATCGCAGTTCACTTTACACAGTGAACTTTCTGTTAAGTCTGCGGTGTACTTTCTGCCCCTAGATAATAAATGAAATTCTTTTAATTGATACTTGTTTTGCGTTCTTTTTTTTTCCTTTCCCAGTTTCCAGTTGCTCTTTTTTTTCACTTGCTGGCTTAGGAATTTGCTTGGCTCTTTTCCTCCATTTAATGACTATATTTAAAAAAGGATTTGGCTAGGTGCCTAGAGGCTCTTGGGTGTTGGGTGCCATATAAACAGAATTAATTACTAATTTCAGTGCTAATATCAGATCACTGGCAATGAGATGTTAGTTGACAAAAAAAAGAGCAGACTGTAGTGAACATTTCAACAAATAATTATTTATTATGCTTTCTTGCATAAAATAAAATTTAAAAATAAAAAGTTAATAGAAATAAGCCTACATTTGTATTCATTTACATAATGTTCTTAATGTTTTAATGTATTTTAGTGTATTAAAATACATTCCATAGTGTATTTTAATGTATACATATTATTTCACATTGATCAAAACAATCTTGTATGTTGGCTACTACAGATATTACTAATCTCACGTTAAAAAATTAGAGAACCACTCCTTGGAGATGTCAATAACCCATCTCTAGGTCTTGTTAGAAACAAGGGTGTTTCCCAGGATGCAAACTGTCAGTGCTAAAATAGAACTGGCTGGACAAATAAGGATAGTTGGTCACCCTAATCTAACTCTGGTCATCCTAACAGTATATTATAGTTCCAGACAGAGAATAAGCTTCATGTCAGATGGTGGTATCTGTCTTTCTTTCATTATCCTTCCTCAGCTAGGCTATTGCCTTCTGGATTCGACTCCCAGCATTATACAAATAAGTTCTCTTCAAGTTGCCAGTCACCACCTAAGCACCAAAAACAGCCTTCCGCTCCCCAGTTTCTCAGCAGTGTTATGGTTTGATTTCCTGATACTCCCTTTGGTCTTCACTCTTTCTGTCTCCTACAGCAATGCTGTCAACTTTCTCATCTAAACTTTCATCATCAAGCACAGGGAACTCAGATTTATACCCAGAGCTGCAATATGATGCCCTTCATAAACAGATTGAGAAATATCTTTACTCCTGCCTAGCCAACGAAGTATTGAAATTAACACAATCTCAAAAGAAAAGTGCTACGTTTCCTTCACAGCCCATCCCTCCTCTCTGCTGTGTGACAACACAGCTCTCTTGGTCTCTGGGCCCAAACTCAGTCCCAGAGTCCCCTTCTCCCTTTGATCCCCACATTTAATGTCTGCCAGCTTTGAGCAAGCCATCCTTTAGAAAAGCTTTCACAAGCATCTCTTCTTTCTTCCCCAGTTGTTACCTTAACTGGAGTCCTCTTGACCCTGTCTATGCCTGTCATTGTAGCTACTCCCTGAACCAACCACACTGTCCACATCCTCGTCCCCTGCAAATCTTTCTTCACTCCTATTTAGTCCACACTGCTCCCAAGTTAAAACTGTGGACTTAATCCCTGATCTTCAACCAAAATATAGCACTTACAAAGCATCCTTTTCTTCTCAATGCCTTTATTACATTATTGCTCACATGTGTTAGATTTTTTCAGTCAAAAGCCAATCTAACATTCCACAGTTTCACAGAAATTCTTGTAGTTGCAAAAGAATGTGAGGACTCCTTCTTTTGAACTCGTCTCACTTTGTACTCCTAAATGCCTTGTGTCACCTTCTTTATATTATAATTATTTATATCCTTTGTTCAGTTTTCCAGCTATATTGTATACTCCTCAAGAACAAGATATATTTGACTCATTCTAGTATCCCTGCTTAACCTAGAAGTGTGCTCATTAACTTTTTATTCCCAGTTCTGTATTTAAAATTCATTTTGTGAATTAGTCATTTTGTATATGTTAAATTTATTGTATGATAAGTATGTGATGAATGCATGAACAATGTAATTAAAAGAAGCACAAACACCTAATGATTATCCAAAGTTCCTGAGTGCAGAGGTATAGGCCAGGATCACTCCTTGAGTGTATATGTGTTTGCACACCCATGTTGTCAGTTCAGCCAGCTCCTTATCAGCAGTCCTGCAGAAGAGGCCTTGCAAAGAAGGAAGCTATTCAGGGTGGGCAATCATTTGTGTTCAAAAATAGAGTTTAATTGAGAAATTTTTCAAGTGGTTGAAATTGAATTGATATTGTGTTGCTAGAAGAATATCTGTTTGGGGGTCTAAATTGTTTCTCTCCATCAAGAGGGGCCACAGTGTAAGCATGAGATTTATGCAATCCTGGAATTATAAATTTTAGATTACATTATATTTGAATTTTTGTAAATCTCCAAAGAAATCCACTGATTTAGGTCTTAAAGGATTTCACTTAATTAACTTGGAATCAACAGAAACATTGGAATGAAAAGGTTCGTCACAATATTTGTTCAGCCTTCTTTATGGAAAGAATTTCAAAAAAGCAAAGTTGAAGAATAGAGTCATTTTTCATAATGTTTTCAAAATATTCTTCTGCAGACATTGGGCCTGCCTGCATCTGGAAGGGAAAATGAGAGATTAATGAGAAAAAAAATCATATTATATCTAGCCACATTTACTGCCCCCCTACGCATTTCTCCTCATCATAAAGTTTCTTGAGCCATGCACAGACACTTCAGGGACTGCTATCTCAGACACACCGTCAGTGCCTGGAGGATTGAGACTTCATCTTTGCATCTGAATTACAGCAGACTCTTTTTCTTTTGTTCTGAGCCAAGTTATATCAAGCAAAAGGGGAGATGAATGAGTGACCCATGCATCTGACATCCAATATCTGCTACTTCAGATTTGGGGTTTGATTTAGTGTCTCCATCAGAGGGTTTGAGGAAACAAAGTCTTTTATCTTCTTTAAATAAATCCATGCACTGACACACGATTTACCTTCTCTGGCAGTTTTATTATTCAGGACAATGGGCTTTTTTAGTTGTGCAATATTTTGACTTTTCCCTTTCCTCTCACGATTATAAACAAAAGCATTCGAATTGGTAATTCAAGCAATGATTAAAAAGTTGTGATTGTTTTAAATAAAGGATGGACTGGAAACCAAAATAGTGTTTACCTTTAATTTAAATAATGACCTGAATTCAGTATATGAACATGACCTTTTCGTTGGCTGCATTATAGTTGTTACCTTTTTACTCCTTGATCTATATAAAACTGTGTGTCAGTTTATGAACGATTAGGGCCCTCACTTTGCACAAAGGCCCCAGCCTGTTCCACTAGCTAACTGTGGATAGCTGCCCTGCCCCGAAGTTGCCTCGTCCCAAAAGACGTAGCACTTCTTTCTAAACACAAATACACCATCTGCTCTTTCAAACTTTTTCTTGCACTGCATTGGCCACAGGGGTACATTTTTCCTAACTGTCCTCCTTAGAAAGAGCATCCTTTTCTAATTTGCACAAAGGCTCCCTATAAGCTAGAAGCAACTTGACCCTGAAGAACTGGTGCCTGTTTCTGGATAAATGGTGGAAACACTATGCAACTGGGATTGAGAGAAAGAAATCATAAAGACTTTTGCTCTTATGTGATTTTACTTGCACTGGAAGTCATTAAAATGCACTGAAAGTCAATTGATGAGAAGTTGGAAACACACGTGGGATCCTGGCAGAATGTGTTCAGAGGACTATGTCCCACTGAGAAAGTATCATGGAGTGATGGGGGCCTTAGGGACACCAGAGGCAAGGTTTATATTACCCAGTGTAGAGCCATCATTGGGAGAAAGGGTTATGGAATAAGTCAGTGATTGTCAACCATGAAAGAGAACACCCTTTGGTGAGGTAGGTGTCTGGGAGGAACATTTATTCTAAACTCAAGATGGTACTGCACATTGTGAGTTTAAATGGGAAATCCCTGAGGCAAAAAATGATAACAAAGACTTGTCCTAATTGCCAAGTAGGTTTTTGGAAAAAGTGGACAAACGTAATTGCTATCTTCATCTTACTGCAGAAGCTGGTGGAAAAATCAACCTCTGCCTAAGAAATGCCATTACGATGCTGTTGTCTCCTGCAACACTAGCTTTTTCTTCTCCCTGAAGGGACAGTTTCAATGCTCCCCAACCATGATCAACCTCTGACACCATTATCTCCACGGTTACTCATAATAGTTGTTAAATAATTTTGACATGAGCTGCCAACAACTCCCTCTACCTTAATCATTCATTCATTTAATAAATATTGATTAAGAACTTGATGTGTGCCAAGCACAGCAACAAGTACTGTTTATAAAGAGATGGGCAAAGATAGAGATGCCTTTTCTTTGAGCTCAGGCATCACTTAAATAACCTAAACAGAACCACATCTGTGTTTTTATTTCCCACTGCCCATGGTCATTGATTTTCTTCAATATTATTAGATCTTCAATGGATCCTGTGTTCTGTAGTCTCACCTGAAAAACCTTAAAAGCAAATTTTTAAATGGTCTCCACTTACACTTTTATCTTCTATTTCTCTTTCTTATCTGCATGTAATATTCAATTTTCTTTTTAAAAATATCCCCCCTCAAATTCTCTTCCTGTCTCAATCTTTACACTTTCCCTCAGTTTTCATGGCTGCTTTGCTGGCTCTTGGCATATTCCCTTCTTCACCAACTCTAAAATTGCAAAATTTGTTCTCACTGGAATCACTAAATCCACTTACTATATTTCAGATTTTATCTTACTCTGTTGTAGCCTTTTAAGTGTTAAGCAAGTTTCCTTTATTAACTACTCCCTTTTTTAGTCATACAACACAACACAAACTTTGGTTTTCTTCCTAAATTTTTGGCCATCAACTCTGAGTCTCATTTATGATCTTATCTTCCTCTAGATTCTGATGCATGTTGATATTGTGTCAGCCCTTATCTTGTTTCATTCTCTATATATACTTTGGGGATCTCATCAGAGAAATGGTTTCAGTTAATAAAGTAGTGGGTATCTAAATTTAGTATGAATAAGGATCACTTTGAAAACTGTACTTAATAGATATTTGGGGGGTCAAATTTTGTACTGTAATATGCAGCTTTACCACTTCTAAGGAAAATGGTCATTGCATTCAGGTTACCCTCAATTCCAGGGTTATATAAATTCTATGAGGATATGAATTGTGTCTATCTTACCTATCATGTTGTGATTGTAGCCCAGCAGTATGTAACAAGCAGTGTTCATTTAATATGTGGAAAACAAATTCAGGTACATGTGGGTGACCCACACCTGTATCTCAAGTTTGCGTTCCCCGCCTGCCCCCAAATTCTGAATACTCCCACTATCTACTGGCATCAAAACAGAAATCCTGATTCTTCCATCTCCCTCAACCCTGCCATTATATCAGTTTTTAAAAAGCATATCTATTACTATCTTCTAATGCCTTAAAAAATCCTCTGCTCTTTTCTATCAACATTGTCAATAGCCTAATCCAGGACAACATGATTTCTCTACTGGATTATTTAAGTGCTCTTCTAACTAGTCACACTACCTCTATTCTTTTGTCTTCAACCACTAGTGCTAGGTCAGGCCAAAGCCAGGAGCCAGGAGTCAGGAATTTCATCCAGGTCTGCCACATCGATGGCAGGAACACAGATATTTGGGCCATCCACCACTGCCTCCCACACACATTAGCAGGAAGCTGGATCAAAGTTGGATTACAAGCAGGGTAACCAGAACTTGAACCTGGCATTCTGACATGTTGCAGGTTAACTGACTGCACAGCAACACCCTCCCCTCTATTCTTGTTTAAAGTTTCCTTAAACAAATATTACATCAGTAGAGTCCAAACATATTAATATGACTTGCATAGCCCTTTAAGAGGCGGCCTCTGCTTGTCTCTACAAAACAATCATCAATATTGTTCAACTCTGTTCACCTCAGTTTATGTTCTCCTCAAGAAGTTTTTGAAGTATTTTTCTTGTTTTTCATTCCAATGGTATTTCCCCTTACAAAAGCTTTAGAACATATTTTTTAAATGCTAATTCCAAGTGGGAAAACTTATTTTGTCTCACTTATATAAGCAAATGTAGCTTTTTACATATCACTCCTTTACAACATTTTCCAGGAAAGGTTTTTCAGTCTCAACTAACTTAATCTGATGTATTTTAGATAGGCTATTATTTTTAGATTAAATTATTATTGCAGTTATTTTGCATGATATATCTTTTCTTTAAAGAAGAAACTTAAATTTTAATTATTTCATAAAGATGAATTATTTTAATGTCTATTTAACTGATTTTAGTGAAAATCTTTTTGACACTTCGTGCTTCATCTCTCATTCTATTGAAGTGTATCATTAATAATTTTTCAATAATGTAGACAGAAAATATATTTTCCTAATAAAACATGAAATTATCTTTCTATTGCCTAAATGACAGAATGATTAGATAAAATTCTTAGGTTACATGGTTTTTTTTTTTTTTTTATGAACTCAGTATTTTTTTTTACTTCCACTTTGCATTATACAGAAAAACAGACCAAACCAGATCTTCTTTCTTTGAAAGTAAATTACTTTTATTTGCTTAGAGGTATTTTAATCTGTGCAGTTTATTATTTTTATTCTGTGACCAAGTGGAGATGGATTTTCACTGCATTTATCATGGAATAAAATGAGATTTTCATTAACTGTTGAATACTGGTTTCCCAAAATATCACCAGATCAACTTGCTAATTTAACTAGTTGAGTCCATTCCTCACCTCAGTAGCAGAGAGCACAACCTCCACAGTATTGCTGGCACCTCTGAAAGGAGAGAGCAAAGTTAGGAAATTTATGAAATTTTTAAGTCCACCTTGAGGTACGTCTTTTAGTGAGGCGGGGAAGAAGATCAGGATCAGGCTTTAACAGTATAGAATCAGGAGGCACAACTAGGAGAAGATTTTGAGGGGAGAAGTTCAAAGTGTCTTGGAAAAAACACTGTAATACCATCATCATTCCTAAGAAATTAGCAGTATTACTCAGTATCCCTGAATATGACTGTTCAAATTTCCCTCAAATTTTCTAACATATTTGGGAGATAGAAACAGTATCTCAGGATACATCTTTTCCTTTAATATTTCTTTTGAAGAATTGGTGAGTCTCTAGGGAACTTTATGGAATGACCAATAAAATTATTTGAAACTTTGATCTCTCAGAAAGTTTCTGGGAATAACAAAGCCATAATAATATCGACAGTAGCAGTGTGGGTTTAAATTGTTCCAGTTTTTCGTGTACTCATATGCTTTTCTTCAGTTCAGAAAAACATCACTGATTCAGTGTAATTTCTTTCAATTCTTCTGAGTTTCTCTTCAGCGTTAATGATTAACTACACGTGGCTCTCCATTTCTAGATTTCATATCTACCCATTTCTGTCTTGATTTCTTGTTATCTTGCTTGCTGCATTCTGAAAGTTCTGATTAAGTTTTTATTCTACTTTAATATCAGTTTTCTGCAGTATCAGTTCTATTCTTTTGTGTTTCTATCGAAATGTAAAAATCTCCTGTTTCTTTCTCATTTTTAAACCCTTACCTTATCTTACAATCTCCATTTTCATGCTTACTCATCTCAGGGCAGTATCCCCTTATGGGCTGGGTTGCTGGATCGCTATTTCATGGTGAATATATCATTTGCATTTTTTGAATGCTCTAAATAATGAATGCTCTAAGTAATTTTATCAAGTTTGTTTTGAATACTGTCGCAGGTAATCTGCAGAGACATGCTATCCATGAGATTCTTAATCATCTTTTCCTTTTTCAGTTAGCGTTTGTCACAGGCGCTACATTTCTGCTTCTCCCTCTCTCTCCCCACCTCCTCTGCCCCTTCTCCTTGTCTTGTTATTGTCTGTCCCTCTCTGTCACCCTTCTCATTCCTGAGAAAGAAAAGTCCAGTTATATTTAGCGTTTACCAAGTAATAAAAAAGAGAGCTGCTTGATGTCCTTTTCCAAACACTGAAATGCTGGATGTGTTAATCTGTTTTTCATTACTACAATGAAGTGGCTGAGGCACGCTAACTTAATATACAAAACAGGTTTATATAGCTTACAGTGTTGGAGACTGCAAGTTCAAATAGTGTGGTGCATCACCTTGTGAGAGCCCCTCTTGTCACATCACTTGGTGACAGATGGCCTGCTTACTGGCAGGGTCCCAAGGCCACACATATGCATAATGGCCCCCAGTTGCATCCATTTTGTTGCAAAAGATAAAATTTCATTCTTTTTTATTGTTGAGTAGCATTCCATTGTGTGTGTGTGTATACACACATATCTATCTATCTATCTATCTATCTATCTATCTATCTATCTATGACAATTTCTTTATCCAGCCATCAGTTGATGGGCATCTAGGTTGATTCCATATCTTAGCTAATGCAAGATGGGCTGCTATAAGCATGAGAATACAAGTATTTCCTTATCTTTTGGTACTAAAAGACACCCTAGGCTCATCTTGTGTTTTCTCTACCTGGGTCCTACATCAGCAAATGCTCCAAGAAGTCATTTGCTTTTCTTAGAGATAGGAATGTGGGTGTGTTCATCACTGGTTCTGAGTCCTTTAAAGAACAGTGCAAGGTAATATATACAAACTTATACTAATGTGTATCTGTAAGTATTTCTCTATTTATCCAACTGGGTCTATGTTACACTACTACAGTTTTTTCTCTATTTCTCCCCTTGAGAGTGTACTTCCTCCATTACATTTTTTTTTTAGATTTATTTTATTTATTTGAAAGAGCTACAGAGAGAGGTAGAGACAGAGAGAGAGGTCCTCCATTCTGCTGGTTCACTCCCCAGATGGCCACAACAGCTGGAGTTGGACTGATCCGAAGCCAGGAGCCAGGAGCTTCTTCAGGGTCTCCCATGCAGGTGCAGGGGTCCAAGGACTTGGGCCATCTTCTACTGCTTTTCCAGGCCATAGCCGAGAGCTGGATCAGAAGAGGAACAGCCGGGACTAGAACCAGTGCCCATATGGGATGCCGGGACTTCAGGCCAGGGCATTAACCCACTGCTCCACAGCACCACCCCCCCACACACACTATTTTTTTTTCTTTCTGTTTTCCCCTAGCCTAGAGCTAGAGTAGTATGCCCTTTTCCCTATTCCGCCATCTTGGAATCTCCAGCAATGTTTATTACATATGTAATTCATCATTTTAAGACAATCCCATACTAAATGTTGCACTTTAAAACCTATCAACTCTGTAACTTAAGAATATATGTAAATTTCATTATCAGGTTTTTTCAAAATTTACAACTATCAGACCAGTAGACCTTGTTTGTTTACTAAGTTTTATTTCTCATATACTTAAAAAAAAACTCTGGAGATCCCTTTCTGTTTGGCAAACTTATATCTTGGGCTAAGTGTGGGGGGGGGGCGGTTAGAAGGTGAGGCTGAGATCCTTCTTAAACAATCCATAATCTTATTTTTTCCTGTAGTATCTCTTTGACTCCAATAATTCTGTCTGCTTGTATGTCAAATTGTATTGGAGGAAATGTGTTCAGATGATTCTTAAATAAAGTACAATTATCTTTAAAATAGAAAGACATAATTAGGTTATCCTGTCTACTGTAATCACTCTATATTGTGGAAAATGACAATTAGATGAATTTAGAAAACCAATGAATAAAGATATCTGATGTATTTTACCAATTCACTGTTCCATTTTTAAAAGAGAATTCCTATATTAGAAAGTCATCTACACTGAGAATCTCAGAGGACCTTTTTATTCCTCCAGTCATCCAACAGAAAAGTATCATGAATCTTCCTCACCTGCAATTCTGTACATAAAATAATACACCTGTTTTAGCCTGTATGCTCAAATGACACTGCTTTCAGAAATATTTTAGGAAAGACTGTTGCCTTGACAAAAACATTTAGAAATTGGATTTATATAATGCATTTTGAATAATTCCTGCAGTAGAGGAGAATACAGAAGCATTTGTAACTTTGCTGAATTAAATTGAAGGCCATAAGGAATGAGAATGAGAAGTTTTTTCTATATATCTAGAGAATCCTTCTTTTGATTGTAATCCTGGGGTCTTAGAGTTAGGGGGGACCACAGAGTGTATCCATATGCATGGTTGTGTAGTTCAAGCTCATGTTTACAGTTGAATGTCCCTTGTAGTACTGTTATCTCTTCACTGAGCATAAATGTAGGGAATACTGATGGAATGCAATCACTTTGGGAAACTCTTCAACATAATGATTAATTAATTGAGAGAAAGGTTAGGCGATAACTAAAATGAGGAAAAGATTTTTTTTAATTAAACATCCAAAAACACATTTGACATTTTGTTGTAAACTATATGTTTCTAGCAGCTGTCGGGATAATTGTTTTGCCAGTTTCTAATTGCAGATGTTGGCAGCTGAAATTAGGAGCAAGTAGTAGTTTCTTTAGGGGATAGAATTACATATGTGAAAACATGTGATTACATCAAGCATTTTTAAGTCAGATTCAACACCGCTATAAAGCCTGTAGTTTCAGGATCTCAATTAAATTTTTAAACATTAAAAATTTTAAACCCCTACAAGACGTGTAAAAGCATGTCACTTTTCAAAAGTAAATTAGATGACAAAAAAGTCTCCAAGGCCAGAGCAAAGAAAGAAAAATAAGGATTTATTTGAATAATTAAATAAAGAGGGATTTTTATTGAATTATTCAGATAATTGCTTCAGTTCTCCCACTTGGCCTTGCCTGTGCAGATCGGACAAAATGGCCTTTTTGCATATATTTAATCTCAAGAGCGACCTAAAAAGGTGCTGACAAACATTAATTTTGCATTATGAAATAGTTTTAGTAAGTGACAGCAACTTCAAGATTAATGCATTGGCATCCTCAGGGTAGATTTCAGAAAAGAAAAGGTGCTCTTAAAATGTTTTTCTTTAAGTTTATATTACATTGGTCACTGTCTTGCAATAGTATTTTCCAATCAATGAGAGTGCTGAAGACTGCTGCTTCTCCAATGATGAGAAACAGTATCTATTTCTGGAGACAGGGTTCCTATTACCCGGCTCCCTCTGCCAGTCATCCGTACCAAGTCTTTGGGGGTGCTTCTTTAAGACTTATTCAGATATAGGGTAGAATGTAAAGCAATTATAAAGGAGAATTTAAAATACAACTGAACTTTTGCTCAATAAAAGTCACTTTTAACAGAATGAAAAGACAAGCTACAGATTGGGAGAAATTTTGTGATTTGACAACTTGTATCCAGAATTTACAGGGCCCTCAAGGGTCAACCAAAAAAAAAAAAAAACAATAAAAATGGGTAAAAGTTCTAATGAGATGATACACCAAAGAACATGTACAAGAGACAAATAAAGCAAAGCCATAATTATATACTACTATGCACCCATGAGAATGACTAAAACTTAAAACTATCTGATAATACTAAGTACCAGCAAGAATGTAAAGTGAATACAAAATTTTACATTATTAGTAGGTATGCAAATATATATTGTTCCTCTTGAAAACAGGCAGTATTTTGCATACAAGTGTACAATTTACCATATGACCTAGCAAGACCAATTCCAGGTTTTCACCCAGAAAAATAAAAATTTATGTTTGGGGCCAGCGCTGAGGCATAGCGGGTAAAGCTGCTGCCTTCAGTGCCGGCATCCCATATGGGTTCCAGTTCCAGTCCTGGCTGCTCCACTTCTGATCCAGCTCTCTGCTATGGCCTGGGAAAGTAGTGGAAAATGGCTCAAGTCCTGTACCCACGTGGGAGACCAGGAAGAAGCTCCTGGCTCCTGGCTTCAGATAGGTGCAGCTCTGGCCATTGAAGCCAATTGGGGAATGAACCAGCAGATAGAAGACTCTCTCTCTCTCTCTCTCTTTCTCTCTCTCTCTCTCTCTCTCTACCTCTCCTCTGTGTAACTCTGACTTTCAAATAAATAAAATAAATCTTAAAAAAAAATTATGTTCATGAAAAACCCTGTACATGAGGGTGGCTTTATGAATACTCAAAATGTAATGTAATATAATGTTAAAATGACTTTTTCTGGTTTTAACTGTTTGTTTTCTTTTTTGCTGCAAATTATCCTTTAACATTTTCAGTAACTATCCTCCCACTCAATGAAAAGCTTGGGGGAAAAAGGTGTTGATAAATTTCTCCTAATTAATCACGTCTTTTTGTTCTTTAAATATAAAATTTGATATAATGTATATTTTGCCTCACAGTCTGATTTTGTGATACTGTTAAACTCTCTTTTACAGAAAATCAGGGAGCAACTCCTGATACATTACCAGTTCTGGTTCAGGAAATCCTGAAATCTATGATGCTAGAGTTAATACACGAAATATGAAACTGAGGCTTCTGCTGTTATTAATTCCAGAGGAACTTAGATATGAGAAATAGAAAATCATATTGTCCAACCTCCCTGGATCTCCCCATCTCCTCAATACTTCCCAGCCACTAATCATCACTCCTGTACATTCAGACCTACTTTCTCAGCTTCCACATATAAGACACTATGTGAAGTATTTGTCTTTCTGTGTCTGGCTTATCTCAGCATAATATCCCTCAGTTCCATCTATTTTGCTATAAACAGTTCACAAAAACATATATTTTATGAATCACTTAAGAGAAGAACTCAAAGGCTTAAACAGAAAGTAATGGTAAGAGATGGAAATGTTAACTATCCTGATTTAATGATAATATATTGTATATGTGATTTGAAATATCATACTATGCTCCATAAATAGATATGATTATTATGTTTTATTAAGTTTTTGATATTTAAAGAGATGGAAATGTTTACTATCCTGATTTTACCATTATATACTACATACATATATTAAATTATCACACTGTACCCATAAGTATATGCAATTAAAATAATAATAATAGTAAAGAAATAGAAAAGCCCTATACATCAGGGCTCTTAGTGTGCAGCCCAGAGTGCAGTCGTGGCTGTGGTGTGAAGCTCCAGCTCCCCAAGGGACAGCCACAGTGTCACCAGTAAATGAACCCCAACCTCTACCTCGAAGATTAGCTTCTCTCCCACACTCACGTGCTAATAATTTAAGATTTGGGTACCCTTTGCCTTACTCGTCTATACATCATACTAAGCAACACTGTCTAATTTTATGCTCTTTGCATATCAATCACTTTATCTCCCTTTTCTAAGCAACTTAAAGTCCCAATATTCTGAATACTCTCAAAAAGGTCAGGCATGATCAAAAGATTAAACTGGAAACACCTAAAGAGTTCTCTTGTTCCTGGTAGCTCAGTCCTCAGATCAGCTGTGGAGTCTGGGTTAAAAGGAGAGATTTATCTAGAACAAATTTCCCTAACTTAGTCCAGAGACAGACATAAACCTCGGAGGCGGATTTACCTTTTTAGCTCTCTGTAGCTATTCTTAGGTTCTACCACTAATGAGAATAGAAGCAAATGGCCCTCTATTTGGAAATACAAGGGTGTTCTGGGCTGATATTTCTGGAAATTTTAACACGTTTAATGTTAATCTATTAAAAATACTTCAGAAAGTTTTACAAGAGGAAAGAGAAGATCTTGGCCAACTGATAGACAACTTCTAAATGACCATCATGATTCTGCATAAGAGTTTATGGGGTCAAAGAGAAAGGAAGATATGAGGAAATTCAAACAAAGCTTTCTGGAGGATCAAGGGGGATGTTATGTTAATGATAGCACTCATCTTGAGTAGAGAGGCTACTTGTGTCCTGAAGCAGATATACCTGTATCCTTAGTCTTCCGTCTTGTCTAGGCTCTGATCCTCAAAGTGTGGCTAAATGACCACATACAATGCTTCATGATCCTCTGTACTTACCCATGAGCTCATCCTTTATATATTGTGTACTTTACAAAGTGTCAGTGTTTCATTTTGGCATAATGCAGTACTATTTTATTTTATATTTTATTTTATTGTTATTATTTGAGTGGGAGAGAGCACCCCTCTATTGGTTCACTACCCAAATGCCTTCAACAGCCAGGGCTAGACCAAGGTCAAATTCAGAATCCAGGAACTCAAAACAGAACTCTCATGTGGGTGGCAGGGACCCAACTACTTGAGCCAACACTGCTGCATCCCAGGGTCCATGTTAGTAGAAAGATACAATCAGGAGCCAGAGCAGTGACTCAAACCAGGTACTACAATACGTGATATGAGAATCTTAACCAGCATCTTAACCTCTAGACCAAGTCCTCACCGAATATTTAATGTTTAAAGATAATAATATATCTTGTCAAAGGTATAATCAATTTACTGATTAAATTTATGAAGATTTTATTTAACTTGATGAGTGACAATTTCTCATGAGATAGTCCATGAGTTATTTGCTATACTGACTACATTTGAAGGAAAAAATTTGTACTCCCTCTATGTATTCAGAAGTTTTAACTTAAATTCTAAATCACATTCACTAATTGACATCAGACTGAGATGTCTTAACACCAGCCTATTCTTTTTTTTAAATTACATCCAGGTAGTTGCTTTAGAACCTTTAGCTCACAGAAGGAACAACACAATGCTGTCTTCTTCTTTTTTAATAATTCTTTTATTTAGATGAAGGGAACAAATTTCATACATAGTTTTAAGAGAAGAATGACACTTTCCACCCCACTCTCTTTCCGTCCTCACTCTCATCATCCCTCCTCCTTCATTTCTTATTTTCTTTTAATTTTTACAATGACACACTTATAATTCAAATGTCAAAGTGTGCCTTTCTGACCTGTCTACTATCTCTCCTTGCCATCCATCTTTTTACAACCCTACACAATTGTGTGTTTGAATCATTGTAGCTCTTTTATGTGCTTTGGTATAAAGCAATAAAAGCAGTTTACATTTTAAAAATAACTAGCAACTCTCATTGGTCGTTCATTTTTATAAATTTTATTTAAGGTATACAAATCGCATATATTTCTTATAGACAGATACAGGAATATATGGATACTTCCCGCCTTACCTTCCCTCCCACCCTTATTCTTCCTCCATCTAATTGGTTATTCGTAATGATATAAAGAAACTCTCTCCATAGCTCTTTTGTTGCTTCCAAGAGAATAGTGACTTTTCTTAAAACTATATGAACAATAGCTTATAAAGCTATGTACTTGGACTTTCTTCTGGGCAGAGCTCACCTGTACCTTTTCCTTTGTATCTCCCACACTTAGCTTGAGACAGTCAACAGCAGTTCTTGCCATGTGTTTGGTAACACTTCCTATATAAATGTTCAGTGAATGAATAACCATCATCATATTTTCCACTGCTTCTGGAGGTAAAGTCATACTGGTAAATTTCATGGCTGCACCTGATGTTTGTAACCAGATATGAATTTCTTTCTTTTATCACTTTAATGTCTTCCCAAAAACCTTATCCTCCAATGTTGAACTTCGCCTGGTTTTTGATCTGTGGCTTGCCCCCATAGAATACTCCACTCCAAGAGTAGGAAGATTCTTCACTGATTCTAGAATCCTTTATTGGCTTATGCAGCTTCACCTCCACATCTACACATCGGAAATCAGTCAAACTTTTTTTTTTTTTTTTAGTGAGTCTCAGCTCATATTGACTGAAGGAGCAGTGCTTCTTTTAAAATAAAATAAAAGCTGAAACAATAAGTTCAATGCAAAGATAGCACAAAGATGCTTAATGAAATAATTAAGAACTAGAAAATATCTTTGGTTTATTCAATTAAAAAGCATCTATTGAGAATTTACTGTGTGTGAGAGATATTGGGCTAGACATTTTAGTTAGGACATATAATTTAAACATCACAACCAGTTGAGATAGAATTTTGATTCCCAGGTTCCAGGCAGGTTTACTGAGGCCTGAAGAAGATAAATTGATTGGCAAGGAATAGATCAAAGTGCCATTGGAACCCAGGTGATTCTGACTCCTGGATCAAGATAAGTGCAATGTTTTAATATCCACCCAAATTCACATATTCAAATCAAAATTTGGAAATATCTTTAAACATTATTTTAAAGTAAAGCTACAGTTACTAAAGCTGCCTTTCCAGGTTCTTCATTCAGCCTGTTACTTCCTGGCTGCTGCCAAAGAAGGTAATGGGCGAGCAAAACAAGTTTTTAAGCTTCAGGGAAAGTCATCTTTCAATCTTCTACTGATGATGTTCAAGGATATTTTTAACAAGGAAAGTGGGCCAAAGGTGACAAAAATGAGAATATAAGCAAAAAGAAAACAGATGTATTTCTAAGTCAAGTATCTTTATACTGAGTACTCTGGGTTTACAGCATTGACAAAAATGTTGCAGTTAAAAACCAAACTGTCTGGGAAGCAGGGCAGTCTCTGAGCAGGTGGGAGGGTAGTAGGTTACAGCCGCTTCTATTTGCAACATGTCTTCATCCACCCTAGTGCATCTGCTGCAGTCTCCCCTACCTGCCCACTTAATGCTTAAATGCCTAAAGTGCATTTTAAAGTTTTGTATCAAATTTGTCCTCTTGAAAAGCTATTAAGCTAGTTACCCTGCAGCCCAGAGGGCCCTTCTTCAGACGTGACTGTACCACGCCATCCCCATTAGAGCAGCCCTGCATGGCTGCCTGAATAATTCCTGTGAAAGGTCACCAGTACTTCAACTACGAAGGCCTTTATTTCTTTGACAAAAGAAGAGAAAAATTGTAAATTAGCTATTTTCACTATTTTTCCAGAACAAAAACCTACATAAAAGCCCCAGGTGGATTTTTTTTTTTTACTTCTCTTCAGTATATTCATAATAACTGCAAATAATTTCAAAACCTTGGAATGAGTTACCTCATTATGTTATGATCTAAGCCAAAATCCATTTTAAATTGTTCTTGTTTCTAGATATTGATTCCATTCTTCAGATAGTCCACCTGTAACTGTGGAAATTTCTACTATTTGATTGCCTAAAGCAGTGTCTGGGCACTATTTTCGGCCAGTTTTGTAATGATGAGCCAATCCACGCTGAAGTGGAGCAGTACACATGCTCCCTAGAAGGTGCCTATGGGGGACCACAGTGAGAAATAGCTGATCTCCCATGTGACATTAGCTGAAAGCATGCATGTGTATTACAACCTTGAGAGTGAGGTAAGACTGTTTGTAATGGATTCACATGTGGTAGAATATAATGAGATTGTGAGATGTATCAAAGCAGTGCATTAACAGATGAGCAGATTATCAATGTTCCCTTCGTTAAAACTCTACCTTGCGGCAGCGGTTGTGGTGCAGATGTTAAGGCACCTCTTGGGACATCCTTATCCCATACTGGAGCACCTAGGATAGAGCACTGCCTCTTCTGATCCAGCCAGTGTGCAATCTGGTCTGCAGCAGGCAACAGCTCAAATGCTTGAGTCTCTGCCACCCACATGGAAGACTCAGATGGAGTTCAAGCCTCCTGGCTTCCACTTGGCTCAGCCCTGGCTCTTGCTGGCATTTGAAGACCAAACCAGTGGATCTAAGATCGCTGGCTCGCTCACTCTCTCATTGTTCTGTGTATGTATGTGTGTTTGCATGTGTCTAGTTCTGCCTTTCTAGTTAATAAATAAAAATATACATCGTTTAAAAAAAAAACTCTACAGGCCGGCGCCGCAGCTCACTAGGCTAATCTTCCGTCTTGTGGCGCCGGCACACCGGGTTCTAGTCCTGGTAGGGATGCCAGATTCTGTCCCGGTTGCTCCTCTTCCAGTCCAGCTCTCTGCTGTGGCCCGGGAGTGCAGTGGAGGATGGCCCAAGTGCTTGGGCCCTGCACCCCATGGGAGACCAGGATAAGCCCCTGGCTCCTGGCTTCGGATCAGCGTGGTGCACTGGCCGCAGCATGCCGGCCGTGGCGGCTATTGGAGGGTGAACCAATGGAAAAAAAAGAAAGACCTTTCTCTCTGTCTCTATCTCTCTCACTGTCCACTCTGCCTGTCAAAAAACAAACAAACAAACAAACAAACTACAACCAAGAAACTCACAATCAAGCTACCTGTGAGAATTCATCTTTCAAAAATCTCTCTCCTGTTTTCTGTGTGCAGACTCTCAATAAACATCATTACAGAGGCTGAGAAAAAATGTCCTTTACAGAAGGAAAGCAAGAACTTAAAGATTTTCAGTGAAATTTGGCCTTTATTATAAATAAAATTAGTTCTATAAATAGTTTATGGATGAAATGCGATTTGCAAAACTCTGTTTCTTCCGATTTCCTAAAAATAGACAACGCTGTCACAGTATTTCTCCTGAGTCATTTAAGGACAAATTTTCCATGTTTTAGAATTAAAAACAGTTTTCTCCAAGAAGAGAGAAAGCACTAGATAGCTCTAGAATCAATGTGAAGTTGGGGACTTTGAAGGACAAGGATTTCAGTAATGCCTCTCCGAATCCAGAATAAATAGAAGCAAAGCAAATCCATTTCCATATTTGAGCATCTGGCCACAGTGTTTGTGATCAAACTGTTTTTATAAGTAATTTGAGGATGTAGTTTCCTGGAACCATGGACAATTTTTCTCCCTTATTGGTGTGGGGGAAGATAACAGGTCAGTCAACTGTCAGTTAACCTGACTATTTGGTGGTTGAAGGGAGGGAGAAGAGGCAATCAAGAAAGTATAAAAGAATCACAATAATCAAGCAGATCTAAAAAATTCAGGTTAATAGCTAAATTGTAGTGGAGTTTTCCAGCAGGGTTCATGAAACTAATTGGCTTTGTGATAGGAACGTAACAAATATATAAGTAAATATAAAGATATGAATAAATACTATTGAGGTACATAATATTAAATGATTCATATAAAATACGCTTCAAATACCCACAACTTTTTCATGAAACCTAACAGGTACAATTCTCCACTGTGCCACTTCCTCTGACAATCTCATTTAGAAAAAAGTAAAATGTTACCAGAAGGGTTCACACTTGGGCAAAGACATCCTTTCTGTGCTCTTAGCTATTATTCAGTGTTAAGAAGTAAGTCCTACTCCTTAAGAAACACTGAAGAGGGGCTAGGAATTGTGATGTGCAAAAAAGAAGAAAGGACAGAGAGAGGTGTCACAACTAATGGAGACAAAACATGGAAAAATAAAATAGTTGGACATTATACCTAGACACATAAACAGTGTCTCAAACACTTGATAACAAAAAAGCTAAAAGAATTAAAGCAAGAAATCAAGATCCTTCTTAGTTAATGAAAGTTGAGCCTGACTTTGCAGTGTAGCTGGTTATACTGCCACTTATAACACTGGTATCCCATTTTAGAGTGCTGTTTTGAGTCAGCTATTTCACTTCTGATCCAGCTCCCTGTTAATGCACCTGGGAAGGCAATAGAAGATGATCAAAACACTGAGTTCTTTGACACCCATATGGGAGACCAGGATGGAGTTCCTAGTCCTAACTTTAGCCTGAACCAGATTTGACTGTTGCAGCCATTGGGGGAATGAAATAGAGGATGGAAGATTTTCTCTGTCTCCTATCTCTCTCTCTCTCTCTCTCTCTCTCTCTCTCTCTCTCTCTCTCTCTTTCTCTTTTTCAAATTAATAAATTCCTTTTAAAAAATGAAACACACTTTTTTTTGTCTTTTCCTACATTCTCTGCAAATTCTTACATGTATCAATAATATGGAGAAGCTTGAAATACTATAAGTAAATTATGCATCAGGAGAACAAATATAACATGAGATTTCAGAAAGATTTCAGATTTTAGAAGAATGAATGAATGGTGTGTGTTAAAGATTTAATATGAATAATACCTAAACGTGATGTTTAGTGCTTAGCTGCTCTCTTAACACCAGCAAAAAGTTGAGGCTATAAATAACCTAAATTTACCTCCCCACTTTGCTTTATGACCCTGCCCACCTGCTTCCTCAGGAGACCACAGTGGACAATAATGATGACCAAATGTATTTCAATATTTGCTTTGGGTACAACAAACAATGTGACTTGGATTCTTCTTAATTCACTTAGGGATGTCAGCTACTAGCCTCATCTCAGCACTGCACTAAATGGAACCAGAAGAGGCTACCTGGATTGTGAACCAGCTATTCCTCCATTCCATCCAAAATGAACTTGAATTCTCAGGACTGGACCCAATTTTGTTTGAAAAATGAAGCTTATACATTTTGAGAAGGTGTGCTATTAGAACACTCAAACTTATAAACACAAGCTTACTCCAGAGCCCTGGGAGGAGTCCCTGTTAGTGAGGCAGGCTTGCTAGCTCAAGCAGCAACAGCTTTGCAGTAAATCCCAGGAGTGCTCTGCTCTCTGTAACTGGATGCCCTGATGCTTTTCTGTCTTATTCTCCACCTTCACATGATGCTGAATGTTGCAATCTTCAGACACTTGACATCCAATCAAGAAGCTCATTCACTGCAGAACTGACTCAGCATCCTGTCATTAACATCACTTATTTAGTTTTGTAATTGTTTATGCACATCTTTGAGGCTCTGCTAGTTGACAAACTCCTTGAGGGCAAAGTCCCCAAACATTTGCACTTAAAAATTGCCTTTGAATCCACAGTGCATGGCTCTCAATAAGAGGTTAATTGCATGATTGGATAAATCATGTTTTTCTCACAATTTGTCCATGCTTAAAATGACAAAGTGCTATTATGCTTATTCAAACTTACAATGTTTTTACCTGTTTCTGTTGATTACAGAACAAAGCCTAAACGGCAATTAGTTTTCTCATGATTTTGTTCTTATTTCAAGACAGTTGATTTTTTTAATAGTGTGGCAAGTTAGAAAAACCAGGAAACACAGTCAAACACATTGTTCACATCTTCAAGCAGACTAGAAGAAGCACTTTATTCCTAGTCATAAGTATAATTTTCAGGTAGAAAATGTGAATTGGAATTTTTTAAGCAAAACAATTAAAGGGTGGATAAGGAAATATAATCAGCAAAATCTTCAATTAACAATATATACTGTGGAAATAACAATAGTTGTTAAATTTACCATTTAGGGAATGTACTATAATGAGGTTCAGAAAAAAATGAAATCATTTTGTATGATTTGATGGGTTGTGCCTTGTATTTACACAGAGGGAGAATAAAAGGAAATTAAAACAAGCCTGAAGTTTTGCTTCTGTAAGATTATATTTTGGTAGCAAATCCTATAGGGACAATTAAATTGGAAAATCAAAAGCAGGCTCACTATTTTTTATAAAGTCACAAAGAAAAAATATAAATACAGAGCTACATGAAGCAAGAAGATATAAGTGACATTCAAAAAAAAAAAAAACTCTATTTTGAGCACCTTTGTAGTACATATCCTCCTAAAAGGTTTCCTGTTCCTGAGACTTGCTTGCACTTCCTTCAGCTCTATATAGCTTATATGCATCACTTAAAATGTATTATTTTCAAATATAATATGAAATATTAATATAAGAAATGTAATACAATAAATAATATTATATAATATGTATTAATGTATAAGAAATGTAAATACCATAGCAATCAAAAAAATAGATAATACAGATGACTACAGTGTAAATGGTTTGAGGACTAACATATTTAACAGATTTGTATAGACACTGATGACAAAAAGAATACAGTTGCTACCACATGGCTTTTGTTTCTGACTTGGTTTCAATCAGAGTTTCATGTTAAAGGTCATATCTACCTTTTCTTTGAATTCATCAGCAAATATTTGCACATGACAAGTTATAGGACTGGCAATCTCACCAGGTACTCTTTTTGCCTCTCATTTGACAAAAAGGATAGCAAGTTCAAACAACCATCTAGAATACATAGGTGTGTGCTGCCTCACACAGAGCATGACCCTTTCTAAGTTAAGAAGTAACTTGTTGAGAACTGTTGAGATTTTGGTATGATCTGAAGTCGCCTCTGCTGACTAATTTGATTTGTGAAACAAGGAATCCAAAAATTGGGTTTTTCAACCTCAGCTTCCCGAGGTATTTCTGTTTTACTATCAGCAAAATAAGATAGGAAGAAAAGGCATTGAGAACAAAAAAAAGCTAAATTTTTCTTTCTCATAAATCATAGTTTTTAAATGGGCCTTTTATTCCTTGATGGTAAGTTCAGTATTTTTAAATTAGGGAAAAATTGTACGATAAAGAATAATTGTTGACATTATTCTATGTGCATTAAATAAGAGAATTTTCAATCAATAATGGAACAATCACTTTCTACAACATAATCATGTTTAGAGAAATAGCATAATTTTGGAAACTATCATGTACTTATAATAAATTTTACAAATGTTTTCTGTATTTATTTTCTGAAAAAAAAGTTTTAAGAATATTCTTACTCTACTACCACATTCAAGATCCACTGTCTTATTTCCTTTTTATTTCTCATTTAAAAATGAAATTAAATTGTATAAGCTGCTACATTAACTATAGGTTTTAGCACCTCCGTTTATCACTGCAATAAAGTTATATTGAAAGCAACTGAAGATTTCATGGATCTGATGACTTGGATGACTTTCACTATAAACCAAGACATGATATAATTAAATCTTTATTTGCAAGCTAAATACACTTTAAAATTTTCATGAAGAAAAGATTAAATAAAAAGTACAAAATGTCAAATATCAAATTGAAACATAATTTGCTTCATTTGCTTAAACATTTCTTTCTAATAAAAAAATTAGAAGAGGAAAACAAAGAAAAATGAATGGAGGAGAAAGGAAAAGGGTGCAAAGAAAGAAGGAAAGAGGGGAGAAGGGGAGACAAAGACACTTGTGCTTCTCAGACCAGTTTTACACTGAGCCGCTGGCTTTGCTTCTCTTCAGAAAGGAATTCTATATTTTCCTTTCAAATTTGAAAATCATTCTTAATATTTTTCAATTTAGAAATTTAATTGCGGCGCCGGCACACCGGGTTCTAGTCCCGGTCGGGGCACCGGATTCTGTCCCGGTTGCCCCTCTTCCAGGCCAGCTCTCTGCTGTGGCCCGGGAGTGCAGTGGAGGATGGCCCAGGTGCTTGGGCCCTGCACCCCATGGGGAGACCAGGAAAAGCACCTAGCACCTGGCTCCTGCCATCAGACGAGCGCGGTGCGCCGGCCGCAGCGCGCCGACCGCGGCGGCCATTGGAGGGTGAACCAACGGCAAAAGGAAGACCTTTCTCTCTGTCTCTCTCTCTCACTGTCCACTCTGCCTGTTTAAAAAAAAAAAAAAAAAAGAAATTTAAAAAGTTAGTAAAACTGATGATAAAAATAAGACACTAATATCTTCTGGATTCTATACCTAAAGAAGTAGAATAAGTGCTGCTTTTAACCATGCTCAGCAGGGTTGATTTTCCTGTCTATTAGCTTGTATCATCAGTGATATCCTTAGAGCTCTGAATCTTGTTTTCTCTTGTGTCTGCCTCCCAGGTGTTATGTTAATATACACAGTCAGCTTAGCAGGTGCAGCCCATAAGAGCTGAAGTTCTTCTTTACAGCCCTCTGTGGTCTCTACTGGTCAAGCAAAAGAAGATGAACCATTTGTGGAGCCCAAGAGACAAGTGATTTGAAAGGTGAGGGAACTGCAATGGATGTCAGCTCTGACAATTACAGACTGGGTATGGGCTTAATTTCTAAATGTGCAAGAAAGAGGCATCTAAAAGAGTTGAGAATTACACCTCATGGTAGCAGGTCAATGCAATTATAATGAATGAAGAAATATGAACTCTGCAGAGAACAGTGGTGATCTAAAATGTACAGCGGACTCCGCCAGAGAAGTTAAGCACCTTAGTTCACTGTCATATCATTTGCTCCTTTCTAGACTCGTCTTTACTATACACTGGAAAGAAGATAAGAGCTGGAGGAGAATGGGCAAAAATAAAAAAGAAGTGATAGATAGGAGGAAAAGAGAAAGAAGGAATTACAAGACAGTTATTAATTCATAATCAAGATAAGCTATAAGTTCTTACTACAGTTTGTCATGTCCCCCAAATAAAAGATTTTAAATATCTTCTGACAAAGTGATTCTGTATGAAGCAATGACATAATGAAATCAATTTGTATTTTCCATCAGTTTAAAACTGTGAACTCATGTCACAACCTTATTTTTTAAATATATATGGATATTTCAAAATCCATGGAAAATAGAATTAAAAGAGAAATTTATTTTGGTGCAAAAAATTTTAAATCATGCATAGTTTTTCATAAAGCATATTATTATGGACTGAAGACCGCTTATATGCATGGATTTCAAAGTTTTTTGCAACTTATATTTTAGTTTTCTAAGAACATTTTGAAGTACCATCATATACATACTTATGAAAGTTTATATAAAATTTGCCCAAGAAACATACCATAAATCCTTAAATATGTGAACTCTTTTTCATAAATTTGAAATTATGTGTTTACTGGGGAAGGACTTGTATAGAAGAAATGCCAAATGGTGTATAAGGGTCTGTAAATATTTTCAATCTCATAGTTCAAGTTTGGCTTAAGCCTTTAATTATGGCATAGGGTAAAGATCATCTCTGGTGCATGTTCTGACATTAGTTCTCAAGATGTGATGGATGCCTTAATTATTAAGTATAGCATTGTTCAAACTGCAGATTAGATAATTTTTACTAAAGTATTACTTAAATTAATAGTGGAACTGAAGTGATTTAAATGCCTAAAACGTTCAAGTCCAACTATAAACTCAAATAAACTTTTAGTTAAATGTACAACAAAACAACGATTTGTTCACTCAGCATTCACTGAGTGACTGCTGTGTGCCATAAACTGATGCTCTTAAATTCTTGGAACACAGCAAAAACATGACTGTCCTCATAAAACTCACATTCTAGCAAGAGAAGACAATGAGCAATCACTATAATACATGAGGAAGCTATCTAATAAACTGGAGCTAAGAAGGCTATGGGATAATAATAGAGCAAGGTAAAAACTAATACAATGGGGGAGATGGCGATGGAATATTCAGGTTGCAATTTTAAAATTGAGTAATGATATGTACTCACAGCTCTGCCTTGAAAGCAAACAATTCCCTGATGAATTCAAGGGTGGCTCAAGTTTTTGGTTGAGCCGCTAGACCAGATTGCTGTCAGCTGACATGGAAAAGACTGCTCACAACCGTCACTAAACTCTGAGTTTTCCTATTTACACTCCTTAACACTGTTCAACACCCCAGCTCTTAATGACAACCCCCTACTCCTGCAGTTCCATCACACCTTTTTCCTGAGTATTCTCCCTTTCTGTCTGGCTGCTCCATCCATGTCTCTCACCAATTCCTCTTCCTCTACTGCCTCTTACCTTCCCACTCACCACCGAAGCTTGCCCATTAGCATTGTTTTCTAATTCCCCACAGGAGAATCACACCTACATCTGCCTTCAAACGTCTGACAGCTGTATACCATCCTTCTTTGGTGCCTATACCAGAGGTTTACTCTGCAAAGCCTTCCCTGACAAGGTCATCCCTTGTTTTGTACTGGCACCCCCCAAGAAATTTAATCCTAAATACACTAATTTAACATTTAAGAATCAATGCAATACTCTCATGACCTCCTTTATCAATCCCTTAGCAATAAAAATGTAGAAAGTTTTAAGCATATGAAATTATTTAAAATATTACAAAGCCTGAAATAAATAGCAAAAGTTTCTATAGAGTAAGCCATGGATTACAGAACAGAGAGCACTTATTTGAATAACGGAGCAGGTCAAATGGACTTTTATATCAGCCTGCAAAGTTGACCACACACGGGAAGAGAATCACCTTGTGTGTGTGTAAGGTAGAAAGTACAAAAATCCAGAAATCTGGGAAAGCTGAATCTGAGTCAAATGTCATTGACAGTAGCCATTAGTTTGGGAGATGTACAAGGGAAGCTTACTTCCATCAGAATTAAGCAACAGGAGAAGGAGGTGGGTAGCATGTAGATGGAGTCTAATAGAAGACATGCAGCCTCTAAGCCTGTGCTATCCTAAGTATAAAATTTGAATTTGGCCGGCGCCGTGGCTCAACAGGCTAATCCTCCGCCTTGCGGCGCCGGCACACTGGGTTCTAGTCCCGGTCAGGGCGCCGGATTCTGTCCTGGTTGCCCCTCTTCCAGGCCAGCCCTCTGCTGTGGCCCGGGAGTGCAGTGGAGGATGGCCCAAGTGCTTGGGCCCTGCACCCCATGGGAGACCAGGAAAAAGCACCTAGCACCTGGCTCCTGCCATCGGATGAGCACGGTGCGCCGGCCGCAGCACGCCATCCACGGCAGCCATTGGAGGGTGAACCAACGGCAAAAGGAAGACCTTTCTCTCTGTCTCTCTCTCTCACTGTCCACTCTGCCTGTCACAAAAAAAAATAAAAATAAAAAATAAAAAAAAAGAAATTTGAATTTATGCTATTATTGTTGCATGGAAATTTCAAGTTGAAAAATGAACATAAAAGCTCTTAACGGGCCAGCATAGTGGCATCACAGAAAGTCGCTGCCTACAATGCTGGCATCCCATATGGATGCTCATTCGAGTCCCAACTGCTCCATTTCTGATCCAGCGCCCTATTAATGGCCTGAGAAAAGATAGCAGAAGATAATCTAACTACCTGGGCTTCTGCAACCACATGGGAGACCCAGAAGAAGCTCCTGGCTTCTGGCTTTGGCCTGGCCCAACTGTGGATGTTGTGGCCATCTAGGGAGTGTCTTTCCCTCTCTATATACAACTCTGACTTTCAAAGATAAATATTTTAAAAAAAGAAATCCAAATCAGATTTGTATGCCTTCTACTAGTAGTAAATATACATGGAGACATCAAGAAAAATTCATATGCAAGATTGCAGAAGTTTAGTAACCAGGCACACCTAGATAAATATATTGATTTTATAAAAATTAAAGTGTGTAGCACCTCTAAGACTATGCATTCATGCTTTTATATATATATATATATATATATATATATCAACCAAGTTAATAAACAATTTGGTAAAATCCATTGTATTGATCAAGTGCTTTATATTACAAAGAATAGTATTAATCTCAAACTCTTATGTGTACATAACGATTATTTTGCTTTAAACTCTTGCTATTATTTTTATCTCATGTATGGTAAATGCCTGAAAAATAAAATGTACCTAGTATATCTCCAGTAATAACAAATTTCCACTGAGTGAATGTACTTACTTAAAATATGATTTTAGAGTGTCAGTTTCAGTTTGTATTTATCAATTAGTAATTTTGGATTTGCCTAAGCAGAGCTCAAAATGCATTTCATCAGGTGGGCTCATGTAAGTAAACTTTGCTGTAAGGGCTTATCAGTAGGAAAAGCAAACTGTATTGATTACAATATAATTTGATAGAACTATGAAGGAAAGCTCCCAATGATTATCAGACAATGGAGGAACAGTTTAGATTAGGACAGGGAAGGAGTGTGAAAACCTAGGGATACAGCAATATCTTGTTTACTGCCCTGAATGGTAATTACATGGATAATTGCTCTGGAATTATTTGAGAATCTGTTCATATGAATATACTTGAAGCATGGTATGTATGTTTTGTATTTTTCAAGTAAGACAAAAGAACAGATATGTTTATAGAATTTGCGTTAATTCTGTAGGGCTGCTGTACCAAAGCCCCATAACTGGGTGGCTTAAAGCAGGGAAAATCGATTATCTCACAATCTGGAGGCTAAAAGTTTGCTATCCAGCTGTCAGTAGGACTATGCTTCCTCTGAAGTCTCTGAGAAAGAATCTTTTTTTTATTATTTTTTAAAACATGTACTTATTTATTTATTTATTTGAAAAGCAGAGATACAGAGATAGAAAGGAAGAAAGAGAGAGAGAGGGAGACAAAGTGATATCTTCTATCCACTGGTTCACTCACCAAATGGCTGCAATGGTTCAGGGCTGGGCCAGGCCAAAGCTAGGAGCCAGGAGATGCCTCCACTGTGTCTCCCATGTGGGTGTAGGAGCCCAAGCACTTGCCCCATCCTCTGCTGCTTTATCAGGTACATTAGCAGGGAGCTGGATCTGGGACTTGAACAGGCACCCACATGGGATGCCAGCATAGCAAGTAGATGCTTAATCCACAGAGCTGGCTCCAGGAAGAATCTTTTCTATGCCTTTCTCAACTTCTCATTCTGCAACAGCACTTGACATTCTCTAGTTTGCTGGTACATGACTCTAATCTCTGCCTCCATTTTCAAATAGCACTTTTCAAACTGTGGTCTGTGTTAGGCTTGTCTCTTCTTCCTATAAAAACATCTGTCATATTGACTTTTAGGGCTCATAACGCTGTATGACCTCATCTTAACTTGATCATGCCTGCAAAACTGCAAAACCAAATAAGCCCTGATCACATTCAAAATTATTAACATTTCTTTTTGGGGGATAAGATTCAATCCGTAACAGCATCTATCTCAGAAGTCTTGCTAATAAGAAAGTTAGAGTTGTTTCCTATTGTTTTATTTATTTTAGTTGCATGAAGGCTATTTTCGCATATTTATGTACATGGGGCCTTCAAAAATTCATAGAAAATGAATATTACAAAAACTTTTTTACACAAAATAAACATCTTTTAATTACATTTCCCATGAATTTTTTGAAGCACCTTTACATTTATGATTTTAGTAATCTGATCAATATGATTGGTACAGTTATAGCATATGTGGCAATGTGCATGCATGAGTGTCTGTGTTTGTGAGAGAGAAAAAGATAAAGTGAGCTATAAGAAGTTACAGGCTACCATGAGCAGGCCTGAGTTAAATTTGGCCATGTCCACTTCCCCATTACTTAAATGAGCAGTAAATGAGATTCACGTTGTAAAACTGAGACAACGCGGGTCAAGGTAATGGTCTGGCCTTTCTGTAGTTTTTTTTTTTTTTTTTTTTTTTTTTTTTTTAGAATTATTTTATTTGGACAGCGCTGTGGCTCAACAGGCTAATCCTCCGCCTTGCGGCGCCAGCACACCGGGTTCTAGTCCCAGTCGGAGCGCCGGATTCTGTCCCGGTTGCCCCTCTTCCAGGCCAGCCCTCTGCTGTGGCCCGGGAGTGCAGTGGAGGATGGCCTAGGTGCTTGGGCCCTGCACCCCATGGGAGATCAGGAAAAGCACCTGGCACCTGGCTCCCGCCATCTGATGAGTGCGGTGCGCTGGCTGCAGTGCGCTGGCCCCGGCGGCCATTGGAGGGTGAACCAACGGCAAAGGAAGACCTTTCTCTCTGTCTCTCTCTCTCACTGTCCACTCTGCCTGTCAAAAAAAAAAAAAAGAATTATTTTATTTATTTGAAAGATTTACAGAGATAGGTAGAGCCAGAGAGAGAGAGAGGTCTTCCATTTCGCCGGTTCATTCACCAAATGACTGCAATGGCCAGAACTGAGCAGATCCGAAGCCAGGAGCCAGGTTCCAGGATCCAGGAGCCTCCTTCAGATCTCCCATACGAATGCAGGGGCACAAGGACTCGGGCCATCCTCCACTGCTTTCCCAGGCCACAACAGAGAGCTGGACTGGAAAAGGAGCAACCGGGACTAGAACCAGCGCCCTACGGGATACCAGCTGCAGGCTGGGGCTTCAACCCACTGCGCCACAGTGCCGGCCCCTCTCTGTAGTTTTAACATCTACATTTTCACTTCATGGGTTTTTTAATTCATGTTGGTCTTGCTTTTTGTTGCTTTCATGATCATTGGTTTCCAAACTTGCAATTAAAAGTTAAGTAAAAGTTTTTGTTTATTTTGTAGCAGTACTCTTAAATATTTATGAAGGATCCTAAGTCTGAGTCGCTTTGAGGAAATATAGACGAATTAATAATTGATATGGCTGCTTCGCAGAAAATTAAAGGTTGGGAGCGTGTGTTAAAAAATTAAATCATCCATGGCTAAGACAGCAGATGTTATTTATTTAAAATCTTGCAAAAAAAAAGTACAATTAAGTTCTTTCTTCAGTCCAAGTCAAATGAAAACCTAATGATTCTTCTCAGCTTCTCAGATTCTGAGTCCTGAGGCTAATCAAAGACTAGAAAATAAAGGAGAAAGAGAAATTTCAATTCCTTATCCCAGAATTCTTAATATTCCTAACTCACACAGAAGTGAAAGTAAGTAGGAAAGAAGAAGCTATACATTCTGTACGCCTAGAGTCAGGGTTCATTTATAAATATTTCAGTATTCATTTATAGTTATAAAAAATCATATTATGTATTAGCCATTTGACTCAAAATATCTTTAAAAACTAATAGTAGGTCAGCACTGTGGCATAGCAGGGAAAGCTGCTGCCTGTAGTCCCAGCATCCCTTATGGGAATGGGTTCGAGTCCCAGCTGTTCCATTTCCCATCCAGCTCTCTGCTAACGGCCTGGGAAAGCAGTAGAAGGTGGCCCAAGTACTTGGGAGACTGGGAAAAAGCTACTGGTTCCTGGCTTCGGATTGGTTCAGCTCTGGCCTTTGCGGCAACAAGGGAGTAAACTAGTAGATGGAAGACCTCTCTCCCTCTGCCTCTCTTTCTCTGTGTAACTCTGCCTTTCAAATAAATAAACAAATCTTTTAAAAAAAATTAATTATATCTCTTACACATTGACATTTGTTTATATAAATATATTTATTTATTTACTTTGAAGATCCATTTTATTTATTTGAAAGGCAGAGCTACAGAGAGGCAGAGGCAGAGAGAGAGAGGGCGGGGGGTGGGGGGGATGTCTTCTACCCGCTTGTTCGCTCCCCAGATGGATGCAATGGCTGGAGCTGCACCAATCCAAAGCCAGGAGCCAGGAGCTTCCACCAGGCCTCCCATGCGGGTGCCATCTTCCACTTCCTTCCCAGGCCATAGCAGAGAGCTGACTTGGGACTCAAGCTGGCGCCCTTATGGGATCTTAGCACTGCAGGTGGTGGCTTCACCCACTATGACACAGTGATGACCCTATTTGTTTATATATTTAAAGTAAGTAAAATAATGAAAGACAAAGATGAAGAACATGTTGGGTTAAAAATTCTTGCTACCACTAAGCTTATGGAATTCTAGCAGCTGGTGGGGAAGCAGTTCACACTTTTAACCAAGATTTATGGAACTTGCAATCTAGGCTGGAAGTATTAGTTAGAGGGCAATCTTGCTATAAAAGTTCAGCAATTTTATTTCTGCCTAGGGAATGAGAGCAAGTCTATCTGAATGCTCTCAGACTATTCAAGAAGCAGATGAGTGGAAAGCGCAACTCTACAATTCCTGACCAAAAACTGCATTTTCTTATCTCAAACTGAAAAAAAAAAAAAAGATGTAGAGCAAGTTCAAGGAACAACAAAGTATATTACTGTTTCACCTTCAAGCTACTACTCAAAGCTGTCTAGATTTTTTGGAACATGCCATTTTTATTTTTTTTATTATTTTATTTTATTTTTTTTTCTTATTTAGAATATAAATTTCCAAGGTACAACTTGTGGATTGCAATGACTTCCCCACCCATACCTCCCCTCCCCCCCACTACCCTTCCCCCTTACCCACTCCCTCTCCCCTTTCATTCACATCCAGATTCATTTTCAATTCTCTTTGTATACAGGAGTTCAGTTTAGTATGTGTTAAGAAAAGATTTTAAACCATTTGCCCTCACATAGCATCCTAGAGTGAAGCATACTCTTTGAGTACTAGTTGTAGCTTTAAATCACGTTGTACAGCACATTAGGGACAGAGATCCTACATGATATTATTTTTTTTAATTGATTGATTTTTATGTAACTTCCAATTTTTTTTATCATTTCCAATTGTCTTTCCATACGGAAGATCGATTCAGTATATATTAAGCAAAGATTTTGTCAGTTTGCATCCGCGTAGAGACACAAAATGCAGAAATACTGTTTCAGTCCTAATTATTGCATTACTTCACCTTGGACAACACATTAAGGACAGATCATACATGGGTCGTAAGTACACAGTGACTACTGTTGTTGATTTAACAATTTGCCACTCTTGTTTATGGCGTCAGCAATCTCCCTAGGCTGTAGTCATGAGTTGCTGAGGCTATGGAAGCCTTTAGTGTTCGCCGACTTGGATCTTGTTCTGACAGGGTCATAGTCAAAGTGGAGGTTCTCTCCTCCCTTCGGAGAAAGGCACCTCCTTCTCTGGTGGCCCTGTTCCTTCCGTTGGGATCTTACTCGCAGAGATCTTTCATTTATGTCTTCTTTTTTTTTTTTTTTTTTTTTTCCCAGAGTGTCTTGGCTTTCCATGCCAAAAATACTCTCATGGGTTCTTGAGCCAGATCCTGATGCCTTAGGGCTGATTCTGAGGCCAGAGTGATTTATTAGGATATCTGCTATTCTATGAGTCTGCTGTGTATCCTACTTCCCATGTTGGATCAGTCTCTCCCTTTTTAGTTCTATCTGTTAGTATTAGCAGTTACTAGTCTTGCTTGTGTGATCCCTTTGACTCCTAGACCTATCAGTGTGATCAATTGTGAACTGAAATTGATCACTTGGGCCAGTGAGATGGCTTGGTACATGCCACCTTGCTGGGGTTGTATTAGGTTCCCCTGGCACATTTCTAACTCCATCGTTTGGGGCAAGTCCGATTGAGTTTGCCCAAATTGTACATATCCTCCCTTTCTTTTTCCCTCTCTCCTAAATTAACAGGGATTACTTTTCAGTTGAAATTTAAACATCTAGGAATAATTGTGTGTTAATTGCAGAGTTCAACCAATAGTACTAGATCAATAACAAATAACGTCAAGAAATACTAAAATGGGAAAAGATTTACATTGTATATCAACCGTCCAGACAAGATTTGATCCAGTCATAGTTTCTCATAGAGTTCATTTCACTTCAACAGGTTTCCCCTTTGGTGTTCAGTTAGTCGTTGCCAATCAGGGAAACAAATGATATTTGTCTTTTTGGGACTGGCTTAGTTCACTCAGCATGATGTTTTCCAGATTCCCCCATCTTGTTGCAAATGACTGGATTTCATTGTTTTTAACTGCTGTATAGTATTCTGTAGAGTACATGTCCCATAATTTCTTTATCCAGTCTACTGTTGATGGGCATTTGGGTTGGTTCCAGGTCTTAGCTATGGTAAATTGAGCTGCAATAAACATTAATGTGCAGACAGCTTTTTGGTTTGTCAATTTGACTTCCTTTGGGTAAATTCCAAGGAGTGGGATGGCTGGGTTGTATGGTAGGGTTATATTCATGTTTCTGAGGAATCTCCAGACTGACTTCCATAGTGGCCTAACCAGCTTGCATTCCCACCAACAGTGGGTTAGTGTCCCTTTTTCCCTACATCCTCTCCAGCATCTATTGTTGGTAGTTTTCTGAATGTGAGCCATTCTAACTGGGGTGAAGTGAAACCTCATTGTGGTTTTGATTTGCATTTCCCTGATTGCTAGCGATCTTGAACATTTTTTCATGTGTCTGTTGGCCATTTGGATTTCCTCTTTGGAAAAGTGTCTTGGCCCATCTCTTAAGTGGGTTGTTTGTTTTGATGTTGTGGCTTTTCTTGATTTCTTTGTAGATTCTGGTTATCAACCCTTTATCTGTTGCATAGTTTGCAAATATTTTTTCCCATTCTGTCAGTTGCCTATTCACTTTCTTGACTGTTTCTTTTGACGTACAGAAACTTCTCAGTTTGATGCGATCCCAGTAGTTAATTTTGGCTTTGAGTGCCTGTGCTTCTGGGGTCTTTTCCAAGAAGTCTTTGCCAGTACCTATATCTTGCAGGGTTTTTCCAATGCTCTCTAATAACTTGATGGTGTCGGGTCGTAGGTTTAAGTTTTTAATCCATGTTGAATGGATTTTTGTGCAAGGTGAAAGGTGTGGGTCTTGCTTCATGATTCTGCATGTGGAAATCCAGTTTTCCCAGCACCATTTATTAAATAGACTGTCTTTATTCCAAGGATTGGTTTTGGATCTTTGATCGAATATAAGTTGGCTGTAGATATTTGGATTGATTTCTGGTGTTTCTATTCTGTTCCATTGGTCTATCCATCTGTTTCTGTACCAGTACCATGCTGTTTTGATAACTACTGCCCTGTAATATGTCCTAAAATCTGGTATTGTGATGCCTCCGGCTTTGTTTTTGTTGTATAAGATTGCTTTAGCTATTCGAGGTCTCCTGTGCTTCCATATGAATCTCAGCATCATTTTTTCCAGATCTGAGAAGAATGTCCTCAGTATCTTGATTGGTATTGCGTTGAATCTGTAAATTGCTTTTGGCAGAATGGACATTTTGATGATATTGATTCTTCCAATCCATGAGCATGGAAGATTTTTCCATTTTTTGGTATCCTCTTCTATTTCTTTCTTTAATGTTTTGTAATTTTCATCATAGAGATCTTTAACGTCCTTGGTTAAGTTTATTCCAAGGTATTTGATTGTTTTTGTAGCTATTGTGAATGGGATTGATTTTAGAAGTTCTTTCTCTGCCGTGGGATTGCTTGTGTATATGAAGGCTGTTGATTTTTGTGCATTGATTTTATATCCTGCTACTTTGCCAAACTCTTCTATGAGTTCCAATAGTCTCTTAGTAGAGGAACATGCCATTTTTAAAAGGCAATAAAGCACTCCGCAACTTATTGGATAATGGTCTATAGTTCCGGTTTACCCGTCCTTACTACTGAAGATCCCTCTAAATCACCTCCCCTTTTAAGAATGGTTGGTGTCATTAACTTATAATTCACAGGCCAGTATATTACATATTAATTGAAAATATGAATCAGGGAAAACTTTCCAATATTCTCTAAAAGGTAAAATTTTAATAATTCTCATATGAACATATTTTGAAGGCCATGAGTATCACCAGTGTTTCTAAGGAAACTGAAAGATGAAATATTTCCCCCAATTTACCAAATCAAATTATTCTTCCTAAGACTTCATTTAATTCATACTCTTGTATTTTTATACCCAATTCTGTTTTCTGTTGATACTAACTTATACTTCTTGTTGGTTTTATCACTCAAAAAATAAAGTTGTGCTTTCATCAGAGTATTGGCTGGAAATCTTTGATACATTATTCATTCATGGCTCAGGGAGACATTATAGGGTTGAAGTAGTGTTCACTCAATAGCCACAAATGGAGTGACAACAAAGCACCTTGGCTTTACTTGGCCGTTAATTAGTGTCCTTCAGTCACTTGGTGAAGATCAATGAGCTTCCATGGCCCAAGAGAGAATTCATGTACCTGTTTACCTCAGTGCTTCTTAAATTACTAAATAATTTTCCTTATTTAATTCAAGTAAAATAAAATTCCATTTTTACCAAACACCTAGCACTGTGACTTCAAGATAAATATACAGTCTGGGATCCTTTTTTATGCTTCCTACATGTGCTACCACGTATTTTTGCCCACATTTCACTGTTCAACAAAAATATCTTGGTCCTGAATAGCTGGTTTACACCAGGTATTTAAAATTATAACAGTGCCTTCTAAGCGTTATTACATAGTGTATCTTCTTGGTATAATCTCTGTAATGATATTATACAAAATCAATAACCTTTGCTACAGATTTAACCAATGCATTAAAGGAAACACAAGAAAAATGCTTTCCAACATTAGAAAAGAGTGGGCTGGAATTATTTATCTGGTTTTCACTGTGATTGAAATACATAGTCTTCACAGTGAAAAGAAGATGCTTAGTACTTTCAGAGAAGGTATAACCTAAAACATAGATCTGGGGCCAGTGCTGTGACCTAGTGGGTCAAGATGCCGCCTGAGTGCCAGCATCCCATATAGGTGCTGATTCAAGTCAGGGCTGCTCCACCTCTTTTTTTTCTTTTCAACTTTTATTTAATAAATATGAATTTCCAAAGTACAGCTTTTGAATTATAGCAGCTTTTCCCCCAAAAACCTCCCTCCTGCCCGCAACCATCCCATCTCCCACTCTCTCTCCTATCACATTCTTCATCATGATTCATTTTCTATTATCTTTATATACAGAAGATCAACTTAGTATATACTAACTAAAGATTTCAACAGACTGAACCCATAAAGACACACCAAGTACAGAGTAACATTTGAGTAATAGTGTTGCTGTTAATTCTCATAGCACAACACATTAAGGGCAGAGGTCCTACATGGAGAGCAGGTACACAGTGATTCCCGTTGTTGATTTAACAATTGACACTCTTATTTATGCTATCAGTAATTACCTGAGGCTCTTGTCATGAGCTGCCAAGGCTATGGAAGTCTCTTCAGTTCACCAACTCCAATCTTATTTAGACAAGGCCATATTCAAAGTGGAAGTTCTCTCCTTCCTTCAGAGAAAGGTACTGCCTTCTTTGAGGGCCCGTTCTTTCCACTAGGATCTCACTCGCAGAGATCTTTCATTTAGGTCATTTTTTTTTTTTGCCACAATGTCTTGGCTTTCCATGCCTAAAATACTCTCATGGGCTCTTCAGCCTGATCTGAATGCCTGAAGGACTGATTCTGAGGCCAGAGTGCTTTTTAGGGCATTTGCCATTCTATGAGTCTACTGTGTATCCCACTTCCCATGTAGGATCATTCTCTCCTTTTTAATTCTATCAATTATTTGCAGATACTGCTCTATTTATGTAATCCCTTTGACACTTAATCCTATCTTTTTGATCAATTATGAACTTAAACTGATCACTTTATCAAGTAAGATGGCATTGGTACATGCCACCTTGATGAGATTGAATTGGAATTCCCTGGCACGTTTCTAGCTCTACCATTAGGGGTAAGTCCAGGCTGCTCCACTTCTGATCCAGCTCTCAGCTATAGCCTGGGAAAGCAGTAGAAGAAGAAGGCCCAAGTCTTTGGGCCCCTGCACCCATGTGGGAGACCCAGAAGAAGTTGTTAGCTCCTGGCTTCTGATCAGGGCACTCCAGTCATTGCAGCCACCTGGGGAGTGAACCAGCAAAGGAAAGACCTCTCCCTCTCTGCCTCTGCCTTTTAAATAAATAAACAAATCTTTAAAAAAAATAGTTTTGATTTTAATAGGAGTAAATCAGCTTATAAATTAAAATAATCTGGGCCAGCACTGTGGCATAGTGGGTAAAGCCACCACTGCAGCACCAGCATCACATGTGGGCACCAGTTCAAGTCCTGGCTGCTCCTCTTCCAATCCAGTTCCCTGCTAATGTGCCTGGGAAAGCAGCAAAACATGACCCAAGTGCTTGGGCCCTTGCAGCCACATGCGAGGCCGGGATGAAGATCCTGGCTCTTGGCTTCCGATAGGCCCAGTTCTAGCCATTGTGGCCAAATGGAATGAATCAGTGGATGGAAGATTCTCTCTCTCTCTCTCTCTCTCTCTCTCTCTCTCTCTCTCCCTCCCTCCCTCCCTCTCTCTCTCTCCCCCTCCCTCCCTCCCTCGCTCTCTCTCACTCTGCCTCTCAAATAAATAAATACATCTTTTTTAAAAGTAATTAAAATAATCTGCCTCATTTTAGTGCTGTAGTGGATTCTTGACAAGTCATCACTATTCCCCCTCAAAACATTGGGACTTCTTCCCCAGCTGCTAAAGGAACTGTTCTTTGTTATCCAGCTTTTTCCAGAAACTGCCCTTTGGAAGATGCCTGTGCTAATGTGAAACTCCTTCCTGCAGAAACAGCATCAGAGTTATACAGTGTAAAAAGTATGGTATATGGGGGCCGGCATAGCAGGTAAAGCCGCCACCTGCAGTGCCAGCATCCCATATGGGCGCCGGTTCCAGTCCTGCCTGCTCCTCTTCTGATCCAGCTCTCTGCTATGGCCTAGGAAAGCAGTACAAGATGGTCCAAGCCCTTCAGCCCCTGAATCCATGCGGGAAGATCCAGAGGAAGGTCCTGGCTACTGGCTTCAAATCAGAGCAGCTCCAGCTATTGCTGCCTAATGGGGAGTGAGCCAGGGGATGGAAGACCTCTCTCTCTCTCTGCCTCTCCCTCTCTCTCTGTGTAACTCTGAATTTCAAATAAATAAATCCATCTTAAGAAAGAAAGAAAGAAAGAAAGAAAGAAAGAAAGAAAGAAAGAAAGAAAGAAAGAAAGAAAGAAAGAAAGAAAGAAAGAAAACATCATAGCTACAACTTCCCTCTCTCCTACCTTGGTTTGGGCTGCTACAACACAGTACCATAGACTGGATGGCTGATAAACAATAGATTTTTAATTCTCAAAGTTCTAAAGGACAGAAGTCTGAAATCATGCTACCATGATCGTTGTGGTCCGGTTCTGGTAAGAACACTCTTCCAAATTACAGTCTTCTGGCTTCTGAGATCTTCACACAGTATGAAGAAAACTTGCCTCTTATTAGGGAAATAATCCCACTCATGAGAGCTCCATTCTTGTAACCTAAGGACCTACCTCCAAATACACTGGGATTGGGGTTTCAGCACGTGAATTTGAAGGGGCATACAATCATTCAGCCCCCAGCACTATCCAACCTTGCTGACTCCCCTTCTCTTGCCGTAGCCCAACTCATCAATTTCCCTCAACTTTTTATCTCCCTCTTTCTCTCTCTTATTTTCTATTCCTTTCTTTAGACGTTGATGCTACAAGAGATCCTGCATGAAATCTCAATCTCAGAGTTAGCTTCCCAGAGAATATAATTAAACCAAAGCTCATGACAGATGAAAATTTAACCCAAATGAGATTGTGAGATGTCTTTTATGGATAGACTTCTTAAATAATAAAATAAATGTTAACTCTCTATTTTTGTTTATGTATGATCAACCCACAATTGTCCCAATTAAATCATGTAGATGATTTAATTATGAAGTATGTTTAACAGTTGAGGAATCAATGAGTGCTCTTGTAAGAATGAGTCAACACACAAAGAACAAGTACAGGTCCCATTAAAAACAAAAATAACTTCACCATTGAACTGTCTCTATATATTTCCAAAATGTTTCACTTTTGCATTAACAGTTGTCTTCCCTGGTTACTTTTTCTCACCTTGAAATGACACAAATATTGGTGTGGCACTGTGGCAGAGCCTGTAAAACCGTGCCTGCATCCCAATCCAGCTCTCCACTACAGCTAGGGAAGCAGTAGAAGATAACCCAAGTCCTTGGGCCCCTGCACCCATGTGGGAGACCCAGAAGAAACTTGTGGCTCCTGGCTTTGGATCAGCCCAGCTCTGGCTGCTGCGGAAACCAGTGGATCAAAGACCTTTCTCTCTCTCTCTCTCTCTCTCTCTCTCTCTCTCTCTCTGTATCTCTGTAATTCTGTCTTTCAAATAAGTAAATCTTTTAAAAAAAAGAAATGACACAAATATTAATCTTCAACAAAATACAAATCAACTATGTAGTGTATCTTCTTTGCAAAATATCTATAATATGTTCTCTTTTGAGAAGAAACTACAGTTGCTTTAATGGAGTTCTAGAAGCTCACTATATTCACCAGTGTCAAACAACCACACACAAGGGTATTTTAAAAGTTCATGAAAAAATGGAATTAAAAAATAAAGCAAATTTTCTAAGAACCTTTTGAAGTACCATCATATAATGTTAGAACGCATCAGCAACCCTATAATTCAGGTGCTCACATCCATAAGATGTTCTGGGCACTACAGTTGATGGAAAAGTATTAGGCACTAGGTGTTCCACATTGTCAGTATAGTCTCTTATCTCTGCTTAAAATAGCTAAGTGTCACTCAACTCACTCAAACATCTTTTAGATTTTTTTTGCTTTTTTTTTTTTACTTTTTGTTTGTTTCGAACAGTTTTCAAATTTGTCTAACTTTCATATTATTGTGAATTTACACAGAGCTGGTTTAAATTTGAAAAAAATAAAGTCCTGCTATCATTTCAGAATGGCTACTTATTTCTAAAAGAAAGGCATGAATCTAAGATGAAAAACTGTTCTCTTTCACATTGTAGTCCTTGTCTCATTACTCGGTCAACATTCTGATTCATCATCTAATGTAATATAACAAGTAAATTTTGAGGGAAGGGTCATTTTTATATTTTATACTTGTTCGCTACTTTTTAAAGAATGATTTATTTATTTGAAAGGCAGAGTTACAGAGAGAGAGAGAGAAAGAGATCTTCCATCCACTGGTTCACTCTAAATAGCTGTAACAGTTGGGGTTGGGTCAGGATGAAGCCGAGAGCCAGAAGCATCTTCTAGGTCTCCCATGTGGGTGTAGAAGCCCAAACATTTAGGCCATCCTCTGGTGTTTTCCCAGGAGCATTAGTAGAGAGCTTGATTGGAAGAGTGCAGCCAGTATTCAAATGGGCACCCATATGGGATGCTAATGTCACAAGCAGAAGCTTTACACAATATGCCACAACACTGCCCAGGTTTGCTACTTATAAGAAAAGTTGGTATCTCTCTCCATTTCAACGAGCACACATCAAATAGCACTGCAGTATCAGTCAACACCTTGCAGATACTGGTTAATGAGTTGATAGCTGACTTCTTAAAAATCTGAGTAGCTTGGCTCATCACATGCCACCAAAAACAAAGTTTCTAGTATGCTTGAAAAGACTATGTTTTCCTTGTGTATCATCTTTTCTAGTCTTGTTTACATATTTTACCACCTACATGGATTCACACAAAAATATAGAGTTTTTTTTCATTTCCTTGATTAAGACAAATTACTTAATTCCATAAATGCCAATAGGGGAAAATATTCTATTCTTTCTAAGATTAAAAAAAAAAAAAACAGAAAAACATGGGCTCGTAATTTCTTTGGTTCCCATAAATCTCAGTCTTGAAGAGACTGTCCTAGCTGATGCAGAGCCCAAAAATTTCTGGGTGTAAAACCTTGCTCTCTTGGGGCCGGTGCTGTGGCGCAGCAGGTTAATGCCTTGGCCTGAAGCGCCAGCATCCCATATGGACGCCAGTTCAAGGCCCGGCTACTCCACTTCCCATCCAGCTCTCTGCTATGGCCTGGAATAGCAATAGAAGATGGCCCAGGTCCTTGGGCCCCTGCACCTGCTTGGGAGACCCGGAAGAAGCTCCTGGCTCCTGGCTTCAGATCGGCACAGCTCAGGCCATTGCAGCCAGTTGAGGAGTGAACCATCAGATGTAAGACCTCCCTCCCTCTCTCTGCCTCTCCTCTCTCTGTGTAACTCTTTCAAGTAAAATAAATAAATCTTTAAAAAAAAATATTGCTCTCTTTTCCAGTAGCATGTATCTCAATATTTACATAATGTCTCCATGCTGTTTTACCTTAAACATAAAATGCTTGTTGTCTCTTCTGAAACTTTTAAAATTATATCAACTATTAATTTAACATTAAAGGTATCTCATATTGAATATTGGAGTGTTGACACTGAATCCAATTCTCTGATCCTCTCCTAATAATTATTGTTTACAATGTCACTATTGTTAGCTCTGCATTCATCTTTTGATTTGTACCTCACTGATCCTGAGTTAAAACACTGTAGATTTCCAGTGGGGAAAATTTCTTGAAGTTGAATACTTTGTATCCTTTTCTTATGTAGAGATAAAAAACTTTAATGGAAAGTAAATACTGACGAGTTTGTGGATTGAAAAGGCTTCCATAACCTCGGCAGCTCATGTCAAAAGCCTCGGGTATTTACTGACATCATACATAAGAGTGTTAGTAGTTAATTAATAACAGGAGTCACTGTACACTAACTTCGCATGCAAGACCTCTGTCCTCAATGAGTTGAATTATAAGAGTTAACTGTAAAACTTGTTCTCAAATAGTTGGTATGTATGTGTGGGGGGGCAAACTGATGAAATCTTTACTTAGTATGGAGTTGGTCTTCTGTGTATAAAGTTAGTTGAAAATGAATCTTGATGAAGAATGGGACCAGGAAGGGGAGAGGGAGGAAGAGAAGGGCTGGGAATATGGGTGGGAGGACCGGTGTGGTGGGAAAAATAACTATATTCCTAAAGTTGTATTTATGAAATTTGTCTTCCTTAACAAAAGATTTTTTGGGGGAAAAAATAAATTTTAAAAAAGTAGCAGTGGTGTTCAGGGAATAATGCTATATAGTCATTTTAGTTTTTCAGTGTTTGTTTATTTTGCCATCTGCTTGAAAGGCAGAGCTAGAGACAGAAAGATGGAGAGAGCTCCTCTACATGCAGGTTCATCTCCTAAATGCCCACAACAGGCCAAAGCCAGAAGCCTGGAACTCCACCCAGGTCTCACACCTGGGCAGCCAGAGACCAAGCACTTGAGTCATCATCCACTACTTAGCACAACTCCTTCTGTTGTTGGTCCCACATTTTTTATTTCTCCACTTCTTCAATATGCATTTTCTTACAGATAGAAATCTCATATTCCCTTAAAGAAGATAAATGCAACATATAGTTTATGTGTCTGTGGGCAAGTAGTTACTATGATATTGTCATATGTCCACCTCATGGACTTTAATAATGTTGTTACTAATGCTGAAATAATTGAACAGTGAATATACATAAATTAAATTTCAAATAAATTGATGATATAAGCATAAAATACATTTTAAAAAGAAAAAGATAATGGATTTTTTCTTGTAGCTAAGCATTGAGTAGGAGTTTAAGTATAGAATTTGTATAAACTGAAACATGCTAATTACTCATGTGAATCATAAACTCAGATAATGTGTTCACTTAAAAAATTTCAATTTTGTTAAAGAATTTACTTTTTATTCTGTTCTTGGAACATTTGACATGAATATTCCACTTAATTGTGTCAATGAGGTTGTTATTGATATTTGTATATATTTGAATTTGGGGGATATTTCCTTAAATTTCCAGATGTCATATTTTTATAAAAGGACAACTATTCTTTCTATAAGCATTATTTTAGTCATAGGTAAGTATATGTCTTTCAGGAGTATCAGGAATTCTGTATTCTGCCTTTCAAAATTTTTCCAGAAAAATAAGTATATATAACGTTCCAAAAGAGTTGAATACCATACTAGATATTTCATTTTACAATCAAAACAAGTAATACATTCTGTGTCATGCAGGTCTGGCTGCCTAGGCTGTTCAAAATGCAAAAATTAAACAAATCTACATGTTAAATATTGATTCTTTGAGAACAGCAAATCAAAGGGACAACATCTGGAAAATAACTTCTACTCCTTGTTTTGGAGAAGGAAGAAATTGAGACTCGGGGTTGTGCAGGGGGAATTCTGCACACCCTTCCAACACTTGCCTTTGGCAGTTTTTATATCTAAATGAGTAAAAATGAGCTTCTTAATGTTTTCACATTTGGACAAGAATAAAATAGTATCTAATGCAATTCAAGACAACTTCAGTAAGTCATTCTGCTAGTATCACAACATTTCTTTTTTTGGTACATCTTTCTTCCAAAGTTAATTTTTCATTAACACCAAATGAGACTGTTGCAGCACTCAGAAAAGAAAGAAAGATTTTATTTTTAAAACGTGTTAAGTCTACAAGTGACTAAAGAATCTTTGATACCAAAAATACCCTAGGTAAAGTAGGAAGTTTTTCTGTTGGAACAGAATGGAGTCATAAACGTGGCAGGCTTTCAATTAGCTCAGACATTGAGAAGAAGGGCTGGTGAAGCTGCAGCTCTTTGCTAAGGAACACAATACATATCACAAGGAGTTATAGAATACAGACCCTCATTCTACCATTTGTACACATTCACACACATACTCCCAAATATTCCAATGTGTACAAATGACCCACATATACACAGACCAATGATACATACAAATACAGTCACATGAACACACACAGACATATGTACATACACACACACACACACACACACACATGGAATTAGTAGGTACTACAGGTAACCATAGTAATGATCATTGGAATTTGAAGTATATTCCTTGTGTCCAATACTGGTCTTCTTTAGTGAGATGACTTCCTTACTACAAAACATCTTGTTACCTTAGTCAAAAATAGTATCTTTCAAAGGTAACCAAATCTTGGTCAATTCAAACAACGAAGCAGCAAAAGATATAAGTAAAATAGTGTGTGTGTGTGTAAGAAAACATGGCTCTTAGGCTATTTTGGGGGGGAAAGCTAGGTATTTTATGTTTGGTAGGTCATCTTGATTCCTCATTTGTGAAATGTGGAGGCTGGACTAGGTGTTCTCCGCAGCTTCTCTGAGTTTTCACACCCTTGAGGTATATATTTGCATATGAGTGAGAGTGATTTTAAACAGGCAGAGTGGACAGTGAGAGAGAGACAGAGAGAAAGGTCTTCCTTTTCCATTGGTTCACCCCCCAATGGCCGCTGCGGCGGGCGCACCATGCTGATCCGAAGCCAGGAGCCAGGTGCTAGGTGCTTATCCTGGTCTCCCATGGGGTGCAGGGCCCAAGCACTTGGGTCATCCTCCACTGCACTCCCGGGCCACAGCAGAGAGCTGGACTGGAAGAAGAGCGACCAGGACAGAATCCAGCGCCCCGACCGGGATTAGAACCCGGTGTGCCGTAGCAGCAGGCGGAGGATTAGCCTATTGAGCTGCTGCGCCGGCCCGAGAGTGATGAATTCTTATTAGCTAATCACAAAGGATCTGGCAACATTTTCTCCACACTTTAAAACTCTACATTAGAGAAATTATAATGTTTTTCGTATATAACATTTCATTTTAACATAAACAGCAAAAATGATTGTCTGACAAATTCACCAGTTGACCTTAGCATTACATAGAGAGAGATAATCCTCAAGAGTTATCAATATTAAGCTAACTGTATCACTATAAAAAACATAATTTACTAATGCTATCAATGCTTTTGGTGCTGATGACTTCAGTAATGATGGTGAAGTGATAACGGTATTCAAAACAAAACTTATTTGTTTGAATCCCTTCATTAGTTATATTTGTCACTAATACTTCATATAGCTGTAATATTGGATCTTGATTCAAAATCTTTCAGATTTGGGAAAATTAATGACATGACTTAAATACTATTGTGTACTTGTTTCTTCTCTCATGTGGAAAAATCAGTGATCCACCCGTATATTAGAAACTATCAAAGATTGAGTTCCTAATATAATCATGATAATAAATACTCCCAATAGCAGGCCATAGTGATTAAAATTACTATTTCCACCTAGCAGATACAGTACTGCCACTAAGTGGCAGATCTGAGGTTGGATCCCACTTCAGATTGAATCTTAACCACCTCATCACTGGCCTGAATGCATATAGAAATTCCTATGAACAAAGACAACCTCCTGGAATTTCTAGGAAGGGAGTTGTCCCTTGAGATATTATGCTAATAATAGAAAAATGCTGTGTCATCTGATCTGGAGAATGTTCTTGATCCTGGATGTTTACTAAAGTTGTGAAAGAGCTTTCAAGAAAATTACTGGGCCCCGAAACCAATTATAAGGATACGTGGCCGAGGCCAAGATATTTTTGAAAATATGCCCAGGGTATTCTGATGCACGACCAGAGCAGAGGATCACTGTTTTGATTGGTGGTTTTTAAAGTACAGCCCATAAGCCAGCAGTATCAGCAACACTTGGGAATTTGAAAATTCTCTAGCTTCACCACAGGTTCCCTAAGTGAAAACTCTAGAGCTCAGGTCCAGCAATCAGTGCTATAACAAGCCTCCCACGTGATTCTGATGCACATTAAAAGTTTGATAACTATTCTAGATAAGGATTCGAGAGCTATGTGGATTCTAATTCAGGATGTTAGGGAGCATCCTGAGATTCTGCATTTCTAACAATCTTCTAGGTGATACAGACCAGTTCTGTAGAGGACTTTGTGCAGGGATGATCTCCAGTCTACTTTTTAATTTGTTTTCATGAATGCCAATAATCTGAGATTTAAAAGAGGAATCCTAAAAAGATTCTTCCCAATGGTAACAGATAAATAGGATTTTTCCTCTATACATAGCAAATGAGATGCAGCAAATGAAAAGAAGCAACACCAAGGTTCCAAATCTGGTTCTGATAACCTTGGGAAACTCCCACTACTTCTTCATGTCTGCCCTTATTCTTTTGAAAAGGAATTTAGGAGAGGCACCAAGGTGGTGGAATAGGGAGGGAGTTTACTGCTCCAGTCCAGGGGAAGATAGTAAAAAAAAAAAAAGTGGAGAAAGTGCAGTCTCAAAAAAGAGGGAGAACAACGGTGGAGAAAACTCCATGCAAATTAGAGGGACACTGTGGACCTACATGGAGGGTGTAGACATGCACACAATTCAGCACCCTAGCAGCCGAGAGCCTCAGCATCAGCCTCGGAGAATGAGGTGAGAACAGACTGCAGAAACCCAAGCCACTGGCAATAAAGCTATGGGAAGAGCCTGGCATGAGTCTGGTTTGGAGCCCTGTGGTGGTCAGTATACCTGCCTACCTAGAAAAAAAAGGGGAGGGTCATGCTTCTTTCTCCCTGACCACCTGGCACCAGTGTCCTGTAACCAGCTGAGGGTGGGTGGGTGCCCATAACAGCTGTGCCAGCTTGTATCCAAATGACGAGAATCAGCCAAGAGGAGACGCCTGAGTCTGGCTGAGAGAATTGACAGGTGCCTGGGTGTTCATGATTGTGGGAGGCTTGTGTACTGGGACTGTGAAAATGCTGTGGCTGCATGGGAGGGTTCAGGGTGTGGCTGGGTCTCTGGGCAGTCACTGTAGGCAGCTCCACATGCTCAGGACTCCCTGATTCCCTGGTGAGGGTCATTGCTGAGGGATCTATGCCCATACCAGGGACTACACGGATCCTTGTGTGATTCTTGTGGCAGTGTGGATGAATGTTGTACCCACTGGGGCTAGAGCCCAGGCATTGGACTCCTTGGAAGAGAGGAGATGCATGTGAGACTACGTCTACAGAGCTGAAAAAGCCTCCCCTCTAATTTAAAAAAGGAAAAGAAAAGAAAGAAAAAATGAGAGAGGAGAGAGAGATTTATCAGGCCCAATTTAGGTGTCATCTTGGACAATCCTCACACCTTGGAGCACTGAACAGAGCATCCTGGCCACACTCAGCACATGTCTCAAGGTATTCACTGAAAGAGCAGACATTCCACTAATAAACAGAGGCATAATCCAAAGATAAAAGTCATCACAGGGAAAGAAAACAGAAAACAAGTATCTCCACAAATGTCTAAAAACAAATGCAACAAGTCAAGAAACAAGAATGAGAAAGGCAACATGTAGCCCCCAAAGGAACACTACAGCAGTTCAATACTAGAATGTGAAAATATGAAAATATTGAAGAAATGCAAGAAATGGAATTCAAAAAGTTGATTTCAGGATTACATAATCAGAAGCAAATCCATGAACTAAAGAAATATGTACATGACAGTAGGCAGCCCATAAACAAGTCATAGACAAGTCAAGGTCAGTCTTGGCTTGTGGAAGTCCTGGGATGAGAAAGTCACATACTCCCATGTTGAAGAAGGATGCACTCTGCTAAAATTAACTATGTTGTGACTGTGTTGTAGAAAGCCCGATAAGTTGCTTGTGTATGTTGTTAACTTCTGAGTTGCCTTGAGCTGCAGCTGGTTATGCATAAATATCTCTGAGACACTGGAATAAACAAGCCTTGATCAGCCTTGTTGTCTTGGCTCCATTCTCTGCGCCCTTGTCCCTCTTTTCATTCCCACTCCCTCCTTCAGGTTCCGTTCGACAGGTGCGGCAGGCCCGCACACATGACATGAAAGAAACTTTCTCATGATATGGAGAAAATATTGGAAATGAAGAATTCAAGAAAACAAATTAAAAATAAGATGGAAAGCTTTAACAGAATTGGCCAGGCAGAAGAAAGAATATCCAAGTTAGAAGACAAATTTCTGGAAATTTTACAGTCAGATCAAAAAAAAAAAAAAGAAGAAGAAGAAGAAGAAGAAATTAGAAAACTAAAAAACAGCATTGGAAATATATGGGATACTATCTGGGTCTTACAAGTTCCTGAAGGTGTGGAAAGAGAGAATGGACTAGAAGGCCTTTTTAGTGAAACAATTATGGAACACTTCCCCAATTTGGAGAAAGAAAGGGATGTATGGGTACAGGAAGCACAAAGAACTCCTAATAGACATGATCATAAAAATTCTTCACCGTGACACATTGTAGTCAAACTCTCCACAGTAAAATACAAAGATTCTAAAATGTGCAGAAGAGAAACATCATATTGCTTGCAAAGGATCTCCAATTAGACTCACAGCTGAATTCTCATCAAAAACCATACAGGCTAGGAGAGAATGGCGAGATATATTCCAAGTCTTAAAAGAAGAAAACTGTCAACTCAGAATACTGTACCATGCAAAGCTCTCATTTATGAATGAAGATGAAATAAAGACTTTCCATTAAAATCAGAAACTGAAAGGATTTGTCACCACTCATCCAGCCTTACAAAAGATGTATAAGGGTGTGCTACACACAGAAACACAGAAACATGATCATCACTATGAAAGAAGGTGAAGGCAGAAAATCTCCCAATAAAAGTACAAAAGAAATCCAAAATAAACAATAGGGAAATTTATGAAAAAAATGTCAGAGCCAAGTCTTCACTTATCAATAGTCATCTTGAAAGTAAGTGGGCTCATGGCCGGCGCCTCAGCTCACTAGGCTAATCCTCCACCTTCGGCGCCTGCACACCGGGTTCTAGTCCCAGTTGGGGTGCCGGATTCTGTCCCGGTCACTCCTCTTCCTGTCCAGCTCTATGCTGTGTCCCAGGAAGGCAGTGTAGGATGGCCCAAGTCCTTGGGCCCTGCACCTGCATGGGAGACCAGGAGAAGCACCTGGCTCCTGGCTTTGGATCAGCATGGTGCTCCAGCCGCAGCGGCCTTTGGAGGGTGAACCAACGGAAAAGGAAGACCTTTCTCTCTGTCTCTCTCTCTCACTGTCCACTCTGCCTGTCAAAAAAATAAATAAATGAGTAAGTGGGCTCAGCTGGCACCGTGGCTCACTCAGCAAATCCTATGCCTGCGGTGCTGGCACCCCGGGGGTCTAGTCCCAGTTGGGGTGCCGGGTACTAGTCCTGGTTGTTCCTCTTCCAGTCCAGCTCTCTGGCCCAAGTGCTTGGGTCCTTGCACCTGCATGGGAGACAGGGAGGAAGTGCCAGGCTCCTGGCTTCGGATCAGCACAGCGCCAGCCCTAGCGGCCATTAGGGGAGTGACCCAACAGAAGAAAGACATTTCTCTCTGTCTCTCTCTTACTGTCTAACTCTCTGTCTCTCTCTCTCACTGTCTAACTCTGCGTGTCAAAAAAAAAAAAAATTAAGTGGGCTCAACTCTCCAGTTAAAAGATACAGATAAGCTGAATGGATTAAAAAGAAAACCCACCTATTTGCTGCATACAAGACACATATTCCACCAACAAAGATACTTGCAAACTGAAAGTGAAAGGATTCCACGCTAGCAGAAACCCAAAAGAGAGCTGTTGTAGCCATCCTGATATCAGAAAAAATAGACTTTAACACAAAAACTATTGAAAGAGACAAAGAAGGACACTATGCAATGATTAAGAGATCAATTCGGGCCGGCGCCGTGGCTCAACAGGCTAATCCTCCGCCTTGCGGCGCCGGCACACCGGGTTCTAGTCCCGGTTGGGGCGCTGGGTTCTGTCCCGGTTGCCCCTCTTCCAGGCCAGCTCTCTGCTGTGGCCCGGGAGTGCAGTGGAGGATGGCCCAAGTGCTTGGGCCCTGCACCCCATGGGAGACCAGGAAAAGCACCTGGCACCTGGCTCCTGCCATCAGATGAGCGCGGTGCGCTGGCTGCAGCGCGCCGACCGCGGCGGCCATTGGAGGGTGAACCAACGGCAAAGGAAGACCTTTCTCTCTGTCTCTCTCTCTCTCACTGTCCATGCTGCCTGTCAAAAAAATTTTTTTAAAAATTTTAAAAAAAGAGATCAATTCAACATTAAGATGTGGCTCTAATAAATGTCTATGCACCTAATTAAAGGGCACTAATCTATTTAAAAGAAATGTTGAGGGGCTGGCACTGTGGCATAGCGGGTAAAACCACTGCCTGCAGTGCCAGCATTCCATATGGGTGCCAGTTCAATTCCAGCTGCTCCACTTCCAATCTATCTCTCTGCTATGGCCGAGGAAAGCAGTAGAAGATGGCCCAAGTCCTTGGGACCCAGCACCCACACTGGAGACCCAGAAGAAGCTCCTGGCTCCTGGCTTCAGATCGTCACAGCTCGGGCCATTGTGGCCAATTGGGGGAATGAACCAGTGATGGAAAACCTCTCTCTCTCTCTCTCTCTCTCTCTCTCACTCTCTCTCTCTCTTTCTCTCTCTGTCTCTCCTCTCTCTGTGTAACTCTGACTTTCAAATAAATAAATAAATCTTAAAAAAAGAAGAAGTGTTGATGGATCTAAAGGGAGACATAGACTCCAATATAGTAGTAATGGGGGACTTCAGTATCCCACTTTCAGCAATGGACCGACCCACCAGACAGAAAATCAGCAAGGAAACAACAGTTAATTGACACTGTAGACCAAGTGGACCTAATGGATATCTACAAAACTTTCCATCTTACAGATGCAGAATACACCTTCTTCTCAACCATGTATGAAACTTTCTCTAGGATAGGCCACATACTAAGCCATAAAGCAAGTCTCAGCAAATTCAAAAAAAATTGAGATCATACCATGCATCTTCTCTGATCAGAATTAAATGAAGCTGGAAATCAGCAACTCAAGAATCTCTGGAACATACGTAAACACATGTAGACTGAACAACTTACTGCTGAATGAACAGTGGTTCATAGTAGGAATCGAAAGAGAGAAACAGTATTTTTTTTTCATACTATTTGTTGATATCTTTACTTAGTATAGTGTTAATCTTCTGTGTATGAAGGTAATCAAAAACAGATCTTGGCTGGCGCGGAAGCTCAATAGGCTAATCCTCCGCCTGCTGCTACGGCACACCGGGTTCTAGCCCCAGTCGGGGCGCCGGAGTCTGTCCCGGTCACTCCTCTTCCTGTCCAGCTCTATGCTGTGGCCCGGGAAGCCAGTGGAGGATGGCTCAAGTGCTTGGGCCCTGCACCCACATGGGAGACCAGGAGAAGCACCTGGCTCCTGGCTTTGGATCAGCGTGGTACGCCTGCCGCAGCGGTCATTGGAGGGTGAACCAATGGTAAAGGAAGACTTTTCTGTCTCTCTCTCTCTCACTGTCCACTCTGCCTGTCCAAAAAAAAAAAAAAGAAAGAAAGAAAGAAAGAAAGAAAGAAAGAAAAAACAGATCTTAGTAAAAAAAAAAAAAAAGGAATGGGAATAGGAGAGGGAGGAGGAAAAACAGTGGGAGTGCCGGTGGAAATGTTGGTAAGGTGGATAGTGTAGAAAGAATCACTATTACTATGTTCTTAAAGTTGCATTTATGAAATGCATGAAGTTTGTATACCTTAAACAAAAAGGTTTCTGAAGAAAAAAAGAATTTAGAGAAGATTATTTCAAAGCCATTTTTATTTCAAATTGCTTTGCATATTGCTGCAATTAGAGTGTTGTGTCTCCCTCAAATTCATTACTCTAATCCTCAAGGTGAAGGTATTAGGAGGTGGAATATTTGGAAGGCAATTAGGTCTTTGGAATGGATCCCTCCTGAATGTTATTAGTGCCCCATAAAAAATGTCTCAGATCCCTACTCCTCTCACATGTGAGAATTCAGCAAGAAAACACTGTGAAGAAGGGAGGCCTTACCAAAACTTGACTATAGTGCTACCTCAATCCCAGGCTTCTAATCTCCAGAACTGAGAGAACTTTCTTTTGTTTATAAGCTATGTAGTCTATGTTTTTCTATAGCAGCCTGAACAGTCTGATATTTATGTAATTAACTTTATATTACTCTCCTCTGAGTGTTCACTATTTGTTCATGCTCTGCTTGGAATATGCAAGTGAGTGCAGAGACTACAACCCATAAATCTTGAAGCCTTTAAAATACTGAGATCATGTTCAGCTCATAGCAAGTTCTTTGAGCTGCTTGTTGGAAGCACTAGCAGCTAATTATATACTAATTTCTCAATTTCTAAAACAATAGCTAAATCTTCATTTTTCATCTCGGCACAAATGAGAAAGATACATACAATGAAAAATGTGATTTTAAGTAACCACACACACAAAAAGGCTTTTGCAGAGCATTGCCATATTCCATCCATAATGGAACAAACTCTTTAATGCAATCCACACATAGTGGGCACAAAATGTCAAATCTTTTTTTTTTTTACTTATTTATTTGAGAAAGAGAGAATTCCTGTCTACAGGTTCTCTCCTCAAATGCCTAACATGACCCCAGTTGGGTCCCAAAGCCAGGAGCCAGAAACTCAATCTAAATTTCCCATATGGGCAGCAGGGACCAAACTATTTCAGCCACCTCCTGCTATATCCCAGGGTCTGCATTATCAGGAAGCTAGAATTGGCAGTGGGGTTGGGTATTCACCCCAGTTATTCTACTGTGCCATACCATCATCCCAACCACTAGGCCAAATACCCAAATCTACCCCAAAACAATTAAAAGTACCAAAAAAATGTTTTTCTCTTGGATAGCAGCATTTTTGTTTTAAGCTTCAATTTGAAGATTGTCATTTTCATTTGAAGGTTGTCATTTTACCTTTTCTTCTGTTATTATAGTCAGAAAGCAAAAATGGCAAAATTTTTAAAAGGGCAACAGCAAATGATAAAAGGAAATGAAATGCATTATTTTATGGAACTTAGTATTTTAGTGACACTTGCTTCAAACTCTTATCCTTTATTCCTAAAACCATGGAGGCATGATAAATACCTCCTCTAGGATTAGAACCTGGGATAAAGGGTATCCCTAAGACCTGGGGCACAGCAAGCCTGGGAAAATAGTGAGACCTCAGAGTTTGAAAATTTGCGAGGAATATATGATAATTGTAATTAGTCCAAGAAAGATGGTAAAACTAAATTGTTTGGGTTGACAATGGCCAAATTACTCAGAAAGTTCTAACAGATGGAGCTGAGACCCTTAGAGAACAGGGAGACCTGTCTTAGGAAGCAGATGGCTGATGACAAAGTATGATCTTGAGAACCACGACAGGAACAATGAATAGTGCAACCTATTCATTAGGGCTGCTCTGAAAAATTGATCTGGGTACAAGCATAATTCAAAGGATAAAAGTAACACATTTCCTGTCCACATAAAGAAAGTACCTCTTATTCTGCAGAATAAAACATCAATTTACAAAAATGCAAAGACCAAAATGCATGATGAATGCTCAGAAGGTTGCTTCTATTAAAGTAGAATACCAGCACCACCAGTTAATTCCCATGATGTTGCACTTTGGCATAAACAAGCAGAACTCTGAAATGCCCCTAAAGACAGCATAAGTATCATCACTGTGCTTAGGGTTGGGGATACAATACCTAATAAAGCCAGATACACTGCCTGTGCATAGGGAGTTTATTATTATACAGTAGAGAAGATGCCCCCAAAGTAGCCACTTGGGCTAATGTAGAACTGTGATTGGTGTTCGGAAAGGTGCTAAGAGTCTGTAAGGGCTAGATTTGGCCTGATCAGATGATCCTGGTGAGATCTGAACAAGGAGTGGGAGATCAAAGTGTGCTGTGTATGTGACAGTGAGGAGAGAGTCTTAATAAAGAAGGGATAAGATTTTTCCATAAAGTCAGAATAGCATGAGCAAAGCCCTGTGTTCCAGGGACTAGAAGAGGCCCCACTGGTGAGAAGCCCTGAGGGACAGATACACAGTAAATGTGACGCTTAGGGAGAAGGAGAGAATACCAGGCAGAACTGAAAGGCCATGTTATATATTTGGTTCTTTAGTCAAAGACAAATGAGAAATCATGTAATTTTGTAAACAGGAGACTAGCATGGGAAGTTACATTTTATGGAAAATATCATTCAAGCAGTGGTGTAGTGGTATAGTGCAACCCAGATTATACAGGAGTGAAGTTGGAGATTTTCAGGGGCTGTTATAGTTCTCCAGGTAAAGATGACGGCAGCTTGAACTAGGGTTGAGGCAATGAAATTAGAGTTAAATTGCTGGCTTGAAAGATGTTTGGAAATTAAACCCAGCAGGACCTGGTGCTGGATTCATTTGAAATGGCAGGTGAAAAAAAGCAAGACTTCAAGGATGACTCGGGTTTCTGCTTTGTGTATCTTCTAAACAGCAATGTAAGAAAAAAAAAGTCTCATTTTGTTCTGTTTACAGTGGGAAAATGACAATAAGTTCAATTTGGGTTAGTTAGAATTAAAAATGTCTTGAAGATTGGAATCTGCATCTAATAGGAGAGCTCTGGGCTGGAGACAAAAATGAACAAAACATGTACCTGGTCAAGGCCCCTTGCAGGGTGATATTGCCTGGGAGTAGACAAGGTGCAAAAATAAGAGATCTTAGGATGAGCCTGGAACAAGTTCAAACTGTAATAGAGAAGAATAAATCTGCCACGCCTTCCTCACTCTTTACCCTAATCTAAAAAGTGCTGTCAGCAACACAGAAAATAACAAATAAACAAAGCACACTAATAGTATAATTTCAAAAGCCAATGGAGGCCAGAAGGAGGGGAGGGCAGAGCAAGACACAGTGGTCTCACTGATTTGAGAAAGCTAGGCAAAAAATTCAAATAAGGAAAACCTAATTTTAAAGTCTGCTTTTTACCTTATGAAAAAATGTTTTCACTTACCAACCAAAATGTGTGTTCCCTATATATTAAAATCTCGTTGCTCTACAGGCATTTAAAATAAGAGTTGCTGGGGGCGGCACTGAAGCATAGTGGGATAAGCCTCAGCCTGCAGTAAGGGCATCCCATATGAGCACTGGTTCAAGACCTGGCTGCTCCACTTCCAATCCCTGCTAATGTACCTGGGAAAGCAGAGGGAGATGGTCCAAGTTCTTGGGCACCTCACCCACATGTAAGACCTGAAAGAAGCTCCTGGCTCCTGGCTTCCACCTGCCCAGCCACAGCCATTGGGGCCATTTGGAGAGTGAACCAGCAGACCAACAGATGAAAGAATCTCCTCTCTCTCTCTCTCTCTCTCTCTCTCTGCCCCCCCAACTCTGCCTTTCAAATAAATGAGTCCAAACTTTTTTAAAGTAAGATTTGCCTTGGTATCTGGAGAGAGCACACATGCATTGTCTGTGCCTTCATATGACTGTGAACTCTGCTGTATTGGCAGATAGCAGGCATGTAACTCAGACAGGAAGCTCGGGCTTGCCCACACCAGTGAGAGAGAGATTCCACTCTAACCTAAACAGAGCATGTTTGGTTTCTAGAGATGAGAGAGGATTCACAGAGAAATAGAAAAAGAGAACAGTATCTCCTTTCTGAGTACATTTATATTCACATCTATATATTTCTGGAAGCTCCTTTTTCGGTGACAATCAAAAAATACTGATCATAAGGGGAAACCTGGATGTTGATTGTGAATCACTAACCAAGAAGTTAAGTCTTCAGACAGGGATCAACCTGGAAGTACAATGGTGCATTTAATGGTGCATTTATTTCTCAGAAGAAAAGAATGCAGCTAGGTCTTCCTTTTTTAATGGTTGAGTCCATGTTTTATTGCATAACAAAAACATGGACTAGAAGTTTGGAATCACACTGGAAAGTAAAATATCTGTAAATTCAATCTTCATATCTGAGTTTATTGCAAGCATTAAATTTTTTTCATTTCGAAAACAATAGCTCTTATGGGAGCTATAATGGTTTGCAGTGAGGCAGATGAACAAAGTTGAAGAATTAGCAAAATATCCCCAATTGGAAAATTCATCATGAGAAAGAAATATTCTCTCAAGGCTCTCAAAGAGATTTCTAAATCTTGTGTTTGAGTGATTTGTTTCTTATATTTACTATTTTCTGTTGTTCTGGTAATATTTTTGTATTGTGGAGAGAATCAATGAAAGTAGAACTGAAACTGTGTGCAACATCTGTCTCATTGTAATCTTTATTTAATATTTTTCTTTTTGAGAACGGAAATTTGGCGCTGGAGTTAAGCTGCCACTGGGGATGCCTGCATCCTATATAGGAGTGTGTAAGTTCGAATCCCGGCTCTGCTCTCCACCCCAGCTTCTTGTTAATGCAGACCCTGGAAGGCAGCAGGTGGTGGATCAAGTAGCTGAGTCTCTACCATTCATTTGGAATACCTAAATTGAGTCTCTAACGTCTGAACTGGGCCTGTCTTAGGCTTGTTTCTTGCAAGCATTTGAGAATGTGAACCAGAGGATGAAAGAATTTTCTTTCTTTCTTTCTCTCTCTCTCTCTTTTCTCCATCCCCATCTCTCTCTCCCCCTCCTTGCCTTTCAAATAAAATAAACATAACTAATTTTTCTTTTTATGTTTCCTTCCAAATTTCTCTTATTCTAGCTTTGTCTAACTTTGCATATATAAATTTTTCAACAAGCAAGTATCACAGCAGAAAAACATAAATTGTTGGCATGATGCCAATGTGCCAGCTGAATGGTATTTATATTTTGTAGTTAGAATTGTTACAATGAAATTGTCTCTGCTTCTGATATCACATTATAGAGAGTTCTGAGGGTCTGACAACTCCTGACATCAGGATATACGCCTGTTACATGGTTAAAGCAGACAGCCAGAGCAGAGTTCTCAGCAGAGCATAAGGAAAGATTTATAGACATGGCAAAAGAACACTTTGCCTGTTCCCTTCTTTAAATAATTATGACTTTCCATGAATCTCTTTCTAAATCAACTACAGAATGACAAATATCTGGACGAAGGAAAGGCCACAAAAATATCACTTACAGTAAGCACTATTGAGGTTTTAGGAGCACAGTATTGAATCCTCTGTTGTACATTCTGCATGTGATTCATTATGTGCGATGCTCCTCACCTCTCCACACACCATATATTTCTCCCATTATCATTCAAAAAGGACTTCTAAAACTCCCTCTGTCAAGATCATTCTTTTCTTAATACAGGGGGTCAATAAGAAAATATTTCAGGGAGTTTCACTGAACAAGTTGAAGTGATAGAATAAAAATATTTGCCTAATTGATTACACGGTTCGAGTACTCTGGAGGGACTTTCCAGGATAGGGGGAGAGAAGACACATTTACAGGTGTGTGTTTTACTTAATCATGAAGGTTTATATAAAGAAAAAATTCTGGAACAAAAAGTGATCTGTTAAAAGACCTATTTGTTTTAAGAAGGAAAAGACAACTAATATAATTATTTATCAAGTAGCTACACTGCAGGGCCTTTTCATAAATGATATCTGTGCCCAAGGAGAAAATGGGTATCAGCCCCATTTTTCAGATAAGCACATTGACTTTCAGACAGGTTCTGCAGCCAAAATCCCACAGCTGATATTAACAGACTCAGAATGAAGACTCAATTCTGTGTTCTTATCCAGGACCCACATGTCATCTACTCCTCATAAGCATTGCTTACAAAAACAAATGAAAACAAATAATCTAGCCCTCTCGCTTTATTATCATAATCTAAATGTACACTCGGGGGAGGGATTTGGGGAGAATTGACTGTTTCCTGATTTCTTATTGTATATCATTCTTCACATTTCAAGAGTCTAACAGTGGCCAGCGCCGCAGCTCAATAGGCTAATCCTCCGCCTGCGGCGCCGGCACACCAGGTTCTAGTCCCAGTCGGGGCGTTGGATTCTGTCCCAGTTGCCCCTCTTCCAGTCCAGCTCTCTGCTGTGGTCCGGGAGTGCAGTGGAGGATGGCCCAAGTACTTGGGCCCTGCACTTGCATGGGAGACCAGGAGAAGCACCTGGATCCTGGCTTTGGATCAGCGCAGCGTGCTAGCTGCAGGGGCCACTGTGGGGTGAACCAACGGAAAAGGAAGACCTTTCTCTCTGTCTCTCTCTCTCACTGTCCACTCTGCCTGTCAAAAAAAAAAAAAAAAGAATCTAACAGTAAAATACTCAAGGGATGTAACACTGATCAACTTACATATTTGCTAAGCTCTGAGCAATATATATTATATGCATTATGTCATGTAATTATTTCAATCCTTGCATAGCACAGGATACTTTTCTTTGAATGATCTCCATTTTAGTGATGAGAGAACTGAGGCTGAGAAGTAGAAAAACTTACCCAGGATCACAAAGCTTGCAAATGGTCCAGCTGGTCTTGGCTCAGTGATTATATGATGCTAATGAGTTCTTATCTATTTTGCTAAATTATCTTCCTTAATTACATAAGTGCTATAAAACTAAACTATAACAAGCTACTGATTTCTTTTCTGTGTCTATATATTTTAAACAAAATTTTATATATGAAAACTGTATGATTCTTATTTTTAATGACCTAAATAATACATTAATTTGTAAAGATATTTTGGAAAAAAATCAATACAGAACTTTAAAAAAATTACACTCTCCACTAATCCTACTTTCCTCTCCAAGGGCAAATACTGTTAAATACTGTTGATAGAGGTATTTCCTTCTAGACATTACAACTACATGTGATTATATATATATATATATATATATATTTTAAGATTTATTTTTTTAAAGATTTATTTATTTATTTGAAAGGCAGAGTTACAGAGACAAAAGCAGATTGAGAGAGAGAGAGGTCTTCCACTGGTTCACTCCCCAAACGGCCGCAACGGCCAGAGCTGAGCAGATCGAATCCAGGAGCCTAGAGTGCAGTTGGGCCATCTTCTACTGCTTTTCCAGACCATAGCAGAGAGATGAATCAGAAGTGGAGCAGCCAGGACTCAAACCAGTGCCCATATGGGATGCTAGGACTGGAGGCAGCGGCTTTACCTGCTACAACACAGCACCAGCCCCTGAAATTTTTTTCTTGGAACTCCTTCTTCTGTATTGAAATATTTAGTGTTTTCATTCTTCACTCAACAGTTTACCATAATACAGATATGTTGTATTTTAGTTTTTGTTTCTACAACTAACAGATGTAATGCTATTTTATGGGTTCTTTGTCTAAAGCATGTGTAATGTGCTATACCTAATTACTCATTGGATGTCTCTGAATGTCCAGAAGATGGCTTCAAGTTCATCACATACAAAATGAAATGTGTCACCATCCTTTACAATGCTAATCCCTCTATGTTCTCTAGATCAGTGCTATTGAAAATGTTGACAGTGGACTGGTGATTGACAGGAATTACATGAATAGGTTCAAGATGACTTAACTACAGAAAGCAAGAGCACTTAGGAACTTTCATAGTAGTTCAGCAATACTGCAATATCTAAATCCATAAGCACGCTTATGAATTACTTCTAGTAATTTATTTTTATTTTATTTTACAGACATATGAAATGAAAGAAAACCTTTATTTGAAGATTTATTATGTATTTATTTGAAAGGCAGAGTGATAGACAAAGAGAGAGGAAGAGACATAGAAAAATGGAGACCCATCCACTGGTTCACTCCCCAGGTGGCTACAACAACCAGGGCTGGACCTGGCCAAAGCAAGGAACCAGGAACTCCATCCAGGTCTTCCACATTGGAGTCAAGGATCCAATGGGTCATCATGCACTGCCTTCCCAGGCACATTGGCAAGGAGCTGGATTGGAAGCAACGCAGCCAGGATTTGAACTGTCACACTGATATGGGATGCTGATGTCGCAAGCAGCAGTTTAACCCACTGGACATAAAGTGGGCTTAGAAACAAAACATTAAAAATGGAAAACTGGTTCTTCACCACAGATACTCTGATAAACAGTTACTGCTACAATTCAGTAATTAGCACACTCCACTTCAACCAATCACCTGAGCCAGAAATGTAGGAACCATCTTTCTTACTTCTCACACCAAGAATACACTGAGGAGGAGAATATTTTCAAAGCAGAGCGATTGTTTCCAGAGACTTACCTTTACTGACCCTTTCCCCATTAGGATTAAAGCGTGTTGGTTTTCTCTAATCTTTTAATACCTCCTCTCAATCCCACATGGCCCTCCAACCATGCCCTACCCCTTTCCTTCTTTGCATTGTAACCAGACCAGGATCCAATCCAAGATTCCCATAAATTTTGTTAACTTACTACAACATAATTTTCCACCACTTAACAAAGTAACCAATGGTGGCTTCAGTTGTAAACTCACTGTTGAGATCTTTTCCTACTTGATCTCTGTGCAACATTTAACGCCACTGACCAATCACATTTTCTTGATAATCTGTCCAGTCGTTTTTATTTCAAATTTGTAAAGTAAAATATGAGGTCATCTGTCCATAGGTATAAGAGAGGATCTAAAATTGTCCTGGCTGAGATTAACAGAGCACAGTGTCCATTAGTAAACAGGTGGCTCAGCAATGCTGAACACCTGGGCACATTAATGTGCAGTGGCACCAAAAGCTTCTTTCTCTAATTTTCTCCAGTGCACATAACCCTGGCATAGACACAGTAAAATTGGGTGGTTAGACTCATCCAAGTTTGTCATTTAAAAGGTTTGGGTGGTAACTAAATGTCACTAGAGTGAGTGGGATTCTTTAAAGAAAATATGTTGAAGAAGAACCGTGGATAAAATTCCAGTGTCAATATTAAAGATTTGGCAGGGGAGCCATGTTGTGGAATAGTGGGTAAAGCCATCTCCTGCAACTCTGACATCCCATATGAACCATGGTTTGAATCTCAGCTGCTCTACTTCTGATCCAGCTCCATGCTAATGTGCCTGGGAAAGCAGCAGAGGACGGCCCAAGTACTTAGGTCCCTGCACCCATGTGGGAGACCCATAGAGGCTCGTGGCTCCTGGCTTCAGTCTAGCCCAGCCCTGGCTGTTGCAGCCATTTGGGAAGGAAATCAGTGGATGGAAGATCTCTGTCTGTCTTTCTATCTTTCTCTCTCTCTGACTCTGCTTTTCAAATAAATAAATAAATCTTTATAAAAAAAAAGGAGTTGGCAGAAAAAGTGTTTACTGATGATATTGAATGAAAATATAGTAGCCAGATAAAAGAATAAATAGAAAAGCAAAGTCTCAAAATTAGAGAAATGTCAAAAGGTAGATGGAATTAATAGTTGCAACTATTAGCAAAAAAATTATGCTATATGTGGTAGAAAAATACATGACTGGATGTAAAAATTAAGATGCCATGCGTGACATTATCTAGAGTTTCAGAAGCACCCTGGAAAGTCCAGGCAGCTGCAGCTTTTGCTGATTCAGACATAAACACTGCTTCTTGAAGCAGTGGGATATTTATACTAGTGGCCATGGTATTCCCATAGCTATAAAATACATGACCACAATTAGTGGGCAGAAGCAATTCTCCCTGGAAAAATCATTCTACGCACATTGCCATCCCAAAGGCTTTGACCTAAGATTGTTATCTGTCATCATCTTCTTTACTGCATAAACCACCCAGACCCTTCTGTGGGAGCCATTCAATCAAGACAAACTTCCCTTTCCTTTGATAAAGAGAGGAAATTTCTAGACTGATATCTTTGGAATAGTATCACTCTGAAGCTCTGTCTCAATTGACTTCTATGTTCTTACATGTAATTTTTCATATTAATTTTCTTCCCCCTCTCTTTTCCATAAGACTTATTCTTTCTGCCTAACAAAAAAAAAGTGGCACATGACACCAAAGCTTTCTAAATCCTTGTGGAAGTTGTTAGCAAACACTAATATTTTGTTCTTCCTCTCATTTTCCAAGTTTGTTTCTGATTCTAGTGGATATCCCAAGAACTCTTATTTTTTGGGCACAGGTGTCATGTAAATCTTGGTCAGTTCTTGTCACTAGAAAAGTGTTTGATGAAGGGCACACACATTTCTCACCATCAAACTCCACAGTAAACAGTTGGGAGTTTGGGAGCATGTGAAAATTTAAGAACCAACCTACAACTTCAAATGTCAATCAGTAAAGAAGAAAATCTTTCTCTTTTATAAAGCACTGTGTGACAAAAATATTCCGAATTCTGAAATATTGAAGATAGGACTGGGGAAACTTTTCCACTGGATGCACTCCTTGCTCCATTCTAATTTACCACTATGGCAGAAACAATGCTAAGTGACCATCAAACTTCATTTTACAGCTGTCTTCCAAGAACGTGATGATGACTACATACCAGCTAGCTACAGTGCAGGTAGGTAAAACCATGACTCTGTCAAGGCTTTGAAATGTGTCTAGAGGCAGTGTGGCTAGAGACGGACGCTCATCATGGTGAAGGTGGAGCCCGATTCAAACAGCCTAGTGTGCTGAGACACTACATGGAAAACTGGAGAATCGGCTTCTCATGAGTGATAAACTTCTGTTGCTTTAAGCCAAAAGATTTGAAGTTTCATTTGTTACTTCACAACATAATCTCTCCTATCTTGATTAAAACAAGCTTCATTTGGGGCCAGCGCTGTAGCACCCACCTAGGAGACCCAGAAGAACTTCCTGGCTCCTCGCTTTAGATAGGCCCAGCCCCAGCCATTGTAGCCATTTGGGAAGTGAACCAGCAAATGGAAGACCTTTCTCTCTGTCTCTCTGTAACTCTAACTCTCAAATCAATAAATAAAATCTTCATAAAAAGAGCATCATATACTTATAGACATTTCCACAGTTTCTTTTCTTTATACTTGAAAGGGAAGTCCCTTGAGTCAATGTGACATTTCAAAAGCCTAGAATGCAGATCCCCTGGCATTTGGTTTATTGTTCTATTGATACAAAGATTACAATATAACACAGTGCAACAGTTATGACAAATAGATAACATGAATTTTAGAAAATATGTGCATTTATATATATGTTTAATAAATATCATTAAATATGTGTAAATGCAAAAATATGAGATCTTCTGTTCGTGGAAAATTCATATTATGAGAGAACTATGCAGGACTTCAAAGTTTTTTGTACAAAAATAAACTTGTCTTTTAATTGCACTTTTCCGTAAACTCTATGAAACTCTTCACTTATAACTGACAAATACAGATGTGAGAATAGCTTTGTCATAATTTTTTACATATTGAAACTTGATGCTATTCATTTTGAGAAAAACTTGTCAAACCATATTGCTGTTTTAACCAGAAAGTCACTTAAATATTTACATATTTCATTTTTCCTTTGTTATAAATAAATGAAGAAATTGAGGTGCAGGAAGTAGAACAAGTTTCTAAGTTCCTGCTACCAGTTAGTAACTGAAGCAAAACAAGAATTTTGCCCCTTCCCATCCCTCCATATTCTTTGTGCTGTGTTTAAAGTTTTTACTTTGTCTCTCAAGTTGCAGAACCATAGACAGCTGAAGTCATGCGGTTCGGTGTGGGGGAAGAAGAACAATTTCCCCCACAAAGGTGGAAGGACAGGGAAGTATTCAGAGTCAGAAAGGCGAGGAGCTGGGGGCGGAGCAGGAATCAGTGTGGCTAGAAATGAGTAGGAAGTTATGACTAAAATGAATCTAGCAAGGTGGTCTTTCACTATTCAGGAGGTCATACGATCTTTGGGAGGATAATTTTGAGGAAGACAGTAAGTTGGTAGTCTTTAGGAATTCTGCATTATTATTATCTGCCAGGGCTTAGGAACAAAGCAAAACCGTGTGAAGAGAATTGCTGTCCATTACATAAGACTGAGGTAGTCATCTGGAGTCCTCATGGGAGAGATGTGAGGAAAAGAGTGTCATTCTAGCTCATGTTTTTTCCCTTGTGCTTGAATACACTATTGGGATAAATAATCTCGTGCCTTTTGTGCCTGTGTGTCTCTGAGTAAGGCTTTCCTTTTTGTACTGTTTTAACCTGTTTTCTTGGTGAAGTACTAATGCCCTACATTCACATGACCCTCTGTTCTGAACTGGGAAGTGAGTAAGTAGGTGAGTCTGTAAGGAAGGCCCTGGGGTCCAACCTTCTCTACTAGATATCCATTTAATTTTTAATGGTCAAAAAAATGCAATTCCTCCAGAAACATCTGCCTGAAAGATAATATTGCAAATGATGTCATATTTGTGATGTATTCTACATTATAAAACTGATATACATATATATATGTACATATCATAACACCTGTACATAAGTCCAATAACCATTTTCCACAATACAGGATGAGGATAAAATATCAAATATATGATTCTACACACAGTGATGCCATACAATCTCTCTCTGTTGGTTAGCTTTAATGTTATCTTCACTCTCCAACCAGTAGAGGCTTTTTAAAAAGTGTTATGCCCAGCTCAAGCAAAGACGGATCCCAGGCAGCATATGATCACTCAGACAGCACCTATTTACCTCCACCTTAATTAAGGAAGGAAGCAATACTCAGCTGAAAAAATGATCCATACAGCATTGTCTCCTAACCACATCCTGCCCTATGGCTCCATAATATTTTAGATATATATTCATTATACACTTTAATTTTTAATTTTGTATTATTCATATTTGTAAGCCCCTCCTATTAAGCTATAAATACTTTAAAGCAAAAGATTGTTTCACATATGTCTGTATCTTCATCACTGACATCAAAAGGTTCTAAGGTTTTTTGTGTCAATAAATAAATGAATAAATTGGTATGGAAGTAATAATTTGATAAGTAAGATAAAGAAGCCTGCAAATGTGAATAAACTACATGTGCAGAAGGAGAGAAAGTTATCATGAAAAATGGTTCTAGGTTGGCTGATGGTTTTACATCTGTCTGTCATTCAAGGCTGTCTGACAGCCTTCTTCTTTCTAGGTGGAATATTTTTCCAGGTGTATAGAAATATCTGTTCTTAGTTTGGGAAATATGAAGTAAAAGCAAGACTTTATGAAATCAGAAATCAGGGAAGGGCCCAGAAAGGTGATCGCTAGTAAAGTCCGTTCTCTAACAACAAAGGAGAAAATGGCCTCTCCAACTAGCCTAGATAGTTTTGTCACATTTTCAATAGCTGGAGACACAGCAAGCACAGGGTGAAAGGAAGTGATACGTCTGACATGTGAGATTTGCCTAAGTCCTGAGCAGAGAGCACACAGACAAGTGCCGAAGTGAAAATGAGGAAGTTGAAGCAACCTTAACAGCAGCATCCAACAGAACTCCCTCCAGCTTGATTGCCAGTATTGTGTTCATGAGAAAGCTGGGAGTAACCACGAGTCTTACAGGCAAGACCTCCCAGACAAGCAAGATTCTCTACTGCTTTGTTCCTCATCTTCTAGCTGAATATAATGCCAGACACTTAGTCACAAGAACCACTTGCAAGGTGTTTGTAACATGACTTGAAATCCTTCAGATAAAAGTGACTTTCTGAAGACAAAGCTGTGGTGATAAATCTCACTTCCTAACAGCTTCCTGTAACTTGCTCTGCTTCCTAAAACTTAATTCTCTGTGTTGACCTTGCTTAGCTTGCTTTATATCTTAGATAAGCCCTTCTATTAATAATTTACTCATTTCTCATTTACATTATGTTATGTTTGTTTTCTTAAGGAAGTAAGAGTATTGATTTTAATTCTATATCATGAAGAAAATTATTTCTGACCTCTGTATGTACAGAAGATATGCACTTAAGCTGCCACTCTTGCAAGCCATAAAATGCCCTACTAAATCATGAATATTAAAGGAAATAACTTTTCATCTTGGAGCCAAGAGAGTGTACCTCCATGGGAAAAATAGGGCTATTTAAGAAAAGTAATTAATTGAGAAGCTAAGGGCCGGCGCTGCAGCTCAGTAGGCTAATCCTCCACCTTGCAGTGCCGGCACACTGGGTTCTAGTCCTGTCGGGGCGCCGGAGTCTGTCCCGGTTGCCCCTCTTCCAGGCCAGCCCTCTGCTGTGGCCCGGGAGTGCAGTGGAGGACGGCCCAAGTGTTTGGGCCCTGCACCCCGTGGGAGACCAGGAGAAGCACCTGACTCCTGGCTTCAGATCAGCGCAATGCGCTGGTCGCAGTGCACCGGCCGTGGCGGCCATTGGAGGGTGAACCAATGGCAAAGGAAGACCTTTCTCTCTCTCTCTCTCTCACTGTCCACTCTGTCAGAAAAAAAAAAAAAAAGGAGAAGCTAATATTGTGGCAAAGCAAGTAAAGCTGCTGCCTTCAATGTTGGTATCCCATAGGGGCCCTCGTCTGTCCCATCTGTTCCACTTCGGATCCAGCTCCCTGCAAAAAGCCTGGGAAAAGCAGCAGAAAATGGCTCAAGTGCTTGGACCCCTGCTACCCACATTGGAGACCTGGAAGATGCTCCTGGCTTCCGTCTTCAGCCTGGCCCAGTCCTGGCCCTTCCCTTGCTGTCGCAAACATCTGGAGAGTGAACCAGCATATGGAACGGCTCTCGATCTCTCTCTCTGTCTCTCCCTCTCTATAACTCTGACTTTCAAATAAATAAATAAAATATTAAGAGAAAAAAAGAAAAATAAATAATTGAATTAAGTTGGAGTTGTGGAAAATATATAGAAGAATATGAGTGCTAATTATAAGAAAAATCCAAATATTATTGTCATGATACAAGAGTAAAAATTTATAGCTATTAATCATTTCATTTTACTCTATTTTCTTCATGAAGTGATTCACTTCATTAGGGTTTACTGATCATTACCTTAGCTTCCCTGGTTACTAATTTTTTTCCTATTTGTTCAACCACTCCATTGAAGTATGTGAGATCATGGTCTTAGAATGAGACTTCACATATGCACACAAAAGTTAACATTTAACTATGATGTAATTAAAGTTTCTTAAGGAGAATTTTGTTCTAAGTTCACCATAGAATCATAAGGCTTTTTATGTGTACATGATATTACTACTCACTCCTCCTGAAATACAGAGTTTTCTGAATTTTGTGAAATTTTTCCTCCCTAAGGTGTAGATGTGGAAAGAAATGTGGAAGGAAGGATCTCTGTGAAAGTAAAAGTTAAAGAGGGACTAATTACAGAATTGATTTGGATTTCTTGGGTTCTTCATTCATATTATGATGTCACACACCAAAACACCTTCAAAGTTGCAGTATTCAGACATACATCAATTTCTGGGTGCTGAAGCATCTCATCTCTTCAGGACCATAGTCATCACAGCCCTCACCACTGCCTCCCTAACTGAGAACACACTGGCTTCTTCTGCCTTCTAGGTCTACCTGTTCTTATAATCTACCCCAAACTCTTTACAGGTCGCTTATGTAAGGTTGTCTTTTCCAGTTGTTTTCTTATCTCTCCAATAACACCATGAACTCCATGAGGACATGGTCTCTTTTTGCAAGCACCAAAAAATAAGAAAAATCCAACACTATACATGATATTTTTATATTTTCAGCCTCTGCAAGGTACATGACTCATAGCAAATGTCAAACAAATGTGTAATTAATTAGTTAATTCCAGTACCTGAAGAATGATTTATATTATTTTTCTAGGACATAAATATAGCATTTTGCATTTCAGTAAGTAGGTAGTGATAATATAATTCTGCACCTGTTAATCTTGAATGTTATCACAACAGAACTATAGAATGGAAAATAATCAATTCAGTGCTGTTTTCTGCTAAAGATAAACCATTTAAAAATTAAAAGCCCACAGTGAATCAAGTAACTTTCTGAGAAAGGTATGACTTCCCTCTTGCTTCAATTTAAACACCATTACTCAACAACTGTAAAGTCCAAAGAACATTAGAATATCAGTAGTTGTGATTTCTTAGCATGATTTTCTAATCTGCAGGTTTACACATTCATCCTATTGGTTAAGGCAATTTTTATTGTAATTATTGTTTTTAGCATTATTTAGATCTAAGTACTAGTGTGCTAGATAGTCTTCATGATAAGGGATTGCTGAATATACCTCTAAATGCTTGTTCAGTTATTCATATAAGAAACCTTCATTCCAACGGTATGTAAGGAAAAAATCAATATGTAGTTAAGATGAGGCATGCCATTAGTGCTCAGAAACAACAAATTGCTTTTCTCAATATCAAAACACTTGGCAAGATGGCTTATTTTATATTATAAATATTAATCTTTTATTTCTTAGAGGTAAACTATACAGCAAATTAGCTGATAATCAATCAAATAAGATAAGGAAAATACTTTAAGTGCGGTCTGTGAGGAAAATCTTTTACGTACTTGTTATCAACCTCCACATAGATTTATTGATATATATATATATATATATATATACATATAAAATAGATATCAAGTAACTCTAAATGGTTGTCTACTGATAATAATTACATTTTGGAGCCACATTTTGTCAAGCTGATTCTACACAAAAGAGTTTTATTATCCAATCAATAAAGCTATAATTGGCTCTTCTCTTTTAACTGATGATATCCTATCAAATACTTTAATCAAACCTTCAGGACTTCGTGAAGTCATGTTAAAGGCATCTTGAAAAATTAACATTGCACATATGGTTAGAAATTCAGAGATTTGATTAACTCCTGAGACAGAGGAAAATTCAGGAGTAATGTTCAGTAGTTGTTTTTTATTCCAATTCATCAAGTTTTCTCAATAAATAAACACTAGCCCAAGAAGAAAATTTCCATATCCCTTTTGTAATCTCTGATGTCTCATTCCATATGTGTATTCCTACAGATTCTATCCCCCTATGCAGTATGAAATTTGATGTCCAGTAGCCTCTCTCCTTTTGCCTGCATTAAATTCACACCACATGCCTCCACCAGCTATTGTGTAATTAAACTTGCTACTAGTGACACTATAGCAGAAACCACTGAAAATAGAATGGTAACTGATGTGTGGATGAAAAAAGTCTATTTGTTACCATTCATTAAGTCAATTCAGCCATTATAAATTAACAGAAATTGAGTGTTCTCCATATTTCCTATGAAACTCTGCTTAAGCTTCATGGTCTAAATCCTGAGATGGGGTGCTCTGTAGGGAAATGGCATGCATAAGGCTCAATATTTAAAACCACTTTGCAGTCTGGAGCCAAAATGACCCAGATCTGACTCATCCCTATGTCAAGTTTGTTTGGCATTTGGCTAATGTGTAATTTTGTTTTGACATGAATCATTGAAACTTAAACAATGTTAAATCCATTCAACATGGATTAAAGATCTAAATCTATGACGTGACATCGTCAAATTATTATACAACATTGGAGAAACCCTACAAAATATAGGCACAGGCAAGGACTTCTTGGAAAAGACCCTGGAGGCACAGGCAGTCAAAGCCAAAATTAACATTTGGGATTGCATCAAATTGAGAAGTTCCTGTACTGCAAAAGAAACAGTCAGGAAAGTAAAGAGGCAACTAACGGAATGGGAAAAAATATTTGCAAACTAGGCAATCGATAAAGGATTAATGACCAGAATCTACAGAGATCAAGAAACTCCACAACAACAAAACAAACAACCCACTTGAGAGATGGGCCAAAGACCTCAATAGACATTTTTCAAAAGAGGAAATCCAAATGGCCAACAGACACATGAAAAAATGTTCGGGATCACTAGCAATCAGGGAAATGCAAATCAAAACCACAATGAGGTTTCACCTCACCCCAGTTAGAATGGCTTACATACAGAAATATACCAATAACAGATGCTGGTGAGGATGTAGGGGAAAAGGGACACTAACCCACTGTTGATGGGAATGCAAACTGGTGAAGCCACTATGGAAATCAGTCTGGAAATCCCTCAGAAACCTGAATATAACCCTACCATACAACCCAGAAATCCCACTCCTTGGAATTTACCCAAAGGAAATTAAATTGGCAAACAAAAAAGCTGTCTACACCTTAATGTTTATTGCAGCTCAATTCACAATAGCTAAGACCTGGAACCAACCCAAATGTCCATCAACAGTAGACTGGATAAAGAAATTATGGGACATGACTCTATAGAATACTATACAGCAGTCAAAAACAATGAAATCCAGTCATTTGCAACAAAATGGAGAATCTGAAAAACATCACACTGAGTGAAATAAGCCAGTCCCATAGGGACAAATATCACATGTTCTCCCTGATCAGTGACAACTAACCGAGCACAAAAAAGGAAACCTGTTGAAGTGAAAGGGAAACAATGAGAAACGGTGACTTAATCAGCCCTTGCCATGACTGTCGAGGAACAACTTAATACTTTATCCCTTTTAGTATTTTTTTTGTCCTACTTAATACTATTGGTTGAACTCTTTAATTAACACACAATTATTATTACGTGTTGAAATTTACTGAACAGTGATCCCTGTTAAATATAAGAGTGGGAAAAAGAGAGGGAGGAGATGTACAATTTGGGACATACTCAATAGGACTTGCCTCAAATGGTAGAGTTAGAAATGTGCCAAGGGATTCCAATTCAATCCCATCAAGGTGGCATGTACCAATGCCATCTCACTAGTCCAAGTGATCAATTTCAGTTCACAACTGATCATACTGATAGGTCTAAGAGTCAAAGGGATCACATAAACAAGACTAGTTGAAAATGAATCTTGATATGAATGGAATGGCAGAGAGAGCAGGAGATGGGATGGTTACAGGTGGGAGGGAAGTTATGGGGGGAGAAATGCCACTGTAATCCAAAAGCTGTACTTTGGAAATTTATATTTATTAAATAAAAGTTTTAAAAAAACAATGTTAAACGAAATATTTGAGTTCTACATAAAGCCTTTCTTAAAATGTAAAGTCTGTAAGTATATATTTAAAGCCTTTTAAAATGCCTTAGCCAACAGAAAATAATTACACATAATAGTCTCAAGACTCCTGACTTTTCTTTTTTGAAGGGGTAGGCTCTTCTGTGCTTATTGATGTGAAAGGGAAATTATTTCAGTGTGAGCTTGTCTCCTCATGATGAGATGACATATAAAAACTCAATGTATGTCAGAAAATCTAGAAATTTGAATCATCAGTGACAAGGCATGCAAAGTCCACAAACACCAGAGGGTAAATCTCTGCTTCATCTGAGTAGTTGTTACTTTGCTTTTTTTTTTTTTTTTTTTTTTTTTTTGACAGGCAGAGTGGACAGTGAGAGAGAGAGACAGAGAGAAAGGTCTTCCTTTTGCCGTTGGTTCACCCTCCAATGGCCGCCGCGGTCGGCGCGCTGCGGCCAGCGCACCGCGCTTGTCCGATGGCAGGAGCCAGGAGCCAGGTGCTTTTCCTGGTCTCCCCATGGGGTGCAGGGCCCGAGCACCTGGGCCATCCTCCACTGCACTCCCGGGCCACAGCAGAGGGCTGGCCTGGAAGAGGGGCAACCGGGACAGAATCCGGTGCCCTGACCGGGACTAGAACCCGGTGTGCCGGCGCAGCAAGGCGGAGGATTAGCCTGTTGAGCCACGGCGCCGGCTGTTACTTTGCTTTTTTGACAATTTAAAAGTGAATGGGGCACCAGAGCGGTGGCACAGCAGGTGAGGCCACCACCTGCAGTGCCAGCATCCCATGTGGGTGCAGGTTAAAGACCCTGCTGCTCCACTTGTGTTCCTTGGGCCCCTGTGTCTATGTGGCAAACCAAGAAGAAGCTCCTGGCTGCTGGCTTCAGATCCACTCAGCTCCTGCCAGTGCAGCCAACTGGGGAGTGAACCAAAGGATGAAGACCAATATCTCTCTCGCTCTCTCTCTCTCTGCTTCTGCCTCTCTGTAACTCTGACTTTCAAATAAATAAAAATAAATCTTTAAAAAAAAAGATAGGGGAGTGAGTTTTTTTTAGGAAGAGTTATTTAGTTATTTAATTATTTTATTAAATAATTAATCAAGTTATCTCAGATGGATGTTATTAACATATTAAATTGATCTGGAAAGAAAGATTGTGCCATTGAACCCTAGAGTCAACATATAAAGCTATCTACTAAACAGTTGAGATTAGAAAGCAGCTCTAAGGAGAGACATTCTGTGTCTAAGAGACAGTCTTTCAGTGCAGTCCAACCCAGAACTTAGGTACTTTGAAACTTAAAATCTTATTTTAAAAACAAACTTTTTTCTTGCATTTTAGAAAAGAACATTGTGAATACTGGTAGAGTCTTAGAGTACTGAGATCAACGTGGCATCCTTTATAACCCTAATTTGCCTTGCCTCCAAGTGGGCTCCTCGGAACTGTACCCCACTCAAATTTGGAAACCATTTTATATTTTCATGACAAACTATAACCAATTATTAAAAAGTCAACAAATGGAACTAGTTTGAAATATAAAAGACAATTAAATATTTCTAAAGACAAATAGAATAAAGTCCTAAAATAACATTTCAAGTTATAATAAAATAACCTTTTTTGAGTCTATTAGGGTGATACACTAAAGCAGAAATTAGAAAAACAGTTGAACTTATCAGTTTTCACCAGTGTTTAAAGGAGACAGAGATAACCTGCAACAGGCTGGATTACCGAATGTAGAGCTATGGCCCTCCCAGCGGCAGATGAAGGCGCCTGTGTTCCAGCTCATCCTTTGAAACTCCACACCCAATCATGGTGGAAGAACTAGCTCAGCAAGTGGAACGGCATGAAGGGATTAAAACCTTCTCCCATGGCAGCACAATTCCTTCCAGCAGAGCTGATTTAGGAAAAGAGGAAAAAAGCCCTTTTGCACATTGACCTTTTCCATGAACAGGTCAGCCATGTGCAAGATACCAAATGTGATTTTCCAGAGACTCAGCCTCAGAAGGACATTCATCTCTTCTATTAGATAGGACTCCATGCTCGAAAGTGTGGCGGAGCCCACATTGTATAATAGGCATGTGTGGATTTGACAAAGTTTTGTGCTCTCCAAGAAAAAAAAAAAAAAAACTCTGAATGTGCTGTTTCATGATATCATTATTTCATCATGAAGCAGACTGTGTAGTGGGGTCAGGGAGATTAGTGTGGTGATACTTATAAAGTAATTTCTGATAGCTTAAATTATCATGTACAAGTATTCCTAAAAATGTTCTTTCAACCACTTTACATTGAACACATTTTTAAAATCATTTACAAACCTGTTGAATGACTTATGCAAAGACTTTAAGAATCCTGAAGAGACAATAAATCAGGCTCAAATATCTAGGTGAATTTTACTGAAGAACCTTACAGCACTGAAAGTAGGCCCTTCTGTACTTAGTGTATCCTTTGGGATGCTTCCCACATCGAGCTCAGGCCCCATCCTGTGCTTTGTGGCTCTTCTCCTCAAAAATATTCCTATGAATTTTTTCTCCTCATAGACCAAGAGACCGAAGTCTCCAAATCTAATCTTCCCACATTTCAGCCCAGGAGAGACACTGATTAATTAATTAATTAATTAATCTGATAAACTAATCTAAGATGGTCTTTCAAAAATCTTCCTGGAGATAACAGGTATTTATCATTCCCTTATTTTCATTTGCTTGCTTGTTATCTGTTTTGAGTGTCAGTTCTAAAGCAAAATGATTTGCTTTAAGATAATCTTTGAAGCTCCTGAAACATACAGATTTTTGAGCCTTATTGCAACTTGTTATTCTGCAAATCTAAGGATTCAGGAACTCAAAAGTATTAAACATGGCAGTCAAATTTGGGAAATATTTGGTTAAGTCATTAATTATTATTGTACAAAATTTTAATCCACAGTACTAATAGGATACTGTCTCCAGGAAAGGAAAAATCCAGAGTTTATTTGTATCTGATAGATCTATTTTCTCTAACTAGAGTTGTATGGCCTCTTTGAACCTCATCTTTTTTCCTTAGGGTAAAAATAAATTTAATTATGTATAGTCAGTTTGTTATTTGAGCTGAATGAAATAATATGGTCAGAGATGTTAATAGGAAATAAGAAAAAGGAAAATTTGAAAATGGAGAAAAATATTCAATAGTAATATAGAATTAAATGTCATAAGATTCCAGGTTGAAATAAATAGTCAATGATACCCACTTTCATGGTAAGGAAATCAAATCATTCCATTCTTCTGGATTCCAGCATGGAATTATCCTGGGTGGGAGTTAAGAACTGAAAGGATTTAGAGGTGGCACTGTTTAGGATGTAATCAGATTCTTCCCTTCAGCAACCTGAGAATTCTTTTACTCATTCATTCAAGAGATGTTTGTTGAGTGCTTACTGTTTGCTGAACATGCTTAGCATGTTAAAGAAGCAGGAAGAGGGACCAGTGCTGTGGCACAGCAGTTTAAAGCCCTGGCCTGCAGCACTGGCATCCCATATGGGTGCCGGTTCTAGTCCTGGCTGCTCCACTTCAGATCCATCTCTCGGCTATGGCCTGGAAAAGCAGTAGAAGATGGCCCAAGTTTGGGACCCTGCACCCATGTGAGAGACCTAGAGGAAGCTCCTGTCTCCTGGCTTCAGATCAGCTCAGCTCTGGCAGTTGTGGCCATCTGGGGAGTGAACTATCGGATAGAAGACCATTCTCTCAGTCTCCACCTCTCTCTGCAACTCTTTCAAATAAATATATAAATCTTAAATATATATATATATATATATATATATATATATATATATATATGAAAAAGCAGGAAGATGGCCAGAGTGGCTGAGGCGCAGGGAGTGATGGCAAAAGGATAGAGCATCAGGTTGAAGAGAAAGGAAGTGACCAGATAATAGAGAGTTTTGTAAGCTAGTGTCGGCAGTTTGGAATTTTTTCTAAGTGAGTTGAGAAGTCACTAGAAAGTTTTAAATAAGAGTAGTATCAATAAGTAATGAAAGTTTTCTAAATAAATAAACAAATAAATAAAGTAGTATCATTGGTAGAGAAATGTGGATTCTTTTTTTTTTTTTAATTTGACAGAGTTAGACAGTGAGAGAGAGACAGAAAGAAAGGTCTTCCTTCCATTGGTTCACTCCCCAAATGACCGCTACAGCCTGTGCTGCGCTGATCCAAAGCCAGGAGCCAGGTGCTTCTCCTGGTCTCCCATGTGGTTGCAGGGTCCTAAGCACTTGGGCCATCCTCCACTGCACTCTCTGGCCATAGCAGAGAGCTGGACTGGAATAGGAGCAACCGCAACCGGGACTAGAACCCAGCACCCATTTGGGATGCCAGTGCTGCAGGCAGAGGATTAACCAAGTGAGCCATGGCACCAGCCCTGTGGATTCTTAATAATAGAATTTCAATAAGAATAATATCTTAGTTAGATATACATTTCACCAGGATTAGTCTGGATGCTCCATGGGCAATGAATTTCAGAGAACACAAGTTAAAAACAAGTACGCCATTTAGGAGACTATTACAGTAAGAGGAGATGTGGAGGCATTTGAAGAAAGAATGATATCCACAGAGACAGAAAGAAACAAATGGAGTCAAGACATGTTTTAAAGGCAATGTCCACAATTCTTGTGGTATGGTAGATGTGGGGTGTGAGGGAAAGATGGAACCAAGGAGAAATGAATGCTTTGGGACTTGAGCAATTTGGTGATGGCTGGCAAAGAACAGGGTAGGAGAATGCCACTCCAAGAACTCTAAATTCAAGTGTCCAAAATCTTTGGAACAGTAACAAAAGAGGTTAGCAATCTAAATAGGTTCATCAGAGTAATCCAAATACTAACAATGCAATAACTGGACTTCAGTACATGTTTTATTCTAAGAGATCTTTAATGTATTTATAATGCACGCATACAAAGAATAACTTGGAAAAATAGTCACCCACTAGGTCTGATGTTTTAGTAATGTTATAATACATAATGCTACTAAATTAGTTGGTAAAGCAAAAGTACAGGTAAATCAATAGTCTAAGTTTAGAACTTGATTGATGTGTTGCTGTGAGGTTAAAGATGGAAAAATGTTAACAGCAGGTCAGCTGAAATGACAGATGTTGGGCGCTCACCATGTGCCGGGCATTTTTAAATGTTAATCTTTCAGCAACCCTTTGAGAAAAATTCTATGATCATCTCCATTTCACACAGGAGGGGTCTAACATAACTACCCCTGTGTTACAAAGCCTACAAGCAGAGTTTGAAATCCAGCCTTCCAGGGGCCTGCGCTGTGCTGCAGCAGGTTAAAGCTCCAGCCTGCAGTGCCTGCATCCCCTATGGGTGTCACTTCGCATCCCAGCTGCTCCACTTTCAATACAGCTCTCTGCTGTGGCCTGGGAAAGCAGTAGAAGACAGCCAGGTTCTTGGGGCCCTACACCCATGTGGGAGACCTGGAAGAAGTTCCTGGTTCCTGGCTGGGATGGGCGCAGGTCTGGCTGTTACAGCCATATAAAAATGAACAAGTGGATGGAAGACCTTTCTCTCTGCCTTTGTCTCTCTGTGATACTGCCTTTCAAATAAATAAATAAATAAATCTTAAAAAAGAGAGAGAGAGAGAGAAAGAAAGAAAAAAGAAACCAAGTCTTCTGATTCTAGTGCCTGGGCACTGAAATCACGCTGGGAAAGCAGGAACTCCTGAGTGAAACATTTCTGTCACCTGCAGCTTAGCTATGTCTCCTCAATGTTGCTCCCTGGAAAGAGTTAACAATCTCACACTGGTGACAACCCTTGATAGAATACACAACTAAAGTAGACCGAAGCCCTAGGTGCTTGAAATCTATGGAATAAAAAGATAATTGGATTGTTTATTTTATGAGTATACTGCTCTAAGTTGCTTTATGCAATGAAATCCCATTAATCCACACTCCACTAATCTCATGTAAACTTAACCAACTGAACTATATGTAATTAAGAAAGGTTACCTTTTCTACAAACAATTCTTTAGAGTCTTATTTATAAGAAAAGCAAATCCAGGTTTTTTTTAAGTCATTCATTTATAAATCTAGAAATTATATTTATTATGTTAGCAAAATGCAAAATGAAACAGTGACTTGATCCGCCCTTATCCTGACTGTTGAGGAACAACTTAATACTTTATCCCTTTTAGTATTTTTTTTGTCCTACTTAATACTATTGGTTGAACTCTTTAATTAACACACAATTATTATTACGTGTTGAAATTTACTGAACAGTGATCCCTGTTAAATATAAGAGTGGGAAAAAGAGAGGGAGGAGATGTACAATTTGGGACATACTCAATAGGACTTGCCTCAAATGGTAGAGTTAGAAATGTGCCAAGGGATTCCAATACAATCCCATCAAGGTGGCATGTACCAATGCCATCTCACTAGTCCAAGTGATCAATTTCAGTTCACAATTGATCATAATGATAGGTCTAAGAGTCAAAGGGATCACATAAACAAGACTAGTGTCTGCTAATACTAACTGATAAAATCAAAAAGGGAGAGAACGATCCAACATGGGAAGCAGGATACACAGCAGACTCATAGAATGGCAGCTGTCCTAAATAGCACTCTGGCCTCAGAATCAGCCCTTAAGGCATTCGGATCTGGCTGAAGAGCCCATGAGAGTATTTTAGGCATGGAAAGCCAAGACACTCTGGCAAAAAACAAAACAAAACAAGACAAAACAAAAAAACATAAATGAAAGATCTCTGCGAGTGAGATCCCAGTAGAAAGAATGGACCATCAAAGAAGGAGGTACCTTTCTCTGAAGGGAGGAGTGAACTTCCACTTTGACTATGACCTTGTCTGAATAAGATTGAAGTCAACACACTCAAAAGGCTTCCATTGCCTTGACAACTCATGACTAGAGCCTAGGGAGATTACTGATGCCATAAACAAGATTGTCAATTTGTTAAGTCAACAACAGGAGTCACCGTGCACTTACTCCTCATGTGGGATATCTGTCTTTAATGTGTTGTTCAATGTGAATTAATGCTATAACTAGTACTGAAACAGTACTTTACACTTTGTGTTTCTGTGTGGCTGTAAATGGTTGAAGTCTTTACTTAATATATGCTAAATTGATCTTCTGTATATAAAGATAATTGAAAATGAATCTTGATATGAATGGAATGGGAGAGAGAGTAGGAGATGGGAAGGTTGCAGGTGGGAGGGAAGTTATGGGGGGGGGAAGCCATTGTAATCCATAAACTGTAATTTGGAAATTTATATTTATTAAATAAAAGTTTTGTTTTTTTTTTGTTTTTTTTTTTTTTTTTGACAGGCAGAGTGGACAGTGAGAGAGAGAGAGACAGACAGAAAGGTCTTCCTTTTGCCGTTGGTTCACCCTCCAATGGCCGCCGCGGACGGCGTGCTGCGGCCGGCGCACCGCGCTCGTCCAATGGCAGGAGCCAGGAGCCAGGTGCTTTTCCTGGTCTCCCCATGGGGTGCAGGGCCCAAGCACCTGGGCCATCCTCCACTGCACTCCTGGGCCACAGCAGAGGGCTGGCCTGGAAGAGGGGCAACCAGGACAGAATCCGGCGCCCCGACCGGGACTAGAACCTGGTGTGCCAGCGCCGCAAGGTGGAGGATTAGCCTGTTGAGCCACGGCGCCGGCCTAAATAAAAGTTTTTTAAAAAGTCAAAAGAAATGGCTATACATATAATGTAGTATAATAATATAATCAAGGTCTTTTGTGAAGCAGTTTTTAAAAAAAATAAGCCTTGGGGCCGGCGCTGTGGTGCAGCAGGTCAACGCCCTGGCCTGAAGCGCTGGCATCCCATATGGGAAGGTTCAAGACTCAGCTGCTCCACTTCCAATCCATCTCTCTGCTGTGGCCTGGGAAAGCAGTAGAAGATGGCCCAAGTCCTTTGGACACTGCACCGCGTGGAAGACCCAGAGGAAGCTCCTGTCTCCTACTTAGATTGGCAAAGCTCCGGCCATTGCGGCCAACTGGGAAGTGAACCATTGGATGGAAGACTTCTCTCTCTCTCTCTCTCTCTCTCTCTCTCTCTCTCTCTCTGCCTCTCCTCTCTCTGTGTAACTCTGACTTTCAAATAGTAAATAAATCTTAAAAAAAAAAAACTAAGCCTTATTACTTGTTAAAATCCATTTATATCTTAGTTTAAAATATTAAACTATCTTTGATATCACTCAAACTCCATTTCTTCTCAAATATTTTGTCAGTCAAATTTCTCACTACTTTCCTTCCAGTATTCTAACTGAAAGAGATTTTGAAGCTTCACACTTATGGGATTACATATAAAAATAACCATAAACATTGAGTTTCAAAATTATGCTGTTTTTGATTTTGTTGAGACTGTTTAGAGAACTAAAAATGTACACAAAGCAAATGTCTAGCCCTTGATTCATGGTGCAGTCCTTCCCAAGGTGACAGAAGTCTGCAAATGCCAATAGCCTCATAGAACTTTTTTTTTTTTTTTGAGAAGCAGAGAGAGAGATCCATACAGAGAGAGAAAGCCCCTCTGGTTCATCGCCCAAATGCCCACAGTGGCCCAATCACTGAAATCCATAACCTGGAAGGTAATCCCTGTCTCCCATGTAAGTGGTAAGAACCCAACTGCTTGAGCCATTACCATTGCCTCCCAGGGTCTGGGTTGGCAGGAAACTGGAATAAGGAGCTACAGCCAGGTTTTGAACCCAGGCTCTCCAGTACAAGGCACAGGCATCTTAACCAGTATATTGACCACTAGGCCAAATGCCCACCACCATAAAACATGTAATGCAGGCATTTCAACTACCAAATTGTTGTCACTTATTATTTAAAAAAAAAAAGTCTGTATTGAACAATAGAAAATAATGAATAAATGGTTTTGATTTGGACTTATTTTTCACATTTTAAAAATGATAAATGTAGTTCAGAGCTCTCAATCTAATGACACAGGAAAATAATATTAATTTTTGAGAGGAAGAAAGATTATTTTAAAAGTGAACATGTGGGGCCTGCACTGTGGTACAGAGGGTGAAAGCCCTGGCCTGCAGCACCAGCATTCCTTATGGGCTACGGTTTGAGTCCCGGCTGCTCCTCTTCCGATCTAGCTCTCTGCTATGGACAGGGAAAGCAGAAGAGGATGGCCCAATCCCTGGGCCCCTACACCCACATGGAAGCCGTAGAAGATGGCCCAAGTCCTTGGGCCCCTGCATCCACATGAAAGACTGGGAAGAAGCTCCTGGCTCCTGGCTTCAGGTCAGTTCAGCTCTGGCCATTGCTGTCATTTGGGGAGTGAACCATGTGAATGGAAGGCCTCTCTGCCTCCGGCTCTACCTCTCTCTCTGTAACTCTGTCTTTCAAATAAACAAATACATTTTTTTAAAAAAGCAAATATCTACTGAGAAATTTCTATGAGCTAATTCCCATATCAGGTGCTTTACATGAACATTCACAATAACCAGCAAAATTTGCCCCATGCTCACGCCCACGCAGAAGACAAACTGCCACTTCACGTGGTTGAGTGCCTGCCACGGCCACCCAGCGCAGGAAGATGCTGCTGACTGGAATCTAGCCCTCCCTCTTTGCCACTGTGCTCTACTGACAAGTTATTTCCTTAAAAGAGTCTAGGGAATGTGACCAGTATTTTATCTTTTTTCACATTCTAAAGTATCATCAGGCTCTGAGAAAAAGTATGTGGTCCAGTCAATGCCCTTGAGGAAGAGAGAGCAACAGATTACGGGGCTTTAGCCTTAGACACTGGCTCAGCGACCACAGCCAAGGGTTTCTGTTGTGTCCAATCATTCAATTCCTTTGCTGGTGGCAAGGACAACATCCAAACCCCTTGTACATTTAGTGCTTCTCAAACTTCAGTTGTGGTTACAAGAAATCTGCGAATAAGTTTGTGGTATGCCACTTCTGGTATATGTTATTTCTAAATAACATAGCATGGTCTCCACGACTCAGATTTCCCTAGCCCTGTATCTCCCACTCTCGCATACCTTCTCTTTCTCATCACCTTTTCTGTTTTCCTCTTCTCCTCTCCACCCTTTCTTTGCTGTATTTCTCTCTTCACCTCCTAGACACAGAATATGTAGGTGGGGAAGAAGGAAAGAAAGTTATAGCGAAGCCATCATGTTTGGCACTTACTATATATGTAAAAATACTCTTGTGCCTTTCTCACTTACTGCATATTTACTAACTGACCTTAAAATTCTATGTCTATAAATGAGATTCCTTAAGACTACGCATTTGATGAAAATCACTTTGTTTTCTTTACATTTTTGTGCTCAGCCAGAAAAGTTGGTTCTAACGTCCAGGTGCATGACTTACTAAACGTGTGACTTTGGGCAAGTAATAGCCTTTTGTCTTTTCCGCTTCATCATCAGTCATATGGAGAACACCTATTCTGCCTCCTGGACAGCGTGGCTGTGAAGATTAAATGAAACTTCAGGGAGGACACATTTATGAAAGACTGCTCATCAGGAAGCAATCTGGTAGGACCATTACTCCTTTTGCAGTTACTTCTATATTTCTTACTCTGCTTTTTTTTTTTTTTTGCCTTTCTTATCTGCCTTTTTTGCCTCACTTATTTGACACGTCAGTGAACAACGTGTTCCACTAGAAATTAATAGATTTCCCATTAAACTAGGCCATGGAAATTTATTTTTTAGCTTTCATCATTTTTAAATGGAATATTTTCTAAGCAAGGATTACTCATATCCTGTCTCTTTAGACATGATTTATTAAACATGGTTTATGTTTCCTGATGAGTCAGGATTATCATCACTACAAACATGTGATGTTCTCCCCCCAAAATTGTTGACCCCTGGGCTGTTATTAGAACTGCCTCAATCCTTGTGCATATCCTTAGGCTACCATTCGACTTCGGTTCTGTAGTTTTTTTCCCCAAATAACTCTAACTTCCCTAATGACATAGACTGTTTCCCATGTAATTCTATGCCCCAGTGCCCATATGGTAGCACCATCTGAAGTTATAAAATGTAATAATAACCTGAAATTACTGAGGATGGAGGGAAGAAGGAAAATGGTGCTTACCACATGCCTGTTGCTTCACATATGTTCACAACTGAATAAAGAGGGTAATATTACTATCTCCATTTTAAGAAATGAGGAAAATGAGACTCAGATAACTCAAATACCTGCCCAAGTATTTGAGCTGTCAACAGAAGACCTACCCCTTTATTATTCCAAAGTTCATTCTCTTCCTGCCATAACACACATCACATATACTTACTCTGCTATTGAAATGGGTCACCTGCTTTTTGGTTTCAGATGAAGTTCATAGAGTTTTATAATTTTTCTGCCTCTCCTCAAGGTCACTTGTTACCTCTTTGATGATTTTATATATCATGTTCTTTTTCACCTGGTATTTTTCCTATTCTCGTCTGAAACAGCTATCAAAATACTACACATGCTTACTAGACTTGCTTAAAAGTCAGAATAAAATAGTCTTAGTACCAATGTTAGGAAAGGATGAGAGTTTTCAAACTGCAGACCAACCTGGACAGGTCAGTAGTAGCTACTTGGAGTGCTGAGTTGAGGCATGTGGGGCAGTAGCTGTGGCTCTGCAGGAACAAGGACCCATGGGAAGTAACAATGTCTGGTGTGGTGAAGAGAAGGGAAATCAGAGCCACACTTCGGGGGCCTGGGGAATTTTCACTGAGTAAATTGCATGAAGGTTGCTGTGTGGTCTTGGCATCATCTATCTGGATTTTCTGTTGTGCTTTTTGCTTCCTCCTTTGCTCTTATCTGGAATATATTTAATTAAGGAGGCTAGCAAAGTGACTTCTGGATAACTAAAATGTTTGTAATAGTCTTTTCTTTCTCTTCCTTCCATGTTTTCTGGGCCTGTGCTCTGTGGTGTGTGTCCTAGGTGTGTCAGCATCACCTTCAATGCCCACTGCCTTTATATAAGTCATTGAAAGAACTCAGGGCAAAAGAGAGTACAATCCCTGGTACAGATCAGACAACGGCGAGTAAATAAATTAGCAAAGAAACAAATGATTCAAATTGGCATAATTTTTTTCCAGAAATATTAAATGTGTGAAGATTGAATTATACATGGCACGCTGACTTCCACTAATATTACTGATATTAATTAATCATATTAATTAATTAATATGGACTTCCACTGATTATACTGATATCAACTATGGACTTCACCTTTGTTGTCCACAAGAGCTGATGACATTTCTGATCCTCCTTTACTACTGCTTCTGTCTTTGTTACCACCACTTCCCCTCCACGTATGAGCAATCACCTTTGCTTGTTTTCCCCTTCTCTCTGCCGGTTTCTTATCATCTTGGACCCTTGTCATGCCGTCAGAGCTTCTTGGCTTCTACATGAGAAGATTGACCTTTTATGTACATCATTATCAAGCCTGAAGATTACTTCCCTCTTGTTGGTGAATTAATCAATCACAGCTCATCTTCCGTAACCTTCGTGTCTTTGGCTCCTCCTAACTACAGTCAGAATGAGCAGTCTATTGCCCTTTTCTCTTTTCTAACAGACAACTATCCTAGTGCTTGAACACTAGACCCTGGCTAACAAAAGTTATGATGTATGCTATGAAGCCCATCTACTGGAAATCACGTTTCCAAGTTACACACAAGACAGTTCCTGTATGGATTCAAATGACAAGGGAGTACACAATTTAGTGACCAAGTTAACTTGATTGTAATAGATTTTCTTTTCTTTTTAAAATAGATTTTCTTTTCTTTTTAAAAGAATTTCATTCATTTGAAAGGTAGAGTGACAGAGAGAAAGGCAGACAGACAGAAAGAGATCTTCCATCTCTTGCTTCCCTCCTCCAAATGGCCACAACAGCAAGGGCTGGGCCAGGCAGAAGCCAGGAACCAGAAACTCCACCTGAATTTCTCACATGGGTGACAGGGGCCTGAGTACGTGGGCCATATTCCACTACTTTCCCAGGCACATTAGCAGGGAACTGGATTAGAAGCAGAGTAGCCAGAAGTGAAACAACAGCTCTGATATGGAATGCTGGTATCATAAGTGGTACCTTAACCCTCTGTACCACAATACAAGCCCTCAGATTTTCTCAAACCTTTTGCAACAAAAACAGCAAAAAATATTTAATCAATTACTTGCAGCAATGTATGGCCAAAATATAGTAAGTTTAGGTCCTGATATTAATAATACTTAATGTCTAAAGGCTCAATTTGCTAGAAGATAATCCTAAAAATGTGATTGCTGATGGTTGAGAATTACTAGGCAACTGAATTACCAACTGGTATCTTGAAGGAATTCTTTCTATATTAGTCCAAAATAAGTACCTGATTTTGCAAATTCCATCAGAATTGTGAAGGAAGGAAAACAATAGAAAAATAGCTTCTGGGAAGTAAGAATGAGAGAAGCTTTTGTTGTTATATTGTTTTGCTTATCTGTATAAGATACAAATTTTATCAGTTTACCTAATGAAGAGGAGCAAGAAATGAGATATAGAAAATACACAGGTGAGAGAAAGTATTTGTGTTATAAAATTGTGCTTTCCCAGACCACACAGCAGACTCATGAATCACAATGCCCTAAACAGCACTCTGACCTCAGAATCAGCCCTTCAGTCACTCTTGACTGGCTGATAAGCCTATGAGAGCATTTCAGGCATGGAAAGCCAAGACACTGTGGCAAAAAATAAAGAGCCCTACATGAAGGATCTCTGTGGGTGGGACTCCAGTGGAAAAAAGGGGCCATCAAAAAAGGAGGCACTTTTCTCCGAAGGAAGGAGAGAAGTTCTACTTTGCTTATTGCCCTGTCTAAATACTGACAGAGTTTGTGGATTTAAAAGGCTTCCATAGCATTGGCAGTTCATGACAAGAGCCTTGGGTGATCACTGACATCAGAAATAAGAGTGTCAATTGTTAAATCAACAACAGAAGTCACTGTGCAGTTACTCCCCACGTAGGACTTCTGACCTTAATGAGTTGTACTATGAGAATTAATGGTAAAACTTGCCATCAAACAGTACTTTATACTTTGTGTGTCTGTGTGGGTGCCAACTGTTGAAATCTTTACTTAGTATAGAATTGGTTTTCTGTATAGAAAGATAATTAAAAATGAATCTTAATGAAGAATGGGATGGGAGAGGGAGTAAGAGATGGGGAGGTGGGGGTGAGGATGGGTATTGGGGAAGAACCACTATATTCCTAAAGCTATACCTATGAAATTTTTATTCATTAAATAAAAGCTTTCTGGTAGCTTTGGGATCCGCAAGGAGGGAAGGCCTATACTTCCGGGAATGGAGAGTCCCTACCTGTATTTCCAGGGAAGAAAAGTCCTTGTCAAGGTCCCCATGGGTGCCTAATGGTCAACCAGTGAGGATCTGACCTGCCTTGACCTTTAACCCCATGCCCTGTATCTATAAAAGGAGCCCTCCCAATCTCTGCTCTGTTGGGACCAGGGAACCTTGCCCGGGGGGTGGAATCCCAATAAAAGCCTGTGAATTAATTGATTCGTCTGCCTGGGAAGATTTGTTATCACTGGACACCTTGCACTTTCTAAAAAAAGTTGTGCTTTCTAATGTGGTAGTCACTAGCCACATGTGACTACTAAGCACTTGAAATGTGCTTAGTCTAAACTGAGTTGTGATTTAAGCACAAAACACATGTGGGATTTTGAAGAGTTAGCATGAAATAAAGCATGAAAATTTATATTAATATTTTATCACATTGACTACATATTAAAAAGATAGTATTCTATTATATTTGTTTAAATAATATATTATTAAAATTATTCTTACCTATTTCTATTTTTTGCAATGGCTACTAGAAGATCTTAAATACATGTGTGGCTTGCATTTGAAACACATTATTATTTTTATTAATTATTTATTAATTTTGGACAACACTGATTGAAGGTCTTACCTATTGGGATTGGTTTTAACCAAGAGTAAGCGAGAATTCCAAAATAACCCAGAAGAGTTAAATAGGTAATACTTATTGACTCCTGACAGGCTGAAAAAGCTGTTCCATGATCATCAGAGACTGAAGTTTCTTTTCTATTTCTGTTCTACATGCCCAAGCATATTGCCTCAGGATCCAAAATGGTTGCTAAGGCTCTAACTAGAATAACAACATTCCAGAGCTCAGGGAGGAAAAAAGAGGAGGTATTTGAAGCTACATTCCTTGTTTACAACCATCTTCTACCATCTTCCCTTTAAAGGCCAGGACCTACTTTGGACAAAATAAAATCCTCTCCCACATATATATGAAAAAATGTAGGCTCAACAACACTAATCATCAGAGGAATGTAAATCAAAACCATAGTGAGATATAACCTCTGGTTGCATTGGCCATCATCAAATAAAATCTAGGGGAAGAGAGTAAACTAACAACTGTGATCTTGTCCCATTTTATTGACAGGGTTCCCTGTGAATTCAAGAGCCTGGGAAATGCAGTCTACCAAACAGTCAAGTGTACAGCTAGAAATCACAAGTTATTTTTAGGATTACCATTAGTACTGCTTTGCCCAAAAGTCTGTTTTGAATGTGTTGTCTTGGCATAATTATAAATAGCTCCCCCTTTCTTCTTTCTTAAATGTCCTAGTTTGGATGACAAATTATATGGTCAACCTTGTATTATGAGAAGAAAAAAAGAAACAGATGATGAGTTAGACAATCCATTCTGCCACAGGTCCTTGAGGAATCAGTTGAAAAATTATTGGCAGGTGGTGTCTCCTCAAAACCACTTTACCATTATTTCTGAAACTGTGCTCTTAGAGGTTGCTGTGACCTCTATATTGAAGAAATTAAAGAAATTTTCTATTTTTCTTTCATTTTTTCATTTAAGTTATCTGTGGTGTGACTTCCCATGTTAAGCACTATGCATTTAGGGCTTTGGGGGTAAAACAGAATTCAATAGTATTAACTTCATACTATTAAAGCCATTTCATATTATAATGAAGGAATAAGAATCTGAATTGTTTGAATAGTCTGGATTGGGGACTATTGTTCCCTGTTTAGCTCTCTCCCTACCCCCATCAATATTTCCCTAAGTATCTTTCTGTCTTTTTGTTTCTAGAAAATTCTAGCCCATTATTTCCCAAAATGTCTTCAATATATCACTAGTTCTCTAAAAGATCCCCAGAGTTAAATAATATTTGGATATTCAATGTTATTAGAGCTTTATAATGTAAATTATTATAAAGCAGGTTTGAAAAGTAGTAAAATAAAAACAACCATTAACTCTACTAATAATATGAACTGTATAGGAGTTAATACCTGTTAATATGTAATGTATCATTCCTTTGACTTCTCTTTCGGTCCCAGAGAGTTATCTGGGACTGATTATCTGTCCATATCTCCTTTCTCTGTACTTTGTCCCTGATGTACACATATTTGTCTTCTATTTCTACCTCTAAGGAGATGACATCTAAGCAACCTTGCTTAGCTGAACTAACTACAAAAGAATCTCTATTTGATTTAAAACTATAGTCTCAAACTTAGCAACCTAAAAGTCAGTGTTACTTCTTGTCTAAAATCAAGCTTCTGTTTGTACATATCAACTTTTGAAATAGTTCTACTTGTGGTGGATTGTTTTGCTTATTTGTCTTTGGTTTTGTTGTGTCTTGACAGGTGGTTTTTTTTTTTTTTTTCCTTTTGGAGGGGGTTAAATTAGGTCTGAATATTTCCAGGTAGACTGAGTGGCATTGCAATTAACTACTATTTTTGAGCAAAGTCCTTTCATTTGCAATGTTGGTGAAAAGCTGTACCAATGGCTCTTGGGTAAATGAGGCTTATGCACGTGGCCTGGACTCAGCCAATCAAAACTCCCACTAGGAACTTTGGTGTTTCAGGGGTGACATTAACAATGCTGAGTAACAACAGTGGACTTACCTTGCCACTCCAGATTATTCTCATGCAACCTGAGGTTTGAGAACGATTGCATCAAATCATCTTGTATATCATTTCTTCCAAGAAAATCTAACTATTCCACTCAAAATTACGTCTTTTTTTCTCTAGAGTCCTATGACCCTTAATATCTATACCACTCATGGTGAACCTATCCTATGGTGCTTTTGAAGGTACGTAAGTAGTTTTCTTATCTCTGCGACTGGTTCCCAAGCTTTGTGAAGGCAGGGGAAGGATGATACAAATCACCATGAGTAGAATTACTCACCTATTAAGTGAATATTCACTAGTGAAAATTAGGTGCTCCTACCCACTTTCCATATGATAAACTTTAAATTAGTTCACATCTTTCTGATGTGAACGTCTGAAACAGTGGTTCTCAATTCTGCTATTTGTTAAAATCACCTAGAGAGCTATAACAAATACTGGTACTCCAATCACATCATCAAAGATTCTACTTTAATTGTTTTGAGGTACAAGATACTGGCCACTGAGGTGTTAAAAGTTCCTAAATGGGTCTATGTTGCAGACAATGTCGTGAATCATCATTCTGATATTCAAAATGTGGTCCAAGCATCAGCTGGAGCAGTACCTCTGGGAACACTTTAACAAGAGTCCCAGGTGATTCATAAATACTTTACAGTAGGAGAAGCACTTGGTTTAAAACATCAATGTTCAACAGAAACACAATGTGAGCCATACATGTAATTTAAAATCTTCTGGTAGCCATAATATAAAAGGTTTAAAAAGTAAAAATAATTTTAGTGCATTTTATTTAACTCAATGTTTCCAAAATATTATCACTTTAACAATTATTAATGAAATATTTTATAGAATTTTTGCACTAAGTCTTTGAAATCTGGTGTGCATTTAATATTAGTAGCATGCCTCTAATTTGATCAGCTACATTTCTACTATTTCATAGCCATATGTGGCTACTGCTCACCATATTGGAGAGTACAGATCTAGAGCTTCCCGACATTTCAGTGTTTAATACCAACTAAAGCTTTCCTTACAGCATCTTTTTGTTATAGCTGAAAGAGACTTTCTGTTAACCTATCAACTCACCATTCACTTTTCTATCTTCATCCTGTTACCCTCATTGGTCACCACAGCCTGGAAAGCCCTCCCCCTTTTCCTTTCTGGTCCAGGTTCCATTTTTCCTTTAAGTCCAGTTCAGCCTTATAGCTGTTTGCTAAAACCATCCTAAAATGATCCGAGATTACAATAGTTGATTTCTGCTCTAAATTTTATAGGGCAAACTTACTCATTCTCACGTACTAGGGAAGATTGTAAAAGATGTTTTTGAAAGCCTAATATGAAATATAATTAGAATTGCAAAACATGTTACTCTTCTTAATAAAAATAAAACATAAATCTCAGAAGGTAGATATTGAAAGACAAAATCTCTGGTGAAGAGTAACAGCCTTCCTGTGCATCATAAATCAACCTGCATAGTACTTCTCCTGGAGATCTTCTATGGCTATTCCAACACCCCCTTCCCCACCCCACAGTGCTGGAACAGAACCACAAATGCTCCTTCTTAAGCATAAATTCAAGTGAGAATAACAACTAGGTCTTCTTCTGATTGCTCCAAAACTTATCTTAGACAAAATGGAATATTAAAGATAGACTGTATTCATAGACTGAAGGTAATGAAAGAAAAAAATATCAGAGTCCAATACATTTAGAAAGTCTTGTTTGCAATATTTAGTCTATTGTCTGTATGTGCAAGACTACCCTATTCACATATGGCAGGATAGGAAAAGAATTTGCTAAATCCTTCCCTTCTTTGTCCCTCTTTTTTTTTCCACACAGTGATATTAATTAGCCTACAAACCAAACACTTCCTAGACATCCTGACTTCCCATGGTCTAGATTTGCATTCTCCAATTTAGCCACTAAAACCTTGTAACTTCTGAATATTTGAAACATAACTAGCCCAAATTTAGATATTGTGCACATGTAAGATTCCAAGACTTGGTATGTATATGTAGTTCCCATTGATCCCACTAAAAATTACCATAAATGTAATGAGTTAAAACACACAGTATGAGCATTGTGGTGGAGCTAGTTAAGCCAGTGTTTGGGATGCCTTCATTTCACATCAGAATACCTAGGTTCAAGTCCTACCTCTACTTCTGATTCAGCTTCCTGCTAATATGCACCTAGGAATGATTGCCCGAGTATACGGGTTCCTGCCACCCATACAGAGACCCAGATCCTGGTTTTTGGCCTGGCCAAGCCCCAGTCACTGTGAATATCTGGGGAGTGAATCAGCAGATGAAAGCTCTTCCACTCTTTCTCCCAAGTCCCTCTCCCTCTCTCTTTCTCTGTCATATTGTCTTTCAAATAAATAAGTACACATTTGAAAATAGACATATTTATTATCTTACAATCCTATAAGCCAGAAGTCTCAGTTTTGGTGCCACAGTTGAGACCTCTAACTTGGAATCTCCTAAGTTCAAAACCAAGGTGTCTTTGGGGTTCATTTTTTCTGGAGGCTCTGGAGAGAAATTAGCCTCCAAGGTCATTTTGGTTGATGATCGAATTTAGCTCTTTGTGTTTGTTGGACAGAAGTCTAGTTTCCCTCCTTGCTGAAAGCCAGAAGCCTCTCTTGACTCCTTCAGGCCACCTGAATTCCTTGTCACAGACCCTCCCCCCATCTTCAAACCAGCAAAGACATAGAGTCCTACTCATACTCAAAGTCTCCCCTGCATCTTCTTCTGTCATATCTCTTGCTTCTAGCTTCAAATCCTCCCCTTTTAAGAACTTATATAAGAGAATTTTCCAAAATGTTTAGTGAGATATAAAGCAGTGGTGGCTTCCCAAGCTCATTACTGCTCCCCAGTACTAGCTGTGGCCCACTCCCTGGATGAAGAGAACAGTAAAGAAAACAATATGATGTTTTTTTGGTGAAATCTAATACCACCCAAGGAGAGTTTAAAAATGTTTATAGGAACATCTTGAATCCAAATGAAGGAGAAAATTTTTAAAAGATTTCTCAATTTTATTAAGTGGTCTTTTGATGAAAAATAGAATTATATAGCAAAGGAGGAGACCCAACAATTAAAGAGGATGGAGTGAGTAGGTGGTAGTTTTGAATCCCCGTGGACACCTTTGATATGATTTTTGGAAAAGGAGGAAGGATGCAGAAAGGAGAAGGGAAAATGTTGTGCATGAGCTGTCACCTTAGAAGATTCCCACAGTGGTGCAACAAGAAAACTAGTCCACACACGAATTTGATCTGTGATGAGTCCGAAGGCCAAGGAGGTAAGAAAGGAGTAGAATGTTGTCACAATCACTGAGCTGCTGGAATACAAATAAGAATCTATCAGGTAGAGCCTGAAATGGTTCAGCAAACTCTGTGTATGGAGTACCAGGACTATGGGGAACAATCCTAAAGACAGATAGAAAAGCTAGAGCAGAGGAAAGATAGGTCAAAAGAAGAAGATTCTGAAAGCTCATATTATAAAAGACATGAAAAATGACCAAACAAAATAGCATTCTATGGTGAAAGAGACCAAGAGCTAGGACTGGAGCCAGGTGATGTTTTCATAGTTTTATATCAGAAGGGCCCCGATGTTTGTATTCAATTAGAACTAGACCATTTCATATGGATGGACATACAATTGTGGAATTATTATTGACAACAGGACCATAGTCATCATTTCTCATCCCTAGGTCAAGTTGTCAAGCAAAGTGATACCACATGTGTCTTAAATGAAGGCAGGTCAATTTATTTTAGACCATCTGAAAAGGATCGCTTACTTACTTAAGATAAACTTTCCTGCGAATGGCTTTCTCTGTCCTGATAAACTTTGTTTGTAGGAAAATTGAACAAAGATGAAGGAAGTAGCAGAGTCTGGTGAAATGGACCAGGTAGAACTGGTAGACAAGAAAGACAGTGCCATACCAATGGAGAGGTCCATGAGGATGATGAACATCACCCCAGAGTTATTGCTCAGTTTCAAACCTCTTAATGAAGCCAGTGGTTAACATTCACCATTGACATCCTATATGCAGTACTGAATGACTGAAGGGTTATAATCATAACATCTTCATCTTTTGTTATTGTTTTAATCTTTAATTACAGTAGTATTTTAAAAATGAAAAAGAATGAATAGCCATAGCCAACCAGTTTGAACAAATATAAAGATGCAGAAAAAATCCAAAAATGAATACTACCATATTATTTCACTTCTATGAACAAGTTAAGGCTGTTAATGTGACAGAGGTCAGCAAAGTGGTGGGGCAGGGTCAGTGAGCTTGGAGGAAGTTCTGGTGCACTGGAATTGTCCTATAGCTGGGTCTGAGCAGTGGTTATGAAAGGACACACATGTAAAACCTCACTGAGGTATTGTTTATTTAATTTGTGTAAATTGTACTTTAGTAAAATTAAAACAATGTTTTGTTAAAAACTTTAAAATAATGCTTTGATAAAGACAAAAGTTAAATGAAGAATAAATACAAACATAAAATATAAAACATAAAAGCTCTGACTTGGCCAGGTATACATGTTGACTTCATTATATAAGATGAAGTTTAATACCTGTAAAACTTACTTTGAAAGTTTCCCTCGCTAGCATTTGTAGGTCATACCTTGTGATTGATTTTAGCTGTGTACCTGAACAAGCTTAGCTTTAAATACTAGGTATGCTTATTGACGTCTAAGTATCACCCATCTCTGCAAAAATAATACAGTTATGTATTTAACTAACAATGAAAAAGAAATTTATAAAGCATTGGTCTATATACTTCTGTATTTTAACTATTAACTCATTGTGATGCCTATGGATTTTTTCTATTGCTTCAACTTTTATTGGAAGATGGCATAATATAAAATTTGTAGTATTAGTGATGAAAGTGTATGACATAACAGATTTATATATATTTATATAACAAAATATATAAGCATGTGATATTTTGAAAAGTTTATAGAAAATGAATTAAAAGATGTTTATTTTGGTGAAAAAATTTTCTATATGCATATTCTTTTCATAATACACATTTTCCATGAACTTATTTCTTTATTATCACTATTTTTGACTTTAGAATTGAACAACTTTTTTTTTAACATTTTGCTATATTCACCTCAAATGCAGATATTATATATATATATACTATTTTTCCTCAAAAACATTGAGAAAAATTGTTTTTTCTCAAAAACATTTCTCAAAAATGATATTAAATATCATTAAGAGATAATGATTATAACACAGGAAAAGAGTATTTTTTATTATAAACACTTTCATTTACTAAAAATAATTTTGCAAAGTACAGTTTATGGATTAAAATGGCTTTTCCCCCCATAACTTCCCTCCCACCTGCAACCCTCCCATCTCCCACTCTCGAGAGTGGGAGACCATTCCATTCACATCAAGATTCATTTTCAATTATCTTTATATACAGAAGATCAATTTAGCATATATTAAGTAAAGATTTCAACCGTTTACAGCCTCACAGAACATAAAGTGTAAAATACTGTTTCAGTACTAGTTATAGCATTAATTCACATTGGACAACACATTAAGGACAGAGAGCCTACATGAGGAGTAAGTACACAGTGACTCCTGTTGTTGACTTAACAATTTGACACTCTTGTTTATGGTGTCAGAAATCTCCCTAGGCTCTAGTCATGAGTTGCCAAGGCTATGGAAGCCTCTTGAGTTTGCTGACTTCGATCTTATTCAGACAAGGCCATACTCAAAGTGGAAGTTCTCTCCTCCCTTCAGAGAAAGCTACCTCCTTCTTTGATGGCCCATTCTTTCTACTGGGATCTCACTTGCAGAGATCTTTCATTTAGGGTTTTTTTTTTTTTTTCTTTGCCAGAGTGTCTTGGCTTTCCATGCCTAAAATACTCTCACGGGCTCTTCAGCCAGATCCAAATGCCCTCAGGGCTGATTCTGAGGCCAGAGTGCTATTTAGGACATCTGCCATTCTATGAGTCTGCTGTGTATCCTGCTTCCCATGTTGGATCATTTTCTCCCTTTTTAATTCTATCAGTTAGTATTAGCAGACACTAGTCTTGTTTATGTGATCCCTTTGACTCTTAGACCTATCATATCATTATGATCAATTGTGAACTGAAATTGATCACTTGGACTAGTGAGAGGCATTGGTACATGCAATCTTGATGGGATTGAATTGGAATCCCCTGGCACATTTCTAACTCCACCATTTGAGGCAAGTCCGACTGAGCATGTCCCAAATTATACATCTCCTCCCTCTCTTATTCCCACTCTTATATTTAACAAGGATCACTTTTCAGTTAAATTTCAACACCTAAGAATAAATGTGTGTTAAAGAGTTCAACCAATAGTATTAACTAGAACAACAACAACAACAAAAACTAAAAGGGATAAAGTATTAAATTGTACATGGTATGATTCAAGGAAGTAATGTTTATAACTATCTGCCAAATGATATGACATCCATATGATTTTTATACTCTGTATTAACTTCCCAAAATAAGAGAAAATGTGATGTTTGTCTTTCTGAGTTGGCTTATTTCACTTAGCCTAATGATCTCAAGTTCTATCCTGTTCTTTACAAATGTCAAGTTTCATTTGTGGTATACATACATGACAGACTATTACTTAGCCATAAAAAAAAAAATCCATGAATTTTTTAATATCCCTCAAAGACATGGATTTCAAAAAAAATTTACACCAAAATAATACCTTTTAATTCCTTTCCCATGAACTTTTTGATATTTAGTGTGGGTCCATCTTTTTCCCCTTTCTTTGGAACATAAGACCCTAACTAGTGACTTCCTGAGCGAGGTAAATTTGAAGCTAAAGTGAAAAGTGGGAAAACACTTTTACAGAGAAGTAACTCACCAGAAGGTGTTCCTCAGGAATGGTACAGGTTTACTTTAAACCAGTCGGGTTATATTCTAAAGCAGCTGTAATTTAATGTTAGCAATATAGTAAATTATGATGAATATTTTGGTTTGTGTCTTTCAAAGTCATCATATGTTCACATGCTTAAGTCTGGATATCAGAATTGATGTAATTCTTTAAGTATATGGCTCTCTGCATAAGATATTGATTAAAAAGCATTTCCAATGTGTGTCACTACAGGCTTTTATTCCCCAGATGAAAACATTGACTTTTCATTAATCAAGATATGTAACTTTTCATTTTAACTAGTTATATTGATTAACACAAAAACACTATTTAACTAATAAAAAATAACTCATGTGATTACATTTTAAAGTCTGTAACATTAATTACATCTGCAAAAATCCCTTTTGCCATGTGATGCAACACATTTACAGGTTCCAGAGAATAGAATGTGGACATCTTTGGGGAGCCAGTCTAGCTATCATAGTATGAAAAATGAAAAATATTTTATTAATAATTTTATATTGATCACAAGTTGAAATTTCAATATAGTTAAATAAAATATATTATTAAAATTAATTTCAGAGGTGAGTGCTTGGCACAGCTATTAAAACATCCACTTGGGATGCTTGTTTCCCATATTTGAGTGCTGGGATTCACATCCCCAATCTGCTCCTTTTTTTTTTTTTAAAGATTTTTTTTAAAAATTTTTTTGACAGGCAGAGTGGACAGTGAGAGAGACAGAGAGGAAGGTCTTCCTTTTCCGTTGGTTCACCCTCCAATGGCCACTGTGGTCAACGCGCTGCAGCTGGTGCACTGCGCTGATCCGAAGGCAGGAGCCAGGTGCTTCTCCTGGTCTCCCATGCGGGTGCAGGGCCCAAGCACTTGGGCCATCCTCCACTGCACTCCTGGGCCACAGCAGAGAGCTGGCCTGGAAGGGGAACGACCCGGACAGAATCTAGCGCCCCGACCGACCGGAACTAGAACCTGGTGTGCCAGCGCTGCAGGCGGAGGATTAGCCTAGTGAGTAGCTGCGCCAGCCGAATCTGCTCCTGATTGCAGCTTCCTGTTAATATGCACCATGGGAAGCACCAAATGATGAATCAAATAGCTGGGTTCCTGCCACCTAAGTGGGAGCTGTGCATTGATCTCCCAGCTCCTGATTTTGACCTGGCCAAACCTTTATGATTTCCAGCATTTAGGAGTGAGCCAAGGATGAAGTCTCCCTCTTTGTGTGTGTCTGTGTGTGTGTGTGTATTTTTCAAATAAGAAAAAAAGATGAATAAGAAACAGATGAAGTGAATTCTTATTTGTTTGAAAAGCAGAGAGGGAGATAGTACTCCAGTCTGTGGTTCACTCCACAAATGCCCATAATGGTCTGAACTGGGCCAGGCTGAAATTAGGAACCATGAATTCAATTCAGTTCTTCCACATGGGTGGCAGAAACCCAGTTACTTGAGCCATCCGTGCTGCCTCCTGGGGTCTGCATTATCAGAAAGCTACAGTTAGGAGCTGGAGCTGAATATTGAACCCAGGAACTATGATACTATATTCTGGAGCCTTAACCAGCACCTTAATCACTTGGCTAAATATTAGTTTTCTATAGTAAGCTACCAGATTCTTAAAATTAAATATGTGGTTCTAATTTGTACCTTATATTATACTTCTGTTGGCCATCACTGGTCTAAACCTAGAGAGAGGTGGAGTCCTCATTATCATTTTCAGTTTCTGACATCCCATGAGAAATGTTTCCCCTATAGTCAGCATAGCTTTAAACTTTTAAGTCTCCCATGACGAAGTAGAGCATAAAACAACACTAAACTCACACTTTCCACACAATCGACATTCAATCATAGGGATGGGGTATGGAGATGTGGATTCAGGGGCTTCTTTGTAAGGGAAGGGCCCCTGGTCCAACAGGCCAGTACCAATAACTAGTGAATCACCTTCCTCCTTGAAGTCACAGGTTTCATCTTCTGGTTTTGATTTTCAATGTTTTGGCACATGGAAGGGGAATGAATATTTGCTAAACCAACTAAATCTAAGTATCAATGGCTGGTTAAAATAAAAAAAATAGGTTTTGGAAAGTAAGTCAGTTGCTCTCTATTTCCTAATAATGGTAGCCTCCATTTGGAACTGAAACTGAATAATATTTAATGGTTACATCTTTATGAGGCAAGAGAGTATGATGATGTTCAGGAAAATAATACTCTTTTCCAAATGAACATTTTAGTTTACTATATGTTTTCATTACTGTGCATTTTATTTGGCCTTAGTGAGTAAACCAAACCAGTGAAATCAGTGATACTTTTTAAGTTGTATTTTAAAAATATTTTTTGGGCATGCCACTTTTTATTTTTTGTTAAATTTTAAAACACAATGTTTCTACTACAGTGTATGAGTCCCCCCACCCCACGACCACCTCTGCTGATCACAGAGCAGAAACGCCAGATCATTTGTAGGAGCTGAAAAGCGGGTCAAAGAAGCTCATATTCTAATCCACCAACTCAAGGCCAGGGAAAAGCCCTTTTCAGAGCTCTACTTCATAATTTCTGGGACTGCAGCCGCTCCCAGCCCCACGTGCGAGCCTGTAGAAGTGAGGCAAAGTAGTGACAGAGCTCAAGATCCTCTGAGGAGTAAGCAGGACTGCTGAGAAAGCACCGGCTGCTGAGCAGCCCTCTGCTGCCTGACATCAACCTGATGTGAGACACAATTAGGAGAAATCAGGTCCACCCTACCCCTCCTCCCGGAACAAAAGAAAGAATGATATCAATAAAAGGCTATTACAAACACTTAAAACAAAGTTTACTAATTGAAACGAGGGATGCATTCTTTGAAATCTATTGTCAAGCCTTTGTGGACTTCCTTGCTTATCAGCACTTTTTTCCCCTGAAGAAAAACAGAACAGCAACATTTGCACAGAAAAAAAAAAGCAAATTATGTTTCTTCCTTTCTTATTACTTTTATTGTTGAGGTTTCTTTTAGACTATAATGCGGCATTGTGATTTTGAGATGGGGAAAAGAAACGGTTGTCTTTCAAACATAAGAATCTGATTGTGTGCTATTGTTGCCAACAATGAGCTAAAGAGGTTAATGGATCACAGATCTGGCAAACAGCCATCCTTTCTCCTGCTCAACAGATTACACAATATAGTTTGTTGCTGCTGAGCTTATGATTTTGTCTGAGTAGCTGGTAAATAAGTTTACTTACATTTAAACTATCTGTTTCTAGAACTCAGCAGCTTCATCATGCAGTCCATATCCTGAGATTTTAACAGCGCAGCTTGAGGTGTGAGTTCATGACCTTTGAGGTGATGCTGGAGGAGGACCCAGGCGAGGAGGTGAAACTGGCTTTTGCATGAGGATCTAGAAATATCATTCATTGTGAATTGCACCTGACCTTTCATTTTCAGATTGACTAAATTAACAGAATGAAATTACCATAATAAAAAGGAAGGGATACTGGAAAAAGCACAGCGATTCTTTCTAGTGTTGTTGCTGGCGATCATTCTAACAGACCTCTAATTAAATGGACCAGTCCCCTCCCCTGACCCCACGCTGACTCGACTTTGCACTCTATGACTGTCACTAGAAAACAAACAAGCGGTCCAAAGCCACAACACTGACTTCTTGCCCAAGGACTTTAGTGTGCGTTGCATTGGTATCACAGGATTGTCAGCAAGAGACCAAATACCTCCACGGGAGGAGCGGGGGCGGGGAGAGAAAGTGAAGAAAATAAACGATTTTATATTTTAGGAAACCCTGGAAAGGAAAACTTTACCAACGACAAAGATAGTTTTCTGGGTGATTTTGGTTGGGAGAGATGCACATGGGAGGGTGGGGTGGGATGGAGCTGGGAGGGAAGAAGCCATTCAATCAGCCTAGTTAGACCAGTTGAGATCCTTTCAGTGAGGCAAAAGCCACAGTAAATAGCAGGTGGAATCAGTTCCCTGCCTCTCTGTATTGCTGGGGGCAGAAGGTAGGAGGGGCATAGCATGAACTGGGAAGTAGAGTGTGCGTCTGTGCTTTGGCATTAGCAACCTGGAAGAAGGCTGAGCCCGGAGCTCCGTTTCCCAGCGAGGCGGTGATCGCCCCCTGTGACTCCCGATGCACACAGCAGCTCAGCAGCCCCGAGCACCAGCCGCTGAAGCCCCCGACACTCGCAGCCTCCAGCCCTTCTACCTGGCTCGCTGGAGCCATGCACAAGCTCTCTGGGCACCTTGTGTGTCCCAAGCTCCGAGACCAGGCCCTCTTTACCCCAGGGAGGCAAGTCTTGGGCCCTTTGACCTCTATGTCCCCGTGTCTACTACCATGGTCACCTAGGCAGGTTCGCCAAGCTACGACATAAGTCATTCGCAGGGCCCTCCGCACCCACCGGCAGCCCTACAGGACAGTCTGCCCGCGGATACTGCGCCTGGGTGGGACGCGCGGTGGCTCGCCCACAGGACGCCCTCCTCCGGGTGAATCCTCACCCCCATTCCCCTTCTCCGCCTGCGGCCCAGCCCTCCTCCTGCAGCAAGCCGCTCCAGTGTGTGCGCCCATCTCTCCGCCTAAGACACCTGCGCTTCTCCTCCTCCCTTTCGCTGCGGTTTCTCTGCTGCCTTTGGGAGCTCAGGAGCGGCAGCTGGAGGAGGAGCAGGGAGAGGAGGGGAGGGCGAGGAGGAGTAGGGGCGGGGTGGGTGGGGAGAGAGCCGGGAGGGTGTGGACTGGCAGCCACTCTGCAGCTGGTCGCCGGGGACCGGTCCCTCCCGCGCGCCCGAGTGATGGAGGGGAAGCGATTCGCTTAGACACACACACGCGCACACAGCTGGGCACGTCTCCCGGAGGCAGCTGCCGGCTCGGGCGCGCCGGGGGCCGGGCGGCGGCCGTGGCAGCGCCAGCCGCGGGGAGCGCGGCGCCCGCACAGCCTGGCACGAGCGGCCAGAGGACGCAGGAAGGAAAGAGCCCAACCCGCCCGGACTGTTGCTCTTTGGGGCGGATCCGGAGGGAGCAGGCTGCCCGAGGCACTGTCACCGAGGACGCCCGAGGCTCTCGCCTTCCGCGAGCAGGCTCGGGGTTGCGCTGGTGCCCTCGTGGGGCAAGGAGGATGCGCACCTCCACCCGCAGAGCGGCTGCGGTCCCCGGCACTGCGCGGACTCGGGCTCCAGCGGTTGCCCGTGCCGTGCCCGCGCCGCGGGAGCGCGCCCTGCCGCACCTGGCTCCAGCCTCTCGAGGAAGTGCAGGAAACGCACCCTAAACTCCACTACTTCTCGCCCGCCTCCTCCGGCTCCCCGCCCCAACCCCGCGGCCGCCGCCGCCGCCGCCGCCGCCTGCGTGTGGAGGGCCCGCCCGCCTTACTCTCACGCGCGCACGCACAGCCCGGCTCGCTGGCTCCCATTCGCGCCGACTCGCCCTTCGCAGAGCCCAAGCCCCGGCGTCCGAAACTACTGGGCCAACTGGCGCCCGGACCGCGGGAGCCGCCGCGTGCCCCGGAGCGACCCTACGCCGGCCGCCGCGCCCTGGGCGCCGGACCGCGCCGCCGCCGGGACCACGGTGAGCTGGGCGCGCTGCCCGCCTCGCGCGGGGGAGGGCCGGGGCACCCCGCGCTGAGACCGCCTCGGTCTGGCGGGGGGGAACCGGACGAGGGAGGTCGCCGAGGGCAGACACCCGAGAGAGACCAGCCAGAAGCACTTTGAGGGGTGCGGTTCTCCTGGGAACTGCCCGGGAGAGACTTTTGAGATGTTTGCCGGGGCCGCAGGTTAAACTAGTAGGGGGTGGGACGCGACCGGACCCTTCCCAGGGAAACTGAGTCAGTGTCAGTCAGTCTGTCCGTCGGTCCGTTTCGCTCTCAGGCTCCAGCGCTCTCTGGGGGAGCGGGGATACGCGTCCACTGAGCTCCGTAGAGTTTGGGGGCTCGCGCTCGGCCGCTTCTCGGGGTGACTGTAGGGCTGCCGCTTGGAGCGCGGGGGCGGCTTGGGAGAGTGGGGGTGGGGTTCGGAGGCAGGGGCAGGGGGCAGGCTGGGGCTCCTGTGGGGGGGGCAGGTGCCCTCGCTTCGGAGCCGGCCCCCACCCCTCTCAGGGCGGTCCCCGCGGGCCCCCCCCCCCCAGCCACAGCACCACTCCGCGCAGCCCCTCGCAGCCACCCCCAACACACGCGCGCGCGCTCACACTCAGGGGATGGATGCCGTGGAGGGGCGGTGATACTGTTATTACTCAGAGGTCTTCCAGGTGGCTGGGGCTGCTGACTGGGGCGCTCAGACTCCTGCGCCTGGGACTTGGGCGACCACTTTGGTTCAGGGTAGTGGGGAAGGAGCGCCCAGACTAGCGTGGATGCCTTTACCTGGAGGGTCCAGGTTCACAGCCAGCTGACCGCCACAACTCCGGAGTCGCTTCACCACGGTGGGCTCTGCTCTCAGGCATCCCTTCGGGGCCCCCAGCCCGGGTGGTGGTGGTGGTGGTGTGCTGCTGCTCAGATGCGTGGTCTCCCCACTCCTCACCCGGTGGGTGTCTCCCTCTCTCCTTCATTTCTCTTTCTCTCGGAATACCGGTTTCTTCATGGAAAACATTGATCCCTTAAGGGGAGATTTAATATTTGCAAAGTGCTTTATATCATATTACTTCGTGGATACATTGAATTGCACTGTAACTCTCCTGTGATTTATGTAAACTTAGCCTGATAAACAGCATGCAGGGTTGGGCTGGGGGGGGAGCGACAGTGGGTGGGCATCCTTACTATGATGTGTTGCCTTCTAAACTGCATTGCTAGCAGTAATAAAAAGCGGGTGCTTCTGGAAAGATTTGCTCAGTAGTTTCTGCATATTTTAGAGCTTTAGACAGATGCTTTCACATTACAATTTAGTTCAAGTATATTCAGCTGCTTTTCTAAGAAAAAGTTAAAGCCAAGATGATGAAAAGGGGTTACAAATTGAATTCAAATATGATTATCTTGAAAATGTCGTTTATGGTTTTCTTTCTTCTTTTCTTTCTTTCTTTCTTTCTCTTTCAGAAAGAAACCTTGGTATTTTTTCCTAGTGAAGTTCTTAAAAGGAGAAATAAAAAACACTCCTTCCTTCCTTCTTCCTTTCTTTCTCCCTTTGTTTTGTTTACAAGTGGTCATTGCTTAAAGTGAGCAGTAGCTTGTATTTCAAGAATATAAAGTTATTCATTAGTGAACGGATGGAGTCATAAGAAGATAAGGCAAAAAAACCATAATGATGGGAAGGAAAACTGTTACTTAAATGTAGCTGTCTCCAGGGCAGTATTTTAACAGTGAAAAAAAAAAAAAAACTGCTCTGGCCTCTTCCAGGTTACTCTTGGTTTTTTTTTTTTAATACTCTTCTCAATTAATAAAGTATATGAGAGCAGCATTGCTCATGTAAAGTAATATTTTCAAATCGATGCCTAAGCAGATTACATGAGAAATTATGTGCACAGGATTCAGTGGAGTATTACTGCAAGTGCTGGGATCGTGGTTTCTAGGTTAAGCCAGAACTCATTTTTAAATTTTAATCTTTGAAGTTGCTCCCTTTGACATCTTCGCAAGGAGTCTGCTCACGGTGTTTTGATTTTGCTTACTTCATTGTGCTTACATTTGCAGGCACACACAGATGTCTTTGAATGAACAACTTTCTTACTGAGTTTTCAATCCTTCAGAAAGGGTTTATTGAGCATATGAACACACAATATAGGAAGCGGAGCTGTCATGTTATTTTAAATGAGGAAGGAGTTGGGGCAGCCAGCAGGATGCTCACTCCTCTGTGAATGAACTTTAGAGCGGTGGCTTACTTAGGGAAGCAGTTTCTTGCCCAAAATAGGTGGTCAACAAAGAGCTTTTGACTCAAAAATCATATAAAATGTTAACTTTTGTGTTTACTCTAAATTCCACCATTATTCTTAATCTGCCATGTCATTTAGATATGACTAACTTAAAAGAATTGATGCTGTTGACACTCATCATCTTGCTCTTTGAATAGAGTAATATAACTGCACTGTATATGATTTCTTATCTCTGGCTCTCTGGAGTAGTGCCAGATCTGAATATATCATTAGTATTCATTTATGAGTAAATGCAAACATTCCTGTTATATTGAAAATGCAAACTAAACTTCTTAGAACTCAATCAATATTTTCTCATCTTTTTTGTAATCTCAGAAAAAACTCTTAAAATGTAATTACATGTAAGTGAACAAGTTAACAAAATAGTTAGGCAGGTTTTTTTTTTTTTTTTAGAAAATGAGAAATGTCTTATGGATATGTTAGTTAAGGAGAATTTTCTTTGATTGTCTTGACATGTCTGACAGGGTGGTCTTTTACTGTAGGGGTCCTCATTCATGAATAAAATAACTAACTTACTAGCAAAGCAAGCTCCTGGAAGAGAAAATTCTTGCTAGAGATAATGAAAACCTGTGGGAATAGAATGTGAGCAGTAAGACTAGAGTTGTGTCATCGAAATTATCCGAATACTTGTGTGTTTTATTGGTGATAATATGAATGATTTTGATGTATTTCTTTTTAATGTTCAAATGTTTTCACATCATCATATTATTGCAGTTAAATAAGGAGCTATTGTTTGGTAGTAGAATTGTTTTAAATAAAGATGAATAGTTTGAGGGGAGGAAACAAGTCAGTTCTGGGAACAGTTACTCCAGCCATAGACTCATTGTCAATTATGTTCTGTCCTTTCTTGGTGGTGGGAGCTCAAAACCAAAGTAGCAGACTCTGCTTTTCATTATGCAGGGAATTGTTACTGTTTAGAAAAATCATCCATTTTAGTTTTCCAAGTTCTTTGAAACCAGCCGAAGTGTAAAGTTTTATTTTTCTTTTGTTCTGGAATCCAATTTAATTGTTGACAAATTTTGCTTCCTCTATGAGCAGTATTTGTTTCTGAGAGTCATGATGCTATTTTAACTTTTACAGCAAAAATACAATTAAAGGGAATAGTGATGACTACATTTAAAAATTATTGATTTGTCAAAGACATTTAATTGTTTAAGCTTATCAAAAGAAAAAGATTGTATCTGGAGATGAACATAATTTTAAGTAATCTAAACGTCACTTTATATTCCATGATTGTGTCTAAATGTTAATTACCATTTGATGCAATGGATTATTTTCCACCTTCTTGAAAAACTTATGAAAGAAAGTTATGGTTGAGGAATTGGTTTGATTTTAGACCATTTTACTTTACAGGGCATCAGTCAGGGAAGTAAGTTATATATATATATATATGCCCACACATACATACATATATGTATGTACACACACAAGTGTATGTGTGTGTACATGTATATACACAAGCACACTTTTATATATTTATAATATGTTTATTTAGTTATTTCTTTTTGTGTATATGTCTATGTTTTATTTAATAATTGGACACTGGGGAAACAATCCCCTTTTGGTATATGGGGTTTGTGAAGTCAGCATCATTTTTAGAAAGTATTTAGATATACTCAACTAGTTTGATGTTAAGAATTTGAAGTGTGCTAAACCTTTTTCAACAACTTTTTTAAAAAACAGTAACCTTCAGTATGTGTCTAAACTCTTCAAATAACTCTACTTATAATAATTTAAAAATTTTTTATTCATCTATTTGAGAGGGAAGGAGAGAAAGATGGGGAAAGAGGAGGGAAAACTCTGGTCTGCTGATTCACTCACTCCTAAATGTGCACAATGTCCAGAGCCACGCTGGGTTGAAGTCAGAAGCTGGGAATTCAATCCAGGGCTCCCATATGGGTGGCAGGAACCCATTTACATCAAAGATTATCACTGTTTCCCAGGGTAAGCAGTAGCAGGAAATGGACTTGGAGGTAGGTATCAAACCGAAGCACTCCCATGTGGGATGTGGGTGTCTTATGCACTAGATCAAACACCTGCCCCTCTACTAACATCAGCTCATGTAATTCTGCCCTTTTGTCCCTCATTTTGCGGAGAGGAAATAAGTAGGTAAGGGTGTTTATTGTTATCCCAGTCAGAATATGAGAAAACTGAGGCTGCACTAATGTAAGTAAATGGCTCAAGCTCTACTGCTACTAAATGACAGCTGAACCCAAGAGTGCATGATGCTGTGCTACTGCTCTTGAATCATTTCTTTTACATTTACTTAAAAAAAGGGGCCTAGTGGTGAGTAGGTTGATTGGTAAAGCAAATACATTCTGGCAACTAAGATTTGTGACAGTTTTTCATCTTGAGGTGAATTCTTAAGAAAATCATAAGGAAGGTGATTGTAATGAAGCACTGACATGACCTGAACTGGGCACTGTATTAATGTAGTTTTTAATGGACTCAATAATTTTCCAAGGTTCAGCTACTTTCATATTAGGTAACTTTAAGAACTGATGCCATACTTAAGTAGTTTTAATAGCTCAGAAGATCTGATACTGAATGTTTTATGCTTCCCATAATATTCTTATAATGTGAACTTCTTGCACAGAGGTCAATATTATGTTTTACTGTATGGTACTTTTCAAAGGAATGAATTTTATAGATGATGTGAAATGAGAACTTACTCTGCTTAAACCCACCTGCACACAGTAGGCATCCCATTAATGTTTACTGAATGAACTGGAATTGACCAGAGTATTTTACAAAGTACTAGTCCAGAGGTAAAGAAACTTCAAATGCCTTTATAACTGCCTAATTGTAAGATTCAATTTAATATTAAATAGATATTTTCCTTTGTCATCATAATCTGAGTACATTACTGTGCATGAAACCCTGTGGAATTATAACCTTTATGATGTGGAGTGAGTGGAGATAGAAGAATGGTATAAGAAACCCAAAAAAATGAACTGAATAAAATGTTTAAATTTAGAAGTAGACAAAAGAGAAATGCCTGTAATTGTATCTATTTTAAAAGGAATGTAAGACATAATTAACATTAAGTAACAGAATCTTTAAAGTTCTAATGAAGTGATGCAGCAATTGTATCATAAGTATTAACAGTCTTACTATTTGAGTGTAGTTTAGGGAATTGTTTAGGAACATATTAAAATGTCAGTATAATGTTCTTTGCCGTAACTAACTCAAGTCAATGAAAAAAATCTCAATAATTTTGGACATGCTTCATTGTAAATAAAGTGTTTATTGTAGTATAACTATTGGAGTCAGACAGAACTGGCAGGAGTACCTCTTCCAACACTCATCAGCTATGGCATCTTGGGCAGATTACTTTGCCCTTCTGATTCTAGCAGTACTAACTGTTACATGGTTACAGAAATACCAGTACATAAGCTTTCATATCATGGTCTGTATACACATGACATATGGTATCAAAGAGTAAAGGATCAGAAAATGTTATTGATGTTATTGTTAGCACCATCATCTTTAACACTGCTCTAACATCATCGTAAATGGTTAAAATAGTGAGTATAGGGCGATCACTGCATGCCTCCTTGAATGAGTTGTTCGTTACAAGCATAGCTTCTGTGGCTCTTCTGTAGAGCGAAATGTATGCAGAAAGAAGTGTGCTCTTCTAAGACTTTGGTTAGAAAAATGTGTTACTGGATTTAGAGGCCTGTGCCATGCACAGAAACTGAGAGGAGGCTTTTAGGGCAGCTACTTCACAGTTTTTCCTGCAAGGCCCTGCTACACTTGTCCACACAAGTCTTTAGCAGATGTCTCTCCACACAGTAAATGGTGAAGAATGGACATTGTTGTCAAAAGCATTGGAATATTTATCTTCATCTTTATATCTGATATGAGTTGAAGTTTTAGGACAGAAATTTCTTCCTGACTTATCAATATATTAAAGCTTACAGAATTTATTGTATAAAATGGAAATCTATTTCCTAACTCACATTATTAAACTTTGTAATGTGATTTTAAAAGTGTAATTTTATTCTTAGATTTTTAAAAATTTTTAAAAACTTTTATTTAATAAATATAAATTTCCAAAGTGCAACTTTTGGATTATAGTGGCTTTTTCCCCTCATAACCTCCCTCCCACCCACAACCATCCCATCTCCCATTCTCTTTCCCATCCCATTCACATCAAGATCCCTTTTCAGCTATCTTTATATACAGAAGATCAATTTAGTTTTTAATAATTCATTTGATTCTGGTTGCCACCTTGCTACCCCCATTTTAACTAATAAAGTTTAGAAACTATTTTTTCTCCAGGGAACTCTAATGAATGTACCTATTCACTTATTTAATAAATAAGTAATAAATGATAGCTAACATTTAATTAGCATTTACTGTGTACCAAGGAGTGTGCTTTTCATCCTCATGAAACATCAAGCAAACAGCTGTCACAAGATTTGCTTTATGTGTGAGGTTACTGAGGTTTAGAAATGACCATAGCTTGAGTGTTGGTGCCATGACCCAGGTATACACCATCTGATTCCAGAACCTACAGTTAACCCCCCGTGCTGCCAGTCTTCTCAGTTGCCATTGTCCCCAGTTACTATCCCATTCTGCCCTATTTTCTGATGTCTTCTTCCTAAGAAACAAAATGGATTTAATTGAAATAATGGTTAATTTTGTGTCTTTGTCACATAACATTACTTTCATATGTGTATGCAATGGCAACTAAAGCAATGATTCATACCATATTAAATTTAGCAAACTGTTGAGTCTATTTTAAAATTTCCTTTTCTGTGTATATTTATGGATTGATTTGAGAGACAGAGCTCTCATCTGCGGGTTCACTCCACACACGTACACAATAGCCAGACTTGAGCCAGGCTGAAGCGCAGAGCCTGAAACTCAATGCAGGTTGGTCTGATAAGCCAGAGCTCCTAATCGCCACGTGGATTCTGGGCTGAATGAGCAGTGTAGGACCAGAGGGCTCTAGAGAGGAGACTTTTGCAAGGTCACAGTGTGGAGAAGTAGAAAAGCTCGCCACCAGGGAGCTGCATGGTTCTTACAGGTCTGAGGGCTTCGTCCCTCCTGAGAACATTCAGAAAAGGCTCAGGAATGACTGAGTGCTTTTCAGGGACAGGAGCTATGTTGTGTGTTCTTCTCATGCTTATTTCCATGGTCCTTCGCAGGTGACTTAATGGGGCAGACACAGAGATTCTGTCTTGGATATCTCAGAACCTGGGAAGCTGAGGCACCCAAATCTGGGATTCCTGGGGAAAAGGTCAGACAGAGACCGAGAACAGGATGGGTTCCAGGGTGCATGAGTTGAGGGATTGATGGGCCCACAGACAGGTGGGCAGCTGGTGGGAATAATTATTCTCATCTTGTTTTTGTTCAAGTAGGGTTGTATTTCTCTGTTTCCAAATCAATACTAGGTACCCACTTACCCTTATTATATGACCGTTTTAAGTGACGAATATAATTTCTTGTCCTAAATTTGTAATAAGTATCAGCTATAATTATTGTTTCCTGATTTTCTCTAAGTGGGATTATTTTCTCTTAATCAGGTATTTGTCATGTCCTTAACACCATGTCCGCTCTGAAATGAACCAGACAGCCAAGGGTTACCATAGCAGCACTTAGTTTTGAAGTCTTTGAATTCTACAAATGCTTTAAATAAGGGATTCCCAACTTTATACTACCAAAACCAATTAAGGACTTGAGATACACCATTACTTTCCTAATGTTACCTCTTCTCAAGTAGTTTGTTATTTTTCTGTTTTAACAATATCATCTTCCCAGACATCTAAGAAAAGAGAGGAACCAAGAATTGTTAGTTATAAGGATGGTAGTAGAAATACAGGTAGCTCAAAATCAATCGCCTTGCGTTTCTCCTCCTCCCCCCACATCTAGTCTGTCACCAAGCCATGACAGTCCCACCTCCTGAACACCTTCCTGTCTCAGCAGCCCCAGTGCTGTCAGAAGGTCTCACTAAATCACAGCAGCCTTCATATTAATGTCACGTCTCCATCCGCCTCAGTGCTTTGGAAATTTTTTTTATTACCTTAAAAACTACAGCATCTCTTGCTCCAGGATAAAGTGCAAACTATCCCAATCTTACTGCTGCAATGCCCTGGCCTTGGACCTGTCTCCTGTAAGTCCTGCAAGAGGTCCCTGCAGTTGGGTGACTCCAGACCAGGAGCAGACCACGCTCCTTTACATTTCCATGCCTTTATCCTTGCTGGTCCCTGTGTCTAAGTGGTCTGCTCTTGGATGCTTGCTGATCACCAGCACTCTTTTTTTTTTTTTTGCATTTTGTTTTATTTGTTTGAAAGAGTTAGAGAGAGGCAGAGAGAAAGAGAGGTGTTCCATCCTTTGACTCATTCCTCAAATGGCTGTAATGGCTAGAGCTGAGCCAATCCATAGCCAGGAGTCAGGAGCTTCTTCTGGGTCTCCCACATGTGTGCAGGGGCCCAAGACTTGGGCCATCTTCTGCTGCTTTCCCAGGTATACTAGCAGGGAGCTGGATTGGAAGTGGAGAAGCCAGGACTCAAAATGGCACCCATATGGGATGCCTGTGCTTTAGACTAGGGCTTTAACCTGCTGTGCCACAGTGTTGGTCCCAACCACTCTAATTTTTGACCCCTCTGCTTCTTTGCAGCCCACCCACGCTCAAGTTTCTGCTTCTCTGTTATAGTGTAGGTCATTCTCTGCTTCTGCCGCCTATACATTTATACACACACTTTCTACTCAGCCTCTTCTGGTACCTCTATCTCTTTTGCCTAGCAAAGCATCTGGAAAGTAGAAAGCAGTAAACACATGGAAAAAAAAGAATTTTTTTTTGTTTACTTTGAAAATTTGTTTGAAAGGTAGAGAGACAGAAACAGACCTTCTATCCAACCATAGCCTGTACCAGGCCAAAGCCAAGCTCCGGGAACTCAATCCAGGTCTCCAGTATGGATGGGAAGGACCCAAGTCTTTGAGGCATTGCTGGCTGCCTGCAACATTTGCATTGCCACAAAGCTGGATCAGAAGCAGAAGTGGAACTTGAACTGCAGCATTCCACTATAGGATGCAGGTGTCTGAAACAGCATCCTAGCACCTGTGCTCAGTGGTTGTCCCAGTAAACATATTTTTATTGGAAAAGTAATCACCTTGTCCCTTCCTCTGCCTGACATTTTTATGCCTTTCACTCTCTGACTTATTTAATTGATTGCTGTATAAATTTATTAAATAACTACTGTGTGCCAGACAGCATGCTGGTGCTGAGGATACAGTGACTTAGCCCTTTATAAGCCCAACAGCAAGACAGGTTGGTAAAGAAGCAGGTGGTAGTCAATGTGCTACATGGCTGGAGAAGCTAAGTGGGGGCACTGGGTGAGGATGAGGGTTTAATTCTGCTAGAACTGGGAAAATGCTACGTCCCCCTCTAGTCTCAAACCCAGTTTCCTCCATCTTTGTAGTTCTAGTGTCAAGAGTAAGCATCTGTGTATCAATTGTCAAATTTTGGGGAGTAGGTTTAAGTCTCCATTTCTCTACTTTTTGTCTGTAGATAACCAGGAAACTTGTCCTCATGTTTTTATTTTCTTTTCCTGCATCATCAAGAAAGCTTCCATAATAGTTCATGAGCTCATTTTAAAATTATTTTTCTATTCAGATTTTAAGTATATCTAGTATTCATATTATTTAAGCTCATTTCTCTGTGTAATGTGAAGTTACTTATTTTGTGTGTTTTTGTTTTTGTTTTTAAGAAAATTAGGCATTCGAGTGGAGGGACAGTCTGGAGGGACAGGGAGTGACTACTGGCAGCACTGTATCTGCATGACTTCCTTATTGATATCCTCAAGTCTGAGGTTTCTCTTTTAAAAATTTATTTACTTGAAAGAGTGACAGAGAGAGGAAGAGGCAGAGAAAGAGAGAGAGAGAGACAGACAGACAGAGATCTTCACTCTGTTGGATACTCCCAAATAGTCTCAATGGCCAAGGCTGGGCCAGGCCAAAGCTCAGAGTCCATAACCCTTTCCAGGTCTCCCATTTGGATGGCAGGGGTCCAAACACTTGGGCTATCTTCTGCTGCTTTCCCAGGCTCCCTAGCAAGGGGAAGCAGAGCAGCCAGAACTGGAACTGGCACTTCAGTAGGGAATGCCGGCCTTGCAAGTGATAGCTTAACATTCTGTGATACAGTGGTACTTTTATTTATCCAGTGACTAGTATACTGATGTGACCTAAAAATATATCTCTTTTTAAGATTTGAAGTAAGTATGAAGTTAAATTATTTTACCATGACCACTGTGGAAAACTCAGACCAAAAGTTTAAGTAATAATATATGATAATCACATGACAAATAGTTTTCTCTTTTTTTGACATTTTATTTATTTATTTGAAAGGCAGAGTTACCTAGAGAGAGAAAGAGAGAGAGGGAGAGATCAAGAGAGATCTTCCATCTACTGGTTCACTCCTTAAATGGCTGCAATGAACAGGGCTGTGCCAGGCCAAAGCCAGGAGCCAGGAGCCAGGAGCTTCATCTGGGTCTGCCACGTGAGTGAAAGGGTCCAAGCACTTAGGCCTTCTTCCGCTGCTTTTCCCTGGCAGATTAACAGGAAGCTGGATCAGAAGTGGAGCAGCCATATGGGATGCTGGGATTGCAGGTGGTAGCTTAACTCTCTGCACCACAACACCAGCCCCCAGAGAGTATTCTAGTACTAAGGCAGCAGACATTCAGAAGGAAGCCTTTTTAGATGTGCGTTATGATTGCCTAGTAAGTAACCATGCATATGTAAGACTAAAATATGTATGTACATATTTTAAAAGTACAGTGTGTGAAATATGTATTACCTTCAAAACATATGAAGTATAATATACTATTCTCTGAAAATGTTACTGTACATTTTAATATAGTATATAAACTATAGCTATTTTAGCTGATTTCTTTTGTGATGGTATGGTATTTCTGAAATTAAAACTTAAATATCACATTTTAACCCCTCTAAAGTATATAAAAGAATTACCTAATATTCTCTGATTGTAGAGCAACAAAAAAGAACCAAGTTAATCTTGTCTTCTTACATTTATAAACTTAATTTGAAATTCTTATACTTTTCTGAATCTTTATTTTCTAACAAGTACCTTATATATATGTATATATATATACATATATACATATATATAATATTTACATATATATTATATATGCATATATATATTACATATATATTATATATACATATATATAATATTTACCCTGTTTCCTAAATACTGTTTTCCTACACACACACACGCACAGAGTCTTCAAAAAGTTCATGGAAAATGCATATTATGAAAAAATTGGATAGAGTTAAAATATTTTTGCACCAAAATTATCTTTTAATTACATTTTCCATGAACTTTTTGAACCCCCAGGTATCTTTTCTGACTTTAGTAGCCTCCAAACAGTTCTGTTGCCTTGAGAAACAATCTAGATTTGTTCCCTTGCAACTGTGAACTGTCCAGCGACTTATTAACATCACAGGCACAGTCAGCCATTTCTGACCTAAAGAAGATTCCCTACCTAAATAAATGTTCCAGAACATTGAAATGTTGGAAAGCTGAATCAGAGACTTACATGTGATGTAGGTAGGTAGCCATAGAATTCACCATCCAAATGGGGAGACTTTTGAAAATAAATAGGGATATATTAGTAATTGGCTTTTTATATATGAGAAATTGGCTTTTTTTTGGACAGGCAGAGTGGATAGTGAGAGAGAGAGAGACAGACAGAAAGGTCTTCCTTTCTGCCATTGGTTCACCCTCCAATGGCCGCTGTGGCTGGCGTATTGAGCTGATCCGAAGGCAGGAGCCAGGTGCTTCTCCTCGTCTCCCATGGGGTGCAGGGCCCAAGCACTTGAGCCATCCTCCACTGCACTCCCTGGCCACAGCAGAGAGCTGGCCTGGAAGAGGGGCAACTGGTTCAGAATCTGGTGCCCCGACCAGGACTAGAACCCGGTGTGCCGGCACCGCAAGGTGGAGGATTAGTCTATTGAGCTGTGGCGCTCGCTCTCAGAAATTGTGAGATCCATACATATAGTCTGCTCTCTAAGGAGACCAGTCCTCAGAGATTGGGCTTGTGCCTTCTTCCCTTGACAGCCTAGGGCTGACATAGACATTCTGGTCATGTTATAGTACTTGTGTGTTGTGCAAGACTCCCTAGATACCTAAAGTGGGCTTGAGAAGAAAGGCTTCATTTTTTAGTTTAGGACAGATTCAAGGGTGTGTAGGGGTGGGGTGCTTATCTCCTAGTTGGGAAAGAAGGCTGCCTCATCTAGGAGGAAGGTGTGATGCAGAAAAGGGATCTGGGGATCTTGGTGGATGGGGAGTCCTGGGGAGCCTGTGGGTGTTCTTTGCTGCACATCACCAAACCAGAGGGCTGGGAATGTTGACCCTGATGCCTCAACACTTGGCCTGGCCACCACGCATCATGCACTCACTTCATCCAGCTGGAGTGGATTCTGGGAAGCATTGCAGGAGCTCAGTATCATAATAATAGCTCCAAATCGTGATAGCAGTACTGTTCATTAAGCACCTACTGTATCCCCAGCACATCAGCAGCAGAATGAGTTCAGAGTACGACTGCTTGTTTGACTACTTAATCACTACAGTGTGGGAGAGGTAATAGCAACCCACAAAAATCAGCAAGTTTTTCAGAGTCCCCACCTAGTATCTGTGTCCAACTTGTTTTTTCTCTCTCAATAAATGCTGGTTTTTTAAAGGTTCAGTGGTTGTTAAAGATATTCTTCCCATCTCTTTTATTTTATTTATTTATTTTTATTTATTTTTTTAAATTTATTTATTTATTTATTTATTTATTTATTTTTTTGCAGGCAGAGTGGACAGTGAGAGAGAGAGACAGAGAGAAAGGTCTTCCTTTTGCCGTTGGTTCACCCTCCAATGGCCGCCGCGGTCGGCGCGCTGTGGCCGGCGCACCGCGCTCGTCCGATGGCAGGAGCCAGGTGCTAGCTGCTTTTCCTGGTCTCCCCATGGGGTGCAGGGCCCAAGCACCTGGGCCATCCTCCACTGCACTCCTGGGCCACAGCAGAGGGCTGGCCTGGAAGAGGGGCAACCGGGATAGAATCGGTGCCCCGACCGGGACTAGAACCCGGTGTGCCGGCGCCGCAAGGCGGAGGATTAGCCTGTTGAGCCACGGCGCCGGCCTTATTTTATTTTTAAAGAGTTATTTATATGGCCAGCGCTGTGGTGGATCGGGTAAAGCCGGTACTTGCAGTGCCAGCATCCCATATGGGTGTCCGTTCCAGTCCCAGCTGCTCCACTTCCGCTCCAGCTCTCTGCTATGGCCTGGGAAAGCAGTAGAAGATGGTCCAAATTCTTGAGCTGCTACAGCCTCTTGGGAGACCCTGAAGAAGCTCCTGGCTCCTGGCTTCTGATCAGTCTAGCTCTGGCCATTGCAGCCATTTGGGGAGTGAATCAGCAGTTAGAAGACTCTCTCTCTCTCTCTCTTCCTCTGTCTCTCTGTAACTCTGCCTTTCAGATAACTAAATAAAGAACATCTAATCTTCTTTTTTAAAGATTTATTTAGTTATCTGAAAGGCAGAGTTACACAGAGAGTGGGAGAGACAGAGGGAAAGATCTTCCATCTACTGGTTCACTCCCTAGATGCCCACAATGGCCAGGGCTGCATTGGACTGAAGCCAGAGATCAGGAGCTTCTTCCAAGTCTCACACATGGGTGCCAGGGGCCCAAGTACTTGGACCGTCTTTCTCAGCTTTTCCCAGGCCAGTGCAGTGAACTGGATCAGAAGTGGAACAGCCAACCCTACTGTGGGATGCTGGCGTCCCAGTATGCCACAGTGCTGCCCCTCCTCCCGCCCCCCAGGTGTTCTTCCTTCTATTGAGATTCATATCACTTTGAATTTTAATTTTAATAACCTTAAAGTTTTGATTTTTAAAAGTATCTGAAATACTCCAAATTTCCTCATATATGGAGTAAGAATGTATACTATGGAAAAGAGGGCAATTTTGTCATTCCTGCTGGATGATGCATTCTTTATCCAAAGGAGGAATACCAGGAAAAAGAATGCACATTATTAATTTTTCCTACTGTGTGTTAAAATGCATTTAGGAGGTTCTAAGTTTTTTTTCCCATTATTTTTCATAGAAAAACTTTCCCCTCTGTCCAAGGACAAAAAACTTAATTCTATTTAAATTATGTGCTGTATTCAGAAGGGTAGCTGCCAAATTTGTTGGGACCTATAACGAGATAATTAATTATGCAGTAACATGAGGACTTATTGGAGTGGTGGATATAAAGCAGATGGTGGAGGAAGAAGGATGAGGCCGTCAGGGCACTCCGAGGGGTGTGATGCGTCTTGCTGCCTCCGTGGGGTAAAGCTGCGTGTGCGCCAGGCCTCCTTCGTGCTTCCTGCTCTTCTCATTTTTTTGTTTTTCGTTGCTCCTTCCACAGCCCATCACTTCACTCCTTGGGACTCCAGCTCTCTTTCCCACAGCCACCACATCCATTTTTAATGTCAGGGGAAGTGAGGGCAAAAGGTCTGCTCTCCTTCGACCCTAGACACAATGCCAGCGTCTGTGGCAGCCCAAGCACCTCTCCTGCGGAGCCCATCAGGCTGCCATTATCCTTGTCTTGACATTGCTTTTAGGCCTGCAGATGTAGAGCTATTACAGAGTTTCAGGTTCATTTCAGAATCAGCTAATAGAAATTAGTTACAGACAAACACCATGATTTTTTTTTCATTTGCTAATTTCAGAAACCAAAACTCAAGTCTAACCACATTCCCAGAGAAAGTCAGGTTGAATAGCTGAAAAATGTATGCAAAGAACATCTAATCAAGTTTGCCGGCAAGTAAGTGTATTCTTACTGAACTGAATATTTGATGGTAGAGAGTATAGTGCTTTCACCATTCTTCCTTTTTTTTTTTTTTGACAGGCAGAGTGGACAGCGAGAGAGAGACAGAGAGAAAGGTCTTCCTTTCTGCCATTGGTTCACCCCTTAATGGCTGCTGCTGCTGATCTGAAGGCAGGAGCCAGATGCTTCTCCTGGTCTCCCATGGGGTGCAGGGCCCAAGCACTTGGGCCATCCTCCACTGCACTCCCTGGCCACAGCAGAGAGCTGGCCTGGAAGAGGGGCAACTGGTTCCGAATCTGGTGCCCTGACCGGGACTGGAACCCCGTGTGCCAGTGCCACTAGGTGGAGGATTAGTCTGTTGAGCCGAGGCGCAGGCCTCTTCCTTTTCTTATCAACTGAGCATTTGCTACAAACTGTTACTATCAGGATGCTTTTGTAACTGTGAAAGTCCTGGTCCTTGTTAGTATTACTACGAAGGATGGCATGTGGATTTCAGTTATTGAAAAAGCCATTTAATTACAAACTTTATTGCTCATGCACTACAGAAATACAGAATAGCCCTGTTAAGACGTTGTCATAATAAAGTTACTCATCCATCATGAAGAAGTGAGTTTTTGATCTGGGGAAGTAAGCAGTCACCTTGCCTATCCCACCCTCTCAGTATCAGACTCATCTTTTATCATTTAAAGTAGAACTCCCTAAAATAGATTACACTGACAAGTAGTAATTACTGACAGCTGCATTTAATTAGCAAAGCAGATTCCTGCTCATGACAATAAAGTATTATTACATGTTTAGCATTAGCACTGGCAGTAAGAGGTGACTTTGCTAACATAGGACTGGAAGACTGTTTTCCTTATTTAAAAATACACACAGTTTGGCTGGAATTGAGCTCGTTCTACGTGGGAGTGTCTATGGTTTTACAAAAAGAAAAATAGTAGCTGTAAAATGTCTTTTTTCCTTTTCCTTTTTTTTTTTTTTAAGAAAACAGGCAGATTGTACAAGGATAAAAAGTAGTCCAGTGCCAGCCATTGACTCCTATTCTGGAATTGTGTGGCAGTGTTTTTGTTATTGAGTCTCTGTATATCTGTTGGAGGTGGGGTATGGAGGTGTTTGTATACTGGAGATAAAGAGAAACACAGTTATTCCCTATTAATTAGCAACTTCTGACTATATAAAACATTTCCTTTCCTCCCTCCTTCCTCTTTTTTTTCCTTCCCTTCATTCTTCGTCCCCCTCTTCTTTGCTTTCTTCCTCCCTTGCTTCTTCCTCCCTTCTTTCCTTTGTTCCTTTCTTTCCTTTTTGTAAGTAACCCTATACATATCTCTGGGTTATTGAGTACTTGTATTAGAAAAGCACGTTATCAAATTGGCTTCATATGTACTCTAAATTTTAAAATTAATTGTGATTTACATACCTATTTTGTACAGTGAATAGGTTTGATGCATCTCCTGTTATCCCTAATATTGCACTTCTGTTAGGGGCTAGGATGGGCCCAAGTTAATTGTCCAAACTCTTGTCTTTTACTTACAGAACAATCTTAAGTACCGGCCCACACACGGCATGCTGTGTGATAAACTTTATTTACAAAGTGAGGCTTATTAGGGCTTTTATATTAAGGGAGAATGCTCCAAAGAAAAGGGAATTATCATACCCTCCTCTGCTTGTCTTGAGTCCACAAGGAGGAGAGACCGAGCTTCCACTCTTCCTAGCTTTTTATGAACTTTAGAAAAATGGAAGTGTTTATGTAGTACCAACTTCATGTCCTGGGTAAGAGGAAGTACTTCCTAAGGAAGAAGTCCCCTGATTGACAGGCAGGTAAATATTGCAACACAGAGTGAAGAAGGTGCGGCTTCCAGCTCCTGAACTTAAATTATCTAAGATGTCCCACATGATTTCCACCGCCCTATCTTGATTCATTTGCTTGGCTGGTCTTTATGTGAAACAATAATGAGATATTCCAAGTGTTTCAATAGAAGTTCAATATTTTGATCACCTTTCCAACATCATTAATCCAAAATATGTAGACAGGTGCTAATAAGAAAGATATTGAAAATGACTAAAACTAGCCGGTGTTGTGGCTCAATAGGCTAATCCTCTGCCTTGCGGCGCCGGCATACTGGGTTCTAGTCCCGATCGGGGTGCCGGATTCTGTCCCGGTTGCCCCTCTTCCAGGCCAGCTCTCTGTTGTGGCCAGGGAGTGCAGTGGAGGATGGCCCAAGTGCTTGGGCCCTGCACCCCATGGGAGATCAGGAGAAGCACCTGGCTCCTGCCTTCGGATCAGCGTGGTGCCATTGGAGGGTGAACCAATGGCAAAAAGGAAGACCTCTCTCTCTCTCTCTCTCTCGCTGTCCACTCTGCCTGTCCAAAAAAAAAAGGAAAATGACTAAAACTACCAAACCTTAACTTAAATGACACTCACTATTTTCACTGTTCATGTTGCTTAAGGTATATAAACAGGTCAGCTTATTGGGACATTATCAATAGAACTAACTGTGTAACTTCATGTATTTTCTAATGCTCATGGAACCCAATTCCAAAAATATTTAACAGTGGTCTAACTTCTGAAGGAAAAAATCTGATGTTCCATATTCTGAACTTCTTTTTATTGGGATAGCATAGTGTGTTTTCAAAATGCTGTTTTAAGTTATCTGGATGGCATTTATTTTTCAAGTTGCAAAAATAGACTCAGAATAAAACACTGCCATCTTGTAGTTTGCTGTTATAAATACTATATTCATAAAAATCAACTTATGTATCCATGGCAATGAGAGGCAAGATGAATATGAATAGAGAGTCCCAAATTGATCCTCAGACTAATTTCCATCGTCAAAGTGTTCAGCAGATCTGAGAACCTGTCCTTTTTGAGCTTTCTTCCTCTCTCCCACTCACCCTCTAGTGGACATAAACTAAAGAGCAAGGAGGATATCTAAAGGGAGTCTAAAGAGGGGTTACAGTGGAGATCCCACACAGGATGTGGCCAGGCACTGGGCTGATATGTTCTGGTGTCCAGAAGTACATTGTGACTCCTGAACGTGTTTACAACCCCACATCTGCCACTAAATAAATTTTTATAAGGTAGAGAATGTATAAGTTTTGTTTGTAAACACAATCATTCTAACAAAGGTATTTAAAAAACATTCAAGAGGATATCTGTATTAGATTATACTAAAAGTAAATTCTAAGAAAAGGTAGTTCTGTGGATACCAAATACAGATATCCAGTTGGGCATACAGGTAAGACTACTTAAGAGGTACTTTGAATATTAAACAATTAAGCTTCACTAACACCCTGAATCTAAAGAACTATTAAGTCTTATAATATTCTGATATTTGAATCCTATTAAAAATGGAGGTTTGTTTGTATTTCAAACTTTAGCAAAAACCAAGAAGAGAAGATTCTTCACTGAAAAAAAAAATGCATGAGACTCACAGGCACTGACTAAAAGGAAGCATTGTGAGCATTGAGATGGGATATGTTTGACAACTCAACTGTAAAACTTTCCAAAATTAGATCTATAAAATTAGAAGCTCTACTATGCAACTGCTCTAATTACACTGCTAGTTCATGAATTAGTACTGAAGAATAAAGACTCAAGTATTCTCTTTTAAGAATGTCTGGCTTTTATTGTCATTACTCAATTCCATATTGAATCATTAGAGAAATACCTAATTGAGGCCCTACTGTGTGCAAAAGAGGTGAACAAGCAGAAGCAGTCCTGTGGCTTCAAGGAGTTGTGACAAAAGTAAATAATTATGTTATAATTAAATTATTCTTAATTCATTATCATCTCGCCATTCTTAACAACTAGAATGTAAATTCCATTGAGGACAAGAATTTTTGTACACCAGTATAGCCCAAGCATGCTAAGATTTTGTGGCACATAGTAGGTGCTCAATAGGTCTGTGTTGAATGAAATCATAGGTATATGAGGAAGAGGCTGTGAAGGAAAAGGGTCTGGAACTTTCAGGAGAAAGTTGGCAATGAGGTCAGTCAAAATAGGCTCTAAGTGAATAATTTGAGTGAAACTTACATTGACCACATATAGCAATAAAACTGGGTGGGTTTGCTTTTCTTTTGTGTTTTGTTTTGGTCACTTTTCTTTGTTTTTGACATAAGACCTGCATAAAGAGTGGTTGGAAGAAATCCTAGTTTGACAGGGAAAAGTAATTAGTAATTTGGATAGTAGCATCAGCAAAACTCCTTAAGATACCTCTTTCCACCTTTATGTATGTTTCACATGCATAATAGCTATGTCCAAAACCTATCCTTCTTTCCAAACTCTTGCTGCAACTGTCCCCAAAACCCAACCAGCCTGAACAAAGAAATGTCACTTTATTCATATTGCTATGTTAATATGTTTTTGAGATAGTTAAGTGATTTTGATCAATATTGAGTAAAATTCCATTATTCTATTTTTGAAGTAGAACATTTTGCCATAAAACACAGTTTCTTTTTGTGATCTAAACAAGTTATTTGATCTCTCATCTCTTGTGCTTCGATAACTAGCTCCATCTGAATTACAGAAACTTCTTGGATCTTGGTCCCAAGACAGATTCCCTACTGATGAGGATGCACAAGTCTTCTGCAGATGCAAAACCTAGTAATTCACTCATTGAGAAATTGGGGGATTAGACTGATGCAGCCAGTGTTCACCTCCTCCTCTAAAGCAATCCCAAGGGATTTTTAGAACATTTATTTAAATAAAATAATCCCTCCCTTCCTTCCTTCCTTTCTGTATTTCTTCCTTTTTCTTTCTTTCTTTTTTTTTTTTTTTTTGAAAGGCAGAGATAGAGACAGAGGAAGATTCAGAGAGAGAGAGAGAGAGAGAGAGAGATCTTCCATCCACTGGTTCACTTACCAAATGGCTGCTGTGGCCGGGGCTGTGCCAGTCCAAAGCCAGGAGCCAGTAATTTCATCTGGGTCTCCCACATGGTTGCAGGGGCCCATGGTTGCTTTCCCAGGCCATTAGCAGGGAGGTGCATTGGAAATAGAGCACCTGGGATAGCAACCAGCACCCATATTGGATGCAGCATTGCAGGTGTTGGCTTTACCCACTAGTGCCCACCCCACTCCTTTCTTTTCAAAGATATTTATTTATTTATTTTGAAAGTCTGAATTACAGAGAGAGAGAGAGAGAGAGAGAGAGCGCAAGAGAGCGAGAGAGCGAGAGAGAGAGAGAGAGAGAGAGAGAGGAAGACACAGAGATGGGAGATTTTTCATCTGCTGATTCACTCTCCAGATTGCTGCAATGGTAGGTGCCTGGCCTGGCTGGAAGTACAAAGAGCTTCATCCAGTTCTCCCACCTGGGCGGTAGGATCCACACACTTGGGCCATCGTTAGCAAGGAGCTAGATTGGAAGTGGAGCAGCCAGGCATGAACCAGCACCCATATGGGATGCTAGTGTCACAGACAGCAGCTTTGCTCACTATGCCACAATGCCAGCCCCAATATTTTCTCTCGATTGGCATGAAACCAACTGTAGACATCCCTGAGTAAATAACCATTATTACATAGTTGAACGGTACTTTGTTGACTAGAAGTATGACTAGAGTTACCTTCTACTATAATATCCTTAAGTTGGGTGAGACACGTGATCAGCAATTTGAATCATTAGAAAGCATGAGTAGTGATCTCAAATATTGGGAGAAGTGAGAGAGGCTATAGTGGGCTTTTTGCAGGCCTACAGAACTCATCTCTAGTATGTCAGAATGTGCTTGGATATGTTGGATGAATGTCATTCATATCAGAATGTTACTGTTACTCTTTGGAGAGGATATTGATAGACTTTGTGCATCTAGACCATTTGTCTCAAAAATTGGAATAGACTTTGGCTGAAAAAGGTAAAGGAGACCAAAAATAAGTCAGTAATTGACAGCTGATACGTCAAGCGCACAAGGAATTTATTTTGATGGACAGATTTCTACAGGAAACTGTTAAGAGAATAAATCGTAGCCCCCATCATGATTAAATAATCTGGGGGGGGGGCATTCATTTTATAAAACTTGGAGTCAGAGCTATCAAGCTAATGTTGCATCACAGTGTTGTAGGTCCAAGGATTTTGTTCCATTGTACTGTGATTGAATGTCAAAAGCCATGTGTAAATGATGAATAAAAGTGATGAGCTGAAACCAGAAACCTGCCCATGTCAAAAAGTGCTTCCCCTCCAGGGCCAAGTTAGAGATGTTTTCAGAAAAGAAATGGAAAGAACACAGGTAGAACTCTGTCACATTATCCAGAAGCTTAGAAACTTGCTGATTTTTCTCACCCAGGCATTAAATTGGGTGCCACTAAGAGCTGGCAGCCCTGTCATTTAAGCTGGGGCCATAGTGGGTGAGCATTTTTACACAGTTATATTTTATGTGCAGTCATGACCATAGCAATATATAGCAACTCTTCTGTTAGGTGGTGTTTATCTCATATAAAACCTTCCTTTTCTTCTTCCCCTGGACCTCATATCTCAGGAATAAGATATAACAGGAAGAAACAACCAACCCCCGGCTGGATTCTTTCCAGGATGTCTTTGTCAACAGAAGGGACAGGCAGTCCCCTGCTGCTGCTGCTGGCCTTCCAACTCTGCATCCCTCCAAAAAGCTTCCTTCCAGACCTCTTGGGCCCTAAAATGAAAGCTGTATTTTTCTTTCAAGAATCTCTGAAACACCTGTGTCCCAAAGTAAAATCCAAAACCGTAGACTGGTACTCTTGTTTTTTAAAAATTTATTTATTTATTTGAAAGCCAAAGCAAGAGTGAGAGGGAGGGAGAGAGGGAGGGAGGGAGGGAGGGGGAGAGGGAGAGATCCATCTACTGGTTTATTTCCCCAAATGGCTGCAACAGTCAGATCTGAGCCGGGCAGAAGCCAGGAGCCCGGAACTATATACAGATCTGCTACATAAGTAGCTGGCAATAAAGGAATTGAGCCATCATCTGCTGCTATCTAGGCACATTAGCAGGAAGCTACACTGGATGCAGAGTGGCAGGGACTCAAACAGGTGCTCTATTATAGAATGCCAGCATCCCCAGGAGAGGCTTAATATGCTGTGCCACAATGCCAACCTCTGGAAACTTGTGTTCTTTAACCAACTTTAAGCCACTGTGGCTTTATACTATGGATAGCTTTGTTTTTTAAGATTTATTTATTTATTTGAAAAGCAGAGTGAGTGACAGAAAGAGGGAGACACACATACACAGATCTTCATCTGGCTCACTCTCTAAATGCTCACAATAGCTGGGGCTTGGCCAGGCTGAAGTCAGGAGCCTGAAACTCCATTAGAGTCTCCCATATGGGTGTCAGAGACCCAAATACTTGAACTGTTATCTGCTGCCTTCCCAGAAACATTAGTGGGAAGCTGGATCAGAAGTGGAAAAGCTGGCACTCCAGCTGGCATTTTGATTGGTATGTATATGACCCAAAGATGGCTTAACTCAGTGTGCCACTAGACCTTTTCCACTGGATAACTTTATACTTAGCAATCCATTATTGAAAGGAAATGTAGTAAGATTTGCATTGGTTGAACAGCCACTGTATGTCACATACTATATAAGACCTGTATCATGTATTTTCTGTTGTCTTCACAAAATTTCTATGACTTAGATTCCATATTCTACTTTTCGCAGACAAAGAAATTGCAGCTTACACTAAATTGCAGAAAGTTGAACAGTTAGGAAGAGGTAGAGGTAGGAGTTTCCTCTTAACTTTCTGATTTTAGAAATTCATGATCTTATCTGCTGATCTTAATACCCACTATAAGTTAAGTGAAAAATACTGATTTTTGAGGATAAAATGTAGGTGTTCCTGTAGTAACAAATAGGCTTACAAATAATTTTACCTTTTGCATCTCCAACCCCAGCACTCATACACACATGTTAATAGTCACCCAAACATGAGTTCTTCATAATTTACCTACCATTGAATATGTGTCATGTACTTTTACATACGCTTTCTCTAATTCCAATAATAGTCTGGCTTCCTGTTTTTGCCTTCACACCTTCTAGGTGAGAGCGATGCACTTCATTCTAGCGTACAGCTTGTTATCACATACATTAGTGAGGAGTAACTAACTTTATGCCAAAGTAACAAGTGACCTCTCCCAGCGGCTTTGTATATTAGAGGTTCACTTCTCCCACTGTGCATCCGCTGCAGATTGGAGGACTTTGCTGTAAGTTACTTAAACTCTAGAACCTTAACCCACAGAGCAGTGTTTTTTGGGAACACTGCTTATCTTGTGGCAAAGGAACAGGAGATAACAGTAGACACCTGGTTCTAAAATTCTCCCTGCTGAAGTGACTTAAGTTGCTTGTGTGCATTTTTTTAGATTAACTTCTGCAGCCAGGTCTAATACAATGCAATGCTTGAGGAAATACAAATCTCCATCAGAAAGGAGCAGCGAATATTTGGAAAGGTTAATTCTGTCCATAGCAGTAGGTACGAAGCCTGCCACATCTCAGTACTATATCTAGTCTTCTTAGTGGCCAAGTCAAAATGATCTTCAGAGAGACAGAGATGTATAAAAGGCAAGGGGGAGGGAAATAAGTTACAAGGAATTTTCTCAAGTGATACTCTAGCAACGTTTACAGAAATGATCTTCAGAATTTCTGTCTTTTCAAACACGTCTCTTCACTTTTATTACTTTTGCTAAAATAGATTCAATTTTGGTGATTATTAAAGGGGGATTTAAAGGCAGCAATGTGCTGCCTTTTTAGATTTAGGATACATACTTAGAATTTGGAATCGCTTTCTCTGATTTCAGTTCTCTAGCTGATATTTTTTTAATGTGTTATGTGAGCAAATGTAGATTGTAGCTATAAACATAGTGCATGGAAAAAGCAGGCCCATCTGTCTCTTTCAAACTTGATTAGGGAAGGTTGTGCAGACAATATTTTTAGTATGGTCTTAAAATTAAGGTTAAGTTGCTTTGAAGCCAGTAGACTAGCATAGATTTATTTATTTTGAGGGTTAGAGTAAAACAAATTGAAAATGTATACACATTCCCAAAGACACATTATGTTGCTACTTTAAAACCACATTTACTTTTCAGTGCACAGGAAATATATTAGCAGGCACAAGTTTTCCTTTTCTGACTTTGGTGGTAAAAATTCTATTATTTGGAGTTAATACTACTAACAAGAATTGAACATGCTCTCAGGAAAAGTCTGTATGGTATCAAGCATTGTATAAATGAAAAATAGTTTATAGTACATTAATCTAAATGGCATAGAGAAGAGTAAATTCAATAGTGATCATAAGAAAAAGTAGCTTTTCCATTTATTGTAAGTATGACTTAAATAATTAATTTGAAAGACTTTTCTGTCAAGTCACAAAGTTTTTAATTATTAAGTGAATGAAAAATACTAGACTGGCCTTTTCTCCACTGTCATTAGCATGAGATGTAGACATATACTAACAATCATACAAATTCAAATGCCATACACAGATATGTATATGTGTATGTCTGTGTCAAGAAAAGATAAATTAATATGTAGATTTTTGTAGAACATTGTATGTTGTACCAAATCTAATGCTTTGAAGTAGATATTATATTCTTTTTTTTTAACTTTTATTTAGAATATAAATTTCCAAGTTACATCTTATGGATTACAATGATTCCCCCCCCATAACTTCCCTCCCATCCGTAACCCTCCCCCTTTACCCGCTCCCTCTCCCCTTTTATTCGCATCAAGATTCATTTTCACTTCTCTTTGTATACAAAAGATCGGTTTAGTATCTGTTAAGTAAAGATTTCAACAGTTTGCACCCACATAGAAACACAAAGTGGGAAATACTGTTTGAGTACTAGTTATAGCATTAAGCTACAATGTACAACACATTAAGGACAGAGGTCCTACATGATTTTTTTTTAAATTAATTTTCTATTTCAATTTAACACCAAGTTTTTTTTTTCATTTTCAATTATCTTTGTATACAGAAGATCGATTCAGTATATACTAAGTAAAGATTTCATCAGTATGCACCCACCCAGATATTATATTCTATTATGCTGATATTAATAGTTTACTGATACTGTGCTAGATGTATTTTGTAAGATCTTTATAGTCAGTGGACTTGCACTATTAGCAACAATCAGATATTACTGAGAAGGGACAATGGAATGGAGTTCTCAGCTTCCTCAGTTTATAATCTTAAAGAGAATGTGGACACTGAGAGCAGTGACACAAGCCAGGACACATTGAGCCCAAACAGAATAGTAAAGACAATAGGTAAGGGAGCAGAGCAGTTTTCTGTAGCCACCTTCATTGAGAAAAACTCTGAGGGAACCTGGTGTTTAAAGTAGAACTTAGGGTGGGTGCCTGCCACCCAGTGCCTGGGTTCAGTCTGGGCTCCAGTTCCTGAATCATGTTGTTGCCAAGGCAGAAGCTGAGTGGCAGTGGTGGTAGCTAAAGTAATTGGATTTCTATCATTGTCATTGGAGGCCTGGGTTTTGTTCTAGCTCCTGGCTTTGATCTGGCCCAACCCTAGGCATTCTGGGCAGTTGTGGAGTGAACCAGTGGATGGAAGCTTGCTCTCTTTCCTTCTCTCCCTCCCAAATAAATGGAAAATAATTCTTATTAGTTTAAAAAAGAACTTGGAAAAAAGACCTTTAGTGGTGCTAATGAAGAAAAATTTAAACAGGAAAGGAGGACAGGGGACCCCAGGTAAAAGTAGATTCAGTTACAGGAAACAGTAAAGCCAAAAGTTAAAATGTGTTTTCATTCATTGTGTACTGGTATCACAGAATACCATAGACTGGCTAATTTATAATAAAAGGAAATATATTGTTTCACAATCCTATTATCAACCAAGGGTGCACTGCCCCATTTGCAAAGAAGCCTATGCTAAGGCTTTACTGGGTGATTGAACAGCAATGTGACTGGAGGTAAGGCTCAAATCAGCCTCCCAGATCTGGAGTCTGGGTCAGATTGTATGAGTTAGGGACAACAGGCTGGTATGCAGAAGCACTGGTGAGGGGAGTTCTGATGGAGGTCTTAGTAGCAGACCTTCCTGATCAGTAAACCCCTTGCTTCTTAATGGGTTCTGTGTTCAGGTTTTAGTCATGCTCTAATCTCTTGAATCCAGAGCACTGAGAGCTGAGTCCTAGCTAGCTTTCACAGGCTGAGAGAGCCACACTCCACCTGGCACTGACAGAGCAGAACTGATTTAAGTGCGTTCCAGCAGTCCAGTTCTAGAGACTGGGAAGTCCAAGGCTTCTTACTGTGTAATCCTATGATGGAAGGGCAGATAGAATTGGGTGGGGGTGGGGGGAAGAGAGAGCAAGAGCAAAAACCAGAGAGAGAGAGAGAAAGAGAGGAGCCAAACTCATCCCCCCCCCCCGTTTTTTTAAGGAACCCACTCCCAAAATAAGCAACCAACTCTTCTGATGATGGCATTAATCCACTCTTGAAGGCAGAGCCCTTATGGGCTAATTGCCTGTGGAAGGTCCTACTTGTTGATAATTGCATTAAATTTCAACATGATTTTGGGAGGGGACAGACACTTACACCCTAGCAGAATATATCAAGCACTGTACTAGATACTTTACATTTTTAGTCTCCACAATGATACTGGGTACAGGGGCAGGGTCCTATAGTTGGGGAAAACTAACAGTTACAGAAATTTATAGCAGTTGGGTCCATTGCCCAAAGTTTCAACTAGCATATAGAAAGAATCCAAATTAATAAAATCCAATCCTCTAATCATTCCTTAAAAACATAATCATTGAGCACTGAGGGTACTACAGTGAAAATTAGAGTAGAGTCCTACCCTTGCAAACCTGGTTTCTCCACAATATTAATGGCTTTTATTTTGTTTTAATTATGGGTATTTTGTTATTCTTCAAGTAAAATCTTATACACCTGCCTTTCCTACACATAAAGCAGATAGAAATATGGCTGCTTGACTGAAGCGAGGTAAGAGGCAAGGCATGCTACTTGATCACCACATCCCTCAACCTTCCTTATTCAAGTACAAGTAGGTAGAAAGCCCCTGTCCACTCATACTGCTACCAAAACAAGGCAGATACCAGTTAGGGCCAAGGGAAGTGGGTACAGATGACAAATCATGAATACTAGATTGAAAGAGCAGTTTGTGGTGTATTTGAGCTAGTGTTGGAGTAAAGTCACTCAGAGAGTGATGAGAAAAGACAAAAGATGAGATCTCACCGAAGGCCATTTCAGTAGCTCCCTTGAATTTATGGACAGAAAGATTCCAAAGACAAAATGAGTGAGCATATGTAGACTGATACCATGTGTTAGAGATACATTATTGATTTGAGGATATATATAAATATATACATATATATATATATATATATATATGTTCATTTTTGGTCATTGTGGAATCAAGATGTAAAGCACTTAATTTGTAACATCAGGCAAATTCTCAATTTAAGCTGAGTATCAGTCTCTTCAACTGAAAATTGGGCATAATGAAACCGTCTAATTCTAAGAATTAAAGACAATGTATGTAAAGTCTCAAGAATAGTTCAGTCCAAAGTATCCATTCCACCATTAATTTTTGTAAGATTTCCCAGGGAATGTCTCATAGATACTCAAGAACAAATTTTGTTAATTACCTTATTGTCACCACCATTTCATCACCTATAATAAAAGATTGGATGCAAATAAGGAGCTAACTGAACTTGATTGCCATCTATCTATAGATATAGTTATATATATATATATACATATATATATATATATATATATATATATATATGAGGGAAATAGTGAGTTGCTAAACTCTATTAGAATAATGGTGGGCCCATTAAAGAAAAGCAAGAATCAGGTATATAAAGGAATACTCACACATGCATACAAAGGAACTGAAGTATATACTAATTGAATATTGTTTGTAATGAAAAAAGACTGCAAAAAATCTCAATGTCCATCAGTTAGAACTAATGAATTATATTAACAGGTATTCATATTGTAGAATATTATTCAACCATAAGAAAAATTAGGATAGAACTTGAAGTAAACACATATTAAATGATTTCCAACATAATTGTTAGTATAAAGGCAAGATACATACCCTCTGAAAAAATAACATCAAGCTGTGTCATACCATATGTATAACATATACATATATGTATATGAGACAGCTTTATGTTATTGTATATATGTATACAATTGTGCGTGTGTACACACACACACACACACACAAATGCTCAGCACTAAAAAAAGAAAAAATGAGAAAATTATCTTTTTTTAAAAAAAGATTTATTTATTTAAAGACAGTTAAAGAGTGCGAGAGATAGAGAGGGAAATCTTCCATCCACTGGTTCGCTCCCCAAATGACTGTAACAACCAGGCTTGGACCAGACCAAAGCCAAGAGCCAGGACCTAGGACCCTTCTGCTGGGTCTGCCATGTGGGTGCAGGGGCCAGGGTCTTGGGACCTCCTCTGCTGCTTTCTCAGGTGCTGCATTAGCAGGGAACTGGGTCGAAGTGGAGCAGGGAGGACACAAATCTCCACCCACGTGGGATGCCGGTGTCGCAGGCATTGGCTTTACCAGTTATGCCACAGCGCTGGCCCCAAATTGTCTTTTAAATACAACTCTGTGTGGGTGGGAGGGCAGGTATGGTGGGAAGAATAACTATATTCTGAAAGTTGTACTTATGAAATTTGTATTCCTTAAAAATAAATTAAAAAAACAGATGATAGCCAGTAGTTCTACCTTAACAAAAAAAACAAACTACAACTTCTGAAGTGGCCTTCACAAAGCACCAACAGATCATAACGATAGTGACAGCTGGTAACCAGAGACAATATTACATGTGAGTCAAATTTACAAAAATTTTTCAGAAATAAATCATTCTCTCCAGCTATGTTTTTTGTGAATTCATTCTCATAATAACACCTTTGAATCTAAAGGTAGTTACTCTACATTGTAAGAGTTGCATAATGATACATGTGAATTGGATAATCCAAAAGAAATATATTAAATTAACTTTTTTTTTTTTTTTTTTTTTTTTTTGTGACAGGCAGAGTGGACAGTGAGAGAGAGAGAGACAGAGAGAAAGGTCTTCCTTTGCCGTTGGTTCACCCTCCAATGGCTGCCGCAGATGGCGCGCTGCAGCCGGCGCACCGCACTCATCCGATGGCAGGAGCCAGGCGCTAGGTGCTTTTTCCTGGTCTCCCATGGGGTGCAGGGCCCAAGCACTTGGGCCATCCTCCACTGCACTCCTGGGCCACAGCAGAGGGCTGGCCTGGAAGAGGGGCAACCGGGACAGAATCCGGCGCCCCGACCGGGACTAGAACCCGGTGTGCCGGCGCCGCAAGGCGGAGGATTAGCCTGTTGAGCCACGGCGCCGGCCAGAAATATATTAAATTAAAGAAAATATAGAGTTCTTATTGTCTTCATGTGGTTGGAATATTTAACATCTTCACAGACATACAAATAAACCAATCACATTTAATAGAAGCTACATAAAGTTGAATAAGTATTTATATTATATATGGATGACCACTGTTTTTTTGTAGACAGATATAATAAAGCAAAACAAAATACAGCCAAGATCATAGGCTGACCAGCATGTTATTTCTCTACCACCTGATAGGAATTGGTAAACATGATCTTTTAAGTCTTTCTTGGAAAAAGACTTTGGAATTGGAATAACTAATAGATACTGAGCACTTGATAAGTCTAAGCATGGTTCAGAATGATTTCCATTCGAGTTTATCTTCATAACAATTTGATGAAGTAAGTGCTTGCATTTCCCCAAGAGGTTCATTTACTTACTTATGGTAGTAAGAGGCCAAGTAGGCATTTGAACTGTGATCTGCTGAAATCAGAGCCCTTATTTGTAACCATGATACTGGATGCTCTGACTAGTGTATAATATGTAAGAGGGAAATGGGGTAGAATTTGTTTAGTTATACTAGAGAAAAAGTAAACGATGGGGTTTGTACATGGAAACAGGAAATAGTGATGTGTAGAGGCTTAATACATAGAAAAAATGACCTGTATTTTACTATTATAATTTTGCCCAGGGCAATTTTTTTGTTGTTAGAGTTATTAAGAAAAAAATATGCTCTACCTAAGAAGTCTGAGAATAGGTGAGAAAAAAATAGCTGTTGGAACAAGTGATGAGTAGAAGAAGAATACACATGGGTTTGAAGTCAGCGAAAAGGGAATGAAGTTGAATTGAAGAACTGGAAGAATTATTTTTACTAAAAATAAGTACCATGCTTTTGGCTGGTGTAGGCATTACAGTTTTTCCTAATTGGTTACCTTGCATTGTGGGCTGGACATGAATGAACAAAATGTAGTTCACTGCCCAGGATGAAGAGCCATGAATGGTGAGGTGTTAAATGGTAGAGATTAATGAGCCTTGGCAGGTCAGGGTAGGGGAGCTTGGGTGGCATCTGCTCTCACTGCGGTGGGCTAAACTCTCGCCAGTTACATTTTTAAGAGCTCAGAGTTCAAACTTGCAAATGGAGAAAAACTTATCTAATGACATTCTAATTTCAGCATTTGAGTTAACAGTGATGTTGATGAGGATGTCCCATTCTCTTGTTTGTGTATGTGTTTTAACATGTTTTTTAATGATACAGAAGTGAGATCACTAGCCACTCTGTCAAAAGTAAGCCATGTCTCCCCAGGGCTTTTTCTCCACCCTCTAGCCCCAACACAGTCACTGGCGTTACTCTGTGGTTCCTTTAAACTGCTTCAGATGATTTGTAAATGTATCAGCTTACTACGTGATGTTGGTGTCACTCCCCAAAGTTTAAGTTTTGCAAGGACAGGCACCATTTCACTTTTGTTCCTGACTAAGTAGGTGACTAGACTACTAAGGCTGTTCAACGAGTATTTGTTAAAGGAGCAAATGAGTGCATAAAATGCCTCTCAGTAAAACTGGTGTAAAAGATATCACAATCAGGATAGACTTTTGGCCCAGTACTTAAAATGCTGCTTGACATTCCCATATTCCCGTACTGGAGTGCCTAGGTTCAGTCCAATCTCCTCTTCTGAGTTCAGCTTCCTGATGATGCACAGCAGGTAATGGATCAAGCAGTTGAGTTCCTGCTACCCATCTGGGAGGCTCACATTAAGCGTCAGTTTCCTGGCTTTAGTCTGGCCCAACCTTAGGGTTGTAGGCATTTAGGGAGAAAACCAGCAGATGGAAGATTTCTCCCCCTCTCTCTTTCAAATAAAAATACCTAAAAATTTAAACTATTATATAATACACCATTCAAGTTTTGTATCCATAGACATTACACAAAATCTTGAATAAAGAATATGTTTTTCTTACTGGAATTTTAAGACTATTAAAGAATTCCTTTGCATTTCCTTTAGCCCCTTCATTCTGAAGGGAGGTCCATAAATGGACTGTATACTGCAGTTTACTCCAAGTATGTTAAAGATTGCCCTTGTTTGTAATTCTGGAAGAAGAGGTCACTTGGACATGAACAGTACACTTTTATATGAGAACATGACAAATCATAAGATTTCTTTCAAAGTGTCTATATATTTAACTAAAACTGAAAATAACATTATTTACACATCATGATGCCTTAGATTTTATGAGATACAGGATATAAATTCTCTACTTGCCACTTTTACACTTAAACCAAGACTCAGATAAATCAAATTGCATGCACCAAGTCACCTCACTAATAATTGGAAAATCTAAGATGGTAAATCAGATCTTTGAATCAAACTCCAGTGAATTTCCCATTAAAACACAGCAGGGTAACTTGCTTTTAAAAAGAACATTTCATTGCATTTTATCTTCCAAACTGAAACTGCTGTACAACAATTTCATGGCTCTGGAATTTGCAAACAACACCAACAGCAACACAAACAAAAACACCCAGTGAGTTATCCTTATTTCTTATAAGCTAATCTAAACTTTTGGCATATAAATTAATCTAAAATATTTTTATCCTATGTAAAATAGTAGAAGAAGAATGTTCTTTAAAATCTTAGAAATAATGTGTGCTGATGACTTGATTAACTTCTTGATCTAAGAGAGGTTTACTTTTTCTCTACTGGCGTTAACCATGGAATATATAAGTATGTATTTTGATGGGCCCAATTTTATAATTTTTTTTTTTTTTGCTTCTTGATCAAGTTGTTACTTGCACACTTTAGGATATATCTGGAAACATCTTTCTTCTCTACTTCCATTTCTTGTCCCCTTGGAATTAAAAAATCATCAACTTGATTTCAGTGCTCATCTGATATGTGACAGAATAAACAATACTGGATCTGTTCCAGACCCGCATTACATTTAATATCATCCCTCTTCCAACAGATGGCCAATGTGGTGTGCGTTTTATGAGTGTCCTTAGATGGGGGCTGCTTCCTGCATCATTGGTTTATTGCAACTGGTAGCGACATGGTTGGAAGAGTAACTTCCAAAAGCAGATGACATGATTGTATAATTTATACAAATAACTATCTGTACACAGGCAAACTACTAAAATGCCAAAATAATATCTATTGCCTTGAAAAAAGGTGGAGTTATAAAGGGTCCTTGCTCACTGATTGCCTAATTCAGTTTATATTACAATAAATTCAATAATTGTTGATAGAAAAAGTCGAATGCCTGCTTCTATTTCCTTTAATGGCACTGCAGGGTTAAGATTGCAGCATGAATGAAAAGATGGTATGTTTTCAAAGCCTTGGCAGCCTGCGGTGACCTTCAGGAGAAATGAAATGCTCTGCTGGCTAGAGAAACAATTGAGCTGAAACCAGTGAGGCGCAGTAAACTCAGAGATAGACTTCCCAAATTAAAAGCTGTTAGCAACAGCTCAGACAAGAAAAGGAAGAATATCACTCTGCAAGGTGATTTTATGCAAAGATTTTAAAAATGAGTGAGAAAATAAAGCCCAGATAAAATTTGTTTTGTGTCTCCTTATCTAGAGCGTGAACTTACATGAATCTATAACCTGTTGAAAAGGATGCAGAAAAAAATTAAAACCAGTCCTTTTCATTATACACAAAAGAATTCATAATAGTCATAATACTTTATAATCAAATTGTGTCTTTTGCATTCCTGTGCATCTCAATGGCCATGTAGTTGGGGAAGCCTTTAAACATGTTTGTTATGAAATACATATACTAAATCTGTTGATGGATGAGCTATGTGATTGTTATTTTTTTCTGTTTTGTCAAAATAATTGAATGTAACAAAGTTTCTATTAGTTTGTTCAGAAACTAAGCAACCTACTAAACATGTGTCTAGGATACAGATGAGAAAAAACCAAAGACTGAAAATGTATCTTTTATTTTTGTAAGGAATAATTGGAATTTAATAGATAATGAATAGAGAGATGTACTACAACCTAATTTTTTTTCTATGATAGTAGAACTTTATTATCCTTTGTTTTATATATATATATATATATATATATATATATATATATATATATAGCTTTTATTTAAAGAATATAAATTTCCAAAGTACAGCTTATGGATTACAATGGCTCCCCCCACAACTTCCCTCCCACCCGCTACCCTCCCCTTTCCCACTCCCTCTCCCATTCACATCAAGATTCATTTTCAATTCTCTTTATACACAGAAGATCAGTTTAGTACATATTACGTAAAGATTTCAACAGTTTGCAACCACATAGAAACACAAAGTGAAAATACTGTTGGAGTACCAGTTATAGTATTAATTCACAATGTACAGCACATTAAGGACAGAGATCCTACATGATTTTTTTTTTAAAGAATTGATTAATTATCTATGCAATTTCCAATTTAACACCAAGATTTTTTAATCATTTGCAATTATCTTTATATACAGAAGATCGATTCAGTATATACTATGTAAAGATTTCATCAGTTTGCACCCACACAGAAACACAAAGTGTAAAATACTGTTTCAGTACTAGTAATAGCATTATTTCACATTGGATAACACATTAAGGACAGATCCCTCATGAGACGTAAGTACACAGTGACTCCTGATGTTGATTTAACAATTTGACACTCTTGTTTATGGCCTCAGTAATCTCCCTAGGCTCTAGTCATGAGTTGCCGAGGCTATGGAAGCCTTTAGGGTTTGCTGACTTCGATCTTATTCCGACAGGGTCATAGTCAAAGTGGAAGTTCTCTCCTCCCTTCAGAGAAAGGTACCTCCTTCTTTGATGGCCCTGTTCTTTCCACTGGGATCTCACTCACAGAGATCTTTCATTTAGGTCTTCTTTTTTTGTTTTTCAGAGTGTCTTAGCTTTCCATGCCTAGAATATTATCATGGGCTCTTGAGCCAGATCTGAATGCCTTAAGGGCTGATTCTGAGGCCAGAGTGCTATTTAGGACATCTGCCATTCTATGAGTCTGCTGTGCATCCCGCTTCCCATGTACAACCTAATTTTATATGTGGAATTTCCCTTAAACTAATGCTAAAATAGGTACGAGATAATCCTAAGCGTTTGTAACGCTTATATTCTACACATGAAAATTTACACAAATAAAAATGCTCTAAATCTGCTGGTTCTCTATTGTTCATATGTTGCCTGACCAAATAATTTAGTTATTAATTTTACATTAATGTTTGTTGTTTTAATTGCATGAGAACCAGGAAAAGTAGGGGATTGTGGGAGTATAATAACATAAAACTTAAAATGCTTTAATTGTTTTACTTGAAAAAAAATTGTGTTTGTGGAGTGTCTTGCAACTCTCAGAAACTCTTTGTTTATTACTCTTTCAATGGTGCACTCTTATTCATTCGTCCTCAGTTAGTGACCTACATAATATCCATACCAGATCTTAAATTGAAAAGGCCTGAGTGCTCAGCATACATAAAAAACAAAGTGGTAAGCTTTCATTTGCACCTCCCATTTCTCTGTGAAGGAAACATACATAAATGAAAATTAAAAACTGAAAGGATACTCAAAGCATTACTTCAGTCCTTCTTCATCTGTTTTGATTATTTTTCTTAGAAATTTGAAGAGAAGTTGGCCCGCCCTCAAGAAGTTAAAAAAAAAAAAAAAAGACCAGGAGGACTGGGATTGTGGCGCTGCAGGTGGTTACTGCGTGTGATGCCAGCTTCCCGTTTTAGAGTCCTGAGTCAAGTCCCAGCTGCTCTGTTTCTGATCCAGCTTCTTGCTATTGCACCTGGAGATGCAGCAAAATGGCCCACGTGCCTGGGCCCCTGCCACCCACATGGGAGACCCGGAGGGTATTCCTGGCTCCTGGCTTGAGCCCAGCCCAGTTCTGGCTGTTGTGGCTATTGGGAGAACAGATGGAAGATCCTTAAAAGTGTCGCTCTCTTTCCCAGTTTCGCTGATGCTCTGCCTTTCAAATAAAGAAGTACATCTTTTAAAAAAGAGCATGCACAAACACCAAGAAAAACTATGTTTAATTTCGAAGGGTTTTCCAGCTCTCTATGAAATTCCAGGAACTTATTGGACCCATAAGTGCAAAGAAAAATTCACTTTTATTTTTTTTCAGCAAATACTCAAACCACTAACCTTCATTCACTAAATTGAGAGGAATATGTATGACATATGTATGCTTTAACAATTTTCATATATGAATCTGAGAAAGGCTATTTTGCTACACCTGAAAATTCCCTGATGTCTCATTTTAGGAACCATTTCTGTCTACCTGTAAGATAGAGATGCTTGAAGTGTGTGTCTGGACCAGCAGCATCAACATCACTGAGAACTTGTTAGAAAGGCAAATTTCATTCTCACACCTGCTGAATCAGAAATTTCAGGGTAGAATATAGCTCTCAATTTTCCGTCCTCCATGTGATTCTTATGCAAGGAATTCCCTTATTTTCAACCCTCATGGCCAGGAAGTTAAATTATTATTGCTACATAGTTTTCGGGCAATAATGTTCACACATTTTAAATATGTATTTGGTGACTGATAACCTCTCTGTGTACCCATTTAACACCCATTACAATGAAACCATGGAATATTTTTCCCTGTCTCTCCAGAAAGTTCTCCATTGTGCCTTTGTAGGCAGTCTCCACTATCTCCTCCCACGTAAATTATTGATCTGATTTTTAATCAGGGAAAACATGGTTTCTGTCTTTTTGGATTGGCTTATTCCACTAAACAGAATGTCGTTTCTTTTGGTCATTTTTAATTGGGCTGATGTGTCTTCTGTTATTCAGCTTTAGGAATTTTTTAACTGCTGAATACAGGCCTTTTTTTTTTTTTTTTTTTTTTAGACAGGAGTGGGGTGAGGAGGGTGAGAGGCTCTGGGTTCAAACCCCAGTTCTTCCATTTACTAGCTGGGTTATCAGCTCAGTCTAGTAAACCAAGGGTTTTGTACCCTAGGCAATTTGCTGAAGCATCTATTTTCCTACTATACAAGGGAGAAAATAATAGCACCTCCTTTGTAGAGTCTTCGTGAGAATCCAAAGTAGAAGGCAATGTTCAGAATACAGGCCTTTTGTTATAAATATTTTCTTCCAGTGTGTGACTTCTCTTTTTAAATGTAGTGATACCTTTTGAAGTCCAGAAGTTATTATTTTGATGAAGTCCAGTTTATAGTTTTTTTAAATTTTATATTTATTGTGACTGTTCTAACAAATTTTTGTTCACCTCAAGGAACTTCTCCTGTGTTTTAGTGCAGACTAGTTACAATGGCTTTAAATATAAGTAATTTAAATTTCTGTATAAATCAAAATATATTTTGTTTATGGTGTGAGATACAGACTAATGTTTTTTTCCCTATTTGCATATCCAGCTATTCTAGACATTTGTTGAAACTTCAAACAAGTGTCTGTTTTTAACTTTTAAAAATATGAGTAGCTTATGTATTATTTTCAAAGTTTAAGACTTTATTCCATTATTAAATTTTGACCAGAGATTCCATTAGATAATGTTAGTTTCCAAATATTTTAACTTTTCCTCAAGAACTTTTCCTCCAACTATTCCTCAAGAATTCAGTATTAGTCTAAATATAAGTGTTAATTTAGCCCAAATTTGGAAGCAAATAGGAAGAAAAAGACAAGAATGGTGTTTTTAGGACTGCACCTCATTGGAAAGGAAAATCTGCTACTTTTAAGTAGGAAATCATATATTAACGAAGAACTTCAGTGTTGGCAAAGATAAAGCACTGCCAACTTTCAAAGCAGAATGATGGATTGATTGATTGATTTAATGAAATACCCAGCAAATTGTGCATTGATTTAGTGACGATCATAAAAACAAATTTTGCTTGAGGTTTCATTTTAAGTAGTAGTTGTACTTAATTTAACATTTTAATGGAAACATAAGTTCATCTACAAAAAGTGAGAAATTATGGAAAAACTGAGTAATTTAAGTAAACCACAATACCTCCACCCAAAAGTAATGACTTTTAACATATTGGTGTATTTTCCTCCAAATATACAATCACAAAGATAAAAAATAGTAGTGTATTCTATATGTCTTCGTTTGCCTTAAAGATAACATGTCTTTCCGTCTTAGTAAATGAAGATTAGAATTGCATAGGATTTTATCATTTGAAAGTTATGCGTCTTGGCTAACCACTTCCCTAGTAATAAACATACAAATATTTTTGTTGTTTTATTTTGGTTTTGGTTTTCGTCATTATAAACAGTACTTTGATTAACAGCCTGCTGTGTATAATTTTGCATTCTTGTCTGATTGTCTTAAATGGCAGTATTTGTTTCAGTGAATAAAATTGGTAGTTGTATTTCTTTGTTTATGTAATTTATTTATTCTTGAGTCTGAACATTTAATGTTGGTGACTCTGACTGCATCAGCATATTCAACCTATTAGAATGTTTATGATCTGGAAGGAAACCAAGAGGTTGCCAAACTGTATTTACTTTTCCAGGGGATTTTAAGGCCTGATATGAGTTTATATATGTGTAAATAAATGAAAGCCTCTATGAAGCATTCCTGTCATTGAAGATTGGAGAGGAATATAATCATATAATTAACTAAACATATATACAACAAACATTTATTGTATGCAAGGTCTCGTGTAGACTCAAGGGGCCCTCAAAGATAAGTTTGCTGGGAGCCCAGGATGAGAAAAGAAACTATTTGGTAGAAAAAAAAGTTGTCTGTCACAAAATGCGTTTTTTAAGTTTTTTACCTTTAACTGGATTTGAAAGGTTAAAATACCATTTTAGTAGGAGTTTGTTTCCCAGAATCCTTATGTTTCTTTGAGATAAGTTTAGATTTGATTTGTTTGTCACTCTGAAAGAAATCTAGAATCTCAATTTTTTTTCTTATACTGTTTCTCCATGGCCATTGAGAGGTAGTTAGGTTAATTTTTTCATTTATTTATTGAATGGCTATTATATAACTAACGCACTGTACATTCTCAGAAAGCTTGCTACTTTCTGGAACTTTAAAACTTCAAAGTTATTTTAGATATGACCACATTAGTTTGGATTTCAATCTAAGTTTTCTGAGGATACCATTATGGTAATGGTTTCCTAACATCCACTTTGTCATAGATTCACTGTAAACCTGTCTGGTAAAATATGGAGGGAGTCAGTTCACTGCTGTCTTCCATTGACTCATAGAGGTCGTCCACATCACCCTTAAGACTTATTTGGAAGGCCTGATCAAAAACATAAATAGATGTAGAGACCTTTTTCTAAAGACAGACTTTATATTTATGAAATAGAAATAGGAACAGAGCCCTGACGGGCAATATTTAGTACAGTCTTAATTCTTTGCTCAAAATGTTCAATAATCTTGGCCCAAAGACAAATGCAGTACTATATTTTTCAGTGTTTTATTCCTCATATTAAAAGTTCAAGTGTTTAGCACAATATTTGATATTTTCAGTCTGTGGTTAGGTTACTCTTCATTTTATTACATCAGATAATATTTTAGAAACACAGAAATAACTTTTATTGATAAATCACATACAAAGAGGTTTTTACCTTTTACTGCTTAAATCTATGTCCTAGACAATTGTGCATACACTTTTTTAAAGATTTATTTATTTGAAAGGTAGAGTTACAGAGAGGCAGAGGCCAAGGCAGAGAGAGGTCTTCCATTGCTGGTGCACTTCCAAGGTGGCCGCAATGGCCAGAGCTGTGTCCATCAGAAGCCAGGAGCCAGGAGCTTCTTCTGGGTCTCCCACATGGGTGCAGGGGCCCGAGGATTTGGGCCTTCTTCTTCTACTGCTTTCCCAGGCCATAGCTGAGAGCTGCATTGGAAGTGAAGCAGCTGGGACTTGAACCAGGACCTATTTGGTATGCCGGTACTGCAGGCAGCGGCTTTTCCCACTATGCCACAGTGCAGGCCCCTACATATACTTTAAGTATCTTACCAGTTTCAGTTATTTGAAGCACACCACCTTTTTGTGTGCTGTATTTCCCCAGTGAATGAGTGTATGTGTTTGTGTGTTTATGCTGTGAAAAGATTTCTTACGGTATGGTAAAACAAACCACCTGCACTAGCATCTCCCAGGTTACTTGTAGAAAGTCATCTTCTTTGGCCCTACCTCTTATAAATCAGAATCTCTAGGGGTGACATTCTGTATTCTGTGTTGTTAGCCACCATGTAAGGGTGATATTCACTGCAGGTGAAGAACCGTTGCTTTTGGAGATAATTCTCATTTTTGCCTTCTGGCTATGGTCTACTCTGAAGGGAACATCATCCTTCTCTTGTTTCACACTTACTGGACTCTGAGATCACATGGTCATCAACAACATTTGGCTCTCACTACTGGGAATCAGGAGTGTCTAGACAATTCAAGGTTTTATTGGCACGCAGGCAAACACCAGGAGAATAACTTCATCAACCTATTTGTTCACTCTCTTTTTCGTCTACTCCTGGGATCAGGTACAGGGACCATTCATAAGGTCTGAGGCATTTCAATCTGTAGTTTTAAGTCAATAGTGAAAGATCTGTTATTTACTGTGCTTGTACTTTAATGTTCCATGAGCTGCCTAGTTAGTGTTAAACTGGGACTATTTCTTTCTATGTCAGTGAGTCAAATAAGGACAAGAATGTTAAGTTTAAGAGACTTATACTCTAAAGAGACTTCTTAAAGTTTCAGTTTTTTCTTAAAATATTCATGTACTTAGTAGTATACAAATTTTCAACTTAAAAATTTTTATATTTCTGATCATTTTTATACCTTTTTCTTACAACAAAGAATGTTTACTTACTATCTCTCAGTGAACAATGTCAATGTCTAACATTTTTCTTCTCAAATTGTGTTATCTATTTTCTGAAATATTCATTTTTAAGCATTCATTTTACAACTGATTAAATTTTTATGGCATCAGTCTTGAGTACAGTTTGAGTAAGTACTATATTAGAAGTTCAAGCAAAATTACATATATCGGCATAGTGAAAACTCCCATTTGCATCCAAAGAAATACAAAACCAGTAAATAAGAATATCTTTGAGAAGAAAAGTGAATTCATCTCACATTGGTATTAATTAAAGTGGTAATAGTCCAGATTTTCTTAATATATTGTTTAGCAGTATTTTATTATCTATTAAAGGAGAGCAGATCACATCTCACCAGAAGTAAATGCCAATTCATCTGCTTTTTAAATTTAAATGCAAATTTTTTCTACCCCTTTCTTTACAAAGAGCTAAGTCAAAGTAGAAATTGCAGGCTTCAATAGCAAAATTATTTTTTATCACTATTCTCTGAAAATGTACTTTAGACACACATCAGTGAATCTCATTTCTATTCTAGCTTCTGTATTAGTTTTTTTTTGTAATATTTATTTATTTATTCAAAAGGCAGAGTTATAATAAAAAAAGGCAGAGTTATAGAGAGGCAGAGGCAGAAAGAGAGAGAGAGAAAGGTCTTCCATCTGCTGGTTCACTCCCCAAATGACTGCAACAGCCAGAGACGAGCTGATCCAAAGCCAGGAGCCAGGAAATTTTTATGGGTCTCCCATGCTGGTGTAGGTGTAGCACTGCTGCACTGCAGTGCTGGCCTCCTGTATTAAATTTCAATACCGTAAAATTCTTAGGCATTAAAAATAAGAATATTTTAAAAAATGGGTTTTATTATAGTTTTTTTAGAAATCCCTATGTAATTTTCAATAAGTTATCTTGGAAGAAAAAAAATTCAAGGGCAATTGTGATGCATGTGCTTCAAATGTAGCATAAGCTATTCTCATAACTGAAACAAATTATTTTTATGTTATTTAACACCAGTGTAATGGTAAGAACCAAGTAACTATCCCAGCACTGGCTGTGGTATAATAAATGTTTTAGATTCAAACTTTGGAATTTCTTCTCAGTGCCTACAACATCTGGCATCGGACTTTCTGTATCAACGATAAAGTCCAATCTACCTTTTTCTTCAGATGATGACTTGGGAGTCCTTGCTAGACAGAAATATAAGGTGTTCATGCTGCTCTTGCTACTGTAGGTCTTTGTGCGTTGTTCCCGCCTAAGCCCTGACCAGTTGCTGCTACTGTCTATACTCGTGGAAGTCAGAACAGTTTACCAGGACTAAGGAAATGTTAAACTGAATGCAAAGAAGCAATCTTGTGTTCTGATGTGTATTCCTTAATTATTGGTCTGCAGCATTTGGGGCTTCTCTTGGTGACTGAGGCTTCTACCTAAGTGAGGAATAGGAATAGGTCAGCTTTAGTACATTTCTCAATTTATAAAATTCATTAGATTCCTGGTTTCAGAGTACTCAGTACACTTTCATTTAACTTGCATGCTCAAATGTAGGTATTTTCATAGCAACTGCACCTATGTCTAGGGGACCACTCCCATCTGTATCTCTTTCATGACCCTCAGCAGTTGAGAACGTTGAGGCCGGCACTGTGGTGTAGCAGGTTAGAGTTCATGAATGAATAAAAAAAAATATGCTAAAGTTAAGGATGGACGCTTAAAGGGAACATAAAGTTTGATGAACATTTGCTATCCATAATTATTTTTAAAATGTTGTTGGGCTGAGATCTTAAGATTTAAAGCACTTTCATGGAAACAGAATGCAGGAAGAATTGCAGGATATCTGTGTGGCTTTGGGTAAGCTACTTGGACTCTCTGAGTTAGTGTTTATGTCTGTTAATTCAAGAAACCGACCTGAGATATGTTAGTCATCATTGTAATCCAATGCATTACTTTAACCCTAGTCTTCAAAGTGTCGTCCATGGATCCCTGAAAGTCTCTAGGAACTGTTATGTGTTCCCATATGATTACTAAGATGCCTTTTTTCTCTCTTTTTCATTATATTGACATTTGCATTCATTGTCCCAAAATAAGTGTTGAGTTTTAAAATGGTTAGTGGCTTAGCAAGAATCAAGGCAGTGGCACCAAACTGACTGTGTCCTTCACTGCTATGCATTCACGATGGGAGAAGGGAGAAGATAGCTTTCTTCAGCAATGTCTTCAATGAAGCAGTAAGAATTAATTAAATCAATTCTCAACATTTGTGAGATTTGCAACATTTCATAATCTCTGTGATGAAGTCAGAATTACACAGAAAGCACTTCCGCTGATAATCTAGTATGATGGTGGTCTTGAGGAAAAGCTCAAGTAGATTGAGTTGCTAGCTGAACTACCCACGTTTTCATGTAACAAAATGTTTACATGGAAAAATTACTGACAGACAAACTACTGTCATTCGTACTTGAGTATTTTACAGACCTTTTCTTATGAATGAACAAAAATGAGCCTCATTTCAAGGCCCAATATTCAACTGATAGTATTTTTTCCAAAGATAATATTCAGACTTTCAGGTAGAAGTACTAGAAAACTTGTGTATGTCAGTTAGTGTGACAACTTCACAATATGTAAATTTTTTTATGAGATAGGTGGAGACTTCATATAATTTTTGACAATAAAATGTATTAACAATTGAAAAATCTGGAAAACTCATTTGCAGTATTTTCCAAATGAACAGTACATGATACTAAAATTTATGCTTGTTAAAAGATCCATTGAATGTGAAAAATATGTGTGTATGTCAACCCAAATAACATATTGCAATACATTAAATATTGAAGCACTTATTAGACTTACCCATCTTGTATTAAGGTAGACATGAAAGCATTTTTAAAAAAATACAAAACAGAGGGGCTGGCATTGTGGCATAGTAGGTTAAACCTCTGCCTCCAGTGCCGGCATCCCATATGGGTGCCAGTTTGAGTCCTGGCTGCTCCACTTCCAATCCAGTGCCATGCTGATGGCCTGGGAAAGCAATAGAAGATGACCCAAGTGCTTGGACCCCTGTGTTCACGTGGCAGACCAGAAAGAAGCTCCTGATTCCTCGCTTTAGATCCTCCCAGCTTCAGATGTTGTGGCCACTTGGGGGAGTCCACTGAACCAGCAGGTGGAAGACCTCTCTCTCTGTCTCTCCCTCTAATTGTCTGTAATTTTGCCTTTCAAGTTAAATAAATAAATCTTTAAAAAATACAAAGAACTATACCTCTTCTCGCAATTTTTTTTTGGTTTTGAAGGTAATTTTTGTATTAGTGTTATTTATGTTAATATGTAGTGAGTTCATTCTTGATTTTGTTAAATGAATTAATATTTTATTTAAAATAAATTCAGAGTTCTAATATGGTTAATAGAAATAACCTACATAAACAAAAACTTTTGAGACCAGTTTGTGAAGTGATGATATAATCCATGAAGATTGTGTGGAGGAGGCTATTCAAATCTAAAATAAAGCTTCTTTAGCCACTAGAGGGAGCTTTTATTTTAGATAAATGTATATTATAGAGGCATTAAGAATTTACATGAAAATGTATAATTTCTAAGATCACAGCACTTGATATGTACAACACCAAGCTTTGAGAATCCTACTGCTTTATTTCTGCAGTAACTCTATAAAGACAATGGAAGTTTTTTTTTTTTTTTTGACAGGCAGAGTGGACAGTGAGAGAGAGAGACAGAGAGAAAGGTCTTCCTTTGCCATTGGTTCACCCTCCAATGGCTGCCGCGGATGGCGCGCTGCGGCCGGCGCACCGCGCTCATCCGATGGCAGGAGCCAGGTGCTAGGTGCTTTTTCCTGGTCTCCCATGGGGTGCAGGGCCCAAGCACTTGGACCATCCTCCACTGCACTCCTGGGCCACAGCAGAGGGCTGGCCTGGAAGAGGGGCAACCGGGACAGAATCCGGCGCCCCGACCGGGACTAGAACCCGGTGTGCCGGTGCTGCAAGGCGGAGGATTAGCCTGTTGAGCCACGGTGCCGGCCTGGAAGTTTTTTCTAAAGCCATTATTTGGTGTGTGCCGAATGTATTTAGTTAAGTTATGTTTACATTAAAGTAGACGTTTAAGAAAACATCATGAATTCTTAATATGTGTTGCAAAAGCAATTTTTTTTCCTCTAGCTGCTTCCATTTAAATAGCTGGAGTAGATGTTATTCTTTCTTCTCACTGACTTTTGAGCAATTGGTAATTGAGTAGGTCCATCAGAAATATTTATAATTTACTTACTTATCACTGAGACAGTTGTATCAGTTACAGGGAGATGACTGTGCATATGGAAGCAGTGACTAAGTCCTGCATGATTTATTTCTTTTCCTCTCTGAGGTCCACATGGAGCCACACCCCTACTGTAGACAGTCATCCTTATATTTTATCAACACTCCCTCAATGACATGTACTTTTTTTTGTAGTAAAATTTGTCATTCCTTGTCATCTTGAAGCCTTCATTTGGAAAAACCACCTCTTAATTCTTAAGAGATGGGCATAGTCTCAGTAGTTAGAGTTGCTAGATTATTTGTAGGTATTTTATAAATAATGGTATGCATTATAATTGTTCGTATTTCATGAACACTCTTAAGTGGACAGTATTATGGATAAGCTAAAGATAAGCACATTCAAATTTGAAGCAACTCTCTTAATGCAAATTCATTGGGACGTTTGTTCCCCTGGGAGGATGTAATGTATACTGATGAGGACCAAGGTGAGGCGGTCCCCTGCAAGATAAGTAGTTCTGCTTGAGTACTTTCTTCTCTCTGCAAAGTTCCTTCTTCTGTTCCGTGAAGCTAGTGCTTCTTAACATGGTGAAGCTTTAAAGCAATAGAAAATCAATGAAGACAGAATGGGGTAAGTTTTTGGGGAGTGGGAGGCAAGGGGTATAGGATAAGGATCTAGGACTTAGGTGCATTAATCAGCTTATGTTGGAATCACTAAAAACCTATAAGAACCTGGAAATACTTTCAGTAAGGGCTTCAAAGTCTATTTCTATTCAGATATTTATAAAGACCAGTGTTGAAGCTTTGGTAGAACTGAGGCCACACTGGATAAAACCTGGTGACTCCCTGATACAGAAACTGCATTCTTCTTGCCAGCTTTTTTTTTTTCCATAGAATTAAGAAAGTGGTATATTTAGAAAAGTAGTATTATTGAGTCAATTGGCTTAAACAAACGGAACACTTTTTGAATAATTTAGAGCACTCTATTTACAGCAGCAAAATTGTTCTCAAGAATTCTTCAGGAATAACAGCACAGTTTAAGTTATATGAGACAAGCTAATAGCATTTTAAATGTAGGCAAACTTCACTTCAGCAGTAACCTCAAGGTTGTTCATTCATATTTAGATTGTGACATTGTCACTCTCAACTGACAGCTGATTGGCTTAACCTGTTTAAACTGTGTGTAAAGAAGTAGGTGATTTACAAGAGATAAAGAATCTGGAGGACTGAAGATGTCCACTAAGGATCCTAGAGGAATGAAATAAGATGAGGGAGGAAAGTGGAAAAACCTTTTGTTCACTAATTCTAAGATATCTATCTATCTATCTATCTATCTATCTATCTATCTATCTATCTATCTAAGAGGCAAAGCTACAGAGAAGGCAGAGAGGACAGAGAGAGGGAGAGACAGAGAGAAGGTCTTCCATCTGCTAGTTCACTCCCCAAATGGCCCCAAAGGCTAGATCTGGGCCAATCCAAAGCCAGGAACTAGGAACTACTTTTGGGCCTCCCATGCAGGTGCAGGGGCTCATCTTCCACTGCTTTCCCAGGCCATAGGCAGAGAACAGAATCAAAGATGAGCAACCAGGACACAAACTGGTGCCCATTTGGCACGCTAGTGTCACAGATGGAGGCTTAACCTACTACACTGCAGCACTGGCCCTGTTCCCTAATTCTTACTGGCTATTGATTGATGCTTGAAGCTTACCCATAAAGTGAAATAAATTTTTTCTTTCATGATAAATACTTTGTACCAAATTTCTGCTTATTGAAATTTTCATTAAGAGTTTTCATTATTTCATATTGCTTTCCAGACATCTTCTTTTAAACTCAGGTCTGTATATCTGAATCATTGTCCTAAGTTTTACTTAAGTAGTAGGTGATTGATAGTTTAATTTTGTTTGTGTGCTTAGATATAGCCACGGTGAATAAATAAAACTAGGTAAACTCTATCATTAATAAACTTATACATGGCCTTCCCTTAGTACTTCACATGTGCTGCCATATTCCATTGATCATGAAATAACAATTTTCTGTGGCTTTCAACAAATCTAGATTACTGTTACCTTGATTCTGGTTTTTGAAGGTTATGTTGATTAAAATGAGTGATTTTTCTGTCCATCTCATGACCTGGTTGAACTAAACAAATGTATTTAAGGGTATACAAAGCTATTACACATAAAATGAATACCTCCTGGATAGTATAATTTGTAGCATGCCAGTTTGGCAAGAAGAATTTAACACCTTTCTGAGTAACTTTAAATATTTGCAAATCTTGAAGAAAAGAACAGCAGACAATATGATTTGCAGCTTGGAAAGCAAACAGAGTGAGTCATCAATGATTTTGAAAGCCAGCACAGATCTAATGAATACATGCTGTAATTTTAACGCTGGAAATCAATGTTCAATTACCCAGGAGGCTCTTTTTTTCCTTTAAAACTTTCTTCCAAGTCTTTGGTTGTTTTCCATTCTTACAAATTTGGCAGGCATATTTAAGTGGTGTTGATGAACAGATACTGCATATGGCAGAGCTGTGCATTCTGAAAACAACCTGATGAAGCAGCTGAGGGCTCGTCCATGTGTCCAGTCCCTTTGGAGAGGGATGATAAGTGCTAATGAGAGCATCAATATCCCTGAAATTGAGTTTAGATCAAGGATTCAACCCCAGGTGGAGAAATAAAGAAGCAACAGTTTATCATATGTGGGAAAGAGTGTGGGGTGGGGAGCTCTGGTGTTGACAGGATAGGCAGACTCTTAGGATTTATTTGGGACATACAAGTAGGTGCCTTAAGTGTATACTAATATCTAGGATACCACGCTAAACCTAGGCATTATTTCTACTGGATATGAAGCTTCTCAAATTATGTATGCCTTGTTCGGGATTGACTCATGTCAAGCTAAAACCGTAGATTTTTGATAGTAGATTATGAGGGCATTGTTTCCCCAGCACTGTACAGCGCTTTAACTTCGCAGAGGATGCTAGTGTGTTCTGTGCATGGCTTTTAGAAATAAGCTAACTTTTCATGGCAAAATAGTAAAGATGCAAAGATGGCTTATGTTTATAAATGTCATGCTAAAATGAGATTACCAAGATAAAGAGGTGGTTACTTGCTTATTATTTTTTAAACAGCTTTACTGAGAGATACCTATCATATTGTAGAATTCCCCGTGTGAAGTGTGCAGTTCAGAACTTGTTTCTCAAGGACAACAATCTAACCTTAGAACATTTTCTTCACTCCTGCAAAAAAACAGAGATACTCATTAGAGTCACTGTGGAGCCTCCTTTTCCCTAACCCACCAGCTCTAGACAACCACCGGTCCATACTCTGTCTCTAAAGGTTTGCCTATTTTGAACATTTAATTCAAATAGAATAAAATAATAAGAGGTATTTTGGGATCTGCTTCTTTGAGCATAATGTTTGAAGCATTAGCAATTCGTTCTTCTTTGTATTGCTGAATAACATCCCATTATGTGCAGATACCATATTTTATTTACCCATTTGGTACTCAAGTTTATATTTTCTGACTATTATGGATATTGCTATTATGAATATTCATAAGCAAGTTTGTATGTGGTGATGTTTTCATTTCTCATGGGTATGTACCTAGAAGTAGAACTGCTAAATCATGGGAACCATGTTTTATGAAGAATTGGCAAATTGTTTTCCAAAATAATTGTGTCACTTTATAATCTCACCAGTAATAAATGAGGATTCCAAATTCTCTGCATCCTTCCCAACACTTGTTGTAGTCTATCTTTTTTGTTTTAGGCATCCCAGTGTTGGTAAAGTAATATCTCACTGTGGTTTGGAGTTACATGTCTCTAATTACTAATGATGTTAAGCATTGTCTTATGTGCTTACTGGCCACTTGTATGTATTTTTTCATGAACTATCTACTCAATTCCTTAGCCTATTTTTAAAATTCCGGTTTATATATTTAAAATATCTTTTACATTATATATATATTTTAAAGACTTATTTATTTATTTGAGAGAGTTACACAGAGAGAGAAGGAGAGGCAGAGAGAGGTCTTCCATCTGCTGGTTTACTGTTCAGTTGTCCGCAATGACCGAAGCTGTGCTGATCTGAAGCCAGGACCAGGAACTTCTTCTGAGTCTCCCATGCCTGTGCAGTACAGGGACCAAAGGTCTTGGTTGTTTTCCTACTGCTTTCCTAGGTCATAACAGAGAGCTGTATTGGAAGTAGAGCAGCTGGAACTCGAACTGGCGCCCAATATGGGGTGCTGGCACTGCAGGTGGAGGCTTTACCTGCTATACCACAGTGCTGGCCCCTGCATATACAAATTTGTTTTCAGATACATGTTTTGCGTATATGTTCTCCCTTCTTTCACTTTCTTGATGATGTCCTTTGAAACAAATGGTTTTTAATTTTGATGAAGTCCAGTTTATCTGTTTACCCCTTTGTTACCTATGCTTTGGTGTCATGGCTATAGATCCACTTGAAGTCTGCCTAAAATACTGTTATGTATTAAGTCATTTTACATTTTAACCGTTAGTTGTTCAGACATCCACAGTTTTTTCTTTTGCTGCATTTTGAGACTATCTTCACCAATAGGCAAGGACTGTTTTTCTGATATCAGCCATGGAAGAGGAAATAATATACTCAGAAGTTCATTTTTTAGTGATCAGTTACCTTCCAATGATCACTAACACTGAGCAGGTAAAGAGCTCAAAACTTGCATTTTCTTCTTTATGTCATGCACAAATTTCATTGTTGTACTATATATTTCTAGTTATTCTTGGTATATTTTAACTAGTGACTACACTTTGATTATCTACAAGGGGCATAATCACTAGAAAATTCAATCTCATCCCTTTTCTAAATTAAGTTGCTGGGTAGTATTACTAATAGAGCCTAAGAGTCTGTGCTCTGACAGATATGCCAGTCAAAGACTGATTTGATCCTTACACAACATATTCATGTATTGAAATGTTACACTACACCCCCCAAATTTAAACAACTATGGTATCAATTAAAAATAAAAATATATTTTAATAGTTAAGTTTTGGGCATAAGTATTTAGCCTGATGGTTAAGGTGCTGGTTAATATACCCATATCCTGCATTGGAATGCCTGGCTTCAATCCCTGGCCCTGACTCCTGATTCCAAATTCCCTGAAACTCATTGGTGAAAGCTAAAAGTAGTTGGGTTCCTGCCACCCACGTAGGACATCTGATTGCATTCTGGCCCCAGGCTTCTGTTCTCTGCCTTCACTGGCATTTAGGAAGTGAACCAGCAGATGGTAGCCCTCTCTCTCTCTTTCTACCTGTTTTTATTTTTTTCTCTCTCTCTTCCTCTTGTGCTCTCTCCATCTCAAATAAATAATTTTTTTTAAAAATTTGGATACTGGCTCCCCTGGTGTGGAAGAAAGATCATAATTAGAAGGCATGAGGGGGACTTTTGTGTATTAGTACATGGATGGGAAAAAAACCCCAAAAGTATGTTTAAAAAAGACTGTATATTTCTAGGTTGAACCTTTAGTCTATTACTTGTTAGCTAAATGAATCTGGGCAATTTATAATGTGAGGTTTTTTTTTTAAAGCCCTTCCCTTCCCTTCCCTCCCCTTCCCCTTCCCCTTCCCTCCCCTTCCCCTTCCCTTCCCTTCGCTCCCTTTCCCGTTCCTCTTCCCTCCCCTTCCCCCTCCCCTCCCCTTCCCTTCCCTCCCTCTCCTTCCTTCCTTCCTTCCTTCCTTCCTTCCTTCCTTCCTTCCTTCCTTCCTTTCTTTCTTTTTTAGAGAGAGAGAGTGCTAGTAGAAGGGAGAGAGGGTGAGAGATTGGTCTCTTATCCTCTGATTCACTCCATAAATGCCCACAACATCCAAGTCTGGGCCAGACTGAAGCCAGGAACCAGGAATTCAATCCTAGTCTCCTACATAGGAGGCAGGGGCCCAACTACTTGAAGTGTAACTGCTAACTTCCATGGTCTTCAGTACTAGAAAGCTGACGCTGGGAGAAGAGCCAGGACTTGAACCCAGGCACTCCAATACAGGATGTGGGCCTCCTAGGTAATGTCTTAACTGCTGCACCTAATGCCCAACCCGATATCACATTTCTATATTTGTATTATCGTCTATTAAATGTTAAAAACCATCTCACTTCCCCTGAAGAGTTGTGATTACTAAGTGAGGTACTATGGGTTAAGTTAATAAGAGCAGTGTATGCCATGCATTTAGCGATTTACATGTCAGATATCAGTGATTTTGTTGGTACAGAATTAGTATTTCTGTGAAAAAATAGTCAAAACAAATTCTGATGAACCTTCTTTATTGTTGTCTATTTTTAAAAGATATTTTATTTATCTATTTGAGAAGTAGAGTTATAGACAGTGAGAGGAAGAGACAGAGACAGAGGTCTTCCTTTTGTTGGTTCACTCCCCAAATGGCCACAACGGCCAGAGCTGCGCAAATCCGAAGCCCAGAGCCAGGAGCTTCTTCCAGATCTCCCATGCGGGTACAGGAACCCAGGCACTTGGGGCATCTTCTACTGCTTTCCTAGGCCACAGCAGAGAGCTGGGCTGGAAGAGGAGCAGCTGGGACTAGAACCAGTGCCCATATGGGATGCTGGCGCCACAGGCGGAGGATGAACCTACTTTGCTACAGTGCCAGCCTCTATTGTTGTATATTTCAGACAAAATGAAATGTAGTCTAGAATGTGAAAGGCTCTAGATTTGCATATCTGAAACAGAAGGCATGATGATTCATAAATTTCTAAATAAACTTTTTTCTCTTGTAAGAATAAATTATATCTTCTAGTAGTGAGGAAATTACCCTATCAGTCTTTTTTGTTTAATTCATTGAAATTCAAGCATTAATTAAAGCATTCTCAATTATTTTCAAATGCTACAAATATACTAATATTTATAACAATCATATTGTGGGATGGGGGCAGAAGATATTACCATCACATGGAGGCAGGACGTTTATTTTTTATTTTTTTAATTTGGCAGGTAGAGTTATAGACAGAGAGACAGAGAGAAAAGTCTTCCTTCCTCCGTTGGTTCACCCCCAAATGGCCGCTATGGCTGCAGCTGTGCTGATCCGAAGCCAGGAGCCAGGTGCTTCCTCCTGATCTCCCATGTGGGTGCAGGGCCCAAGCACTTGGGCCATCCTCCACTGCCTTCCTAGGCCACAGCAGAGAGCTGGACTGGCAGAGGAGCAACCAGGACTAGAACCTGGCGTCCATATGGGATGCCGGTGGCGCAGGTGGAGGATTAACCAAGTGAACCATGGTGCCAGCCTGAAGGCAGGACTTTTTAAAACAATTGCATGAATTTCTTTTTGAGGAAAGATAATTCATGGAAAAGTTAAAGGTGATATTCTAGTTACTACATCCTATTATAGTTATTCGTTTGGGATTTGGATGATGCTGTCACTATTTTTTAAGATGAACATACTATCTTCTAGTATATGTGTGTGTGTATAAACATACATATATAAATATATATATATATATATATATATATATATATATATATATAGAGAGAGAGAGAGAGAGAGAGAGAGAGAGAGGGAGAGGGAGAGAGTGAGTGAGTGAGAGAGAGTATGGATGTCCTCTGGAACTATGAGTCTTTAAAGCAAATCACTACCCAAGCTCACTTGCACATCTAGTGCATTGCTTTGTCTGTAAAAACACTCAGTAGATTCCTACAGCAGTTTTAGAGCTGCAAGAGAAAGTCCTCCATTAGAAATGGATAAATTCTGGGGCCGCACTGTGGCTCAGCGGGTTAACGTCCTGGCCTGAAGCACCGGCATCCCATATGAGCGCCGGTTCTAGTCCCGGCTGCTCCTCTTCCGATCCAGCTCTCTGCTATGGCCTGGGAGAGCAGTGGAAGATGGCCCAAGTCCTTGGGCCCCTGCACCCACATGGGAGACCCGGAAGAAGTTCCTGGCTTCGGATCGACGCAGTTCCAGCTGTTGTGGCCAATTGGGGAGTGAACCATCGGATGGAAGATCTCTCTCTCTGCCTCTCCTGTCTCTGTGTAACTCTGACTTTCAAATAAATGAATAAATATTTAAAAAAGAAATGGATAAATGCTTAGAGTACGAATATAATGTGAGAGAAAGAGTGGACCAACTTCAGTATGTTACAGAAGTCCTGAAAGCCTCTTTTCCACACAACCCTTTTGTCTCTGCAGTGTTCAAATCTGGCTTTTTCTCCTCTCCTCACTTTGCTTACACGTAGATGCTACAGTGCTCCTGCAGTGTGTTCCCACAGAACCTTGACCTTCCTCATCATCACACAGACTCCCTCACCTTCTGTAAGTGCTTACTTGTTTTATTGCCTCCTGCTAAGCTGGAATTCTGTACAGATGGGAGCTACTTCTGTCTTGTGTTGCATTCCTTTTGTCTAGTGTATAGTGATGCCTGGTACATAGTAACTGCTTAAATATTTGCTAAACAAGTGAAGTAATATACAGCTGTGTATCTAGCTGGTTGTGCGATATTGGGGAAGTCATTCTGGCTGGGCTTCTGTCCATCTGTCTGTACAACAATGTGGTTAAGATTGATCAGACTTTAAAATCAGGTGATCCATGTACTAATTATGAGACAGAACTCTTTTGTTTTGTGTGTGTTTGAGACACGTACACTCCCATTTAGCTGCAGATCCTGTTTCAGCTTCTATCCTTGAGTTGATGTGATCTCACAGGATCTTGAAGGCTTTTGGATTTGGGGATCAGGTCTAGGGATGATCTGTATGTTCCCTTTCAGTTCTGACATTTCAATCTGTGGTGTTTAAGACATACATACTTCAGTTTCCACTCAGTTATTACTAGAAGCTGTTACTTGTCAGTTTGTCTTAGGATCTTTGCTTTGGCTGTTTCTATCTAGTAAAGTATATGGATTTCTAAGCATATAAACTCTAGGTGTGGGCTCTGCTCTTAAAAGAGGTGATAAGTGTCCATATCTGCATAGTGGATATTTTTATTAGAACCATATAGGGTGCTGTTTAGTAGCATTGTGATAGAGATAAAATCTTACAGTGAAATCTTTAAAAATGATATACATATAAATTTTAGAAATTCCTTGTTATTGATTTGGAAAGGTTTGCTCTCTGTGGATTATACTCATGTCTCTATGTTGGTTATAGAGAAATTTGAACAATTTTTATTGTGAACATTTTATGATATTTACACGTATGTTTATACATGTACTATAGATACCTTAATAATTTTATGTAACCTATATTCCAGGATTTGTGCTGTTTTCAGATTTAAAAACTTAGCACAATTACAGTCAACCTGTATCATGATGTATCATTACCTCCATGAGATATTGTTCTGCTAGTATTTCTGCTTAGTGGACTGATGTATATAGTTCACATGATCTATATTTATTGACCATTGAGTGGAATAGAACTAGCCACTGTTGAGTAAAAATGTTAATGTAGCAGAGGGTTTATGAACCACTGAGTTGAAGTGAGATGAAGTACTGTTTGCTTTGCACTAAACGAATTTAAAGGAAATCTAAATTTTGAGAGCATATTTTTGTACTGAGTAGAACAGTAGCCATTATGTTGAAAATATGTGACTTTTTGGCCCACAATGGCTGTATGTTTTAGAATATTTTATATGGTTGGCTGCTTGGAGCCACAATAGGAGCAACTTTCAAATCTAACAGAAACCCATGGGACATACACGGGACTGTTCAAATAATTGAACTCTCTTCTACTTATAACTCTCTTATTTGCCACTTTGTAAAGGCCTGCAGATTGTACAAGCTATGAAGGAGTCCCTGGATATGGTCTGGCAGTCTCTAAGCAATCATTTTAGCTCTGTCACTGTAGACCCAGTTTAGAGAGCAGTAAGGGACACTGTCTTTAAGAATATTAAGGGAGTATTGCTTGTACATGGATTCTTTTTTTTTTTTTTTTTTTTATAAAGCTTTTATTTAAAGAATATAAATTTCCAAAGAACAGCTCATGGACCACAATGGCTCCCCCCCCACACAACTTCTCTCCCTCCCCCCACCCTCCCCTTTCCCGCTCCCTCTCCCCTTCTGTTCACATCAAGATTCATTTTCAATTCTCTTTATACACAGAAGATCAATTTAGTACATATTACGTAAAGATTTCAACGGTTTGCCCTCGCATAGAGACACAAAATGATAATACTGTTGGAGTACTAGTTATAGTATTAATTCACAATGCACAGCACATTAAGGACAGAGATCCTACATGATTTTTTTTTAAAAAAATTGATTAATTGTCTATGCAATTTCCAGTTTAACACCAAGATTTTTTAATCATTTGCAATTATCTTTATATAAAGAAGATCGATTCAATATATACTATGTAAGGATTTAATCAGTTTGCACCCACTCAGAAACACAAAGTGTAAAAATACTGTTTCAGTACTAGTAATAGCATCACTTCACATTGGATAACACATTAAGGACAGATCCCTCATGAGACGTAAGTACACAGTGACTCCTGATGTTGATTTAACAATTTGACACTCTTGTTTATGGCGTCAGTAATCTCCCTAGGCTCTGGTCATGAGTTGCCGAGGCTATGGAAGCCTTTAGGGTTCGCCGACTTCGATCTTATTCCCACAGGGCCATAGTCAAAGTGGAAGTTCCCTCCTCCCTTCAGAGAAAGGTACCTCCTTCTTTGATGGCCCCGTTCTTTCCACTGGGATCTCACTCGCAGAGATCTTTCATTTAGGTCTTCTGTTTTTTCCAGAGTGTCTTAGCTTTCCATGCCTAAAATATTCTCATGGGCTCTTGAGCCAGATCCGAATGCCTTAAGGGCTGATTCTGAGGCCAGAGTGCTATTTAGGACATCTGCCATTCTATGAGTCTGCTGTGTATCCTGCTTCCCATGTTGGATCATTCTCTCCCATTTTCATTCTATCAGTTAGTATTAGCAGACACTAGTCTTGTTTGTGTGATCCCTTTGACTCTTAGACCTATCAGTGTGATCAATTGTGAGCTGAAATTGATCACTTGGACTAATGAGATGGCCTTGGTACATGCCACCTTGATGGGATTGTATTGGAAACCCCTGGCACAATTCTAACTCCATCATTTGGGGCCGTTCCGATTGAGCATGTCCCAAATTTTACATCTCCTCCCTCTCTTATTCCCACTCTTATATTTCACAGAGATCACTTTTCAGTTAAAATTTAAACACCTAAGAATAATTGTGTGTTAATTACAGAGTTCAACCACTAGTACTAGGATAAAGAAAAAAAAATACTACCATGGATAAAGTATTACATTGTACAACAACAGTCAGCAGAAGAGCTGATCGAGTCACTGTTTCTCATAGTGTCCATTTCACTTCTACAGGTTTCCCCTTTGGTGCTCAGTTAGTCATCGCCAATCAAGGGAAACAAATGATATTTGTCTCTTTGGGACTGACTTAATTCACTCAGCATGATGTTTTCCAGATTCCTCCATTTTGTTGCAAGTGACCGGATTTCATTGTTTTTGACTGCTGTATAGTATTCTGTAGAGTACATGTCCCATAATTTCCTAATCCAGTCTACTGTTGAAGGGCATTTGGGTTGGTTCCAAGTCTTAGCTATTGTGAATTGAGCCGCAATAAACATTGCTGTGCAGACGGCTTTTTTGTTTGCCAATTTAATTTCCTTTGGGTAAATTCCAAGGAGTGGGAAGGCTGGGTTGAATGGTAGGGTTATATTCATGTTTCTGAGGAATCTCCAGACTGACTTCCATAGTGGCTTCACCAGTTTGCATTCCCACCAACAGTGGATTAGTGTCCCTTTTTCCCCACATCCTCTCCAGCATCTATTGTTGGTGGATTTCTGAATGTGAGCCATTCTCACCGGGGTGAGGTGAAACCTCATTGTGGTTTTGATTTGCATTTCCCTGATTGCTAGGGATCTTGAACATTTTTTCATGTGTCTGTTGGCCATTTGGATTTCCTCTTTGGAAAAATGTCTGTTGAGGTCCTTGGCCCATCTCTTAAGTGGGTTGTTTGTTTTAATGTTGTGGAGTTTCTTAATTTCTTTGTAGATTCTGGTTATCAACCCTTTATCTGTTGCATAGTTTGCAAATATATTTTCCCATTCTGTCGGTTTCCTATTCACTTTCCTGACTGTTTCTTTTGCAGTACAGAAACTTTTCAATTTGATGCAATCCCAGTAGTTAATTTTGGTTTTCAGTGCCTGTGCTTCTGGGGTCTTTTCCAAGAAGTCTTTGCCAGTACCTATGTCTTGCAGGGTTTCTCCTATGCTCTCCAGTAATTTGATGGTGTCGGGTCGTAGGTTTAAATTTTTAATCCATGTTGAATGAATTTTTGTGTAAGGTGAAAGGTAGGGGTCTTGCTTCATGGTTCTGCACGTGGAAATCCAGTTTTCCCAGCACCATTTATTAAACAGACTGTCCTTACTCCAGGGACTGGTTTTGGATCGTTGATCAAATATAAGTTGGCTGTAGGTGTTTGGATTGATTTCTGGAGTTTCTATTCTGTTCCATTGGTCTATCCATCTGTTTCTGTACCAGTACCATGCTGTTTTGATAACAACTGCCCTGTAGTATGTCCTGAAATCTGGTATTGTGATGCCTCCGGCTTTGTTTTTGTTGTACAAGATTGCTTTAGCTATTCGAGGTCTCCTGTGTCTCCATATGAATTTCACCATCATTTTTTCCAGATCTGAGAAGAATGTCCTCGGTATCTTGATTGGTATTGCGTTGAATCTGTAAATTGCTTTTGGGAGAATGGACATTTTGATGATATTGATTCTTCCAATCCATGAGCATGGGAGATTTCTCCATTTTTTGGTATCCTCTTCTATTTCTTTCTTTAAGGTTTTGTAATTTTCATTGTAGAGATCTTTAATGTCCTTAGTTAAATTTATTCCAAGGTATTTGATTGTTTTTGTAGCTATTGTGAATGGGATTGATCTTAGCAGTTCTTCCTCAGCCGTGGCATTGTCTGTGTATACAAAGGCTGTTGATTTTTGTGCATTGATTTTATATCCTGCTACTTTGCCAAACTCTTCTATGAGTTCCAATAGTCTCTTAGTAGAGTTCTTTGGGTCCCCTAAATAAAGAATCATGTCGTCTGCAAAGAGGGATAGTTTGAGTTCTTCCTTCCCAACTTGTATCCCTTTAATTTCTTTTTCTTGCCTAATAGCTCTGGCTAAGACTTCCAGCACTATATTGAATAGCAGTGGTGAGAGTGGGCATCCCTGTCTGGTACCAGATCTCAGTGGAAATGCTTCCAACTTTTCCCCATTCAATAGGATATTGGCCGTGGGTTTTTCATAAATTGCTTTGATTGTATTGAGGAATGTGCCTTCTATACCCAGTTTGCTTAGGGTTTTCATCATGAAAGGGTGTTGAATTTTATCGAATGCTTTCTCTGCGTCTAGTGAGATAATCATATGGTTTTTCTTCTGCAGTCTGTTAATGTGGTGTATCACGTTGATTGTTTTGCGAATATTGAACCATCCCTGCATACCAGGGATGAATCCCACTTGGTCTGGGTGGATGATCTTTCTGATGTGTTGTTGCAGTCTATTGGCCAGAATTTTGTTGAGGATGTTTGCATCTATGTTCATGAGGGATATTGGTCTGTAATTCTCTTTCAATGCTGCATCTTTTTCTGGCTTAGGGATTAAGGTGATGCTGGCTTCATAGAAGGAATTTGGGAGAATTCCCTCTTTTTCGATTGTTCTGAATAGTTTGAGAAGAATTGGGGTTAGTTCTTCTTTAAATGTCTGGTAGAATTCAGCAGTGAATCCATCTGGTCCTGGGCTTTTCTTTGTTGGGAGGGCCTTTATTACTGATTCAATTTCTGACTCACTTATGGGTCTGTTTAGGTTTTCTATGTCTTCCTGGTTCAATTTAGGTAGGTTGCATGTGTCCAGGAATCTATCCATTTCTGATAGGTTTCCCTGTTTGCTGGCATACAAGTCCTTGTAGTAATTTCTGATGATTCTTTTGATTTCTGTGGTGTCTGTTGTTATATTTCCTTTTTCATCTCTGATTTTACTGATTTGGGTCTTTTCTCTTCTTTTTTTAGTTAGTTGGGCCAATGGGGTGTCAATCTTGTTTATTTTTTCAAAAAACCAGCTCCTCGTTTGGCTGATTTTTTGTAATGTTTTTTTGGATTCAATCCTGTTGATTTCTTCTCTGATTTTGATTATTTCTCTTTTTCTACTAGATTTGGGTCTAGTTTGCTGCAAATTTTCTAGATCCTTGAGATGCATTGAAAGCTCATCTATTTGGTGCCTTTCCAGTTTCTTGATGTAGGCACCTATTGATATAAACTTTCCTCTTAACACTGCTTTTGCTGTATCCCATAAGTTTTGGTATGTTGTGCTGTTATCCTCATTTACTTCCAGAAAATTTTTGATTTCTCTTTTGATTTCTTCAGTGACCCATTGTTCATTCAGGAGCATGTTGTTCAATCTCCATGTGTTTGCATATGCTCTAGAGATTCCTGAGTTGCTAATTTCCAACTTCACTCCCTCATGGTCTGAGAAGTTGCATGGTATGATTCTAATTCTTTTGAATTTGCTGAGACTTGCTTTATGGCCTAATATGTGATCAATCCTAGAGTAGGTTCCATGTACTGCTGAGAAGAATGTGAATGCATTACTTGTAGGATGAAAAGTTCTGTAGATATCTGTTAGATCCATTTGGGCTATAGTGTTGTTTAAATCTACTGTCTCCTTGTTGATCTTCTGTCCTGTCGATCTGTCAATATCTGTGAGTGAAGTATTGAAGTCCCCCAGTACTATTGTGTTGGGGTCTAAGTCTCCCTTTAAGTTTCTTAACAAATTTTTTAAATAAACCTGTGGCCTGTAATTAGGTGCATATACATTGAGAATTGTTATATCTTCCTGTAGTATTGATCCCTTAATCATTATATAGTGCCCCTCTTTGTCTCTCTTAACAGTTTTTGTGTTAAAGTTTATGTAGTCCGATATTAAGATGGTTACACCCGCTCTTTTTTCATTTCTGTTGGCGTGGTATATCTTGTTCCATCCTTTTATTTTCAGTCTGTATGGATCTTCGTTGGAAAGATGTGTTTCTTGTAGGCAGCAAATAGATGGTTTTTGTTCCTTAACCCAATCAGCCAATCTCTGTCTTTTAACAGGACAGTTTAGACCTTTAACGTTCAATGTGACTATTGATAAGTGGTAAGTTTGCCCTGCCATTTGCCAGATATTTTCTAATGTATGCTTTGAATTCCCTGTGATCTTTTGCCGTGAGGTTCCCTTCGTTTACCTTCTTTCATGTTGATGGTCGTGTTTCTGTGTTTCTGTGTGTAACACGTCTTTAAGTATCTTTTGCAGGGCTGGACGAGTGGCAACAAATTCTTTCAATTTTTGTTTGTTATGAAAGGTCTTTATTTCGCCTTCATTCACAAATGAGAGCTTTGCAGGGTATAATATTCTGGGCTGGCAGTTTTTCTCTCTAAGTACCTGGGCTATGTCTCGCCATTCCCTTCTAGCTTGTAGGGTTTCTGTTGAGAAGTCAGCTGTAAGTCTAATTGGAGATCCTCTGAGAGTAATCTGACGTTTCTCTCTTGCACATTTTAGGATCTTTTGTTTTTGCTTCACTGTGGTGAGTTTAATTACAATATGTCGTGCAGAGGATCTCTTTTGGTCATGTTTATTAGGGGTTCTATGAGCTTCCTGGATTAGGATTTCTCTGTCTTTCTCCAAGCCTGGAAAGTTTTCTGCTAGTATCTCCCTAAAAAGGCCTTCTAATCCTTTCTCCCTCTCCATACCTTCAGGAATACCTAGAACCCGAATGTTGGGTTTTTTAATAGTATCCTGTAAATTCCCGATGATATCTTTTAGTTTTCTAATTTCCTCTTCTTGTCTTTGGTTTGACTGTTTCCTCTCCTGTTCTCTGTCTTCTAGGTCCGATATTCTCTCTTCTGCTTCACCCATTCTGGTTTTAAGGCCCTCAAGATTGCTTGTCACTTGATCTATTGAATTCTTCAATTCATTAAGATTTTTTGTCACTATCGTAGCTTCTTGTTCTACTAGTTGTTTCATTTCGTTTTGATTTCTCCGTAGTACTTCATTCTCGCGAGAGAGATTTTCTATCTTATCCATTAAGGATTTCTGTAGTTCAAGAATTTGTTTTTGAGAACTTCTTAATGTTCTTATCAATTCTTTGAGATCTGCTTCTTGCATTTCTTCTATCTCATTATCTTCATAATCCTGACTTGGGGTGTCTTTTCCGTTTGGGGTCATCATAGCGTCTTCCTTGATCTTGCTCCCTCGGAATCTGTTTTTATTTGGCATTTTTTTTTTTTCCCCACACTCTTTCTCTGGGTTGTCAAGGTAACGGAGTTTGTGTGCGCGGTGTGTTCCCAGTTTTTGGATCCCCTTCAGGTTTCTACAGCCTCGGGGTTTTGGTTCCGTCTGCCTCAGTGATGGGCGGGCGGGCGGGCGGGCGGGCGCGCCTTGTCCCACTGCGTTTAATCTAGCTCGAATTAGCAGGGTGGGTGACGAGAGAGACTAGTGTCTGTGCAGGCTCGCCTCAATTGTGCTGTTTCCCCCGTGGGGGGTCTGCTTCCCCCCGCCAGTGTCTCGGGATCCCTGTATCGGCCCCCGTTCAAGCGCTCAGTTCCAATGGCGACTGTGTTCCGCCCGGCTTCCGGTTCAGCCGGCGGGCGCACGCCGTCCCACTGTGTTCAGTCTAGCTCGAGTGAGCAGGGTGGGCAATGAAAGAGGCTAGTGTCCGTGTGGGCTCGCCTCAATTGTGCTGTTTCCCTCGTGGGGGGTCTGCTTCCCCCCGCCAGTGTCTCGGGATCCCTGTATCGCCCCCGTTCAAGCGCTCAGTTCCAATGGCGACTGTGTTCCGCCCGGCTTCCGGTTCAGCCGGCGGGCGCGCGCCGTCCCACTGCGTTCAGTCCAGCTAGAATTAGCAGGGTGGGCAACGAAAGAGGCTAGTGTCCTTGTGGGCTCGCCTCGCCTCAATTGTGCTGTTTCCCCCGTGGCGTCTGCTTCCCCCTGCCAGTGTCTCGGGATCCCTGTATCAGCTCCCGTTTAAGCGCTCGAATGCAATGGCGACTGTGTTCCGTCCGGTTCCCGTCCCTCCCGGCAGCTCCCGTGCCACTAAGGCACGATTTGCCGTTCGCAAACTTACTTTCCCCTAGGTCCTCTGCGTCTCATTCACTGGGTCCGGAAGAATTTCCACTGCATTTTTTTCCGTGAGATTTTTCCTGAGGCTACAGTAACTCTGTTTTTATTAAACTATCTTTTTGCGGACTGCTAGTGCGCGTCCTCACTATTCCGCCATCTTGGCTCCGCCCCTGTACATGGATTCTGAGTAGTTCTTTTCCTCCTATATATTTTTCATGCCCTTATGCTGTTATTCTTAACATTGTTATGTAACAATTTAATGATTTGAAGCAGCAGTCGCTAGATATAGCAGCTTCCTGTATATGGCCTTTCTACTGTGTTGAGTACACATTGTTGGTTTGCTCTTGCCCCTCCACCTTCTGTCAGGTCAGAATGCAACTTAGAAGGCCTACACCAGATGTCAGTGCCTTTATCCTATACTTCCCAGCCTCCAGATTGTGACAACAAATTTTGCAGTTTGTGGCATTCTGTTATAACAGAGCAAAACAGACTAAGACACTATTATCTGCCAAATTCTATAATAGATCTTACTGATAAGTAAGATAAAAATGGACTGGCCTTCGTGAAACTTATAAACAACTTAACAAGCTCTTAATATTTTTAAAATGTTATTTACTTCATTCTTCATTCCGGTATGTGGGATCATTTTAAATCTTTGTCTTGCCTTAAACTGCATTAGCTAGGCTTCCTCTCTGTGTCCTTAGCAGATTTATTCTTTAGAACATACTTGGGTTACAAGGCATGCACTTATGACTAACATTTACCTCCCTTTGTCTTCAAAGTAACTATGATGTCAGCACTGTTCTTCTATTCTTGTGAGAAAACGAAACTTGGAGAATTTAAGTCCCTGGCTTATGTCAAAGCAGTTTCATACCCAGAGCCTGAGAGCTTTACACTAAGCTGATCAAGAGGCTCTGTTATCTTCACTTAGGGCACTGATAGCAAACGTTGAGTAAGACTGGGCTGACCTCAGCTTCCAAGGCTGATGTTACAGGTCTCCATGTGATGGCACTCTCTTTAAGTCAGATATTCTAAGCAGTCTGCTTACTAGCCAGCCTATGTTTCTTCATCCTGTACAAAGGGACATTACAAAGAAGTCACTAGTGCCCATATATCAGTACCCACCACATCCATGGCACAGCCTCTGTCTATCCCAGCCAGGAGGGAAATGAACCACATGACTCAATGCTTATTAGCACCTGCTCAGTGCTGAATCTCATAAATGGCTATCAAGATAATTGGCTTTTTCTCTGTGTTTTTTTTTTTTTTTGGTCCCTCTTTATATCCATGAATGACTTACAGCTACATAAATGCTGAGGGCATTTAACGATAAGTCAGATATGCTGCCTTAGTGGCAGTATGAATACAGTACAAAAACTTTCTTCAGGGATCAGAGGGCTTCCTTCCAAGGAATACGCATCTACCTGGGTATGCGCATGTTTTAATCAGAATGCTGCTTCATCCAAGCAGAGATCTCTGAACTCATGCATTCCTGAAGTGCTCACTGTGCTGAGATGCTGACTAGGCAGGGCAGATGAGATTGCACTGAAATGTACTGAGACTTTTTTGGGTCTTCAAAGGGAAAAGGGTATCAGCCAGCCTTCCTGAGCCATTGGACAGAGGACAGGGACAGCTCTGCCTAGAAAGAGGCTGAGTAGGGCTGCCTCCCTTGCAATGGTACTGTTAAGTTCCCAGCCTGTTTTCCACTTGCTGCTTTTTTTTTTTTAAAGATTTATTTATTTGAAAGTCAGAGTGAGGCAGAGAGAGAGAGGGGGGTCTTCTATCCGATGGGTCACTCCACAATTGGCTGCAACGACCAGATTTGCACTGATCTGAAGCCAGGAGCCAGGAGCTTCTTCCAGGTCTCCCATGTGGGTGCAGGAGCCCAAGGACTTGGGCCATCTTCTGCTTTCCCAGGCCACAGCAGAGAGCTGGATGGGAAGTAGAGCTGCAGGGTCTCAAACCAGTGCCCATATGTGATGCCGGCGCTTCAGGCCAGGGTGTTAACCTACTGCACCACAGCGCTGGCCCCTCTACTTGCTTCTTGATAGGAACAGTGATAAGAGGATTTTTTAAAAATGTAGATTATTTACAACAAATTTTTGCTATTTTATCTCCCATGGCGTTAATGGCTTCTCATTAAAAATAAAATAATAAGTCACACAACTCTTGTACATAAAACTAATGTTTTTACACTATCTGAGGTAGATGTGACAGTACCAACACCACTCTTACCTACTAATTGTTAAGTTGCAATTTTAGAAATAAAAAATACATTCCCAGTGAGCCAGCGTTTCAAAGGAAGAATTTAGCATCAACTCTGATATGCCATCTGGTATTCAAATCACTTTGGGAAAAAATGTTCTTAGTGGTGTGAATTCTCCTAGGACAAGGCTGGTGAAGAGCAGGAGACTGAAGTCAACAAACCTGAAGAAAATAGAATCCTTCCTGCCATTACCTCTTTCTGTGTGATCATTTCTGGCAGGAGTCCGATTTTAGTATGATCTTGATCAAGCTAAATTACAGAAGAAATATCAGAATGAAACGTCACCTGCTTAGTGTTTTCACCATGGTGTCTTTTTTTTTTAAAGATTTATTTATTTATTTGAAATAAATAGAGAGTGAAGGAGAGGCAGAGAGAGAGAGAGAGAGAGAGAGAGAGAGAGAGAAAGAGGTTGGTCTTCCATCCGCTAGTTCACTTCCCAAATGGCTGCAATGGCTGCAGCTGGGCCAATCTGAAGCCAGGAAGCAGAGCTTCTTCCAGGTCTCCCTTGTGGGTGCAAGGGCCCAAAGGACTTGGGCCATCCTCTACTGCTTCCCCAGGCCATAGCAAAGAGCTCTATTGGAAGTGGAGCAGCCAGGACTAGAACTGGTGTCCATATGAGATGCCAGCACTGAAGGTGGTGGCTTTACCTGCTATGCCACAACGCTGGCCCCTCATCATGGTATCTTTAAAGAGGCTCTGAATTCTCTACTTAAATCTAATTGACTGCTGATCATTCTGAAGTTTCAAAATAGAACAATAGACTAAACCCCTTTTCCTTAGTGTGCAGTACTGAGAGCAGTCAGCATTGTATTCAGAATAGGGCGCACTTTTTCTTTTCTTTTTCTTATTTTTTTATTTATTTATTTTTTTTACAGTGGTAAGCAGAGTAGCAAGGTTTATTGGGCACACTTTAAAGGCTGACTCATACTATGTCTTTCTAAAACCACTTTGGGCATGTTAATTAGATTCTAAAAATATAATTATAGTAGGAACAGAAAACCCTTATAATTTAATTTCTCTATATTTAATCAGTTGGGAATACTAGACAAGTATAAAATTTACAGAAAAATGCCACTCACAATTGTGCTACATTTCAGTGACTATTGAGGCTACAGAATTCTTATATAAGTTGATGTAGTCTTTTTGACCCTCCGGAATTTAAATAATCATTATTAAAAGGAGTTGTACTGCTTTTGTTTTTCATTTGAGCTACAATACTCTCTATTATATATTGGTCATTGAATATTTTGTACTTAAATTGGGTACTTTGGTTAAGGGAGAGGTCTTAGAACATAAAATTTTTAACTTTCATTTCAAAGCCCATAAAGATAGTTTGGAAAATTAAAAGTTTAATCTTTATGATTTCAATTATGTCCATCACTTAGGTAAAACTAACAAAGTATAAAACATGTAATTGTAGAATGTGTTTCTATAAGCGATTTAGTGAGCCAGTGGATTCTGCAAATTTTTGCTGTCCATTGTTTCTTGAGAAGATAACAAAGTAAGTATTAATGCCGGACTAAAACAAGCTAAAAGTTTGTGATTGATTTAATATTTCCAAAAATTTATATGAAAATTAGCCTTTTGGAATCATTTTCTGTAACATGCCTGGGGTGGGAACCAGGAGCCCAAAATAAGGAAAAACAGTTCATGAATTAACTCTCTAAGTATCTGCTTATTAGCTAGGGCCTTTAAAAATAATAGTAAGTGGAAGTTAATTGTCTTTAAATTTTATACTTTAAGTTTAAATTAAAGCTCCAAGGTTGTTAGTTCCTGCAGAGAATATAATATGTTTAAGTTCTTGGACTTACTGGTTGTATACTTTGCTGATTTGGAAGTAGTGATAACATCATTTTTCTTACCCCAGGAAAATTTAAAGAGTACCAGTCAGTATCCCATGCATGTTGTTTTCTTAACTGGTAACTGAATTATCTTTAATGAGTGTATTTTTGGTGTCAAAATTATAATGCTGTTATTATACCTCCAGTAAAACAGATTTTAAAATGTCTATTTTAAATTAAAAGATGTAACACTCAGTAGAGAAACTCATTCAATGGTTAAACATACCCGCTATGACATTCCATCAAATACGGTGTTTGAGGGCGGAGGACTTGGCAGGCACTGTTCCAGTAAGGACATACTGAGCTTGTCCCAGGAGCTATGCTGGGCATTCAGAACACGAAATTCCTAAGTTCAGTCCGTGTTAAAGTGCCATGGATCTGTGCTATGGGGAAGTAGAGACGATTGCTTAGTATCTGATTTGTACAAGAAGAAGACCCAAGGTTACAGGACAATGGTCTCCATCACTACTGGACTGGATTACTTATATTTGTTTCCTTGGGTGTAGACGATATCTAATCTCCTTGTCATTTCTGAGGAATAACAATAGGGACAACAGGTGACAGATTCTGGAAAATAGTTGGAATAAAGACAGCTTAAATGCTTTCTCTCTGAATCCTTTAGTATTGTATCCAGTCAAAGATAATTATTCACCGAAGCCCACAAAGCTCATGGATCTTTTGTCATATATCTGTGTATCTGCATTCTTGTATCTGTCCATTTACTGTTCGCCTGGCAGCACTTGCCTCTGGGATCAAGTGTTCAAAGAGAAAGGAAGTGGAGGATGTGAGCTGCTTATGTTCCCATCACCTTTAAAAAAAAAAATTAAAGAAAGACAAGATTACAGGGAGTAATTTTTTTTCCTTTAAAAGCCATTTTGAAAATGCTGGTGCCTGTCTGGCTACTGTGCCAGGATATTAGTGATACTTTTAGAACCACATTAAATTAAAAAATATAGTATAATACCAGGGGCTGATGGGACGTTAAGCATAAATGAAACAAAATAAAATATACTATTTCATTGATTTTCTGATTTGCACTGTGTAGAAATATGCTAGTGAATTTTTCCATTTCATCATTGCCCTTTGGTTACCTTTCCCGAAGAAGGTTTTTTACAATGCATTATCACTGGAAGAAAGGATTACTCTGTCACATGCCCTTTACCTGTTGACTTCACTAGAGTGCTATACATGACTTAGCAAATATATTTATGCGTAATTCTAATTGACTAATTATACATGTGTTCTTTGTATCATATGTTTGTAGAGATGGTTATAATAATTCCCAACTTTCTTAAGCTGTACAGACATAAAGCTCATTTTTTCATGTTTATACTTCATATGTGAATGTATATGTCTGTGTTAAAATAACATTTTCACACATTACTGGTTTCAATAGGATAAAATTTCAAGGACTATTCCCTTTAAAGCTTTTAGGTAGGAGAAGATGAGACGCTGGGAAAGGGGGAAACTTTCATCTTAACTGCAGTGTATCACACAATTAGGTACTTTATGGGGGATTTTATATCTTCAGCTAAAATAGCCAGCTTTGGACATTTCCAGAAATAGGATACTGGAGTGATGAGATCATTGGTCAGTTCAGCTATGATAATTTCTGTTTGCCTAAAGAAGGTGATGTTTGCTTGATTTAAATACATGTCAGAAAATAGAGAATGTTCTTTGTTTAGATTTCTTGAATCATATCATGTCAAAAACAGCCAGATAACAAGATGTTTATTTGTCAGAATTTTCCCTCTTGCTGTGGTACAAGATTGTTTAATGGTGTGAGAAGAGACTTGTAGTATGTTACATGGATTAAAAAAATCAGTACATAAACTAAGAGCCTCTCTTTTTCTATAAACATAGAGGAAGGTTTAATGTATATATATGCAGAGGAGGGCCTGCTTTCAAATCAGCTTTTCCATGTACTAAAGATATGACGTTTGACTCTGAGCAATTTACTAAACATCTCAGTGTCTCAATTTCCTCATTTGCAAAGCAGGGAGAGTATGAAGCTTTGCACATTAATCGTAAATGTATATAAGTAATTTAGCACAGAGACTTTTACAGAGTAAGTGTTCAGTATTGCTAATATTATACCATTGCTATTAATGAATAATATTAATGGTCTTTATCCCTGAAAATGAGATTTTTGGTGATTTATCTTTCATTATATATTTCTATCTGCATTTTCTAAATTGTCTAAAATGCCCATGAAAGAAAAACAAATATGTTGTTTAAAAGAGAAGAAAAGCTAATGCTCTGATTTACACTAGAAATCTTTTAAGCACCAATCAAATCAACTGATATCTTTTTTTATCCTTAAGATTATTTTATTATTTTATTCATTTGAAAGGCAGAGTTATGGAGAGATCAAGAGACAGTTTTTTTTTTTTTAAGATTTGTCCCTTTTATTTGAAAAACAGTTACAAAGGGAGGGAGAGGGAGGGAGGGAGGGAGGGAGGGAAGGAAGGAGAAACAGATCTGGTTCACTCCCCAAATGGCTGCAATACCTGGAGCTGGGCCAGTCCAAAATCAGGAGCCAGGAGCTTCATCCCAGTATCCCAGGTAGTTTCAGGGACCAAGGACATCCTCTGCTGCTTTCCCCAGGCATTTTAGCAGGGAGCTGGATCAGAAGTAGAACAGCTGGGACTCGAATCAGCACCCACATGGGGTATTGGCATTTCAGGCCATGGCTTAACCTGTTAAGTCACAACCCCAGCCCCCATCTGGCATCTTCTAAACAGAAACCACTGTGTATCACTCTGTTTTAATTTATTTTCTCTCTCTTAATGCGTGAAGATTTGAATGTTACTAAGTTACTAAGATCTTCATACAAAAGTAAGGTTAAGAGACAAAAATTTGAGTAGTTCTTAATACATATTAAAACTTCTATTATTTGTTATAACTTTTCTTTCTAAAGTTAATTATATTTTTGTTTTTGTTATTTAAAATAGTGAATTACAAGCAAATCTGAAAATCAAAATTATGTGCTTGGGGATAACATAATTTAGTAATTCACTGTTAATTCAAGGCATAAAAAAGGATGGAGATACATAATTGGAAAGAGAAACAAACTTGCCTATTTTCATTTCTTTTTATTAAAATTAATATATAATGTATTTAACTAAAATCCAAATCCATTCAGATTCTTTGTTAAAAGTCATATTGGTAAGAACATGCAATATGAGATGTATGTACTCTTAGAAAATTTTTAAGTGTACAATACTTAGTTGTTGAGTAAGGTACAGTGTTGTACAGGGAATCTCTAGAGCTTATTCATCTTGTTTAACTAAAATTTTATGCATATTGATCAGCAGCCTCCCATGTCTTTTTCTCCATGGGTCCTGGTAACCACCATTCCACTTTTTACTCTATGAATTTGATTAATTTAGATACACCATATTAGTGGGATTATGTAAGATTTTTCTTTCTGCAATTAGCCCATTTCACTTAGCATAATGTCTTCAGACTTCATTCATGCTGTCACATATTACAGGCCTTCTTCTTTAAGTCTGAAGAGTATTCCAGTGTATGTTTTTGCCATATTTTCTTTACCCATTCATCTGTTAGTTGCCTCCACATCTTGCCACTTGAGAATAAAACTGCAGTGAACATGGGAGGGCTAATACATCTTGGAGATCCTGATTTGTTTTGGGTGCATACCTAAAAGTGGGACCAGCATTCAAATCTTTACTAGCTTATCAAGCTTAATTTGTAAGACTGGCATTTATGTGGAAGTGCTGTACACGTGGAGTGGTCTGGCACTTTAGAGAATGAGTCACGTTACATAGGCATAGTGGAACTGCAGACCAATTTGGATTTTAGTCTTATGGATATTTCCTCTCTTCTCTCCAGTTTATTTAATTTTATTAAATTTAGTGATTTTCCCTTCATTTTAGAACTCTTCTACAAGATCTGTATATACACTGGTATGTATAGGTATACATACATATATATATATATATATATATATATACACACACACACACACATTCATGTACTGGTTAACAGTAGGGATACAATCTTCCCTTAAAGAATGGTTGAATGAATGATTGATTTGAAAGGCAGAATGTCAGAGGAAGAGGGAGAGAGAGATCTTCCATGTGCCAGGTAACTCCCCAGATATCTGCAACAACCGGGGCTGGGTCAGACGGAAGTTGGGAGCCAGGAACTACATCTGGACTCCCTCGTGTGTGCCTGGGGCCCAAGCACTTGGGTCATCATCTGCTTCCTCCCCTGTTACATTTTAGCAGGAAGCTAGATTGGAAGTGGAGTAGCCAGGACAAGAACTGGCAACTCCCATAAAGGATTTTGGCATTGCAAGTAGTGACTGAATCCCCTGCACCACAACACCGGTCACTGGGGATACATTCTGAGAAATATGTTGTTAGACAGTTTCTGTCCCTGTGTCAACACCACTGACCTAGATGGTATAGGGCACTCACTTGATGTGGGCTCCTGATACATTGAAGAGACACAAGTAAACATGAGATGTGTGCGACTGCTTTCCAACATAACATGGCATACTACTTTACAGTAAACTGGTTTTAATGAGTATGAGCTAGTTCTAAAATGATAGTGAAAAATATTGTATAGTAAATAAGTCACACAGCTGTCTAATGTAAAATGTTATGTACTGTGCATAATTGTATGTGCTGTATTTTTATAAGACTTGCAGTACAGTAGGATTGTGTATACCAGTAATATTAAGGATGGTACAACATCTATGCAGCTAGTAAGTGATAGCAGTTTTTCAGCTTCATTATAATATTTTTTTAAAGATTTATTTGTTTATTTGAAAGTCAGAGTTACACAGAGAAGGAGAGGCAGAGAGATAGAGAGAGAGAGAGAGAGAGAGAGAGGGAAAGGTCTTCCATCTGCTGGTTCACCTCCTAGTTGGCCACAATGGCCAGAGCTACACTGATCTGAAGCCAGGAGCCAGGAGCTTCCTCCGGGTGTTCCACATGAGTGCAGGGGCCCATCCCCTACAGCTTTCCCAGGCCATAGCAGAGAGTTAGATTGGAAGTGGGGTAGCCGAGACTCGAACCAGTGCCCATATGGGATGCCGGCACTGCAGGTGGCGGCTTTACCCACTACGCCACAGCACCGGCCCCCATTATAATCTTATGTAACCACTGCTGTGTGTGTACACATATGTACTTGTGTGCATTTATGTATGTATGTATGTGTGTGTCTCATAAAGAGCAGATTGGAAATTTACCCATTATCGATGTAAATTTATTCCCTATACACTCCTCTGTTGCAATTTTGCTTTCCACAGATTATTATGGAAAACACCATAGATATTTGTAACACAGATATTAAATAGTAGCTTTTAACTGTTCTTTCCCCTGGGTTTTGTGGTCAGAACTTCGGCCTCTTAGGAGCTGGATGGTTCCACCCTAGAGTTGTATCTGAGGAGACAGAGCAGAGAATAGTCACAAGGCTTTCTGGTGTCTAGTTTTGCTGAAGATTAGCTCTTCTGACTCACACTAACTTCTCAATTTCGGGAATGAAAGCTTTTATAACTGGTTTCTCACCATAAAATAGGGATGCACAATTACAGAAAAAAACAAAGGAACAAACAAAAACAAAGTTGAATGTTAACTTACCAATTAGCACTAAATATTTACGGTTAATAAAAGAGTGGGTCAATGTAATTTAAAGGCTTTATACCTGTGCATTGTCAATGGGTTTGTCAATGAAGACTGGATTGTTAATGTGAACAATGAAGACAATATAGATTTGGTATAGGGCTGGCGCCGTGGCTCACTAGGCTAATCCTCTACCTGCCGCGTTGGCACCCGGGGGTTCTAGTCTCAGTTGGGGCGCCGGATTCTGTCCTGGTTGCTCCTCTTCTAGTCCAGCTCTCTGCTGTGGCGCAGGAAGGCAGTGGAGGATGGCCCAAGTCCTCGGGCCCTGCACCCACATGGGACACCAGGAGGAAGCACCTGACTCCTGGCCTCGGATCAGTGCGGTGTGCCGGCCGTGGCGTGCCGGCTGCAACGGCCATTGTGGGGTGAACCAACAGAAAAGGAAGACCTTTCTCTCTCTCTCACTGTCCAGTCTTCCTGTCAAAAAAAAAAAAAAAGATTTGGTATAAACTTTAAAATACTTTAATGAGTTTTAAATTCCTTCTGTAAGGTGGGCTGAGCATTTTCCAGCTACTGGTGTATGGACACATAAAAATTTTGTTTTCACATTTAAGGGTTTTTTTTGTTGTTGTTTTTCTTCCTTCTTGATGTTTGGTTTTGAAGACCTGGTTCCTCCTAACAAGGCAGGCATACAGGTAACATTGAGTGACTAGATCCAAGTAGCAGAAATAATAATCTCCAACTGGCAGGAGTGGGTGAGTTCCTTGCTGGCTTTTAACCCCACAGTACATGCGATGTTATTTTAAATGTTCTTTCTGTCTGTAGTTTCTCCCTGAACAACTCACCTGCTTCTGAAAAAATTTGGAGTTCTTTTGTAAGTATATCATTTTTTGATATTCTGAAACAGTTTCTAACAGCATTTCTCAGCACAAGCAATAGCTTTCTTTTTTTAAAAAAAGATTTATTTATTTATTTATTTGAAAAGCAGAGTTACAGAGGGCAGAGGCAAAGAGAGAGAGAAGTCGTCCATCTGCTGGTTCACTCCCCAGATGACCTTAAAGGCTGAAGCTGCACCAATCCGAAGCCAAGAGCCAGGAATTTCTGTGTCTCTCATGTATTTGCAGGGGCCCAAGCATTTGGACCATATTCTACTCCTCTCATAGGCCATAGGAAAGAGTGGATTGGAAGTAGAGCAGCAGGGACTTGAACTGGTGTCCATACGGGATGCCAGCACTGCAGGCAGTGACTTTTACCTGCTACATCACAGCACAGACAGCACCGGCCGGCCCCACAATAACTTTTACAATTGCTCCAGTTTATTATCCCACTTATCTTTAGCAAGGATGAAATTAAAATAGCCATGAAGAAATGCTTAGGCTCTCTAGTCATCAGGGAATTGCAAATCAAAACCACAATGAGGTTTTACCTTACCCCGGTTAGAATGACTGTCATCCAAAAATCAAAAACAATAAGTGCTGGTGAGGATGTGAGGAGAGAGATGCCCTAATCTCTTGTTGGTGGGATTGTAAACTACAACTGTTATGGAAGACATTCTGAAAACTCCTCAGAAATCTGAAAGGGGATCTACCAGGTTACTCAGCAATCCCACTCCTGGGACTTTACCCAAATGAAATGAAATCATCACATCCAGAGAGACCTGTACCCCCATATTCGCAGTTCAGTTCACAGTAGCTAAAATATGGAATCAACCCAGATGCCCATCAATTGATGACTGGATAAAGAAAATGTATGCATACATACATACATACATACATACTATGGAATACTGTTCAGCCATAAAAAGAATGAAATTCTGTCTTTTGCAACAAAATGGGTGCAACTGGGAACCATTATGTTTAGTGAAATAAGCCAATTCAAAAAAGACAAATATATGTTTTATCTGATAATGTGACAGTTAATATAGAATACAAAAAATGTAAAGACATTTTGAAACAGACATTTTGTGATATACTTATTATTTTTAGCCTTGTTTATACTCCTGTGGTAGCATGGTCCTACTTTTTACTTGTTGAATATTATGGTTAGTGGTGAATTAAACCTGTGATTATAGAATAAAGAGGATTGAAATCATGTCTTTGCAAAAATTAAAGAAAAAAGGAAAGAAGGAGTTGGGATTGAGGGAGGAAGGATGGAAAGGAGTTTGAGGCAGGAAATTATGTTTATCATATAAATGAACCTATGAAATATATAAAATTTGTTCTTTTTATGTTAATGAAAAATAACAACATAATTTCTAGGGAATATATATTTTTGTTCCCTGTCTTTTATTTTTAATTCCACTGTCCACATTGTAAAATCATTATTTTCAAAACATCTTTTTTCAGTGAGTGACCTGGGTTATAAAAATATTATAACACGAAAAATAATATAAAATCTAATTTATATTACTTTATAGTTTTGAAAAAAATTGTTGAATATAATTCTATTTTATTTTTGCATTCTCTTTATAGTGATTGTGTTAGCCACTGAGCAGCCTTGGAGGTGGTAAATGACAAACCAATCCTAGAAACCATGGTAACTGTTAGTCAAATGATACCATATGTAATCTTGATGCTGGTTTAGTTGATAATGAAATCATAGTGGCAACTCAAAACCTAGATTAAAAATAGAATAGAGGAGAACTAGGATTGATATTTTAAGCAAATGAATGAAAACTAGTCAAAAGACTGAAATACGGGATTTTATATGTGAACAGCATTGAATTAAAAAATAATTTTAAAATGTAAAAGTCATTACTCATATATATTTAACTTGTATATTCAACAAGAAAGATATAGTATTCTGTTGGTTCAATTTTAGGAGTAAAACTAAATTTATGCCTTGGATTTGTAAGAAATCTATTTCAAATCATAGAATTATGGCTCTTGAAGTATATAAATTATACCACTTTTTATAAAAAGAAGAGTTAGGATAAAAAGATTTATACTTAAGAAACTTTGAGAGATTATTTTGCATACTCACGTAATTTCTGTAAATTAACTGAACCAAAATTGTTGAATCTTCCTGGGCTGTGTTCCCTAGTTCCTGCCTTTAATGATGGAAGAAAGGGGACAGAGAAAGTATAGGGAAGGGATAGAGAGCAGGAGAGACAGAAATCAAATCTGTGGAAATAGTTCCAAGTGCACCTCGGTGGGCCCAACAGAGCATTCAGTACAGTGTATTAACATGGACTTGAATAATTCAGACTTTCAAACCACAGCAAGAAGCTTTCCAGAGGGAGGAAAAGTCACCATAATTAAAGCTTCCCTGGCACATGGAGGCAGCTGTACCCACCGACAGGCTGAGAAAATTGGACATGGCCTAATAGCCTAGGAGAACAGGGATGGTGTGGGATAGCATTGTTTGTGAAGTGTTAGGTTTATTTTGGTGTTCTCCAATTATAAAGTCAATTCTCTGGATACCAGCTTCTTTTACATATTAATGGCCTAACCCTTGGCATATGGCAAGAATGCAGGTTTCAATTCTGAGACTACTTGAAAAAGGCACAGTGAGTTCAAAGATGCAAGGATGCCAGTGGCCACAGAACGCATTTGAGAGGTAGCCGTCAAAATAAACAAGAGGATATTTTTTTGCATTGATATTCCATTTATTTTAGAAAGAGTATTTATTCACTTAATATCTCCACATAAGGTACTTAGGAATTTCAAAATATTATATATTTTTGTGTGTATATATAAACACAAACACACATACACATGCTTTTCTGAATATGATTTTTTAAATAAAGATTATTTCCATATACACATTACTTTCCATACCAGATCTAAGCTGCTATCTCAACTCATTTCTTTAAAGTGTTCCAGAGTCCTGCTTGATTTTAATTTATCCAAATTCATTTATCCAGATTCATCAGCACCTTGTTTTTTTTTTTTTGTAAAAGGTGCTTGTTTTTCCCCTTGGGTGCACTTCCTACTTGTAATTTCCTGCAGTTCCCCAATGTCTGCAACAAGCTTGCTAATTGCCAAGCTTGTTTTCTGGGGGTTGCAGCAAAGGGCCTATCAGAAATAAGCAATTCAGTGTATTCCTGGGGGTTTTGCCAGACCAAGAAAAGCTAAAACTTACTGTGGTGTTCCCTTGGGGACTTCACACCATGCCTGGAATAAGGAAGTTGCAAAAAAGAGGTTATCTGCAGTATTTTCTGCTTCCTCTTCTTCTTGACAGCAGAGCTAAAGGCTTACCCCTCTTCCTTTGATTTCCCAGGCCCCCACTATCCCAGCATCAGTGCAATGGTGAGCTATTTTTCCAAGTGGCCACAGGAGATTGGAAGATAGAAACAGAAAGCAAGAAATCTGAAGTTTACTGCTCCAGGGAGAAAAGTTTATTGTTGTCAAGCTATTTAAAAGCTGACCAGACAACCACTAAGGCCTTTCAAAGGAATTCTTCATTACTTTTAAGACTACTTTTAAAACTTTCATGGTAAAGCTATATTACACAGGGCTATCATTCCAAGAATCAGTTGCTACATTTCAGTGGACACTGGCATACTTTGCAAAGTATGGCTCATTTTAAATCAGGTATTTAAATTAAGGGTTCATGTTACAAGTTACTATGTCAATTGGACTATTGACTAAAGATGAGTAATATAAAATGTAACGCAGATACACTGGAAGGGACCTGTGAAACTAGGATATGATATGTTATTTAGAGGAGTGCTCCACAATATCCTAGAACATATTTTCTTATTTTGCATTCCAAAATTAAATGATGTCTAAACTCTTATTTTTGTGCTGAAAATCTGCTACTGCTAGACCTCTGGGAAACTTACAAGTCTGCTATTTTTAAGAGCAGAAATGCACAGCCTCAGTGGGCACTGAGACACATTTGTACAGATTGCACTGTTAGTCTGATGAATCAAGGTTTTATGAAGTTATTATATAACAGTTTTATAATTCCTAAAGGCTCTGACTACAGCTAAAGGTGCCCACTTCGATTTCAATGCTGAATTCTGAATAAGCAGGTCAGATTATCTTCAAAGGCATACAAATTGAAATCAGATCTCTCAGGGCTCATCCAGAAGGCAAGAAATGGAGTATAATATTTATTGACATAAAAAATGTCATACTTTTGAATTTTTTGAAAATAATTGTACTGAAATAAATTTCCAATTTACCATTTACCATATGGAAGACAGGGAAATATAGTCAGGAATCATTTATTAGTCAACATTCAGAAGACCCGGTAGCATTCAACCTTCCAATCTTCCAACTTTGAGCCTAGATGTATTTATTGGATTTGAGTAACTCTCCAGGCCCAGATTCCCCTTACTAACACTGTGTCTGGTCCTCTTAGCCTGTGGCCAGAGACCTCATCTTGCCTGGTGAAAGGCTCTGTGATGCTGAGCAGGAGTCCCGTTGTGGGCTCAGCTCCCCATGCCCTCTTTAAATCTCTCTTAACTCATTTGGCTGAGAAATCTTGACCTGTATCACCATCACCTGTAACCTGGAGTGTGGTATCCCATTACCCTCAGGAACAAGTGAAGAACTCTTAACCTGGTCTAAAATGACCCTCCTACGCCGGTCTCTTCTTCTTCTTTTTTTTTTTTTTTTTTGACAGGCAGAGTGGACAGTGCGAGAGAGAGAGACAGAGAGAAAGGTCTTCCTTTGCCATTGTCTCACCCTCCAATGGCCACTGCAGCTGGCACACCACGCTGATCCGATGGCAGGAGCCAGGTGCTTCTCCTGGTCTCCCATGAGGTGCAGGGCCCAAGCACCTGGGCCATCCTCCACTGCACTCTTGGGCCACAGCAGAGAGCTGGCCTGGAAGAGGGGCAACTGGAACAGAATCCGGCGCCCCGACCGGGACTAGAACCCAGGGTGCCGGTGCTGCAGGCGGAGGATTAAGCCTATTGAGCCTCGGCGCCGGCTGGTCTCCTCTTAATTTGTGTCATGTTTCCATATTTCCTTCACACTTCATTCATCCTGCACGTCTTTCCTCTTCCCACGTTCTCCAGATTTTCTTCTTTACTTCTATCTGGATTCCTTTTCCCTAACATATTTCTCTCTGTGCCTCTTAGACACACACATGCACACACACGCACACACGCACGCACACCCCTTTTATCCTAGAAAACTCCCATGTAGGGGTCATTCTTCTAGGAAGCCCGCCTGAATTTGCCTTCCTTCCCATAACCTTACCTCATTCTACTACCATGTGTACCATGTGCTTCTGCTTTGGTCCTGTTTATCACTTTATTTAAAAATGATTTTATTTATTTATTTGAGAGAGAGAGAGTTACAGACAGAGAGGGAGAGACAGAGAGAAAGGTCTTCCATCCGCTGGTTCACTTCCAAATGGCTGCAATTGCCAGAGCAGAACCGATCTAAAGCCAGGAGCCAGGAGCTTCTTCCAGGTCTCCCACACGGGTGCAGGGGCCCAAGAGTCTGGGCCATCTTCTACTGCGTTCCCAGGTCACAGCAGAGAGCTGGATCAGAAGCGGAGCAGCTGGGATGAGAACTGGTGCCCATATGGGATGCTGGCGGTGCAAGTGGAGGATTAACCTACAGAGCTACAGCGCTGGCCCCCTGTTTATCATTTCAAATTTAAATTTCCTGCCATTTCCTCTTCCATGTGGGAACCTCTTCCAGTTACTCACTAAGCTGAGACTAGGGACCAGTATTCACCAGTGTGCCTACCACTTGCCCTATTTCTCTTAATGGAAATTTCTCAGAAAGCATTTCTTGAATGAATGAGCAAATAGTTTAGAGCCAGCTTGTACGAACTCTCCCCACTCCTGGAAGATAATCCATAACTGCCACCTCACCCAGCCACTGCCTCACTTCAAGAGACATGCCTTATTTCTGCTGTTACTCTGCCCCAACCTTTCTTGTCCTGACCGTAAAGAGGAGGTTTTCAGAAAGCAATAAAATAGAGACAGTCTTCAGGAGCTAATAGAAATGTGGAAGCTGTCCAGAACAGAGAACACTCCTATCTGGTGTTTTCATCACGTAGATCTCACTGCAATTGCAACGAAAATCTGGGACAGCTGTGTTAGACACCGCCACTGCAGTCTACGTTTAGAAACTTGTGTAACACACAAAGCACAGATTCCACCTATGTTTCCCTAAATAGAAAGAACAGGTTATTGTTAAGGTTGAAATGATTTCATTGCAGAAGCTCACAGTGCAGTTTGCTGCTCCTCTTTTCTCTTGTACCATATTAAGAACAAGTTTGGCTTATAGGGCATTTCCAGAAGTGGTGCATTCACATTTTAGTGACATTGCATATAACTTCTTTCATTGTACTTACAAATAGAAATAATTCTTGATTTCTATTCAATGCTCAGAAACACACAAGCACATACATCTAAATGTTGACATAGGTGGTGATTTTCTTGTAAAGATTATGAACTTGGAATCATTCTGAAATCCTAACATACTTAACACTGTTCCTGATTTCTCTGTCTAGCAATCAGCTAAAGAGATTATTTCTTGTCTTTAAAATTTGCCTGACATTGATTAGTAATCGGGTAATGCACTGCCTGTAAATATAACTGATGTGGTAAAGTAAGTATGGAATGAAACAAGAAGAGATTCTCCTTGTAGAGGCTCATTCTTTAGTAATCTTGGGCTTTTTCTTCGAGTGTTGACGTACCGATAAACTGATCTTGTTAGCTGCATTCTGTCATTTGCTGTAGAGAACACATTTTCATCTGGTTTTCGAAAGAAATCCTTTGAGATGTGCCTGTGTACATGAAATGTTATGCAGAGAAAAAAATATGTTCCTCTAGCCTTCATCTTTTTTAATGTAAATTCACTCAGAGGTTCTTATCACTCCCTGTTTAATCGCTACCACAACAGTGCACTTTCTCCCTCCCACCCCCTTAATCAGCCTTCAGCCTTCTCTCATGGAAACTGGTATGCAGTAATCTAAAGACAGCTGACCAACAATTAAAATCTTGGAGATTTGTTATAATGGTTTATTATCCCTCCCTTTATTGGATTTTTAAAGACTACTCAAACATCAGTACTTTTAAAATGCATAGAAAAAGGCTTCACATTCCTCCAAAATGTCTAAATTCCCGCCAACTCTCATTTTGTTTTGTTATATCTTACTATTTGGGAAGCACTTTCCTATTAACTCCAATTTTGTAAGACTGTTAAAATTGCAAGCAAAGTTGTACAGACAGTGTAACCCTTGAGACAGAGAAATTACTAAAATGATAGGAAAAAGAAAAATGCTTTCAGTTGCCTACATTCAAATTCAAGGGGAGAAGTGAACAGCAAGGATTTCTATTGATTTTGACATTTTTTCATTATAGCATGGTGTTCATTTATGGAGCTACATAAATCTTATAGGAATAATTGAAGAGCACATGGAAGCCTGCTCTTTTGCCCCTTTTGGATCTCCTCCCTCATGACTTAACTCAAATGTCAGGAAGCAGCTGTCAGTCATGGGTGGCTGTGTTTAATCATCAGTTGCTTCTCCCATTAACCTGCCCTCCCAAAGCCAATCCCAGGAGGCTTCATCAAAGGTAAGAAATGAGAGCCATGATGCTCTCATCAATGAAAATTAGGGTGACATTTTCATGTTTGGAGAAATTTAAAATATATTTTTAAAAAGTAGGATAAAAAAAACCATCTTTTGATTCCTTTGCAATGACATCTGTAGCCTGGACTAGGCAACCTTTAAAGACAGAGCATTTTTCCTCCAGAGGAAATCAAGTTATTATTCCCGAGCTTTATTATGCTCTGGAACTAACTCTTAAAAAACACTCTTGAATGATGTCTGCGTATGCTTTTCTTGAAGTCAGTGAATTTTCCACTTGTGTCCTCAAGCAGGGAGTAGGTTAGAATGCATTCCATTACCAGGCACTGTTCCCTGCTTTCCTTTGCCTGTGAAACATCTTGTGCCACAAACATCATAATGGAGGAATGAATATATCTGAATGAATTATTCAACAGTTAGAGATGATACAATTGCATCACCAAGAAAGGAAGGAAAAAATACTTAAGCTTTGAAATTTGCATTTGTATAAAGTTTTATTGTTATAATTACTGTATACTGTGTGTATAACTGCCATTGTAAGAAGCAGTGGTGTATTTCCTGTTATTAAAAGGAAAAGGAGCACAATTTATTCTTCTACTTTTCCAATCCTGCTTCTTCTTTACCCACCACTGGAAATCAATAACCTACTGAAACTGTAACATAAGAGAACCACCCTTGAATTACAGAAGTTGGAAAAAGAATTAAAAAGAAAAATATTAATTATGTATCATCTTTATTAGGGATGGACATGATTCTGCAGATATTTGAGACTGTAGGTTAAAAAACTGTGAACAGTGTGGCTTCCTTTATACCTTTTTGCTTGGTCTTTAACAAATGCAAACAAAAAGCCAAAATCTTTGTGGCTGTGGACTTTCCAGGGATGTGAAGGAAAGTCAGACTGGGAAAAGGTCACATTGATGTTCATTCTTTGCCAAATGCTCTATTTCCCTCATTGTAGATTCTTCAGTGCAGCCAGACGATCCTAATGTCTTCCAACAATATCTAAACTAAACTCATGCTGAACATCATTTTGTTTCATTATACCCTTACATAAATAGGAGGATATAAGAAAGAGCAAATGTGGATGAAGTATTTGGAAAATAGGCCTTTTTGTGCCCATTAAATTCTAGTCTTACCTGCAGAAATTATCATACTTTATGAAATACGAGCTAAAAAAAAAGAAGAAACTTGGAAATGCAGTATTATCAGTATTATCACCAAAACCTGAGGTTTTTTTTTTTTTTGCCTCTTCTCTATTTTTTTTAAATATTTACTTTATTTATTTGGAAGACAGTTACAGAGAGAGTTAGAGACAGAGAGAGGTCTTCCACCCGCTGGTTCATTCCCCAGATGGCTGCAACAACCAGAGCTGTGCCAATCCGAAACCAGAAGCCAGGAGCTTCTTCTGCGTCTCCCACATGGGTGCAGGGGCCTAAGGACTTGGGCCATCTTCTACTGCTTTCCCAGGCCATAACAGAGAGCTGGATCGGAAGTGGAGCAGCCAGGTCTCGAATCGGCGCCCATATGGGATGGCGATGCTTCAGGCTGGGGCATTAACCCACTGTGCCACAGCACTGGCACCTCTTCTCTATTCTTACAGATTTCGGAGATTTAACTGTGGTAGATCATGAGATAATTTACTTAACTGGAATTTGTACTAGTACAGAAAGACTTACTTTTGCTCTTTTGTGGATGGTCAGAAGAGTACCCTTATTGTTTATAAAAGCATGACGATGATAATACTGAATATTCTCTCCCAGTGTCAGTATTTAAATCTGAAGATTCATTCCACCAATAAATATGTACAGAACATTCTATGAATATGGCATTTATAGAAGGGAATTCAGTATTGGTCTGTTTTGTACAACATTTGCACTGTAGGGTTGCCAAGGAAATGAGGACTTTTAGATGTTTACTGGTACTTAGACCAATGACCGCTGAGCAAGGGGCATAGAAACAAGAAAGATGCCCAATGTGAGTTTCCACTGAGATTGAAAACTGATGCCTAGCTGAAAACCACAAGACTGTTCCCTGGCATAGGAGTCAAACTATAGTCTGTGGGCCAAAGACCTGCCCCTGAGTTTTTGTACCACCCAGGACTAAGGATGGTTTTTATACTGCTAGGTGGCTTGAAGAAAGACATGAAAGGGAAGAGCATATTGTGAAATGTAAAAGCTATATTAAATTCAGATTTCAGTAGCCATAAGTAAAATTTTATCAGGACACAGCCACACTTACATGTTTATAAATTGTGCATGGCTGGTTTCATGCTATAGTGGTAGAACTAAGTAATTGCTAGAATCCAAAAAGTGAAAATAACCCTAAAATATTTACTTTTTGGGCTTTTACAGGAAAAGGTTTATTGATTTATATCCTGTGATACAGGAAATCCTAGTTCTGCTTTGGTTTGTGGCCACTTGGTCATCATGTGCTTCCCGACACATATGCTCACTAAATCCTACGTGCAATTCATTTAGGTCATGCTTTGCATAGCTCTCTAAATGTATCAACAGATAAAATATTTTCAAAAGGGTACTAAATAAAGCTTAATAATATTATATAAACCATATTGTAGAAGGCTTGGCACAAAGAGACAATGTTACTAGGGCTGTTATTATTTGGAAAATCATGTTTATTGGTTTACTAAAGATATTATGACCTTAGTATGTATAATTGTATAGTCAGGAAACTCTGGAGTGCTAAGGAACATCAAGGTGATTCTGATATATCCCCAGACTTCAAAGTGCTTATTCTCTAAAACAGACCCAAATAATAAATATTAAACATAAAGTAGAATGTTGAGTCATAAAGAGTTGCATAAAGTATTGCATGACTTATAAAGCAAGCAAGGAGGATAGGTGAAGTCAGAAAAAGGCTTTGCAAGAGAGAATATTTGAGCTAACCTTGTCCTTTATCTTTCTGTGACCTCTCAAGGCCACAGTCTAAGCCTTCTCATTAACAATAAGTGCATCCCCCTTTTAATCCCATTTTCAAATATTAAACTTCTAAATGCCACTTGTCTTTCCATGTAGCTCCCTTCATTACTCTTATTTCCAGCGTTTCACAAGGATCTCTGATCCATCCATCCCACTGTCCCTCCCTCTTCTGATACCTTTACTTCCCCTCCACCTGCTTAGGTGTTTATAACCTTAGCTCTATCAGTAACTAAATTCTGCTTTCTCTCTATGCTGTGCCTGCTTCTCTCAGCCTCACATTTCTAGAGAAAAATGCACATCTGTGCTTCTCACTTTGGATTCATGATCACTGACCTCAAAGGGTACTTCGTACTGCCCATCAGCTGTGTCATATCTGCTTCATCTATCATCACCTTCTCTCCTGAAACCACAACTTATTCTCTGTGTGGTCTCACATAGGGGGTTTCCTTCTTATTTTGTTAAACACAGGAGCAGTCACAAGAGAAATCACAGAGTCCACCAACAGAACCATGTGCCACCCCCAGCGTTTGTATCCTCATTTACTATCTTCCCTGAAATACTCTGAAAGAATCACTCATTCTCTTACCTCGGGCCTTTTGCTCCCCAGATTCCATTCGTTTGTACTCGCTTGTGAGCACTGCTTCATCAATTCTCCCTTCTTTTTTCTGCATCATCAAAATGTCTTTCTCTACCACACCATTCCCACAGCATGTGAACACACAAGAGTTTCTTCCGTCTTTGTTTTATCTTTGCCTGCCTTTCCCCTTTACCTGCAACCCAATTTTTTTGTCCCATGTTATAGTAGAACTTCTCTAAACACTCACTAAGACTCCCCCATCTTGGACACCCTCCAGCCACTCTTTCACCCCACCTTATGAGGCTCTTTGCAGGTCATCTATATTTCCACACACAGTGGTCAGTTCTCATTCCTCGTGCAACTCATCCTATTCATGTTTGACACAGACATTTGCTTCAGCTTTTTTTTTTTTTTAATCCAGTACTGATTCTTTGTACTTGGGCCTCAGTAGACCATACTCCTCTAGTTTTCCCCCTTCCTCACTGGCTATGCCTTTGCAGTTATCATATTTATTTCTCCTCACGTCTCTAACCACTAAATTTTGAGTGTCGTAAGGTTTAGACCTTGAATCTCTTTTCTGTTCACATTTGATGATTTAATTAGCCTTATATCCCATCAGTAGGTTGATAATTGTTACCTGAACTTTACCCTGCCAGTGTAGACATAGATTTAACACATAACATCCACAGAGATTGTAATAGCCAATATAAGTTAAACATACAAATGAATCCTAATTTTTCAGTTGATTTTCTTTCACTGCTTTTTCCCATCTTAGCAGATAGCTGTGTTATCCCAGGCCAGAGAGTGTATCTTCTCGTACTGCACATTTAACCTGTTGGCCCCATGTTTGAAATACATCTGATCATTTCCTACCTTTTCCATCATTATTACCCTCGATTTTGCCACAGTATAATCTCAACCACATTATTTCAGTCCTTTCTGTTTCCTTTCTCTGACCTTATTCTCCGCGTGTTAATTTTCAACACAAATAGCTAGAATGGTCCTTTTAAAACTTAAATTTATGTCACCTTTCAGAGTCTTGCCATGGGGATGGGTTTTGTAGTGCAGAGGGTTAATTCTCTGCTATTTGCAATGCTGTCACTACCTGTTCCAGTTCTGACTGCTTCGTTTCCGATCCTGCTTCTTGATAATGTGTCTAGGAAGGCAGCAGAAGATGACCCAAGTTCTTGGGCCACTGTCACTTATGTGGGAGACCCAGATGGAATTCCTAGTTCCTGGCTTCTGCCTGACCCAGCCCTGACTGCTCCAGCCATTGGTAAATGAACCAGTGGATGGAAGATTTCTCTCTATATTGGTCCTTCTTTGTCTGTCACTCTGCCTTTAAAGAACTAGCTAACTAACTAAATGAATGAATGAATTAATAAATTAATCTTAAGACCCTCCAATGGCTAGCCATTGTGCTCAGAGTAAAAGTCAAATATGTTATTTCTACAAGGCTGCTCCCACTTCTTGCCTCACTGAGTGTCCATGGGGCTAGCACTGTGGCATAGCAGGTTAAATTGCCACCTTCATGCTGGCATCCCATATGGGCACCAGTTCAAGTCCTAGCTGCTCTACTTCCAAGCTACCTCCCTGCTAATGTGCCTGGAAAAGCAGCAGAAATGGCCCAAGTACTTGGGCCCCTGTCAACCACATGGGAGACCCAGAAGATGCTCCTGGCTTCTGGCTTTAGCCTGGCTCAGCCCTGGCTGTTGTAGCCATTTGGGGAGTAAACCAGCGTATGGAAGATCTCACTCTCTCCTTTCTCTTCCCCCCACCATTCCACCTCTATCTTTGAAATAAATAAATATTTAAGAAAAACAAAAATTTATTTACTAGTTTATTTGAAAGATACACTGACAGGGAGCAAAGGAGGGAGAGAGGGAAAGAAAGAGAGGGAGAGAAATAGAGGGAGAGAGAGAGATAGAAAGAGATCTTCACGTCTGCTTTTTCACTCCCTAAATGCCTGCAACAGCCAGGGGAGGGCCAGTCCTCATACAGGAGCCAGGAACCTAATCCAGGGCTCTCATGCGGGTAGCAGTATATCAGTACTTGGGCCATGATCCAATGCCTGCTAGGTGCATTAGCAGTAAGCTGAGTTGGCTTCACAGAGTAGCCAGGACTGCAAAAAGGCACTTGATATGGGATGTGGGCATCCCAAGTGGCCATCCCATCCCCCAGTTTATTTTCAGAAGCCCTAAAAATTATAAAAGGGAAATATGAATGACAAGCACTATTAAGAAGAGAGAAAAGAAGAACAGGTATGATGAGATGGCAAAATCAGGCTTCCAGAAACAATATATGAGAGAATGAGCAGGTTAGTAAGCAAAGGCAACTGGGAGCAGGGTTTCAAATACTAGAACGAGGAGATTTCTAACAGTAAGACCTGTCCAAGTGGATTTCTTCATACCATTACCTAAGAGAAATATTAATATTCAAACAGGTAGACATCATGTCTTTGTGATGCACGAGAAGAAATGTCTATCATGAATGATGTTGAGTGAAAGCCTCTTGGATCCCCTTCTGACTCTGCAGACATATGATAAACTGTTACAATATGTCTACTTGGAGTTGTTTTTTCTTTAAAGAAAGGATCTCAACCAAAATATGTTGATGTATATTTTTTTCTAATGTCAACTTTCCTTTGTTAATCCTTTGCAACCAATTCTTGATAATTTAATTTAAATGTCATCTTTATTGCTGACTCATTTTTTTCTGTAATGAGCAAAAGATTTTTGACTGTATCCAATGATAAAAATTCTGTGATAGAATCAAACCTAAAATTTTAGAGCTGGAGCAAGCCTTAAAAATATCACAGACTTCAGCATTTGGTAGGAAGAAAAACTGAGACTGAGAAAAACTGAATCACCCAAGTCCACACTGCAATGAACTTCTTGGACCCCGTTCCAGAGCTGTCTCTATTGTACATGGTGCCGGCAGCCCATTTAAGTCAATTTAATGAAACTTTCTCTGCAATGTCTTTATTTCAAACATGTAATTTACTTCAGTACTTTAGGATGATCATGATGACCAGGAGCATACATCAGATTACACCAAAATAAAATTTTATAATGTAGTCCAAAATGCAATTTACGTATTTTAGCAATCTTCTCTTACACAAAGTCTAAAGCTTTCTAAATGGACTTTTTAAGAAGAAAGTTTCTTCTTACATTTTCACTGAAATAGAAATCAGTAGACTCATAATGCTTTCAAATAATGGTGCGGATGGAATGTTTTCATTTGTAAGAGACTAATTAAATTACTGATTTTATCATTACAACTTGGCTTATATTAGCAAAATTGGCAAAGTCTGCCTCATTAAGCTGCATTTGAGAAGGGCATCTTCTTTGTTTCTGGTTTACTAACTCAGCATACAAGAATTCTCAGCATCATGTCAACTTTTCCTGACATCTTCCACAGACCACTCTGGTGCCAGACGGCTGTGGTGCCACCGCAGCTAATCTGATTAAGACTCAAAAGCTAAATAGTATCTGGTTGTGCTAGATCAATACTAGAACTGGAAGGATCAATTTGAGCTTGAGCCCAGTGTTTTCTACTTTCATCGACTGACCATGGACAGAAGAGGGCCAAAAGTGACTGATGTCTGGGCAAATATTAAATCCATTATCAAGACAGTGAAAGCATATGTGACAATGTGTGATTGGACTATATGATCTCTGAGGCTCTTTCAGACTAAAATTATATTAATGAACCTACAGCAGCCCTAGGGTATGCTGATAACCAGAAATTATATGAGCAGCCACCAAACATGCATAGCTAAGTGGACCTTCATGTATTTCATTATTGTTTAATCTGCTGCTTTCTAAGGTCTCCACCCTTGCTCCAATCACTGTGGAAAAGTATGTATATTGGGAATCAGCTAAGGATGTCATATGGTAGAACTGAAGGGCACTATGGCCATTTATTTCTAAATCCAATGAGTGTCCTGGTTCTTCAAATTTTGTGGGTAAATCCATTAGGAATGTGATAAAAATTATAAACTATTCCTTCACAGAAAATTGCATAACCATCAGATTTTGCTTTAATTTTGGTGTGTTCATGAATCCTTCCAGAAATACCTATGTCCCTTTTATAGGGGTCTGGCCTCTTTCAGGGTCACACCACCAAGCTTTGTTCCATACTTCTGTGAGATATTAGATAAGATGGGTTATCACAGTGAGTCTGTTTTCTTTCCCTTAACATAAGAGGGTAATTATTTCTTCATAAGGTTATGGAGTAATATGAAATAATATGTATGCATTGCCTGATCTCATATTTGACACGTAGTAGGTATCTAGCAAGTCTATTTCCTACTACCTTTTGAAAATGAGACTACTATATATTTTAGGTAACATTTTGGAAAGCAACCCATGACACTTTAGAATCATAAAATGTTAAATGCTGAAGCATATCAGTCTAGTAGCCCATCAAGTTTTTAGCCCTGAGATCAATACGCAATTTGAGTTGCAGGAGATCTGGCATGAGGCCTGGACAGCATCTTCCTAATCTCACCACCTCCTCTTTGGCATAATAGGCCACCCTCTGTGGTCAGGTCTGTCTCCAAGCTGTGGCGCCACCCAGACCAGGTACTGCCTCAAGCACCAGCCTTTTCTCTCACTGTGTCCCTTCTATCCAAGTACTAACGAGGCCTAACCTTGCTTAGCTTCCAAGATCAGAGGAGATCAGGCACGTTTAGGGTGGTATGGCCAAAGGCATGCTCTCTCTCTGTCATCAAAACACATATAGCCTTGTCTCTGTTCCTCAGTGCCTTACTCTGTCCTTAGCTACTTTCATTTAAGGTATTAGCAGTAAATAATAAAACACTCTTCACTATATTTCCAGCTTTTTAACTGCTACCCTCAGTACTTGTTACCCAAGGAAATGACTAACTGCAGAAAAGGGCCCCATCATCCATCTCTGAATGCTTTGTCAAGTAACTAGCTGTGAGTAATTTTTGGTTTTTACTTTGGGAAAGTGAGGATGGAAATTGATCAGAGAAGGGATCATACTATATCAGACTTGTTTATTCTTGATTTTGTATGAAAAAAACTTTAAAATAAAACCAGTTAAAAGTATTGTTTATTAAAAATACTAGGTAAGTGCTTAGGGAATGTATATTGTTTCTTTCCTTCCTGTTTATTTTTTGTACCTCTAAGTCATGAAGAAGAGCAGCAGTTGTAGAGAGAAACTGTGCCAGATCTAAGTGGGCTTCCCTTTTATCTTTTTTTCTAGTACTTCTTACTCCAAGACTAAGTGTATGCTCCATGCCAAATCCCCCCTGAGACACTTGACTGAATCCCCACACATGATGCATTCATCTTGAATTTTTGGGAAGGGATAGCTTCACACACGGTGACATTGAAGGCTACTCGAGTGCCTGAGCCACAGAGAAATGAGGTTATTGGTTCAAAAGACCAGGAAAAGGAGGTTCCTTGGCTTAACCATAGTGACTGTGGTTGAGGAGAGTGGCCATTTATAATTGACTATCTGGCTGAGAGCTTGGGACATGCATATGCCACAGAACTTAATCTTGTATGTCTGAACACAGGAAGAGATGATAGGTTTTGTAAATGGAAACCTTTCTGTTTATTAAATAGATCCATAGATACTGGTTTCATGGTAACTAGAAAAAGGAATGTGGTAACAATTTTTGCCAGGAAAGCTGTCCAAGAAAGACAAATTTTTCAGAAACTAGCAACCTGGATCTCATAAAATGGTGTACTGACACAGATACTGTATGAAAAAAATTGCTTGATCTGCATGGTCTCCGGCCCCCAAGGACCTCACTTCTGGGCCCTCTGGAATGCTATGGACCAAAGGCATCCTGGTCTAACATTTGGCTTCTGGAGCTGGTTTCCTGTACACAAGAAGCTATTCATTTGCCCGAACCCAGTGCTGCAGCCCGAGAAGCTGGAGTCATGTCGGCTACCCTGGTTCTGGGAAGGGAGCCTGTACTTCTTCTCTGCATCTGAATCTTTGCTCCACCTCTGGGCCTGTGGTGCATTCAAGACACCCTGTTCTTAATATCCTGTACAGTGGTTGGAGAGGGTAGATACATCCTACTTCTAGCTGTACATTAGGCTTTTCTGTTGGTGCTTCTTGTACTGTGCAAGTATAAACATTCCACCTAAAGATTTTAACCTTTTTAGCAAAGATAACATATAATGTTAAGATATTAAAAAAAGCAGATTGATCCCCTTTGGATGCAGTACATTTTATTATTGAGATTGTTTTTAAAATCATATTCATTTTTTCACTTCCATTCTTATCAATTTTAAATTATCCACCAGTAAATCCTTAATCATTTGAATTTTTTTTCATGCTTCTTGGTAGACCAGCTCATTCTATGTCACACTGGCCATTTCTGTTAAGACACAAGTAGCTGTCTGGCGTCTCGGTTCACTAGGCTAATCCTCCGCCCGCAGCACCGTAACCCCGGGTTCTAGTCCCGGTCGGGGCGCCTGATTCTGTCCCGGTTGCTCCTCTTCCAGTCCAGCTCTCTGCGGTGGCCCAGGAGTGCAGTGGAGGATGGCCTGGGTCCTTGGGCCCTGCACCCACATGGGAGACCAGGAGGAAACACCTGGCTCCTGGCTTTGGATCAGCGTAGCACGCCGGCCGCAACACACCAGCTGTTGTGGCCACTTGGGGGGGGGGTGGTGAATCAACAGAAAAAGGAAGACCTTTTTCTCTATCTCTCTCTTTCTCTCACTATCTTACTCTGCCTGTCCAAAAAAAAAAAAAAAAAGACACAAGTAGTTGTGTTTTGGGCAAAAGCTAGCATTTTTTGGTGAACAGACAAGACAATGAAGATGCAATAAAATGTGAGACCAACTGTTCTCTGTAGACATGAGACTAGTAGGTGCCCAAAACTACATCTAGTAGGCAATTTGATTCCATATAAAATTGAAGCTGGATATCCCACAAGTAATTTAGACTCTGAACTAATAAATTGAGTATGGAGTATGAATCAGAAGCTTAGCTTGACCTGCCACTTGAGGAATTTCAAGTACAGGTGTTTTGTATAATCTTTCCATTTTAATCAACAAAACTTTGTCACCTATCACAAGGTACTTGGTATTATGTCTCTGGTGTAGAAAAATACACAAATACTGGCAAACCTGCAAGATAAGTATTAATATTATTTCTGTTCTCCATAATTTGATGCATTTCTGAGAATTTTTGGAAAAAAACTTACACAATACTTTTTAAAATGAAAAATAACAATCAAAAATTGTGTCTTTTTGTTTCTCTCATGAACAGGCCATATATATATGTATATATAGTCTATCTAGAGAGAGTTATAGCTGGTGCCACTGTACGTAACAATTTAGATTAGAAAATAGGGAAAATTTGACTGCGTTTGTTCTTTTTTTTAAAAAAGATTTGTTTATTTTATTTGAAAGACAGAGTTACAGAGAGGCTGAGAGAGAGAGAGAGGTCTTCTATCCTCTGGTTCACTCCTCAGATAGCCACAATGGCCAGAGCTGTGCCAATCCAAAGCCAGGAGCCAGGAGCCAGGAGCCAGGAACCAGGAGCTTCTTCTGGGTCTCTCATGCGGGTGCAGGGGTCCCAGGACTTCTGCTGCCTTCCCAGGCCATAGAAGAGAGCTAGATCAGAAGTGGAGCAGCCGCGACTCGAACCAGAGCCCATATGGGATGGCAGCACTGCAGGCAGTGGCTTTACCCACTACACCACTGTGCTGGCCCCTGCATTTGTTCTTGAAAGCTAACTTCTTCTTTTTTTAACTTCTTAAAATTTATAAGTTCAATTTTTTGCTAACTTTTCCCTAATTGTTAAACCTTACCTCTGAAGTCAAGTTTTTTTTCCTGTATGAAAATTTGGGGCATAATAATAAGCCTGGAAAAAAGTGTTTAGGCAAGTAAGCTAATTATTGCTTGAGAAATACACTTGCTTTTCCACAGGTAGCTCTGAACACACCCTTGAATTGGTTTCCTGCCTGTGAGGCAAACATTCTGAAACCCAGAGCAAAGCCCAGATTCTCAAGAGTAAATTCTAGAAACTTTCTAGTGAACTTTAGAAGCTAACAGATGATAATTCTCATTTTAAATATGTTATTAATATCAGGATAATAGCAATCAATGGTCCTTCTATTCATTAGTCCCAAAATGATCTTGAGATGATTAGTGCTATTACATTTTCCTACACAGCTCTCTTTTCAGTTCTCTGTGACAAAGTGACCCCTATCTTTACTTCCAACTATCACATCCTAAACATATTTATCAACTTCATCTAAATGGGCAACCTTGATTCTTTCTTAAACATTAAAAAAGAAAAAAAAAACTCCTTTGTCTTCAATCCTTTGCTTTCTAATAACTCCTTTAAATTAGCAACCAAATACGGCTAAGCCTTGTGAGTGAATGAAGGAGGATATCATTATGGATTCTGGGTATACATCTCGTAGTTGACGATGTCATCAATAGAGAGGATAGAGGACATGAAGCAAATCTTAACACAGAGAATATGATGAGCTCACGTGGGATCCTTGAGTTTTAGGTTTCTATGGACATTTGGGTGAAGGTATCTGTCAGGCTTTTGGATACAATGCTTTCTCACCAAGGTGGCAACTAGATTTTAATGTGGATACCCTTGACATAAGTGTTGGTTTACCCATAAGACCTAGGAAAAACCTGTAAAATGAAAAGAAAAATTAACTAGCAATATAGTCCTTGAAGACACCAAGAATAGGTGGAAGAGATTCTTCCAAATGCAGTAAGTAGATACACTCAGAAAGGAAATGAGAGACCAGGAAAGAAATTTATCATGGAAGTGAAGGAGTAATGCAAATAACTGGTCAGTTGTATCAACTGTATCTACTAGGATGAGATTTGGCAGGTAGTTCATTTATGACCTTGGCTGGAGTTTTCCGTGTGTGTCAGTCCTTTTGCTAGAACCCATTGCTTTCTGCTTCCTTAAAAAAAAAAAAAAAAAAACCACTTTCTGGTTTTTCCCTTTCTTCGCCTGTAACTCAAGTCTCTTATATTGGATTATTTCCATCAAAGTGAGATAGTATCTACAGACTTGACCCAAACTCTCCCTCTAGCAGCTACCTGATATCTCTACTCTGTTACAGCCAAGCTGCTGGAAAAAAGTGTGTATGCTCTCTCTGCCACTTTGAATCTAGTTCACTTACTAACCTGTACCATGACCTCCCCTACATTTTTTTTTTTTATATAATGCTTTTATTTAAAGAATATAAATTTCCAAAATACAGCTTATAGATTACAATGGCTTCCCCCCCATAACTTCCCCCCCACCCGCAACCCTCCCCTTTCCCACTCCCTCTCCCCTTGCTTCACATCAAGATCATTTTCAATTCTCTTTATATACAGAGGATCAGTTTACTATATATTAAGTAAAGATTTCAACAGTTTGCCCTCACATAGCAACACAAAGTGAAAAATACTGTTGGAGTACTAGTTATAGTATTAATTCACAATGTATAGCACATTAAGGACAGAGATCCTACATGATATATTTTTTTAAAAAATTGATTAATTTTCTAGGCAATTTCCAATTTAACACCAAGATTTTTTTTCATTTTTAATTATCTATATACAGAAGATAGATTCAGTATATACTAAGTAAAGATTTCATCAGTTTGCACCCACACAGAAACACAAAGTGTAAAATACTGTTTCAGTGCTAGTTATAGCATTACTTCACATTGGACAACACATTAAGGACAGATCCCACATGAGACGTAAGTACACAGTGACTCCTGAAGTTGATTTAACAATTTGACACTCTTGTTTATGGCATCAGTAATCTCCCTAGGCTCTAGTCATGAGTTGCCAAGGCTATGGAAGCCTTTACCTCCCCTACATTTTTAACAATGACCTCAGGAGGCCAAATCAAACAGATAATTTTTAGACATTTCAGCAGAATTATACAACATTAGCCAACCTATCCTGACACATTATTCTGTACTGTTGTGACACAGTATTCTCTTGGCATCCTTCCTGTTTTAGCAACAGTTCTTGTTTTTTGTCCTTTTCTGACTTATATTCTCTGCTCAACTTCTAACTATTACAGTTTTTGTCCTGGACACTCCTTTCCTTGCTTTCCAGACTCTCCTCATCAGTGATCACATTTGTTACTGAACTTTAAATATCTCCCATTGACTGCAACTCTTAGGTTTCCATTGCTAGCCTGAGCTTTTCATTTGATATCCACATCCCTATTTGAGTTTGAGAAACTTTTATAGATCTGAATTTTAAGAAGAAACAAAATAAGAAACTGAGAGGACAGGAGAAGATGAAAATGGTCAATAAGCACATGAACAAATATTCATTACTGATAGTCAAAAATCAAATTAAAGCTAATTTCATTGAGCAAGAGGAAGTTGAATTGTACTTGTTATAATGAGTAATATGAAATTAATTAATATCTTCATATAGCATTGGGGGTATAATTGGTATATTTAGAAGCATTATTTGTACATATATATCCAAAAAAGATTGCATGCTCTTTGACATTACTGCTTCCAGAAATGTATCTTGAAATAATTCTATAAATGGATCATATGCAGAACATTTTTTCATCAGGTAGCTTATTGAGCAAAAGTCTGGAAGCAATTTAACTGTCAATCAATAAAGAATGAGTTAAATAAATTATGTATTACCTGTATATGGGATATCATGCATACAATAATGTGACTCTTACTTATTTTTAGAAATAAAAGCAATACCGTAATCAGCATAAAAAAGCAATTTTCGGGGCCAGCACTGTGGCATGGTAGGTTGAGCCTCCGCCTGCCATGCCAGCATCCCATAGGGGCCCTGATTTGAGTCCCGGCCACTCCACTTCTGATCCAGCTTTCAGCTAATGCCTGCCTGGGAAAGCAGCAGAGAATGGTTTAAGTGCTTGGACCCCTACATCTAAATGGGAGACCCGGAAGAAGCTCCTGACTTTGGATTGGGCCAGCTCCTGCTTTTGCAGCCATTTGGGGAGTGATAAGCAGGTGGAAGAACTTCTGTCTTTCCCTGTCTCTCTCTGTGTAACTCTGCCTCTCAAATAAACAAATGAATCTTAAAAATAAAAACCAATTTTGAGATAAAGTTTATTTTGTGATCCTATTTTAAAGTGTTTGTTTGGATAAACCTAGAAAAGAGTCTGCAAAAAGGAGACAAAGTTGAGAATGAGTCTTTTTTGGTGATGCTCTTGTAAGGGCTATCAATGTTTTTTATACTTTATGCATTTCACATTCTTTCCCTGTTATCATGTAATTAGCTTTTACTCCCTTAATTATAAAAAGCTGTCGCCTTGCAAATGAATATGGGTGTTACTTTTCAGTTCTTAATCACTGATTGACACTTGAGGACTATGGCTGGGGACAGGAGGTAATCTCTCTCATGAACTTTTTCTCTATGACCAGTTTCAAAGGAAACTCATGATACTGTGTCACCCACTCCTAGGTCTTTCCTAAGAGTGGGTGGTGGGTGCTGCTGCTGACTATGGTCTGTAATGGTGCTTTTGGCCCTTCTTAACATTATTTCACTTGAAGACTGGTTATCAGCAAGCTTTTGTTTCAGTTTTTCGATTAGAAATCAGTGACAGAAACTTTAAAGGAAATGAGCTTCCTTCCACCTAAAACAAGATTGGCAAAAAGCTACCTGAAAATAACGAATTTCAAGGCTTTGGAGATTAGGAGATACGTTAGAAGTTCAAACAGCTTTTTTCTTATCTGCAGAATTGGATAATTTGTTTCTTAACTAGCAAAAAAGAGTTTATCTTTGAACTTGATTTAAGAAAAAAGATATTATGTAAGAGTCCAAAGCATAAGGAGAATTTTTTTCCAAGTTCTTTTTTCTGCTTTTGAATATTAAGATGTTAAGGTGGGTGTTACAGTTTTCCTGAATGAAAAGAAATCCCTTCGTGGTTACCATATGAAATCAGAGATTGACCCCCTAAAATTTATACAAAAATGTGGCCCTTTAAAGTTTCCCAGAAGTGCCATCTTGGGTGCCACATATGCTACGGGAATTTGGGGTGCCATGCGATAGCACCATATGCTTATTAATAAATCCCCAATATTAATAAGCCCAAGAAGGTTCTTGCCTAATATTTAGAGAATTCTAAATACCGGCACAGATAAATGAGGCAGCATGGTACATTTTAAGCCTTTATTTAGTGTGAAAGGTGCATAAGAGAGTGAGAGCTTTATTTAAGAGAGAGAGGTAAATGTGGGTTCATACTGAGTACCAGGAACCAGCCACATGGAGGAGCATCTAGGCCAGGAAGCCTAGGGCAGGTAGCCTGAAGGCCACAAGCCCGGGTGGCGCAGGGCTACAGCAAGCCCCCTCGTGGCAAGAGGCCAAGGAAGAAGGGAAGGGCAGGACATACTATGTCCCAGGCTTTTAACCCACTTCCAAAGGGGAGTGGTTAACTAACCTGATTGGCTGGTGGACACCCAGGTGTGTCCAGGTAGGGGCATGAGGTCACACAGAGGCATGACGAAGGCGTGGTCTTCCAGCTCACAAATCTAATCCATTTTAACCTGTATGTCTGCCTACTTCAGAAAAGCAAATAGGTTAATAAAGATGTTAAAGATTTTACTAACAAAATTATCAGAAAAAATTTAATTTAGTTAATTATTAAATACCTAATAAACAAAACAATTGGCTTAATATGTTATAAAAATCTTAGTGAACTACAGTCCAACAGAGATACCAATGGGTATCTCTACTATTCTCTACTCCTTATTTCCTGACATACCTTGGCAGTAATTAAAAGAAAGCAAACTTAAATAAGGCATTAACTGGAAACAACAGCATCCCTATATCTCTATGTATTCACTCAATTTTCTACACTGTCTACATTTTCAGGCACATTACTAATAATATTCTGGTTATATTCATAGCAGAAGATAAAGTCTTCAGTTATCAAAGAGAGATTGGTTTATTGTCAGTCTGTTTCCAATGGAGAAAATGCTTCTGGATAACATTTCTCCAACAGATACTTTAATTAAACAAAAAGAGATACCTGAATCACTATCAGTTAACTATCAGTTAACTTTAAAATATAATTCATAGCCTCTAATGCATTCCAAATAATTGAGAGTTTAAGTTCTTTTGACTTTTACCTTCATTGTTAAACATCGCTGTTTTGTTCATTAATTTATTTTAAAGGTTATATTAATATTAATGATATATACTATATATAATAAATATAGATAATATATGTAAAATATACTTGCAATACACTAAAACCATTCCATTTCATTTTTAAAATGAGAGGGTATTGCTATAACTTAATCAAGTTATGTGTTATGAGACAGATTTAAAAAATATTCTAATAGTCTTATTCAGAGTTAGGAGACAGAGTGCAGGTTTTAAAGCAGAATTTCACAGTTTGATTTGAATATCACATCTCATGCAGTCTAATTATTCAGAGAAATAATCTAAAAAACAAGATGACACAAAACAGAAAAATGTCAGTGCTGTGCCTTATTACATGAGTCAATAAGGCATGAAATCCAATTAATGGAATTTCATTGAAAGCAGTACTCACTTTCTGGTATTAGTGGAGAAATTGTTGAGAAGAGAGGATCCAGTAGATACTAAGTTCCGTGAGAAGAGCAACTGATTTCCTCGTTTCCGTGTTGTATAGCAGGCCCTTCATATCTGTGTATTGAAGTCATCAATTTGAAGGAAATGGTGTCCTGGCAGGATTTTAACATAGAGCCACTCTGGGAATGGGAGAGGTAGGCTTCATCCCACTTAAGAGTTCCAAAAGGCAAAAATAGAAAAATGCTTATCTAATGTAAACATATCCATCAGTAGCCAAGGATTTGTATTCATGATTTAGCAGTAGAATATACTGTAAGTACATTTGGGACCAATATTTACTGCTAGGTAAATCATAATTGTGTTTCTTCCATGTTGTATTCAAAGTATAAAAATTATCAAAACTTACTTCTGTCTTCCTGGAAAATTAATATAAAGGTCAACTCTAGTCCTGTTCCTATTGACTGACCATAGCCATTCTCTTTAATACTCAGACCATACTTAGAACATCTACATCACCAAGGGTATACTCATCCAGCTTCTCTCTCATTCATCTAAAGTCACTTTCTTGCCTGCTCCTTAAGATAACTCAGTTTCCTACTCACAGTTCAGCCCTTTTCTTGTGTATTGTAACCAGTCCCTCAGCATGCCATGACACTGGCTCATTAGTTCCTTCCCCATAGCTGTTCTTTCTCAACAATTTTCTTTCTCTTACTCAAAAACCAAAGTTTTCTAAGCCTAAAGGGTAGCTTTTCCTCAAACCTGCTTGGCTGTCACTTCCCTGTCTTTCTCATCCCCTTTACTACCAGAATTTTTAATTTTTATTATTTTTAATTTAAATTTTAATTACTTTTGAACAGATTAATTATAGTTCATAGATGGAATAGCTATTCCCTCTCTTCTTCCCATCTTCCTTCCATCTCCCTTTGTCTTTTTTTTTCTAGTTTTTGAAATAACATATTTTAAATTTACATTACAGTAAAAAGACTTCATCAAGTAAGAAGTTTAAAAGCAAAGAGCAGGGGCCGGCGCCATGGCTCACTTGGTTAATCCTCCACCTGCAGTGCTAGCATCCCATATGGGTGCCGGGTTCTAGTCCCAGTTGCTCCGCTTCCAGTCCAGCTCTCTGCTGTGGCCCAGAAGGGCAGTGGAGGATGGCCCACGTGCTTGGGCCCTGTACCCACATGGGAGACCAGGAGGAGGCACCTGGCTCCTGCCTTCAGATTGGCATAGTTCTGGCCATGGCGGCCATTTAGGGGGTGAACCAACGGAAGGAAGACCTTTCTCTCTCTCTCTCTCTCTTTCTCTCTCTCTCACTATCTGTCAAATAAATAAACAGCAGAAGATCATACTTTAGAGGGAATATGGAAATAGCTATAAACAATAATTGAACTGAAAAATATCCATTGCACCCATATACAGTAAATTTTAAAGTAATCACAAATCATTAAAACTTTATCAGTGGGGCCGGCATTGTGGTGTAGCGGATAAAGCTGCCGCCTTCCCATTTGGGCGCCAGTTTGTGTCCTGGCTGCTCTACTTCTGATCCAGCTCTCTGCTATGGCCTGGGAAAGCAGTGGAAGATGGCAGAAGTCCTTGGGCCCCTGTACCCCTGTGGGAAGACCTGGAGAAAGTACCTGGCTCCTGGCTTCTGATCGGCACAGCTCTGGCTTTTGCAGCCAATTGGGGAATGAATCAGTGGATGAAAGACCTCTCTCTGCCTCTCCTTCTCTCTCTGTGTAACTCTGACTTTCAAATAAAAACCTATCAGTATAACATTTAGCCATTGGTTTGATAAAGTTATAAAAGTTTTACAAAATTATATTTGCAGCAGTACTGATACACATAGGCATTTCTTTCCTTCTTTTTTGTTTTTCTTTCTTTTTTTTTAATTTTAGCTCCTGCATATAAGGAAGAACATGAGATATTTGTCTTTCTGTGTATGGCTTATTTTATTCAACATCATGTCCTCCAGTTGTGTCCATTTTGCTGCAAATGCTAGAATTTCATTCCTTTTATAGCTGAATAATATTCTATTGTGTATATATACCATTTTTTCTTTTTCCTTTCATCTGATGCTAGACACCTTGTTGATTCCAAATTTTGACTTGTGAGCAGTACTGCTATAAATATGGTAGTGCAGATATCTCCTTGATAAAACATGTTCATGTCTTTTGGGTATTTACCTAGTAGTGGGATTGCTGGATCATATGCCAAGTCCATTTCTAGTTTGTAAAGAAATCTCAATGCTTTTTTCTACACTGGATTCACTAACTTACCAACTAACTTATTCACTAACTTATTCCTACCAACATTGTGTAAGCGTTCCCTTTTCCACATCCTTGCTAGCATTTTTTTTTTCATTTTATTTTCAGGTAGAGTTATAGACAGTGAGAGAGAGACAGAGAGAAAGGTCTTCCTTTTTCCGTTGGTCTTCTTTTTTCCCCAAATGGCTGCCATGGCCGACGCTGCACCAATCTGAAGCCAGCAGCCAGGTGCTTCTCCTGGTCTCCCATGTGGGTGCAGGGCCCAAGCACTTGGGCCATCCTCCACTGTTTTCCCAGGCCACAGCAGAGAGCTGGACTGGAAGAGGAGCAACCAGGATAGAATCCGGTGCCCCAACCTGGTTTGATTAATTTTTTATGCAATTTCCAATTTAACACCAAGTTTTTTTTTTTTCATGTTTGATTATCTTTATATACAGAAGATCAATTTAGTATATATTTAGTATATATTAAGTAAAGATTTCAACAGTTTGCACCCACACAGAAACACAAAGTGTAAAGTACTGTTTTAGTACTAGTTATAGCATTAATTCACATTGTACAACACATTAAGAACCGTATGGCTTTTGTTGTTCATTCTATGGATGTGATTTATGACATTTTTATATTTCTGAGCGTTGAACCACCCTTGAATTTCTGGCATCAATCACACTTGATCATAGCATGTGATCTTTTTAATGTGGTTTTGAATTCAATTTGCTAGTATTTTGTTGAGAATCTCAGCATTTGTGTGTATTAAAGATAATATGTCTGTGGTTTTCTTTTTGTGTTGTGTCTGGTTTTGGAATTAAAGTGATACTGGCCTCAAAAAAGAGTTTGGCAGATTTCCAATATTTTGGAACAGCTTGAAAAGTATTAGAGTTACTTCCTCTTTGAATGTTTTATAGAATTCAGTAGTGAAGCCATCAGTCCTGGACTTTGATTATTGCCTCAATCTCATTACTTGTTATGGGTCTGTTTAGATTGTCTGTCTTCTTGATTTTTATCTTGACAGGTTATTTTTATCTAGGAATTTATCCATTTCTTCAAGGTTTTCAAGTTTATTAGTATATAGTTCTTCATATGATCCTTCATATTTCAGTGGTGTCAGTTATAATGTCTCATTTTTCATCTCTAATTTTATTTATTTGAGGTTTTTTCTGTTTCTTTCTTAATCTGGCACGAGGTTTGTCTGTTTTGTTTATCTTCTCAAAAAATCATTTTTTTGTTTTGTTGATCTTTTGTAATTTTAATTTTCAATTTTATTTATTTCTGCCCTAATCCTCATTATTTCTCATTTCCTGCTGAGTTTGGATTTGGTTTGTTCTCATTTTTCTAAGTCTTTGAGATGCGTCATTAGATCTTTGAGACATTTCTTTTTTTAAATGTAAGCACCTAATGCTATAAACTTCCTTCTTTATACAGCTTTTGCTGATTCCCACATGTTTTGATATGTTGTGTTTTCATTTCCATTTATTTCAAGAAAGATTTTGGTTTCTCTTTTAATTTCTTAAGTGACCCATTGATCATTCAGCAGCATATTGTTTAATTTCCAAGTATTCTTTTTAAAGTGTATTTATTTATTTAAAAGACAGAGATGCAGAAAGAGAGGAGCAAAGAGAGAAACAGAGACAGAATCTTCCATCTTCTGGTTTACTCCCCAAATGGCTGCAATGGCCAGGGTTGGGCCAGGCCAAAGACAGGAACCCGGAGCTGCTTCTGGGTCTCCGATGTAGGTGCATCAGCCCTAGTACTTGGGTAGTCCTCTGCTGATTTCCCAGGCACATTTGCAAGGAGCTGGAACAGAAGTAGAGAAGCTGGGACTTGAACCAGCACCCATATTGGGATGCTGGCACTGCAGGTGGAGGCTTAACCTTCTATGCCATAGTGCCACCCTAATTTCCAAGTATTTGTTAAGTGTTCTATTGTTCTTGCTTTTGATTTCTAGTTTTATTCCTTTATGATCTGAGGAGATACAGGGTATGATTTCAAACTTTTGCTGAAACTTATTTTGTGGCCTAATGTGTAGTCTGTCCAGAAAATGTTCCATGTGCTGATGAGACAAATGTGTATTCTGTACCTGTTGGGTGAAATGTCCTCTAAATATCTATAGGTCCATTTGCTTGATAGTATGTCTCAACTGTAATGTATCCATCGATTTTCTTTTTGAATGATCTGTCCATTAATATGAATGGCGTGTTGAAGTCAGCTGCTATTGTTGTATTAGAGTCTACTTTTACCTTTAGATCTAATAGTATTTGCTGTGTATGTCTGGGTGGTTTTGTTTTGGGTGCAAATATATTTGAGATTGTTATGTCTTCTTGCTAAATGGAACCTTTTCTCAAAGTATAATGTCCTTCTTTATCTCTTTTACAATATTTGATTCATAGTCTGTTCTATCTGATGTCAGGATAGCTGCTCCTCATTTTTTGTTTCCATTTGCCGTGTGTATCTTTTTCCAGCTTTCACTTTCAGTCTGTGTGAAGTGAGTTTCTTGTCCGAAGCCTATAGAGTCTTGTTCAAGCAACCTACGTTTATTGGCTGGGGAATATAATCTTTTTACATTCAAGTGTAGTGTTGATTGCTCCCTCAGACTTAGCCCTAAGGGTAAAGCTAACAACTTGCCATGGGACTCCTAATCCCATTACGTTGGCAGGTACCAAGGCCATCTTACTAGTTAAAATGATCAGTTTAAGTTCATACCTGATCATAAAGATAGGATTAAGTGTCAAAGGGGTCACATAAATAAGACCAGTGTCTGCTAATAATAATTGATAGAATTAAAAAGGAGAAAATGATCCAACATGGGAAGCGGGATACATAGCAGACTTATAGAATGACAAATGCCTTAAACAGCACTGTGGCCTCAGAATCAGCCCTTAAGGCATTTGGATCTGGCTCAAAAGCCCATGAGAGTATTTCAGGCATGGAAAGGCAAGACCTTGTGGCAAAAAATAAAAGAGTCCTACATGGAGGATCTCTGTGAGTGACCCCAGTGGAAAGAAGGGACCATCAAAGAAGGAGGTACCTTTCTCTGAAGGGAGGAGAGAACTTACACTTTGATTATGGCCTTGTCTAAATAAGGTCAGAGTTTGTGAACTCAAGAGGCTTTCATATCCTTGGCAGCTCATGATAAGAGCCTCAGGCGATTACTGACATTAAAAATAAGATTGTCAGTTGTTAAATCAACACGAGTCACTGTGCACTTACTCCCCATGTAGGATCTCTTTCCTTAATGTGTTGTGCTATGAGAATTAATGGTAAAACTAATCTTCAAATAGTACTTTATACTTTGTGTGTCTGTGTGGGTACAAACTGTTGAAATCTTTACTTAGTATAGAGTTGATCTTCTGTATATAAAGATAATTAAAAATGAATCTTAATGAAGAATGGGATGGGAGAGGGGGTAGGAGATGGGATGGTTAATGGGTGGGAGGGTGGTTATGGGGGGAAGAACTGCTATAATCCAAAAGTTGTACTTTCAACATTTATATTTATTAAATAAATGTTTTCTATTAAAAAAAGATTAGTGTTGATAAGAACAGACCTTTTTAAAATTTGATAATGATTCTACCTATTCTCTTAGTGAATTTGTTGGTATCATGTGTTTTCTTTTCTTTTTATTTATTTATTTATTTATTTTTGACAGGCAGAGTGGACAGTGAGAGAGAGAGACAGAGAGAAAGGTCTTCCTTTGCCATTGTCTCACCCTCCAATGGCCGCCGCAGCCACTGCACTTCAGCCACCGCACCACGCTGATCTGAAGGCAGGAGCCAGGTGCTTCTCCTGGTCTCCCATGGGGTGCAGGGCCCAAGCACTTGGGCCATCCTCCACTGTACTCCCGGGCCACAGTAGAGAGCTGGCCTGGAAGAGGGGCAACTGGGAAAGAATCCAGCACCCCGACTGGGACTAGAACCCGGTGTGCCAGGGCTGCAAGGCGGAAGATTAGCCTATTGAGCCGTGGCGCCGGCCTCATGTATTTTCACTTTTTTTTTTTTAACTTTTATTTAGAATATAAATTTCCAAGGTACAACTTATGGATTACAATGGATTCCCCCCCATACCTTCCCTCCCCCCCCCCCCGCAACCCTCCTCCCTTACCCGCTCCCTCTCCCCTTTCATTTGCACCCAGATTCATTTTCAATTCTCTTTGTATACAGGAGATCAGTTTAGTATGTGTTCAGTAACGATTTCAACCATTTGCCCTCACATAGCAACACAAAGTGAAATATACTATTTGAGTACTCGTTATAGCATTGAATCACAATGTACAGCCCATTAAGTACAGAGATCCTACATATTTTTTTAAAAAAAATTGATTAATTCTTTATGCAATTTCTAATTTAACACCAAGTTTTTTTTTTCATTTTTGATTATCTTTATATACAGAAGATCAATTCAGTATATACTAAGTAAAGATTTCATCAGTTTGCACCCACACAGAAACACAAGGTGTAAAAATACTGTTGCAGTACTAGTTATAGCATTACTTCACATTGGACAACACATTAAGGACAGATCCCACATGGGACGTAAGTACACAGTGACTCCTGTTGTTGACTTAACAATTTGACACTCTTGTTTATGGCGTCAATAATCTCCTTAGGCTCTAGTTATGAATTGCTGAGGCTATGGAAGCCTTTAGGGTTCGCCGACTTCAATCTTATTCTGACAGGGCCATAGTCAAAGTGGAGGTCCTCTCCTCCCTTTGGAGAAAGGCACCTCCTTCTTTGGTGGCCCTGTTCCTTCCACTCACAGAGATCTTTCATTTAGGTCTTCTTTTTTTTTTCTTTCGAGTGTCTTGGCTTTCCATGCCTAAAATACTCTCATGGGCTTTTGAGCCAGATCTAAACGCCTTAAGGGCTGATTCTGAGGCCAGAATGCTGTTTAGGACATCTGCCATTCTATGAGTCTGCTGTGACTCCCACTTCCCATGTTGGATCATTCTCTCCCTTTTTGGTTCTATCTGTTAGTATTAACAGACACTAGTCTTGTTTGTGTGATCCCTTTGACTCTTAGACCTATCAGTGTGATCAATTGTGAACTGAAATTGATCACTTGGACTAGTGAGATGGCATTGGTACATGCCACCTTGATGGGATTGTATTGGGATCCTCTGGCATGTTTCTAACTCCATCATTTGGGGAAAGTCCGATTGAGCTTGCCCCAAATTGTACATATCCTTCCTTTCTTTTTCCCTCTCTCATAATTAACTGGGATCACTTTTCAGTTAAAATTTAAACACCTAAGAATAATTGTGTGTTAGTTGCAGAGTTCAACCAATAGTACTAGAACAAAAACAAACAACAAAAAGAAATACTAAAATGGGTAAAGATTTGCATTGTACATCAGCAGTCCAGACAAGAGCTGATCAAGTCTTATTTTCTCATAGTGTTCATTTCACTTCAACAGCTTTTCACTTTTAATGTCAGACACTCTTCAGAATTTCTTGTAAAGCTGCTCTGATGGCGGTAAATTCTCTGTTTTTGCTTAACCTGAAAATACTTTTCTTCTCCTTCACTTTTTTTTATAACGCTTTTATTTAAAGAATATAAATTTCCAAAATACAGCTTATAGATTACAATGGCTTCCCCTCCCATAACTTCCCCCCCGCAACCCTCCCCTTTCCCACACCCTCTCCCCTTGCTTCACATCAAGATTCATTTTCAATTCTCTTTATATACAGAAGATCAGTTTACTATATATTAAGTAAAGATTTCAACAGTTTGCCCTCACATAGCAACACAAAGTGAAAAATACTGTTGGAGTACCAGTTATAGTATTAATTCACAATGTATAGCACATTAAGGACAGAGATCCTACATGATATTTTTTTAATTGATTAATTTTCTAGGCAATTTCCAATTTAACACCAAGATTTTTTTTTCATTTTTAATTATCTATATACAGAAGATTGATTCAGTATATACTAAGTAAAGATTTCATCAGTTTGCACCCACACAGAAACACAAAGTATAAAATACTGTTTCAGTGCTAGTTATAGCATTACTTCACATTGGACAACACATTAAGGACAGATCCCACATGAGACGTAAGTACACAGTGACTCCTGAAGTTGCTTTAACAATTTGACACTCTTGTTTATGGCCTCAGTAATCTCCCTAGGCTCTAGTCATGAGTTGCCAAGACTATGGAAGCCTTTAGGGTTCGCTGACTTCAATCTTATTCCGACAGGGTCATAGTCAAAGTGGAAGTTCTCATCTCCCTTCAGAGAAAGGTACCTCCTTCTTTCATGGCCCCATTCGTTCCACTGGGATCTCACTCACAGAGATCTTTCATTTAAGTCTTCTTTTTTTTCCAGAGTGTCTTGGCTTTCCATGCCTAGAATATTCTCATGGGCTCTTCAGCCAGATCTGAATGCTTTAAGGGCTGATTCTGAGGCCAGAGTGCTATTTAGGACATCTGCCATTCTATGAGTCTGCTGTGTATCTCGCTTCCCATGTTGGATCATTCTCTCCCTTTTTCATTCTATCAGTTAGTATTAGCAGACACTAGTCTTGTTTGTGTGATCCCTTTGACTCTTAGACCTATCAGTGTGATCAATTGTGAACTGAAATTGATCACTTGGACTAGTGAGATGGCCTTGGTACATGCCACCTTGATGGGATTGTATTGGAATTCCCTGGCCTGTTTCTAACTCCATCATTTGGGGCAGTTCCGATTGAGCATGTCCCAAATTGTACATCTCCTCCCTCTCTTATTCCCACTCTCATAATTAACTGGGATCACTTTTCAGTTAAAATTTAAACACCTAAGAATAATTGTTTGTTAATTACAGAGTTCAACCAATAGTACTAGAATAAAAAAATTACTAAAATGGATAAAGTATTACATTGTACAACAACAGTCAGCACAAGAGCTGATCAAGTTACTGTTTCTCATAGTGTCCATTTCACTTCAATAGGTTTCCCCTTTGGTGCTCAATTAGTTGTCACCGATCAGGGAGAACATATGATATTTGTCCCTTTGGGACTGGCTTAATTCACGCAGAATGATGTTTTCCAGATTCCTCCATCTTATTGTAAATGACCGTATTTCATTGTTTTTGACTGCTGTATAGTATTCTATAGAGTACATGTCCCATAATTTCTTTATCCAAATGTATGCTTTGAATTCCCTGTGATCTTTTGCTGTGAGGTTCCCTTCGTTTATCTTCTTTCATGTTGATGGCCGTGTTTCTGTGTTTCTGTGTGTAACACATCTTTAAGTATCTTTTGCAGGGCTGGACGAGTGGCAACAAATTCTTTCAATTTTTGTTTGTTATGAAAGGTCTTTATTTCACCTTCATTCACAAATGAGAGCTTTGCAGGGTATAATATTCTGGGCTGGCAGTTTTTCTCTCTAAGTACCTGGGCTATGTCTCGCCATTCCCTTCTAGCTTGTAGGGTTTCTGATGAGAAGTCTGCCGTGAGTCTAATTGGAGATCCTCTGAGTGTAATTTGACGTTTCTCTCTTGTGCATTTTAGGATCTTTTCTTTCTGTTTCACTGTGGTGAGTTTAATTACAACGTGTCGTGGTGAGGACCTCTTTTGGTCATGTTTACTAGGGGTTCTATGAGCTTCCTGTACTAGGATGTCTCTGTCCTTCTCCAAAACTGGGAAATTTTCTGCTATTATCTCACTAAAAAGGCATTCTAATCCTTTCTCCCTCTCCATGCCTTCAGGAACTCCTAGTACTCGAATGTTGGGTTTTTTAATAGTATCCTGTAGATTCCCAACAATATTTTTTAGATTTCTAATTTCCTCTTCTTTTCTTTGATTTGACTGTGTAGTTTCCTGTGCTCTGTCTTCTAAGTCCAATATTCTCTCTTCTGCCTCACCCATTCTGTTTGTAAGGCTCTCTAATGTGTTTTTCATTTGATCTATTGAATTCTTCACTTCATTATGATTTCTCGTCACTATCACAGTTTCATGTTCTACTAGTTGTTTCATTTCAGCTTGATTTCTCCTTAATATTTCATTTTCATGAGAGAGATTTTCTACCTTGTCCATTAAGGATTTCTGTAGTTCAAGAATTTGTTTTTGAGTACTTCTTAATGTTCTTATCAATTTTTTGAGATCTGCTTCTTGCATCTCTTCTATCTCATCATCTTCGTAATCTTGAATTGGGGTGTCTTTTTCATTTGGGGATGCCATAATGTCTTCCTTGTTCTTATTACCTCGGTTTTTGCGTTTGTTGTTTGGCATATTGGTTTCTTCACTGTGGTGTTTTTTTCTTGTTATACTATGACTCTAGATTAAGTGGACTGTCTGCTTTTGATGGAGCCTTAGAGGCTTGGGATGGGTGTGGCCTGAGAGCTCTGTTTGGTTCCTCAGGGTTGAGGGTGTGTCAAAGGGGACACTCCCAGGTTAGGCGTGGTAAATCTCTCTCTGTTAGTTTTTTTTTTTTTTTTGGTTCAAAACGGAAGTAATTCCACACAGCTGAATGGAATTGGGGGTGGTTAGCAGGCGAATGATATACCCACAGGAGCCAGAGTTCGGAAGCTCTTTCCCAAGGACCAGAGAAGGAATCTTTGCGGCCCTTTGTGTGGGCTGAGATTCTCCTGTAGTCTCCCACTGGGCTGCCAAGGCTACTGAACTGTAGCGTCTCTGGAGAGTACTCACATGAATTCGTGATTTCCGTGAGTTCTCTCCCCCACAGTCTCTTTTTTCAGTCTCAGTTCATTAGCACCACACATTCATTAGGTTCTAATCTCCTGTTATTTCACCCCCACGCCCAGAGTCAGGTTTTTCTGCTAAGCTTGGGGCCGGTGCCGACCCGAGGTCTCCCTGCTTATGACGTATTCCAAAATGGTGCCTGCTCTTTGTCTTGCTCACCTTTGAGAGGTGAGCGGAGAGAGAGAAGCTCGTGTCCGTATGGGTCACTTTTTTTTTTTTCCCTCTCTCTCTCTCTTCTAGTTAGCCTGGTGAACTTTTTCCTGCAGGGTTTCCAGCCTTGTTCGCTCTAGGCTCCCTTTTCCGCTTCCCTCCTGGTATCTCGGGCTATTGAGATTCTGCTCACCTCGCGTTCCAGCGCTGGTGTGTTGAATCTGCTGCTGGTGTCCCAAACTGCGGGCTCCCACGCTCTCCACGCAGGTCCACTGTGAATCACCAGTTCCGGAAGGGTTTTCTCTGCTGTTTCTTCCCCTACTCTTCCTTGAACCTGCAGTATCTCCACTTTTATTAAACTGTCTCTCCCCAGACTATCGGTGTGCTCCCTTCCTATTCCTCCATCTTGCCGCTCTCCTCTTCTCCTTCACTTTTAAGGGATAACATCTCTAGATATAATATTCTTGGTTGGAAGCTTTTTTTTCCTCTTAAGACCTTTGATATATCATCCCACTCTGTTCTGGCCTGTAGGGTTTCTGCTGAGAAATCTGACATTAATCTAATTGATTTTCCTTTATGTGTAACTGTTTTCTGTTTCTGTCTTTAAGATTCTCTCCTTGTCCTTAACTTTTGACAGTTTGATTCTAGCATGTCTTTTTTTTTTTTTTTTTTTTTTTGACAGGCAGAGTTAGACAGTGAGAGAGAGACAGAGAGAAAGGTCTTCCTTTCTCTTGGTTCGCCTCCCAAATGGCCGCTATGGCCAGTGCGCTGCACCCATCCAAAGCCAGGTAATTCCTCCTGGTTTCCCCTACATTTCCACTGCCTTCCCGGGCACAGCAGAGCTGGACTGGAAGAGGAGTAACCGGGACAGAATCTGGTGCCCTGACCGGGACTAGAACCCGGGGTGCCAGTGCCACAGGCGGAAGATTAGTCAAGTGAACCACAGCGCCGGCTGACTATGGCATGTCTTGAAGATCTTTTCTGGTTGAGAATGCTTGGGGTTCTTTGAGCTTCCTGTTGTGTCTGAATGTCCATGTCTCTTTGAAGACCTGGGGAACTTTCAGCTGTTACTTCATTTAGAAGGTTCTCAGTGACTTTCCTTTCATCCTCTTTCAGGAATATCTATAAAATGAATATTTAGTGTTTCATTATATCCCATATTTAATGTAGACTTTTTCTATCTTCTTTAAGTATTTTCTCTTTACTTGTGTCTGATTGGGCTATTTCAAAATTCCTGCATTAAAGGTTAGAAATTCTTTCCTCCACTTGATCTATTCTACTTAAAAGCTCTCAGTTAAAGCTCTCAATTGTATTTTTTTATTTCATTGATTGAAGATTTCATCTCCAAAATATCCACTTGGTCCTTCTTAATGAGTTATATCTCATTTTATTAATTTTTTTAAAATGTGACTTATAAAAAGGGAAAATATATATTTCATATATGAAGTTTTCAGAGTATAGTAATACTTCTCACCCTACCGTCCCTCCCTAACTCACTCCCACCACTGTCCTTACTTCTTTTCTTATTTTTATTTTAATTTTTACAATAACATTTTAAATTTCCTTTGTAATCACAAGCTTAACCCTCCACTAAATGAAGAATTCACTTAAGTAGTAAGTAGAAAATCCACTGTTTCTCAGAGTATAGACAAGGACTATAAACAATAATCAAATCTCAGAATGTCAATTTTGCTCATATACATTACTTTGTTTTTACTCTGTATTTTAGTTACCACAAATCTGGGGAAACATGGCATTTGTCTTTGGGGACTGGCTTATTTCATTAAGCATAATGGTCTCCAGTTGCATTCATATTTTTGTGAAAGGATTTCATTCTTTGTTCATGTCACTCACTAATTTTCTCATTTCTTTAATCTCTCTGTATTCTCTTGCATTTCATTTATCTTCCTTGTAATCTTCATTTTGAATTCTATTTCTGTCATTTCACAGATTCCTTCAGTTCAGGGTTTAATTAAGGAGGATTGTTGTGTTCTTTTGGAGGCATCAGGGTATCTTCCCATGTCTCCTGTGTCCCTATGTTGACATCTTTATATCTGGTATAATTGTCTCTTCCTAATGGAATAGTTTTTATTGGAAGATTATGGCTTAGCTGGTATACAGGATAGCACTTGTTTTTTTTGCTTTGGCTTTGGTTCCAGGTGAGCCCAGAGGTGTATCTTTGAGTGATTTCTTTTGTCTTAATCAATGTCAGCTGTGTGTATAAGTGACACAGTGGACTAGTCTGTTATAGTTTTAGGGATAGAAGTGTGGTTTTGAGATGAATATGGGCTTCTTACATTGTGTACATTTGGTCCACAGAGAGTTTTGTCTCTCTCTCTGGTGATTGAGATAGCTAGGACCTTGTTCTTGGTACTGAGATAGACAAAGATGGCTGTTCCCTTGTCCCACTGGCAAGCATGAGTGATGCTGGGGTTTGTGGCACCAATTGCCGTGGCTCTAGGATTGTGTGATGCTAATGGACCCTTTTTCAGATCCTGCTGGGAGAGTCCAACCAGTGCTGTGGTTCATAAAACTGACAGCACTAGTCCCAGGACTAGGGAATGTGAACCCAACCCTGCTGTAGTCCCACAGGGTGACAACAAGGTATGCAGGAGATTTTGCTCTGGAGGGTCAGAGTCTAGAAAGATGGAATGCAGGTGGATTCTTCTCTAGGAAGGCATTGAGAAATTTAGAAATAAGTGTTACAGTCCTGGTGTAGCAGGATATAGTGGGATAATTAACCAGATCTTCCAGAGTAGGAGCAGATTTTAATGGGCTGCTTCTGGTGTTAGTCCCTAGGAGCTAAGGTGAATCCCCCAGGCTCTCATAGAGTGCCTGAGTGTAGCTCTGTGGCTAATGCCCCCAAAATTCCACAACTGCAGATTGCAGAGGATCTGTCCTTTGCTCCACCCGTTGCCCTGATTCTGATTCTGGTGCTGGTAGGAGTGGAATAGAGGTGTGCCGCATGACTTTGCTGCTGAGTATTGCTCCCTGTGCGAGTGGAGAAAGGGAGGGAAACAATGTGGCTTCCCTGCTCCAACCCTGGCAGTTGATCAGAGCCCAGTCAGCCCCCAAGGATGAAGTAAAAGTCAGTGGGTGACTGTGGAATTCCCTCTCAGCTAAAACAGCAAGCCATGGGGTGCGTGACAATTTATTCCTACCTTTACGCTGTAATATGGCAACTCACAAGCAGCAGCCAGCTGCAGCAGTGTCGCTGTCTTCCCTCCTCTTGTCCCACAGAGTCTTCCTTGTTTTTTCACTTCTTCTCTGAAAACTTCCATTATTCAGACTCCTGAAAATATGGCCCTTTGTTCTTTTCATATCCCGGATCAGATGAAGTTAGTGTGGCTATACCCTATTCAGACTCCTTGGATCCCCAGATCTTTTTTAATAGGTCTATTCGGTTGGATACTTCTCTTCTCAGGCTTTATTCAGACCATTGAACTTGAGCTTCTGTCCCCATTACCCACATGAACTGCTCAGGTAGGTGCCAAGCCCAATTTTTAAAACATTTTATTGAAATATAGTATACATACCAAGAAATGCACATAAATATACAGATAAATGAGTTTTGGATTCTCTGATCACACTCAAATTAAGAAAAAAACGTTACTAGTACCCCAAGAGTCCTCTATTACTCCCATTCTCCATTTCTTTTTTGTTTATCATGGGAAAGAAGAGTTTATTGTCATTTACATGGTGTGATTCAATCAAGCAATATTTACAACTACAGAACAAATGATGTGATACCCACAGAACTTTTATGTTCTGTGTGTATATTAATTTCCACAAATAAGAAAAAAGGTGATATTTTTCTTTTTGGTTCTGTTATATCACTTAGTATAATTATCTCCAGTTGCATCCATTTTGTTGCCAATGTCAGGATTTCATTCTTCCTTATGGCTAAGTAATATTCCATTAAGTGTATATATCATTTCCTTATGCAGTCATCAGCTGATGGACATCCAGGTTGATTCCATATCTTTGATATATGAATGGAGTGTCTAGAAACATGGAAGTGCAGGTCACTCATATGCTGGTTTCACTTCCTTTGGCTATATTCTCAGGAGTGGGATACTTGAGTCATATGGCAGATCTGTTTTTATTTTCTGAGGAAATCCTATACTGTTTTCCATAATGTTTGTGCCAATTTATATTCTGTCAGGATTTCATTCTTCCTTATGGCTAAGTAATATTCCATTAAGTGTATATATCATTTTTTCTTCCACATCCTCACTAGCATGTGTTATTTTTTTGATTTTTTGGATAATAGCTATTCCAGCTGAGGTCAGGTGAAACTTCATTATGGTTTTTATTTGAGTTTCCCTGACCATCTTTTTCATGTCTGTCGGCCATTTGTATTTTATCCTTTGAAAAATGCCTATTCATAGTCTTTGGTAATTCTTAACTAGATTGTTGTTGTTGAGTTTCTTGAGCTCCTTATATATTCTGGATATTAATCCTTTATCTAATGCATGGTTTGCAAATATTTTCTCCCATTCTCTCCGTTGTTTCTTTCTTTCTTTCTTTTTTTTTTTTTTTTGACAGGCAGAGTGGACAGTGAGAGAGAGAGACAGAGAGAAAGGTCTTCCTTTGCCGTTGGTTCACCCTCCAATGGCTGCCTTGGACGGCGCGCTGCGGCCGGCACACCACGCTCATCCAATGGCAGGAGCCAGGTGCTAGGTGCTTTTTCCTGGTCTCCCATGGGGTGCAGGGCCCAAGCACTTGGGCCATCCTCCACTGCACTCCCTGGCCACAGCAGAGAGCTGGCCTGGAAGAGGGGCAACCGGGACTGAATCCGGCGCTCTGACCGGGACTAGAACCTGGTGTGCTGGCGCCGCAAGGCAGAGGATTAGTCTGTTGAGCCACGGCGCCGGCCTCCGTTGTTTCTTTAATTTCATTGTTTCCTTCGCTATGTAGAAGCTCTTTAGCTTGCTGTAATCCCATGTAGATATTTTTGTTTTTATTGCCTGTGCTTCTGGGGTCTTATTCAAGAAGTCTTTGCCTAGGCCAATGTGCTATAACATTTCTGCTAGTGTTTTCCTCTAGTAGTTTGATGTTTTGAGATCTTAAGTTTAGATCCTTGATCCATTGTGAGTTGATTTTTGTTTAAGTGTACCAAAGGTGTCTTGTTTCATACTTCTGCATGTGGAGATCCAATTTTATCAACACTTTTTTGAAGAGACTGTCCTTTTTCCGGAGAGAAATTTTATCTCATTTTTCAAAGATTGGCTGTAGATGTATCGATTAATTTCTGAGGTTTCTATTCTGTTCCATTGTTCTGGATGTCTGATTTTTGTGCCAGTACCAAGCTGTTTGGTTATAACAGCCCTGTCTTATAACCTGAAATTTGAATTGTGATGCCTCCAGCTTTGACCTTGTTGTTTAAGATTGCTTTGGCTATTCATAGTCTTTTGTGTTTTCATATAAATTTTAGGATTTTTTTTTCTAGATCTCTGAGGATTGTCCTCAGTATTTTGATTGAGATCACTTGAATCTGTAAATTGCTTTGGGTGTTATGGAAATCGCATCTAAAAGATTATCTACTTTGAGTAAGTAGGATTTATCCTTGGGATCCAGGAATGATTCAAACATGGAAATCAAGAAACATGATACATCATATTCACAAAATGAAGTAAAAGTCATATGATTAGCTCAATATATGCCAAGAAAGCATTTAATAAAATAGATAATATTTTCATGATAAATTTTTTTAAACTTGGTACAGAAGAAACATTTCTCAGTAGAATTAAAGCAGCAAATCACAACCCCATAGCTGACATCATGTTGAATGAGGAGAAGCTGGAAGTATTACACTAAGGTCTGGAACCAGACAAGGATGCTCATTGGCTTCACTAATATTCAGTTGTGGATATTTTAGCCAGAGCCGTTAGGCAAAAAGAAAGGGGGGAGGGGCGCTAAGGGAAGGGAGGAACCCAAGAACCAAAGATATACAAATTGGAAAAATGGAAGTCAAATTATCCCTGTTTGCAGATGACATGATCCTTTACATTGGGGAGCCAAACAGTCTCCATGAAGAGACTATTCAAATTCATTAAGAAAATTTGGCAAAGTTGCAGGATATAAAATAACACACAAAAATCATTAGCATTTTTATACACTAACAATGCTCTGATGAGAAAGAATTTACAAGATCAGTCCCATTCACAATAGCTACAAAAAAAATTTAAATGTCTTGGGCTAAATTTAATCAGTGATGAAAAAAATCTCTATAATGAGAGTTACACAACATTAAAAGAAATAGAAGAAGGCACACACAAAAAATATGTCTTGCATGTTTAATATTGTCATGGTCAGTACCACTGTAAGCAGCATCTGTACAGCCTCTGTCAGTTCTCTTAAATCCACTTCACATACTACATTCACAGTGAGAATTCTAATATACTGATGTGACCATGTCCCTATGCCTCAGAATGACTACTAAGCTCCTTAACACAGTTAACAACCTAACTAGTATTTCCTCTCCATCTTCCATCGTTTGCCATCACATATTCTAGCCAAAAGGAACCTGTTTTGGGTTCTTGAACAGGTAATTCTGTCTCAATTCTGTCCTTTTCCATGTGTTCATCTTGCTTCACAGAATATCTGCTTTACTTAGGCCAATCCAAAATTCATCACACCGCATAGCTGAGAGTAATTATTTTGTCATTTAGATTCAAATAATCTATGAAGTCTGGTCAGTTAGATTACTCTACAGTCTGGAAATGACGGGGTAGCTATGGCTATGGCTGCTAGGATCCTATGAACTTTTTTCTACATCTACCAAGGAAAAATATACATTCTTCTTCTAATATTCTGACTTTCCTTTTAAAACCTATTAGTATCTTTTTATTTCTGATTATAGCTGTCATATCTTAAACTAGTATCTTACTATTTAAAGTATATCTTGAAAGAATTAAGGAAAGTCTTAAAATTGTAATTATTTTAGACATATTTCTTATAGGCAAACCCAAAAGAAAAACTTTACTGATTTTACTATTTTTTACACAGTAATTTTAATAGCATTTATCTCTTGGAAAAAATCAAGTTAAAGATTACTTTTAAAATATGTAAAACATTCCTAAGTTTTAGTACTGTTAGGTTCATTAAAGTTATATATAGCTTGATATTAGAATATATAAACATAGTCTGTTATCTTGTCAACTAATACTTAATTCTGTGATTTCCTGCTTATTAAGTGAGAAAAAATATGATATTGAACTGTTAATTTTCTTAGTATGAAAATACACAGAGACAAATGTTAATTTTGTTATATAAACTGTTGTTATTTGACTAAATGTGGCATTTGGGATTACTATTAGGCTGTGTTCTGATATGTAATAACCATAATATATGTAATAACACCTCCACTTCATAATTTATTGTTTGCATTTTTATCAATGACATCAACCAGCATAAGTGAAATTTGAACAAGAATTCCATTTTAAAAATAAAAACAATGTATTGAATTTATTGTATTTGGTTGCTTTTTGTGAAGTAGTTACATTAGCACTTTTTCTAAGATGTCTAGAGAAGCCTGTGCAGTGTGAACTGATACTCTTAAATCATTCCTCAAACATATATCTATGTCTATCTAAATCCATTCTATATCTATATCTTTGTGCTTAAGGATTCTATCAAAAACACCTAATTGGGGTCGGCAGTGTGGTGCAGCAGGTTAATGTCCTGGCCTGAAGCGCCGGCATCCCACGTGGGCGCCGGTTCGAGACCCGGCTGCTCCACTTCCAATCCCGCTCTCTGCTATGGCCTGGGAAAGCAGTGAAAGATGGCCCAAGTCCTTGGGCCCCTGCACCCACATGGAAGACCAGGAAAAAGCTCCTGGCTCCTGGCTTCAGATCAGCGCAACTGCGGCCATTGTGGCCAATTGGGGAGCGAACCATAGGATGGAAGACCTCTCTATCTCTCTTTGTCTGTCTGTCTGTCTGTCTCTCTCTCTCTGCCTCTTCTCTCTCTATGTAACTCTGACTTGCAAATAAATAAAAATAAAATCTTTAAAAAAACCTAATAATTTTAGTAATAAGCTTTCTAATAAATATAACTGGATATATTGAAGCATGTTTCTTTTCTACTTAAGTGTTTAACAGTTTAGCCACTGAAATATTCTTTCTATAAAACAATGATGTATTTTTAAAATAGGACCCATTTCATTATGTATGCAGTGTACATGTCTTTAATTTACTTAAAAAGATCAGTCAGCAGACTTTAATTGAATTCTTACCGTGTGCACAACACAGTGATCTGTGGAGATACAAAACACCTAGAGACAGTCTTGCCTCATGTAATTTATAGTCTTTGAAGGGAAATAAGATACATGTTCATAAAAAGTCAATATTTCACTGATGCTACATGATTATTACAAGAATTACATAAATAGTAATGAATTTTATATATAGAAGCAGAGAATGATGGAAAGCCAACAATGTTATTAATTATGAACTCAAAGAAATCCTTCACAGAAATTCTCTATGAAATGATTAATCACTCATGTTTTACTGGCTACAAGAAATAATTCCAAGTTTACCTATAGTTAATGGCTAGTTGGTCAATAGCATGTGATAGTCTATCATATAAAAATGTGTTGAGCAAACTCTGGGGAAATTGGTGCTAAAGGTTGAAATTAATAATAACTGTATTAATAGTTCACATTAACAGCCACTACGAGCCAAACATTATAATGTGGCCCATGCCTGGATTATGTTGTAAGAAAACAGTATTAGTTTCTCCAGATGAGAATCTGACCCATAGAAGTCATAAAAGGCCTTGCCCAGTGCCTACCTATAAATTTGTTTTCGACATAGCTCCACTTCAGACCTCATCTTTGTTTGTTTTATTGTATCTATGATTTCAGATAACCCAGACTTAGCAGTTCAGTTGGAAACAAAGAGCCTTGCATGACAGAAAACCACATGTGTGCGACAGATCAGAGCTGGGACTCCAGGCAGTTAGAAGACTATAGTAAGAGGTCAGGACACCCAGCAGTTTTCAAAGTGGGGGGCAATCGCATGCCAAGGATCAAGAGCCAAAGAAAGGAGATGAGGCAAGAAGGGATTCAATTATAGACTCAGGGCCACTACTGAGGGATACCCTGCCCCAAGGTGGCCACCAGTAAGACAGTGCCACTCAGCCTCACGCCTATGGCCACAATAGCAAATGCCTGCACAGCATTGGGCCAGCCTATCTAGTGTTTGCTGTATGACATTGTCATGCTGCTGCTGTTGCTGGTGTAGAGTTGGTACTTTCAATGGTACTTTTTTTTTTAATCTAAATTGAAATTTCTGTGAGAAACAGCAGGGACACAGGTTCCCAGCAGGGAAGTCCCGAGTCTCCAAGATCTGAAGCAGCAGAGAAGTCGTCATGCACATGTGCTCACCACAGGATCAAATCAACTCTGCTCATGTGATGAAGGCAACTGCTGAGACACCGTCTTTTATTTGTGAATAAGGAAAGGCAGTTGGGATCCTCTGCATTTAGTGACTCAGCTGCAAAATGTCCTGGAAGGGAGACTCAAGAACATTTATGTTTGAAGTCTATAATTGATTAAAAGATTCATCTATAAGGCATACATAAATAAAGGGATTAAAGACAGGCAAGGAATATGAATAATGTTGTTGAGTATCTTGGACCCTACTAACAACAACAACAGCAACAACAACACAAGGTTGCCTCAACCAGAGTAGTCCTGTAAGTTTCCTGTTTGTTTTTTTGTAATCAATCCTTGAGTTTCATTTTAGCTTCTCACCTAACAGAAGTAAAAGTTTACGAGCTAGAGGGTGAACCTAGCCTGGATTCAAAATCCCAGCTCTGCTCCTTTTGAGCTTTGAGTAGATTGCCTAAGCTCTTTGAATCTCAGTGTTCTCATTTGTATAATAGAGATGCAAATAATAGTGCATACATCAAGGGCTATAATAAGAGTTATCATTTGTTAAGATCTTATTAAAACCGGTAACTAGTCTTTGGTAAATGCCTCAGAATATAATTATTTTCAAAAATTCCTCCAATTTTCTGGGTCAGAACCTGAGATAATGCCTTAATTGCTTTTTCTACTCAGTTTAGTAACTCTATTCAATAAATACTGCCAGTTCTGTTTTGTGAGCAGAACATGACACCATCTACTTCTCCCTCTACAAGAACTGCACCGCCCCCCACAAAAGACTGAACATCTTTTCTTAAACTTGTAGTAACCTTTTCATTGGGCTCTAACACCCCTTCTAATATGAATCCCATTCTATGAACTCAGGTGTCCAGTAGAGATCATACTGCCCATCACCCATGCTGATCACTATTTTGAAGTTTGTTGAACCTGGCAGGATAGCCAGAAATTTAGACATTCATTTGGAGGTTCAGGGTCTTCTTCGGTGCTTCAGCGATTGGGGCAGACATGGAGGATCTTACCTTTGATCTACGCTGGCTGCGATGAGGTATCCGTCACTTCAGCATGCACTGTTGTGCGGGCTCTGCTTCATTCTTGCACACATGGCTTCAGAAATCTTCCCCAGCCTGCCTGTGGTCCTGCCCACCTCTGCACCATGAAATCAGCTCTGCTTCAGAGAGCCATTCAAAGGAGACCTGTTTTCCAGGAAGCAGAGTTCAGAGAGCCTCTGCACGATAATTCAGTACTTTCTCTCCTCTCATTTTCCCTTTCTGCCTGTGTTCTCCTTTCCTTCTCTCCTGCCTTTCCACTTCCTGCCCGGAGGACTTCCCTTCTTGCTTCAGATTTCTACCCACAACATTTTCCCTGCACCTCCGTATTATCTTCCTGTTACCTTTCTCACACAGTGTTTAAATTGACCTAAGGCAGTTCTAGATGAAAATAAATAGAGAGAACATTTTTCTATTTTTTACCTTGCCTTATTCTGTTCCTGAGGCAGTGAGCAAAGGGTCTGAAGTCTGCTTAAGTGGATGAAAAGAAAAGGATAAGTTCCAGGGAGAAAAAAATGGATTAACACCTGAAACACAGTGTCATCTCACATTCAGTACATGTATAGAAGCCGGATAGATCGGCTGCAGGTCCTAAAATACTAATTGAATCTCATCATTCCCTTGTGTGTACGTTTCCAGTGGTTTCCAATTGCGTTAAGTGTCACATGTAAACTTCTGGACTTAGTGTGCAACATTAGACAAATTCTGCATGCCTCCAGACTCCTCCACTCTCCTTTCCCATCATTCCCTCCCTTGTTCTCAGTGCTGTACCATGTTTAAATATGCTGACTACTCAGGTTTAAACTGACATGTTTGAGAATACTTGCACTTAAGATCCTCTCCAACCCTGCTCCACACAAAACAAGGTGGAAACCCATGAGGATCAATTATTCTCTCACTGGCCAAACCAAGGTACATGTGATTATGCAGCACATAAAATGTGCTATAATTTTGGATTTTGAAGACCAAGTACTCAAAACGATGCTGCATAAATCATTAATATTTTGTAATGGAAATGTGATGAAATGATAACATTTTAGTGTATTGGGTTCCATAGAATAGAAGAGAGGACTGGCATCGTAGTGTACCAGGTTAACTCGTGGCTTGCAATACTGGCAACACTAGTTTGTGTCCTGACTGCTCTGCTTCCAGTCCAGCTCCCTGGTAATGCGCCTGGGAAAGCAGCACAGCATAGCTCAAATACTTGGGCCCCTTACACCCATGTGGGAGACCCAGATGGTGTTCCAGGCTCCTGGCTTTGGCCTTGTCCCAACCCTAGCCATTGTGACCATTTGGGGACTGTACCAAGGGATAGAAGATATCCTTCTCTCTCTCTCTCTACCTCTGCCTTTCAAATAGACAATTTCATGTGATTTTAATGAACAGTTTACACAGTAGACTTTTAAAAAGTGTAGTTGATTAATTTCTCCTATTTTTACTTTTTAAAAATGTAGTTAGAAAAAATTGTCTAGTGGCATATGTCACTCACTTACATTGTATTTCTATTGAATGATGCTGCTCCAGACTGTAAATATGAGAGAAAACAAACTTCAGTTGTATAAACCAAGAGCAAAGCTTCTCTCATCCTGTCCTGTGAAGGTCCACAGATGCAGATGTTTTGACATAAACCAAAGACAGAGTCATTCTAAAACCAGAGTAACTTTATAAAATACATCACATTTTTTCCTAAAGAAAGCATTCTTTCCATTTTCATTTGAAAAGTGGAGCTATAGAAAGGCAGAGGCAGAGAGACAGAGACAGACAGAGAGAGAGAGAGAGAGAGAGAGAGAGAGAGAGTCTTCCATCTGCTGGTTCACTCCCCAAAGGGTCACAATTGCCAGAGATGGTCTAGACCAAAGCCTGGAGCCAGGAGCTTCATCCAGATTTCCCATGTGGGTGCAAAGGGCCCAAGAATTTGGGCCATCTTCCATGCTTTTTCAGGTGCATTAACAGGGAGTTGGATAATAAATGGAGCAGCCAGGACTTGAACTGGTGCCCATATTGGGTGCCAGTGTTGCAGGAGTTGGCTTTACTTGCTACGCCACAGCACTGGCCTTATTCATTCCACTTTTAAAAACACATTCAATCTGCTCAGAGGCCCCTGAAATTTTGATTAAGAATTCTAGGTACTCCCTTCAATTATTGAGTACTTATACTTGACACCCTCCATGGATGTCCAGGAAATTCTTAAACAAATATTGATTACACTGTTTGTACTCCAATGAGTTCTACATTCCTAGACCTCCAGTGAATAGCTTGTCTTCTGAGGGTCACCATAATTTCACACTCAGGTAGTTAGAAGAGGTAAGAACAGGACTGACTTAAACCTCAGATAATGAAAAATTCTCTGTGGGCTAAACTTGCACAAAATTGAATTGGTGTATCAACCCTCAAGCCTTTGCATGTTGGCTGAGATGTAAACATGCAAGCAGTAATCTACATAAAGGCATAAGGATTTTCAGTAAGAGGTGGATTCTTGAGATGAATCTGATTAACTCTCGTTTTACAAATGAAGGAAATAAGACATGGAATGCTTAAGTGAATTGTTGTTTTGGACAAATAATAGAATTAGAACCCATGACTCCTATCCTGATCAGTTAACCAATAAGTACTGAAGTATCCAATATATGCTAAGTACTCTTCTAGGTCTGAGATATAATAAATATCAATAACAATGATTTCCTGTAAAGCGAAAAACCTACCTAAAAATTGGCTTGAAGAGAAAAGGCTATTGATTGTCATGTAACTGGGAAATTGCTCTGGTGTTAGACAACTCCTAACCCAATGGCTCAAATGAATTAAAAAAGATGACTATGTCTTCTATTTTTAAGGCGGCTTTTTCAATGCTGGCTACTTTTCTTGTGAGTCTTTCCTGTGATTGCCATAATGTAACAATCCACAGCTCCTGAGATTGTTTTCAAGTACAAACCTAGCACAAAGAGAGGTCACAAATAACAACTTAAATTAATTCTCACAAGTCTCATTTACCCAAGTTGTTGGGTCATGTGTTTAACACTGACTCAGTGTTATGGTCATACATACAAACTGGGTCAGTGTATGACCAGGGGATGAGATTTACCAACTACCACAAGCCATTTAGAGTCCGCTCCCTGAGACAAGAATGAAATTCTTGGGGGTATTGTTAGATAGAGAAAGGCAAAAAGATGTTGGAAAGCAGCAATGAATTAAATATAATCCTTCCCTCAAGTGCTCACAGTTGATAACTTTCCAGTACCCCCGTTAATTTTTCGGCTCTGAACCATGGAGCCTTAGAAGTTCTCAAAGGTTATCTCAGAGTTTGAGGGTTGTGCACATGATAGCTTCCAACCCCTTACCTCTAACTTTAAATAGAGTGATTCCTCTTTCATCTGTTTAACATCAGACTTTGGCATAATATTTCATTTAAAGAAAGTGCTTCACTGCTGAAACAGTTTTAAAACCACTGTCATATGTAATGCTGCTGCAGTGCCCAAGTTTTCTATGTTACCTGTTGTATGCTACCTTTTCTTTTAACTCTAATTTGCATTTGTTTCAGGCTGAATTTATGCTCATGCTGAAACTTCTTGTTTCTTAAATTTCTCCTGGAATATTTTTTTTCTTCTGGGCCTCCACCTTTTCTGGTTTAGGAGCATTTTATTGCTTTCAGTGGGGATCAGCTCAGTGTGGCACAGGGAGCTCATGTGTGGATTAATCTGAGCACTAGCTGTAGGTACAGCAGTGTGTCTTTTGTGCTTTGTTCACTTGGATATATTCAAAGACCAGAGACTGAACTTCCAGAAACTGAAGTTCCGCATTACTCTGTATTTTTAAGCATGTGCAAAAAAGGTGCAGTACTCTTTAAGCCTTCTATGTAGCCCCACTCTTTGATTCGAGCATGTTTACCAACTCTACCATTTTAATGAAGTGGCACACACATTGCCTCTTTAATGTGATATCTTCAGATACTTGGTGGATTTTCAGATATGTAAACTCTTGATGACTTGTGCTATCTCATGTGTATTCTTAAACACAAAAGATTTGGGTCTCTTGATTTTCATGATTCTCTGGGGTTTTCTGAGTCAGGAGAATAGAAAACCATTTAAACAGATCACCTGAGGCTACTTATTGGTTAAAGAAGTTATCCTTGTTGCTATATTATCTCTTCCACTTCTCAATGAGTGGGATCAGAATGCTGTGGAAGCATTTTGAGGAATTTAGGTCTTAATGTTTAAAGTTCCATTTCGTAGGTTCTTTTCTCATGGTTCTGATATTGTGCTGATAGTAGTCATTCCAAAGATATTCTTGCCAATTCCGTGCTCTGTTTACTCAAAGCACTTGAGAACGATGTCTGCCTCTAAAATATTTCATGACAAAGCCTGTAAATCCTAACACAGGAATTAACCCAGTAGTGATTTCCACTAATGGAGGCACTGGTATGCATATTACTATGGCTGTTCTATTTTCAATAATCTATCTGCTTGCCTGGAATGGAGTTATATTATGTAGTGTGAAGATTAACACTTAACAAACAGCTAAACTGACTGAAAAGAATACAAATAATCTCTTTTTTTAAAAAATGGAAATATGTTTGGTATGATCATGCACTTGGTGAATTCTTCTCTCTACTGTTTTTTTATCCCCTCCAGATTACAGTCAATGCAAATTTTGAAAATATATTACATCCATTTATTAGCTCTCAATTTAATCCCATCTGGTTTTCAATTTAATCCCATCTGATTTCTTCAAAATGATGTATTGATTTTTACATTGTTTTTTGGCCCCAAAAATATTTTCTGAAAAATACTTACACAGTTCAGTCTTCCGTATAAATATACCTTTCTCTAAATTGCTAAAAAGCATGTAATTAGGTAAGGATTTACAGATATTTCAGATTCCCATTGCTTTATTTTTACATTAGTTACATTTTTGTTTGATGCAATATCTTCTTTCAAATTCCCTGAAAACTCAAAATTTATGGGTTTATGAGTTTGAGAAGTGTTGGACACATGAGCTATAAGGAAATGAAGTAAACAAAAATGGACAGAGGAAGAGGCTCACTTGAAACACTTAGGACATTGGCCTTAGATTATCATGGAAATTCTTGACCTAGATGCTCCATGGATTTGTCACACACTGAAGCAAGGGAGCCTCACCCACAATGACCAAACATTGTACACAGAATACCTGTAAGGTAGGGCCATACCTTGGATAAGACAGTTCCTTTCAACCAAGGACAATGCCGAGAGGGCAATGCAGCTCTGAGCCTCCTGTAGCTAACACTCTTCAGCAGCTGGGGAAATGGTGCTTCACTTTTGAAGGGAGACATCCGCTATAGTTCAGTGACCTCATGCTTATACTCAGAGAGGAGCTTTGAGGCATAAAAGGACAGATAAATATGTGAAATATGTGAAGAGTGCCAAAGACTTCTGTTTTATCTCATACCCGATAGGAATGCATACAACTTATTTCTAGTCTAACCTTTGATTGCATGCCCAAGTAAAAGTCATTTGCTGATACAGTGAAAGTACAAGTAATAAATGGTTACCAGAATAAGAAAAACATGTAAGAGTTTCCCTTGGGCTTAAAAGATTAATTATAAATTAGTACATATGTGCTAAAGGAATATTAATTAAGGAACCATAGACACAAGTAATGAATTTCTAGGGGCTGACTTTTCTAGGTATAAATTACATATGGAAACAAAAGAGACCCCGGATAGCTAAAGCAATCTTATACAACAAAAAACAAAGCCGGAGGCATCATGATACCAGATTTCAATACAGAGAACAGGGCATTTATAATTAAAATAGCCTGATACTGGCACAAAAACAGATATGTAGACCAATGGAACAGAATAGAAATCCCAAAAATCAATCCACACATCTACAACCAACTTATTTTTGACAAAGGAGCTAAAATCAGTTCCTGGAACAAGGGCAGTTTTTTCAAGAAACGGTTCTGGGAAAACTGCAGCTCCACATACAGAAGTACGAAACCAGACCCCTACCTTACACCTTACACAAAAATCCACCCAAAATGGATCAAAGACCTAAACCTATGTTATGATATCATCAGATTACTAGATAACATTGGAGAAACTTTGCAAGACATTGGCATAGGCAAAGACTTCTTGGAAAAGACTCCAGAAGCAAAGGTAATCAAAGCCAAAATTAACAAATGGGATTACGTCAACCTGAGAAGCTTCTGTACTGCAAAGGAAACATTCAGCAAAATGAAGAGGCAACCAACAGAATGGGAGAAAGTATTTATAAACTGTGCAACTAATAAAGAATTAATATCCAGAATCTATGAAGAGCTCAAGCAATTCAACAACAACAAAACAAACAATCCAGTTAAGAAATGGGAAAAGGACTTGAATTGGCAGCTTTCAAAAGAGGAAATTCAAATAGCCAACAGACACTTGAATGCCTAGGATCAGTATCCATCAGGGAAATACAAATCAAAATCACAATGAGGTTTCATCTCACCCGTTAGAATGGCTCTCATACAGAAATCAACAAACAATAAATGTGAGGATGTGGGAGAAAAGGAACCCTAATCCACTGTTGGTGGGAATGTAAACTGGTACAGCCATTGTGGAAGATATTGTGGAGATACCTTAGAAATCTGAATATAGACCTACCATATGACCTAGCAATCTCACTCCTGGGAATTTACCTAAATGAAAAGAAATCAGTATATGAAATAGTTACCTGTACCTCCATGTTTATAGCAGCTCAATTCATGACAGCTAAGATATGGAATCAATCTAGATGTTCATCAATTGATGACTGAATAAAGACATTATGGTATATATACACTATAGAGTACTACTTGGCTTTAATAATGAAATGTTTTTCTTTGCAAAAAATGGTTGCAACTGGAAACCATTATATTTAGTGAAATAAGCCAGTCCCAAAAAAGACATGTATCATATGCTTCCGTGATCTGGGTTACCTACTAGAGTACTAAAATGTGATGTATTGGAGTGAAATGGACATTTTGAGATTCAATGATTGTTTGCAGTCCTTGTTTCTACACTTGAGACCTAGTGTTTTTTTCTTCATACTATTTGTTGAACTCTTTAATTAGTGTAGGGTTAACCTTATGAGTATAAAGTATACTGAGAATAAATCTTTGTAAAAATTTAGAGTGTGAATAGGAGAGGGAGGAGGAAGATGGGTTGGAGTGTAGGTGGAAGGGAGGATTGAGTGGGAAGTATCAGTATGTTCCTAAATCTGTGTATACAAAATTCATGAAACTTGTGTACTTTAAATAATTTTTTTAAATAAATAAATACACCATACAGATGGGTAAATGTTACAAAACAACAACAACAAAATAAGCATTTCTTAAGTAGAGAGAAAAAGGAGGAAATTTTCTTACATGTTCCATCAATTAAATGGTCTAGCCTTGACAAGAGTGAGAAGCTGGGTTGAACTCTTGTTATCAGCAAGAATCACTCAGAGTTTTGTGGATGTAATCAAAGAGCATAAACACAGAAAGCATTTTATAAAATAGGAATAGAATTAAGATTGAATAAACTTGCCTAAAAATTAAACTATTGGACTGAAACAGCTGATAATATGAGTGTTCTACTGGCAATTCTTTGAGCAGTACTGTATAAACTGAAATTGATACATATCAGAACCATGGAAAGTGAGGACTGTCATTATTAACTTTTATTTCTAATACCACAATTTCTATTTTTCTAAAAGTGTGCTTTGGTTCTGCAAATGATTAAATTGACTGAATTATTAGACTGTCAACTTCATGAAAGAAGAAACCTTGGCTAGCTTTACTCCTTAATTTTATCCCTGCAGCCTAACAATGCCTGGCCTCATGCAAACATTCAATGAATATTTGATGAATGAATGGGTGAACCATCAACCAAATAAAGTAATGTACAGCAATCTGGTTACCATCTGCTCATTTCTCAGACTCTCTGGTAAACATCTGAAGTATTTGGTGAGCAAATCTTGAAAAGTTAACAGGACTTTCTGCAGTAAACTATCATTGCTTACTTCTTATTTCATGATGTATAATTTTCGCAGCAGCTCTCCATGATACTGTATTCTCAACAAAGATTAATTGCTCTTTTGTTCTGAACTATTCACTACAGCTCTAGTTCCAAATAGTGTCATTATCGTGTGTAAATATAATAGGTGGAGTTCATGTGAATATTTTATGTAGTATTGTTTATTAATAAAACAAGTTTAGACTTTTAAATTCAGCTAGGTAAATGATTTATCCAGGAGAAATGAATGAAATTATCCATGCTAGGTTTATTACAACTGTTTCTGAACTAAAACTTTTAGGATTCATAAAACCTACCAAACAGAAGACTGGCCATGTGGCAAGGCTAACATGGGGAGCTGCTAGAAAGCAAGTGACTGAAACTAGAAGTATCACACTGAACCTAACTGAAAAAGGATCATATTTACATACCACTATTGGATACAGTTTTCCTAAGAAATGTATTACATTTACCAATGTGTTATTTAACCAGAAAATACACTGCTAACCCAAACATGTGTATATCAAAAATACCTTAATTTAGAATCCAACCTCTAACATGCTTACATTGTTCCCATACATTACTGCTGTACTTTCTATGTCATTACTAAATCATAAGTAAATCACCCTTGAACAAAGTATAGATGTAATAAATTCCATTATCCAGTATAAATTAAAAAAAATAATTGTCAACAGGCCGGCACCATGGCACAGTAGGTTAATCCTCACCTACAGTGCCAGTATCTTGTATGGGCCCCCGTTCTAGTCCTGGCTGCTCCTCTTCCAGTCCAGCTCTCTGCTGTGGCCTGGGAAAGCAGTGGAAGTGGCCCAAGTCCTTGGGCCCCTGCACTCTTGTAGGAGACTGGGAGGAAGCTTCTGGCTCCTGGCTTCGTATTGGCACAGCTCCGGCCATTGCAGCCATCTGGGTAGTGAACCAACGGAAGGAAGACCTTTCTCTCTGTCTCTCCCTCTCACTGTCTGTGAATCTACCACTCAAATAAATAAATAAAATCTTTAAAAAATATTTAAAATAAGTTTCTAACTCTGATTAATATTATTCATAGCTTTCATAAGCTCAGGTATCCAGTATACAGAACAGAAAAAAATAGATATTACATAAAGAATAGAAATGCAAATATGACATGTGTAAGGAAAAGGAGAATAGAACAGAAAAGAGACAGGATATGAACTTGTAACCCAAATGAATTTATTCAAGAAAATGAATTCACAGATGTGGGTGGCCAACTGCCAGTATGCACACAGACCCAACAAGTGGCAGAGAGCACAGTCTTCCGGTGGGCCAGGCCTTATGTATTTTAGGGTGGTCTAAGGCTCCTGAGAGGAGCTGGGGGGCCAGTAGCTGGAGGTGAAGTTTGCCATATAGGTTTTTCAAGTTTCTCCTGGGCTTTGAAACCTGGAAAAGAATGCTGGGGTGGGGTGAGGAACAGTATAGGGTGTGGGGCTGAGCTGGTCTCTTGAGACAGAGCAGGAGTAAGGGATAAAATGGAATTTTATGTAGTTTCAGGGAAGGAGCTAAAATGGATGAGGCTTATGTTCTTGTTCCATCAACATGTAGCAGTGATCCTGGGCACTGGGAAAACTGGAAAATGGCAAGAAGACAGAGTGCTTAAGCTCAGGTGATTTCTTAAATTTGTTTTTAAGTAACTGGCTTTTAAGCATGAGACAATAGATTCCCTTGCATTTATAAGAACTATGCCCTGGTACTGATACTTTGGAATCGCCAAATTTGTGAAGTGCAGGCTGATTGTAGATGCTCAGTGCTTTCTTCCAAATCACATTTCTATCCTTGTTTCTTGGACCAGAGTCAGACCTCAGATTCACTCATTTTCTGGTTATCTCTCCTCAGTTTATCTCTTCTCATCTTTTAGGAAAGTGCTTAGATTTCCGTTTTTCTTCTGTAAAGAACAAGTAAAAAAAAAAATGGCCTAGCATGTTCGTGCCCATTGAGTTAATTCTCATTGCTTGTGTGGTTTGCCCCCCTCAATTCAAATTGACAGCTTTGGAAAAGTACAGAGCCTCATCCCTCGTTATCCCTCATGTTAAACTACTGAAAGCTGAGAAACTACTGTGTTGTAGGAAGAGGCTTAACCGTAGAAGGTACTTGGAAAGATGAGAAACAGTAACTCACAGTTGAGTGGATCACCTTTTTCACCAAGATGGGAAAGGAAATATAATTAAAGAAGAAACATACAAAAATTACTTCTTTTGGGTTAGGAACCTTTTTTCCTGATTTATTTTATTTATTTCAAAAGTGAAGTGATAGAGGGAGAGAAAGAAAGAGATCTTGCATCCACTGATTCATTCCCCAATGGCCAGGGCTAGGTCAGGGGGAAGCCGGGAGCAAGGAACTCCATCGGGGTCTCTCGCACTAGTGGTGGGGCCAAGTACTTGAACCATCATCTGCTACCGTCACAGGTACATTAGCAGAGAGCTGAATCAGAAATGGAGCAGCTGGGATTTGAACTAGTGCTCTGATATGGGATGCCAGCATCATAGATGGTGGCTTAAACCATTGTGCCACAATGCTGGCGCTGGGTTAGGAACTTTGATTAAAAAGAAAAGAAGGGAGTGAGTGTTTGGAGTAGTGCTGCAATGGTGTTTAATACACCGGAAACCTATAGCAGAATGTCTGGATTCCCATCTAGTTTCCCTCCCGATTTCAGCTTCCTGCTAATGCACACCTAGGAGGCATCACATGATAACTCAGAGTTGGGTCCCTGCTACCCACCTGGGAGACCTAGACTGTGATTGCACTCCTGACTTTTGGATTCAACCAGGCAAAGCTCCAGCTTTTGCAGAATTCTTTGTCCTGTTATGACAATAAGTGAAACCAGACCATGGTAGAAGACGAGTGTTCAAAGTTGTTATTTCATTTTTTCTTTTGTATTGGTTTTGTTGTGTTTTGTCTATACAAAATAAAGTCACAGTTTGGTATATAAAGAGCCCCATTCTTATGGAAAAGAATTCCTTGTGGTTTTTTTTGTGGGTAGAGTAGAAGAAACTCAGTTCTTTTCATTGGCTTTAAGTTATAAGCAGCGCCCAGCCCTACATTTAGATATTGTATAACGTCTAAACAAACTACCCAACCTAAAACTTCATTTTGAATGGGAATATGGCTTTTACTGTGACTGTTAAGATTCAATGATTGTTTACAGCCCTTGTCCCTACTGTTGAAGAACAGTGTTTTTCTTCTTCTTACTATTTGTTGAACTCTTTACTTAATGTACGATTAATCTTATGAGTACAAAGGAAACTGAACATAGAGAATAAGAGAGGAAGGAGAAGGAAGAGTGGGAACCTGGGTCGGGGGGAGGGCAGCGTGGAAAGTATCACTATGTTCCTGAATCTGTGTATGTGAAATACATGAAGTTTGTTTACCTTAAAAATTTTAAATAAATAAATAAAAAGAAGACAAAAAGAAATAAGAGATTTTCTTCCTTTTTTTTTTTCCTCTTAATAGGAACATTTCTGTATGAGCATTGTCTAGCTGCCTTTAAGGCCACTTTTTATTTGCCTTAGCTAAAGAGACCAGTAGAAAAGCTGCATTATGAGTTCTTTAAGCTGAGATGAGTAGAAGAACAAATCATGTTAGGCCTGTTTTGATCATTGTCATCGAAGCTGTCTTGATTATACTTTAACTTGAGGCTTGAAATTTGTACTCCATGGTTTACAGATCACATGTACATCTATTATCACTTTGAATCCTCACAAAAAACACCCTTGCCTGTCAAAAAAAAAAAAAAAGAAAAAACCCTTGATTAAGCAGAGATGATATTGAAAATTATAAAACTGTGTGGCTCAGTCATGCCTGTAAACAGAAAAAACACAAGTTTTCAGTACTTCCCCTGGGTAATTTAGTTAATAGAATATTGCTATGAGATGGTTCATTTTGCTAGTAATTAAGAAATAACTGGATGCTGGACAAGAACTTTTCCTGAAAAGTTTTATTAAGACATCTTGTTAACAGAATAAAATATAGCACATACATCGAGGATCACGTATGTAAGGTGTTGTATGCTGGGCTACATTTTATGAGAATTACCAGGCGAGGCTGGTTTGTAGAACTCTATTCACTTTGCATACAAAGCCTGACGATGCAAGTCGCTCCATCATGTAATCCTCAGATTCTATGGGGTCGTGAGACTTGACTGAAGTAATTTTTCTTTTTTTTTTTTATTCTTTTTTTATTATTCTTTTTTTTTATTCTTTTTTTTTTTTTGACAGGCAGAGTGGACAGTGAGAGAGAGAGAGACAGAGAGAAAGGTCTTCCTTTGCCGTTGGTTCACCCCCCAATGGCCGCCGTGGTCGGCGCGCTGCGGCCAGCGCACCACGCTCATCCGATGGCAGGAGCCAGGTGCCAGGTGCTTTTCCTGGTCTCCCATGGGGTGCAGGGCCCAAGCACTTGGGCCATCCTCCACTGCACTCCCTGGCCACAGCAGAGAGCTGGCCTGGAAGAGGGGCAACCGGGACAGAATCCGGCGCTCCAACTGGGACTAGAACCTGGTGTGCCGGCGCCGCAAGGCAAAGGATTAGCCTGTTGAGCCACGGCACCGGCCTGAAGTAATTTTTCTTGAGCCCTTTCCACCAAGGATTCCCACCTTTATACTTGTATAAACCATAGTGTTTTCTTGGAGATTTGACTGTAATATAACTAACCTGGTTTGCATACCACAGATACTCAGCTTTCTTTCCCAGCTGTGTGAATCATCTTGTTTGTGGGAGCAAAGGCTAGACTTCTGGAAGTCCACTCTTCATATCAAATTTGCCTGATATTTTACCTTGGCAGTGAGTTTTTTGTTGCTGATTGCTATGAGTCAGAGCAGTCTATCAGGCTTTCTTGCTTCCCAGCAGTTCATTGCCCTCCACAGTGTCTGTTGAAATTATGCTTCAGTGTCCTTGCAGGACTGTATCTGTCCTCGCAGCTTGCAGCTGTCCCCATATCAGTTCAACAAACCGCATCTGCTCAGTTGTCCTGTTGTCAACTGTTCTTCTCACCTGTGGAGTGCCACGATGGCGATCTCTGCTACCAGGCTGGCTATCTACCAAGATATTATTATTGATGCTGATCTTGACTTGCCATTTAATGTTAAGCATTATTCACAAGGACATAGGAATAACCAGAGGGGTGTCTCTAATCCATCTCTGTCTCATAACTGAGTTAGGAGTCACATTACTTCCCCATCTTTCTACGTTATCATTTTATGTCAGAAGAATAATGGTGTCCTGATGTTTTCCAATTTAAAGAAAAGGAAAAAAGCAAATTCATCTTTTAATCAAATTTTCTTCTTGTATACATTCACTGCAAACTTGAGCAGTATCCTGCCTATATAGCATTAACTATCATTTTTGTATTGTAATTGCAAAACATAGAGATGGAATTACCAGTGCATTTCCTACATGCTCTTCTGTGCTAGACAGTATCTAAAAGCTAGTTGGCACCTTGTGAGTCACGAGTTTTATTGCTAGTGAAAGCTAGAATTCTATCAGTCATAGTCTGTTCCCATGCAGAAATGCCATATGTTTACAGATTTCCCAACTGAAAATAATCTATGATAATCATATGATGAGATTAAATTAGAATTTTTGTATGCCTCTGCTGACTTCCTCTTGAAGTAAATCACAGATAATAATGGAACTTCAGTGAAGGTGGTTTTTCAAAATTTTAATTTAAAAGTCCCTGTGAGTTGTTACTTTACTTGCCGAGTTTCCCAGCCTTTTGTGAAATTTATACCATCGGAAACTCTTTATCAGTTATGCTGTTCAGGAGTAGAGTTCTTTGGTCTTCCCCCAAAGTTGCTATTAGTTAAAGAGAATAGCTGAATAAGCTGCCAGTTGTAGCTGACCCTGAATTTTCATAATGAAAATACTGTAACATCCCTCCCCCCGGCTTAAGACATTCAGATCTGGCTAAAAAGCCCATGAGAACATTTCAAGCATGGAAAGCCAAGACACTGTGACAAAAAATGACTTAAAGATCTCTGTGAGTGAGATCTCAGTGGAGAGAAGGGACCATCAAAGAAGGAGGTACCTTTCTCTGAAGGGAGGAGGGAACTTCCACTTTGATTATGGCCTTGTCTAAATAATGTCAGAGTTTGTAGACTTAAAAGGCTTCCATAGACTTGGCAGCTCATGACAAGAGCCTCTGGTGATCACTGACATCATAAATAAGAGTGTCAATTGTTAAATCAACAACAGGAGTCACTGTGCACTTGCTTCCCATGTAGGACCTCTGTCCTTAATGTGTTGTACTATGCAAATTAACTGTAAAACTAGTCTTCAAACAGTACTTTATGTTTTGTGTCTGTGTGAGTACAAACTGTTGAAATCTTTACTTAGTATAGAGTTGATCTTCCATATATAAAGGTAATTGAAAATGAATTTTAATGAAGAATAGGATGAGAGAGGGATTAGGAGGTGGGATGGGGGAAAAACCACTATAATCCAAAAGCTGTACTTTTGAAATTTATATTTTTTAAATAAAAACATTCAATAAAAAAAGAAATAAAATATTGTGCCCCATTATTTCAGCTAACATGTAGGCCAAAGTGATGAGTTAGATATTTTAATATTCAGCATCTTATTTAATCCTGAGAAAAACTCATAAAATAACATTATTTTCTCTATGGCGTAAATCAAGCAATGAGTCTTTGTAGGTGTTTAGTTACCTGTCCAGTTATGCAGCTAGTAGGTGATATAGGTAGTGAGTAAACTTATAGGTGCCATGTGCTCTCCCCACCTATCCACTCAGCTCTGATTGCTTTCCATATTAACCTTTTTTTTAAATTTTTTTTTATATAAAGCTTTTATTTAAAGAATATAAATTTCCAAAGAACAGCTCATGGACCACAATGGCTCCCCCCCCCCCACAACTTCCCTCCCTCCCCCCACCCTCCCCTTTCCCGTTCCCTCTCCCCTTCTGTTCACATCAAGATTCATTTTCAATTCTCTTTATACACAGAAGATCAGTTTAGTACATATTACGTAAAGATTTCAACGGTTTGCCCTCGCATAGAGACACAAAATGATAATACTGTTGGAGTACTAGTTATAGTATTAATTCACAATGTACAGCACATTAAGGACAGAGATCCTACATGATTTTTTTTTATAAAAAAATTGATTAATTGTCTATGCAATTTCCAGTTTAACACCAAGATTTTTTAATCATTTGCAATTATCTTTATATAAAGAAGATCGATTCAATATATACTATGTAAGGATTTCATCAGTTTGCACCCACTCAGAAACACAAAGTGTAAAAATACTGTTTCGGTACTAGTAATAGCATCACTTCACATTGGATAACACATTAAGGACAGATCCCTCATGAGACGTAAGTACACAGTGACTCCTGATGTTGATTTAACAATTTGACACTCTTGTTTATGGCGTCAGTAATCTCCCTAGGCTCTGGTCATGAGTTGCCGAGGCTATGGAAGCCTTTAGGGTTCGCCGACTTCGATCTTATTCCCACAGGGCCATAGTCAAAGTGGAAGTTCTCTCCTCCCTTCAGAGAAAGGTACCTCCTTCTTTGATGGCCCTGTTCTTTCCACTGGGATCTCACTCGCAGAGATCTTTCATTTAGGTCTTCTGTTTTTTCCAGAGTGTCTTAGCTTTCCATGCCTAAAATATTCTCATGGGCTCTTGAGCCAGATCCGAATGCCTTAAGGGCTGATTCTGAGGCCAGAGTGCTATTTAGGACATCTGCCATTCTATGAGTCTGCTGTGTATCCTGCTTCCCATGTTGGATCATTCTCTCCCTTTTTGATTCTATCAGTTAGTATTAGCAGACACTAGTCTTGTTTGTGTGATCCCTTTGACTCTTAGACCTATCAGTGTGATCAATTGTGAGCTGAAATTGATCACTTGGACTAATGAGATGGCCTTGGTACATGCCACCTTGATGGGATTGTATTGGAAACCCCTGGCACAATTCTAACTCCATCATTTGGGGCCGTTCCGATTGAGCATGTCCCAAGTTTTACATCTCCTCCCTCTCTTATTCCCACTCTTATATTTCACAGAGATCACTTTTCAGTTAAAATTTAAACACCTAAGAATAATTGTGTGTTAATTACAGAGTTCAACCACTAGTACTAGGATAAAGAAAAAAAAAATACTACCATGGATAAAGTATTACATTGTACAACAACAGTCAGCACAAGAGCTGATCGAGTCACTGTTTCTCATAGTGCCCATTTCACTTCTACAGGTTTCCCCTTTGGTGCTCAGTTAGTCATCGCCAATCAAGGGAAACAAATGATATTTGTCTCTTTGGGACTGACTTAATTCACTCAGCATGATGTTTTCCAGATTCCTCCATTTTGTTGCAAGTGACCGGATTTCATTGTTTTTGACTGCTGTATAGTATTCTGTAGAGTACATGTCCCATAATTTCCTAATCCAGTCTACTGTTGATGGGCATTTGGGTTGGTTCCAAGTCTTAGCTATTGTGAATTGAGCCGCAATAAACATTGCTGTGCAGACGGCTTTTTTGTTTGCCAATTTAATTTCCTTTGGGTAAATTCCAAGGAGTGGGATGGCTGGGTTGAATGGTAGGGTTATATTCATGTTTCTGAGGAATCTCCAGACTGACTTCCATAGTGGCTTCACCAGTTTGCATTCCCACCAACAGTGGATTAGTGTCCCTTTTTCCCCACATCCTCTCCAGCATCTATTGTTGGTGGATTTCTGAATGTGAGCCATTCTCACCGGGGTGAGGTGAAACCTCATTGTGGTTTTGATTTGCATTTCCCTGATTGCTAGGGATCTTGAACATTTTTTCATGTGTCTGTTGGCCATTTGGATTTCCTCTTTTGAAAAATGTCTATTGAGGTCCTTGGCCCATCTCTTAAGTGGGTTGTTTGTTTTGATGTTGTGGAGTTTCTTAATTTCTTTGTAGATTCTGGTTATCAACCCTTTATCTGTTGCATAGTTTGCAAATATATTTTCCCATTCTGTCGGTTTCCTATTCACTTTCCTGACTGTTTCTTTTGCAGTACAGAAACTTTTCAATTTGATGCAATCCCAGTAGTTAATTTTGGCTTTGACTGCCTGTGCCTCCAGGGTCTTTTCCAAGAAGTCTTTGCCAGTACCTATGTCTTTCAGGGTTTCTCCTATGCTCTCTAGTAATTTGATGGTGTCGGGTCGTAGGTTTAAATTTTTAATCCATGTTGAATGGATTTTTGTGTAAGGTGAAAGGTAGGGGTCTTGCTTCATGGTTCTGCACGTGGAAATCCAGTTTTCCCAGCACCATTTATTAAACAGACTGACCTTACTCCAGGGACTGGTTTTGGATCGTTGATCAAATGTAAGTTGGCTGTAGGTGTTTGGATTGATTTCTGGAGTTTCTATTCTGTTCCATTGGTCTATCCATCTGTTTCTGTACCAGTACCATGCTGTTTTGATAACAACTGCCCTGTAGTATGTCCTGAAATCTGGTATTGTGATGCCTCCGGCTTTGTTTTTGTTGTACAAGATTGCTTTAGCTATTCGAGGTCTCCTGTGTCTCCATATGAATTTCAGCATCATTTTTTCCAGGTCTGAGAAGAATGTCCTCGGTATCTTGATTGGTATTGCGTTGAATCTGTAAATTGCTTTTGGGAGAATGGACATTTTGATGATATTGATTCTTCCAATCCATGAGCATGGGAGATTTCTCCATTTTTTGGTATCCTCTTCTATTTCTTTCTTTAAGGTTTTGTAATTTTCATTGTAGAGATCTTTAATGTCCTTAGTTAAATTTATTCCAAGGTATTTGATTGTTTTTGTAGCAATTGTGAATGGGATTGATCTTAGCAGTTCTTCCTCAGCCGTGGCATTGTCTGTGTATACAAAGGCTGTTGATTTTTGTGCATTGATTTTATATCCTGCTACTTTGCCAAACTCTTCTATGAGTTCCAATAGTCTCTTGGTAGAGTTCTTTGGGTCCCCTAAATAAAGAATCATGTCGTCTGCAAAGAGGGATAGTTTGAGTTCTTCCTTCCCAACTTGTATCCCTTTAATTTCTTTTTCTTGCCTAATAGCTCTGGCTAAGACTTCCAGCACTATATTGAATAGCAGTGGTGAGAGTGGGCATCCCTGTCTGGTACCAGATCTCAGTGGAAATGCTTCCAACTTTTCCCCATTCAATAGGATATTGGCCGTGGGTTTTTCATAAATTGCTTTGATTGTATTGAGGAATGTGCCTTCTATACCCAGTTTGCTTAGGGTTTTCATCATGAAAGGGTGTTGAATTTTATCGAATGCTTTCTCTGCGTCTAGTGAGATAATCATATGGTTTTTCTTCTGCAGTCCTTTAATGTGGTGTATCACGTTGATTGTTTTGCGAATATTGAACCATCCCTGCATACCAGGGATGAATCCCACTTGGTCTGGGTGGATGATCTTTCTGATGTGTTGTTGCAGTCTATTGGCCAGAATTTTGTTGAGGATTTTTGCATCTATGTTCATGAGGGATATTGGTCTGTAATTCTCTTTCAATGCTGCATCTTTTTCTGGCTTAGGAATTAAGGTGATGCTGGCTTCATAGAAGGAATTTGGGAGAATTCCCTCTTTTTCGATTGTTCTGAATAGTTTGAGAAGAATTGGGGTTAGTTCTTCTTTAAATGTCTGGTAAAATTCAGCAGTGAATCCATCTGGTCCTGGGCTTTTCTTTGTTGGGAGGGCCTTTATTACTGATTCAATTTCTGACTCACTTATGGGTCTGTTTAGGTTTTCTATGTCTTCCTGGTTCAATTTAGGAAGGTTGCATGTGTCCAGGAATCTATCCATTTCTGATAGGTTTCCCTGTTTGCTGGCATACAAGTCCTTGTAGTAATTTCTGATGATTCTTTTGATTTCTGTGGTGTCTGTTGTTATATTTCCTTTTTCATCTCTGATTTTACTGATTTGGGTCTTTTCTCTTCTTTTTTTAGTTAGTTGGGCCAATGGGGTGTCAATCTTGTTTATTTTTTCAAAAAACCAGCTCCTCGTTTGGCTGATTTTTTGTAATGTTTTTTTGGATTCAATCCTGTTGATTTCTTCTCTGATTTTGATTATTTCTCTTTTTCTACTAGATTTGGGTCTAGTTTGCTGCAAATTTTCTAGATCCTTGAGATGCATTGAAAGCTCATCTATTTGGTGCCTTTCCAGTTTCTTGATCTAGGCACCTATTGATATAAACTTTCCTCTTAACACTGCTTTTGCTGTATCCCATAAGTTTTGGTATGTTGTGCTGTTATCCTCATTTACTTCCAGAAAATTTTTGATTTCTCTTTTGATTTCTTCAGTGACCCATTGTTCATTCAGGAGCATGTTGTTCAATCTCCATGTGTTTGCATATGCTCTAGAGATTCCTGAGTTGCTAATTTCCAACTTCACTCCCTCATGGTCTGAGAAGTTACATGGTATGATTCTAATTCTTTTGAATTTGCTGAGACTTGCTTTATGGCCTAATATGTGATCAATCCTAGAGTAGGTTCCATGTACTGCTGAGAAGAATGTGAATGCTTTACGTGTAGGATGAAAAGTTCTGTAGATATCTGCTAGATCCATTTGGGCTATAGTGTTGTTTAAATCTACTGTCTCCTTGTTGATCTTCTGTCCTGTTGATCTGTCAATATCTGTGAGTGAAGTATTGAAGTCCCCCAGTACTATTGTGTTGGGGTCTAAGTCTCCCTTTAAGTTTCTTAACAAATTTTTTAAATAAACCTGTGGCCTGTAATTAGGTGCATATACATTGAGAATTGTTATATCTTCCTGTAGTATTGATCCCTTAATCATTATATAGTGCCCCTCTTTGTCTCTCTTAACAGTTTTTGTGTTAAAGTTTATGTAGTCCGATATTAAGATGGTTACACCCGCTCTTTTTTCATTTCTGTTGGCGTGGTATATCTTGTTCCATCCTTTTATTTTCAGTCTGTATGGATCTTCGTTGGAAAGATGTGTTTCTTGTAGGCAGCAAATAGATGGTTTTTGTTCCTTAACCCAATCAGCCAATCTCTGTCTTTTAACAGGACAGTTTAGACCTTTAACGTTCAATGTGACTATTGATAAGTGGTAAGTTTGCCCTGCCATTTGCCAGATATTTTCTAATGTATGCTTTGAATTCCCTGTGATCTTTTGCCGTGAGGTTCCCTTCGTTTACCTTCTTTCATGTTGATGGTCGTGTTTCTGTGTTTCTGTGTGTAACACGTCTTTAAGTATCTTTTGCAGGGCTGGACGAGTGGCAACAAATTCTTTCAATTTTTGTTTGTTATGAAAGGTCTTTATTTCACCTTCATTCACAAATGAGAGCTTTGCAGGGTATAATATTCTGGGCTGGCAGTTTTTCCCTCTAAGTACCTGGGCTATGTCTCGCCATTCCCTTCTAGCTTGTAGGGTTTCTGTTGAGAAGTCAGCTGTAAGTCTAATTGGAGATCCTCTGAGAGTAATCTGACGTTTCTCTCTTGCACATTTTAGGATCTTTTCTTTTTGCTTCGCTGTGGTGAGTTTAATTACAATATGTCGTGCAGAGGATCTCTTTTGGTCATGTTTATTAGGGGTTCTATGAGCTTCCTGGATTAGGATTTCTCTGTCTTTCTCCAAGCCTGGAAAGTTTTCTGCTAGTATCTCCCTAAAAAGGCCTTCTAATCCTTTCTCCCTCTCCATACCTTCAGGAACACCTAGAACCCGAATGTTGGGTTTTTTAATAGTATCCTGTAAGTTCCCGACGATATCTTTTAGTTTTCTAATTTCCTCTTCTTGTCTTTGGTTTGACTGTTTCCTCTCCTGTTCTCTGTCTTCTAGGTCCGATATTCTCTCTTCTGCTTCACCCATTCTGGTTTTAAGGCCCTCAAGATTGCTTGTCACTTGATCTATTGAATTCTTCAATTCATTAAGATTTTTTGTCACTATCGTAGCTTCTTGTTCTACTAGTTGTTTCATTTCGTTTTGATTTCTCCGTAGTACTTCATTCTCGCGAGAGAGATTTTCTATCTTATCCATTAAGGATTTCTGTAGTTCAAGAATTTGTTTTTGAGAACTTCTTAATGTTCTTATCAATTCTTTGAGATCTGCTTCTTGCATTTCTTCTATCTCATTATCTTCATAATCCTGACTTGGGGTGTCTTTTCCGTTTGGGGTCATCATAGCGTCTTCCTTGATCTTGCTCCCTCAGAATCTGTTTTTATTTGGCATTTTTTTTTCCCCACACTCTTTCTCTGGGTTGTCAAGGTAACGGAGTTTGTGTGCGCGGTGTGTTCCCAGTTTTTGGATCCCCTTCAGGTTTCTACAGCCTCGGGTTTTTGGTTCCGTCTGCCTCAGTGATGGGCGGGCGGGCGGGCGGGCGGGCGCGCCTTGTCCCACTGCGTTTAATCTAGCTCGAATTAGCAGGGTGGGTGACGAGAGAGGCTAGTGTCCGTGCAGGCTCGCCTGAATTGTGCTGTTTCCCCCGTGGGGGGTCTGCTTCCCCCCGCCACTGTCTCGGGATCCCTGTATCGGCCCCCGTTCAAGCGCTCAGTTCCAATGGCGACTGTGTTCCGCCCGGCTTCCGGTTCAGCCGGCGGGCGCGCGCCGTCCCACTGTGTTCAGTCTAGCTCGAGTGAGCAGGGTGGGCAACGAAAGAGGCTAGTGTCCGTGTGGGCTCGCCTCAATTGTGCTGTTTCCCCCCTGGCGTCTGCTTCCCCCCGCCAGTGTCTCGGGATCCCTGTATCGGCTCCCGTTTAAGCGCTCGATTCCAATGGCGACTGTGTTCCGTCCGGTTCCCGTCCCTCCCGGCAGCTCCCGTGCCACTAAGGCACGATTTGCCGTTCGCAAACTTACTTTCCCCTAGGTCCTCTGCGTCTCATTCACTGGGTCCGGAAGAATTTCCACTGCATTTTTTTCCGTGAGATTTTTCCTGAGGCTACAGTAACTCTGTTTTTATTAAACTATCTTTTTGCGGACTGCTAGTGCGCGTCCTCACTATTCCGCCATCTTGGCTCCGCCCCATATTAACCTTTTTGTACAAAATCACTATAGTAGTAACCTTTTATCTGTTGGAGCTATGTTCCAAGATCCCCAATGGATTCCTGAAACTACTGATGGTCCCTGACACTGTATGTGCTGGTTTTCCTTAATGCCTACAGCACTATCATGTAGTATTGAAGTTAATCCTTTCTTCCATGTTTTTTGCCGTAAAATCCCATCTGCATCACTACAACTCTGGCATGTCGTGACCATTATTATGTAGAATAGGGGTTACTTGAACATAAGCACTGTGATACTGTATCTAGTCAATCTGGTAACTGAGATTTCTACATAACCAAAGAGACAGTAAATCTATAGTGTGTATACACTACACAAAAGGGTGGTTTCCATCCTGAGTGGACAAAGTGGAAAACGTGAGATTTAATCATACTATTCAGAAAACCTATGAGCTTTTTATTTCTGTAATTTCCCTTCTAATATTTTTGGACCACAGTTGATCACAGATTAACTGAAACTGCAGAAAACCAAGTTGGTGACCAGAGGAGACTATTTTACTGTGCAGCTATAATTCAAAGACAACAGTGTCACAGAGGCAGTATTATTAATCTTAAAGTAAGTTAACTCAAGTGTTCAAAAAATAAAACCTGAAGAAATATTTGTTAAAATCTCCTTTCCAGGGATGGGGGCAGCATTGTGATGCAGCTAGTTAAGCAGCTCCTATCAGAGCACTGGTTTAAGTCTTGGCTAATCCCATGTTCCTTGATAATGTGCCTGGGAGAGCAGCCCATGACCCAAGTAGTTGAGCCTCTGCACCCATATGGAAGACCAGGATGGAGTTCCTGGCATCTGGCCTCGACCTGGCCCAGACCTAATTCTTAACTATTGCAGTCATTTGGAAAGTGAGTTAGTGAATGGGAGAGTCTCTCCTCTCTCCTCCCTCCTCCTTCCTCCCTCCTCTCTCCTCCCTCTTCTCTCCTCCCTCCTCTCTCCTCCTTCCTCCCTCTTCCCTCCTTTCTCCTCCCTCCTCTCTCCTTTCTCCTCCCTCCTCCCTCTTCTCTCCTCCCTCCTCTCTCCTTTCTCCTCCCTCCTCCCACCTCCTTCCTCCCCCTCCCCCTCTCCCCTCTCCCTTGTCTCCTCTCTCCTCTGTCTCTCTCTTTCAGATAATAAGTAAGTGATGCATTTTTTTTAAATCCCCTTTCCTTATCTGTTCCTGGTTCCTACAACCTCACTTTCTCTGGGTTTTCTCACTTAAAATCCCTTCCCTATCCTATCCAAAGCTTTTGTCTTCTACAAAAGGTTACTTTTTTCCAACTCTTACTTGTCTCTTCTTTATGCATAACCCCAGTATTCTGGTTCATCATAGAAAAGCTGAAACGGTCAATTAGGCAGTAGGAAGGTTCATACAGGTTTATATAGGGGACAAATTAGTAAGACGTACCAGTGGGCAAGGCCAGTATTCTCTCACAATCAGCGTTATAAGACAAAGCTGGGCTTACTCATATATTAACAACTTTTACCCAATAACAAAATAATGTAGGAAACACTAAAGACTTTCTTTACAGATCAAGTATGCTTGGAAAAATAAGAATCATGCTGTGCTATTCAGTTCCATTGAAGTTTAAGCATCCCTGCTGATGTTTGCTCAAAACCTCCCATGATAGGCCATGAGTTATATTTCTCTAGGATGAATTTGTCTACCTCCTGCTGGAATATCTTTCCTAGTTCTTATATTATCATCATGACTAAAAATACTTTATTTCAGTCAGACAGAAGGCGATTTTTAAGTATGATTCTAAGGTCTCCAGTGTTAATATCATTATAGAAAATAAAAACTCAGTTCTGAAGGTTCCATATCTTTATCAGATAGGTAGTTTTTTTTTTTTTTTTTTTAGGATTTATTTATGGGGCTGGAGCTGTGGCATAGTAGGTTAAGCCTCTCTCTGCAGGGCTTTTTTAAAAAAGATTTTATTTATTTATTTGAAAGGCATAGTTACAGGCAGAGAGGGAGAGACAGAGAAGTCTTTCATCTGCTGGTATACTCCCCAAATGGCTGCATTGGCAGGAGCTGAGCTGATCTGCAGCCAGGAGCCAGGAGCTTCTTCCCCATTTCCTACATGGGTGCAGGGGCTCAAGCACTTGGGCCATCCTGTACTGCTATCCTTGGCCATAGCAGAGAGCTAGATCAGAAAAGGAGCAACCGGGACACAAACCAGCACCTATACAGGATGCCAGCACCACAGGCAGAGGCTTAGCTTACTAAGCCACAGCTGCAGCCCCCACGTAGGTGGTTTTAGTCAAGCTTAGATAACAGTAACCACAAAATCTCAGCAGCATACAAAAATTAGCAGTAATCTAGTTGATGGGTCTGTGAATCAGCTGGGGTGGGCTGATCTTAGCAGAACTGGGCTAGGTAGCTGTTAGAACCTCAGCTAATAATCGCTTCTCGGCCTTTTGGCTAAGATCAAGTGTAGAACCTCAGCTAATTTGCTGTTGGAGATGGGATCAGGGACCGGCTTGGCTGGGGCAGTTTAGTTGGGCTGAACATGTCTCTCATGTCTCTGACCCTCCTCCTGGAATAAGCCAGTTAACTTAGTTGAGTTCTCACAACTAGAGTGAACATGTACAGGGCACATTCAGCAGTGGGAGTGTTGCTCAAGGCTTTGACAACATGCTCACTAATGTTGCATTAGCCACAATAAGTCACCTGCTCAAAATCCCCCCCAAAATGGGAGGAAAAGCTATTCTACCTCCTGATTGAGATTAAGATCAAAAGTACATAGCTGTGGGTATGGATAAAGCAAGGCCTTGCAGACATTAATGACATTTACTGAGCTTTTGACCTATCTTTCTTGAGTGTCATCCTATCAAAAGTTAGATAGTATTCATTATAGCAATGTTAGCTTTAAGTGCAGGCATCATTCATTCATTATTCCTCCCCCATTCAATCCCTGTTCTTTTAACATACAATATTTGGTTCTTTGGAGCAGTACTGTTTAATTGAAATGCACTGTAACATATGGAATATTAATTTTTTAGTAGCCAGATTCAGAAAAGGCAAAAAATGGTGAAGTTAAACTGAATAATGTGTTTTATTTAGTCAAACAAATCCAAAGTAATATTATTTCAATATGTAGCCAATAAAAAGTTATTAATAAGAGATTTTTACATTTTCTAAAGTAGATGTAAAAACTGCAGTGAGATCCAACACATCTCAGTTATAGCAGCCACATTTCAAGAGCTTAACAGCCATGAGCAGTTAGTTGTTTTTGTGTTGACCAAGTTATAAGCAGTATTGAACTTCCTACTGAGGACACAAAATATTTGCCCTCATGAATCTTATAATCCAATGAGAAAGACAAAAAAAAAAATCAAAACCAAAAGCAGTAAGTAATTGTTAACTGGTGCTATAAGGGAACCAAATACGATGTCAAAACTAGGCAATGAGAGAAAAAGGTTTAATTTAAGTAGCATACTCATTGTTTATCTTTGAGAGGTTAATGTTTCAGCTTATTTTTGGAATATCTTTTGCATTTATTTTTCTTGAATGCAGGCATGTTTCATGTATTGCAACTCCTCTCTTCATTCTAATATTTCTGGCTATATACCCCTATACAAAAATCAAATTTCTCACTCACTTTCTGAGCCTGGTTTATTGGAGGTATTCCAACATGCCTTTTCAAAATCTCTTACAGAAACCCATCACTGTGCTTGAAGTCTGGCAACAAAGATGCAGTTTGTTGCAAAATCAATATACTAAAGGGATATTACCTGAAATCTTATTACCAGGTGGATAAATTTCTGCATTATGACTTCACCTGATAAGAGCCAAACTTTTCATGAGAGAAAAGTTGAATGGAAAAGTTGTTTTTCTCAGTGCTTATCTGCTTTTTTTTTATTTAGTATGGGCAGATATAGAGAGAACACATAATGAAAGTAGATAAAAGGGAAATATTGCTTCTGAAGTAGCACATGGAACAACCTAGACAGACAATGGAGAAGGTGAGGGAAAGAAAGGAAACATTAATAGTGTTTATCTATTCTTAACCTGATTAAGCCTGTCGCTGTCCAAGAGAAAGTTTTGAATTTTCCCCTCTAAACTACTCAAGCAGAGTTTATCAAAGAGGATGATTTTTAAAAACCAATTATTGTCTGTTGCAGAAAAGGGACCTTGGTAAGAATAGGAAGATAAGATATTTTCTTTGTAGTTAAAAAACAATCTATTGTTTCTTTAAATGTATAGAAAGAGCTGAAAGAGCTTTTAAAGCAAGCTTTGAATCACCTCGTGATTTCTTTCTCATTTTAATAATGTTCTGCTTATTGCATGCCTCTTCAGTGGTGATTCATTGCTTTGATTATGTAGTCCACTGATATCAAACAAATACCCTGGGCAAATGCCCTGAGCTTCATTGTTCCTTGAGCAACACAGCAGGTCTTAGGACAGCAGTTGGAATTACACTGTCAGTGAACTCAGAGTGCTGCATGCTCGCTCTCTTCTCGGATGTGATCAATATTTGCTTCAAAACAGCAAACACTTTAAGTAGTTTGAGGTAATACAGGAGAGAGAAGCATACTGGATTTTAAGCACTGAGATGCTGTTTTCTCATGACATTACTGAAAACTACAGTTAGGGCTCTGTGTTTTCATACTATGCACTTTAGAAAATGATTATAATTACATAAAGAAGAGAGTCCAGATTACATGGTGGGCTTTTTTACATCTTAAATTACAAAAATATATTCATGAGTCTACTCACTTTTTTGTGAAGTATTTAAATCTTGTATTTGGCAATAAAGAATCATTTCAGGTTAACCGTGTACAGTAATATTTTTTACCATCATTGGATGTTTTCCAGATATCTACTCCCCCCTCTTCCTACCCCATACCTGACATTCTGGATTTTAGCAGTGAAATATTTGGATCATTTCATTTCATTGAGATATTTTTAGATGGGGATTAAAAATTAACTGAAAATAATCAAGAAGTAGTAAATTAATGTCAAATTTAGGCTTTATTATTTGTTGCTGTTGAGTTAAAGGCCGCTGTAATAGGCAATATCATGGAGCTGGCATTGTGGCACAGTGGATGAAGCCTGTGATGCTGGTATCCCATATGGGCGCCAGTTCATGTCCCAGTTGTTCCACTTCCAATCCAGCTCCCTGCTAATGACCTGGGAAAAGGAGCAGAAGATGGCTCAAATGTGTGTGCCCCTGCCACATCCATGTGGGTGAACTGGATGAAGCTACTGGCTTTGAACTATCAGCCCTGACCATTGTGGCCTAAAGGGGAGTGAACCATCAGATAGAAGACTGACTCTCCCTCCAACCCCGTAACTCTTTCAAATAAAGTAATTAATTAAACAAAATAGAGACACATCATGAGACTCAGAACCCCACGCCTCCCATCCCTGGGGTGCGGGTGAGGAAGTATGCAGAAGACTTTGAATAAAGTGAAACAATAAGTCCTTTGGCATCAGAATCATTGTGATTAACTCAAGTACAGAGAATGGCCATGTGAAAAGGGAGAGCCCTCACTAAAACAAAGTAAGTAAAGTTCACTTAGCAGAAAGAAAAAAAGAATTACTAGTGGAATGTAAAGTAAGGCGTGTGTGTCTGTGTAAGACCTTGAGCATTTCCTTAAAAGAGTTTAAGCTAAATTCAATGAAGTAGTGTGTTTGTAATATGTCAAATATTTTTATAATCAACAGAATTACAACAAGAAAGGCTCACCATAAATATTTTTTGAATCAGCAAATGAGTGAACATTATCTAAGTAAACAAATTTTAGGGACTTTGAATTCATCTATATCTGGATTCTAAGCTTCCTTGTTGTACGAGAAGTGGGGTCTAGATTGCTATTCCAGGACCTTGCTTTCTGCTAGGAGAAGCATTCTAAGTACAGGCATATCAATGTTCCACAGAGTGGTAAAGTTTATTTAATAGATGAGCAATCAAGCACATAGACGCGCACACACACACACTTGTGCACATTGTAAGGCCACCACAAAACACACCAAACAGCAGAGTAAGGAAAAGAGTTTATTGGGAGAAACCCGACAGACTGGAGGGGAGGGGCAAAGAAGGAAAAGAGGGAGAAGAGTGTAAGAGAGATCAAGAGACAGAAAGGAAGAGAGAGAGCGAGCAAGAGAGGAGAGAGAAGGAGGAGAGAGGAGAGAGAGAGCCATGTGTTCAGGAGCAGGTCCTTTTAAAACTTTGCCAGAGGGCAGGCAGGAAAGTAGGAGCAGCAAATCTCATTAGGATGGGGGTGGGGCTGACACCGGTGGTTAGGCCATGTGGCCACCTGGCCTTCAGCAATGGCGGTGGGGGCTATAGCCTGGGATGGTGTCAGAGTGTAGATGGCACCATAGATAAGACTGTGCCATTTTCCTAACAGACATAGTTGAGAAGTGGAGTGGGTCAGGAAGGTAAAGGCATGGGGGACAGGAGTAGAGAGAGGGCAGCTCAATGCTCTCTCATCCTGGTCTCTAAGGAAAGATGAGAAGAGAATCTGGCCTTTCTTAAAAGGTTTGGAAGAGAAATGGATACATGGCCTCTCCCATCCCAGGTTCCAAGTGAAGGAGATACATCCTGGGAAGGGGTGATAGGTGAATAGGATTACCTGGGGGAGGAGTGGCTTCCAGCTCATAGTCCTAATCAAGTCATCTCGTGTCATTTCCCCTACAGAGACTTCTGACCATTAATCTTAAGGGGATGCTGGAGGGTGATTATCTATCTCTTATCTACTTCTGGTGGTCAGGGACCTATCTCTGTCTATCTCAGGTTAGGAAACCCACTCTTATTTCATCTAATGAATCCATCTCACATGCCAGAGAATTTTCATCAGTCACTGCTAATGACTGTGACTCCCACATGGTCATCATTACTTTCAGAAGGTATCAAATTCTGACACAGGAAAGTTTACTAGTCAATATGAATATAATTGGAAATAACAGGTTGCTAATACAGTGCCCTTTTTTAAAAGATTTATTTTATTTATTTGAAAGAGTTATAGAGAGACAGAAAGAGATGTCTTCCATCTGCTCGTTCACTCCCCAGATTGCCACAATGGCCAGAGCTGTGCTGATCCGAAGCCAGGAGCCAGGAGCTTCTTCCAGGTATCCCATGCAGGTGCAGGAGCCCAAGGACTTGGGCCGTCTTCCACTGCTTTCCCAGACCATAGCAGGGAGCTGGATCGGAAGAGGAGCCATCAGGACTAGAACCAGCGCCCATATGGGATGCCGGTGCTTCAGGCCAGGGCTTTAACCCACTGTGCCACAGTGCCGGCCCAACAGTGCCCTTTAGAAAGGAGGAATGTATCTTATTGTATCCCACATACTGGGTGCTGATAGATTGTCCCTGTACAGGTTATAAAACCATCTAGCCTGAACATAGATTTTCAATGTACTTTTTAGTGAACATACTACTATTAGAGTAGATGTGACAGATTCCATTAATCACTGCACATACTCCTCCTTGTTCTATCAACATGTATTCTAAGGCTACTTAGTTATTCATGACTACCTTGGAGCATCCATAGACTCCATACTTGTAAAAATCAGCCTGAAGTGTAGACTAGGTTGCCCCAGGCAATGGACACTTTCTTAAAATGATTTGCATGAGGCATCACCGGCTTCTAGTATTAAATTAAAAGAACTCCCTTAAGAATTTTTCTGCCAATAGCAGCTTCCTAAATTATGAGAAGTAGGTAAAACATGTCTTCCTTGATTTGATGAAAGCAAAGGCCTTACTTGTCCTTTTGCCTTTTGAAGAAGTGTTTGAGATCTTTGATTTGTTCTCAAGAATGAGACTTACATTCTGTGTGCACCTGCAAAGACTCAGGAGGTAGAAGTTTAATCCTTGATAAATGTACCTAGCTTAAGATCCCCTGTAATTTTATTGAGTACTTACCAATACCTAGTAGGCTCTTTTCTATTTAAATTGCAATTGGACTGAAGGGGCTGCTTCCTTTCAAGTCTTTAATGAGACTAGGTCTCCTGGGAAGTTCATGACTTTTGGGAAATGTACTAGGAGAATTTTATTATCATGTTCCATCAGAGCCTTTTGTATCTGACATAAATTAATAATTTACATTATCTGATCTTGAGTCTGTGAATCAAAGAGGATGTCAGAAGTGAGGAAAGATCTCCCATATAGCATTTCAGATGGACTAAGCTTTAAAGAAGCCTTAGGTACCATTCTCATTCTGAGCAGGGCAATAGGCAATAATTATTTTAATTTATCTTTCTCTGCAAAGAAGCCTTTTATTTAAGGAATACAGACTTCATGCATTTCATAAGTACAACTTTAGGAATGTAGTGATTCTTTCCACCATACCCACCCCTACACTCCCACCCTTCCTTCTCCTCCCTCTCCCATTCTCCTCTAAGATCCATTTTTGATTAACTTTATGCACAGAAGACCAACTGTATACTAAATAAAGAGTTCAATAATTTGCACAGAAAAACAAACAAACAAAAAACTGTTCCTCAACAGTTGAGACAAGGTCTGTTCAAAGTCATAACATCTACAAGTTAATTTCACTTTTTTTTTTAAGAAACTTAATTAACTTTAAAGAAGTACCCAAGAATGATACATCTTTTGCAGGCACTTAGACAGCTATAAAATTTGAGACATAAGAATATTCTCCACATTGTGAACTCAGGAGGTTCCGTAGCCTTGGCAGCTTGTGGCAAGAGCCTCAGGTAATTACTGACGTCATAAATAAGAGTGTCAATTGTTAAATCAACAACAGGAGTCACTGTGTACTCATTCTCTATGTAGGACCTCTGTCCTTAATGTGTTGGACTATGAGAATTAATAGTAAAACTAGTCTTCAAACAGTACTTTATACTTTGTTGTGTGTCTGTGTGGGTGCAAACTTTTGAAATCTTTACTTATACTAGGGTGATCCTATGTATATAAAGATAATTAAAAATGAATCTTAATGAAGAATGGAATTGGAGAGGGCGTAGGAGATGGGATGGTTTGTGGGTGGGAGGGTGGTTATGAGGGGAAGAACCACTATAATCCAAAAGTTGTACTTTCAAAATTTATATTTGTTGAATACAAGTTTTCTATATAAAAATATTGTCCACTTAATACACTAAAATGAAATAAATCTTTTAGAACAGGTTTACTGTTAACTCGCATAATACAACTCTTTGAGGACAAAAGTCCTGCATGAGAAGTTAGTGTACAGTGACTCTTGTTGTTAATTCAACAATTAACACTCTTATGTACGCTGACAGTGATCACCCGAGGCTCTTGATCTGAGCTGGCTAGGCTATGGAAGCATTTTGAATCCACAAACTCCATCAGTATTTATCCAAGGCCATAAGCAAAGAGGAAGTTTTCTCCTCCTTACAGAGAAAAGTATCTCCTTCTTTGATGACCACTTCTTTCCACTGGAGTTTCATCCGTAGAGGTTCTTCATGTAGGACATTTTTTGCCAGTCTCTTGGCTTTCCATGCCTGAAATGCTCTCATGGACTTTTCAGCCAGACCAGAATGCCTTACGGGCTGATTCTGAGGTCAGCCAGACCAGAATACCTTAAGGGCTGATTCTGAGGTCAGAGTGCTGTTTAAAGCATTTGTCCTTCTATGAATCTGCTGTGCGGGCTGCTTCCCATGTTGGAGCATTCACTCCTTTTTAATTCTATCTATTATTATTATCAGATCCTTAATAATATGCAGTAATTTAAGCCATGATTCTGAGCTCTTTTGGCAAAGCTTGGCCAGAATTTTCTCCCAAGGTAGTTTGCCTCTTGTTTTGCAATCTTGAGTTTTTGTTGGGGATACTCTATATTCTCCTTTTGATAAAAAGTTTTGGACCAGGACAGTATTTTTATCTGAGTCCTCCTTGGATGTACTACAAATGAGAGTATCATCTACATGCTTTAGAATTACTCCATTTTTAATTGAAGCTCCCTGAAATCCTTTACATTATCATTACCAAACAAATGTGGACTATCTCTGAAATCTTGAGGGAAGACTTTCCATGTTTATTGCTGAGTTATATTGAGGATGGATTAGTCCATTGAAAGACAAACAAAAACTAAGATTCTGGGTTTAATGGGATGCAGAAGAAAGCATCCTTTAAATCTAAGACTGTATACCAGGAAGTGCCATCAGGTATCTGTATGAATATAGTATAAGGGTTTGGTACAATGGGATGATTTGGGTTGACTGCCTCATCCTAGCTTTTTTTTTTTTTGAGAGGTAAAGTTACATACAGTGAGAGGGAGAGACAGAGACCCCCCAAATGGCCACAACAGCCAGAGCTGCACCTATCTGAAGCCAGGAGCCAAGTGCTTCTTCCTGGTCTCCCATGTGAGTGCAGTGGCCCAAGGACTTGGGCCATCTTCCACTGCTTTCCCAGGCCATAGCAGAGAGCTGGATTGGAAGAGGGACAGATGGAACTAGAACCAGTGCCCATATGGGATGCCAGTGCCACAGGCAGAGGATTGACCTACTGGGCCACAGAGCTGGTCCCAACTACCTCATCCTATCCTATAGGCCCCGTTTGGTTTCAGAATAGACAGAATAGGAATATTATAAGGAGATCAGCATGGAACAAAGAGATCATATCTGAGAAACTTATCAATAAAGGGTTGAAGTTCTCATCTATCTTCTGGTTTTATGGGATACTGACACTGATGAGGAAATTCAGTCTTCTTACATTTTACGAAAACTCTGATAGGCACAGTGTGTATAGTCCATCCAAGTATTCCCTGATCCCAAATTTGAGGCTCTGCTCTCTTTTATTTCAGTAGGAAAATAATTTAAATGAGGGTCTGTATCAGTATTTGCTGACATCATATCCAATAACCCAGGCTTTGGAGGAATGTAGGGAAGACAGCAGTTTCCTTTTAAGCAAAGGATTTGGGCATTTAGATGTCACAAAAAACTGGCGAAAGATAAGAATATCTTCTACCTGATACACTAAAACAAAGTAAATCTTTGAGAGTGAGGTTTACCATTAACTCCCATAACAATATAGCTCCTTAAGGACAGAGGTCCTGCCTGGGACATAGTATACAGCAACTCCTGTTGTTAATTTAATTAAGACTCCTATGTATGATGTTAGTGATCTCCCAAGGCTCTTGACATGAGATGTTTAGGCTGTCAGAACCTCATTAATTCTCAAACCCCATCAGTATTTAGAAAAGGCCATAGGCAAAAAGGAAGTTCTCTCCTCCCTTTGGAGAAAGGTACATGCCCCTTTGTTGACCACCATAGGTCCTTCATGTAAGGACATTATTTATACCTGTTTTCTGGCTTTCCACACTTGAAGTATTCTCTTGTGGGCTTTGTAACAGACCAGAATGTCTTTGGGGCTGATTCTGAGGTCACTGAATGCTAATTAGGGAGTGACTGCCACTCTGTGTATATGCTGTCTGGACTGCTTCCCATGTTGCAACATCTCCTCTTTTTTAACCTTATCTATATTATTACTGAGCATTTAAAATGATATTTTTACCATACAGGTATTGGGATTCAGGGTCCCATGACCAGCTTTATTTCATAGGAATGCAACCAGAGTCATATGCAGCTGAACAGTATGTAAAACCTGAGAAGACAAAAGTAGCACTGGCTCTCCAGGACTCTAGTTATGCTTAACCACGTGGCTTAAAAATCTAATTTGGCATCTTAGAATCTCTCTTTTAACCCCAAGTTAGAGTTCCTTGTTATACCCAGCCTGCTAAGGTTGATCTGTGAAGTGACCAGCCTGCTAGAGGGCACCCTGTAGTAACTTGGAGTAACTGGACTCCAGGGGATATACTGTTATCACAAAGGTGCCAGCACATCTGAAGGCAAGAACATATAGAGCATTTCCACAGTGCCCCAAATTTGCATGGGGGTCATTACCACCATTGCAGGATCTATCTAAGAGGCAACACCTCATGCCAGGATGCTAAGTTCTTGGGTGATTAAAAAGCTTAGTTCATGGCTGAAACCAGCCAGTAGGATTCTGAGTGAATCCTGGGCTTCTGCACCCTGAGAATTACTAAGGAATTTCATTGCCATTCATAGGGCTTGTGGCATCATCACTATGAATCTAGTGAAGCAGAAGAGGCAGTCAGCTGGCACCTGAGATGTATTACTCAAGGTCTTCCCTGGCATCTCAAATATTGGGAGCCTTTTACTGCCATCACAAGATAATCTAGCCATAGGAGGCACTGACAACCCATGTCTAGAGTACATTCCAGAGTCATATAAACCAGTGTAAAGCTGAAAAAAATTATAGTTCTCCTGACCAGGCACACAGCATATGACCTGCTATGGAAGCCAGCACATTGGAGGTGGAGTCTGTTGCCCAACTTCTGGTGAGTGTGTAAGTCCCCATGGGGCTGCCATCTTGATGATCACATGTCCCATAAGGGCCGCTCTCTTGGCAATGGAAGTCTTCACCCTCTACCATTGGATGTCTTTCCCAGGCAGCAGAATCTGTTCCATTAGCAAAAGAAAAACCACGTGCCTGCATGCTATAATTAAAAACCTTAAGACAAAAACTAGTCAGCTATGTAAAATCCATCTAAAAATGGAATGCTGTCTACTGCCTTGTTCCACAGTAAAAATTAACCTTAAAAGCACATTACAAGCAACCTGGAAACACTTATAAATCAGCAAGTGTTCATGAACTGGCCCACTCTCTTTGCAAATTCCATTAACTCTAGCAGGTTTTATTGGTATTTTCTGCCCTGCAACTACCAAAATTAGAAACACCAAAGACACATTTGCATTTTTGCTGACCTTTCTGAGCCAAAATCTCTGAAAGAGGAGAGACTGCAGTATATAGAGAGATTTTCAGGATTTACAAACAATGTACTGCTGAAACAAACAACTCACACCACTTAACACACTGCCATTTCTGGAGTGAGTTTTCTCCTGACTGACTCTGCCATTATGTTGTGGGAGAGGTGAAGTCTAGATTCCTATTCCAGGTCCTTGCTTTCCAGTTAGAGAAGTTTTCTAAGTAAAGGCACACATATGGTACCTAAAGTGGTAAAGGTTATTTGAAAGGTGAGAAAGCACACACAACAGGTGTGGCCATAGTTGAGGAGTGGATTGGGCCAGGAAGGTAAAGGAGTGGAGAAGGGAAGCAGAAAGAGGCAACTCAGTGTTCCCTGTTGTTCCAGTCTCCAATGAAAGGTGACAGACCCCTGCCAGTTGCCAGCGTCTTTTATAACATCAGGAGAGGAGTAGCTATGTGTTACATCCAGACCCAGTCCCAGTGAAGGGAAATACATCCTTAGAAGGGTACTGGTTGACAGATAGGTCAGTAGGATTGATATCGGAATTGACCCCCTAAAATATATATGAAAATGTGGCCCCTTAAAGTTCCCCAGGGGTTGAGTCTGGGGTGCCACATATGTTACAGGAATTTGGGGTACCATATGATATCACCATATGCTTATTACTAAATCCCCAATATTAATAAGCCCAAGAGGGTTCTTGTCTAATATTTAGAGAAGAATTCTAAATACTGGCATAAATAAATGAGGCAGTATGGTACATTTTAAGCTTTTATTCAGTGAGAGAAATCATAGGAGAGTGAGAGCTTTATCTAAGAGAGAGAAGGTAAATCTGGGTTCATACCGAGTACCAGGAACCAGCCACATGGAAGAGCATCTAGGCCAGGAAGCCTAGAGCAGGTGGCCCAAAGGCCACACGCCTTGGAGGTACAGGGCTATAGCAAGCCTCCTCCTGGCAAGAGGCCAGGGAAAAGAAGAAACCGGGCACACTGTGTCCCAGGCTTTTAATGCACATCCAAAGGGGAGTGGTTAATTAACCTGATTGGCTGGTGGGCACTCAGGTGTGGCCAGGTAGGTTCGTGAGGTCATGCAGGGGCGTGGTGAAGGCATGGCCTTCCATCTCACAAACCTAATCCATTTTAATATATATGCCTGCCTACTTCAGGATTACATAGAGCAGGGCAGGGGTAGGGGAAGGAGAGGCTTCTAGCACGTGGCCCTAACCTACCTATCCCATATCACCTTCACAAAGAAATGAAGATCCAAAAATTGATAGAATTATTGGCACCCTATCTGCATGGGGTTATGGCTAGAATTGTTGATACCCTGTCTATATAGGTTTATGCCTATTCCTACTGCCATGTCTCATAGACCACATGGAACCCCTGCAAGTTCAGAGAAAGGGACCAGAGTTAAATATAGATAACACAATAGGGCCACCATTCCCATATCCTAGTTTCAAACCACAACTCTGGTTTCTTCACTGGTCCTGAATAAAGAAACACAAGAGAGAAGAGATGAAATTCTAATCCTAATATGCTTATTACTAACTCCACACATCCTTTCCTCCACAAGGAAATCCAATTCCAAGGACAGGGCCACTCTTAGCCCCCTTTAGAGCTTTAGCAAAATGCACACTTGATTTTAGCTGCCCGATTTACACTCTCAATTAGATACTGTGGTGCCATGACAACCTGCACAACCTGCCTATTTTAATGCATCTTGCTAAATGAAAATTAATGACAACAGAATCTAGATCAAGGGAGATTTTTTTATGTGTATGATGAGATTAAATATCTTAGCAAATAGAAGTCATTCAAGAAAGCAAAGTATGCTCACACATTTGAAGTTTGTAGTTGAGCACTTGCTTATGATGTTTTTTTTATAATCTTAATCTCTTATTACCTTCAAAATTTCTTACTTTCATATATAAAGTGCTTAAAGTAGGAAAGGCATTATCTATGTCCTTGAGGAAGTCTTAAGTTCTTAGTTTAGATAATAGAAGCTATTTTAAAATAAAAATGCACACGTGATGATTACAGGTTCTACATTGATATTACACCTAGACTTTATTTATTCTTCAACAAAGCAATGGTACAGAGGAGCACTGATAAAGTGTGGAGTTGAAGATGAAGAAGGTCTTCATGTAGAATGACCTTTTGACTAATGCACACACACACACACACACACACACACACACAGACATGGTCCTTTGGCTTTTCTTTATTCTACAAACTCTAATATTCAACCTTGTCCATAATCCATCCCATCAACCTTCAGTACTTCATAGTACCGCAGGATATCTATCCAGCTCTCCTCTAAAGTAACCTTTAAGCTCTTTCTTAAATTTTCTTATTTTTGTCACCTCTTGCTTAGTGAAAATCCTCTGTCTGAATAAGCAAACTCTGCCAATTCCAATCTGTGTACCAATACACTCTCCTTTGGCCAAAACGCCACATGCTCTGTAAGCTGATTTTGTGTGGTCCATACGGACACTATTAAGCAAGTTCTGGACCTTCCTCTTTTAAAGTAAAGGTTACCAATGTTTTCCTAGAAGTTAACTGTATAGGCCTAGGGTCTACATTTAAGATTGGAGAGTTTAACTCATTCAATAAAGGATCCTCAAGCAACTTTTTCATTAAATTAGATTTTTATCTTTTTTAATTAAATTAACCTTCACTACTTCTATAGCAGTGAATTTTACATTTCTACTACAATACTCACATTTTGGGACTTGCTAAGCTATGTTGAAAGTAGAGTTTTGAAAAGCTTAGAATTCTAAATTTCTGTAGGTAATTAAGCACTTGTAATATTTTTGTTAAATATTAGTGAGAAGATACAATTTTCCTGTTATATTCTAACAATATTCATGTTTTCTCTGTTTCCCTTCCTCTACCTATCTTCCCTATTAATTAATACTTTATCGTATCTCCATTGAGGTTGCTGTGCTTTTTATTCCTTAGTGAAAAATCTTAACCTCACCTATGTGGAAAACTATTGAACTGGAACTGAGAGTTCAGAGTAATGGACAAATTTTGCCTGTGTGTGTGTAAAGAGACTTTCCCCAAAATTCCAGAGTCATCCACTCTTAAGCGCTAGTAGTTCTTGGAACACATATAGAAGATGGTTTGAAAAGTTCCACTGAAAATTTTCATTATCTTCTAATTCTATTTTCCACAAACTCTTTGAAGTCATATCATTCAGTAATTCTCAACTCAGGTTGCATGTTAAAATCACCTGAAAACATCTGAGGCTCAATTCGTCCACCCAAACCAAGTGAACCAGGAGCTTTGGGGACATGGACTAAGCACTGATATTTTTAAAACCCACTTATATATTCTAAAGTACATCCAAGGTTTAAAGCTTACAGTTTAGTCCAACTTTTTTATATATGGGAAGAACAAATAAAAGTTACTCAGGGAAAAGTGATTTATCTCAGGCCATAGCAGATACTGGATTAGAAGCCACTTTACCTAACCTCGCATAAGAGCTATTTTCATAACAATCCAGTGCTCACATTTGGTTTTATTTATTTATTAATTTATTTTGTTTATTTGAATTTCCTTTAATAATAACGTTAATGAGAGGGGTGTTTGGTGCAACAGTTAAGTTGCCACTTGCAATACGCACATCCCATGTTGAAATACCTGGTTTGAGTTCCAGCTACATTGCTTCTGATTCAGCTTACTCCTGGTGCACATCCCTGGAAGTCAGAAGGTGATGTGCCAAATACTTGGGTCCCTGCCATCTATGTAAGAGACCTGCATTGAGTTCCAGGTTCCTGGCTTCTACCTAACCTAGCTCTAACTGCTGTGAGAATTCAGGGTGTGAACTAGCAGGTGGAAGATCTCTGTCTCTGTTTCTCTCTTTCTATCTTTTTGATTTTCAATTAAAATAGAAAATAGGTAAATGTTTTAAAATGATGTCATTAACAGAAGGAATCACATTTCTTAAACTTTTTTGTAAAACAGATTTTTTCTGACAACGAGAAATGAGACTATACAGTAATGTAAACTAGCACATGAATATCCTCTATTTCCCAGCATAATTTACCTCTTTCCTTTTCATCAAAATGTATTATTGTATATTGAATATACATTTTGTATATTAAAATACCTTCAAAACTCTAATGTTGTATATTCCAGAAGATATCCTAAATCATTTTAGCATATGTAGACCCATCTTTAAAGTCATAATATAAAATATGTGCACTTCACCTTCTGAGAAACATTCCGACAAAGCACTGATAACATGGATTCAGAGTCAGTAGTATTGAAAATATAGTTGTATATTTTCCTGTTCTTCCATATTTGTCTTTTATGTGTATGCATATCTGAGTCCATCAGAGTCTAAGATATTTCTGTTCAGCATAAAATTGAAGTGCCAATTGTTGTGTGGTGTATGTTATATCTTGTGGAAAGATGGGAAAGCATATAAACGCATCATGGCTGTGTTCAGAATTAATGCAAATCCTGTCTTGCCTATGCCAGAAATAAATGAAAATGGTAATAGATAAAAGCTAGAACCATTTTTCTTTTTTGTGCTCATGAAAAATATCATGTATAGTGATCACCATCATGCATTAGGCATCCACTGTAAGGTAAACATTCTGTAACGGGCAGAAAAATGTTTAAAACACAGCCACTACCCTCAGCAGATTCCTTCTCCCAAGAAAAGATCTGAAAAAAATCGACTTATTAATCAAAAGCAAATAAGCAAATTTACTTTAAAGTAGTTGGGAGTAAAGAATAAACATCCAAATTTTTTAAAAACTTAAGGATAATCTATGAATTATGACTACAGTTATATGCAGCCACATAATTTTTCAACCTATTAGAAGTATTCAGTAAGGACTTAAATTTATCTAGTTGGACAATTGAACTGAGTGTCTCTATGTATAAGTGAGTGTTACTTTGAGTTGTTGTTATAGTTTATGAAATTATCACTTTATTCAGGGAACAGAGACATTCAACAATAGCTTGCATTTTAATGTTGACTTAAAAAAAACTCTGAAAGAAATGCCCATAACAGGACCAAGGAATAAACCATGTTGGATGAAGTAGACCAGATAGCTGTCTATATGAACTCCATAATGCATCTGCCGTTGTAGAACTTGCTACAGTTCAGAGTACAGATTTTGGCATTATTGGCCCAAGAGTTTGGCTCAATGAGGCAATCTCTGCCTGATCAGCCTCACTAAGAACTGAACTTATTGAACTAGAAGGTCGATTTCATGAGCAGGACCATTAGTTCCACTACAACATTGGTGTTGACTGTATGCCCTATCTATAGTGCCTCTCTCTGGTCCAGAATCACTGGGGGAACTGGTCAGTAAGCATAAATGGTTATGATGGCTGCATGATCCATGAAGAAAAATCTGAGGGACCACGGAATAAGTGACTTCTCTGGCTACTGAAAGATTATAGATCCTGGTCAACAAGGGCAACTTCTGATTCTTCGATATTCTCTTCTTCATTCTCAAAGCCATTAGAGATCAAACCGTATTCCACAGGATTCTGGGATTCTGGGTAATTACTGTTTTGTGAGAGATGCATTCTCTTGAAAAGAAAAAGTAAAGCTTTTACTTTCATTTAGTCATCCCCTATTCTAATAGAATAATCACATTCCAGTCCAGCCTTTTTATAAAGAAATTATTTTCAGATCTCTTAATGAAGTATGGGCATTCCAAAACTCTTCAAATAACAAAGGTGAATCATCTAGGGATAATCATAATGCATAGTTTTCACTTGTTTCATTTTCATTGTACAGTGTCATTTCTCTTGTTTCCTTGGGAAATTTTCAAAATTATGAGGGACAGTTTTACTTATAATAAAAAGAGCTGTCATGGGGTGTTCTGAGAGATGGGGGGAGGGGAGGGGAGGGGGGGGAAGAGAGAGAAAGAGAAGAGGAGAGAAAAGAAAACAAGTGAAGAGAAAAAATAAATAAATAGTGCAGCTTCAGCCTACTCCTTGGAATTACAGTTATAGGAAAAATGAAATCATGACTCACACCCTGGTGGAATCTCTTGTTTTCCTTGAAAAGCAACTGAATATTTAATCATGATTCATTGGTTTCCCAAAATATCCTTTAGTACTCAAGGGGAAAAGTATAAAATAGCATGCTCTCTGATTTTTTAAGAGAACTGTTTATAATAACTCTCAAGATGCTTTTCATGCAGGATGGTTTATTTTTTCATTCTTTTTTTTTAATTTTACAAATTCTCTAACAGATTCAATATCCCGAGAAAACTAGAAAGTGTTTATAATTAAACAACAGTCTGCAGAAGCCCAAAGGCAATTATTTCTTGTATAAATATGCCTTAGGCAACCTTCAACTTGTTTTTACAAACCAGAAGATTAAGCCTGCTCAAGAATTTTATTTAGGCATAAAATTTGCATTGTCTCTTCTGTATTCCCTACCTTCCCTTTACTCTGAATCTCTTCAATCTTAATTCTGTCTACTACTCTACAACTTGGAAAATACTATCTGACTGCAGCTAAGAGAGGCAGAATCCCTGGAGAAATATACATCCCGGTGTCCTGTGTAGCATAATAGACTGTCAGCCCCACCATTTTGTTGCTTTTAGGATTCCTGTGCACATTCTCAATTTGGGCTACCTTGTTTCTCTTATTTTGGTTAATGTCAATTTTCACAATAGGATAGAATTTCATATATAACTTTGAATCTCCGAAGTCACTTTTTCTCTTTCCAGGTGAATATCCCACAACTGGGAATTTGTATTTGGGGGTAAGACTTTCCAAAATAATCACTCGCTACTCAAAAAGGCTTCAGCTGTTAGTTACTACAAAATATTGAACTTTTGCTTCACTGTTTCAAATGTAAATGTAAGAATAAGAAGAAATGTAAAATATTTGAAAATATTACAGTGAAAATCAAAAACATTATACTTCAGTGTCTATTTAACTCAAGATTTATCTGAAGTGTCTTTTTGTCTTGCAGATGAATAGCTCCTTTATAATTTTTTTAAGATTTTATTTATGTATTTGAGAAGTAGAGTTACAGACAGTGAAAGGGAGAGAGAGAGAGAGAGAAAGGTGTTCCATTTGCTGGTTCATTCCCCAGATGGCCACAATGGCCAGAGCTGAGCCAATCTGAAGCCAGGAGCCAGGAGCTTCCTATGGATCTCCCATGCAGGTGCAGAGATCCAACCATTTGGCCACAGGCAGAGAATTAACTTACTGAGCCACACCACCAGCACCAACTCCTTTATAATTAATCTATGTAAATTGTGTAGAATTGTGATTACACACAGCATTTTTTCTTCCATTTTTGGACAAAGTAATAATATAATCCCCCTTGTTCATTTCTAATCTTATGGAAAAGTGAAAACCTAGCTATCATGAGAGACAGAATGAACTCAAGTCATTTAAAAAAATAACAGAGTTTAATTATCAATATTAATAAAGTAAAATACTTTCCAATTCCCTATTACCTGTATCACATTACTCTACAGGGCGCAAAGAAAAATGTGATATATTCTTATCTTTAATATACTTATATGTAATCCATATAAGTAAGATTAAATACTCATATATAATCCAGAAAGAAAAATGTAAAGGAAAAGTTAACACAAGGTGGTCCATGGTTCAAGAATAATTGCAAGACCAGAGTTCACTCAACAAATTTGTATTTGGTTACCACTGTGAACTAAGACTATGTTGAATGCTGGATATCTAAAAATGAGAAAAACAGGAAAAATAACCGTCATTGAGGGAAGTTAATCTGGGTATTAAGATGGGGTTGGGGGGGGCGACACTGACGTAGCAGGTGAAGCCACCATCTGCAATGCCAGCATCCGATATGGACTCCGGTTCAAGTCCAAGCTGACCCAATTCTAATCCAGCTCTCTGCTAATGGCCTGGGAAAGCACCAGAAGGATGGCCCAAGTTCTTAGGCCCTTGCACTTGGCTTTGAACTGGCCCATCTCTGGCTGTTGTGGCCATCTGGGGAGTGAGCCAGCAGATGGAAGATTCCCTCTCTCTCTGCCTCTGCCTCTGCTTCCTTGTAACTCTGACTTTCAAATGAATAAATAAATCTTCAAAAAAAAGGGTAGGAATGGGGTAAGATGAGGTCAAAATAAAATGTTAGTCTTTATCCTAACACATTGAAGGATTTTAAATGAGAGATTGATGTGATCAATTTATGTATTTTTAAGACATCACTCTAGGATCTTTAAGAAGAATACACTAGAGAGAAATAAAATGTTTGATAAAAGACAGAAAACAGGGTCTTGGTGCTGGTTGAAGAGGAAAAAAAATAAGAACATAGGGTGAAAATGGCAAAATTTGACAGTATTTAGAAAGTTAAATAAAAAGGCTTAGTTAATGTAGCCACTGGGTCTCAGGGATGAAAGAAGGATCAAATCTACTCTGATTCCTCTTTTAAAGCCTGCAGACCTTGGTATTTGATCCCACTGATAGTTGATGGTTCTGTTTACAAAATCAGGGAGCACTGGAGGAAGGCTGTGTTCAAGAAGAGGGTTTTTATGTGTTCAGTTGCAGACAAATTCTGTTTGAAGAGTCTTCAAAACATCCAACTTGAGATGTCATCTATTCTGTTAGAAGTTAAAGTCTGGATATAAGAGGAAAAAACATTTAAGCTAAAGATAACATTTCAGACTCGTTATCAAACGATACCATCATGGACCTTGATGAGCTCTCATTAGTTTACCCTGAACAATGAAATAGCTTATGTTAGGGTTCTGTCATGAACAGCAATTTGGAATAGCTTCATGAGGAAGGAGGGCCAAATCATGAAAAAAGAAAGGTAAGAAGAAAGATAAGAAGTAGGAGGTGCACAATGAGAAAACAAATACATTGGGATGAGTGTTTGATGTAGCAGTTCAGACCTAGCTTGGGAGGTCTGTGTCCCATACAGATTGCTGAGTTCAAGTTCCAACTTTGCTTCCAATTCCAAATTCCTGCTAATGTGCACCCTGAAAGGCGGCAGGTGATGACTCAAGTACTTGGGTCCCTGCCACCCATATAGGGCATCTAGGTTTTGTTCCAGGCTTCTGGCTTTGGCCTGGCCTATCTGTGGCCATTGTGGTCTTTTGGGGAGTGAGCTAGTAAATGGAAGATATCTCTGTGTCTTTGTCTGTCTGTTTATCTGTCTCTCTGCCTTTCAAAAAAGCAATAAATAATAAATAAAATATGAATAAATAGGACAAAAAGTTCTATTTGTTGTAAGAGGCCATTTAGGCTCAACTGGAAAGTATTCATCTCATCTGCAAGTCTTTACCCTGGAGTAAAACAAAACAGCATGCTCAGAACCCAGGTCCTCTTCTTCTGTTTCTAGTTCTGTGTCTTTTCTGTTCACTTAATTTGGGGAATATTGCCCTCTCATGACCCAAAGATGGCTGCCAGTAGTTTCAGAGGTTACATATTTACATGCTTATTACTAGCAAGAAGAACAAAGTTTTTGTTTTTGTTTTTACAAAATAGAGCAAAAAAGACACTGAACCATAAGACCAATTGATTATTAAGGCAATTTGCTCATCCTTATAATTGTAGATAGAGGTTAAGATAAAGTGATTATGTAAGCTAACCAGAGTGCATTTCTGGAATGGGGATAAATCCTCCTACCAAGCCACACAGTGTAAGAGGAGGATAGGAAACCTAGAATGGTGTGTATTACAGGGAGAGTGAAGTGATAGGTTAAGGACCTTGGATGCAGTATAATAAAGGTATCTCTCGAGTTTTCACTAGAAGACTGATGGAATCAAATCAATATTTTAAGAAGCCTTATAGCAATGGTAGGACATATGGCAATGTTTAGGACAAAGAGAAATTTACCATGGCACGATTCTAACTCCATCATTTGGGGAAGGTCTGATTGAGCATGTCCCAAATTGTACATCTCCTCCCTCTCTTATTCCCACTCTTATATTTCACAGGGATCACTTTTCAGTTAAAATTTAAACACCTAAGAATAATTGTGTGTTAATTACAGAGTTCAACCACTAGTACTAGGATAAAAAAATATACTAAAATAGATGAAGTATTACATTGTACAACAACAGCACAAGAGCTGATCAAGTCACTGTTTCTCATAGTGTCCATTTCACTTCAACAGGTTTCCCCTTTGGTGCTCAGTTAGTTGTCGCCAATCAGGGCAAACAAATGATATTTGTACCCATCTGGGGAGTGAACCAGCAGATAGAAGACCTCCCTCTTTTCCCTCTCCCTTACCCCTCCTCCTCTTTCTCCCCCTCTCCTCCTCCATCCCCCGCTTCATCTCCTTTCTCCCTCCCTTTCCCCCCTGCCTCTTTCCCCCTCCCTCTCCTTCTGCCTCTACCCCTCTTCTCTCGCTTTTCCTCTCCACCTCACCCTCTCCTTCTCCCTCTTCCTCTTTCAAATAAATATATATTTTTTAAAAAAGTGTTAAGGACATTTCCAAGGGACTTCATCAACCTTGACTTAGAAAGGTATCACCAAAAGGTAGCACCTGTATATCAAACATAAAATTGGTAATTACACTGCCTGATGCGATATTCAGAAAAACTAGTCAATTAAAGCAATATGAATTCAACCAGAATTCTCTGCAGGCAGCATCATCATGCAATTCTGACTTCACAATGACATGAAATTTTAAATGACAACTGTGCTAAATCAGGGAGCAGCAAACTGAGGCCAAGTTTAAATTTAGTAACACTGCTAGTTTACTGAAAATAACCTTCTCCATAGCAGATTCTCCATGATTTACAGGTGACCGACCTTTTGCTTTTCTGTTCTCTTTAGAGATAATCAGGTTCCCCCTGGCTCAGCATCAGCGTCTTGTGTTCTCAGCAGCAATTCTGGTGGCCACCTCAGGCGTCTCCTTGGCCAGTGTTGAATCCCTTGGAAGTTAAAGAGAAAACCGACACATATATTCTTCACAGTTTCTGTCCCACATGTTCAGAGGTTTCTGGATGACCATAAGAATTTGAAGGTAAGTGAACTTTTGAGATAACTCACATTCTTTGTAACTCTTAAGTAAATCCAAGGTGAATAATATATTTTAATAAAATACACAAAACTAAAAGCAGTGATTATTGTAAGAAACATAGTTACCCATGTGCATTTTTAAAGTGAAAAGGGGAGTTAAATTAAATATAAATTTAGAAGTTATGTCATGTAAGTGCACAGTGGAAATATTGGTATTTGATATCAGCTTCACACTAACAAACATGACATGCTGTGGTTCTCAAATGTATGTGTGCATGAATCCATGAAGGGAAGGAGGAGTTCTGAGATGATGGTTCCTGGACATATTTCACAGAGGCTTGGATTCACGAGGACTGAGCTGTGCTCCAGGAGTCTGCATTTTACAGTCTACATTTTACTGTCACTGCTCCTGCCAAAGCGACCCTGATGCTGGCGGGTGTTGGGCTTTAGCCAAACTCTGAAGCTGGCATTCAAAATAACATGCTTTTCATTTTCAAACTTCATATTAAACTGAGGCTTTTATGTTAGCTGTTTCCTATAATCATAAGACTAAATAAAGAAAGGGTGAATTTAACACAGGGACACTAAATTTGAGTTACTGATCCTCATTACTCAATGTGATAACCTAACTGTCCAGTGTTCTTACCTCTCTCAGAGTGGATAAACCTGCTGGTACCCTCTTTAGCTGTTACTTTATTGTGCTTAATGCTTTAATTTATTTGAGTGTTTAGGGTTATTGGATCTTAGTATAATAAATGTCTAGAAGATGAAAATATGTGTTATTACCAGGCTTGGTTAAAAATTTTTACATTTTTGAGGGTTGTATATTCTCTTCATTTTGAAAACTCAGCCTTAGATTTCAAAGGAGTAGGTAGAAAACTTAATCTTTTGTTACTTTTGTCCTTTGCAGATAAGAGCTTAGAAATCATTTGGTGTATATATAACACATTGCATATATATTTAGTGAATGTCACTTTACTGTATTTCTGTATCCTTTACTCAAATAGCAACTTCCTTATTACTATATATAATTTTAAGCTTGCTTTTTTTTTTAAATTCTAGTGAAATAAGTGATTAATGTGGACATATTCAGATCTTAAGTTATGATGATTCCTTGAAGGTCAATATAATTGTGATATTATTTTTATACTGAAGAATAATTTTATTAGTCAAAATCCTTTTCAACTTATAAGCATACTTTCTTACTCTCTATTGGTTGTATACACTTATTAACATTGCATAGAATTTCTTTACCATAAAATATCAAAAGTCAAATATAATCTCTTAATCAAAAATATTCCTTACATGACAATTAACCACATATAGCCATTAGTATTACACATAGAAAATTGAAGATAATCACAGAAATAAGATAAGATGGCATTTTTTAAATAATGAAAATTAAGAATTTATAGCCTTGTATTAATTATAATAAAATTCGCTGGCATTTTATTATATGGATTGTTTTCAGTGGCAGTATTGCTACATCTGAACATAAAATTCTAAAAGTTGTTGTATGGAAGAGTATAAAATCCTAAAATTTATATGGTACAAGTTTTTGATTCAATATAATTTCCAAATAGGATTTAATAAAGCTAAACATGCAAATCTTCTGTAATATTTCAATTTCAGAAAAACACAGAAACTATTCTTCCATTCCTGTCTGTCTGTCTAGCTTGCCTCCTTTTCTTTTTTGTATTTGCAGAAGAGCAGGTGGAGAGAGAATGCTATTGTGTCCTTAAGTGAGTCGTATTCATTATCACTGGTGTATTTATCAGACTGTGCTCTTAAATTGTGATTTCGTGAAGAAAACTCAACAGTGTATTTTCAGGCAACCTAAAGTAGGCAGTCTCAGTACTCAGCAAGTAAAATATACAACAGAGAATAAATTATAAGAACTTCATAGAATCATAGAAACATAAAATATTAGTACAGAAAAGGACTCAGGGTCTTCTATTCTAATCCCCTCATGTACAATAGCAGTCTTCTTGCTTCCAAACTTGCCATATATAAAAGTCTGAGACCACGAACCAGAAACTACAGTCTGGTCAGGTATGCCTTATAAGAGAAGAAACTAAGCATGTGGGTCCCAATGATTTCTTGGGGAAGGAAGGTAGAAGGGAATAGTTCACCAAGAAGAAATTTGAAGAAAGGAGGGAAATAGTTAAGTACATATAAATGCAATTGAATTTATAATTAGCAATTATTTTAGTTGTCAGCAAATAACCTTCCAAGTCGTTAATCTTTAAAAGGAAAACAGAAAATTGAGCTTTAATTCAGTGTGGGTCAGCTTTCTCTTTAAATCTGTTATTGAGAAGGGAAAGTAGTCTGTGACCATCCTTGAGGAGAAAGAAGAGGTAAGTATGTCAGAAGCTCTGAAGAACATTGGTTTTCTTATGAAACAGTTTAATAATGAAATGTATCAAATATCCAAAAATATTAAAATGTGTTTGTTAGTCCTAATTTAAGAGGTTGACAAGTCATTAAAATTTACAAAGTGAAGTATAATTATTAATGTAGAAAAATGTTCATAACATGTAAATAACAACTTACAAAACCATATTATGATGTGGTTCTACTTTTATTTATTTTTTTAAAGATTTATTTGTATGTTTGAAAGAGTTACACAGAGAGAAGGGGAGGCAGAGAAAGAGAGGTATTCCATCTGATGGTTCACTCCCCAATTGGCTGTAAGGGCTGGAGCTAAGCTGATCCAAAGCCAGGAGCAAGAAGCTTCTTCCGAGTCTCCCATGAGGGCAGGGCCCAAGAACTTGGGCCGTCTTCCACTGCTTTCCCAGGCCATAGCAGAGAGCTGGATGGGAAGTGGAGCAGTTGAGACTCAAACTGGCGTCCATATGGGATGCCGGCACTGCAGGCAGCAGCTTTACCCACTACGCCACAGCATCGGCCCCTATTTTATTTTTAAAAAAGCCACAGATACATAGAAAATTTGACATTAATTAACATATTTATGCTTACCCTAAATTATATCTGATTTTTGTTTCTTCTCAGTGTTTGTAAAAAAATTTTTTAAAGGGTTAAAAGTCTGGGAATATATTCAGTTTCCTGAAAAAAATCTACTTACATGGGATTATAAGAGATTCCTGTTAATGGTTGTTTCAAAGAGCATAAAGCAGAATTCTAACATCTTGTAGTGTTAAACTTATTTGAGCATGAGAACAGTACCACCAATTAGAACAAAATAATTTTCAGATGTAATTCTTCATTAGTGAAAAACTGACCTGGAACACAATTCTCCATGTGTTCCTCTTCTTTAAACAATTATTATTATGATTAGCAATTCCTTGGAAAATTCTTTCATATATCAAGTAGTTTCAATGTGCTTCCAAGAATTTTCTAACTATAATAGTTTATTCCATTGGGAGAATAATTGTATATGTTTGGTTACATTGATGTTAATATGTCATTGTTCTTTAAATCTCTAGCATAACATACAGTTAGTCTCATCATTATTATCAGCAGCTGTGGCTGGCCCGTGATTGTGTTCATTTTCTCTGAATCCAGGGTAATTAGCTCTTCTGTTTCATGACAATTTTTGTTAATGGATTTTTAGGGCCAAATTCTGTTGTTAGAGAGTGGGTGGTGTGTTTGAAGATAGAGTCTGGACCTTATGTTTTAAGCATAAGTTGTGCAATTTTATTTCAAAATGATGGTTTAGAGAGTTTGAGATAGGAAAACTAAATCTGCATTTTTCTGAAGTTTCTCATTTTCAAGAAATAGAAAATAAAACTGACAGTTTATGTAGATAAACAACAAGCCCTCTGAATGTTCTCTGATAACAGTTCTCCTGTGTGTGTCATGCCATACTTGGAACAGAGGAGGAAATGAAGTGATAATTATCAAATACTGGGTTAATTCTTTTATGGGGTAGGTCACACACTGGATCTTTTTGGCAATGAGATAGTTTGGATCTTACATTTTTGAGGGACTTAGTGAAGTGGGAAAAACCTTGCCCAGAGTCACTGGAGTTCAGAGTTTGGTCTGAGCTTAGGGGAAATCTGTCTTTCTTTGCCCCTCAATTCTCCCATCCTAAAATGAGGCCTTCCCACCAGACAATTCCAGGGCTCCCCTTGAGCCTAAAGTGTAACTCTAACTGACTTAAAGAGTATTTTAGGGAATGTGCAAGGATGGTAAGGAAAATGTGCTGACTTGAGCTAACTGAATACACAACATTAAGTGCACTACAAGGTACTTTGGAAACAGTTTGGCCTTAAAACCTTCCCTTTAGTGGCTTGTTACTTGTGTCCCGGAGAAGATAAATGTTTGAACAGCATTACGTAAAAGACACTATGGGCTACTCTATTAGAAGTAAGGAGATGGATTTTTCCAAGGAGGTGGATTTTTGGCAAAACTTAAAAAACATGCCAACATTTGAGATATCCAACAATGAATAGGATGCCATAGTAGATAGAAAATTAATTCACCATCACTATGGGAAATAAAATGTTTTTTAAAAAGGCTGTCCTTTGAGGAATAAAGAATACAGGCAAATATACTGAACATAGAGAGACTAAAAAATGTTACTATCTTGAGCTTTTCTTAAAGCAACTATTAGAGCACAAACTTATCCAACCAAGAAATGACTACAGAAACTAGTACAAAAGACCTGATTGTAAGTATTCAAAGAATGTAACCTTAGAACTAAATTTTAAATAGGTAGAGAGAGGTGGGCATCTGGCTTAGTGTTTAAGACGCTGGTTAATATTTGGGCATCCCATGTTGGAGTGCCTGGGTTCAGTTCCCAGCTCTAGCTCCTGATTCAAACTCCCTGCTAACACTGACCCTGGGAGTTAGTAGTGATGGCTCAAGTACTTGGATCTCTGCTCCTCATGTGGGAGACCTGGATTAAGTTCCCGACTCCTGACTTTAGCCCAGCTCAGACCTAGCCATTTTGGATATGTGTGGAGTAAACCCAATGGGAGTTCTTACATCTAAATTAAATAAAATAAATAAAAGTTAAATAAAAATCTTGGGACGGGCGCTGTGGCATAGCTGTTAAAGCCTCTGCTTGTGACACGGGTATCCCATATGGCTGTTAGTTTGAGATCTAGCAGCTCTTCTTCCAGTTCAGCTCCCTGCTTATGAGCCTGTGAAAGCATCCAAGGATGACCCAAATGTTTGGGCTCCTGCTGGATTAAGTTCTCTGTTCTTGGCTTTGGCTTGGTCCAGTCTTAGCTAATTGGGAAGTAAACCAGCAGCTGGAAGATTAAATTTAGACCCCAAAATCGTTAACTAAGACAAAACAGAATATCTATAATGAATGCTTATGGGTTTAATACATCATCAAGGTGTATGTGAGTAAACAGTAGCTTTTAGAGTTACCATATGAGTTTGTTCAGCAAATGATCTTTTTTATTTTATTTTTTTAAGATTTATTTGTTTATTTCAAAGTCAGAGTTACACAGATAGGGGAGAGGCAGAGAGAGAGAGAGAGAGAGAGAAAGAGGTCTTCCATCTACTGGTTCACTCCCCAGTTGACCGCAACAGCCAAAGCTGCGCTGATCCAAAGCCAGGAGACAGGACCTTCTTCTGGGTCTCCCACATGGGTGCAGGGACCCAAGGAGTTGGGCCATCTTCTACTGCTTTCCGAGGCCATAGCAGAGAGCTGGATCTGAAGAGGAGCAGCCGAGTCTTGAACTGGTGCTCATATGGGATGCTGATGCTTCAGGTCAGGGTGTTAACTCGCTGTGCCACAGCTCTGGCCCCCAGCAAATGATCTTTTAAAAACATCCCAAGAAATAGATATGGTCTATTTTTTATGTGGTGCCTAAAAAGTCATCTTCTGTATTATAAAGTAAAATATTTGTATTAATTGATTTTCAAGAAAAAGTACTACTGTTTCAAAGCTGAGTTAAACTACCTGGCAACCAACAGTTAAGTACTTTACTAATTCACAAAATTTATTTCATCATTGGCAAAAAGGGGGGGTAACCGTTTTTTTGAAAAGAAAGCAAACTTCTAGTAAGGCTATGAATGCATGCACAGAACTCATCTGATTTGAAAACAAAGAGGAACTTGTGGACTGCCCGTACCCCAAACAGGTATTCTTAACAGCGGGATATAATTTCAGAGTTTTTGCAGTCAAGAGGTTGCTGCTGAGCAAATTTCTCATTCAATTTAAGAATGAAGATTATAATAATTTTCCTATCATCCTCACAGCAGGTTTCCTGACTTCATTTTACAGACTTCTAAGTTCAATAAGAAACAAGTAGGTAAATTCTGTTCCAGGTAACACACCTTTCAAAGGTAGTTCCATTAACCCAACTTAGTTATTATGCAAAACTGTTTAGCCTTGTAAGTGAAGGGAATACTGTTGAGTTGCTTTTCTAATATAATGCCTATTCATAATAAATGTAAAGTGGCTTATGATGGCAAACTTGGTAGTGCATAAAAAATTATGAGGGAGAATGCTTATTTTTTTCTGACCTGAAACTATGAGGAAATGTCATCTATGTTGGCATTTGACACTCACATTAAAATGAAAGGGAAATTACTTAAAATTGAAAATTTAATACATTGTTTTTATGATATCTTACTAACTAAAAAAGTTTTAAATGAAGCGATTTTATATTCTAGTATCATTTTCCTAGATAGCACGGTGATTCTAATTTACATAAATTTTCTCCATTTTAATTTCTTTCTCTCTATTGATTCTCAACTATGAAAGGAAAAATTTCCTTTGGTTGTTGGAGAATGTTAAAATTGCCTTTCTATCACATCTTGTCTTCTGATATGGGAATGAATATAATTGTATTAATGCAACTTAACTTATATAAACCACACGTTACCACAAAGTAGATCATTGAAACATTGACCCTATCCTTTGTAAAAGTAAATTCTAGATAGCAGTTTCATCAAGTTGGCTGAAGTCAAAGAAATGAGATGTATATCATAGCCAATATTGTTCAGCTACAAATAGTTCTTTCTCCAGCCTCTTTGCTTTTCTTTTAGTTTCTTGTCTTACATGAATAGGGTACAAATGTCCTGTGCCAAGAGGACATCATTATCAAATGATGATCAACATTATCAAATGTAATGGTTGATTTCATAACAGAAAAAAGTAAATGTCCATCTAGTATAAACTTAACTGGCCAGATGTAGTAGTTTCGGTGTAGGAGAGAAGTACATTTATTATGTACTGTGATTTCAACTGAGAATTAAGACCTGTCCACGGATATATTTTAATTCATTGAATACTTCATTTCTTCATCCATTCAACAAATATTTGGTTAATAACAATATGCCAGTTTGCTCAAGGATTTGTGGTACACCATGGAATAAAACAGACAAAAATCCCTGTTTTTGTACGTGTATTCTGTTGGACCATGTCAGATAATAAAAATAATTCAAACAAGTAAATTGATAATGTAGTTTCATAGATTATGATAAAAAGAAAGAAAATGTAAACAAAAGATAAGATGGATAAGAAACAATATGCCAGGATGTAGGAATAGTATAAGCTGTTAGTACAGACCCTTTAGGCAGATGCTTTTTGGGGGTGTGTGCAGTCTAGTTTTCTTAAAGAGTAGATGTATTGTGTTTGGACCATGGAGTCATTATTAAATAACTGTCACAAAAATTTTCTTTCTTTAATAAAGGAGTACACATTGATGTTCACACTTTAGGTATTTAGCTTAGAGATTCCCCAAATAAAACAGTCAATTGCATGTTTTCACTATCTTTTAGCCTCCATGCTCTTTGCTTGGTTTTATTACAAGTGGACTAATTAACATGCTATCCCCATGTAACACTAAAGGATTTCCAAAAGGATCAGAAAATCTAGAATATAAAATTTAAATGTCCTACTTTTTTTTTTGTAAACGTTTATAACCATAGAACAATCCTTGACAGTGATGTCAAATCTCAGGTCAAAAAGTCCCAGTGTCAAGAGAGTGTTAACTTTTAGAATTCTCCTGGATTTTTTAAGTATCTAGCTACAGTACAATTAAATAAAATTCTTACTTGATTCTGAGAAAAGTGAGGACTGAATCCTGAACTTCAAAACATTTTTTAAGCAGCTTATAGTTATCACTAATTTAGCTCATTTTCTATTACCACTTTAAGGATTATTTTCTTGCTGGTTACCATCTATATCACTAACTACAAATACTATAGAATCACAGACTGTTGGAGCTGGAAGTGCCCCCAGAAATTCTAGTCCAACTGCTTTTATTTTGCTGTTGTGAAAGCTGAGTTCCAGTGAGGGTAAGTAATTTGTGCAGGTTAGATGGTTTGTACAGGTCTAGGAAGCCTTTTAGTTGTAGAATTGGAATGAAAACCCATTTTTAGAAATCTTAACCCAGTATGTTTTTCAGTGCATCACTTTACCTGAGAATTTACATTGCCTGTTATCAAAATAATAGTTGATCATATCTTTGAATTTCACAAGGTGATCTGATCAGTGAGCGTATTGATGCTTCTAGAAATGGCCTCACTTATTTCATAACCTCTTCAGCACTACTGGAATATGTCTAATGAGAATAACATTTTGAGAAATTTTTTGTTTGAAAAAAAGTGAAGCTATTTTTAAATCCATAGAATCACATTATTAATAAATATGACACAAATGAAATACAACTGTTATTCTTCAATGAATTATGAAAGAACATTGGAGGTACAAAAGTGCTGAGTTAAGAAAATAACTTAAGTAACATCTGTGCCCTGGGTTCCTAAGAGTCCTCAGGAAATGAAACAGAATCATGTGAAAACTGCCTTGTAAGGACAATTACATAATACGCTGGAAAATAATTTCAGCAGATTTACTGGAGCACAGAAGCGGTATATTCAGGAAACAAAGAAACACATTAAAGAGTGTCTGCTAGGCTTAGGGAGTTTTATAGCCAAAAAATTAAACAAGACAATATCAGTGTATTTTTAAGACAGTTCTTAATTTAAGTGTTATGAACCCTCTTAAAATATTGTGCATTTGATTCTTCTAAATAGATTTTAAATTTCATTGAAATGAAGGATATAGTCATGGCTTTATAGAATGACAAAGTGGGGGTTTCTCATTGCACAGAATAGAATTTGCATGCATATTTCTGGGCCCACCATTTACTAAACCAATATAATTTAAATTTTGAGTAATTCAAAAAGTATATATAACACTAGGTACAGCACTCTAAATGACTGATGAGGATGATTATGAAAAACAGCTGTAAACACCCAGGGTCTATAAGACTTAATGAGTACTTTGTGAACTTTTCAAGGTTTTGATAGTTTTATCTTATAATAAATGAAGGGAAAAATAAATAATTCACTCAGCTTTTATTTCTGTTGCTATACATATGTAAATCATATAAAACAGAAAAGCTAAAAACTGGATTTTTAATCTGTTCTAGTCTCTATGATACTGTTCAATTAAAGTGTTCTATTAAAAAGTTAATTGAAAATTATAATTTAAAACTACATCTGGTTTTTATTAATGCAATAGCTAATTACTAGCATTCTAGCATTATGCATTTTAAACTAATTGTTTATTATTTTCAGTAACCAAAAAGATCTTTAAACATCCAAAGCTAATAAATTTCAAATTACCAATATAAGAAAAACTATGAAAATAATTAATACGTGCTTATTTTTGATTGATTAAATTCATTTTGTCGGGAGCCCTTGCTGATGTCCTTGGAAATTGTATCCCTTTCCTCTCCCTCTCCCTCCTACCTCTATGAATATGTATGTGATTTAGGAGGCAACAACACTTTTTGCATAATCTTTTCCTTAAGGAACATTTTTTTCCATTTTTAATCACTTTTTAGATGAATTGTCCTCTGATGAACAAGGGGATTAGTGGGCCACACATACCCTCGATGTAAGCCTATATGGTCAAGGAGTGTTGTAGCATGCCTCTCGGGCTTGGTAAAATTGAACATACCTTTGCCTTTCATTGTCTTTACACACATTATGTAAATTGGTAAGAATAAAAATAATGTGATTGGAAGTATGGCTTGACAGACAGTGTAATGTAATGTAATCTCCAAATACATATGAGGTGGAAATAGTGCCTTGGGCCATCACATTTATTGTGAGTATTTGCATTTACACAGTTTTGTCTAGGGTTAGGCTTATATAATAGATTGTTCCAATGTGGAAAGTAAAATTGTTTTTAAACGTTCTACTTACCACTTTAAGGGCAACAAAGAAGTACCAAATGCAGTTTCAATCTATTTGAAGAAGGAAAGCACCAAGACATAAAAAATCAAATTATACAAAAATGATTAATAAATACTGTATGGATTGACATAGCTGCTGTAAAATCTCCATGTATATTCTATATGTAAATAAGTTCAGTGCATATATTGATGCTTAAGCAAAAAAATTAGGTACAAGAAAGTTTTATTTATATTTTAGCAACAAGCATATATTCCTAAAGACTTAGATTTTGGATATAGGGAAGTCAGGTGTTTGAATCTCAACAGGGATCAAATAATACAATTCCAGATGCTAAGCCCAATCACAGCATTGTATTTTCCCATTTCTTTGAGGTAGGTTATTTCTAAATCCCAGCTCATCAGAAAGCCATGTCCTGCTTTTAAAACTTCTTCTGCTGATCAGCTTAGTACCCTTTAAACCAGGTTTCCTCTTTTCCAAAAGAAGGAAAATATTTGACATTGAGGTTTTGAGTATTGTTTAGTTTCTAAAGAAAAATATTCATAGCAATATGCATTCAGGTAAACATTAAGGATAACTGTCACTGAAAATAGAACCACTTAGCTGTTCAGGAAATAAAATGAAAATATTCTTTTGCTTTGAACCCATTGCTTGTGGGAAACAAAATATTTAAATATGTAGCTTCGTGTTTCTTAGAAACATACAGGAAGGCAACTTAAACATTTAGGCTGTCTCTAAACTCATTTTAATACAAATGAGAAAAAGGAAACCCCATACTTCTCAGGTTAGTGATAGAACTGTCCATGGCTGGATTTCCAGATAACATGCAAGATAAAAATATGAATTCTGGGGTACATGTTTGGCACCGTGGTTAAGGAACCATAGCCAAGTGCCTGAGTTCAAGTTCTGGTTTCATTCTAATCCAGCTACTTGCTAATTTGCATTTTGAGAAGCAGGAGGTAAAAGTTCAAGTAGTTGGGTCCCTGAAACCCACATGGGAGATCTGGATTCGAGTTCCTTGCTCTTATCTGCTAAATGGCTCCTAACTGTTAATTTGAAAATGAAAAAAAAAAAACATAAATATATAACAAATTCTGGCTGTCATGGGTATTTGGAAAAGAATAACAGCAAATTTCTGCTCTGACTCTGTGTGTCTCTCTGCATTTCAAATAAATAAATGTAGAAAAGGATCTGAGCTCTGAACTTAGACAGCTAAACTCAAGGCCCCTGTACTACTTACTAATTTTAACACACTGGGTAGCATGAATTTGTTGTCTCAGTTTTCTCACATGTACATGCAGATGAGAATACTGCCAGCATCACAGGGCTATTGGAATTAAAGGCGACTCGTGAAGTTATTTGTAAGGCTCAATAGTGGAGTAGTATATGAGGACTAGTTTCCACTGTTCTACATGGCCTCTTTTGCTTTCCCATAAATGAAATCTTCTCATGCAGCACTTTGAACCCTGACTACTTCTTCATTTTCATTGTTTCCATGAATTTGAAAATGAAGAAACTATAAATATTTAGCTTTATATAATTGTGTAACTATATACATATACCTGAGCATAAAGAGAATGGAAACATTCAGTAAGAGTGTTGAACAGAATGCTCTCATTGTCAGGATGGTGGTTCCTCTAAGCCTGCAGTTTTGGAATTCAAATGCCAACGTAATGGCTTTGTCATCATAAATCACATAAAAGGTCTGGCAAAATGTGTGAATGTGTGCATATGGGCAGGGTTGGCAAGGCCTTTGCATTGAAATTGAACCCACCCAACAAGTTGTTTCATCAAAACACTGTCTGGCAATGTTTGTATCTTAGTGCACAATCCCTGGCTTTCCTGCTAAGTCTGTTAGTGAGTGAAGAGTGTGGGCACCAGAATAGTGTGTGGCAGGAGGCTTTGTCTCCAGATTGTTGAGCAGCTGGAGTGAGTGAGTCATGCTTGACTGACACTGGACAGCTGTCCATCAGCTCAGAATCACGGAAAGGGGTCTGTGAGGCAGCAGCTGGCTTCAGCACCACACACCACCAGAGAAACACAACTGCTTGAAAAACTCAAGACATTTTGGCCCACTGTCCACTGTGCAAAGAACATTTTCCAACCAAAATGATACGGTCTTTAGTCTAATTGGAAACTATTCTTTATGAGCTCTTTCCTTCCTTTTTTTCTTTTGGTTTTGGAAAGAGAAGATGATTCTTTTCTCTATTTTGTGATACTCCCAAAGGTTTTCTGGGTCAGAATAAAAAGTTCATCAGAAATCATTTTAGCTGAATAAACTAGCCTGCCTGAACACATTAGCTCATTTTCTAGTTCACTTTGTCTACTCCCTGCAGATAACAAGACAGTGAATATGAGATGAGAGGATATAAGTGTGCCTATCAGTGCACCTGCCATTATGTAGACGTGTTGATGAGTGGAATTGTGCTGTCAGAAATTAAAAGTATCGTTGGAATGCCTCATGATCATCATCAGTGAGGGTTTGTGTACTATTTGGGGACCATAAAGCATAAAAGAAAAATTGACATTCTGTATCCTAACTGAAGGTGCATGCATTTATGATATGCTGGTTTATTTGTGCATCATTGCATTGGGCTTAGCCAGATTGCTGAGAAGACGACTCTGAGGTAACAAGTTGTATGGCTGCATGAATGATTTCATTTACTCCAGGGTCTAGCCAGTGCATCCAGCTTTATTTGTTAACCTAGCAGAACATTATTTATTAATGAGTTCTTCATGCTTTATTAAGCCTAATGTCAAAACACCTCTCTGGGACCCTGTTAGGCATGTTTTCTCTTTGTGGCAAGACTGTCAAAAGAAAATGAAAAATTATGCAGCAGTGCTCCAATAAAAACACAATAGATAGCCATTAAGTTACTCTTAGTCCTGTTCAATGCTATTTCAGAATCTTTGTGAAAAGTCTGAATCCAATGCAGTATGAAAATGAAACTTAAAAATCCACTCTTCAGATATTAGTAATTAGGCATGGCCAGAACAAAACAAAGATTCTCTAGCCCCAGAAGATGGTGTCCTCAGTAGCTGAGAGCTGTCAAGTTCAGCAGGAAGGGGAAGCACAGTTGTGATCTGTACGGCAGTAGTGAGGAGGTATAGACTTAGACATAAGTTAGACTGGTTTGAGATGAATGACAGGTGAAATAACTAAGGACTGCTGAGGTGTAAGGAGGATGAGTATAATTCTGAAATATGATGGGCCTTAAGAGAACAAACAGTGGGGATGGCAACATCCAAAAGACATGGAGGAGCAGGCATTGTGGGATAGCAGGTTAGTAGTTCCTTGTTGGAATGCCATTTCTATTCCTAGCTAATCTGCTTCTGATCCAGCTTCATGCTAATGCATTCTGGGAGGTGGCAGAAGAGGACTCAAGTGTTTGGGCCTCTGCCACCCACTTGGGAGACCCAGACTGAATTCATGCCTCCTGGATTTGGCCTCCCTGCAGGCATTTGGGGAGTGAACTAGTAGACTCAAATTTTTCTCTCTCACTTGCTCTTGCTCTCGTTCTCCTTGCTACATGAAAATAAATAAACATTTTTTAAAAATCCGTAGAAATGCCAGCTGAGGTTTCTCCTGCCTTTGGGAGAGAAGGGTAGGGCTCAGTACAAGCAGAAGGATCATAGCCATGGGGAAGTCCAAGCAACAGGAGATAACAAAGGGTAGGTGAGTGTTGGCATCTAAGGTATCATGACACACTTGTCAGTCACATGTAGTGAGAACTAGAAATGGAACCCTGTAGGTTTCAGAGTTCTAGACAAGAAAGCTATAGGATTGAAACCAAAGTGTAAGGGAGGTAAAGAATAACTATTTTAGTTTAGTGGTCTATTCAAGTCTGTAGGACCCACTCTTGACATAGGACTCATAAGATCTGTGGGAAGTGAGATCCAACAACAAGTCAGCAAGTTGTACTCAATGCTGAGACTGAGACTATGTCTGCCCTTTGTCCTGGACATCCTGTTTCCAAGTACTGTGATTAGGTCAAAGATTGAAAGTTTCACTGTTTACTGTTCCAGGGTCTTAGAAAAAATGGGCTCAGACATAGTATCTGCAAAGAGAGTTTTCTATATTACAGTTCTCATTCTTGCTCTTCAAATAGTATAACAATTAAAAGTCTCTATAGCATATAACTCAGTTTTTCATTAGTAGGTTTTGTTACTATCCTTTCTAATTATTTCTGACATGTAGTTAAGTAGTGATTATTGAGTTCCTATCATGTATTAGACACTACTGGGAATAAAATCGGGTCTCAGTGACAGTGCTTACAGGAAACTTAGAGCAAATGAGGAACTATACATGCACACATGAAATGACATCATAAAGTAAAAATTCATCAAGGTCATGAGTAAGCAAAGGAAAAGGTCAGAGGAAGCTGAGGAGATATGAAAATTAAATGTGATGTGAGATCTTGAATTCAGTTGAGGAACAGAAAAAGTGCATTGCTGGAAAAACTGATGCGGCCCATAGAAACCTTGTTGTTTGGTTAAAATAATGCATCAATGTTAATTTCTTCATTTTGTTAATTGTGTTGTGGTAAATATTCAGAAAAGCTCAAAATGATAAATGCTAAAGGGAGGTTACACATGAGTATCTTTAGATGTTCAAAAAAGAACAACGTTACTGCTGCTGCGGAGATGAAGGAAAGCCTCATGAAGATGTAATTAGATCTCCACACTAAGAGGCAATTCAAGGAAGAGAACGCTGGATGAATAAATACGTGAAAACAGGAAAAGAGAGGATTGTCTGAGAAAGATAAACAAAAAAGGTAAAATTAATCACATTATAGCCTATGAAGAAGATGTATAATTCAATTTATGGGCAAAGAGATGTACAGGAAGGTAGATGCAACATGTAAGAAGATTAGCAAGTAATTTGATTTGCTAGAATTCACCATATGTGAACTGAGATGGATTACAGGGTTGTAGAGATAAAATTGTGAAAGATTTTGAATGCCAAATAAAGAGATTGACATGCCTCTCTGATGCTTCAAGATATCCCTGTAAATGTTTCAGCTCGTTCCCCAGGAAACTGTGAGCATTTTAAACCTGAAATGTTATTTGTGTCTTCTGTTGACATATCTGGGGGCAGGTGTACAGGAGGAAGAATCCCAGATTGGAATGTTATGAATAAGGGAGGAAGATGCAGAAAACACCTTCGTGTGAAGGTGAGAAGACAGAATTCCTGGAAGAAAGATTGAAAGGATGTACAAGTACAAGGAAAAGGAAGGCTACACTGATATACTGTAGTGGTCAAGATAAGGATTTTGTAAACACAGGCAATATAGATAGAGTTAACTACCTTAGTTGAAATTTTTTGGTTAGATATAAAGAAATTTCCTTTTTTTTTTTAGAAAAAAGTATTTATTTATTAGAAATTCAGAGTTAACAGCGAGAAGGAGAGACGCAGAGAGAGATCCATCTTCCATCTGTTGGTTTTCTCCCCAAATGGCCGCAATGACCCAGGCTAGGCCAGCCCAAAGCCAATGGCCAGGAGCTTCATCCGAGTCTCCTACATTGTTACAGGGGCCCAAACACTTGGGTCATGTTCTCCTGCTTTCCCAGGCACGTTAGCAGGAAGTTAGATTCAACGTGGAGCAGCCAGGATGTAAGCCAGCACCCATAAGGGATAGGAGCATCAAAGGTGGTGGCTGAACCCACTATGCCATGGCCCTGAGAGAGATTTCTTTTATCAAATTCCAAAAGTAACCATGTCTGAATTAGGTTCAAGATTATTTTAAATGTTAAATAGTACTAAGAATTCTCCAGATACAAAAACATCTAATATTGTATACTTGTTGATAAGAAATAATAAACTTCTACTTACACCTTGTTTTACTCTTGGTGACTTAGAATATGAATGTTGGTGTCATGTTTTTAGGGTTCAAGAGGAGTGATAAGTTAGAGGTGTGCACATTACTCTTGAGAAGCAAGTGAGAAAAGACTAATACATTATCACCATTCAGCATACATGCCAATATCTCTTAACTATGGCAGGAGCTCCACATAGTAAAATTCTATGAGGACTTTGGAACATCCACCATCACCATGATAACAACTTTGCCAAGGGCCCAGCCTGCCCACATGGTAAGACATTTCATGCTGGAGGGGAGTCTCTGGGCTTGTATTCCTACTAACTCTCCAGCAATGTCTACTAAGGAGCCTGGTAATAAATGAACAGATTATCTGTTAGCAAGCAGGGACTCCATTAATACAAATCCCCAAATCTGGGACCCTGAAGATACAATTACAGACCTCTCTCACACCACTGCTTGAAATGTCATAATGTGGTTGCCAGTTCACATAAAATCACTCCAATTGACAATGTGTCTTAAGGCTGCAGAAAAAATGTGGGTACATAACATGTGCACATATACCAGAGGGAACTATTTCCCATACATCATGTTTTAGCCACTAGCAATTACCTTGTACGATCTTTCAGCAGTTCCAGAGCCTCTGAGTATTCAGTCTATTTTGAATTCTATTTGATTCCTCCAGCTTAGTCTGTTATGCCAACTATGTTCTGTGCCACTACAGTTTCATAAACGGAAACAATTTTTGTTCCATCTGTGTTATCCAGGAATCTATTAGTGAAAGCTGCTTTTGACACATTTTTCCCTGATATAAATTTAAACAATTGTCTTAGTAAATGAAGTTTTAATTTTAACAGAATATGGCCTAAATTTAGGAGGCATTTTTATGAGACTCATTAAAAATTTCTAAAATTACTACAGGCAAAATTTATTTATAATAGCATCAGATATTATATTTGTATAATTTCTATCTTTAAGTTTGTTATTATAAAAGGGCTTTTAGAGTGAGTCTTAGGAATGAAACTTTAAGATACAACTTGCAGACACACACAGCTGAGAAATAGGGGACAGGGTTGAGGCGCAGCAGGTTAAGCTGCTGCCTGCCATGCCACATCCCTTATGAGCACTGGTTAGAGTCTCAGCTGCTCTTTCTTCCAATCCAGCTCCCAGATAATATGCCTAGGAAAGCAATAGAAGATGACCCAAGTGTTTGGGCCCCTACCACCCATATGGGAGAGTTGGCTCTTCGCTTCAGCCTGGCTCAGTCCTGCCCTTTGTGGCCATTCAGGGAATAAACCAGCTAATGGAAGATCTCTCTCTCTCTCTCTCTCTCTCTCTCTCTCTCTCTCTCTCTCCCTCTATCTGTGTATCTCTGCCTTTCAAATAAGTAAATAAATAAATCTTTAAAAAAAACCCTAAGAAATATATCATGGAAGCTGGGATCAGAACTCAGAAACATCTGTACTGGCTACAACTGGGCCAAATTTGGGGAAATGAAATGAAAATAAATAAATGTAACATTCTATCTTCCAGAAAAAAAAAAGTGCATTGGGAAGAACTTGAAAATAATATACATGAAAGATTCTTGAAGTTTATTTGATTGTTAACTCTGTATGAATTAGAGACGTGATATGATTGGCAAAAAACTAATATGATGTTAGATCATACTTATAATAAGTACATGTCCGGAATAAAGAAAATGATAGCCTCTCTTACAATAAGTTGGTTATACCTTCAGCCATGTCTGAAAAATAGAGCATTTTGTGAGACAAAGTATGTTCCAAGTAGCACACCTAGGACTATAAATGGGTTGAGGATACCCTTAAGGAAATCAGAACGTTTAGCCTGAAGGAAATAAGCTATAGTGGAGAGTTGAAAACTGTCTTCAATATTGTAAGGCTGCCTTGGGGAGTATAGAATTTAAACATAGGGCAGAACAAGGATAAAATAATAGAATATATAGGTCTATAAATCTTGCCTAAATTTAAGTAGGAATTTTATAATAACTATAGATAAGATATCCAGGAACTAGCAAGTTGTTCTTGAATTGGGCAAAGGCCAATGGCTGCTCGTTAGAAATGCTAAGAAAAGTCTATCTAAAAATAGCTGAACTGAATGATCAGAGAGCCTCATCCTTCGAACCTCATAAACCTAGATTTGAATTTCAGAAAAGTGACTCAAACCTTAATTGGGTATGGTGCATGTTATTATTAATACATCATAGGGTCAATTTTCCTTATGGAAATATTACAAAATATCAGTTTAACATTTACAATAAGCCCTTTAATGTGGTCCCTACTAATCTAGCTTTTGTCCTATTCATTGGTGTTCACATTTTCACTGCTTAAGCTAGAAAAGTGCTAATAGTTGTCTTCTCCATAATTTTCTCAAAAACTAGAGCAGCTGCTACCAAAGCTAAAAAAAAAAAAATACTAAAAGTCCCTTAAGACATAAATTGTGATCACAGATTTTTTAATGCATTTTTCAGTTCATATAATTGAGGTCCAAGACTACAACAGGCTTTTGCCTTCAAATTATGCAATGAAAATGTGCAATATACCTAGAGGGGCACACAGATGAATGGAGCTGCAAAATCACTTCTGCTCACATGGAATTTTGATTTTCTAATTTCAGTCTGTAATTACTACTAGTAATGAATATTTTATCTAAGTGTTCTAGCAACCTTTTCATTCTGTTCCATCCAGTTCATTCACAATACAGTATTTATGTTTTTGCCTTGGATGCCCTATCAAGTTTACCACCTTGGCCTTTGACAGAAAAGTCAAAGACCATGAGCAACCTGGGTATAATGTCAAAATTCCATTAACTAGAAAAATCATGGGTTTCACAGACTTTTTCAAAAGCCCAAGATACACTGAAAGTTCAGTTTAACACTATTGCCTGACAATTTTCTCTGCCTACTTTACCTTGAAAGGAGAGCAAACTTAAATTTATATCACTGTTCAACACACGCAATCATTCACATTTAGTTGTATTTTCTCTTCACTTATTCCCTCCTCCTCTTCTCTACTTCTTTGCCTTTCACTCTTCTGACTTCCAGTCATTCATCCAGAATATTAAAAGTTTTATTCTTCAGTTAATATAGGTGATTTATTTCAAGCCAACTTAAATTCATACTTGCATGCCAGTTCCTATTATAATGGATTTCAGAATAAAAGTTGTATCAGGGACAAGTCATTTTCCTTTCTCCTTAACAACTTTCTTTTTATTAAAATGAATATACAGAATTTGAATACCAAATTGTTTATTCTAAGACTTAGTGAGCTGGCAAAAAGAGGAACAATACTCAGTAGAAAAGCTGGAAAAATACAGGAAAGGAAAATATAGGACAGGGAATCTTTAATAAAGAGAAAATTGGACCAGAAGAAATCTTGAAAATTATGCATAAGGGAGGTTTTTTTAAGGCTATGAAAGAGAAGATAAACAGTTTCTTTTTTTGGTAGTAAAAGAACTGGGAATGTATATTTTTAAAGATTTAAAATATATAATTAATAATTCTCAAAGGAAAAACAGTGCTATGATTTAGCATATGCTTAATGCCAATGCATAATTGATTCGGACTGACTGCAGACAATCTATGTTTTCATGAGCAATACAGAATGTAGGAAAGAACATTCTACATATTTCAGTTTGGGCAACAGTAAAGTAATTCTGAAAGTCTATACAATCAAAGATGCTCCCTCTACTATTATTCCAATTTGCTGTAGCTTGATACAGTCTATTTACAAGCAAATGAATGCTAAGATCCCTTGTATATTTTAATTTCTATCCCCCCCACCCTGTTTGATGTTAGATTCATTGCACTCCTTGCTAAGGAATATTTAGTGAGCTCTATAGTATAGCCTCATGAACATCATATTTGAAAATGAACACATAATACAAGGCAGTCTTTGCTCTTTATAAAACTAATAAATTTAGGTTTATTTCACGTGGTTTTGTTTTTGTTTTTGTTTTGCATCATGACTTACAATTTACAAAGCACCTTGCTGAAAATAGTATAAAGAAGTTCATTAAGTGCAATTGGAAACCCTTATACTTAATGAAGTCAGTCCCAAAACCACAAATACCATATGTTTTTCCTTATCTGTGCTAACTATAATAGAGTACCAAAAATATGTAATGTCTATGAATGAAATTGACATTTGACATTTTGAGATTTGATGACTGTTTACAGCCCTTGTTGAGAACAGTGTTTTTTTCTTACTACTTGTTGAATTATTTACTTAATGTAAGGTTAATCTTAGGAATATAAAATGGACTGAGAGTAGCTCATTGTAAAAATTAAAGGAAGGAATGGGAAAGAAAGAGAAGGGATGGTGGGGGAATATGGGCAGGAGGGAGGGTAGAGTGGGAATTATCACAGTGCTTCTAAATCTATATATATAAAATATATGAAATTTGTTCACCTTAAAAAAATAAAAATTTAAGAAGAATTTTTAAAAACCAGATCATGACATCTGCAAACAAACAAAAACAAAGTCAGGCATTATTATCCCCTTGTCAAAATTAAGACAGCTAAAGTTGAGAGAAAGTGAAAAACCCAAATAAGGACACTGAGTAAGTAAAGAGACCAGACTGTATATCTCCTACAGTGCAATGCTACAAAATTTTAAAGTAATTACAGATCGTTAGAGCTATCTTAGCATATCATTCTTAAACATTGGTTTGAAAAACAAAGACAAAACTATCCTTACAACAATACTGTTAGTTCTTTTTTCATTTTATTTCTTGTTTGTTTTTTTCATTTTCAATTAAGCTCCCATCCCACATATAAGGGAGAACATGCAATATTTGTCTATCTGTGTCTAGCTTATTTCACTCAGCATGATATCACTAGTTATATCCATTTGGATTCAATGGTAGAATTTTATTCTTTTTTTATAGCTGAATAACATTCCATGGTATGTATGTGTGTGTCACATTTTCTTTATTCATCTAAGGATGGACACTTTGGTTGATCCCATATTTTGGCTGTTGTGAGCAGTGCTACTATAAACATGGTGGTGCAGGTATCTCTTAGATACTATGTGTTCATTTCTTCTGGGTATATACCCAGTAGTGGGTATATACTTCTAGTTTTAAAAAAAAATCTCCATACTGTTTTCAACAGTGGGTGCACTAGTTTACATTCCCGTCAACAGTGTGTAAGAGTTGCCCTTTACATTCTCACCAGCATTTGTTACTCACTGTGTTTTAGATTTCAGCCATTTTGATAGGGGTGAGGTGATATTTCATCATGGATTTGATTTACATTTCCCTGATATTGAGCATTTTTTTATGTATCTCACTGGCATTTGTATCCTTTTCTCATTTCTTAACTGGATTTGTTGTTTTTGTTGTTGAGCTTTTTAAATTGCTAATATATTCTAGATATTAATCCTTTTTTGAATAGATATTTTGCAAATATTTTCCCCTGTTCTGTCAGCTGTCTCTTCATGCTATTGATTGTATCTTTCTGTTGTACCAAAGCTCCCGAATTTTATATATTCCAGTTTATCTAGTTTTGCTTTTGTTGTCTATGCTCTGGATGTGTTATCCAAGAAGTCATCATCTACTCCAGTGAACTGAAGTGTTTCCCCTACATTTTCTTCCAGGAACTTCATAGTCTTAGGTCAAAGATTTAGATCTCTAATATATCTTGAGCTGGTTTTTGTATATCACAAGAGGAAGGGATCTAATTTTGTCAGCACCATTTATTGAAGAGGTCATCTTTTCTCCATTGTATAGTCTGGACACTTTTGTCAAAAATCAGTTGGCTAGATTCAAGAGTGTGTCGTCAAGACGTTCCAAGATGGTAGAATAGGGAGGGAGCTCACTGATAGTCCAGGAAAAGATAGTTTAATAAAAGTGGAGATAGTGTCGTCTCAGGGAAGAGCTAGGGAAAAAACGGCAGAGGAAACTCTTCCAGAGTTTAGAGGGGACATGGTGGTTCTACGTGGAGGGCACGGGCGCCCACGGCTCGGGACCCCAGCTGCGGAGAGAGTCTCCACACCAGCGCTATATTTATGTGGGTTAATCTGGGGCTTTCTGTTGGATTCCTTTGATCTGTGGGTTTCTGTGCTGTTTTGATTACTAGAGCTTTGAAGCCAGTTCTTGTGATGCCTCCAGGTTGATTTCTTTGACTCAGGATTGCGTTAGCCAGTTTAGAAAAGAGTCTTTGATTTCCACATGAATTTTAGGATTGCTTTTTCTAATTCTGTAAATAATGTTGTTGGTATTTTGATAGGGATTGCATTCATTCTGTAGATTACTTAAAGTAGTAGAGAAAGCTTATGATATTAATTCTTCCAATCCATAAGCAAGGAATATATTTCTATTTTTTGTATCCTTGACAGTTTCTTTCATTGCTGTCTTATAATTTTCATTGAATAGATCTTTCACTTCTCTGGTTAAATGTATTGTTAAATAATTGGTTTTTTGTGAATGGGATTTCATTCTTGATATCTCTTTCAATGTATTCATCATTAGAATATAAAAAACTACTGGTTTTTATATGTTTATTTTGTAACGTGCAACTTCACTGAGTAGTTTTATCAGTAGTAACAGCTTTTGGTGCAATGTTTAGGTTTTTCCAAGTAGAGCTTCAGGTCATTTGCAAAGATAGATATTTTGACTTCCTCCTTTCCAGTTGTAATGCCTTTTATTACTCTTTCTTCCCAAAGCAGCATTTAGTGGGATCTTGGATTTTAATACATTCAGGCAACCTAAACCTTTTGGCTGGGAAATTTAATCCATTTATATTCAAGGTTAGTTTTGATAGATAAGAACTAACACCTGTCTTTTTGTTGATTAGTTATTGATTGTGCCTGCTCTGTTAATGAATTTGTTTGTGCCATGTTTTTTCATGATGTTTACTTCTAATACATGACTCCTTTCGGAATGTCTTGTAGGGCTGCTCTGGCAGTGGTGAATTCTCTCATTTTTTGCCTATCTGGGAAATATATTTCTACTTCACTACTAAAGGATAACTTTGCTGGACAAAATTTTCTCTTTTTTAAAAAATTATTCATTTACTTTTAAAATCAGAGAGAAGATAGGGGGATGGAGGGAGAGAGGGAGGAAGAGAGAGAGACAACTTCATCTGCTGGTTCACTCACCACATGGCCACAAGGCCCAGGGCTGAGCCAGCCTAAACCAGGAGCTTAGGTCTTGTGCCCAAATCTTCCACAGTTGCAGAATGCAGAATTCTGCTCTCCAACCCATAAGTTGCCCTGACTGACTCTGGTCACTTCTGGTAGCAAAGGAACAGAGATCAGCTCCACAACTTTACAGAGCCAGCTGAGACGGGCGCTTTGAGCTGGTGAGAAAGGAGAGGAAGGCAGTGTGGCTTCTATTTTCAGAACCACATAATCACTCAGACCCCAGTCAGCTCCCTGGACTGGAATTAAAGTCAGTGGGGAACTGAGGAATTTTCCCTCAGTTAAAGCTGCTGGTGGAAGGGCACATGACAACGTCTTCCTCATTCGGCTTAGGAAGATAGAGTTTCCCAGCTGGCAGCTGGCTGCACCGCATGGCTGGCCACAGCAGCCTGTCTAACCTTTTCCTCACTGTCTCATGGAGTTTCTATTCTGTCAGTCCTCCGCTGGAAATTTCTGTCAGTCAGTCCCTAGCAACGTGGTCCTTCCTTTGTTTTTCATTCAGTTTTGTTTTGTTTTTTTCTTCTGTTTTTCTCATCCTTTCTTCAGCTGAGGTCAGTGCAGCTTCTCACTATTCAGCCATCTTGGATCTCAGCTGAACTGTATTTTTGATCTATATCTTACAGTAACTATATGTTAAAAATGTGTGGCTCAAAAATGGTTTACTCATACTGCTATTCACTCAATACTACTATTCATTCACGCCCCTATTACTAAAATAGTCAATGTAAAAATGCCCTTTCATAAAGTACGTACTCTAGTAAATACAGTATATAAAAATATAATTACACTCTAATAATTGTGCTGTATAACAATATAGCATAATATAGCAATAGTATAAAACAGTGCACAGGGTAGTATAGTGTAATAGTGTGGTATCATATGGTATGACATTAGCCACAAGAGTTTTTTTCTTGATAAGTAGAAATGGGTCACACAGATGAATGGTGATGTCTTTTTTCCTACCAAAAGGGCTGTCTACCAGAGAGAGAGAGAGAGAAAGGGACTGAGTTATAATGTAGCATAACATGTGTGGATCTCAAGAGTTTGGGCTTTTTTCTAAGAATGATGGCACAAAGCAAGGGAAGGAGTCCTCTCTACCATTCCTGTCCTTGGGAAGCTCACCACGCTACTCCAACGTAACTCTTTAAGCTTCTTAATTTCTAATGAAGTGCTTTGAGATCTGTAGCAGAGATGGTATTATTTTTGGTTTTAATACCAACTGGTACCTTTTGTCTACGGAGAAAGTGGTTTGTCCATAATATTTATCATCTCTGATTTGATTGTTGAAAACCAGTGGACTCTCTCTACTTTTTCTCAATACTTTTTATTTTAAAAAAGGGTAAGGAAATGATTATACTAAATTGCAGAATTAGACAGGCTTCTACAACTAAAATTTAAAATACCCTAGGAGAAAGGAAGAAAACTAGTAATGATAGGTTAGAAAAGTGTATGACCATGGAAGTACACAATGTGATTTACCTGATTGGTACCATGAAGAAGAAATTCTGGAGTCTTGCTAAAACCCAAGGGAAGTGTGAATTGAACAGCAGTAAATTACCTTATTGGAAAGAATTGAATATGTTATTCCATATCCTCTAGTCCTTATACATGAAAATTCCTACTGATCACAGTGTGAGACCCAAGTGGAATGAAGACAGGAAATTTTTAATATACTTCTCAATCTTGTACTCCTATGCCACAATCCTTTCAAACTTTGTGAGTTGGAAGATCAAGTGGAATTATGTATGCGACTCCAAACTTTTTAGCCTCTTTCAGAATTTAATAAAATATATAGCCAATGTTTCTCTAAATGTATTTCATTAATATTCTTTTGCTATTCTGGAGCCATTCTCATATGCTTATTCATATTGTATATTTAATAGCTTTTTATTTTCCTTGACTAAAATTTAAAATTATAAGCATGTTAGCCCACTATTTTTTTAATGAGAAATGTTAGTTTAATCTAAACTGAGTTACCGTTTTTACATATTTCATTGACACAAATCCAAAAGTTGACATATTCTTCTAGTGAGACTATAAGAAAACTAGGCTACGCAGACATTGTATTCAGGATTTCAAAGTGGAAAAATTTGAAGGACAGAAATTTGATATTACCTAAATGAATTTAACCTTTCTTAATAATCCCACAATTGGAAAATAATACTACAGATACAAATGGACATTTAAGAAATAACACATATATAATATAATCAATTTTGGATTGCTTATAATATGACAAAATTGGAAACTGCTTAAATATCCAACAATTGGCTGCCGATCATAAGAATTCTGGTATATCCACATTACATAGTCCTAGGAAGCTAGAAAAAAGCACAACCGAAGATCTTTTGGTCTTGAATTAGTAACATCTCCAATATTTGTTAAGTGATTTAAAAAAGTAAAATAGTACATAATGGATAGTGCACTATCTTTTGTGTGGGAAAAAGAAAGACAAAAGAATGCATTAATATTTATTTAAACAGTATTAAAGGAATATGCCAAACAATAAAACTGCTTACCTATAAGGGAGAAGACGAAGGTGGGGTAAGAGTTTCTTCTCTATGTCTGTTCATATTGCTTTTGTTTTTAAGCCACGTGAACATCTCTTATAAAATAAAGTTACATAAATGTGTGTATGTATATCCATACTATAAAGAGTTCTAAAATTCTAAATTCAAAATATTTCCTTGGGGCTCTGAATAAATATGATACTATTTCAAAAAAATTATGAAAAATTGAATTCATAGATTATGTTGATGCAAAAACACTTTGAAATCTATTGTATAGTTTTTCATAATGTGTATTTCCCATGAACTTTTCTTTATTTATTTACTTGAAAGTCAGAGTTACAAAGAGAGAGAAATGAGAGAGATCTTCCATTAGTCTGTTTACTCCCCAAATGGTCACAATGGCCAGGCCAAACCCAGGCCGAAGCCAGGAGCCAGGAGCTTCTTCCAGGTCTCCCATGTGGGTGCAGGGGCCCAAGCACTTGGGCCATCTTCCACTGCTTTTCCCAGGCCATTAGCAGGGAGTTCGATTGTAAGTGGACCAGGGCCCTTTGGGATGCTAGGATTGCAGATAGCGACTTTGCTCACTGTTCCACAATACCTCCCCTGTCGTAAACTTTTTGAGGACCTCTTTTATAGGAATAAATTGCTCCAATTTCTTCTAGCATATGATTGGTAAGAGTATAATACAGTCTGATTTTTGGTTCAAAAAGTTCTTTATAGACCTTTTTTCTATCTCTTCCTGTCTCCCAGTCGTTGTTTTCTGGGGGTTTGTACAGTCTTTCTCACTTCTTAAAAAAATTAAAATCTCATCAGGATTAATATGTTCAGAAATTTTTTGTAATCTCTTACTTTGAATATTAATAGACTTTTCTCTTTTTTGCTCCTAATTATTAGCTTGTCTCTCTGCTCTTTATGTTTTGGGAGATTGCTGTTTATTTTTTTTTTCACCACAAGATTTTATTATGTACATTCAGATTAAATGTGAATGATTCTCAAGAAGACTATACATCAGTGAGAGAAAATTTAAGATCTAAATGAAGGAGATTGTATCCATATTATGTAAATTCTGGCCAAGATATATGTTAGTTTTTTTTTAAAGATTTATTTTATTTATTTGAAATACAGAGTTACAGAGAGAAGTAGAGACAGAGAGAGAGGTCTTCCATCCGCTGGTTCACTCCCCAGATGGCCGCAACAGCCAGAGCTGTGATCTGAAGCCAGGAGCCAGGAGCTTCTTCTGGGTCTCCCATGTGGGTGCAGGGGCCCAAGGACTTGGGCCGTTTTCTACTGCTTTCCCAGGCCATAGCAGAGAGCTGGATCGGAAGAGGAGCAGGCAGGACTAGAACCTTCGCCCCTACGGGATGCTGTCACCTCAGGCCAGGGCTTTAACCCACTGTGCCACAGCGCCGGCCCATAGATATATATTGTTTTAAACTTCACAATCCCTACTAATTATCATCTCCTCAAAAAACCAAAGTTCTCTTTCATTAAAAGGTAATAAAAACGTGGAAAAAGCTCTAAAAATAGCTCTCATGTCTTTCTTTTAACTGGCTTTCCAAAAGATATGAAAACTAAGAGCACAATAAGACAAATGCTTTCTACTGGAACTTCATATATAAAAATCCAGGACGTTGATCAACATTAGGGGAAAATCTCTGCAGAGCAGGCAATTTTAACTGTTGTTTGTTTCCCAGAATTTTGAATGCTAACAGGAAATATTTTATCTAATATCCTATATAAGTTTAAAACAATTCTACAAAGTTGGGATGTTTAAAAAGGTTGTCATGGTTGATTGCAGGTTGAGAGCTCGAATAAACGTGAGACAATGACAATGACTTGGCAGTCCATACTCCAAGCTGAACTATCTTTGTGCTAGCTTTTCTTTAGTCCATTAACGACATTATACGTAACACTAATGGTTTTCTTTCAATAGATATGTTAAGAGATTTTTGAGTTGTCATTGGTATCATCCTTTTAATGTCATGATTATATATACATATGTAATTTCAGGTAGGCTTAATGCTTTATAAACAAACCAATGGATAGCTGATCAATTCCCTTTGAATATGTATGAACTATACAATAAACAATACAATAAACCACATTGATTAAGGTAACCTCTCCCTTTGAGGACTAAGAAGAAACTCCCAGTCATGCATTTTCATTTGAAAGGATCTGACTTTGGATTCATTTTCTGCAGTTAGTTGAATGGAAGTTTATTCAGTATGCAGTAACACTCAGTCTGCATTAACTGTTTTCTTTATCAGAGTCTATAAGGGGAAATGTATTTATTCTACTCAGAGATTTTATTAATCTCTGGAACTATTTCTTCATACCTGTAATTTTTAAAATTTATATAAGGTGAGCAAATTTCATCCACTTCATGCATACAGATTTAGGAGCATAGTGATACTTCTCACCCTACCCTTCCTCCCATCCATTCTCCTACCCTCCACCCCCCTGCTTTTCTTATTTTTTCTTTTAATTTTTGCAATGACATACTTTCAGTTTATTTGATAATCATAAGCTTGACCCTCCACTAAGTAAAGAATTCAACAAATAGAAAAAAAAACACTATTCCTCAGCAGTAGAGACAAGGACTGTAACAAATAATCAAACTTCAAAATGCTAATTTCACTGAAACACATCATATTTTTATACCTTATTATTTACCACAGATAGGGTAGAGAAGTATGATATACAAAGTTGCAAAAAAGCCCGAAATCCTGTCTTTTGTAATAAAATGGATGCAACTGGAAGCCATTATTCTTAGTGAAATAAGCCAGTCCCCAAAAAAATCACCATCTTATGTAGCGCTCACAATATTGCTTTGTGTTGAGAAAGAGTATTCTTTTTTCTCTGTGTCACAGTTGAGAGCATTCTGGCTTATACTGTTACGTCACTTGCCCAAGTAAGTGGTGAATTTCTGTATCCCAAAATTTAGTTAATAAGAATTCTGTACTTTGAATTTTCAATACTAACTCTGATAGTTTTATTGCTGCTGAAATATCTAGTTCTACCATATTTTTATTACTGAGCAGGATGCTAAACTAATAAAATGCTGCTTGCTTGCTGCATTCAGGCATTTGCTCACTTATGAAAAACTTTTTGAGTATCTGCTTTGTACATCAGAAAGAAAAAGGAACAATGTAAGAAACTGCTTTCAGGGAGTTCACAGTCCAGGAGGAAAGGCAGGTGAGCAAATATGTTCACCATTATAATGATATATGAAATAATAATAATAAGAAGGGTGTTTCTCCTCTGTCCCCCACAATTCCTCAAACTACTGGCATTCTCTGAAAGATAGGAGCATCTTTTGTCGGCCAATGAGTTGACTTCTGGGAGAGGTGGAGACACCTGAAAGAAAAAGCAACTACTTGATTAGAGGGTAAAACAGAACAGCCCCAACATCTGGGGAGAGAAGAAGAGCTGGAGATTCAGTTAAGTCACCAGTGATTTAATTGGAAATATCTACATAATGAAACTTCAATTAAAATACCTGAAACGATGAAACTAGGAGAGCTTCTGTGTTGGTGAGCACAGCTGTGCTGGGAGTGTGGCGAGCCCTGGAGAGGGCTAGAAGTTCTGTGCCACCTTCTTCCCAGTATACATCCCCTCAGCATCTCTGTCTGGCTGGTCCAAAATTGCATTCTTTATGTAATAAACTGGTCATCACAAGTACAGCATTTCCCTGACTTCTATGAGTCATTCTTCCCAAATTATTTAAACTTAGAGTTGGGTATAGCAGTCTCTGCATTTTTATCCAAGTCAGGCAAAAGTGCAGGTATCCAGGGGACCTTGGACTTGAGATGTGCATCTGAGCTAAGGGCAGTCTTACAGAACTGAGCCTGTAACTGTGGAGTCTGTCCCACTTCCATGTGATTAGTGTCAGTATCTTATTCAGTCATGGACACCTAGCTGGTGTTAGAGAATTGGTGAACTGGTGGTTGTTTGGAATAAACAAGTGCCAGTGTTCACCTTCCCTCAACAAAAAGCCTTGTATGTGACTGAAGAGATGTGGTATCTGCAAAGCTGTGTCCCTCTGTCCACTTTGTGTTTCTGTTTCTGCCAGTCGTTTTGTGTATTTATCAAGGGCTTATGCCAGTAGTGCTCATATCCTTCATGTAGTTGTGTTTTAATAATGTGTGTAGTAAGTTTAGGAAAGAAAAGAGTGAAATGAAAGAGCACTTTCTATGAAAATCATGTCACATTCTTGAAACGACCCAATAAAGGCATATTAAAAAATTCTGTCAAAATGGTCATAGCCAAGATGACTCAAAGACAAAAAAACCCTGAAATGGTGGAAGGATTAAAAAGTATCCATGCCTACAATATTAGTTTACCCAAAAAATTATTTCAAATGTATTTTTTGACTTTTATTTAGAATATAAATTTCCAAGGTACCACTTGTGGATTACAATGGCTTCCCCACCCATACCTTCCCTCCCCCCCGCTACCCTCCCCTCTTACCTATTCCCTCTCCCCTTTCATTCACATCCAGATTCATTTTCAATTCTCTTTGTATACAGGAGCTCAGTTTAGTATGTGTTAAAAAAAGATTTTAAACCATTTGCCCTCACATAGCATCACAGAGTGAAATATACTCTTTGAGTACTAATTATAGCATTAAATCACATTGTACAGCACATTAAGGACAGAGATCCTACATGATATATTTTTTAAATTGATTGATTTTTATGTAACTTCCAATTTTTTAATCATTTGCAATTATCTTTATATACTGAAGATTGATTCAGTATATACTAAGTAAAGATTTTGTCAGTTTGCACCCGCGCAGAGACACAAGGTGTAAAAATACTGTTTCAGTACTAGTTATTGCATTACTTCATATTGGACAACACATTAAGGACAGATCCCACATGGGCCGTAAGTACACAGTGACTGCTGTTGTTGATTTAACAATTTGCCACTCTTGTTTATGGCGTCAATAATTTCTCTAGGCTATAGTCATGAGTTGCTGAGGCTATGGAAGCCTTTAGGGTTCACCGACTTGGATCTTGTTCTGACAGGGTCATAGTTAAAGTGGAGGTTCTCTCCTCCCTTTGGAGAAAGGTACCTCCTTCTCTGGTGGCCCTGTTCCTTCCGTTGGGATCTCATTTGCAGAGATCTTTCATTTATGTCTTCTATTTCTTCTTCTTTTTTTTTTTTTTCCAGAGTGTCTTGGCTTTCCATGCCTAAAATACTCTCATGGGCTCTTGAGCCAGATCCTAATGCCTTAAGGGCTGATTCTGAGGCCAGAGTGATATATTAGGATATCTGCCATTCTATGAGTCTGCTGTGTATCCTACTTCCCATGTTGGATCAGTCACTCCCTTTTTTAGTACTATCTGTTAGTATTAGCAGTCACTAGTCTTGCTTGTGTGATTCCTTTGATTCCTAGACCTATCAGTGTGATCAATTGTGAACTGAAATTGATCACTTGGGCTAGTGAGATGGCTTCATACATGCCACCTTGCTGGGGTTGTATTAGGGTCCCCTGGCACATTTCTAACTCCATCGTTTGGGGCAAGTCCGATTGAGCTTGCCCAAATTGTACATATCCTCCCTTTCTTTTTCCCTCTCTCATAATTAACAGGGATTACTTTTCAGTTGAAATTAAAGAAAGTGAATAGGCAACCGACAGAATGGGAAAAAATATTTGCAAACTATGCAACAGATAAAGGGTTGATAACCAGAATCTACAAAGAAATCAAGAAAAGCCACAACATCGAAACAAACAACCCACTTAAGAGATGGGCCAAGGACCTCAATAGACACTTTTCCAAAGAGGAAATCCAAATGGTCAACAGGCACATGAAAAAATGTTCAAGATCACTAGCGATCAGGGAAATGCATTCACCTCACCCCGGTGAGAGTGGCTCACATTCAGAAATCTACCAACAATAGATGCTGGAGAGGATGTGGGGAAAAAGGGACACTAACCCACTGTTGGTGGGAATGCAAGCTGGTTAAACCACTATGGAAGTCAGTCTGGAGATTCCTCAGAAACATGAATATAACCCCACCATACAACCCAGCCATCCCACTCCTTGGAATTTACCCAAAGGAAATCAAATTGACAAACAAAAAAGCCGTCTGCATACTAATGTTTATTGCAGCTCAATTCACCATAGCTAAGACCTGGAACCAACCCAAATGCCCATCAACAGTAGACTGGATAAAGAAATTATGGGACATGTACTCTACAGAATACTATACAGCAGTCAAAAACAATGAAATCCGGTCATTTGCAACAAAATGGAGGAATCTGGAAAACATCATGCTGAGTGAATTAAGCCAGTCCCAAAGAGACAAATATCATTTGTTTTCCCTGATTGGCGACGACTAACTGAACACCAAAGGGGAAACCTGTTGAAGTGAAATGAACTCTATGAGAAACTATGACTGGATCAAATCTTGCCTGGATGGTTGATATACAATGTAAATCTTTTCCCATTTTAGTATTTCTTGGCATTGTTTGTTATTGTTCTAGTACTATTGGTTGAACTCTGCAGTTAACACACAATTATTCCTAGGTGTTTGAATTTCAACTCAAATTTTAGAATCTCTACAAAAAATCAGTAGTGTAAATGTGAACTATAGTACAAAAGCTTTGGAATTAAAAAATAGATCAAAAAGATTTCTCCTTTAAGATGCTTCATAAGCTTCTCTAAGATTTTATTTTAAAGAAAAGAAAATAGAATTTGTAAATGATAAAATATGAGTTGTGATATGTAAGAAAAAAATTAAAGAACACCTACTACTAGTCCCACATTCAAAAATTTTAATTCACCTTTAAAACAAGATTCATATGTTGTTAAAAAGCAAAATGTATCAAGTTTTAATTGTCAGTTTCCCACTTTAGCTAACATTTGCAATTAGCCAAACAATCATCAATTTTGATTATAAAATGAGAGAATCTGTGCTACTTCAACTGTTCCTACTGTTTGGGGTTAAGAAGTTGAAGTTGTTACCTGTAACCTTAGAAAGTAGTGTCAGAATTTGTCAGATGTGATGCCATTTTGTCAGTAAGGAGAGCTGAACAAACTCCTTTCCAGATTATTACTCTCAAGTTTACTTTACAAGAGAAAGTCTTCAAGTGTTTTTCTTGTCTTCCCTAATACAATGCATAGAACATTTGATCTGAAATTACTGTATGTCTGCTACAGTACTCTCCTATGATCCACCCTCAACCGATCTAGACTGTTTTAGGAATGGATTATGGGCTCAGGAATTGACCATGACGGGGTCCTGAGACTCAATTCACTACCTGTAAATGAGCCCAACAACTAACCTGATGGTGATTTTTTTTCACCAGACATCAAACTTTAACCTCACCTAATTTGTTGCTATATCCCAAAAGCCCCCTGCCTAGATGGCAGTGATATTTTAGGGGAGGAACAGGCAAGTCAGAAGATATCAATAAATATAATAGATAAGCAAGTTATCTAGTAGATTAGGGTGTAGTAAGGTGGGAACCAGCAGGATGAAGGGGATCAGGAGCACCACAGACTGAGGAATTGTTGCCTTTTAAAATAAGGTAGTCAGCTAGACTAATGGAGAAACTGACATTTAGGCAGAGACTTAAAGAAGGGGAAGAGCATAGCCATGTGGGAGAAGATTCCAGACAGAGTAGTAAATGCAGAGACTCTAAGGTGACAGGTGCCTAGCATTTTTATAACAAGGAGGAGAGTGTCTCAGGATTAGGTCAAACATACAACTGTTAAAAGGACATGTCTGGCTACCGCTAAGGATGATTGAGCAGAGAGGGACGTATGGTAAAGCTGAGACACTATTAAGAGAATACTGGAAAAGCCAAGCAAGAGATAATGGTATTTCACTCCTCAGTGACAACAATGGAGGTAGTAAGGAGTGGCCAGTTCTAGACATTTTTAGAAGGTAGAACCAACTAGACTTCCTGATTACAGGTGAAAGAGAGGGTTGAAGAATGAGGATTTTTTGACAGCTTTTGAAATGCAGTTTACATAGAGTTTGTGGGGGGAAGATCAAGTTTAGTAGTGAGCATATTGAGCTGAGGTTTTCATTAGACATCTAAGTGGAATGAAAAGTCAGCAAGTGCATTTGTGAGTCTAAGGTCCTGAAGAAGAGTCATCATGTAAATTGCTGTGTTCTTACAGGTGTCAAAGATCAGCCAGTGTCTTCCATTTGGAGTTTCACAAGTGAATTAAGCTCTAACGCTTTAAACCATCTCCTTAATCTAACAAACTTCTTTGTGTATATGGAATGGTACTGGTTCTGAAGCACCCTTGAGATAATTAAGAATTTTTTTTCTTGTTGTGTGGTTCAGCTAAGGGAACCCAACATGAGAAAAGCATGCTTGGATGCCTAAAGAAACAATTATTGGTTACTGTCTGAGATAAATTTTCTTAATTCGTATTTCAAGATAATTGGCATCTTAAGATATTTAGTCATTTTATAAAACTTTCAATGGGATACCACAAATGTGTGTTTCCCAAAATGTACACAGTTTTAATTGGTGTTCCAAAAAGAGTGAAAGTAGAGTGGCTCAGATTTGCATGATGTTGAGGAAATAAAATTAAAACCTTCTCCCAATTCATAAATCCTTAAAAAAAGAAAACACAGATGGGCATTTAGTGCAGTGTTAAGGCACTACTATGAGGCCGGTGCTGTAGCACAGAAGACGAAAGCCCCAGCCTGCAGTGCCAGCATCCCACGTGGGCGCTGGTACAAGTCCTGGCTGCTCCACTTCCAATCCAGCTTTTTGCTGTGGCTTCGGAAAGCAGAAGAAGTTGGCCCAAGTCCTTGGGCCCCTGCACCCGCGTGGGAGACCTGGACAAAGCTCCTGGCTTCTGGAGCTTCTGTGGTCATTTAGGGAATAAACCAAGGATGGAAGGCCTCTCCCCCCGGCCTGGCTCTACTTCTCTCTGTAAGTCTTTCAAATAAATAAAAACATCTTTTAAAAAAGACACTACTCTGCTACTCTGCATATGATACGCATTACATATCGGAGTGTGCCCAGGGCTTGAGTCCTGCCACTGCTTCCCACCCAGGTTGGAAAGCAGCAGGTCATGGCTCAAGTACCTGGGTCCCTGCCACCTTCTTGACAGGCCTGGGGTTGGGCTGCTGGCTCCCAGCTTCTGCCTGACCAAGTCCCAGCTGTTGTGGGCATTTGGGGAACGTGGCAGTAGGTAGAAACTATCTGTCTGGTTCTGTCTCTCTCATCTCTCTATCTTTCAAATAAAATGAAAATAAAAATCTAAAAAAAAACTTTTATGATTCAATAAATATTAAATCAAAAGTTGATGCACATCACAGGCAACCCACTGAGATACTGAGAGAAAGGAATTCAGTCCACCCTTTATACAGCCAAGCAGATACAACCCATTGCATGCATGTTCTGAGGCGAAACCCTCACTAGATCTCAAGTAAGAAGACTTGCTAGCACCTTCTGTCACACATAGTAATTGGATATGTGTGAGCTTATTGGTTTTATCCAGGGGAAAGACAAAACTCATCTTTATGACAGGAGGTAGCTTTGCAAATTCACCTAAGGTCCCCACTGAAGTTAGGCCTTTACTGCACAGAAGCTGGAGGACAGCGACACTGTCTTCCTTGATATTTACATTTCAAGAAGGTGGTCCCAGTCCTTGAGAAAGACTTTCCTGGATCCTACAGCTGAAAAAGGCCTGCCCAACACTCAAAGGGGTTATATACACCTTAAAGACAGAAGAGAGTACTTACAGTTTTAAAGTTTTCTAAATTAAATTTCCCAAGAGAAAAAAAGGGAATATCCCTTTCCTTTTTTTTTTTTTCAACAGAATTAGCTTCTTTTTAACAGGTTCAATGTGATTTGTAGATACGGTTGTACAAACACGATGATATCATCCCCCTTTCCCTCCTCCCTCCTTCACACCCTCATTCCTTCTGCCTTCTTTTTTTTTTAAACATTTTTGCAATAGTACATTTTAAATTTACATTACAGTAAAAAAGCTTAATACTTCACCAAATAAGAAGTTAGCAACTAAAAAGCAAAAAAGATTCTAGTTTAGCAAGTAAAAAGCAAGAAGACAAGAGACTATAAACATTAATGGAATGGAAAATCCACCATTTCACCCATATGCAGTAATTTTTAAATAATCACAAATTGTTAAGACAAAGTATAGCATTCTTCTTTTTAAGTTTTCTTTTCCTAAGATTTTTTTTATTTGTTTGAGAGGTAGATTTATAGAGAAGAGAGAGGGAGAAACAGAGAGAAAGGTCTTCCATCTGCTGGTTCATTCCCCAAATGGCCGCAATGACAGGAGCTGAGCTGATTGGAAGCCAGGAGCTGGGAGCTTCTTCCAGGTCTCCCACATGGGTGCAGGAGCAAAAGCACTTTGGCCATTTTATACTGCTTTCCCAGACCATAACAGAAAACTGAATTGGAAGAAGATCAGCTGGGATACCAAACGGTGACCATATGGGATGCTGGAGCTGCAGGTGGAGGCTTAGCCCACTTACGCTACAGTGCCAGCCCCAATATAACATTTTTAACCATTTGTTTCAACAAAGGTATATTTTTTATTTATTTTATTTATTTATTTATTTATTTTTTTGACAGGCAGAGTGGAAGTGAGAGAAAGGTCTTCCTTTGCCATTGGTTCACCCTCCAATGGCCGCCGCGCTGATCCAATGGCAGGAGCCAGGTGCTTATCCTGGTCTCCCATGGGGTGCAGGGCCCGAGCACTTGAGCCATCCTCCACTGCACTCCCTGGCCACAGCAGAGAGCTGGCCTGGAAGAGGGGCAGCCAGGACAGAATCCGGCACCCCAACCGGGACTAGAACCCGGTGTGCCGGCGCCGCAAGGTGGAGGATTAGCCTGTTGAGCAGGCCTCAACAAAGGTATAAAGCAAAGTTTTATAAAACTATATTTGCAGCAGTAATGCTACAAACACTTTACTTTACATTCCCACCTAGAGTGTGTAAGTGTTCCCCTTTCTTTACCTACTCGCCAGCATGTTTTGCTCTCTCTGTTTTAGTTTTAGGTTTTTGCCATTCTGACAGGGGTGAGGTGATATCTCATTGTGGTTTTGATTTGCATTTCCCCGATGGCTAGTGATAGTGAGCATTTTTTCATGTATTGGTTGACAATTTATATTTCTTTTGAGAACTGTCTTTTTTGTGTTGAGTTTTTAAAGTTGTTTATATATTCTGGGTATTAACTCTTTGTCAGATAGGTAATTTGCAAATATTTTTCCCCACACTGTTGGATGCCTCTTTACTCCGTCTTTTGCTGTGCAAAGGCTTCTGAGTTTGATACAGTCCCATTTGTTTAGTTTTGCTTTTGTTGCCTGTGTTTTTTTGGGGGGAGGGTATTATCCAAGAAGTCATCCCTATGCAAATGTCTTGGAGTGTTTCTCCTTCATTTTCTTTCAGCAATGTCATTGTCTCAGGTTTTAAATTTAAGCCTGTGATCCATCTTGAGTTGATTTTTGTATATCATAAGACGTAGAATCTAATTTCATTCTTCTACAGCTATAAATCCAGTTTTGCCAGCACCATTTTTTGAAGAGATTGTCCTTATTCCACTGTATGGTCTGAGCCCTTTTGTAAAAAAATCAGTTAGCTAAAGACTTAATTTGCTTATTTGCATTATCAAATTCCAAGAAATATACTTTTCAACATTATCAGAGTTATTTGACCATAGCTTTTTATTTTTTAATTTATTTTTATTTATTTGAAAAAGTTACAGAGAGAGGTAGAGACAGAGATAAAGAGAGGTCTTCCATCCACTGGTTCACTCCCCAAATGGCAACAATGGCTGGAGCTGGGCTGATCCAAAGCCAGGAGCCAGGAGCCAGGAGCTTCTTGATCTCCCACAAGGGTGCAGGGGTCCAAGCACTTGGGCCATCTTCTAATGCTTTCCCAAGCCATAGCCTAGAGCTGGATCGGAAGTGGAACAGTCAGGACTCAAACCGGCACCCATATGGGATGTCGGCACTGCAGGCAGAAAATTAACCTATTGTACCACTGTGCCGGCCCCCAAAAGAACATTTTTCTCAGTTCTATCTCAGTCTCTGTCTCTATTTCTCTTTCCCTCAGTTATTTGAGAAAGAGGAGGAGGAGAGAGAGAGAGGGAGCCCAATGCACAGGGCTGGAAGAGGAATAGAAAATGGGAGCTGGAACTCAGTCCAGGTTTTCCACATGGGTGACAGAGACCCAGCTACTTACTTACCACCTGCTGCTTCCCAGAGTGCACATTAGCAGGAAACTGGAATCAGGAGCCAAGAGCCAAACTCAGACACATCCACATCCTAATTGACATCTTAACTGCTAGGCCAAACACCTATTCATGCCTTTCTGGAAATATTGTGTTTTCATTCACAACATTGCCAGAATTTAGTTTCTCCTTCCCAGTGACACCAAATGCTCACCTCAACAAAGAAAAAAAAAAAGCTTTCAAAAACACCATTAAATAAATCAGTAACTTTTAAAAAATCATATAGTGCCATGTTTTTTAAAGTCCATATTGATCACATGTTATAATTAAGACTCAGCTATGGAATTTTGAGATACTTTAAAAAACATTTGGGGGCCCAGTACTGTGGTGTGGTAGGTTAAGCATCCACCTGTAGTGCTGGCATTCCATTAGGGCATGAGTTTGAGTACAGCTGCTCCACCTCCTATCCAGCTCTCTACTGTGGCCTGGGAAAGCAGCAGAAGATGGCCCAAGTGCTCCCACATGGGAGACACGGAGGAAGCTCCTGGCTCCTAGCTTTGGATTGGCCTAGCTCTGGCCGTTACAGCCATTTGGGGAGTGAACCAGCAGATGGAAGATCTCTCTCTGCCTCTCCCTCTTTCTGTAACTCTGCCTCTCAAGTAAATAAATAAACCTTTAAAATTTTTTAAAAATAAAACAGAAAATTGTGTGGGGTCCCAAGCTCCCTAAAAGTGCTTGAAACAATGCTCATAGTTGAATTTTTTTCATGCTATTAAGAGAGGAGCCTTCACAAGGAGTGTTCATAGGTTCTTTGACTATCATTGGAATTTGTGCAATACATTTCTCAACTGCCTTTCCAAAATAAAGAGTAAACATAAAGAAATAAAATGTGCTAAACAAAGCTATATCTCTTCCCAAAAGCCCCACAGAGTGGAGGGACAAGTTGGAAGAGACCTTTATTCTCCTGTGCTCTACCCCACCTCTACCACAACCCAAACACAAAACAGAAGGTCCTAAGAGCAAATTGGCCAAACCAGACAACACAGGCCCTGGTACTAATTCCTCTAATTTAATAAGATTAAGAACTAAATTTTACCCATATCCTGCCTGAGGAAACATAACTAGAAACTATGTCCCTTCCATTATTCTATGAAATTTTGTATTTATTAACACATGACATAACCAGTTCTACCCCCACATTATGTTTTCTCTCCTCTCAGCATACACTGGAGACTGTTAACCCAAAGGATCATAATACAGAACCATAGCCCAGGACACAGGTTTGTTTAGTTTGCCTTGTACAATGCTTTACTTAAAAAACCATAAAATGCATACCTTTTTAAAATAGCACACTCCAAGCCTGACTCAACCACTCCCTGTTTGCTTATGACAGTAGTTCACACATCTGCCTGCTTACTGTCATGGGCAGGGGATCTGATCTGTCAGTAGCTCCTCAACTTAACTTCTACTCATATCCAACCCATTTCTTCTGGTGCACAGGGAACATTCCTTTGGTTGCTGTTCCCTCCCTCCTTGGAAATGATTCTCTCTCATCTTCTCAGATGGCTTGATCTAGGAAACTAGAAAAAAACCTCTTGATCATAGAATTAAGTCTGTTCTGTTGAATTTCAGCTCTGTAGAAGTAGATCCATCTTTTTGCTAATGTCATTCAAAAAGCAGTTTCTTAGTGGTTCCCTGGGCTTAATGACTTAAAGTACACATGGAAAGTGGTGAGGTAGGAAATCCAACAGTGAGAGTAGTGTGTCCTGCAACTTTCTTTGTATCTTGAAATGGTTTCTACTGAAATGAATAAAACCACCTAATATTGTTTCAACTGAAGGTATCCGGATTTTAGAAAATTAAGTTTTTCAAATCCTTCTTCTATCCAATTACCAAGATTTAGTCAATGTAAAGATATGATACTAAAGTCAATTCCATTAAAATTATGAGGTTGATTTCTGAGTTATCCAGCTCTCATGAGAACTTGTTCCTCTCAATTGATTTTTCCTTCAAAAGACAAACCTTAAATGTTCTGATACATACATTTTTTTTCCTTCTAAAGCATGTGTATAATGTATCTATGACAGTATGACTTTCTGATTTAGGCGATCTGAATGCTTATATGGACTATGAAACAGCTAATCCAACACCATTTAGAGTATCTGAGTTGGGATAAGGCCCTCCAGGAATAGCTTGCTGATATATAGAAGAGAACACCTGTGCAGAGGAATCTATAAACACTGTCTAATATAGCTTACTGTTACTGTGAAGACATATGTGGAGGAAATTTTATTCTTCCTAGTGATATTGATTACCTAACAATTCCTTGTCTCTTTAGAGTAATAATAGTGAACAGCTAACATCTACTGAATGTCTGTTATTTGCCAGGAATTACACTAAAGGCTTTATATACTATTTGATTTAGCCCTCAAAGCTCTATAGTTTAGATACTATTATTTTCTCTGATGTATAATTAAAGAAATTACAACACCAAGAAGTTAAGCAGGAATTTGTCCAAGGTCAGTGCCAAGGTTCAAACCAGGCAGAATGATTTGAGAGTCGGCATTTGTGCTTCTGCGACGTGCTTCATGAACATGGTACAACAGCCATCACAGTCGACGGGGATTACCAGGCTCTTTGTGCTTCCTGAGGTCTCTCTTTGCTTTTGCTCACCAGGTCTATCTTATGACTTAGTATTTACCCTTCAAAGTATAATTCATGTATCACTTCATCAATGAGGATTTCCTTTTCAATCAATTTTTGCCTCAAAAGATGAATTCTTACGTGTTCCCATAACACAATAATATGAATATGCATATTTATATAAATAGACATGGATATGTATATATAATATTGCATACAATAAGTACCTTTTGAGTAGTCACAGTTATCATCAAACTGTTAAAAACATTTTTAAAAAAATCTATGTGTGCATGTATACATTTGTGTTTATTTAGGTATATATATTCTTCCATCATTGTTCCTTAAGTCAAGAAGCAGGTAGCTTTGATCTCCAGCTTTCTATGTATTAATGATTAATAAGAACTTGCTGATTTAATGTGTTCTGTGAAGGCACAGGCAGGGCATTAACCACTTAGTCCTGGTTCAATAATAACTGCTGTGACAGTAGAACAACAGAATCTGGAAAAAAAAAATGGAAAAGAAACCTCACAGACACATCTGTGCTTTAAAGGTAAAGTTTTTTTTTTTTTTTTAATTTAGAGTATAGTAATCTTGTATGGAATCCATGGATATAGCAAAAGGATAAAAATAATAAAATCATATTCTGTGCTATTTAGCTCATATGACATCTTTAAGAAAAATTGTAGGGGCTGGCGCTGTGGTGCAGTGGGTTAACACCCTGGTCTGAAGCGCCAGCATCCCATATGGGCGCCGGTTCTAGTCCCGGCTGCTCCTTTTCCGATCCAGCTCTCTGCTATGGCCTGGGAAAGCAGTAGAAGATGGCCCAAGTCCTTGGGCTCCTGTACCCGCATGGGAGACCAAGAAGTAGCTCCTGGCTCCTGGCTTCAGATTCGCTGCAGCTCTGGCCGTTGCAGCCATCTGGGAGTGAATCGGCGGATGGAAGACTTCTCGCTTTCTCTCTCACTCTCTCTCTCTCTGCCTCTCCTCTCCCTGTGTAACTCTGACTTTCAAATAAATAAATAAATCTTTAAAGAAAAAAGAGAAATTGTGGTAACTTGTAGTTTTTACTGGCATTGAGTAACTTAGTTCTGTTTACTTTATAATCCTAGGGTAAAAGCTATGACTCTAGGCTTAATTTTCTCCAACTGTACAGTTCTGAGATCTCTGGCTGAATAATCTGTGGCCCTCACAGGCGGTATCCTAAATTTTTTAAAAGCAAAATTCCACCATTGCTCCTGTGTGTTGCTTTAGTTTTCAGTGTACCACTATTCAACACCATAAAAAAATTAAACTCCTATGTAGAAGAAGTGATATTTTAAAAAGAAGAAAAATGTGCCCCCCACCCCAAAATGTAATATACCTTAAATAGACAGTTTCATACTCAGGTTCTCAAAACTTGACAACAGTGTGTTCTTAAGTGAGATACCAACCTCACTATGAGACAATACCCTCGCTTGTAGAAAGGGATGATCACAGCTGTCTACCTCTTGCAGTCATTAGGAAGATTAAATGAGTTCCTGTGTATAAAGTGCTTAACACAACATCTAGTATGTAATGCATGGCTGGAAGTATTCACAGTCATCATCATCAAGTTATTTAAAAATCTATGTACATACATTAAATCTCAACAATGTTCTTCCAAAAATTTCTATAATTCTGTGCCCTCCACTTACTGAAGATGATAGAAAAGTAACCTGTGAAAAACATTTCTGGAAGTTTTAAAACTCTGTCTAAAAAATAATATCCATCGTTACTTAATATTCAGTGTGTTATTTCTTACGTAATGACGCCATGAAGAATTCAATTTCGATGTCAGTGCCAGAAAAGTATTTTGTCTCTTGAAGAACAGACAACTGTTTCTGTAAGATACTGAAAATCGTGTACCAGTTTTTCCCTCTGGGAAAAAAATTGGGAACAGAGTTCAAGGTGATAATCTTGGGAAGAATCTGAAATTTAAGTGACTGTGTTGTCAAGATACATGTGTTTTCATTACCAATCCAGTGAAAATATGGTTAGATCTTTCTCACAGAAATTAAGGAGTCTAATCAGGCAGCGTGCTCAAAGACAGCCATTGGATCCCAGAGTGGAGGGAGGCCAGGGGGCCACAGTGGGCAGGACCAACATCTTCCTCAGAAAATAGTCCCCTCCATGAGCATGTTTATCCCCAGCTTTTGGCATTGCATGGCGATGAGCGCAGGGATGTTTGATGATATCTAATGATTCTTCTTTTTGGGCTAGTGCTGTACCTAAAATACAGATAAAGCCTGTTACTTGGTCAACATCCATAATTTTATTTTTGACACCTAGCAATTATCTACTTAAAGATGATCCTTGGGGCTGGTGCCATGGCACAATAGGTTAATCCTCTGCCTGTGGTGCCGGCATCCCATGTGGGCGCCAATTCTGGTCCTGGCTGCCCATTTTCCAATCCAGCTCTCTGTTGTGGCCCGGGAAAGCAGTAGAAGATGGCCCAAGTGCTTGGGCCCCTGCACCCACGTGGGAGACCAGGAGAAAGCACCTGGCTCCTGGCTTTGGATCGGCGCAGCTACAGCCGTTGCGGCCATGTAGGGAGTGAACCAACGGAGGGAAGACCTCTCTTTCTGTCTCTCCCTCTCACTGTCTGTAGCTCTACCTCTCAAGTAAATAAATAAAATATTTTTTAAAAAGATGATTCTCATAGAAGTATATTCTTATAAAATTTCTCCCTGCCCTCTATACGACTTTTTTTCAGAAAGTACAAGTATATATTGTTGACATTTGTTTCGTTATTCCTGTAATAAAACAAGAGACCTATCTTCATACATTCTTTCTTTAAGAAGATTGAAAAGTCTTAAGGATAGCATTCTGTGTTACTAGCCAATAAAGCAGAATTGAGTGACAGTAGTGATCAACTTTAAGTATATTTTCATTTTATAGTAAGTATTACTTCGTGATTGAGAATACCATAAGGAATGAGAGCAGAAAAAGAAAACACAAGTATGTGGAATATACATCTTGAAGAATTTCTTACAAGAGGAAAATCTGTCAGGATACATGCAGTGGGATCCTTTTGTGAGTTCATGTTCTCCTTTGCCCTTTATTTTCTATATTTAATGTTATTAGGTCACCATTAAGTCTGGACCAAGGGCATTTTTCAGCAGTTGAAGTCATTTTCTGTTTGGCCACAGCTGTCATTTGAGGTTATCCGTGATGACCCCAAACTCAGAGGGCTGCAATAAAGTGACCTTCATCATCCAAGAATCTCTTCAAACAACTAATATACATGTTAAGTGGAGACCAGGACAGATGGCACTATCAGACACAGACAAGCTTCTGTTGTTGGAGACTGAGAGTCTGTTCTAGGTGGTGCATTTGCATCAATGAGTTATCCTCACAATAGCAAATTTCTAAAAGACCAAAGATTTGCATTCACAGCTACATTAAGATGGTAAGAATGTTAATATTTTGTAATATTTGGGAATACCTGAACAGGACCAACCTAGAGACTTTGCTTAATTGGGAGAGCCTTATTCACATGAAGAGGATGAAAAGAAGTCCACATGGTGATGATTCCTTCACTCTGTTATCAGATACTTACAGGGACCTCCTAAGTGACTGGCACTGCACTGCTGAGGAAGCCATGGTTAGTTAGCAAGCTAGTTGTGGTATGCTAACTACTTTCCAAATCATCAATGAAAGATTTAAAGAAGAATTAATTTACAAATTTATAAAGCCAAACAGTATGGGATAGCAGATAATAGCACAAATAACTTAAGCTACAAAGCAGATGTAAACACCAACCAGTTTAGTAAACCTGAAATGCTAAATTCTAAAACTAACAGTGTGAAAAGCTAGAAGCAGTCCAGCCTCTATCAAAATATTCCCCCAGCTACTAAGGAAATGGCCTCTTTATGCGTCTCAGGAATTGGGGCAAAAGATGAGCTTAATAACAGCAGGCTCCTTCATTCATCTATGCATCTGGTACACTGAAATTTTATTCTATGACTAAGGAAAAGCAGTCAATGGTCTTGGGAACATCAAGCACACTAAAGAGGTGATGCATACTGAAAATGATGGATGAAACTAAACATTTACCTACAGAATCTTGAGAACCACATGCTTCTTTCTCACTGGACTCAGAATTCTGGTGATCTAATTCTCCCAGGAAGTATATTCAAAGAGTTTTCCCTAGGAAATTTGATCAGTCCCAAACAAAAAAACCAAAGGATACTAAGATTAGGAATTCCCCAAAGAAAACAGACCAGCCGGGGACTGGCAGTGTGGTACAGCAGGTTGAGAATGCCAGTTTGAATTTCCGCTCCCTGTTGATACACATGGGAAAGCAGGGAAACATGACCCAAGTCCTTAGATCCCTGCCACCCACCTGGGAAACTCATGGAGTTACAGGCTACTGGTTTTGGCCTGCCCCGCCCTGACCATTACAGGCATTTTGAGAGTGAAACAGCAAATGGAAGACATTCTCTCTCTCTCTTCTCTGTGTGTGTTTCTGTGTTTGTGTATGTGTCTCCCTTTCTCTCTCTCTGTTAACTCTGCCTTTCAAATGAGTGAAATAGATCTAGAAAAAACTTCTACAACACTAGGGACAAAGAAAATCTTAAGAAATTCTATAACAAAAATGCAGATTTAATAAAATGTGGATAAATTATCAAAATGGCATGAGACTTCTCAGTAACAGTACTGACTAGCTAGAAGCTGATAAATACCTCCAAACTTTAGAAGGAAAATTATTTACGTATCTTATAAAATGATATTTTTAGATATACACCACTCAGAAAATTCTACTATAAATGTATTCTTTCTCAATAAGACCTTGTAGGATGTAGTTCACCAAATAAGAGAGAAACAAAGTAGAATACATAGGATTTAAGGAACTTAACAGAATACATGGGATTTAAATAATCGAAAATCATAGAATTTAATTTGAGAGAAAGCATCAGGAACCCCAGGATGACATCTGTGCAACACTTACTTTAGAATGGAACCGGGTAGAAGACTCAGAGATTTTTTTCAAAAAAAAGGAAATTAATAGACTGTCTACCAGGATGTGACTCATCTGAGAATAGTCCTTTGTAACAGTAATAATGTATTAATAATAGTTATTGTAATCGCTATTGTAATCAGAGAACTGGATGATGGAGAGTGTTTGTGCAGTAAGTATAGCAGGGCACTATTTCCCAAGAGGAAAGTCAATAACCAATTCCTAAGCCAAAAGTCATATATAAATATTTGAAAATATAGTAAAAAACTCTAGAAATTTGTCTACAAAAATTAGATGTAGTTCTTTCTGGGAAACTGAAAACGGTGTTACAGACAGGGAGTTGGTATTTTTTCTGAAGAGGCACACAGGTCTAACTGTTTGAGATATTTTCTTTGTTATCTTAAAAAAACAAAGACCAAATTAAAAGATGTTCTTCATCTTAGCTTGACACTTATACCTCAAGGAGTGAGACAGATATGATGCAGTTACATAGATATGTACCTGGGAATTGTGCTAAATGGTATAGTGAGGATTTTTGTTTAATCTATCATAAGCCCCCCTAAAAAGAGATGTGGTTTAAGTCAAGGGAGTCTTACCTTGAGAAAGTGACATATTAATTCCCTATGGGACAGGTGACAAGCCCAGTAGTTGGTGAAGAGACCATGATTTGTAATCATATACTAAGAAGGGTTCTGTTAGGCTGTGTCTTGTTCAGTTAGGGCTGCCATAACAAAATACCATGAACTGGATGGCTTAAATAATAAACACTTCTTTCTTTTTTTTAAAGAGTGTTAAGATTATGAATGTGTTTTATTGTTTCATTTACACGAGTGTTTTCCAAGTTTGGATGGTTTTATTTTGAGTATTGTGATAACTAAACTTAAAGCGATCTAAAGGACCAGGAAACTGACAGAGGATAGCTGACAGTGAAGGACAATAAAGAAAACAAAGCAGATGAACGCTAATACTCATCATTCTTTTTTTCTTTTTTGTAATTGTGACTCCAGACAGGCTCCAAAGAAGAGACGACACAATCTCTTCTCTGGGCTTTACGGAGACTTACTTTCCCCTTCTGTGTTAGCCTCTTAAAGCACTCTGTCAGCTCTAAAAGGGCACAGGAAAGAGTGATTAAGTGCTTATTTCTTACAATTCTTGGGTTAGAAGTTGAAGATTAGGGTGCCAACAGGGTTGGGTTCTTGGTGAGAGCCTCATCCTCATTTAGACAGCTGTCTTCTTGCTATATTCTCACATGGCAGAAAGAGAAGACTCTGGCGTCTCTTATATAAGGCACAAAGCCTGTGTAGGAGGGTTCTACACTCATGACCTAATTATCTCACAAATTATCTGCTAATTATCTCTAATTATCTGCTTCCTAGTACCAACACATTGGGAGTTAAGACTTCAACATTAAGAGTTTAGAGCAGGGCTGGCACTGTGGCGTAACAGGTAAAGCCACTGCCTGCAGTGCTGGCATCGCATATGGGGGCTAGTTCAAGTCTCAGCTGCTCCACTTCCCATCCAGCTCCCTGCTATGGCCAGGGAAAGCAGTAGAAGATGGCCCAAGTCTTTGGGCCCCTGCACCTGTCTGAGAGACCCAGAAGAGTTTCCTGGCTTCTGGCTCCAGCTGTTGCGGCCAATTGGGGAGTGAACCAGCGGTTGGAAGACCTCTCTTTCTGCTTCTCCTTCTCTGTGTAACTCTGCCTTTCAAATAAATAAATAATCTTTACATTAAAAAAAAAGAGTTTAGGCCGGCGCCGTGGCTCAGCAGGCTAATCCTCTGCCTTGCGGCGCCGGCACAATGGGTTCTAGTCCCGGGTGGGGCGCCGGATTCTGTCCTGGTTGCCCCTCTTCCAGGCCAGCTCTCTGCTGTGGCCAGGGAGTGCAGTGGAGGATGGCCCAAGTGCTTGGGCCCTGCACCCCATGGGAGACCAGGAAAAGCACCTGGCACTTGGCTCCTGCCATCGGATGAGCACGGTGCACCGGCCACAGCGCGCCGGCGGCGGCAGCCATTGGATGGTGAACCAACGGCAAAAGGAAGACCTTTCTCTCTGTCTCTCTCACTGTCCACTCTGCCTGTCAAAATAAAAAATAAATAAATAAAATAAAATAAAATAAAAAAAAGTTTAGGGGAGGGACAAAAACATTCAGTCCATAACATTCCACTGCTATCCTTCCAAAATGCATGTGCATCTCATATGCAAAATAAATTCATTCCATCCCAACAGCCCCTAAATTCTTAACTCATTCCAGCGTCAATTCTAAATTCTAAATCCCCCTCTAAAGATGTAGGTGAAACTCAGGGAACAGTTTATCTTGAGGCACAATTTCTCTCTAGCTACAAACACGTAAAGTCAAACAAGTAATGTGCTTCTAAAATGTAATTGTGTGACAGGCTCAGGATAGACATTCCCATTTAAGGGGAGAAATGGGGCAGAAGGAAGGGATGACAAATTTCAAGCAGATTGAAAACATGTCTGAATATACTTCATGAGATCTTAAGTTTCAATAATAATATTCCATTTCCACTGTGGAGTGCTAATTCCACCTTTCAGTCCTATTGGAGTGAAAGTTCTGCCATACGGTTGTGCAGGGCAGGAACTGAGCCCTCATGCCTTTGGGACATTCTTGCCTTGAAGAATAGAGCATGTTCGTAGCTGATTTGCTGTCTGGTCCTATAAAATCCAGGACGTCTGACAACTTTAATTTCTTCCCATCTTCTTCCCATCAGCTCAGATTGGTAGTTCTCCTGCTGGGGTAGCTGATTTAGTCAGTATGGTTCACTCCAATCAGATTCACAGTCACACACATAGTATTCTCTTCTGAAGAGGTTTTTTCCATTTTTGCAACATGAATAGGCTGAGAATTTCCAAATCTCTTAACTTATAGTTCCTTCCATTTTGATAAATAATTGTCTTCAAGTCATTTCTCTGTACTTGCATTTTATTATAAATAAGAGGAACCAAGTCCACCACTATTAAAACACTTTGCTTAGAAATCTCAACAAAACATCCAATTTCACTGAGTTCAATTTATGCATACTACAAAGCACTAGAACACAAACATCATTTGGGCAAACTCGTTGCCACTTTATAACAAAGAATGCTTAGGCTACATTGTCCAAGAACATGTTTCACATTTTATCTGAGATGTCATCAGAATAGCCTTTACATCCATATGTCTACCATCATTGTGTATATGACACTCTGTGAATTCTCTAGTAAAATGAAAGCCTTATCTATCTCTCGTTTGTCCAACCTGAGCCCTCACCAGAATCACCTTTAAAAGTGTCATCATGACAATCTCATTTTATAGCAAGCACTTCAAAACTCTTCCAACCTCTATCCATGACTCAATTCCAAAGCTACTTCCATATTTTTGGTACTTATTATGACAGCACTTCACATCTCAGTATCAATTCCTGTATTAGTTAAGATTCTCCAGAGAAACACAGCCAATAATGTATATACATTTATCCAAGCAAATTTCATATATGTAGTCTCTAGCATATCATTAGGTCTACCTCTGAGTACTCCTTGATGGTCACTTCATTTTAGCTGGTCAGGACAGTTCCTTGAGCTCCTCCATCCTGCAACATAGGGTTTCAACAGAATTGGCTCATGTGATTGTGGACAATGAGAAGTTCCATGAACTGCAATTGGCAAGCCAGAGATCCAGAAAAGCCAGAATTGTTATTCCAATCTGAGTTCTGAAAACTAAGGGAGCCAAGGGATTCAAATCTTCAACTAATGAGATAATACCCCCATCCACATTGGGAATGACAATCCACTTTACTGAGTCCATCCTCTGGAAAGACCCTCCCAGACATAATTAGAAATAGTATCTAATCTAGGCACTCCATAGCCCAATCAAGATGACACATAAGTTTAACCCTAACGGGCTGCAATAACTGAGGATGTCATCTAGAGTATACTCTTTAATAATGTTTAGCCATTGTAACAACATGAAGGATAATATTTTCTTAAATAATCCTTACTGTCTTCTTTGTAATGGGAATTGCTGTCTTACTCATTGACTCTAGTATAGGAATAAGCAACTAGAATCACAATCTAAGAGAACACATAAAACTTAAAAGCTCATCTAGGGCCAGCATTGTAGATTGGCAGGTAAAGCCATTGCCTTCAATGCCGGTATCCCATATGGGTGCCAGTTCAAGTCCCAGCTGCTCCACTTCCAACCCAGATCCCTGCTAGTGTGCCTGGGAAAGCAGTGGAAAATGACACAAGTCCTTGGGCCCCTGCGCCAACATGGGAGACCTGGAGGAAGCTCCAGCCTTCTGGTTTTGACTCTGCCCAGCTATAGCCATTGCGACCATTTGGGGAGTGAACCAGCGGATGGAAGACCTTTCTGTCTCTCTCTGTCTCTGCCTCTCCTTCTCTCTCTGTGTAACTCTGCCTTTCAAATAAATAATCTTTAAAAAAAAAAAGAAGCAAACAGTTTTTTAAAAAAATGTTATCTAATCTTAACCTCTTGCTCTGCTGATGGAAAAGCAGACTCCAGGAGGTTTAGTAATCAACCTAAGACCTCAGAGTAAATTAATCCCTGAGCCAAAGCAAGAAGTTGGATTCCAAATTACTTCTTGAGAATTCTTCACTACATTTTTTATAACTTGGCCATTTAGAGAAACTAGAATAAAATTAAACAAATCAAACTAGTTATCACAGTGCACAACATCAGAAAACTTTTGGTGTTTAGTTATGAATGACCATATGGAAAAAAATTATTTTCTACTTGAATTGTTCATTATTGTCTAAATTTAGTACTAATAGCAGCTTAGGAATGATGAATATCTTCTCTAAAAATAAATAATTCATATTTTATACTCAAATAATTATGTGAAAATCTAACAATACTTTAAGTCTATAATATAGACTTATATTGGAATATAAGAATAAATATAGAAATATATTGAAATATACATAGAAATAGATATAAGAGTAAATATGAAAATATATTGGATTTGCACACATTCTCTGTTTTAAATATGACCTTGCATTTACTATAGATACATAATTTTTAATAATTTCAATCTTAGGTTTAAAAACAATATTATATCTTTAAATGTAAGCTAACAAAACATTTAAAGAAATAGCTGGCCTCCAGAGGATCTTTGCTATTTAAGATATCATGTACACATATACATTCCCGGACACACACATTAGACTTCCTTAAGTTCCTTGAACAAAGATGTTCATGAATCAACAGGTCTGCATATTTGGGAAGGTAGTGGAAGCTCTCTTTTAAAATGTTTGCATAGCTGGGGCTGGGGCTGTGGTGTAGTAGGTTAAGCCTCCTCCCGCATCACATATGGGCAGTTCATGCCCCAGCTGCTCCTCTTCCAATCCAGTGTCCTACTAATGGCCTAGGGAAGCAGTGGAAGATGGCCCAAGTCCTTGGGCCCCTGTACCAATGTGGGATACCCAGAATAAGCTCCTGGCTCCTGGATTCGGATCAGCCCAGCTCTGACTGTTGGGGTCAGTGGATGGAAGACCTTTCTTTCCGTCTCTCCCTCTCTCCATCTGTAACACTGCCTCTCAAATAAATAATAAAATTGTCTTTAAAATGTTTACAAAGGTATACCAGGACTTCTTGATATTTCATTCATGTCTACAAAGGCCAAATCTATAACATTTTTATTTTTAAAGATTATTTATTTATGCATTTATTTATTTTTAAGTTTTTATTTAATGAATATAAATTTCCAAAGTACAGCTTATGGATTACAATGGCTCCCCCCCCCCATAATTTCCCTCCCACCCGCGACCCTCCCCTTTCCCGCTCCCTCTCCCCTTCCATTCACATCAAGATTCATTTTCAATTCTCTTTATATACAGAAGATCAGTTTAGTATATATTAAGTAAAGATTTCAACAGTTTGCCCCCACATAGCAACACAAAGTGAAAAGTACTGTTGGAGTACTAGTTAATAGTGTTAAATCACAATGTACAGCACATTAAGGACAGAGATCCTAGATGATATTTCTTTTTTAAAAAATTGATTAATTTTCTATGCAATTTCCAATTTAACACCAAGTTTTTTTTTTTCATTTTCAATTATCTTTATATACAGAACATTGATTAGTATATACTAAATAAAGATTTCATCAGTTTGCACCTACACAGAAACACAAAGTGTAAAAATACTGTTTCAGTACTAATTATAGCATTACTTCACATTGGACAACATATTAAGGACAGATCCCACATGAGACGTAAGTACGCAGTGACTCCTGTTGTTGATTTAACAATTTAACACTCTTGTTTATGGCGTCAGTAATCTCCCTAGGCTCTAGTCATGAGTTGCCGAGGCTATGGAAGCCTTTATGGTTCGCCGACTTCAATCTTATTCCGACAGGGTCATAGTTAAAGTGGAAGTTCCCTCCTCCCTTTGGAGAAAGGTACCTCCTTCTTTGATGGCCCCATATAACATTTTAAAATCTTGGCACAGGTCACGATGCTATACACTCTGCTCTTCTACAAGATGCACTATGACACTAAAAGCAGCTTAATACCAGTATACAAAATAAGACTATTGTTACTAAACACAGGTTGTTCTAACTTTAATGCCCATTCCTAATCCTGGACATGGTAAGGAAGTTTTTGTTTTTTGTTATTTATTTATTTGAAAGACAGAGTTACAGATAGTCAGAGACAGAGAGATGTCTTCCATCTGCTGGTTCACTCCCCAGATGGTTACAATGGCCAGAGCTGGGCTGATCTGAAGCCAGGAGCCAGGAGTCTCTTTCAGGACTCCCATGCAGGTGCAGGGGCCCAAAGACTTGACCCATCTTCCACTGCTTCCCCAGGCCATAACAAAGAGCTGGACTGGAAGTGGAGCAACCAGGACTCAAACTGGCACCTGTATGGGATGCCAACACTGCAGTCAGTGGCTTTACCCACTACAACAGCACAACAGCCTGGTAAGGAAGTTTTATAGTAACTGGATCAGAATATATTTCTAACTGTAAGGTACAACTGGAAAATGTCCAAGAAACACTTATGGAATCCCAAGGAGTAATGTAGAGTTGTGGTAACTCTGGTCCATTGTCTACTCAGAACAGACACTCATTCTCAAAATTACATGTAAGAAACTAACACATGTTGGCCATTGGAAACCATATTAGTCTACACTGTATTTATGAATTTCCCTTTAGGAAACATCAGATATTTATGAATTGGTAGACTCACAAAACCAGTAACTGTTAAATATGTATTTTATTAATTTCACAATGTTCTCCATGTCACACAGGTAGAAAGAAAGGTAAGATTCAGGTCTCTGATACTGAATCTGTGTTCTCTTTAGCAATGTTAACTCTGGATGGCCAGTGTGAAGTTTCTAGAATGATCATGATACATCTAAGAGATCATTGTTGGAAAAATGAATCAGCACAGTAACCTGACTATGGAGAGAACTTTAACATTTCCTCAAATTATACTCAACCTAGACACACACATTTAATCTGTAAATTATGAAGATCAAGACACTAAAGTAATTTATAAGGAGACAAAAGAATTATTCCAACAAATGTTACAGTGAGTCATGAAATTAAAGCAGAGAAATGGAAAATATCTGATTGTTGCTGTCATAGATAAGTTGCTGTGACCAAGTAGTGCCCTCTTACCCCCCAATTCATAGTTGAAGTCCTTCTTCCTCCCTCAATGTGTATTTGGAGATAAGGCTAATTTTAGGAGCTAATTAAGGTTCAATGAAGACATAAAATGGAGATACTTATCTCATAGATTGGTAGCCTTCTAAGAGAGAGGTCTTTCTCTCTCTTTTTATTTAGTTTTTTAAAAATTCTTTCCCAAAGATACTTTTATTTTTAAGGAATACAAACTTCATGCTTTTAATAAATATAATTTTCGGAACATAGTAATTCTTCCCACCGTACCCATCCTGCCACCCACCGCTTTTCCACTTCCCTCTCCTATTCCCACTTTTATTTTTTACTAAGATCTATTTTCAATAACGTTATACACAGAAAATTAACTCTATACTAAGAAAAGAGTTCATCAAATTGTAAGGAAAAAAACATTCCTCAACAGTTGAGACAAAGGGTTGTTCAAAGTCTTTGCACCTCAAAGTTGATTTCACTTTTTTTTAAGCATTCTTTTTTCTTGAGAAAATTAAGTTTAAAAAAGAACCCAAGAATGATATATGTTTTGCGAGCACTTAGACATAACTATAACTTATGAGATGTAAGAATATCTTCCATTCAATACTCTAAAATGAAGTAAATATTTGAGAACAAGTTTTACTGTTAACTCTTAACAATATAACTCTTTAAGGACAGAAGTCCTGCATTGCAGTTGGTGCACAGTGACTCTTATTGTTAATTTAGCAATTAAAACTCTTATGTATGATATCAGTGATCACCTGAGGCTCATGACATGAGCTGCCTAGGCTATGGAAGCCTATTGAATCCACAAACTCCTTAGAATTTAGACAAGATCATAAACAAAGTGGAAGTCCTCTCCTCCCTTCAAAGAAAATTACATCCTTCTTTGATGACCACTTCTTTCCACTGGGCTCTCACCCACAGAGATCCTTCATGTAGGACACTTTTTGTCATAGTATTGGCTTTTCATGTCTGAAATGATTTCATGGGCTTTTCAGCCAGACCAGAATGCCTTAAGGCTGATTCCGAGGTCAGAGTGCTACTTCAAGCGATTGTTATTCTATATGAGTCATCTGTGTGGACTACTTCCCATGTTGGAGTATTAATCCTTTTTAATTCTATCTGTTATTATTACCAAACATGTAATCATATTTATATGATCACTTTAACACTCAATCCTATCCATATGATCACTTTAACACTTGAAATGCTACTTTTACCACCCATCTAAAGGGGATTTGGGGGCCCATGGCAAGTTTTTAAACTGTAACTTATTAAGGAATGCATGTAGAACTATATAGCTTTACAGTTAACAAACTTCATGTATTTCATAATTACAACCTTAGGAATATGATGACTCTTCTCAATGTGCCTGCCCTCCCACCCACACTCCAACCTACTTCCTCCTACCTCACTTATTCCCACTATTATTTTTTACTAAGATCTATTTTCAATTAACTTTATACACATATGATTAATGCTATGTTAAGTAAAGAGTTCAAAAAATATTATGAAAAAAGAAACAAAAAACTGATTATCAAAATTTGAGACAAGGGCTGTTCAAAATCATTGCTTCTCAAGTTGTCAATTTTACTTCTACAGATTGCCTTTTCGGTACTCTATTAGTTGTCACAGGTCAGGGAGAACATATGATATTTGTCCCTTTGGGACTGGCTTATTTCACTAAATATGGTGTTTTCAGTTTCATCCATTTTGTTGCAAATGACTGGGTTTTGTGTTTTTTGTTTATTGTTTTAAACAGCTGTATAGTATTACATGGTGTACATCCCATAATTTCTTCATCCAGTCTTCAGTTGATGGTTATTTGGGTTGATGTCTTAGCTATTGCAAATTGACCTAAAATAAACATGAGGGACAGATCACTCTTTCATATGTTGATTTCATTTCCCTTGAGTAAATTCCCAGGAGTGGAATGACTTGGTCATATGATAGGTCTGTATTTAAATTTCTGAAGTATCTCCATACTGTCTTCCATAGTGGCTTAACCAGTTAACATTCCCACCAACAATGGATTAGGGTACTTTTTCTCCACATCCTCTCCAGTGTTGTTGTTTCTTGATTTCTGTATGAAAGCCACTCTAATGGGGTAAGGTGAAAACTCATTGTACTTTTTATTTGCATTTCGCTGATGGCTAGTGATCCTGAGCATTTTTCTATATCAGAAGAATGTCCTTAGCATATTGATTGGTATTACATTGAATCTGTAAATTGCTTTCAGTAGTAGGGACATTTTGATGATATTGATTCAATCTCCAATCTATGAACATGGAATATTTTTCCATTTTTTTGTATCTTCTTCTATTTCCTTTTTTAGTGTATTTTAATTCTTACTATAGGATCTTTGACATAGTTGGTTAAATTCATTCCAAGTTATTTGATTTTTTTTGTACAGCTGTTGTGAATGTGATTGATATTAGATGTTTTTTCTCAGCCATAGCATTGTCTGTGTATACAAAGACTATTGACTTTTCTGTACTGATCTTATATCCTGCTAATTTACCAAACTTTTCTATGAGTTCCAATACTCTCTTTATGAAATCTTTTGGATCTCATATATATAGAATCATGTCATCTGCAAATAGGGATAGTTTGACTTCCTCATTCCCAATTTGTATCCCATTGATTTCCTTTTCTTGCCTGATGGCTTTTGCTCAGATTTCCAGGACTGTATTGAACAGCAGTGGTGAGAATGGGCAACCTTGTCTGGTTCAGGATCTCAGTGGGAATGCTTCCAATTTTTCCCATTCAGTAGAATGCTGGCTGTGGTTTTGTCATAAATTGCCCTGATTTAGCAATGTTCCTTCTATGCCAAGTTTGTTTAGAGTTTTAGTCGTGAAAGGGTGTTGTATTTTATCAAATGCTTTCTCTGTCTATTGAAATAATCACATGGTTTTTGTTCTTCAATTTGTCAATGTGATGTATCACATTGATTGATATGGGAATGTTGAACCATCCCTACACACCTGGGATATACCCACTTGGTCCAGGTGAGTGATCTTTCTGATATGTTGTTGGATTCAATTCTCTAGTATTTTGGTAAGGATTTTTGTGTCTGTGTCCATCAGGGAAATTGATCGTAATTCTCTTTCTCTGTTGTATCTTTTTCAGATTAAGAATTAAGATGATGCTGGCTTTCTTCATAGAAAGATGATGCTTTCTTTCTTCATAGAAAGAATTTGGGAGTATTCTCTCCCTTTCAATTGTTTTGAATAGCTTGAGAAGAATTAAAGTTAGTTCTTTTTTTAAATGTCTGGTAGAATTCAGCAGTGAAACCATCAAGTCCTTGGCTTTTCTTTGTTGGGAGGGTCTTTATTATTGATTCAATTTCTGTCTTGGTTATGGGTCTGTTCAAGTTTTCTGTGGCTTCATAGTTCAATTTAGGTAGGTTGTATATGTCCAGGAATCTATAAATTTCTTGGACACTATGAGAAACAGTAACTTGATCAGCTCTTGTGCTGACTGTTGTTGTACAATGTAATACTTTATCCATTTTAGTAATTTTTTTTATTCTAGTACTATTGGTTGAACTCTGTAATTAACAAACAATTATTCTTAGGTGTTTAAATTTTAACTGAAAAGTGATCCCTGTGAAATATAAGAGTGGGAATAAGAGAGGGAGGAGATGTACAATTTGGGACATGCTCAATCGGAACTGCCCCAAATGATGGAGTTAGAATTGTGCCAGGGAATTCCAATACAATCCCATCAAGGTGGCATGTACCAAGGCCATCTCACTAGTCCAAGTGATCAATTTCAGTTCACAATTGATCACACTGATAGGTCTAAGAGTCAAAGGTCTGACACAAACAAGACTAGTGTCTGCTAATACTAACTGATAGAATCAAAAAGGGAAAGAATGATCCAACATGGGAAGCGAGATACACAGCAGACTCATAGAATGGCAGATGTCCTAAATAGCACTCTGGCCTCAGAATCAGCCCTTAAGGCATTCAGATCTGGCTCAAGAGCCCATGAGAATATTGTAGGCATGGAAAGCCAAGACACTCTGGAAAAAAAAGAAGACCTAAATGAAAGATCTCTGTGAGTGAGATCCCGGTGGAACGAACGGGGCCATCAAAGAAGGAGGTACCTTTCTCTGAAGGGAGGAGAGAACCTCCACTTTGACTATGACCCTGTCGGAATAAGATCGAAGTCCACGAACCCTAAAGGCTTCCATAGCCTCGGCAACTCATGACTAGAGCCTAGGGAGATTGCTGACGCCATAAACAAGAGTGTCAAATTGTTAAATCAACTTCAGGAGTCACTGTGTACTTACATCTCATGTGGGATCTGTCCTTAATGTGTTGTCCAATGTGAAGTAATGCTATAACTAGTACTGAAACAGTATTTTACACTTTGTGTTTCTGTGTGGGTGCAAACTGATGAAATCTTTACTTAGTATATACTGAATCAATCTTCTGTATATAGATAATTAAAAATGAAAAAAAAATCTTGGTGTTAACTTGGAAATTGCATAGAAAATTAATCAATTTAAAAAATATATGTCATGTAGGATCTCTGTCCTTAATGTGCTATACATTGTGAATTAATACTATAACTAGTACTCCAACAGTATTTTTCACTTTGTGTTGCTATGTGAGGGCAAACTGTTGAAATCTTTACTTAATATATACTAAACTGATCTTCTGTATATAAAGAGAATTGCAAATGAATCTTGATGTGAAGCAAGGGGAGAGGGAGTGGGAAAGGGGAGGGTTGTGGGTGGGAGGGAAGTTATGGGGGGGAAGCCATTGTAATCTATAAGCTGTATTTTGGAAATTTATATTCTTTAAATAAAAGCGTTATAAAAAAAAAAAAATTTCTTCTAGGTTTCCCAGTTTGTTGGCTGGCATAGCTCTTTGTAGTAATTTTTATGATTCTTTTTTTTTCTGTGGTATCTATTGTTACATTTCTCTTTTCATCTCTAATTGTATTAACTTGGTTCTTCTCCCTCCTTTTTTGGGTTAATTGAGCCAGTGGTGTGTTAATTTTGTTTATTTTTTCAAAAACCAGCTCTTTGTTTTGCTGATCATTTATAGTTTTTGTGTCAATTTTGTTTATTTCTTCTATACTTTTAATTACTTCTTTTCTCCTACTAGTTTGGGTTTGGTTTGCTTTTGTTTTTCTAGATCCTTGAGATGCATTGATAGCTCATTTATTTGGTGCCTTTCCAGTTTCTTGATGTAGGCACCAATTGCTCTAAACTTTCTTCTTAACACTGATTTTTCTGTATCCCATAAGCTTTTATATATTCTTTGGCATCTTCATTTGTCTCCAGAAATTTTCTGATTTCTCTTTTGATTTCTTCAATGACCCACTATTCATTCAGGAGCATATTGTTCAGTGTCTGTGTTTGCATATGTTCTAGATATTCATTCCATTGTGGTCCTAGAGGATGCATGATATGATTATGATTTTTTTGAATTTGCTGAGACTTGCTTTATGGCCAGCATATCCTAAAGAAAGCTCTCTGCACTGGTAAGAAGGATGTATATTCTCCAGCTGTTGGAAAAATCTTTAGATGCTTGTGAGGTCCATTTGGTCTATAGTGTTGATTAACTTGTTTCCTTGCTGATTTTCTGTGTGGTCGATCTGTCCATTGCTGAAAGTGGGGTATTGAAGTCCCCCATTACTATTGTATTTGAATTTATGTCTCCCTTTAGATCAATTAACATTCATATATGTTTCTAATAGTCACATCTTCCTGTGGAATTGATCCCTTAATAATTACATAGTGCCCTTCTTTTTCTCTTTTAACAGTTTTTGTGTTAAAGTCTATTTTGTCTGATATTAGTATGGGTACACCAGCTCTTTTTTGGTTTCTGTTAGCATGGAATATCTCTTTCCATCCTTTCATTTTTGGTCTAATTTTCTTGGTGAGATGTGTTTCTTATAGGCAGAAAATAGATGCATTTTATTTTTCAATCCATTCAGCCATTCTGTTTTCTTTTTAATTTTTTTTTAATTTTTTTTTGACAGGCAGAGTGAACAGTGAGAGAGACAGAGAGAAAGGTCTTCCTTTTACCATTGGTTCACCCTCAAATGGCCACTGCAGCCGGCATGCTGTGGCTGGCGCACCGTGCTGATCCAATGGCAGGAGACAGGTGCTTCTCCTGGTCTCCCATGGGGTGCAGGGCCAAAGCACTTGGGCCATCCTCCACTGCACTCCCTGGGCACAGCAGAGAGCTGGCCTGGAAGAGGGGCAACCGGGACAGAATCCGGTGCCCCGACCAGGACTAGAACTCAGTGTGCTGGCACCGCAAGGCGGATTATTAGCCTATTGAGCCGTGGCGCCAGCCACATTCTATGTTTTTTAACTGGAGAGTTGAGGCCATTTACACTCAAGGTGACTATTGATAAGTAACGATTTTGGCCTGCCATTTTCCCATAAATATTCCTGTTTTTTTACTTTGGGTTTCCTTTGTATTTTTTTGACAGGCAGAGTTAGACAGTGAGAGAGAGAGAGTCATAGAGAAAGGTCTTCCTTCCGTTGGTTCACCCCACAAATGGCCACTGTTATTATTTCGCTAAAAGGGCCTTCTAATCCTTTCTCTGTTTCCATACCTTCAGAATCTCCTAAGACCCATATGTTTGGCTATTTGATGATATCCTGTAAATCTCCAACAGTGTATTTTGATTTTCTAATTTCTTTTTTTTTGCCTGACTGTAAAATTTCCTGCAATTTGTCTTCTAGGTCAGAAATTCTTCTTCTTCACTGATTTTGTTAAGACCTCCCACTGCATTTTTTATCATAATGAATTCTTTATTTTCAGGATTTCATTTTGATTTCTCTTTAAGATCTCAATTTCTGGGGAGAAATTTTCTTTCATGTTGTGCACAGCTTTCTTTAGTTCATGGATTTCCTTCTGATTACTTTTAAGTAATCCTATGATCAATTTTTTGAATTCCATTTCTGGCATGTCTTCAGTCTCTTCATCTTCACATTATTGTATTGAAATGTTGTGTTCATTTGAGGACATTATGTTTGTCTTCCTTATTCTTATTTCTTAAATTGTATTTACTATTTGGCATTTGTGGAGATACTCATTGGTTTCTTCTTTGTTTTTTCCCTGTGATGACTTTAATTTTTGGACTAAGCTTCTGTGGATTAGTGGAGCATCCATTTTTCAGTGAATATCTAAAGGCATGTGATGGGTCTGGCCAGGGAGCTTTGTTCAGTGCTCCAGGGTGAAAGAAGTGTTCAAGGTGAACACCAAGGTTGGGAGTGGCACACCTCCTATTTTTCTTTTCTCTATCTCATCAGACAGGAGATTTGTTCAGCTATGTTGGTGTAGTCTCCACTCACTTCCTCTCCTCAAAGGAGACCAATGCCTGGGTGCTAGCCCAGTGAATATACTATCCATCCTCACTGCTGCAAGAACCACACAAAGTGCTGTCTTCAGTGTGAGCACAGATTCCATAGCAGTGACCCTTACCAAGAATCAGGGAGCCTGGAGTGTGCAGAGTTTCCCACAGTGACTGCCCAATGTCCCAGCCACACTCTGAGCTTCCCACACAGCCACAGTATTTTCATAGTCCTGGCACACAATCTTCCCACAGGCCCAAGCACCCAGCCCTGTCAGCTTGCCCTGCCAGACTAAACCATCTCCACTCGGCTGGTTGCTAGGTGCAAGGACATGAGCTGGTGTAGCTGTTACATATATCCAAAATGGCACCTGCCCTCTATCAGCTTGCACAGGACACTGGTTACAAGGTGGTTGGGGAGAGAGAAATGAGTCCCCCTCTTTTTTCTTCCTCTAGTTTGGCTGGTATACTGTACCCTAGAGGGCTCCAAGCCAGTTTCCCTCCAGGCTCTTCCTACCGCTTTATCACCACTTTATCATCAGTGGCTTAGGTTGCTACAGACTGATCTCTCCTCACTCCAGTGCTGGTGCTGAGGTTCTATGCTGCTGTGGTCCTGAGTTGTGCATGTCCACACCCTCCACATAGATCCATAGTGTCCTTCAGTTTGAGTGGAATTCCCTTTGCCATGTGTCCCCTAACTCTTCCCTGAAACTTTACTCTCTCTACTTTTGTAAAACTATTCTCCTAGACTAGAGCAGTAAGTTCCCACCCTATTCCGCCATCTTAATCCCCTGCTCTTTCTCTCTTAATAATCACATACTCAGGAAGCCATGGAGTATACAGAATGTAGGTGGCCATCTGCAAGTCAGAAGAAGACAGATCACCAGAGCCTGAACACGAGGCATGCTGCTGTTGGGACTTCCATGCCTCCAGAACCATGAGAAAATAAATATTTGTTGCATTTTTTATGGCCACCTGGACAGACTATCACCAGAAAGACAAACAAGTAAGAGGCTGGAGTGTTGAAACAAAACTTACAGGATCTCCAAGTCCAGAGTTAGAGGATAGTTTAGAGGACAGAGTCAGAATCCAAGACAAATCTGAGATGGTGCAGGGCTATCAACTAAGCAAGATCCAACCATTTATTTAGAATACTAAGAACTTCAGCATTAGAATTAAACTAGGTAACTTCCTTCTATACCTTCTACAACTTGCAATACTTTAAATTACTTAACTCTCTCATTCTAACTCAAGTATTTTATAACTAATTCTAAAATGGAGATAATAGTGCCCTTATCACATAGCAATTGAGAGGATTAACTGATTAGATATTAAAAGATAAATGCTTGTTGCAGTATATGGCAATGAATTGGAAACTTGGGGTCTGAAATTACATTCCCATATTCATACCCCATGTGTTTATTGCATACTATCTGCCAGATAGGATTACAGTTGCTAAAGATAGAGCAGTGAGCAAAACAGATAAACAAACCAACAACTCAAAACTACTTTCATGGGGCTCACATTCTGGAGTTACATGGCCAATCAAAAGATCCAGGAGTTGACAGGCTGTCTGATATGTGCCACATCCAAAAAGATCTTTTGAAAAAAATTATATTTATTTGACAGGGTAAGAGAGAGAACAAGAGACAGAGGGAAAAAAAGAGACCTTCCATCCATTTGTTTACTCCCCAAATGGACACCTGTAGCTACATCTGGGAGAGGCTGAAGCCAGGATCCAGGAATTCCATTTGGGTCTCCCACGTAGGTCTCCCATGTGGGTGTGTGAGTGGCAGGAGTCCAAGCACTTGGGCCATCTTCTGCTGCTCTCCCAGGCTCATTAGCAGGGAGCAGGACATTAGCAGAGCATCAGGACTGGAATCAGCACTCAAAACAGAATGGCAGCAACACACACTGTGCCACAATGCTAGCCACAAAAACATCTTGCTCTGAGCAACTCATATAGTCAGTCCCTGGCTGAGAGTGGCTAAATATGTGAAAAAAAAGACAAAGAAAATGTGTGCTGTCAAATAGCTTGTCACATATATAGTAAATATTACTCATTTCTTTCTCAAAAGTGCATGAAGAACTGCTGTTTGACATGGCATTTTGTAAGAAAAAAAAAACAATAACTACTTATCACCTGATTCTCTAAAAGCCTTTCTTCTCCCTCATCACTCTTCCTTAAAAAGACAGGCTTTCCATAACGACAGCTGTCTCATCCATTGTCCTGTAATGGTTTTTTGCTTTCCTGAACCTTGTCTCGGAAAGATTTCAGCTCAACAGGAGGAAACATTGTAAAACACGTTGGGGAGTTAAAGCTTCACAAGGACCCATTTCTGAAAGGGACTCCTTCCTCTTTCACACTCCCTTCCTTGAATGCCTGAGTAGGACAGCATCCCTTCCAGTTTGTATTGATGTGTGTTTCCCCTTTTCTTGTCACCCTCCTCTTACCCCCTCCATTCAGAAGGCAAGTTGATATCATGAACTCTCGCTGCGTGAATAACTAGAGCGTGTATTTTGCTTTGTTTGTGTCCATGTATTTGTAGCATTTGTCTTTTTTTGTCACTCAGGTGCAGGCTGATTGGTAAATAGATTTGTTTCTGATTAATGAACCATTTTTAAGATTTACCTATCTTATTGGGAAGGAAAGGGACAGAGAGAGGAGAGACAGAGAGATACCACCCATTATCTGATTCACTCCTCAAATGACTGCAACAACTAGGATTAGGCCAGACCAGATCCAAAGCCAGGAACTCCCAAGAGAGTGGAAGATCCAAGCACTTGAGCCAACATGTGATTAGAGCTGCAGAGGAGTCAGGACTTAAACTGGCATTCTGATACAGAATTGTGTTTCCCAAATGGTGACTCAACCTGTTATATCACATCACCCGCCATTTTTCACATCTAAAAATCAACTGGCCAAGAGATGTCTCTGCAGTGGCCATGTGGTAAAATAGTTCATTGTTTTTGTTGCTATAGAAATATCCTTTATTGGGAGTGAGCTTTTTGCATAGTCCATTAAACCACCACTTGTAACACTAGCATCCCATATGGGCGCCAGTCAAGTCCTGGCCACTCCACTTCCAATCCAGCTCCCTGCTAATGCACCGCCTGGGAATTCAGTAGAAGATGACACAAGTCTTGGGCCCCTGCACTCAGTTCCAAGCTCCTAGTGTCAGCCTAGTGCAGCTCTGGCCATTGTGCCCATTTGGGGAGTGAACCAACTCCCCAAGAGGGACGGAAGATTCTCTCTCTTTGAAACTCCCTCCCCCTTTCAAATAAATAAGTAAATCTTTTTAAAAAAATATCCTTTGGTGCTTGCTTTGATAGTACACAAACTAAAACTGGAACTATACAGAGATTAGCCTGGCCCCTGGGCGAGGATGACATGCAGATTCATGAAGCCTTCCATTATTTTTATTCTGTTCTGCAAAAATTACACTATGGGAATTGGGAATCCACAGGATTAGCTACATTTGGAGGATTGGCTTCTCAGCATTCCCCTATTTCTTTGTGACCCATTTCATGGATTATGAGTCTTTAATAAAAATTGTGTGTAAACTGTTTTTTTCAGATTGAAATTATGTGAGCATTTGATAAAATAAAACCTTGTTAGATTGAATTAAAAATACCCTTTATTTTTCTTTCTTATTTTGGAGTAACCTGTGTTCATGTACATGAGGTCTTCAAAATGGGAAATGGACTTTATGACAAAATTATGCATAGATTTCAAATATTTTTGCACCAGATAAAATTATTTTTAACTTGTTTTTCCATGAAATTGTGAAGTACCCTCACAAAGTTGTTCAAAGACAGAACAACTAAGGGAAGCATTAGTATCATCTGCTAATCATTGTTAAATAAATCATTGTTAAATAAATCATTGGTTAAATAAAAGAAAGAAAAAATATATATTTTTGCAAAACATCAATGAATAAACAATGTGGCAAATAAGCAAGCACTAGAAACAATACTGGAAGCAAACTGGACTTATTCCAAACATTTTTCATATTTAAGAAGAGTTCTCAATATTTTTTCTTCTTCCCATATCAACACATAAATGTACTACTTTTGCTCCTCTACACAGAAGTTTTCTTGCTTCAGCAAACTTTCAAGGTTACCATGCAGACACGGAAAATGTAAGATTGTACAGGTAGCCTCTTTTAGTGCACAAATATAAATTTAAAATGCTAAATAAAAATAGCCTTTGAACAGCAAACAAACTCTTATTAAAAAAAAACTCTTCTTTCATAACTAGAACACCTCTCGTAGGACCAAGTTCTTTGTTAGTAGGATAAATTCTAGAAATTAATTTCAAAGTAAAGACCTCAGTGTTTGCTTTTTTCTTGTGAAACCAATAAAATGCTGGCAATGAGTGCAATAATGTGCCACTGTAGTTTAGAAATAGGGACATTTAAGAACATTTAAGGAAACAGGTGTTTGCCTTGATTGGAACATTACACAATGCATACATGTATGGAAACATCATAGGGTATTGCATTCTGAGTTCCTCACTGAATCAGAGAAGAAGGCAGCTTTTGAGCAGGATTCTCACCTCTGGCAGAACAGCAGAATCATCTACGAGTGGCCAGAATGTAAGTTAAAACCTCAGAAAAGAATTGGTATATAAGACATAAAAATAGATTTCTGTGCTCTTCAGAAACCAATAGATGTTTAATAATTACAGTTTCCCCTATTTTGGGGGGAAGAGGAATGGAGGTGGCATGGGGTTTTTGCTTATCCTGAGTAGATATTCAGTAAATGCTGTTCTGCCAATCCCACTCCACTTTCTGCCGAAGTCCTGGGGAGCTTAGTTGAATGACGTCTCTACCTGTGAGTAAGTGAGCATGTATATTTAACGCTCTGTGTGAATGAAACACAAGATTAGTTCTTTCAAAAATGTTCTGTTCGTTGTGACTAAAGATAAAAATAAAAATTGCAAGTTTCTGCAAATCATACAAGTGGCTTTTTCTTACAAGGTACCCATTTATAGTTTCCACAGCATTTGTTTGTCTTTCTTGAAAAGTCCTTCATTCAAGGACCACATTGCAACCATGAATCATTTATGTATAATTTGCTGGATGATAGACATTTGAAATTACTGTGACAGGTGTTTTCACATTGTTTCTGCTGATCTGATAAAAATCATATTGCCAGAAAAGAGTGTGGAGAACTTAAAGTTTCAGAATCAATTTGAAGTACACTTTTGAAATGAGAATTGCTATAAAGAAGCATTTAGGGAAGGGAGGAGGTGAGGGTAAAAGTTCTTGAGAAAATGCAGTTTTTTGAAAATGCAATTCAGTAAAATAAATTTATTTCTTCAGTGGAGACTATATATAATGTGTTATAACTTATTCACCATTATTATTGTCTTTGAACTTGTTTTCTGCTATCATCCACATGATGGCCCCAGGAAGCCCATAACAAAACCAGTAAAAACATCTTATGTGTTCCTGGTGAAATACTTCAGCATATTTCAAAATAAGAAATGAGAGTTGACTAAGACAAAAACTTAACACTAAAAATTAAAAATACAGAGAAAGAATTTCTTTTATGTAGAATGGTGCATTAGTGCCAGCACTAATCTGTAAAACCAGAAACAGCTGTGTTAAGTGGGAATAAAAATTGTTTTTATATTATTTTTGCTATGGAGGATAACATTCCAAAATTTCATTTTTTTTTTAATTTTGACTTAGGAAAAGATTAAAAATCTTGTCAAGGAAAGTCAAGGAAAACTGCTGTGGCAATTTTTAAAATAAGGATCCCACTCATCTCTCTGCAAGTAGCTCTTTCTCTTTCTTCTGGGTCCTTTCCCTCCTGCACCTTCTCCCAGACAGTTCATCTACTTTCCCTTAGCCAAAGGCTTTTGTGAAATATGGAAGTAATTATATCCATACAACTACTTCCAATGATCTTTGTATCGCCCCTTGTATATCAGAGATGCCACCAGCTACTGAAATTTGACTTCAGTTATTTTTTTGAATTTTGGATACAAAGAGCATTAACCAATTCTCTGAATTTGTCGTGGTCAAAATGTAATTATCCACAGTTGATTTATTAGATTTAAGGCCCTTTCATGAGTGTATTGATGATACAGATCTTCATTATCTAACAACAATGTTCATAAGACGCTTTATTTCCAGCTCCATTTCTCTGATCCACTAATGGGTGCTGATTTCAAATTTTCTGCTATTCTAGCTGTAGTATTCCCCTGGAAAGTCAGATTAAAATGATACAGCAGTATGAATCAAGACCTTCAGCTACTTTAGTTTTTTAATATTGGTCTCTATAAATCTTTTCTATTCCATTTCAATCATCCATGTAGTTACCAGTAAGTATATGTCTTCAACTCAGTTCCAAGCATAACATTCCATAGCTTAGCATCCTTTCCACTTAGTACTTTTCTTTACAGAGTTAGTATGAGAAAACTCTTGAGCCAAAACATGAGACTTCTTGTTCCAGCTAAATGCAATAACCAAATGGGAACACAGCATTAACACACCCCAACTCACACATTTTTTAGAATCTTTTTGTATATAACAATTTGTTCTGTCACTAAAAAGGAGGAAAATGAAGTGCATTTATCATATATGGACTTAATGAATCAAATGGTTCATCCATTTTTTAACGAAGTATGGAGAGCATCTGAAATATCCCATTACTGGTCAAAGCAGAGAGTTAATAAAGGAGATAAACATGATCTTAGCCCTCACAGAGCTTAAAGTCTACTTAGGGACACAAGAAAGCACTCATCTCATGGTGTGATAGGGACTGCTACTGGAGAGACCAGAGTTCTAAGGATCTGGAGAGAATAGATCCATAGATAAAATTGTGATAGAAATCTTCCTGATGACAAATAACATCCAAGCAGAGAGAGAGAAAGAGACAGACAGACAGACAGAGGCAAAATTAGCAAAGGTGATTGAGAAGTTGATGTAGACCAAGGAACAAGAGCCTGACCTTTTAATGTTATTGGAAAAACTCTGGCTGAATGAGTGAATAAGGACAGGTCAGAGTGAGGTCAAATGAAGCTCTAAAGCAATTAGGACCCCAGTCATAGGGGATCACCATCAGTGAGACACAGGAGGAGGGGCAGCTTGGGAGCATGCAAGAAGTCGTGAACTTTTGGCTTGAGAAGCCTATGGGTAGTAACCAAGTGAGGTTTCTGGTAGTTACAGGCTACATTATCAATAAGTAAAGGATGAAATTTTGAAGTTATGGTTTAGCTGGTAAATTTAAATTAAGAGATAGCTGAATAAAAAATGCTCAGGATAACTAGCCATCAGGGAAATGCCAATAAAAGCCACAGTGAGGTTCCACTTCACCCCAGTTAGAGTGGCTGTTATCCAAAAATAAAAAAACAATGGATGTGGGTGAAGATGTGGGATGAACGGTGCCCTAATACGTAACTGTTGGTGGGAATGTGAACAAGGAAAACCATTATGGAAGACAGTATGGAGAGAGATCTGAAGATAGATCTGCCTTATGACTCAGCCATCTCACTCCTGGAAATTTATACACAGAGGGCAGGAAATCAGCATATGAGAGAGCTATCTGCACCACCATGTTTATTGCAGCTCAATTCACAATACCTAAGATATGGACTCGATCCCAATGTCCATCAACTAATGACTACACAAAGAAAATGTGGTACATGTACATTATGTAATACCATAATAAAAAAGAATTAAATCCATAAAAAAAGAATTAAATCCTGTCTTTTACAACAAAATGAATGCAACTGTAAACCATATATCATATGTTTTATATGTGGCAGGTAATGTAGAATACAAAAAAGTATATTGCAATGAAACAGCATCTTGTGATATGATTGTTGAATATTTTGGTTATTGATGAATTAATCCTGTGATTATAGAGTAAATTGAAATTATATTTTGTAAAAATTAAAACAAGAAGGAAGGAGGGGGACTTAGGGAGGGAGAGGTGTAGGAGGTAAGTATGGTTGTCTTCTTAGAACTGTACCTATGAAATACATGAAACCTGGTCTCTTTATATTAATAATTTTGTTTAAATATTATCCCAAAAATAAATACAATTTAAATTTGGAAAAAAGAGCTAGCTGAATTTCTCAAAAAGTTTTGCCTGTTTTATTAGAAATTTATTTGACTTATTTCCTCTTGTCCATTTATAATTCACTAGTGCTATATCTGTAGCCCTTTTTCTCAAGAAATTTCAAAGTTACATGCTTACAAATGCTATTGATGTGTTGACTTGTTCTTTTCTAATTACTCATCTTTAATGTCTCTGTGCTTTTCCAACCATAAGCTGACAGAATTGAAAATGCTGGGGTCGGCCATGAAGAAGTACAAAATAAAAAATATAAAAATAGGCTCTAGTGTTACATTAAAAGAGTTGATTCTAGTGTTACATTAAAAGAGTTGATTCTGTGGAAGTTTAATTCCCCATGCTTGTCAAAAGTTGTTAAAACACTGCTTGCCTTTTTTGAATATAAAATGTAGGCAGACATGTACTAATATATCAAAAAGTGACACTTTGTCAGAGAGGGCTTTCATGGGAGAATGTTCTGAATAAAATGTTTTCTTTTAAAAAGAACCCAACCTGTTTAACATTCCAAAGCAAACACAAAAGAACACAAAATGCCTGAGCTCTCTGCCAGTCAGAACTGTCAGTTTCATTTACCCTTTACTACTTTTTTGTATTCCAAAAATATTTTCTCAAAGGAATTATTGGTTTTATGCCGTGATAACCCTGGTTTGAAGTCAAATAAAAGTAGCTCTGACCCTACTCACAATGGATTCTTTTCAGCCTTACCAGCACTTCTAGTAGTGTGATGATGACGTAGTTGGCCATGTCTACCATAGACCCACTGTAATTACATGTGAAGCAACAATGCTGTTATCTGTTAGGAACACTTGCTGCGGCTAACTGCATTTGACTGTCTGGCAGATGAAATACTGAATTAAAATCTCCAACTAGTTTCTCAAGAAGTTTTTTTTATTTTTCCCCAGTAATTTTAAAATCTTTTAGCCTCAAGAAGACAGTAGCCTGAGAAGAATGGGAAAACAGATGGTATTTAAACGGCCTTAGCAAGATTAACCAAGCAGATGTGCCTGTGTGTCACCTTGTCTGTTCCTCAGACAGTCGCTCCGCATTATGATTGCTCTATGATGATTCCAACCCTTTGAGTCTTCTGAGGATGTCCAGAGTTAAGATACTGATCAGTGTTGAAATGTTACATTGCAGAGCAATAGATGATTGACTGTGACCATAATCTAATACCACTTTATCTAAATAAGAGAGGTATTTTGTGTAGTTCCCACGTGCGTTGCAGAAAATGCATCCAAGTCCGATCCTGAGTGGGAAGCAGGCACAATAACTTGAAGAAACAGAAACAGATGGCAGTTGAGGTATGGATTACTGGTATCCTGGAACACCACATAGTAGTGCTCGTGCGAAAAGAAAAGGAATGCCCTGTGCAACTTGACTTGATGTATAAGCTGAGTCTGCTTTTACAGTCTGCTCTCGGTTAAAATGCCTGAAGGGTTATTGGTGGGAGTGGAGGGGGAGTTGTGGAAAGGTTTGAACTAATGTCAGAGAATGGTGGGAATCTATTTCCTCAGCTTCAAAGGTTCATTGGAGAACAGAAAACCCAGGCTTTAGTAAAATATTAGACAATTCTGCACATCTTGGTGTGAGAAGATACTAGGCTTGAGGCAAGAGATTTCAGTTACTTAAAGCCAAGCCAAATGTACAAATAGTCAAACCAAGTAGCTCACACTGTTACTGCAAGAGAAAACACTATTTTGTAGTGGTGGTGATAGTGCAGGAGGTGGAAGCTGTGGTGATTGTTCTCTTAGCCAGAGACACTGAGCTGTGGAACTGTGGATTGAGGCTTCAGATCTTGCCTCCATCACTTAACAATTATGTGAGCCTGGTCAAGTGCTTTAGCCTCTCCAAGCTTGATATTATCCATCTGTAATACGAGCCTAATACTACTTCATCAGGCATTTAGTTCAGTGTCTAATACTTATTTAATAAATGGTAGCAATAATCATTAATAGACAAATGTTCACAGCTTAGTAGTTTCTCCCACCAATCACCAGGACGGTTAGATATTCATGAGTGTAGTTTATCCCTGCACCAGGAAGCCCCTTAGAGATATCCTCAGATTCTGTAGAGTGGGAATAGTTGTTCTGCATTTCTCTCTTCTTCCTCGGGTTACTATGTATACAGACTATGCCATTTGTTTAAATACAAGTTAAAATTAGAACCTTTCTCTGAACACTTTCTGATTACATTTATTGAGCTCCCTCAAGAAATTTTATTACACTGATCATTACATACACATGAATCATCTGAGAAAACCAGCAGTTCCTCCTAAATGTATTAAGACCAAAATTAATATCTAAAACTTAGATCCCTTTAAAGTTTAAACAATCATATCCTTGCTATTGGCTATTATTGCCTGGAAGGTTACAGCATATGTCTTCTGTGCAAAGGAAATGTCAAGGACATATCAATATTTGATTCTATTGCACATTAGTCATGCCAGAGATGCTGCAGCGGTATGTAATGTAAACAGCTCTCTGTGAGTCCACTACTGAAAGAAACAAAAGGTGCAAATTGATCCTAATATACTTCAATGTTAAAATTTTACAACACTATTTAAGCTATTTTGTGATTAATTTCAAAATGGCTGAGGCAGTAACTTTTAATTTTAGCTAATTATGTTTAAATTAAATATAAGCATTTAAAGTAAGCATTTTAATTAAATACAAGGTTCAGGCAACTAATCATTAAAAGTAGAATTGGTAACTTGAGATTTATCATTCTGAACCCCTTGTACCACATTTCTAATGACTTCTTCTCACTACTTAAATGAAAAGCTAAATGTATCTCCCCAGTGTGGCAGCTAGTCAAAGATAAACTTTTCTTGGGTCATGGCTGTCAATTTGATACTGAATCAGAGCAGAGAAATCTGCAAAATTGTGATACTATATACTCTAAACTTTCTATTTCTATTAATATTCAAATGTGCTTGTATATATAGTTGAATTAGCTGCTTCATATAATTCAAGGTAACTGTCATTTAGCCTAAGCTCACAGTAAATGTTTTCAAATTTAGTGAATAAGTGTATTGATCAAGTTTATAAAATATCTTTAAATGGACTTTCTTTTTTTTTTCTTTTTCGATTATCTTTATATACAGAAGATCGATTTAGTATGTATTAAGTAGCGATTACATCAGTTTGTACCCACACAGAAACACAAAGTGTAAAAATTTCGTTTCAGTGCTAGTTATAGCATTACTTCACATTGGACAACGCATTAAGGACAGATCCCACATGGGACATAAGTACACAGTGACTCCTGATGTTGATTTAATAATTTGACACTCTTGTTTATGGCATCAGGAATCTCCCTAGGCTCTAGTTATGAGTTGCTGAGGCTATGGAAGCTTTAGGGTTTACCGTCTTCGATCTAATTCCGACAGGGTCATAGTCAAAGTGGAGGTCCTATCCTCCCTTCGGAGAAAGGCACCTCCTTCTTTGGTGGCCCCGTTCCCTCCATTGGGATCTCACCTGTGGAGATCTTTCATTTATGTGTTCTTCTTTTTTTTTTTTTTTTCCTTTCCAGAGTGTCTTGGCTTTCCATGCCTAAAATACTCTCGTGGGCTCTTGAGCCAGATCTGAATGCCTCAAGGGCTGATTCTGAGGCCAGAGTGTCATTTAGGACATCTGTCATTCTATGAGTCTGCTGTGACTCTGCTTCCCATGCTGGATCATTCTTTCCTTTTCTTGGTTCTATCTGTTTGTGTTGGCAGACACTAGTCTTGTTTGTGTGTTCCCTTTGACTCTTATACCTATCAGTGTGGTCAATTGTGAACTGAAATGGATCACTTGGACAACTGGGATGGCATTAGTACATGCCACCTTGATGGGGTTGTATTGGGATCCCCTGGCTTGTTTCCAACTCCTTCATTTGGAGCACATTAAATGGACTTTCTTTTAAAACCATTTGTTGTTCCATCATCTTACCTTCTATTTGAATCTATTCAAATAGAATACTTCATAAAACTGAAGTGCATTGATTTGTAAGTTTGAAGTGTGTTCTATTATCTATTGCTTTTCTGGAATGAGTACAAACATAAAGAATCTAAAAAAGAGTAATGCCTCTTCTGAGTGAGAGGAGGTGATTTAAAGGCAAGTTAGCTTGTTTTGTGTCTTGAACAAAATACTTGTAATTACTGATGGTCACATTTTTCTTGTGTCCTAAAAACTGAACTAATTGAAGGTGCTACCCTTAGGGAACGAGTTCTATGATGTAATGAATGTTGAGTGCCCTCTTGAGTTTAGCAATTAATCATTCATAATTATAATGATTTCTGTTTATTTGGGAACTTTGAAAATAATTCTAATTTATCAAACAAATTAAGTAAAAGAGTAGTTGAAGGTTTGTCTTGTTTCAAAACAAAATGGTCAACAGGACTGTGCATATGTCAAGAAATTCTTACAAGGAGTGGAGCCTATTTTTTGGCTAAAATATGGGCACATATTTTACACCTTTTTTCCTATTCATTTTTTGATTTCTCTAGAACAGTGTGGGCAATAGTGGGGGGGGGGCAAGTTGAAGAGCTGACAAGGACACAAGTAGTAGAAGTGCATTAATCAAAGAATACAATAGAGTCAGTAATTGGCTAGTAACCAAGTATAGAAATTTAAAGTCATTTTTCTTTTCATGAAAAAGGGGTGTGGGTGTGGGTATGTGTTTGCTTGGAAACCCACATATACCTACATACTGTGACCCTAAGTAAAAGATGAATTTCTGAGGGATTTTGGACCATAATAATCTCTGTTTTACTGTCATTGAATATGTTTTATTGATAATGATGTATGAGGAAACTGAAAAAGCTTCTTTGAAAATTGAGTTAAAAAGTAAGTTTATTTTGGTAAAAAAAAAAAAACAGTTAGAAACCATACACACAAGGGGTCTTCAGAAGGTTCAGGGGGAAATATATATTATAGAAAAAAATGCATGGATTTCAATTTTTTTACACCAAAATAAACTAATCTTTGAATTGCATTTTTCCACAAACTTGTTGAAGTCTTTTCAAAATCAGCTCCTACAATCTGTTTAGATGTCTTAAACACTTTTAATAGCATACTGAAGTAGTAACTAAATACTACTTTTAAGAAAGAGTTTGACATTGCACTCTGTTCCACTTCTCCCATCTCTTTCCCTTTTTTCATGCTTCTGATACAGCACCTTAGTTTTAGAGTCAACATGTCAGAGGATTCAACTTTGAAAAACACAACTGCTTACTATATTCATGTAATACCAGAGATAATAATAATAATAATAATAACTAGCAGATGTCTGAAAAAGGTCATCTGGAGATACACAATACATAGGATTTTTAAGGAGAATACCTTTAACTACTCACCCAAAACCCTTGGCATGTAGATCCAAAACAAGTTTCTCCCATAAGAATATTATGTTTAGAAACCCATCTCCCATCAAGGTAAATAAACCATGAGCAAATGTGGTTTCTGCTCTTCATCAACTAATTATGTGATAAATGGACTGAAAGTACCTTTATCAAAAATAAATAAAAATAAAAACATGTTATTTTCATCCACACATTTCTTTCCACAATAAATATTTAGTGACAGCTACTAAGGAGAAACAAAAATCTTTTTAAAAGACTAATTATAAAATTACTTTGCCTCCATCATCAGGTACTCAGAAGCAGGAAGCAAACCGAACGGACAGCTGGGAGGTAAGGCGAGGCCATGGAATATCCACCAACCAGATAATCATCACTGGCATAGCTGGGAAGTGTCCGAATGTAGGTATGTGAGCTAAAGATTTCACCATACACATGCAACCCATTTTCTGACATTTCCTGCATCTGTCAGTGTTGTACACCTGCCGTTTCACACACCTGCTGTTTCATAAGTCCTTTCAAAGCATTACTTGGCATGGCCTCTCAGACACACATAGACATGCACAGGCACAATCCACTCAGATCGCCCCGATAGCCCTCCAGTAGGTCTTTCCTCCTTTCTGAGACTTTTAAGGGGATCAAGGAGATGAGGGAGATGTTGTCTTCTTAGAATTGTACCTATGAAATACATTAAATCTGTTCTTTTTTATTTATAAAAGTTAAAAATTGAAAAATGTATTCCACAAAATAACTTTAAACCACCTCCTACTCTCTACTCTTACTGCTCCCATATAGAAACCTTCTTCCTCATGCAATGGATCCCTATTTTCTGAACAGAGCAATGTTTTGTCTGCTGTTCCTACAATCTGAAGCAACTACCAGCTCCTTTTTGTTGGGTTTAGTTGTCTGTCCTCCAAGACCAAAGTCAAGTTCTGCCTACATCACAAAATCTCACTGATCTCATCAGACCCATTATATCCTTTCTTCCACAGCCCTGGAATTGTGATGATTCCCGTCTTCTGGCATGTTGTACTCTTATCATGGTGTACTCTTTCTCTCTTTATACATATGCCTTATATGTATAAGATAATAGCTGTTTATTTCTGGAAAACACTGCATATAGTGTGTTTTTTTACACCAGAATCCAAGGAGAGATGAAACAAGCATGTAGTGAGTTGCTGCTGTGATTTATTGAGGCAACATAGGGAGGAGATGAAGAATGTAGATTTGGAGCCAGTCTACTTGAGTTTGATCCACACTCAGCTGGTTGCTAGCTGGGTGGCCTTGGCAAGGTGTTCTATGAAAATTTCCTGTGCCTTAATTTCCTTGTCTAATCTGGGAATAATAATACCATCTCATTAGTTTGTTGTGAAGACTAAACAAGTTGATAGATTAAAAAAGGATTTAGCATGGTGTCTAATATTTGTTAAACACTCAAAAAATTAGTATTACCTGCTGATTGCTATCTATACAGTAATATTCCATTTCAACTAATTTTCTCAATAATTCTATAAAATAGATGGCATCATCCTCATTCTCAGAACAGGAACACTGTGGGTCCAAGAGGTCAAGCCTAAAAGCATCAAAGGAGCTGGAATCAGAATGAAAGAGTCTGACCTTAAACCTTAAGTTGTCTCATCCCTGTGTTTTCATAACTTATACGTGTGCCCAGTGACTAGCTGTTACTGGTGAAGATGAAATTTAGGTTTCTCTATTCCTATATTTTTATTTTAACTTTTATTTAATAAATATAAATTTCGAAAGTACAGCTTTTGGATTACGGTGGATTTTTCCCCCCTATAACTTCCTTCCCACCTGCAACCCTCCCATCTCCTGCTCCCTCTCCCATCCCATTCACATCAAATTTCATTTTCAATTATCTTTATATACAGAAGATCAATTTAATATATATTAAGTAAAGATTTCAACAGTTTGCACTCACACAGAAACACAAAGTGTAAAATACTGTTTGAGTACTAGTTATACCATTGATTCACATTGTACAACACATTAAGGACAGAGATCCTACATGGGGAGTAAGTACACAGTGACTCTTGTTCCTATACTTTAAGCTAAATTATGCTGATTTTGCTAGGTTTAACCTTTTAAAATATTTTAACGTGAAATGTCTTTGGTTTACAGCAAATTCCCTTTTTAATGCATAATCCAAAGAGGATGAGATCAGTAGAGGCATAAATATTTTTTTCAGGAGGCAATGGGGTAGGGTGATGCTATAGAAGTGAAAATTCAACTCAACAAATATTTCTGTTCACTGGAACAAGTACCTGGGAACAAGTAGGGGAAAAAATACCAAACAGCTATTACTACCCTGGGGTATTTTATCATCTAGGTAACACAAGTAATGAAAACACAGCAGAAACACCTAACACATTTGTAACTTCTCATAACTAGGCTCACTGTGAGACTGGCACTTCCACCCTCCCTGCCTCATTATATAATGGTACAGTTTGGATGTGGTACCACTGTTTGCAAAAATAACACTTTGAGACTTGACAGAATATGTAATTTAAAAGCAAACTATAAACTTTATATGAAACATATTTGCATTTATTTCATTCTATTTAGTATTAATTGGGGATTTTACGAAGAGTTCTGTTAAACATGGTAGACTAGCCCCTGTTACAGTCTCTTTGTTGTATAGAAAACCATCAATACATTTTGTTCTTGTCACTTACAAAACTGCTTGGCTACTGCTACTTCATTTGTGGATCTGCCCCCATTTACCGCTGTGCTAGGATGTAGTGAGTGACTGATAAATCTAAGGTGAGATTAAATTTTACCACCCTACTAATACATTGAGTATGCTGTATCCTCTTGGGCCACCAGTAAACTCCAGAACACTGCAGAGACACTCAGTAGACTCAAAAGAAATACTGTTAAGACAAGCATCACCAAAGGTGAAGATGTTCTTGTTTTTTTACTTTACACATATCATTCCATTTAATCCTCAGAATAACCTTATGATGTAGGTGTTGTTAGTTACCCCCATTTACAAATAAGAAAGGCTGGCGCCGTGGCTCAATAGGCTAATCCTCCACCTAGCGGTGCCGGCACACCGGGTTCTAGTCCTGGTTGGGGCGCCGGATTCTGTCCCAGTTACTCCTCTTCCAGGCCAGCTCTCTGCTGTGGCCCGGGAGTGCAGTGGAGGATGGCCCAAGTGCTTGGGCCCTGCATCCCATGGGAAACCAGGAGAAACACCTGGCTCCTGCCTTCAGATCAGCGCAGCATGCCAGCCACAGCGCGCTGGCCACGGCAGCCATTGGAGGGTGAACCAACAGCAATGGAAGACCTTTCTCTCTGTCTCTGTCTCTCTCTCTCTCTCACTGTCCACTCTGCCTGTCAAAAATAATAAAAAAATAAATAAAAAAAGAAAGGTAAGATTTAGGGAGTTTAAGAGTTTAACTAACTTAAAAATCACACCATTGACAAGAATTCCCAGCACAATTCTAAGCGAAGACCAAACAAATGATATAGCAATGATGAGGGCAAGTGAGACCTACAGGAGGCAAGCACTCTGTTTTGACAATAATGCAAATGACCTCAAGTGTATCATTAAAGCCTCTTATGTCTCAATTTCCTCATCTCACATGATATTATATGAGAATCAAAGTATTTTATTTGTAAATGGCTTTGAAAAGATCAGAGATATTAAAAACATAAGTTATAATTATGAGTCTGGTAATTATAAATAGTGAAACAGCTAAGAAGTCCCCAAATGGGTTTAAATCCCTGGTAAGTGATGGGAAAAAGTGGAAGCAATAAAGGGAAACAAGAACCAAACAGTAGAAATACTGTACTTATGTAGAGATTCCAAGAGCGGATGTAGAAAAGATGGCCCCAAATGGTCTGGTTTGCTGTTCAATTCTCAATTACTAAGCAGCTGTGATCTTTATAATAGGTTATATCATGTTTTAAAATGTAGGCTTAATGATCAGAATCATTACATCAAAAGTTGGATGTAGGACAAAACATTGGAAAGCGGGACATTGCATATGGAGCCAAAAAACTTGTTTAAAGAACAGCTATATAGCTAGGTACTCTTTTGAGACGTTAAGAGTTACTTTATCCTTAAATACATGGCTCTAAAAGCACATATGCATCTCCCCTAGTCCCTGAACACTCTAGGAGCCTCAGTGGGACCCAGCCTGCTGCTTCTTGAAACAATCTGTAGTTTTTCAAAGGAATTAATGGCATTTGTAGCTGAAGTCTTGTTTTGTGATAGACATTGAAGGGAAGTAGTGTGTTTGATTAGTTTTTAAGCACATGATTCAGTTTGTATGATAATAAAAACAGCCCTGTGAAGTAATGCTATAACTAGCACTGAAACAGTATTTTACACTTTGTGTTTCTGTGTGGGTGCAAACTGATGAAATCTTTACTTAGTATATACTGAATCTATCTTCTGTATATAGATAATTAAAAATGAAAAAAAATCTTGGTGTTAAATTGGAAATTGCCTAGAAAATTAATCAATTTTTTAAAAAAATATATCATGTAGGATCTCTGTCCTTAATGTGCTATACATTGTGAATTAATACTATAACTAGTACTCCAACAGTATTTTTTTCACTTTGTGTTGCTATGTGAGGGCAAACTGTTGAAATCTTTACTTAATATATAGTAAACTGATCTTCTGTATATAAAGAGAATTGAAAATGAATCTTGATGTGAAGCAAGGGGAGAGGGAGTGGGAAAGGGGAGGGTTGCGGGTGGGGGGGAAGTAATGGGGGGGGAAGCCATTGTAATCTATAAGCTGTATTTTGGAAATTCATATTCTTTAAATAAAAGCGTTATAAAAAAAAAATAAAAAAATAAAAAAAAATAAAAACAGCCCTGTCCTATAAAACTGAGGTACTTTCAAATTCTTAACACTTAAATTGAATTCCTACTGCGTTTAAATGATAAGTCATTAATCTCATCCTCTGACATAGTGTATTTACGTAGATGTAGGAAAGCTATTCACATTTCTCTCTATTCTTTTGTTTACATTTTAATTTTCAAAAGCCACCTAAGAGAGAGGGCAAGAGCACCACCCATCTGCTGATTCACTCCCCAAATGCCTACAAAGGCCAGGAACCAAAAGCCAGGAACCAAGAACTCAATCCTGAATTCTCACGTGGGTAGCAGGAATCCAATTACTTGAGCCATTACCTTCTGCCTCTCAGGATGTATATTAGCAAGAAGCTGAAATCAGGAGCTAGAGCTGTGAGTTGAATCCAGACATTTTAACTTGAATTCTTAACCACTAGGCCAAATGCTCAGCCCCAAAACTGCATTTGAACCTGAACAAAAGCAAGTAGCTTAGCTGATAATTTAAACAATATTCTAAAAGTCAAAGAGAAGTTAAGAAACTATTTTTATGCGTCTTTGTCAAAGCCTTCCTAGAGGAGGCCTCTGCTTCCAGGATCTGCTGCTGAAATGGAGATTTTATGATCAATTGCTTGATTTCATCTAACCAATTTCAACTCTCAAGTGTTTCTAGAGATATAGACCTATGACTATAGCACATCTGAGTATTTTAATAACTTCTTTAATATTTGCAGTTTATCATTATTGTCAGTTGTAAAGCATTTTAATGGTAGAATGGGTTGCAAGGATAATGAGAACAGTAATTCAGCAACAAATGGCTAATCTGGGAAATATTTTGGGAATATAGTCCTCAGTTATAAACATACTTTGTAACTATAAGTCATTAAGCAAATGGATTATACAAAAAATGTTATTTGTAGAACTAGTTTTTGTAAGCCTGAATTATGCTTTTCTGTAAGGTGGTGAAATATAATAACATTTCCACCTCTTTTATTTAGAATGTTCAGGAGTATTGAACTGCTCTTCAACACACAGCAGAACAGTAGCTGTCTGACAGAAGACTCAGGAGATCTAGATAGTATTTACCATTCATAGAGTGTCTGCTCTGTGCTTTACACTTTAAAATACATCATTCTTTGTCTTCACAACAGTTCTGAAAGGAGATTTTGTTATCTACTTCTACAGCCAAGTAAACTAAGGCTTAGATAAGTTAATGAACAGATAAGTAAATTAGTACATGGTGGAGCCACAATTCTAACACAGGTTCTTTAGACTCCTATTCCCATGCTCTTTAACTGTTAGGGAGACCAAAAGATAATGAGCTCCAAAGAAAACTCTCATAACAAAAACAGTAATAATAGCTACCATTTATTAACATGCCAGATATGAGGCAAGGTGCCCTAAGGGATTTATATCCATTATCCTAATAAATGGCTCAAAAGGGTTCATTCATGTCAGGTTTTCCAAATGAATTAGAAATTAATAGTATTTCCATTTGCCTTATGAAAATGTTTAATTCAAAGGCATCCAGTAGACAAAGATACAAAGATGGCATAACATGTAAGGAAAAAAAACCAAGTCATCAGTTTAAGTCTGAGTTCCAAAACCCTTGTTCTTTCTATTATAGAATATTATAAGCTAAAATATGTCTGATTTTTAAAATAACGACTTTAGACTCTTGCATACTGATCTTTTTTCTCTCAGTTTTTTCTAGAATGAGTTCAGTTTCATTTAGAAATTGCTGAGCTTTGTGATAGTAAGGAATTTTCAGAAAGTTTGTATTAGTTCAACAAATATGTTCGGGTTTGTGTTTATTCTAATACTACCCATGTTTTGCTTAAAGTCACATTTTAATGTTGTAAATCCAGTGTACTCAGATTGCATTTTATAGTCTAAAATTTCTGTATTTTAAGAACTTAAAAAAGAAAGCAAGTTTATTTTTTTAAAGATTTATTTGACAGAGTTACAGAGAGAGGTAGAGACAGAGAAAGAGAGATCTTCCATCCGATGGTACACTCCCCAGATGGCTGCAATGGCCGGAGCTGTGCTGATCCAAAGCAGGAGCCAAGAGCTTGTTTCAGGTCTCCCACATGGGTGCAGGGGCCCAAAGACTTGGGCCATCTTCTACTGCTAGGAAAGCAAGTTTATTAAACTTAAGACAATTTCCTTACATGTGTACATTGCTGAAATACCACAAGTCACAAGCACAACTGAATAACTTTCTTCCTAATCTTACAAGAAGCTTAGAGCAGCGCTTTACATGCCTTCATTAACAATGCCTATTGATTGCCAACTATTTTCTTAACTTTGTGCTAGAAGCATCAAGCACCCAAAACCTCTGCCCTTAAAGAAATTTGCAAATTAGGTAGAAAAGACCAGGTAAGCATCAAGCAAGGAAAACCAAAATCACATAATATTCAGAAAGTGAAATAAATTACAGCTAATTTCAGAAAAAAAAAAAATAAGTGCTTCAACTTTATGACTGGAGGTGCTGATGATGGGTTGAAGTGGTTAAAAAAAAGCCTTCTGTGAGAAGGCAACTCGGATTGGCTGAGAGGATAGATGGTACTGGCCAGGCACCTTCTTATGATGGAAGCTGCCAGGTAACAAATACATTTATCGTCTCGAAGGTTTGTTCATGGAACTGGAGAAGACAGAACTGGAAAAAGAGGAGAGGCCAGACAGCCAGAGCCTTTGACTCTAGATAAAGACTCTGTCCTTTGGCCTCCGAGAGATGGGAAGTCACCGAATATTTTTGAGCAGGGGAGTGATATAATTAAACCAGTGCTTTGAAAAAGATTAATTTGGCAGGACAAGGCAGGATGGATTGGTAGAAGGAGAACAGAGCAAAGAAACTACCGCAATAACTCAGGTGTAAGGTGATGAGGTTCTAGACAGAAGTGACAATAGGAACAGAAGGAAAGAAATAAATTTGAGAAACAGCACAAAGAAAGACACCACAGGAGGTGATGAGTTGATATTGGAAGTGAAAACACAAAAATACTACTTTTAAATGCTTTTTGAAACTTTTTATAATTTAAAAAGCATGTAGAGCTCATAAGACATCGTATGCAATATTCATAGTCTGAGATACCACTAAATTCAAGGAGACCTTGCTTTTACTCACTATAGCATTTCTTCTTCTAAAATCTACAGAGAACTGCATTTCTAGAGATTATAACTGTCATAATAAAATGACTGAGAATAGTGTTATATTTATGTGACCATAATGATAATCATAATAATTAAGTTACGGTGTGACCCCACAATAAGATGAACAAAGAAAATTCAGCTAAACAGCGTTGTTTCATTTACTTCCAAAATCCCAGTTTATTAGTTTAGCTTTTATATTTTTTACCACATTTATTTTTTAAAATTAATGAAGCATACAGTGGATTATTTTGTTAAATCTATTGATATAATCCTCTAATAATTTGATTTTTTATTAATTCCATTGTCTTTCAAGTGCCTTAATTCCATTGTATTTCAAATGCCTTTATATTGGAATTATTATACTTTTACTGTGAAAAAATAGAGCCATTGAGAAAGTGAATTAATGATTGAGGTAATGTCAGAGTTCAAGAATCTCTCTCTATTCATAGTGGCCCCAGTGGAATACACAAAGAAAATCATATTAGAAACCACACAATATTACTTTTATTTGTTTATGCTTAGTGAAAATGATGAGTGTTAGGCAAATGGAACCTTCTTTCCAAAAAACCAAATATATGCACAGATAAACACATACACACACATAATCCATTGTATTGCTCTATAGTATATATATATATATATATATATATATATATATATATATATCGTATATATATATATCGGTTACTTCAGAAAGCAAGTGCCATTTATTATTACTTAGGTGCTGTTTGTAATGCTCAGGTAAAGCATATTGTGGCTTCTAATATTAATTCATTCTCCACTTAGCATTGTTAAAAATATTTATGATCTAGTGCAGAGCAAAACATATCGTTATCCATTTTCCCTAGCTTTGATATAAAAGCATTCTTCAGCTGTTTTCAGGGGAGGACTGTTGTCAAAGTTTGATGGTAATTTATGTTGTCAGTCCATTAAGTTGATTTTATGGCAGCCAACACAACTATTGTCCATTTAAGAGAAACCTGAGGACCACTCTAGGTCTCAGCGAAGGCCGTTTGATACCTGCCCTCTCGTACAGTTGACCTTGAGGGGAGTGGAGTTTGGTAATTTATGGCAAACACCATCTAGGAAGACCCATTTGCAAGATTCACTGTCATTTAGTGCTAAATGATCATTGCTGAGTCCAGAGACAATCTGAGCTCCTGACAGAGCAATCCCATAAAAAATATTGCCTACCCACCCAGGTGTCCTTTCCAATTATCTGGAGTAGAAATTAATACTTTTAAAAGCTGCTAGTTTTTGAAAGGTTATTACAATTTATTCCAGCAGTTTCTTTTGCACATTATGATGAATTAGTTTATTACACCATTATTTTCCATGTCAGCTTTTTAGGAGATTGAACCATAATGTTGAAACATTAGTGTGAATGGCAAACATACTATTTTACAGCTGAGTAATATATTTCTTTGAGAAAAATGTGCTCAGTTTTTAATAACAGGTAATTTTATGTTTATGTTCACTAATGCTGTTGTCAGGTATTATTTATTTCTGTTGGTAAGAACCAGAGAACTTTCTTTTAAAATGTTAATGGTGGTTGAGAGAGATTTTAGAGTCATAGTAAGAATATATTACTTAAAAGTAGAAAATATAGATTGTGAGTGTTTTTCCCTGAAAGCTAATATTTTTAAGATTTTTTGACACCAGTTTAATATATAGTTAGTTCCAGGGAGAATACTACTTCTGTCTCAATATTTTCTCTAAATATAGTGGGAGGAGGGGAATTTTTAAAAATTCATTTTTCTAAGTCTTAAGGACTTTGAAGTTTGTCTTTAATGAAATTTCATCACCCTAAATGATTTGTTGCTTCTTCAACTACTTGGATATGTTCAATAATTTACAAGTATTTTATAAAATAATATTACCTGACACTTTGACTATTTTTCATAGTCATTATTGTCCATTAAATATCTACTATGATAGTAAGAAAGTACATGGGTTTTCCAACTTAGCCAAGTATTGAAAAATAATGATTGTACTTCTCTGTGACACAGACTGATTTAGAAGGGTTCTACAGAGCACCTAATAAACAGTATTCATTCCTAGGCCAAAAGTGTCTTGACTGCCTGCTATGTGCCAGGCATTATAGAACTGTGTGAAGTTGGGTCATAGCCACAGTGACATTTAACCTATTCAGTCGTTTTACTTCTGTTACAGTTATTTTTATCTCTACCATTTTAACAAACTACAAAAACTATAAAATTCTGAACCTTATGTAGATGGAACTTATAAGCAAAACTCTTAACAGTTTGGATGCTTTGTGTTTTCACTCTCCTGTCCAATAAGAGCCTGCCAAAGAAAATACTGTTTTTTTGTTTTCTCACCAAACACATTTGCTTCTTGAGCAAACATTTTCAATATTAAGGTATTTGTTTTTGTTGACATGACTGGAACAAATGCTTGTTGTAGCAGAATTCAGAACTAATATATTCCATAAATATTTCCCATTTCAGTAGAAAATTTCTTGATAATATGTTACACTGATAATGTGAATGCCAAAGTTTTTTTTTTTTTTTGAGGGTTGGGTAAGATTTTTGTTGAAATATAGCATACATGCAGAACAATGCATCCATCATAAATGTATAGTTCACTAGATTTTCAGAGTGAACATACCTATATAATCCACACCTGAGCCAGGAAACAGAAGTCACCAGCATTCCAGCAAATATGTCTATGTCGTTGCAGTTGTCACCTCACCAACCCTAGTCACAACTCTCCTGATTTATAACATCATAAAGTAGTTAGGCTAGTTATTAAACTTTAAAGAAATTAAACCGTGACTTCTTTTGTTCAAAGCGATGTTTTTGAGATTCGTCCACACAGTTGTAGGTTGTACTTTGTTCTCATTGCTGTGTGGTATATTCCATTATTTAAACACATCATGTTTTATGTAAATACTCTATTGTTGATGATTGCTGTGTTGATTCTACTATGGGTTATTGCAACAAATGCTACTATGAACATTGTCATATATGTCCTTGGTGAAATAGGAAAGCATTTCTGTGGGCTTATTTGGAGTGGAATGATTGGGTCATAGGATATAGGTTCAGCATTTATAGATATGGCCAACCATTTTTCAAGAGTTCAGGAGCCTAGTACTCTCTTATAATTATAAATTATTGTTCTTTAGAATCAAACGTAAAAATAACTGGTCAGAATTAAGTGAATGAATAATTTCTAGGCTTCTCTCAGGCATAGAAATCTGTAATGCAGTCTTGCTTACAGCAGAGAGCACTGGCATAGACTTGAACAAAAGTCAGATAATGAGAATATGCTGTTTGTTTTCTATTATATTCCTGTGTTTGCATTTGCATCTGGATTTGACTGTTAATGAACCTTAACATTCACATTTTATGCTAAATAATGAAATTGCCCTATCTGATGCAAGGGATCTGGATAGTTATCTTGTTTGCCCAGTCATGTGCTTCCAGGTTACACAGAATATATTTTTGCCAAATAATTAACTAAATGCAAAATGCCCTCTTTTCAACATTTCTAGTGATTTTCATGAGAGTAGAACAGGGATTGTGTACATTCATCCCTAAATATATATTTTTAAGAGACTTATACATTTTGTTGAATGGATTTTGATAGAGTTTGTGGTTTGCATAGAATCCTGGCGCTGCCAGTTGAATCTGACCAAATTTTTCATCTCCCTCAACCTTATTTTCTTCATGTGTTGTTATGTGAAGAAAATAGCATTTCCTGCCTCACACTCAGATCAATTTCAGAACATAATGACACACCACATGTGAAGCATTTCACACATGTTAACAAGAATAAATAAACTCTGCATGTGATAAATACTCATTAAACATTGAATGGTGTTATTGCTGTTTTTCAAGTTAAAACAGATACTCTTCTAGCCTCTGTTTGAAGATAGTAGATTCCATTGTTCATAATTTATGAATTGATTATGGATAGATAATTTATGGATAGATAGACATAAGCCAACCAGAACTTGAATGATTTTTATTTTTTATTTAATTTTTTTTTGACAGGCAGAGTTAGACAGTGAGAGAGAGATAGAAACAGAAAGAAAGTTCTTCCTTTTCTGTTGGTTCACCCCCCCAAATGGCCACTACGGCTGGCGCACTGCGCTGCACGAAGCCAGGAGCCAGGTGCTTCCTCCTGGTCTCCCATGTGTGTGCAAGGCCCAAGCACTTGGGCCATCCTCCACTGCCTTCCCGGGCCACAGTAGAGAGCTGGACTGGAAGAGGAGCAACCAGACAGCCTCCGGCGCCCCAACTTGGACTAGAACCCAGTGTGCTGTGTGCCGGCGCCACAGGTGGAGGATTAGCCAAGTGAGCTGCGGCGCCGGCCTATTTAATTTATTTTTACACACATATTTACTGAGTCTCATGCACTATGCAAGATACAGGGATTCCACCATAAGCAGTTCAGACTCTATCCCTGGGCACACAATGTCATCAAGACTTACTTAGAAATCCACTGGCAGTTATAATGCAAAGAAACCAGGCATGAGGGCCGGGTCCAGACACTATGGGATTGCCTGGGAGAGGCACTTCACTTCAGGAAAGCTTTCTGTGGGAATAGCAGCTCCACTGTCAGCTGATGGCTGCGTCAGAGTACACCAGGCAAAGGAGGGGCTGAGGAAGATACAAGGGCAAGAATGCACCAAGCAAAAGAAACTGCATTAGAGGACTAGAAGATTTTCAGAAAGCCTGGAGCTTAGAAATAGGTATGGGGAAAGGAAAAGAAAATTATCAGAATGAAAGAGGTAATGCTGAAAAGGCAAACAAGGGACCGGTCCATTAAAGCCTTATAGACTGCACTTCAGACTTGTCCTCAGGTAATTTGAGGCCATTGAATGGTGACAATGTTTGTTTTGTTTTTTACTATGGTATAGGTGACAAGTAAAACCTATATATATTTATGGTGTACAATATGATTCGTGCATTGTGAAATGGTTAAGTAAAGTTAATTGGTGTTGTCTGTCATCTAAGGTACCTATTTTTGTTGTGAGACTGTTTAAAGGTCTACTTTCTCAGTAAACTCCAAGTACTCATGCAGTACCTTATTACTAACTATAGTCATCCTGATGCACATATTCTTCCTGTTTCACTAACACTTGGTGCCTGTTGACCAATGTCTCCCCAGGCCCATACCTCCACTCCCAATTCCTGGAAACCATCGTTTTATTCTTGAGAAGCCATTGGATGATTTTAAATTTGAGTATCTTAATCATATTTGTATACTATTAAGGCAATATTAGTAAGAGTAAAGGATGAATTGAAACAGAACAAGACAGGAGGCAGGAAGGGAGGCTAGGGCAATGAACCAAGTGGAAGGTAACAGTGGTGGAAATGCAGGTCTCAGAAGTGGGAATAGGGTGAATAGAATGTATAGTAAGTATGAGGGATCTTCAAAAAGTTCTCGGAAAACACATATTATAAAATAATAGATTTCAATTTTTTATAAATAAGTTGAAGTTATTTTTTAATTTTATTTTTCCCACAAACTTTTTGAAGTACCCTCATAGTACAGTTGGAGATTCTAGATGGCACTCACCATCCTAGCTTGGACAATGGTATGCATAGTCGTGGAAGTCACTGGAGGAAAGGATGCAGAAGGAAGAGGTCAGACATAGAAGACAATGTGTTCCACCTGGAGGGTTAAGACTTAAATATCTGTTATTATCCAAATGCAAAAAAAAAAAAAAAAACCAACCTGTAGGTGTTGAACAGCTAGCTCTGAGTTCAGGAGAGAAGTCTTAGATGAAGATGTAAATAACAGAGTTGAATAACAGAGTTGTGAACGTCATTAAGCACAGCTTAGAATGAGAAAAAAGGAGGCTCCAACAGAGCCCTGAGGAAAAATCCGTGTTTGAGATATAGGTGGAGGGAGAGGACCTCAAAGGACCCAGAAGGATACAGAAGTGGTTGGAAAATGTGAATGGTGGCCGGCGCCGTGGCTCAACAGGCTAATCCTCCGCCTTGCGGCGCCGGCACACCAGGTTCTAGTGCCGGTTGGGGCGCCGGATTCTGTCCCAGTTGCCCCTCTTCCAGGCCAGCTCTCTGCTGTGGCCCGGGAGTGCAGTGGAGGATGGCCCAAGTGCTTGGGCCCTGCACCCCATGGGAGACCAGGAGAAGCACCTGGCTCCTGCCATCGGATCAGCGCGGTGCACTGGTCGCTGCAGCCATTGGAGGGTGAACCAATGGCAAAAGGAAGACCTTTTTCTCTGTCTCTCTCTCTCGCTGTCCACTCTGCCTGTCCAAAAAAAAAATGTGAATGGTGTGCCTATCGTGATTTGCAATGGAGTGAAATATTTCTAAAAGAAGGCAATGAATAGTCAGTTCCTAGATGCTACCAAGATATGAAATAAGTAGGATATTGAGAAGTGTAACTACCAGATTCATCATGGAGAGTAGTGGAAAAATGCTTAAAACAGGCTTACTTTGAGCAAACCAGGGCACAAATAATAAATGGAAACATAACTAAGAGTTGATGGAATTCCAACTAAATGTGATTAAATGCATATTTCACAAGCATATTGTTAAGCTAGCTAAAGCCTTCCTTATCTGTTAAGCATGTATTTTTAAACAAGGCACTATTACAAGATATATACCACTTTTGATCAAAATAGATTTTCCATCACTGCTCTGACATTTACCTTTGAATCATAAAATGTTCTTTAAGAAGAGCATGAATTTTGTGCCCTAATCCAGTTTTCGAAAATGATATTCAGCTAAGAATTCTGAAGAAACCGGAAGAGGATAGGAAAAGGAGGCTCTCTTTGAAGAAACGCCTTTTTGTAGATTTTTTTTATAGTGATGTGGAAGCATAGCATAGAAGAAGACCAAGTAGAAGGCAAGTTCCTGCTCCTTGTATGGACACATATGCAGAGTCAAACTCGGGGAGAAGACTCCTTGGAGGAAGAGTTGATGATTCATTATTGTGAGTGCAGAACGGACATGTTATAAATCACAAACAGTAGCACAATTCCGGTCCCTGTTCTTTTCCCACAGTTAAAAATGAATTTTGCTCAGGATTTTTCCAGGTGATTGTTATTTACAGTATCATGCACCCAGACTAGCCCATTCATTTCCACAGGCAGTTCCTGTTGGTGCACCAGAGTGAAAGTCCAGCAAACTAGAGGCTCACAGGAGCTCTGTGTGAAAACACTGCCTCCACTTCAGTCTGTCATTGGAGGGAGTGTTGATTATCACATTTCCCACCAAGCACAAGTCCAGTTTAGTATGTGACACTTGTGCTTAACAGAGCTTTAAAAGGATAGTGTTTCGGTGATTTCCCTTTTAAAAACATTTAAGGCCGCTTAGGTATATGATATAAAGGGCCCTTTCATGGACTCTGCGTCTTCACACAGTAGTTTTAGTACTTCAAAGGTAAAGTTAAGGAGCTGGCTGTTTCTACACCACCCCTCATCCTTTCCCCACCTCCTCCATGAGTGCCCTTCTCCTTGGGATTGAGCACATGCAGCAGGCATCAAGCTGAGGACTCACATACACTCTGTTCTCATTTACTCTCCATCACATGATGCCAATCCTCTAATTACATCTATTTCATGGAAAGAGAAAGTCAGAGTTTGAAAATTAACTTGCCTAAGTATATCCAAACGCAGATTTTTCTACAGTGGCCTACTGAACTATAGAGTAACATACTTGTATTTTTTTTCTGTTTTCCACATTTTGAATGTAGTCTGCTAGTTTGAGTAACAGAAGACATATTTTTGTCTTCTGATTCTACCAAAGACTTTATTTCACTACCCTATTCTTTGTCCTTCTTTCTCCTTCATTTTTATTTATATCCTATTATTTATGTCTCTACAGGCCACTTAGAATTGCAGCAGAGGATGAAGAAGGGGACACTTTATTAAGTCACAAGATAAAGTAGCCATCAACAAAATTTAGTACATAATAAAATGTGGTATATAATAAATAGAGTTAAGCACATTTTAGTGTTAAGCATGAGAGATATTGTTCTACAAAATAATTAGCATAAGTTTGTCCCACAAATATTCTCAAGCACCTCCTACTCATCAAGATTTCTCTGTGCACTCCATCATCTGCAGTGAACAAAACACAAGTGTGCCACCTGGAGCTGATACTTCATTCTAGGTGGTTGAGGGTAGGGAATGAAGAGGCAGACAATATAAGCAAATATAGTAGGTAACAAGGGCAATGGGGAAAGATAAGGCAAAGTCAAATGAAAGTGCCACAAGAATGGGAGGACATGAGTTGTGGTCCTGTGTGTGGCAGTTGGAGAAACTTTTCACTGGAGAGAGGTCAGAGGGATATACCCTGCCTTCATCTGGGGCGAGTGGCTCTCAGAAAGAAAAAGCATGATGCAGCGCCTGCCACAGCTTCATGTTTGTGTGCGCCTACCCACCCTGTCCTTTACTCGACCAAGGAGGCCAAATGGGGTGGGCAAGGACAAGGGAGAATGATAAGAGAAAAAACAAATGTAATGAGGGGTAAAGGTGGTCAGCATTTGTAGGGCCTTGTACATCCTCTCAAGAACTTTAATCAACATTCTAATCAAATAGCATTGACTATTAGTGTTGCTTTATTATAGGCAATCCACGTTTTTCAACTTGCTCCTCCTTCAAGTTCCCTCTTAGTTACAAGTAGTGTCAATTGGATGATTTGGCCTAAAAGCAAGATGAGCAGGATTGGACCTTCCCCTCCCTCTACCATCCAAGGACAGGCAGAAACAATTGATTACAGATTTCTCTAGACACACTGCACATTGCAAAAGGTGGCCATGAGGAGAACCATCCCAGACTTCAATCTCATATCTCTAACCTTCAAGACACCCAGCATTCATTTAATAGACCTTGGTTCAAGAGCCAAACCCCAGCATGCATATTTTCCTTTGCTTCTGCTCATTTGCTTCATCCAGGGACTAAAACTTGCTGTCATTCTCCCCTCTCCCTACTGAACCCTTTCCTGACCCTGTGCGTACTCAGTCCCCTTGAGCCATCTAAGTAAGTTATTGCAGTTTATTGTTACCTGTTGGAAAGGATCTGAACAGCAAAGAGCTAAACACAAAATAATCTTGACCTTCTGTATTTTAGCTTCCTCGTCTGAAAAATGGTTCTGGTTGTGCCCAGTCCATAGTGTTTCTGTGAATACTGACAGAGTAACTGTTAATAAGGTGATTGTGGCTGATACACCATGAGTGCTTGATCTAACTGAAGAAAAGGGGGAGGAGAAAAGATGACTCTAGAAACTTGAAATAGGGGAAACAGAGGTGAAAATGACTTACATTCTGTACTGGTGTTACAGGTTTACCACATTGCTACTTCTTTCTTACCTGGTTAAGCCCTGACGTTTCTAGAATAAAATAAGACAGAGTATAGTAGCACAAGAAAGAAACTTGATATCTCCACCAATGTGCAGTGATACAAGTCTGTCCAGTTGAGAAAATGAGGATCAGGGTGAGCATCAAGCAAATCTGGCCATCAAGTGGCACAGAGTTTTCAAGGTGGGCAGGAAGGAAGAGTATATCAAAGGAAATGTTGAATGAAGTATAAAACATTTGGAAAATTGGGAAATGTATTGGAATTCCAGTGGAACATATAAATATTCCAAATTGGGGTTATTTATCTGGGATTACTGAACATTATTCAACTAGTTGTACTGAAGCAGGACATACTTGGAGCCAGGACCTGCAGTTCTCCCACCAGCATGGAGCATACATGTGGATGTCAGTTAGTTTGAGGAAGTCCAAACCAGGAGATGGAGCCATGTACCCAAAAGGTAGCAGTGATTTTTTTATCTTCTCTAACACTGGTATTTGAAACAATAGCAGGATGTTTCATTGAACAAGTTCAATATAGCAATTGGGAATATTTGAGCAGATGTATAGGATCTCAAGCCACTAGCTAGGGTATCAGAGGCAAGAGTGCCACTCCTTGTAGAGTCAAGAGGTATGAGGGGATTGGGGAGACCAGGACTAACATAAGCAAGCTGAGAGTGTGGAAATGATCTGTAGGTCTCCAGGAAGATTCAGTTAGCAAAACTGGGAACCAGCAGATCAGACGAGATTTGCAATCACAACCGAAAGCACAGGCCTAACCACTAACAGCAAAGCCATGTGACGCTGAGTTCCTGCATCCATCCTCAATGAGACAGTGACTAACTGATAAAATAGCAGACCCCATCGGGTTGCACCTGCACCACGAGTTAGGTGACAGGCAAGGAAAATCTGTGGAGGCAGAAAACTCAGTGAGCACATCTCCCTGTAACTCAACAAACTCTCAGCCAAATCCACATGAATTTCCAAATTTCTCTGGGCTGCAAGAAGAAATTCTGAGAAGAAAGCAATAAATCTGGAAAGCTGCCTATGTGCTTCAAACTCCTTCTTTGGAAAAACCAGATCATGCTTAGCTTAGGAAGTAATGGAATTACTCTTAATGACTTAAAATTTCACCTCCAACTGGATTTTAGTGAAAAATGATTTCTTCAAAAGCTTGAAATTCTGCAGACAAGAATAAAGTTAAGACTGTAGGTTTAGTGATAGAGTGTGCGTTGCATGGATATTTACACTGAGAGAATACAAATGTGAAGGGTCTTTTTCTTTTATTTATTTATTTGAAAGGCAGAGATACAGAAAGGCAGAGAGAGAGAGACACACACACACACACACACAGAGAGAGAGAGAGGTCCTCCATCTACTGGTTCACTCCCTAGATGGCTGCAACGGTGGGAGCTGCACCCATGCGAATCCAGGAGCCATGAGTCCTTTGAGTCTCCCACCAGGGTGCAGGGGCCCAAGGACTTGTGCCATCTCCCACTGCTTTCCCAGGCCATAGCAGAGAGATAGATGGAAACTGGAGCTACTAGGACTCGAACCGGTGCCCACTATGCCATAGCACTGGCCCCAAGTATGCAGTTTTAAGGATTGATTCTTTCTCTTTTAAAGTAGAACATTACATGCTAATACTAAGAATTGAAATTGAAATCTTTATTTTGAATAAGTTAAAAAGTATAAATTTGAAATCACTAGGGTATGATTAAACCAGCCACAGAGAATAGGATATGAGAGTATAGATGATCTTGTTGAATTATGGGGCAGGGGGAATGACCTTATAAACACTGGCACAAGAATGTATGTTTTTCTGTTTTAATTTACAGCTTTTGAAATATTGTTATAATTTTCTACATTTTACAAAATTTCATCATGAGAGTTTTCTTTCAAAGGGGCTTTGAATGGATTAGAATTTATTCAGCAAATGCTGATTTAGAAGCAAATGGTTGTTCATCTACTACTTGCTTCCAGAGAAAGGTTGCACTGGTTCATTTTGGCAACTGAAATCCTGTCCCCCAGAAAGCTAATCAACATGATGGCTAGTTACATTTATGAGTATTTCTTTTAGAGGCATTTAGTTTCAATCCCACAGATGGTAGCTGCAGTCCATTAGTTTCTGAGCCAAGCTTTTCAGTGTCCTATTGTACTTAGCAAGATTGCTATTGCAGCAACACAATTATTCCAAATTCAGTGAGAGTCAGTGGGCCTAAAACAAAGCTAGGTCATAACAATTTAATCCCATCTCACCTTCCCCTTTACTGGATAAACAATCAAACACCTGCTGAATTCTGTTCCACGTAATGAAAACATCTGAACAACGAAGATCAAAGAACACTGACATTTGATCTTAAAGCCAATGCAGTAGAACCCCATTATAGAAAAGATTTTTATTGCATGGTTTCAGATAGCTATTCTGTGAGTCCAATCATGCTGTCCAAGATAAACAATACCAAAAATCCCTGATTAGCCTGCTTAATTTTTAAAGCATGTGTGGGTCTTCCATCTTAACATCAAAAATTTTAGGTGCTTCATTTTATCAAAATCCTCCTTTTGGATGACATAGAAAATGGTCATTTAAAAGTTACAGAGCAAGAAAATTTGTGGATTTCTGGTTTTATTTCCTGCTTTAAACAAACAGTAAAAATACAAGATGAAAGGATGTTAAACATGTTTGTCTTCCTGGTTATATTAGAGTTCCCACCCTCAGGAGCAAGCAAAATAGTCTAAGCTTTGAAAATAACCAAAACACACAAGTTTCCCAATGTGATTCCAGAAGACAACCTGACTGTCCCTTCCGGATTTTTTCCTCCATGGTTACAATGAATAAATAAATATGAGTATAAGCAATAGTGCTTTCCTTCATATTGTTATTTCAATTAACGAATGTATCTTCTATACTCAGCTGTTAATTTCTTCTCCGAACCTTTTTAAAAATATTTCACACTATAGAATGCACCACATCCAAACAACCTGGGAACCTCTTCTTCACAAAGCCTCTCATGAATGAAAATGAAATGTGACTTTCCCCTTCTGTCCTCCATTTTAAGATCTAAATGCTACAGCTTTCTCCAGGTTCTTTTCTCTGTAAAGGGCACTAATACAATTTCTTATGAGGTAATTAATTAGAGAAAGAATGGCTGAGTCCCTGTACATTTACTTATGAGAATCCCCTGTCCTGGAAAACTTTGAGAAGTCAAACCCTGAACAGCAGTCCTTGTACACTGTGAGCAATTGGAGCTTGATGAGATCATTGGTGTTTGTAATATTAATGGTCATGAGGACACAGGCTGTATGACATCTAGATCTCTGTGAATACCACAGTGTTCATGAGTAACAGTGCAGGTTAAAGCATGCTCATAAAGGAAACAATTTAGATCACTCCCCACAAATTCTTGGATTTCAGCTATGACAGGAACCAGTGTTGTCAGACACAGTCATCCCAGAGCAGAGGGATGTGGCTTCGTGGCAAAGAACCTGGATCCTGCTTAGTGAAACAGCCAAGTTCCTTCCCCTGGGGTGCACCTCCATGAGCACATCATCTCATTGCAATTCCCTAGACAGCTACAGGCTGAACACTCACTTCTATATCTGCTTTCTTGGCTTGTGTTGGTGTCTGATCCACATACTTGACCACTCCCACTGACCTCTACTCTTTTGGCATTTCTTGTTTCTCTTCCATATAAACCACCCTGGCCACTCTTTCCAGATTCCCTCGTTTGTTTATTTATTTACTTATTTACTTATTTATTCATTTTAAAGATAGAATTACAGAGAGAGAGAGAGAGAGTGTGTGTGTGTGTGTGTGAGAGAGAGAGAGAGAGAGAGAGGTCTTCCATCTGCTGGTTCACTCCCCAAAGGGGCCACAATGGCCAGAGCTTAACCGATCCAAAGCCAGGAGCCAGGAGCTTCCTCCAGGTCTCCCACATGGGTGCAGGGGCCCAAGCACTTGGGCCATCTTCTACTGCTTCCAAGGCCATAGCAGAGAGCTCGATTGGGAGAGGAGCAGCCAGGACTAGAACTAGCGACCATATGGGATGCCGGCACTGCAGGCTGGGACTTTTAACCCACTGTGCCACAGTGCCAGCCTGCAGACTCCCTCTTTCTAATCGAACAGTCTCTGTGTCCCATGGGATCATTCTCATCATTCATCTCCTCTGATTTGGGGACTCTCCCTTTGCAAATGCTACACTGTCGTTTCATCTCAGCTCTGCCTTAAACCAGACCCCAGATACACCATGTTTGCTGCTGAAACCATTACAAATAGCATTTGAGCTAAAACTTTCAGCACACGAAGCCGTTTTTGAGAAAGAATATTCTGTAATAAAAAAAGTCCCCACTCCTGAAAAGTTGATGAAAAGTCAGAGAGAGGTGTTTTGCTTTGTTTTAGCAAGGCAGCCTCTGAGCTACACGTGAGCAAGGACTGGAATATGCTGTCAGGACCAACTAGAAGTGCAAAACCAAACTGTCAGTCCAAACTTGAAGGAACATGGCAGAATATCAGAACCTAGTTGGTATGAAGGATACGAGAACAGGTTTGAAGCTGAGCTTCTTGGAGCACGTAATGAGGGATGCCAAGAAGTGAATGGACAAGGACAAAAACCAACAGACAGGAGAGGATCTGAGGTGAAGAAGAGATATGCTGGGGAAAGTGATTTGCATGAGCATCAGCAGAGCATGTTTGAAGAGACAAAGCTCTAGAGTCACCAGAAGCCATCACCATTCAGGTCCCAACAACAGAGCAGTGAGCCAGGCAGACACCGACATTTAGGCACTGTAACACAACCTGTTAGGCACTGTAATAGGATCTACACAAAGATTGCTCATTTAATTTTAGCAACACCACTTTGACATAGGTATCAACTTGTCACATTTTACAGGTCAGGAATCAGAAACACAGTTGATGTCAGTTAGCAAGTAAGTGTCAGAACTAATATTAGCGACCAGTCCTACCCAAAGCCAAGGCTTTGCTTTTTCTTCAGTAGGGGTTAGGATGTGTTGAAGACGATCTGTGGATTTTCTAGAACTGCCACTTCCAGTTCCCATTGCTCTGCTCTTGTACTATAGGTGTATTTACTTGAGGACTGCCTTGTAGATAAGGATTGTTGTCATCAGTAAGTGCTCACATTTGGCCATGGAGTAGGAGCTTCCAGAGGATATACTGTAGGTCTCTGTACAGGTGTTATAGGTGTTAGGTGTTATATCAAAGACAGTTCAGGGCTGAAACAGATTTCTTTCTTTGTGATGTAAACAGAAACCATCCAACAGCCTTTGATTTTATTCGTCTTTAAATCTTTGAATGATGATTGGCTGAAAGTCCAGTTAATAATATGATCACTTCATTACATTGGTGTTGGTGATCATTCAACCAAAGGTGATGAGAGATCTTCCAGTGGTTGGAAGCATTGAACACTAGTCCTTATATCATCTAAAACCATAAAGAAAGTCTTCCATCCTAAAATCTCTGGAAAGCAGTTCTGATGTTCTTGTCATCAGCCAGTTATGTGGCGCTCAAGCTGCAGAGTGGAAGGTGGAGAACGAGCCTGGAGTGTGTTTGCATTGCCTGCTGTTTCCCACTCCCTTTTAGAAGCTCAGACCTCAAGCAGTAATGTGGCAATGGCAACAACACTATACATGATCCCCCTCCTGTTCTTCAGTAGACATGCACAACTTCCTGGAGGAAATACAAATCCGGAAGAGGAATTAGGCAAGGGTTACATATGCAGTGACCTCACACTGAAAATGACATGTGCTAACAGTGGTCATTATTATCTTCGCATAAGACATTTACTGCTTATTATGATTGTTCTGTGTACTCTGTGAATATTAACTCATTTAAGCTTTAAGTCTTATGAAATCATTATTAGTATGACTCTAGACGAGGAAATTAAGGCATAGACCAGGTAAGTGAGTTACCCAGGGGCCTGTCTAGTGAAAAGCAGCCGATGACAGTATTCTGTGTGTTTAAAGGAGCTGATGGATACGTTCAGTGAATGACAATGACTGTGTTTGCAGTCAGTAAAGGGGTGAGAGAGCAAATACACACATAACTTAACTCCGTAAGTCAATCATTCCTCTGTGGCCCACATTCCCCACTGCCATCACTTCTCCAGAATCTTGAAGACTTTTCTCTGTGAAGGTGTTTAAGTGAGGATAATTCTTGTGATACTAAGGAAGGAGTTAGCAGGAGAGGTGAAAGGACACCTTGCACTTAGTAACAGGCCAGAGAAAATGCTGCCATTCTTCACAGCACTCTGCCTTGTCCTTTGTAAATGGGTGCCCACTGAGGAAAGCCTTGATGCACGACTGTTCCTTCTATAGAGCTTGTGAAGACTACGTCTATTAACTGTTGTAACTCAGCCTTTCTTATGAGACTTTGCAGTAGTGTTATTTTAAGACATGCTTACTTCAATGGCATTTCCTAGATAGTGATTTTATCTAAAAAGGGGAAAATATTATCATATTTATTGACGATACAATTATTTATCTTTACAGGTTTTTTTGACAGGCAGAGTTAGAGAGAGACAGAGAGAAAGATCTTCCTTTTTCCGTTGGTTCACCCCCAAAATGGCCGCTATGGCCGTGCACTGTGCTGATCTGAAGCCAGGAGCCAGGTGCTTCCTCCTGGTCTCCCATGCGGGTACAGGGCCCAAACACTTGGGCCATCCTCCACTCCCTTCCCAGGCCACAGCAGAGAGCTGGACTGGAAGAAGAGCAACTGGGACAGAATCCAGCGCCCTATCCTGGACTAGAACCTGGTGTGCAGGCGCTGCAGGCGGAGGATTAGCCAAGTGAGCCATGGTGCCGGCCAGATTTTTTTCTGAGATTGCCATGTGTCAATTCTTGTTCACAATGTCTGCATTACCCTCACCCACCCTTGAAGTTTCTGCATCCTCCTTCCTGCCATAGTCCTCATCTCCCATGATGCAAGTACCTTCCACAGAACCACATTCAGAGTTCCTATGTGGAGTGGATTGTTAAGGAAAAAGACAAAGAAGGATGATAGCATCCCTTTGTGATGTAACTCCATTTTACTCATTCCTTTCATCGGTTTGACAATCCCAAATTTTAGATTTTTTTTTGAACCAAGACTTCTTTGGTTTTATTTCACCCTTGTTACAATTGAAGGAGCTGCTGTAAGTGGAATATTCCTCACATCCTCTCCTGAGAATGCTACACAGAGATGGAAAATTATCACCCTTGAAATAACTGATCAGGGAGCTCCAAATAGAAGCGCTTCAGAAATAAGACTGATGGAGAAAGGGAAGTAGTAAAAGACTTCAGAAATAAACGGTCTGAGTGTCATATTGTGATGGAGTAAAGAGAGATAAAGAAACCAAGAAGTGCTGTGAATGTTACAGGTAGCTATGGATGTGAATTTAAGGGAAAAATTATGGGGTGGAAAATGAAGCAGGAAAATATTGTTTATGTAGATAACATAGCATCTGAGAGCCAGTAAAATATTTTGGCAGTCATTAGCCTGGCAAGTTTGTGTGCAAACAGACACATGAACTATCACCCTAGACTTAGCGTGAAGACGGCAAAGTGGGGAGATGCTGTCAGTCCTTAACCAGTGTCCCTGGGACAGGAGATAATGGGCAGGAAGGACAAGCTCACCTTCTCAGCCTCCCCTTCCAGTATCCTCTGCTGTCTTGTCACATTCCAACTGAGTTTCATGCATTTGGTATTGTACATATTGTTAAAATGAAAATTAAAACTGTCATACTTGGGTGGCTCAGGCACATTTATAATTTATCACCTTCCTTTACAGTTAAAAAGAACAGCCAGGGAAATGCAGCTTAGCTCGCACTCCCAAGCCCTCTGCACTGCATAAAGCGTGCTTGAGCCTCATAGGACAGATATACTGCACACATTTAGCATATTTATTTCTCCCCTTATGGAACTTTTTTCTTATCCCTGGTATGCTTTGCTTTAAATATATTCAGAGGCTATAAATATTACATGGAATTTTTTGAGATCTGAAAAATAACTTCTTCATCACTGATTTACTGGTATGCTAAAGAACAAATTTAGTATCTATATTTACATAATAAAATTTTTCATTTAATATACTGGACTGTTCTTAGCCATCCTTGTCGCTGCTGTGATTATATTTTGATCCTTGAGTGGAAGGAAGAAAAGAGAACCAATGTAGAATGAACCCAGCTTTCTGAGTAAGTAGGGATTCCCTGTGGTTGGGGAAGCAGGAAGAGACACAGGTTTTTCGTGGTCAGGTTGATGAGTGCATTTTAATAAGTTTGTGAAGCCAGATGTGTCCTTTTGATGTGAGAATCACTGAGAGTGCACCCTTTTTCAAAATGCTTTTGTGTTCATCTGTGAGTAAGAATTACAGCTACCACTTACGGATGCCTGACTTGTTCCAGGCATTGTTGCTTACTCTGTCTTACTTAACCCTTACAATAATCTAGTGGATATTTTTCTCCAATTTACAGATGAAATGAAAGCAGAGAGAAATTAGGTGACTTGCTAAAAATAGCACAACTAGCTAGTGCAAAGAGCTACCCTGGCTCCAAAACCCTCAACTTCACCTCTGCCCTATACTGCTTCCCATTTCAAAAATGATGAATTAGTCATTTTTTACAAAAGAGTTGCACTCCTCCTTGGAGGCTTGTCCCAGAACTGTCCCTTCAGTGCTCCTCATTGTGTTCTTCTGTCCATGATGCTTTTCCCCATGCCCTTGTAGCAGACCTGAACAAGAGACTGGCGCCCTGTGTTGGTTTCCCAGCCAAGATGAGGGTACAAGGCAGTCAGCAATATCCAATGCTGTTTAAATCTTCATTTGTTATACAAACGAATCTTAGGGCTTTAAATAAGCAAGGGTGGGTGGACTTCAGAGATTTTCTAATTCATCTCAGACATATGACGTATCTCCTATTTCAGCCAATCACATACCGTCTTCATGAGTTTGGCCAGACTTGCTCTTCACTTTCAGTTATCTAAAATACCATTTTGTTCAGCGCCGCAGTTCAATAGGCTAATCCTCTGCCTGGGGTGCCAGCACCCCGGGTTCTAGTCCCCATCGGGGCACCAGATTCTGTCCCGGTTGCTCCTCTTCCAGTCCAGCTCTCTGCTGTGGCCCAGGAGTGCAGTGGAGGATGGCCCAAGTGCTTGGGCCCTGTACCCGCATGGGAGACCAGGAGAAGCACCTGGCTCCTGGCTTCGGATCAGTGCAGTGCACCATTGTGGGGTGAACCAACGGAAAAGGAAGACCTTTCTCTCTGTATCTCTCTCATACTGTCCACTCTGCCTGTCAAAAAAAAAAAAATACCATTTAAATAGACATTTATACCTTAATGCTTTTATTACAAGAATTTTTAAATTATTATTAGAAATGGAAAACCACATCACTTTCCATTAATTGAAGGTAACCTTAAAAAACAAGGCAAAACAAAGTATTGTTATTAAATTCTAGTTTAATATTGCCAAAACTCCTTGACATTGAAAGTCAAGTATATTTTGTAGTTCATATTAAAAATTGTTTGAGAGGTATTGAAGATAAATAGCATCAAACTGAGACTTTTCTTCTTGAATAAATAGCAGAATTAAGAAAGAATTAGGGGGAAATGGCTCTTGGCTCAGCTGGTTCAATATTATTTAGTACCATGTCTGCTCATTGCTTAAAGTCATCTTCAGTAGTTTGTGTCCATCTCTTAAGAAACTGGTCTTGTCTATTCTCCACATTTTACAAAAAGAAAAGAAAGAAAGTTCCAGCATCTTGCTAGTACTGGAGACATTGAGTCTTGCCCACATTAGAGATCATATATATTTTTTTTTTTGGACAGGCAGAGTGGACAGTGAGAGAGAGAGACAGAGAGAAAGGTCTTCTGTTGCCGTTGGTTCACCCTCCAATGGCTGCCGCGGTCGGCGCGCTGTGGCTGGCGCACCGCGCTCATCCGATGGCAGGAGCCAGGTGCTAGGTGCTTTTTCCTGGTCTCCCATGGGTTGCAGGGCCCAAGCACTTGGGCCATCCTCCACTGCACTCCCGGGCCACAGCAGAGGGCTGGCCTGGAAGAGGGGCAACTGGGACAGAATCCGGCGCCCCGACCGGGACTAGAACCCGGTGTGCCGGCGCTGCAAGGCAGAGGATTAGCCTGTTGAGCCACGGCACCTGCCTAGAGATCATATTTTTCCCCCCTCTGGGCATCCTGTGAGACAACAGGAGATATACAACTTGAGGATTTTTGAGAGGTCACCTGGAAAAACTCCTCTTACTTTCTGATGCTATTTTGTGTTTCATTCTTTTGTATGGACAGTTCACTATTTCCTAAGCCAATTTAGCAGGCATTGAATGTATGGGGCAACATGAAGCCCAAACCCTAGTACTTGTTGCTCTAGTGAGAAGATACTGAATATTTAGTAGTATTATTCTGTATATTTAGTGTTATATTTATTATTAGAATTACAGAAGATCTTATGTCTGTGACATCCACAGGTGTGTGTTTTCTCTTAGCACTTAAACAAAACTAAGTGACTTTCTCATATACATTGGCTATTTCCCAGTATCTAACAATCAAAACTAGCTTGCATATTGTTACTTTTGTACTAATGAAATGTGTAATGGAAATAAAGGAGAAATGGGTATTGGTTTCATTAAAGGAGAAAAAATCTACTCCAAATAATCTGTTCAAGGAGAGATGGTTTCAGGGTTTCTTTGGATCCCGCCATTATCCAGAAAGTCATCCAAATATGATTGTTATGATGCATTATATTGTCATATCCATTTACAAAAAAATTATACTTTGATAATAGATCCTCAGAAAAATTCATTATGTGTTCTGAATGAATGAGATGGAGAAGGCAAAATACTGAAGAATGATACTCTTTCCAAAAGTAATTCTTCATAAAAACACAAGGACTTTTGACACTCCATAAATATCATTTTTGTAATGATTATAATTAAAAGAACCAAAAGGAAGTCAAGAAGATATAGATCCATATATGAAAAATACCCCAATGTCTTACTCTATGAAAATGTCCAGAATAGTTATGCATTCTTAGTTTATGTGAAAGAAATGAGGAATTTTCTGCAGGTACCTTCTGTTGAACTAAGCAAGGCTTTTAAATTGTTATAAATTCCTAGAATTGTATTCTGAAGTGAGTCAGTGCCAAAAACATAAAACACCGGCAACACATCACTGTAAGCAACAATCAAACAAACAAATAGACCCATTCAGGTGACACTGAAGGGTTTCAAGTGAATGCCCAATTCACTTCAATACAATGAACATGTTAGCTTTTGAGTGTTGTGAGAAACAAAGGAAAAACAACACAATTCTTGGTCTTCAAGGTTTGTAGTCTACTGAGCTAGACAGACAGCTACTCTAGCAATCATAATGCAAGACAGGATTCATTCATTCATACTATATGTGTTGAGTACCTATTATGTGTCAGTCTCTATTCCAGGTACTGGATAGAAAGCAAAGAACAAACATCCACTTTCTTTTTTTTAAAAATATTTATTTATTTATTTTGAAAGTCAGAGTTACACAGAGAGAGAAGGAAAGGCAGAGAGAGAGAGAGAGAGAGGTCTTCCATCTGCTGGTTCACTCCCCAGTTGGCCGTAATGGCCAGAGCTGTGCCAGCCAAGAGCCAGGAGCTTCCTCCAGTCCCCCAAGTGGGTGCAGGGGGCCAGGGACTTGAGCCATCTTCCACTGTTTCCCCAGGCTATTGGGGAGAGCTGGATCAGAAATGGAGCAGCCGGGTCTCGAACCGGCACCCATATGGGATGCCAGCACTGCAGGCAGCGGCTTTACCCACTAAGCCACAGCGCCAGGCCCCAAACATCCATTTTCATGGCATGGGATTCTATCATTTATGTTAGAATGGTGGTAGGTATTATAGAGAAAAACAAGCCGAAAAAGGAGAATCCTGTGTTGACTTCAGTGACAAATCAGGTGTCCAGGGGCAAAGTCTTTGAGACAGTGGCATTTGAATAAAGACATGAAGAAGGTTAAGGAGGAAGGCATTCTGTCTGGGAAAGAGCTTCCAGAAGAGGAGCGAAGGCAAAGGAAAGAAACTGCTGGGAAGCGCAGGAAATCACAGTCACAAATCCATGCTCTGTGGATGAAGAAATTGATTGCAGAGTAGGAGAAAATATCGCAGGAAGGTGGCCTCTGACCTCAGTCTTGAAACAGTGTCTTAAGTATAGAGAAGGAGGAAGGTGACGGTGCCCAAGGATGAGCACATGAAAATAGAGAGAACAGCTTGGGTTCATGCAAGCCACCTGATCTGTTCTAGCTCAGGTCCTTGAGTTACTGGTGTTCATCACCTCACCTGCTCCTCTCCATTCTTTTCTGCCACTAGCACCCTCATCTACCTCTTGGTTTCTGCAAGCCTGGGGGATGCTGTAGTCTTCAGCCCTTCTTCTTGTCTCTGGACAGAGTCCCTGCCTCTACATAGTCCATCTGACTTATAATTTTTATGACATCTAAAAAATTTGAATGAGGGCAATGGGTTTTTATTCAAGTGTCCCGAGGTTAGTGTCTGAGTCACCATCTAATCTAGAATCTGTGGTGCTATGAAACATAGAAAGAGTGGTCAGGGTGTAGGAAACATTTTCAACCTCTGTGAAGGCAGAGCGACTGGGAGCAGTGCAGCACTGCAGGCACAATGAAGAAAGAACTCATGGTGTACTCCCTGTGTTGTCTTTTTCTTCAGGTTTCCTTCTCTCTCATACCCTCCCCCTCTGGCTTCCCAGTCTAGTGGTCTCTTACAGAGAAAACTGGTATATCACTAACCTCACAGTGTCTGCCCCCACCTGTCCTCCCGGGGTACTGAGCTTTCTCATTCTCTGCAGCCCTTGCACTACTGTCGTATGTCCTAAATTGTCTGTGCAAGTCCTTACTCAGCTCTCTGGTTTCAAGGTTTGCCACTTTTCTGACAGCGCATCCTTAAATTTGGATTGTTTATTTTCTTTCCTTCTCTCTCTCTCGCTCTTGCTCTCACTTTCCTCTCCCCCTTTTTTCTCTCTCCTCTCTGCTCTTTATCTGTCTCCATTTCATTTTTTTTTTTTTTAGTTTTGACAGGCAGAGTGGACAGTGAGAGAGAGAGAGACAGAGAGAAAGGTCTTCCTTTGCCGTTGGTTCACCCTCCAATGGCTGCTGCGGACAGCGCGCTGCGGCCGGCGCACCGCGCTCATCCAATGGCAGGAGCCAGGTGCTAGGTGCTTCTCCTGGTCTCCCATGGGGTGCAGGGCCCAAGCACTTGGGCCATCCTCCACTGCACTCCCGGGCCACAGCAGAGGGCTGGCCTGGAAGAGGGACAACCGGGATAGAATCCGGCGCCCTGACCGGGACTAGAATCCAGTGTGCCGGCGCCGCAAGGCGGAGGATTAGCCTGTTGAGCCACGGCACCCGCCTCCATTTCAATTTTTCTACCCCCACACACTCGTCTCTGTCCCCTTCATGCTCCCACGTACACACATTCCATAGTGTCTCATGTCACAGCCTTATTCCCTCTGCTGGGCCTGGCCTCTCCCTGTCTTTCCTTCTCCCACCTGTATTCACCCCTCTGGCACCGCTCTGCATGCTCAAGACCATCTCCCGGGAAACTTTCCCTGAACCTTCCCCTTCCCTGCCCTTGGCTGAAGGAGAACCTTCTCTGTGCTACTGGAAAGGGCCATACGTATCTGTAACTCTGCATTTATCATATTATATTGTAACTATCTGTTTATGCATCTCTTGCTCCAATTAGAATTGAGCACCTCCTTAAAGTTCTTTGTCTTACGTCTTTGATGCTTAAAACTGTCCAGTACACAATAAGCACTCAATAGTTGTTGACTCACCAGGTGAATGTTAGAAGATAATGTCCATAGCTTACTGAGACCCCCATACCCTCCGCCTAAAATTGTAACCATTAGAATCAATTCTTTGGGTTAAACAAGAAAAACATCACATGTACAGATTCTTTTGAGAAATCTAGTTAAAATGCATCACTGTTTACATATGTGTGTTTGCAATACGTGCACACACAGACACACACACAGCTTGGTACAGATTTTATTTAATATTTATATTGCCTGCAACTATTTACAAGTCTACCTCTTTCCCCTTGGAAGCAGCTAAAATCGTTGCTTAAACTGGGCCATGCCATCCCCACTGCTTCAGGCTACAACACTGCTCAATTTGCTATTTCTTCTAGATTGTAGGTGGGCAGCATGGAAAATGCTGTTTGTGACCACGAGCACATTCCTAGAAAATGCCTACCCTACTGATATTTGGCTGAATTTTGAATAGCTGCCCTTCTACCAACCTTAGCTCACCAACTGCTGTGCAAACAAGACAATGATCTTGATTCATTTCCAACATATATATGGCAAAATAAAATATGGCAAACTTTACAGAAAATACTATGTATAAATTGGTATCAACAGTTGAATACTGAGTGTGTTAAAGAAAAATCTTGCCAATAATTTTTCATACATTGTAAGAACTAGAGATTAAATGAAACAATGTCCAAAGTACACTTTAGAAAAGTTTCCCTAGTAATTCATAAAAGCATGCAGGTATACTGGTTACTGATTAACTCTATACCACACTGTACCAAGTGAAGTCATTGGACAGGCCTTATTTCTCTTATTTTTTTTGTTACTTTTAACAACATTTAGTGGAGTGAGGTTTGAGAACATCTTTTGGATGTAAGCTATGAAAATATTCAAAAAATGAATTATTAATATGCAAAAATAAGTTAGAATGTTGGGTACAAGTGAGGTGAAAATATAATTTATAAGGTAGCATATAGAAAAATTAAACTGAAGGAGAAAACACACTAAATGATAATAGGAGAGGAATTTCCAAGTGGAGACTACATCGCAGTCACTCCCTTGGCTTAGGTCTGAGGGCACATCGAATATCAAATACCCACATGATTAGTTTAAAGGCTTTTAGTGACCATTGATAATGAGTTTTACTAATCAGAAAGAGAAACACAGAAGGAAAAAAAGCAAGGAATATTTTGCATAAGTGAAACTCACAAATTGTTTTACAGGAAAACAAAATTGGATAAAGACACTGAGTAGCTAACTGATTTCTTAGGTCTCAGAGCTAACTCTGAAGTAGAATTTTTGAGTTAATCCAAAGACAGCTTCCTGAAAGAAATATTTTTTAAATGTTTTAAAATCTCAAACTGCCCTCTTTTCAGTTCTTAATCGTCACATAATCACAATGTTCCCTAAGAAACTGGAGAAGGTTTTGTCTACATTTGGCATGTTCTTTTAAAGCACATCTTTTAAGAAATAATTTTTATGAGTTTTTTGTATTGTGAAGAAATATTGTCAGCAGAAGAAAAATACCTTAATACCTTTTTATTTCCTAAATTTATAGAAAAAGTAATTATAAGTTTACTTTGTAAACGTTTTAGGAAGAAAATTAAACCTATATTCCCTGCTTTACTCCTTCCTTTATGAATTCTCTCCTCAAAAATGGTCTACACAAATTCCATCTGCTTCCTCTTTCTTCTTCCTGTCTGTGTGATACATTTGTATTAGATTGCTTCTGGAATGCCCTACAATTGGAACATTAAAGTGGTTTCTACCCCTATTTTAAAAATTGCACTTCAACTTTGATCCATCTGTACAGGTATGCAGTCCATTAAGACACCCACCCAGTTTTTGCTGTGAAACACTTACGTGCTGAGTTAGATTTTCTTATGGACTAGTAAATATGCAGGTGATTTTAAAAGTACATTTGAAAATTTGTTCACAGTGTTAAACAAGATCTTTATTCATTGTGAAAAGCTTTTAATATTGGCTGAAAATTACTTTTTTCTCATACTTTTTAAAACTAGCAGTGCAGTCCAGTAGAATGCTTTGAGTTAATGAAAATGTTTTGTGTCTGTGCTGCTTGATAAAGGAGCTACTACTTGCATTGAGCATTTGAAATGTAGTTAGTTCAACCAAGGAACTGAAATATCTTTTATTTAACTGTAGTTTTTTAAACTTCAGTAACCACGTGTACCTCATGGTTGCTGTACTAGATAGCACCGTACAGACAGGTATGAATTTTTGCCTATATATTTTGATTCATTGAGACAAAACCTGTTTATATGGTTTGAATAGTTGCCCACTAAAACTCAGGAATTTAGTCCCCAAAGTCGTATGTTAATGGTATTCAGAGAGTGGAAAGTTAATCCAGGAGGGAGGTTTAGAGGTAGGGATTAAGGAAGTGATTAGATTGGATCAGTTTGTTATGTTGATGCCTCTGTGGTCGAATCCCAAAGGCTTTATAAGAGACAGTCCTAGGCCGGCGCCAGGGCTCACTAGGCTAATACTCTTCCTAGTAGCGCCGGCACACCGGGTTCTAGTCCCAGTCGGGGCGCCGGATTCTGTCCCAGTTGCCCCTTTTCCAGGCCAGCTCTCTGCTGTGGCCCTGAAGTGCAGTGGAGGATGGCCCAAGTGCTTAGGCCCTGCACCCCATGGGAGACCAGGAGAAGCACCTGGCTCCTGCCATCGGATCAGCGCTGTGCACTGGCCGCTGCAGCCATTGGAGGGTGAACCAACGGCAAAAGGAAGACCTTTCTCTCTGTCTCTCTCGCTGTCCACTCTGCCTGTCAAAAAAAAAAAAAAAAAAGAGAGACAGTCATGGACATAGACTGACACATTCTGTCTCTTGCCATGTGACACCCTATACCATCCTAGGACTTTGCCAGAAAGAAAACCGTCACCAGATGATACCCTGAGACCTTGCAGCTACAGAACTCTCAACGAAAATAAACCTCTTTTCCTTAGAAAGTTAGCCTGTCTCAGGCATTTAATGAAAGCAACAAAACAACCAATACACCTGTGTTGGGACTTTTACTTACTATATGTGCACCTCAGATTTCTCATCTAGAATGATAGGGGAGACCAGCCTGACTCTCCTCTCTATCTCAAAATGTCAACACTCTTCACAACAACCAGCTTAATTCTATCATAGATGTAAATATCCAGTCTAATTATGTGAGCTTTTAATTGTATCAATGAAAATAACCCTGTACATTTGAGTTGTAAATCTTCGATGATCAATGTAATCACAACTACTTTTCACACAGAATTTTTTTTCCTAAAGTTGCCATTGCAAAATTGCAGTTCCATGAAAAATACTGGAAAACCTTCCACCTTAAGGGCTCACCTGACCCCTTCCTCATTTCCCTCTCTACAAGAGAATTCCTTTCCCACTAGGCCACTGCCCCTTTTTAACAGCGAATGTTATGCTTCATTTCTTTGGCATCTTTGCCTCTGCTCTATTCTTAATGCACAGGTATGTCCCAATTGTCTTCACATCTCCAGCTCCTAGAGGGGTGTCTGACCAACAATGAGACCAACATACCAGTGATGCTAGTTAACATCCACTGAGAACTTACTGTGTAACAAGAATTGTGCTAATGGGTTTATATTCTACTTTACCTAAACAAAATCTATGAGGTAGATGCTGTAATACTCACTTTTAATAAATGCATGATGAATGGACATAGAAAAAAGTCACAGAGACTTGACCTTTCCTTTTCCTGGAGTTTACCCTACACATGATAGAAAACAGAATATATCAGCAGCCTTTTCTATGATGACAAGGCCTTAAGAGCAGTTTTTCTTCCCTGCAAAACATGTGTGACTACCTAATATTTGTAACAACTAACAGTTGAAAGAGCAGTGCTGAGAATCTACCCATTGCTCAGATTCAACCAGTTGGCGCTTACATTGAACTGGAGCTATTGCATATTCTGTTGTCCTGTATTTTTGTTCTCATCAGTTGACTTAAACAACCAGAGTACTTCTCAACTTTAGTTCAGTACTCTCAATTAAACTGTGTGATACTGTTATGCCCAGTTTAGTTGTCCCCAAAGACCACCAAGGAGCCAATACCGCTGTAAAGCACACGAGTTTTATTGCAGGTCCAGGCCTGGACTCTCAATCAACACCGACGCAGCGGGTTTGAATTGAGAGCCCTGACCCTTCAGTTAACAGGATTTTTATAGGGTTTTCTGAGACATTCTATACATCATGGTACCATTTAGCAAATCATCTCATCCCGCGGGAAATTCAAAGGACATCTCTTAGAATTGATTAGTGCATCCAGTGGCAGGAACAGACCTACTAAAGGTGGTTGGATGGCTTTGGGGTTGATGCCTTTTGAATTGATTGGCCGAAGCATAGGGTCCGAGCTACTGGGGTGTACATGCCGAACTGCAGGGTCTCAGGAAGCTATTAATGACCTTATCTGCCCTGAGAAGACACCAGGAACTCTAGGTATTTCTCTGTTATCTGCTAATCGGCTGTTGCTAGGAGAGTTTATCCCAAGGGGAGTTCACTTATTTACTTTTAGGAGCTTCTGGCTTAGGGTTCAGGGCCTGGTCAGGCCCAAGTTACAAGGTGGAGGCCTAATTTAAAATAGTTACACCTTGATCCAGGCTCAGGTCTCACAATATAAATATAAGTTGTAAGATCTTCAGGTTTTTCTAGTTTTGATATGTTTTGCTTTTCCAAATCTACTGATCAGAATCCAAAGTGCTATATATTAAGCAGTTTTTGTTCTTTGATGATAACCTATTATTCAAGGCTTACCCATAAATGGGCTTTTCTCTTATGTCTCCCTTGCTAGAATATACTTCATGGTGTAGGGATTTGATCTGGTTTATTCACCTCTACATATATCTCCAGTCCTTAGTACAGATCTAAAATAAAGGCACATAACTAACATCTCTTACCTAAATAATGAATGAAGTTCTAATATTCATATGTTCCTCTGCTCCATTTTCTTTTCAGTGAAACTGTTGCCTCTTTTACATTTTATTATTTATATGAAATGCACAGAAAATGAAGCAAAATGGTATTCACACAAAATTTAATGTTTAAAGATTCTTAAAATGTCATTTAACTGGATTAAGATATAATGGCAGAACCTCTCCACTGTTTAACCAAGTGTACATCAGAATTACCTGGAACAGCTTCTTAAGACTATACAGACTCAGGTCTTGTCCCCTAGAGATTCTGACTCAGTCATACCAGGGCTGGGATTGGCATTGTGGCACAGTGGGTTAAGCCACCATTTGTGATGTCAGCATCCTATATGGATGCCAGTTCATTTCCCAACTGCTGCACTTTCTGCCCAACTCCCTGCTAATACACCTTGGAAGACAGCAGAAGATCTCATGGTACTTGGACCACTGCATGTATTTGGGAGACATAGATGAAGCTCCTAGCTCTTGGCTTCAGCCTAGCCCAGTACTGGCCATTATAGCCATTTGGGGTATAAATTAGCAGATCAAAGATTCTCTCTCTCTCTCTCTCTCTCTCTCTCTCTCTCTCTCTCTCTCTCTCTCTCTGTGTGTGTGTGTGTGTGTATGTGCATGTCAAATAAATAACTAAATCTTTAAAAAAAAGTAGTCCAGGATGTAATCTAAGAATCTAAATTTTCATAATAGAGAATCCCAGATAACTTTCTTTTAACTTCTCTTTTTCAGATAAACTTTATGGATATATTTAGGGTTCTCCAGAGAACCAGAACCAATAAGCACGCGCGTGTGTGTGTCTCTGTGTATGTGTGTGTGACTTATATACTTGTGAGGGATAGCAAGTCTGAAATCCTCAGGGCAAACCAACAGGATAGAAATGTCAACAAATATTGATGTTGCAGTCTTGATTCAAAAGACAATCTGAAATCAAAATATCTTTGGGGAACCTCAAGCTTGTCTTTTAAGTCCTTCGACTACATGGAGGGTGTGTTAGGGTTCCCAGAGAAATAGAACCAATAGGGGTCTATGTGTATATGTGTACACTTCATAATTTTCACCAAGAATGCTTATTATGGAAAAAACTACACATGAAATTCAATGAAGTTTTTGAACCAAATAAATCAATCTATTAAACTTTTTAAAGAAACACCATGTCCTTAGGGAAGAATACACGAACGCAGCCACACACACACACACACACACACACCCTCTGAAATTGATTTCAAGGACTTGGTTCACATGATTATGCAGGCTGAGAAGGTCCAAGATCTACAGTCAGCACCTGGGGACTCAGACTAGCTGCCATGTAGCTCTAGTCCAAGTCTGAAGGCCTGAGAACCAAGCTAGTCAGTGATGTCAGTTCCATACCAAAAGCCGCCAGGATTGGTGCTGAAAAAGAGCTGATGTTTCAGTTCAAATGCAAAGGCTAAGAAAGACCCAGGACCCTGCTCAAGGTAGTCGGGAAGCAGGAGACTCCTCCAACTCACAGCTTTTTTTTTGTTCTATTCAGGTCTTCAGTTGATTGAGGCCAACCCACATCAGGGATAATAATCCACTTTACTCAGTCTACAGATTCAAATGTTAATCTCATCCAGAAAACACCCAGAATCATGTTTGGCCACATGCCTGGACATTCTGTAGTCCATTCAAGTTGATATATAAAATTAACTATCACAGAAGATAATCTGCTTTACTCAAAGTCTACTGATCTAAAAGTTCATCACATCTAAAAAGTGCCTTCACAGTAATGTCTACTCTGATGTTTGGCCAAACAATTGGACACCACAGCCAAGTTGACACAAAAAAGTAAGCATTCCAGTTGAGTACAATTTACTTAAAATACACCCATTTTGAGTTTACAGTTAGAGTTCTAGGGTCTGCATAGTACTATATTTAGAGAGTATAAACCCAATACAAGATACAGAAAATTTATTTCAACCTAAAAGTTTTTCTCCTTGCCCTTAGCAACCACTGATTGTCACTAAGGATTAGGTTTCTCTGTTGTAGAACTTTCCATAAATTGAATCATGTAGTATGTACTGTTGGTGCTTTGCTTATTTTGTTGTTGTGTTTGTTTTTATTTCATTATTATAAAATATTCATGATTTACCATTTTAACTGGCATTTAGTTCGATAGCATTAAGTACATTCACATTGTTGTGCAACCACACCCACTATCCATCTCCAAAACTTTTTTAAAAACCTTTTAAAAATATTTTTGTTTATTTATTTGACAGGTAAAGAGACTGACAGAAAGGTATAAATGGACAGAGAAAGAGAGAGAGTCCTATGCACAGATTCACTCCCAGTTGGTCTCTGGCTAGGATTCAAGCCAAGAGCCAGATCCAGGTCTTTCATGAGGGTGGAAATGACCCAGTAAGTTGTGCCATCGCTATTGATTCCCAGGGTCACATCAGCAAAAAGCTAGAATCAGGAGCCAGAGGTGGCATGGAACCCAGGCACTGTGATATGAGATATGAATGTCTTAACAGGCGTCTTAACCACTAAGCCAAAAACTTACCCCATCTCCAGAACTTTTGTCCTCACCAGCTGAAACTCTATTCCAGTAAACACTAACTCCCCATTCTTCCCTCCCTTCAGGCCCTGGACAACCACCATTCTACTTTCTGTCCTTAAGAATTTGACTACTATGGGTACCTATTATAAATATTTATCCTTTAGTAACTGACTGACTTCACTTTAAAAATGTTCTCAAGTTTCATCCATGTTTCTTTTAAAGGCTGAGTAATATTCATGCATATATAGGCCATATTTTATTTACCTGTTTGTCTCCCAATGGGCACTTGTGTGTGTGGCTTCTTTCACCTGGTATAATGCTTTGAGATTCACTCATTTTATTATTTAAAACTTTAGTTATTTCTCCAGGCAATTTGATGGTTCTCAAACTCTTAGCTAAATTAATTCTGGGATATCCAAATTTTGAATCAAAATTGTCCTGTGTTGTATATGTGTGTTTTTATTCAGTTCTCTGTAATTTTTTGTGACCAAGGGAGTCATATTGTTTCTCAATGATAAGAAATTTCTGTCACCCTTGGGGTATGTCCCATGACAAAGGCAAGGAACGGATCATGGCAGTAATGTGCAGTTGCATAGCACTGCCCATCGAAAGTCTTGTTTTCATGTGCCTTGTGCCATATGATCCTCTTCATGTTGTGGTATATCATTATTTCTCTTAAAAATGAGAAAGCCCAGATCTCTTAGCATTAAGTAGTGAAGTTTGCAAAGTCACACAGTTGGCAAATGACAAAACCATCGTTTGAACCTAATTCTTTTGACACAGGTCCAGTGCTTTCAGCTTCCTGCACATTTATTTGAAAGACACAAGGAAGCCTCCCCTGGCAAATATTAACTCACCCACAAGCCGATGAGGGAGACTGTGAAATACCCAGATAGATTGACATCTTTGAGTTCTGAGAGTTCTGCAAGTCTCTAGAAACCTCTTTTAGAATGGAAATGAATGTCCTAGCGAAGAGTTACTGTCACAGAAAGTTCACCCAGGAATCAGTTTGTAGCAATAAAAACAAATGCCGTTTTTTGATCCTGTGTCAGGCTGCTACAGAAGGAGTGTCACTTCCTTCTGATAGCAGTCCCTTGGAGGTCAGCAGTATCCCCATATTGCAGATTAACAGAATGAGCCAGAATGCTTATGGAGCTTCTCCAAAGTCACACAGCAACCTGTTTTGAATCCCCAATCTGCCTGGCTGTGTAAGCAGTGCTTTTCTTCCCTTGTCTTACACTGTGTCTTCCCAAACCCTTTTGCTGGAAGAGGTAGGCAAACCTTAAGGCAAGTAGCCTGGGAAAGGGAGTCGAGTTGTACTTTCTGTGGGTTTCTCTGCAGCTATCTTAAATTACTACTTGCTAAGAAAAGCTTGCAAAGGCATTCTTGTTTCTTATTGTAACTCTTCCTTAAAACATGTCTTCCTCTACACTAAATTCTTTCCTTGGGAGGAATATGTATTTCACGTTTTTGCTTAGTCTTTCCAGGAGAGATTTTGAAATGTTGCTTCTTACTGAGCGCCCTAAGGAACTGATAATATTAATAGTCGGGAAGAAAAAACACGAATATAAGATTCATGCTGCTCTTTGATTAAAGCTTCTTAAAATAGGGTTTTACCTCAACAGCTTTGTTGTTTTAATGGCCTCCTATAGCTTTTTTTTTTTTTTCCAGGAGAGGCGGGGTCTCTGAGGGTTTCCTTTCTTAGTTCCTTGTTATAGTGCCTGTCAGCTTCCAGGCTGCGTGTATTTTACTTCAAAAGAAAGGCTGGGTAATTTGCCTATTTCTGCATTTTAGAACAGAGTCAAACAATGCCAAGTAGGCTATCATGTGTTGACAAGGAGTCAGCAGGAAAAGCTACCTAGGTAATCATCAAGTTGATATATTGGAGATGGTGCAGTGATTCATCTGGCACCAACTATGTGCTCTTACTGCTCCATGAGAATCAATTCAGCACAAGGAGCTCCATTCAGAGTCGCAGTTGTGCCATTTAGTGTGTTAGTGCCTTAGATAGGAAAGTATGACAGTAGTCTCCATTATTGGAATAAAATTCTACCTAATTATCAATTTCTTAAGAATTGCCTTTCATGTAGACAATGCTGAAAATAGAGTTCATTTTGATCTTGTTGAATATTTAACAATCTTCATGGGAAAAATTTATAAAATTGGTTTTCTAGAATTCATTATTTCTTTGGCCAAACTAAAATTGAGCTTTATATATTGACATTGTTTTTGATATATTGTCCTATATTTTACAACTAATTTTTTCAGAACATTCAAACATTTTAAGTGACCTCTTGAATGCAGTTTTAAATTACATGCATTGATAAAGGAATTTCTATTGAAAAACATAAAGTTTGCAAATTGTGGGTACTTTGCCTAGTTGAAAGTAAGATTGCTCTGGATGTGACACTAGAAACTAAACCAGTAATTCTTTCTAGACATTTCAAATACAGAAGTGCTTTGTATTTTAAAAATCATTTAATTTATCGAATATATTTCATTTTACATATTTCAGTGGAATATCTCATCTTCCAGAGAAAAGCCAATTACATTTTATTGGTTTTCCCAGACAGAGTTTAATGACAATCTGAGATATATACACTTACAACCTGGTTGCCTCTATTAAGAAATCTGCAGCAAAAGTAACCACCCTAGCAAATTGCTTGTGCTACACAGCCAGACTTACCCCCATGGACCATGCTTTGAAATACTGCATTTTACATGGTGGTTTTATAGAAGATCTTCTTTAGCACCGCCAGGCAATTTTCCAGGGAGAAGCATGCCAAGTGGCTCAAAACAATGTAAATATGAAAACCAACAGCTCATTGTTAATAATGTGGTCCCTTTGTCTTCTAAGAGAGCAACTTCAGTTTCATTGTCTCAGATGTACCAAACAGGAAGAGGAAAGTTGCATCTTTTGTGTGACATCCACCTCCCCCATACTGTTTTCATGGTTAATTTCTTATTAGCTTGTCCTATTGGAATTTTTTTAAAAGGTAGGTCTTGGACAGATTGGCTTACCAAAAGCTGACCCATAGTAGTAAAAAAAAATACGAGCTAGAAGTATTTCCAAACCCCACTTTTCTAAACACAAATCTGATATAGGCAAAAACAAAAGCTTCATACATATTTTAGTCACATAGTTGTATGCGGATGGGTACCAGGAAGTGGGTATGGTTAGCTGAAGTACTTGCAGAGGAAGATGCTGCAGACCGAGATGAATAAGGAAACTGACAACTTAGTCCAGTTCCATCTGACCAGAATAATTCTTGGTAAACCTGCATTCCTGGGTATCACATTCCTCCAGGTTAGGGGGAAGTCTGACATGGCTGGTGCTCAGGAGCTTGGATTTGAGGACTAATCAAGCTAGTAGTAAGGTAACAATCTCTGAAAGGCCAGAGGCCCAAAGAATCAGTTCCATAGCAGCTAAGTCCATCCCAACAGGAATTCAACTAAAAGACAGAGATGGCAATGGGAAAAATCAAAAGCTAAGGAGTGCAGAAAGCATTCCAAGGGCAGTTTGAATCCAGTGAGGGAGCTTTTTTATGGAGGAATACCTCTTGATGGGAGGGAGCCATTGAAGACACTGCCAGCTTTGACTCAACCGTGGAGAGTAGATAAAGAAGGTGACTATGGTCAAGATAGTGGAAGCAAGTGGTATCCTTACATAATGCTTGAAAAAAGAAATACAGAGAACAACAACAGCTTCTCCCTTTTACATCCTAGCAAGTTCACAGCATTATAAAATCTTGGAGGGAAAGCGTTTTGGAGTTATCAAATACTAATATATGGAAAGAGTTATTAAATTTCCAAAAGAAAATTTTATATTTGCAAATGCATAAATGTTCCTCACAGAGTACACGTGAGCCAAAACTCCATAGCCAAGGAAGGACCTATCTTCCTGGAGAAAAATGGGGGTGTATTTCTGAGATAGGTGGGTAGAAGGGTCAAGCCACAGGTCAGCATACTGATTATATAATGTTCTGCAGGTTTGTGCTAAAATGTTAATTGTGTTCAAAGCAGACTTATCTTGAAAGGAGACCCTGTGTTCATTAGAATAAAAAGCAAACAGACTAAAAGAATTGAATTTTGTTTAACTAGACAACAGCTATTAATTTTTGCCTACATTTTATTGATACTTTCTTGAAGAATTTTTCTCTTGGGTTTAGACTTGGTTCTTTTCACTTCACAACCAGGCTCTTAATTGCTTTTGAATACTCAAAATCCAAAATGAAGGAACCTAAAGCCTTTTAGCCTTGGCTTAATTTTCTCATGTCTACACTGCATAGCATGGGCTAAATTTCTGAGATCTCTTCCAACTGAATGTTTTGGTTCTGGATGTTGCATATATAATGCTGTATATACACACTTGACACTGAAATAGAGAAAGTTGTTTTTGCCAACTTAATGATTCAACATCTAAAAATAAACATCACCACAGATTGTAAGTTCAGTGTATCAAATGTTACAATCTTGTGTAAATGATGACAGTATTATAACCCACAAAGTCATTTCTGTGCTTTTTGTTTCTGTGCCTCACACTTTACCTTGAGCTTTAGGACACACACTTCCCCAAGGGAAAGGAGGAGTATGGATATAGAAGAAGCTAGGTTATACTTTATTATATGTGAGCAGAAGGATAGTTTGGACACTCTAATGAGTCTACTTTCTTCCCATCTTCAGTTAGCAAAGACTGTCATAAATTTATTTTTTTTACTTTATTAAAATACTGAGTTTATTTCACATGTACATTTGTCTCCCCACCATTTCCACGTCTGACCACTGCTTCTACTGTGTCCTGTCATAACATTCCATACATACTTAAAACCAAGCAAAGGGTGGAGTTCCTTCTTTAAAAACTAAACAGGCATTTTGGACAACACAGTCTTGGCAATGGAACCTGGACAACATTTATCACACACGGTAGGGAAAGTTCTCACTCTGCATTATAAAAAGGACAGCCAGATATCAACTGTTACAGAAATTAAATAAGACGGAAAATTTTAACAAACGGTTTAAATTGTCATAAATTCAAAAGGGAAAATCATAGAAATACAACACACAGGGCTAAAGATATCAGAAACACATAAATGCCACAATCATTCCAAACTAAACATAATCTACCACTCTGTTGAAAATGAATTCCATAGAAGATTTCCAACTGGGTGCAATAAATACTTTCTCTCTTGGCTCCAAATTGCAATAGTGGTTCCAAAATGTAAACCCATTCCATTCCAGAAATTGTGTGATTCAGAATTGTATCTCCTGACCCAGGTGAAATCGGAAAAGTAGGGGATCATTACATAGTGTGACAAGAGAAGGGAAAAGTGTTTATGTGAGTGATGAATGTTGGAGCACAGCCCCACAGGCCAGTCTCAGAGGGTGGCATGTGTCCTGCAGAGTGGCACCTGAGAGCCGCAGGTAGTCAAGGCAAGATTCTGAGAGCTCATCAGACATTCTGGAAGCTGCCAGCAGTGAGGCTGGATGAGCAGAGTACAGAGGGTCTCTGTGGACCTTTCCTTCAGTCCTTCAGCCCTATGCACGCAAGGCTCATCCTCAGGGACAGGGGTTGGAGTCTAGACTGCACCAGGGAGGAGACCCAGTCTCAGCAGTGAAAGGAATAAAAGCATGGAAGGTACCAAGCCCTGGCATCTAGCTCTTAGGCTGGTCCTGGGACAGGGCTACCAGCAGATAGAGGTAGGACAGACTATCAGACCTAAGACCTAATGATAACTCATTTACCACCCATAACTGTATTCCCACTTTCAAAATTTTAAACAAGTATGCATAAACACAAGTAATAAAAACTTAATAAAAGTAAGCCTTTAAATACCAATGACCATGGCAGGTATTTTTAAAGAATGATGATATATAACCAAATTCTGAAGACACCTTAAATATTCACATACAGAGTTTGGTTTTTAAAACCATGGCTAGGCTGGCACTGTGGCTCAATAGGCTAATCCTCCGCCTGCGGCGCCGACACCACAGGTTCTAGTCCCGGTCAGGGCGCCGGATTCTGTCCCGGTTGCCCCTCTTGCAGGCCAGCTCTCTGCTGTGACCTGGAAGTGCAGTGGAGGATGGCCCAAGTCTCTGGGCCCTGCACCTGCATAGGAGACCAGGAGAAGCACCTGACTCCTGGCTTCAGGTCAGCGCAGTGCACCAGCCACAGCGGCCATTAGAGGGTGAACCAATGGCAAAGGAAGACCTTTCTCTCTCTCTTTCTCTCTCTCTCTCTCACTGTCCACTCTGCCTGTTCAAAACAAACAAAAAATTTTTAAAAAATGGCTAGCCATGCACTAATACTATCTGACTGTTAAATGATGTGTAACTATTTATTTAATATGTTATTAAGCAGAAAATATAATAGGCCTGCTTTTTAAATTTTTTTTCACTTTATTTGAAAAGCAGAGAGACAGTCAGAAATCTTCCATCTCCTGGTTCACTTTCCCCAGTGCCCACAATGGCCAGAACAGGGCCAGGTTGAAGCCTGGAGTCCAGACCACCATCTGGATCTTCCATGTGGGTGGCAAGGACATAAGTACTTGAGCCATCACCGATTGCCTCCCAGGATGTACATAAGCAGTAAGCTGCATTGGAAGCAGAGGATCCAGGACTCAAACCAGGGACTCTGATATTGGAGGCAGGTTTCCTAAGCAGTGACTTAACAGCTATACCAACACCCACTCCCATATTGCTTTATTATAAAAAGAAATTTTCATTTATCAACAAAGAGATCAGTTTAGAAAGTTATGAACCAAGATATAACTGATGCTTTTCATTAGGTAGATTATGAGGTTTTTTTCCCATTTTTACCTTTTGGGATTATTAATTTTTTAAAATTTTTTCCATCATGCAAAAAATGTAAAATAATTAATGACAGGACATGTTTCCTTGATGCAGTGGGTTCAGGAAGGACTCTGAGTGGAAGGTCACATGTTTTTAGAAGTCGTGAGTACCAGAGCTGCTGTGTTAGTGGGAGTTTGCAATACCCCAGAACCCTTCTGCATGGAGGTTTCTGTTTCCATTGGATCTGAAGAGCTTGGAACATTGTGAGGTTGTTTATATAAACTATGGGTCATAGCAGTCATACAAAAATAATAAGAGTAGTTTTGCTTCAAGAAATCTAGCTTGATTTAAAGTGACTGAATGCTGATTTATAAGCCTGAGGTACATTAGAGTTTGAACACTTTTTGTTTCCTTCAAATCCACATTAATATTTGGCTGAATGCTCACAGGAAAGCAATTCAGCACCAAAGGTGCAATTTTTCTTCCCAAATGCTAAAATCAATTTAGCTGTTTGGCTTGTGGTAAATGGTGAGTTGTATTCTCAGATGCCAAAATTCCTCCCAATTATTGGTGTACATTACTGGTATTTCCCAGAAAAAAAAGTAAGACCTCCCTTTTGAATTCTTGGAATTGAAGTCATAAAGAAAAAGAATGAAACTCTCCTAAAAGAAGAAAATTTCTACCCAGAGCTATACATTTGTAAAACCCAACTCAATTTGATTATTCCTTGAATTTTTAGTAAGCATATTACTATTTTCTCTAAAAAGTATTATTTTTTCTACTTTAAATATTTCAAGACTCTTTGCTGAAAAGCAACTTTATATTTGCATGTGACTTACTAGAAAGATTCTCAAAATATGGCTTATGAATCATTATGAATCACTTATGAATCACTGTGTCCCATGATTTTCTAGAAACATCTTCCCATTGAATTCAAAACAGTGTTCAAATTGAAAATACATGCATGCTAAATTAACATTTTAAAAAATGTAAAAAGTATCACAACATCTTAAAGTTCGATATGAATGGCGTCAAGTTATGGTTGAAAGAATGTAGAGGTTAGGCCAGCACTGTGGCTCACTAGGCTAATCCTCCACCTGCGGCGCCAGCACACCAGGTTCTAGTCCCGGTCGGGGCGCCGGATTCTGTCCCAGTTGCCCCTCTTCCAGGCCAGCTCTCTGTTGTGGCCCGGGAGTGCAGTGGAGGATGGCCCAAGTGCTTGGGCCCTACACCCCATGGGAGACCAGGAGGAGAAGCACCTGGCTCCTGCCATCAGATCAGCGCGGCGGCCAATGGAGGGTGAACCAGCGGCAAAAGGAAGACCTTTCTCTCTGTCTCTCTCTCTCTCACTGTCCACTCTGCCTGTCAAAAAAAAAAAAAAGAATGTAGAGGTTAAAATCATAAACAATTACAAGACCCAGTTTGATGCATCACAGTTATGAATGCAGGGCCATATTATTTCATCTCATTGTGCCTCAGTGTCTCCTGTTGACAATTAGAACAATTACCCTACCGAGGAGATTTGCAAAATTAGGAGGAAATTATGTAAACCTCCTCTCTTCACTAACAAATTCTAAATACTTAACAAACACAACCTTGAAGGTTGTTTATTGGTTATCTGCTTGTTTGGTTATGCTCTAAGCCCCTTGAGGGCAGAAGCTATGACCTCCTTAGATGCCCATCATTTTAACACAATTCCTAATTCCAAGTAGTAACTGCGCTATAAATATTTCTTCAGTGAATTATTGAAACAGAAGAGTATCCTAAAAAGACTCAGGGTTACTAATTTCAGTTACTTGTGTCTGTCGTAATCTAATGTGCCACATCTCAGAGGTGTAATTCCTTTGGAATTTTATAATTATGGTATTACAAATATCTTTTCTCTTAATCTTTGCTATGCACTTCTCTAAAATCAGAGTATGCTTTTATGCCCAGTGTTTCCTATTTTGGTCGCCGTTAATCTCCCTTGTTTTCTGTGAAATCCTTCAAATGAAGCAGTTCTTCCTCATTGAACCCATTTAGGTCCAATTTGCAGATCCCTTCATTGCTTCTCCAGTTTTTTAGAAACCACATCGTTGATTTTGAAAGAAAGGTCACATTATTTTCTAAACAAGTAAAGAATTTATCAGAGTCTAATTTTACCAGAATAAAAATTCTTGACATCTATCAAATAGATGGAGTCTCTCAATGGTGGTCTAACAACCATGCCAGTTTTACCATCTGTGTTAGGAAAGCATTTGGCTGGTAAACCCTTACAAGGTCACTTATCTTCTGCTTCATTTATCTTCCGTCAGACACTTTGCATTCTACTTTTCCCTTATGGTTTGTGGACATGCATTCATACACTTTGCTCTTATTTTCTTTAGTGTCTCTGTTCTTATTGAATAAGGTGAACCGTGTTAGATGGAGCTTTACAGTTATACTTTGATTAAAAGCAATCCTCAAATCAAGGCACTTTAAGATATATTATTTCTCTCTTAGGCTACGTATTCATCATGGTTTGGGTGTTCCTCTGTTCAGTCCAGGACGAGGCAGACAGAAGCCACTATCTAGACTGCTGTCCAACACCAGACACTGTGGCAGAGGAAAAACAGACTTAAAATATGCCTCATACTAGTTCTTCAAGCTTTCACCTAAAAGTGACATGTGTCACTTCTGCTCAGGTTCCCTAGACCAGATCAAGTCTGACTCCACTGCTGTCTTCACAGGGGTTAGAATGGAGCCCATGCCATTCTTGAAAGCCCTATCTAAAAGAAGAACCAGCAATATTCGCTGAAAATCTAAAGCTTGAGATGTGTTACCCTCTACCAATTCATTCTGGTCATGGGTCTTGTCCTGGGTGACCTCATATTGACTTCCATGTTTTAAAATTCCAAATGCACTTAATTTATTAACCATATGCTCTTGAGAAAGCAATGGTAAATAATTTTAATAACTGCATATAATTGCTTTCTTACACAGGTTGTTATTAATACAGTTAACACCCACCCCTAAGAAATACATTAAGTGTTTAAGAGTCACTGGTCTACTAAAAAGAACATCAAATTCTCAAAACACAGATTTCCAGCCTGGTTCTTCTTTCCTGACTGTCAACCAACTTCTTTCCACACATGATATTTTTTCTCATAAAAATTTTGGTCACCTTATGACTTGTGTGGGAATGGCCAAGTAGGCAAGAAATGTTTAGGTCTCCAATACTTTCCCCCTCAGATCTTTAACAGTACGTCAAGGTCACCTGCCTGGAAGATTGGTCGTAATCTGGATAAGCCACAAATAAAGGTATAAAAGAGTTCTTGCCTCATAGAAAAGACCCTCTGAATATTAATATCATCATTAATTCCTTCTATGACCTGAGGCAAATCTCTTAATTGCTAGTTGTCTCCCTTTTCTGATCCAAGGATAATTTCACATACTTCTCTAGATCCTTGTGAGGCATAATATATAGAATTGATAAAAGAGGGATTTTTAGAGAGTAACCACTGGAGAGACACTTGGTAAACTATAAATTTTCTGTGTTGTCAGCAGTGCCATTCCTAGATGTGGATGTCTGCATAGAAACAGAAATATGTGAGGCAAGGAGTAGTTACACAGTGCAGAGCTGTCAGTTCTCAAACTCCCAGGGAACAAGTCAGTTACCTATGCTGAGGATTACACCTGAGCTACTTTATGCACTGATCTTCCTGCTTCTTTAAACATTTTTCTGGTTTTTATCCTATCCATGAGGCAGAGGCAATAAAATTCAAGCTATTCTTTTTTTCTTTTATTTTTTATTTATATAAAGTGAACAAATTTTTTATATTTCATATATACACATTTAAGATCATAATAATACTTCCCACTCCATCCTCCCTCCTGCTCATGCTCCCATCTTCCCTCCTCCTTTTGTTCTTATTTTTTCTTTTAATTTTTACAGTGACATATGTTCAGTTTACTTCATAATTACAAGCTTAACTCTCCAGCTAATAAAAAATTGAGTAACTAGTAAGTAGAAAAACCACTGTTCATAAAGATTATAGACAAAGGCTATTAGCAATAATTAAATCTCAAAATGTCAATTTTGCTCATATATATTATATTTTTGTGCTCTGTGTACTAATTACTAGCAATCAGGGAAAACATGATATTTGTCATTTGGGGACTGGCTTATTTCTTTTCTTTTAGGGATTTTTTTTTTAATTTGACAAGTATAGTTACAGACAGTGAGAGAGAGAACAGATAGAAAGGTCTTCCTTCCGTTGGTTCACTCCCCAAATGGCCACTGTGGCCGGTGCTGTGCCAATCTGAAGCCAGGAGCCAGGTATTTTTTCCTGGTCTCCCATGCGGGTGCAGGGGCCCAAGCACTTGGGCCATCCTCCACTGCCCTCCGGGCCACAGCAGAGAGCTGCACTGGAAGAGGAGCAACCGGGACTAGAACCCGGTGCCCATATGGGATGCCGGTGCCGCAGGCAGAGGATTAACCAAGTGAGCCACAGCACCGGCCCAGGATTGGCTTATTTCACTAAGCATAATGGTTTCCAGTTGCATCAATTTGTTGCAAAAGACAGAATTTTATATGCCTGAGAAATATTCCATTATATATATATATATACATATATATATAAAAGAAAAGTGGTATATATATTATAGTATATATTATATTGAATATAATATATATTACATATATTATATAATGTATGTAATATATTGTATATAAACCATTTTTCTTTATCCAGTCATCAACTGATAGACATCTGGGTTGATTCCCTATCTTAGCTATTGTGAACTGAGCTACAATAACCATGAGGTTACAGATCACTCTTTTGTATATTGATTTCACTTTGTCTGGGTAAATTCCTGGGGGTGGGATGGCTGGTTCATATGGTAGATCTATTTTTCAGATTTCAGAAGAATCTCCATACTGTCTTCTATAGTAGTTGTACTAGTTTATAGTCCCACCAACAGTGGATTAGGGTACTTTTTCCCTATATCCTCATCAGCATTTATTATTTGTTAATTTCTATATGAGAGCCAATCTAACTGGGAAGAAGTGAAGCCTTACTGTGATTTTTATTTGCATTTCCCTGATGGCTAGTGATCCTGAGCATTTTTTTCATGTGTCTGCTAACCATTTGAATTTCATCCTTTGAATGCTTGTTCATGTCCTTTACCCATTTCTTTTATTTCTTTTTTAACAGACAGAGTTAGACAGTGAGAGAGAGAGACAGAGAGAAAGATCTTCCTTTCATTGGTTCACTCCCGAAATGGCCACCACGGCCAGTGCGCTGCACCGATCTGAAGCCGGAGCCAGGAGCTTCCTCCGGGTCTCCCATGCGGGTGCAGGGCACAAGCACTTGGGCCATCCTCCACTGCCTTCCCAAGCCACAGCAAAAAGCTGGACTGGAAGAGGAGCAACTGGGACAGAATCCGGCACCCCAGCTGGGACTAGAACCTGGGGTGCCAGCGCCCCAGGTGGAGGATTAGCCTAGTGAGCTGCAGCGCAGGCCATACCCATTTCTTGATTTCTTGGATTTATTGTTTTGTTGTTGTTGAGTTTCTTGACCTCTATAGATTCTGGATTCTATAATCCTTTATTAGTTGCATAGTTTGCAACTATTTACTTCCATTTTGTCAGTTGCATCTTCACTTTGTTGAGAATTCCCTTTGCAGTGTAGAAGCTTCTTGTCTTTATATAATCTCATTTGTATATTTTTGCTCTTATTGCCTGCATTTCTGGGGTCCTTTCCAAAAATTCTTTTCCTGTGCTTATGTTTTGCAGTTTCCTCAATGTTCATCTGTAGTAATTTTTTGATATCAGGTAACAGATTTAGATCCTTGATCCATTTTGAGTTGATTTTTGTATAAGTCATAGAGTAGGGGTCTTATTTCATACATCTGAATGCTGGGATCCAGTTTTCCCAGCATTATTTGTTGAAGAGACTAAGCTTTCTCCAAGGATTGATTTTAGCTCATTTTTCAAAATTTAGTTGGTTGTAGCTACATGGATTAATTTCTGGTGTTTCTATTCTGCTCCATTGCTCTACATATCTATTTTTTTGTGCAAGTACCAGGCTATTTTGATTATAACATCCCTACAGTTTGTCTTGAAATCTGGTATTCTAATGCTTCCAGGTTTGTTTCTGTTGTTTAAGATTGCTTTAGCTATTTGGGGGACTCTTGTGTCTCCATATGAATTTTAGTATAGTTTTTCTTGATCAGAGAAAAATGCCATTGGTATTTTGATTGAGATTGCACTGGATCTGCAAACTGCTTTGGGCAGTATGGACATTTTGATGATATTAATTTTTCCAATCCATGAACATGAAAGATTCTTCATTTTTTGTATGCCTCCTTCTATTTCTTTTTTTAATGTTTTATAATTTATATTCTTCATTAAATTTATACCAAAATGTTTAAATTTTTTGTAGCTACTGTTACTGGTACTTATCTTACAAGTTCTTTCTCAGTCATGGCATTTTCTGTGTATACATAGATTATTGATTTGATTTTTGTGTGTTGATTTTATATCCTGCAACTTTACCAAACTCTTATGAGTTTCTGTGAGATACATTGCCTCTAAAAAATGTTAAATCATGGAAGAAATTACTAGTAGGATTTATGATTATAGTTATTAACTATTGGGTTAGAATTTATCTAATAAGCAGGAGGAAGAAAACAAATAAGTAAATAAATTATTATAGTACAGCTCTAATATAATAAAGGATAACACCAAACCCAGAAGGAAGGACAGCCATTAGCTGAATTAATCTATTATGTGTACCCACTAACTAAGAGTTAGGTCAGTTTGGGTAAATGGAGTTCTGGCTGCTGCAGCAGAAGTTGTAGTAGTTCCCAATGGAGAGAAGAGGGGATGGACATAGAAAGTGGAGGGGCTGGCACCGTGGCTCACTAGGCTAATCTTCCGCCTGTGGCACTAGCACACCAGGTTCTAGTCCCGGTCAAGGTGCCGGATTCTGTCCCAGTTGCTCCTCTTCCATTCCAGCTCTGCTGTGGCTCGGGAAGGCAGTGGAGGATGGCCCCTGTGCTTGGGCCCTGCACCCGCATGGGAGACCCAGAGGAAGCTCCTGGCTCCGGCTTCAGATCGGTGCAGCACACTGGCCATGGTGGACATTTTGGGGGTGAACCAACAGAAAGAAGACCTTTCTCTCTGTCTCTCTCTCTCACTGTCTAACTCTGCCTGTCCAAAAAAAAAAGAGCTACAGCTTTGTAGCTGCAGGCTACAGCTTTGCAAGAATTGGACCTTGAATGCCTATATGACCTAAGAAACTTTAACCTTATTCTTCTGTAAAATTTTTATGTATTTATTTGAAAATCAGTGTCACAAAGAGAGAAGAAGGAAAATAAATCCTCCATCCTCTGACTCACTCCCCAGAGGGCTGCAAAGGCTACAGGAGGGCCAGGCCAAAGCCAGGAGCCTCCACGTTTCCCACATGGTGGCAGGGACCTAACCGCTCGGGTCATCTTTTGCTGCTTTCCCAGGCCATTAACAGGGAGCTGGATCAGAAGTGGAACAGTCAGAACACCAACCATTGCCCCTATGGGTTGCATCACAGGTGATGCTAAGCCAGAAGAAATCTGGCCACTTAACTTTATTCTCAATGAAGTTGGAGCCATTAATAAATCTGACCAAATTGGAAAATTCTGTGGGGCAGATAAACTTGGAGAACTGGTACATCTGTTGACAGACTGAGAAACATTTGAGGAGGCTGCTAGTGAAATCCAACCAAGAAAGAGTTAAGGAGATGTTCTGTTCTTTGCTTCACACCATTTAGATTATAACTGAGCAAACTAGAACTCAGATCTCCTCATTCCTAGTCTGTGCATCTTTTCTTCTGTCCCACAATGTCTTCCGGTCTCTCTCCTTTTCTTCCTTTAGAGACTTATGTTTCTGTTGGAGTGTGTACTGAGATGCTGGGACATCTTTTAAAGATAATCTCATTCTCTACTAAAGCCAAAGCCAAATATTTGTCACAGTGATATCAGCATGTAGGCACTTCTCGCCACCAGTCTCATCCCTGTGATCTTACTTGGTTTTCTTCTGAGAAAGCTATATCTCCTTTTACTTCTGTGGCTAAAAAGGAAGATGCCCTACATTTCTCTGCTAAATACTTTAAACTTCAAGTTTTGCCTTTTCTTTATGTTGCAGTTTGGAGGATAAAGCAAAGAAGTTCTATTTTATTCTTAAGTATCAAATGATAACAGCTCATTGTTAATGAGAATTATATGGCCAATCCAACTGCAATGATAAGTTCAGAGCATAAAAGATCATATATCAACACGACCTCACTAACCTTCTCTGTACTAAATGACAAACTGCTAGAAATAGCCTTTGGATCGGTTCACAGAGACACTGAAATGCTTACCTTTCAGCACAGAACTGTATTGAACCCTCTTTGTCATTTACCACCTTCAAACACAGCAGCCTACTTCAGAGCTAAACAGAATTTCAAAAAAAAGGAGAGAGAAGTTCCTTCAAATAGTTGAGCTTCCAATTTTATTTAGTATCTCTTTAGACTATTCAAATAATGTGGGAAAAGATCCTAGCAAGTTACATCATGCTTTTTTGCATTTGTAAAAGGGATGGTGGTTTAAGAGGAAATGTAGCATCTTAGGGCCAGTGAGTTTCAATCTGGTATTATGCGTCACTTCCCCTTCCATAAGAGGTTAAACATCATATCATTGCTATAATGACAGAGTAGGTACATATATTACTATTTATAGCAAAATTAAACCAACCATATATACATGTATATATATTTTTTAAGACAAAGAGAATAATATGATTCAGCCTAAGGATTCTAAGCCTCCAGCTTCATTTTTTTTAAAGATTTATTTTATTTATTTCAAAGACAGAGTTACAGACAAAGGTAGAGACAGAAAGAGGTCTTCTATCCGCTGGTTCACTCCCCAGATGGCTGCAACGGTTGGAGCTGCGCCGATCCAAAGCTAAGAGCCAGGAGCTCTTTCTAGGTCTCCCACATGGGTGCAGGGACCCAAGGACTTGGACCATCTTCTGCTGCCTTCCCAGGCCGTAGCAGAGAGCTGGATCGGAAGTGAAGCAGCTGGGACTTGAACTGGCGCTCATATGGGATGCTGGAGCTGCCAGCCAGGGCTTTTACCTGCTGCACCACAGTGCCTGTACCTTAAGCTTCATTTTATACATATTTGTTGCAGACAATTATTTCCTAACATCAGATAAATAATATTATTCCTTATTCTGAAAGTGTCTATGATAAGATTTTTCAGTCAACTTAGAAAATCAAATATTCAGGCAAATGAATGCACACTTCAACCACCATCAGCTACTCTTAACACTTACGTTTATCTTCTCATGTCATTTTCACGTAAGATGCTCCCGGCTTCAGTCTGGCCCAGCCCCAGCTGTTGCAACCTTTTGGAGAGTGAGCTTGAGAATGGAAGATCTCGCTGTCTCTCCCTCTTTCTCTGTAACTCTACCTTTCAAGTAAATAAAATCTTTAAAATAATAAAAGAAAAATCAAAGCATGACTCCTATGTCAATCAGAAAAAATACGTGTATAATAACCAAATAGACCTATTACTTGCACATAATCATATTTTAAAAGACCAGTTTCTGAATGTCCCACTGGATTTTCAACAACTAATCTTCTGCTGTAAAGCTATTGGAGTTTATGTCATTACTGTCAAGGAAACCTGAGTAACATTTTATTCTATAAATCACAAATGGGAGTGATTATTCCCCTGCTCATTGCTAACACTTAAAAGCAACAGCATGATGGAGAAGGTAGAATATGGGTGTGTTGTTTGGCAAGGCAGAACAGAAAGCCCCAATAACGCAAGAAATATTCATGACTCCATAGGAAATCCATCATTGAATCAAACTATTCATAGAGAATCTGTTGCATGCTTGGTGCTATGGCGAACTATAAATTTTTCCACCATTGAGATTATCCCATTTTCATCTAGAAACCAAATGAATGCATGCACAACAAGTGCAGCAAAAACAGCCTGTCCCTGTAATGAGAGAACAAAACTGAAAATACAGGCACTCCCAGTTGGTATAAATTGTTCAGTTGTGCTACTTACTACTATTGTCAGTCCTATCACAGAATCAAAGTAGAAGCAAAACGAAGATGGGTGCTGCAGTTCCCAGCCTGATTTCTAATGATGTCAACTTTATCCAACACTGGCAGGAGTTAGAGTTACACCAATCCTATTTTCATGCTATTTTGAAGGATAAGTAAATGACCACATAAGGAATACTTTGATATCTGTCTTAGCCAACACTTGCTTCAATCAAGTTTTCTGTGCAGTGTTTACTGAATAAAAAAATCATTGAAAGAATATATGCCAGGCACACACAATCTGGTAGAATGAGAGTTTGAGTAATAATATGTGCTATGGAGAAGTGTTTTCATTTTTAGATATATTTCTTTTTTCTTATCAGTATTTTCATTCTGAGTTACATGTAATGATTATATATGTTTATGAGGTATAATTTGATGTATCGACTGAGTGGTGCAATAGTACAATTTCAGGCTTACTTGATTAGCATTAGTGAAGCCTTCTTAGAAGTGGTGACATTTGAATTTAGACATCAATGAGCAAAAGAAAGCACCCCCCCACTGATGTAGAGGAACATAATTCCAAGAAGAAGGAACAGCAACTACAATGTCCCTGAAGTGGACACAAGTTTGTTTAATGCAAGAGATAGAAAGAAAGCCAGCATGAAGAAAAGAAGACTAGAGTAGATGCATGTCTAATTTTATAGATTTTTATACGCCATGCTAGAGTCTGTATTTTGTATTGGTTGCAGTAGATTGGCTCTGGAATTTCATTGGAGGGAATCCATGTTAAATCAAACCTTAAAATAAGAAAAAAAATCACTAAGTATGTAGAATAGTGGACAGTAAAGGCAGGGAGTTTACTGCCCCATCCAGAAGAGAGATGGAAGAAAGCTAGATGAAGCTGTAGCAGGGCCACTCTAGATGACAGGAGCAAGTGGGACTGGGACATATGTTGGTGAAGAGACAAAGGATTACTCTAGCAGTTAGCTGTGGCATGTGAGGGAGAAGTAGAATCAAGACCTCATCATAACCATATGTAGCCTGAACTATTGAATAACATTACTGCCATTACGGGGTCCCTGAGAAGTGAGGAAGATAGGATATAGGACTCAGTGGGGAGAACTGGCTTTCAGTAGACTCATGGATATTTACCCACTGCAGTATCTGAAAGGCAGAGTGTATATGTATCCGTGTAGCAAAAAAAAAAAAGCAGATTAAAGAAATGATTGGAATATGCACCACTTCCCAAATATTTATAATTATTTTTTCAGTGAAGTAATAAGCATAAACTAAGAGTAAATTTAGAAAAAGCAGTGATGGAGATCTCAGGAAAGAGAAGTTATAAAATGATCTTCTTGGAGAAAAGGAAAATGAATGTATAGAAAAGTGACTTTGGACATGTGAGAGACCAACTTTGTTATGTAGTGGTATTTTAAGTGAATCTAGTTACTATGCTTGTCTAATTTTTCTGATGACCAACTCTGGGTGCTAGCATAGATAGAGCAAGTAGATAGTTGAGTTTAAGTATGGATATTACTTTCCTATTACTCTAATAGCATACCTCAAAGTTAGTGACTGTAAACAACACAAATTTATTTATTGCTGCTAAAGGTCAGAAGTCCAAAACATATCATGGGACCAGATGAAAAAGTCAGCAGGTTTGTGTTCCTCCTGGAGACCAGGAAGATTCTACTGCTTTGCCTTTTCCAGTTTCTAGGGCTCATTTCTTGATTTGTTGATCTTCCAAGCCAACAAAGGCTCCCATGTCTCTGCTTCTCCCTGTTCTACCCTCTATGTGATTATACTGGGCCCATCCTGACAATGCAAGATACTCTTTCCATCTCAAGCCCAGCTGATTAATATCATTAATTTCATATGCAAGTTTAAGTCCCATTTGCCACATAACCTGCCAAATTCCTATGTCTCTGGATTAAGCCATGGGCATCTTTGGGGAGCCAGTATTCTGCCTACCATACCAAGTTTGGAGTTTGTAGATGAAGTATGATGAAGAGAATGGAGAAGTGAGAAAATTGAGATTATTTCCAAGGATTGGTCATGGAGCTGAACCATTGACTCCAAGGTGTAAGAAGAGAGTGCGTGTATGAGACAGATGGATAGGAGAGGGTCAATAGTAATGTCAAGTGAAGGATTTTATGAGATCAGAAACTGTCTCAAGTGAGAATACAGAAAGTGGTGAGCTGGAAGAGTAGGAAGTGATGGTCAAGGGAAAAGGCTGAAAAATGGGGTTTCAGAGGTGTGGGGTTATAGGATATTGCAGGTTGATGAGATCTGAAACTGAAAAACCCAAAGAAAAGGATAAATACTGTCTTCTAAAATAAGTGAGGTACCTAGCATTGGCCCCAATGTTATACTAAGGTTTCAGAGTAGTTATCTTTTATAGTAATATGTGTAATTGTAAATTTTTAAAAACAAATCCAGTGTCACATTCTGTCATGGCCCCTGGACCTCTCATGGGAGGAAGCCTCAGCTGCGTGGGTGTAAAGAACAGTGCATAGAGAGGGTGTTCCTCAGCCAAGAAGCAGAGGCCAAGGACCCACACAGGAGACTTGTGCTCTGTGTAAGGAGAAAAGGCCATTCTATTTGGGGCCAGGTAAACGGCTTAGAAAATTGTGTGCAAATGCCTCCACTAAAGTTCAGCAGAGTTATCTGGGGTGCCTTTGTGGTACTGAAGGAACATTTTGTATTTAATTTGCTAGAGATGTTTCTATTTTGAACTTAAAACTGTTTCATGCTTTATTTTGCAAAACAAATATGGGTCATCTCATGGCAATGTTCATTGAGAGATTCTTCCTTGGTGTACTATGCCCAGAAAGCATTGAATTAGTTCTGCTCTATCGAAACCAGTACAAAATTGTCTGAGGAGTGCACCATTTACAAGCCACATTATTAAAATATCCTTTTTTCTCCAAGTCCATGCATATGCTTTTTTTCTTTTTTTTTTTTTGCAAGCAGTACAAATGACAGTTTACTGAAAACAAGAGACCAAGTTTGTATTGCTCTATAATTAGCAGGTGAATATGAGTTAGATGAGGAATCCATTGAGTAAAACTAGAGAATAAATGACATGGAACATTACTTCCAAAGTCAATAATTAATTAAATGCATTTATTGCAACAACATGATTAGAAAATAAGGATTTGCCTTATGCATTTTGAAGAGAATTTAGAAACATTCAGTGTTTAATAATTAGAAACTATTACTGAAATAATAGAAGCTACTACATTATGGAATATGCAAATACGAGTTGCGTTTTTTAAAGTTCATGTGATTATTTCCATAAGACTTCTAATAGCCTCCGATGTCCCATCTTGCATCAGGCCGATCATTCACTCTTACATCCTCCGCCACCCTTCCCCTCAAATACTTTCTTCTTTCTTCCAAAGTCTTAATTTTCCAAATAACCTATGAGACCAGCTTTTCCACGGAGACATCTAGAACCATGAGATCCACACCCCTGCCTTCACCAGCACTGCATTTCTTACTTCCTTTTGGCCATGAGGTTATGGAGATTGTTTTGAAGTCAGATGGTCTCTATTGGTCTAGTTTTGACATTTAAAATTTAAGGTCTATAAGGACAAATTGAATCCTCACACAACTCCTCCACATCCCTACAGAACCATTCTGGCCCTGGGTGCAGAGTCTGCTTAAAAATATTTCACTAATTGATTTAATCAATAAATGATGCATTCCTCAACTGCTCACCACCTCAGCCCATCCCAGCCACCCTTTAAAAACAAGAAACTGAGATTCCTTTTGTGACAATGACATGGCAATAAAACCATAAAATTACATATCTACCACAATTATGTGTTTCATAAATAATTTTTAATTATTTTTGGATGGACTAATTTATAGTAGGCTAAGAGGGAAAGACACCAATTATCCAAAAAGCACATATCTACAAGAGGTCATCCAAAGGGGTGAATAGTCTGTAGGTACATGTTAATGGAATCACTGTAATGCACCATTTCTGAGTCCTTTCCCTCAAGGGGCTTAAAAAAATTTCTGGCTTGAGCTACAACACAGCATGCTGAGGGACAGATCACTATGTTACAGTCATGTGATTATAAGTCCAGCCAAATTGCAAATTTTGGTTATCTTTTCTGCATATAAGCACCATGCATATAAGCATATATGCATATAAGCACCATGATGGCAAAGATTATATATGTTACTCATTTTTAGAGCCTTAATAACTTAACACAGTGCATGCACACATTAGGTACTAAATTAATGAAACTTACTCTTTGACCTAGAGGAGACAGCGGTTGCAGGAAAAGACATTCAGAACTTTCTAAGACTGCAAAGGTCGCAAACACGGTGCAACCTGGTGTATTCTCTAACTCTTTACATGAACAGCAGCCATGTGCTAGATCTTCCAAGAGAGAAAGCTATGGATGCTGTGAGGGTCCAGGAATATCCATTCAAACCAGGAAGCAAAACAAGGCTAGAGAGGGAAAGCAGGAGTGCTGCTATGCCAGACAGTAGGTGTTGATGAACACAGAGTCCCGATTAAGGCTGCTTTAGGGGAGTCCAGCCTTGGCTCCTGCATCATTGGGTACCTTGGCAAAGAGTCTGCTTAAATCCTGGCTCCACTGAACAGGCAGGTTGAAGTGATCTTTCTGAGTCAAACTGGAACCCTGAACTGGAAATAGAGTTGCATTTAGGGTCCCTAGGGTATTTCACTCTGAGAAAGCCAAGGCATCCTTAAGGATCAGCAACTCTGTAGCTATGAAAAAATAATTCAAATATATATACATAGATACGAACAGCTTCCACTTAAGCTTCTAATGATGTAAGAGTTACTTGTATTTGGAGAGGAGTGGAAGTCTATAAACGTATTTAATAGATTTCTTGAGGTAAACTTGACATACAATAAACCACATACAGTTTGATGAGTTTTGACATATGTATGTATCTGGGAAATCATCATCACAATCAGTATAACGAATAGATCCATCACTCTTCTCCCCAAAATCCCTTATGTTTCTTTGGAATCTCTTTGTGCTGATTACTGATTAATAACCTCTCAGCTCCAAATGCATCCTTTTTGTCTACTCCATGAAAATGGATCTGGGCCATATAAATATTTTTTTCCTTTGCAGCATGTTAAGCTTTGTCAATAGAGGGCGATAGAGAGAAACTAGCAGAGGAAAGGGTTTTTGATTTTCGCTGTAAGCAGTCAGGCTTTTGTAGATCTGCTACTTCTCTTATGCCGGCTCCTGAAACAGATGGCCAGAGTCACCCTGCAGCACGCAGACATTCTCATAGGCGAATGGCTTATTAAGCTACTTTCTGCGAACAGCTCCCCTGGGGCCGTGGAAAGTGGATTTCAGGGAGTTTGCAACAATGCTGCACCACAGCAACTTCCTTGCTGTCCAGTGAGCCAAGGCTGCTCCCTCCCCAAGAAGACCTGTGTCTCAGCCTTGTTGAAGGAGATGAGACTGTGGTGAGACTTTTCTGCAGGTCCTCTGTCTCAGTATTCAATATGATAATTGCTTTTTATCTGCTACTTCTGTAGTTATTACCTCTTGTTACAAGTCAATTCTTGCTTGCTCCAATCCCCTATTATAGTTAGTAATTCCTTAAATTAAGGTCTTCTATATTACTTATCTGTTGTTTCCCACTCTTTATTAGACCCAGACTATCTATGTATCTATACTCTCCCATGTATCTATTATCTATATCCATATATATAGACCTTTGCACCCACTCCTTGCTGCTCATCCTTCCAACCCCTTCCTCCAAGCAAGCACGGATCTACTTTCTGTTACTATGGAATTTATAATGCACTTTCTACAATGTTTTACAAATGGGACGTATATATTCTCTCCTCAGGGCTGTCACTGTGGTGCAGCGGGTTAAAGCCCTGGCCTGCAGTGCTAGTATCCCATCTGGGCACCAGTTCTAGTCCCGGCTGCTCCTCTTCCAATCCAGCTCTCTGTTATGGCCTGGGAAAGCAGTAGAAGATGGGCCAAGTCCTTGGGCCCATGAACCCACATGGGAGACCTGGAAGAAGCTCCTGGCTCCTGGCTTCAGATAAGCTCAGCTCCAGCCATTGTAGCCATCCAGGGAGTGAACCAGCAGATGGAAGAACTCTCTCGCTCTCGCTCTAACTTGCTCTATAACTCTGTCTTTCAAATAAATAAAATAAATCTTTTTTTTATTTTTATTTTTTTTTTACTTGACAGGTAGACTTACAGGCAGTGAGAGAGACAAACAGAGAGAAGGGTCTTCCTTCCCTTGGTTCACTCCCCAAATGGCCACTACAGCTCGTGCTGCACTGATCTGAAGCCAGGAGCCAGATGCTTCCTCCTGGTCTCCCATGCGGGTACAGGGGCCCAAGCACTTGGGCCATCCTCCACTGCCCTCCCGAGCCACAGCAGAGAGCTGGACTGGAAGAGGAGCAACCAGGACTAGAACCCAGTGCCTATATGGGATGCTAGCACCACAGGCGGAGAATTAACTAAGTGAGCCACGGCCCCGACCCCCTAAAATAAATCTTTTTAAAAAATATTTTCTCCTAGATTTTTTTCTACAAGTTTTATGATTTTAGGTTGTATATTAGGACCATGATCCATTCTTTGTTAATATTTATATATGTGCAAGACACAAATCCAAGTTCTTTTGTCACATTTCCAGTTGATACAGCACCACTGCAATGATCATTTTTCCACTGAATCAACTTAGTATCTGCCAAAAGTATATTTTCACGTAGTTGTAGGTTTATTTCTTGGCTGTTTTTCTATTCCATTGATCTTTTGCCATCTTTAAGGCAGTTTCAAACTGTATTAACTAATAGGGCTTTATAATAAGTCTTGAAATCAAGCAGTATTAATCTTCTAACTTTGTTCTTCTTTTTCAAGCTGCCTTTTTTTTTTTTAAGATTTATTTATTTATTTGACAGGTGGAGTCACAGACAGAAATATAGAGAGACACAGAGAGAGGTCTTCCATCCTCTGGTTCACTCCCCAAATGGCTACAACTGCCAGAACTGAGTTGATCTGAAGCTAGGAGCCAGGAATTTCTGGGTGTGCCGTGTTCAATCCCAAGAGGAGCAGCCGAGACACGAACCGGTGCCCACATGGGATGCCAGCACCACAGGCAGAGGCTTAACCCACTATACCACAACACTGGCTCAGGCTTTATTTTAAGTCCTGTGAATTTCCATAAATTTTAGAATCCCCTTGTCAATTCTAAAAACTTGATTTATAGATTTAAACGAATCTATAGATCAATTTAGGGAGAATTAAAGATTAACAATATTGAGTTTTCCAACCCATGAACAAGATATACTTAGCAATTAGATCCTCTTTAATTTCTCTCAGCAATGTTTTGTAAATTTTGGTGTATAGCTTGGTATATCTTTTGTCAAATTTGTTTCCTAAATATTTCATATACTTGTGCCAGTCTAATGGCATTGAGTTTCATATTGATCATTGGTAGTATATAGAAATACAACTGAGTTTTATGTATTGATCTTGTATTCTGAAACCTCAGTAAATTCATTTATTCCACTTGTAATTTTAGATTCCCTCTGTTTTCTTTGAATATAGTTTATCTTGTACCTCTCTCATCTGACTCTTCATTGTTTTGCTGATTGTATTAGCTAGAACATCCAGTAGAATTTTGGGTAAAAGTGGTGAGAACAGATATCCCTGTCTTCTTCCTGATTTTAAGGGAGAAGTATAAAATCTTCCGTCAGTAACTATGATATTTGCTATAGGTTTCTTGTAGAGGAATTTTATCAGATCAAGAAAATTCCTTTAAACTCTTCATTTGTTGAGAATTTTCATCAGGAATTGATGTTGGATTTTTGTCAAAGGCTTTCTTAGTATACATGCAGTGATCACATGGTTTTTCTTTGTTTAGTCTATTCTTCTTGTAAGTTACATTATTTGATTTTTCAAATATCAAACCATTCTGAGGATAAACCTCACTTGCTCCAGATAAATTATTTTCTAAATGCCTTTTGATTTTCTTTTAAAATATATTTGAAATGCATGGGGGGAAAACAGCCAGGAAAATATGGAGATGCCTTCATAATTACTTACTCAATTTTAGTAATTTGAGCTTTGGGGAAGAATAGAACCTATGTTTGCTTCCCATTATGCCTCAATATCATTTCCAACACAAGTCTTTTTGTGCAGATTCTGAGATAGGCATAATGCATTTGTTTTTTCAATATGCCATCTGCTGGTCTTCTAATTTTAGCAAATTACCAAGTTACTTGGTAACTTTTCTCCAAGAGAAATAATGTTCAAGTAGTTTCTCCTCATTACTTATTTCCTAAGAATAGATGGCTGAATACTTCCTCAGACCCTTATCTTCAACTTTATATTGTGTCAGACACGTAATAATTACTGTGAACAAATTATTTTAATATGGCATAAACCTCAACTCTAAGCCATCAAGAATATTTAGCAAAAGGAAAGTTTCGAGTTCATTCTAAAATTCTCTCATACTATTGAAGCACCAACTTCTGAGCAGTAATTTTACTATAACTGCACAAATAAACACATCATTTTATATACTGCATAAAAGAGATTTTCACAGATAATTTTAACTACGGATGTGTGCACACTCAATATAGTTTCTACCCTAAACTGTTATTTATAGATGAGAACAAATAGAGCCTACCGTGATAAGGAAAGGAAAGTGGTTTTTTTGTATATTTTTTTGTCCATTCAATTCAAGGAACATTTATGAAATGTCAACTCTATGCAGGGTTCTTTTGTTAATAGAATTTCTTAATTTGTTATCCTTCTCCTAAATGATGGTATTTTATCATTTCATTCGATAGGCCTATTTTAACAGAGAGCTGGCTACTCTTAGATTAGTCATATGATGGATGATAATGTAATTTATTTCATTCAGGAAAGGACAGTTCTTGCATTTCTGGGAATCCCATTATCCTAAAAACTTTGCCCTATTCTCTTCTTCTGTACATGAAATTACCTCTTTAGCTTAATTACAAGCATAGTATTTTCCCAAAGGCAATATAATATCTACTTACTCTAAACACCCCAAAGTCCAGAAAACTTGAGTGTTAAATAAAATTGATTTGTTCAGACAAGATCAAAAACAACATTACAGCTGATTGGTTAATCAATGTAAATTTTGCTAAAGCCATAAGAGTCAAATCCATTTGTAAAAGAGCAGTGTGCAACCTAGTTCATAAATCTTAGCAATTGTAATTTGATCTCACTAAGGTACTTTTCTGATATATGTGTGTGTGTGTGTGTGTGTGTGTATTAGTCTCAGAATACTCTATCTAATTATATAACCCTGGGTTATGTCCAGATAGGGCAGTAGAGATCTGCAGAATTATAGAGAAATATTTATTGACACAGAAAGCTCCCTTAGTTAATTTGAAAATTAAAGACCTGATCAACAGTACATTCATCTTAGGGAAAATCTGTTCAGTCATGACCACAAAAAATCTCCACTTTTCACCAAATTTAATTCTTGAAAATTATTTCTAAAGTAACAGCAGTATTTCTACATAGGGGAGAAATGTTTTTGTGGTTACATTACTTGATCAAGTGAATATTCAGTATCAAATAAGTGAACAACATAATTAATATTATATAACAATAGCAGAGATGCAATAAATATAAAATGATGATATAAAATCATAAAATTATGCTGCCAATCATATTAAACAGCGCAAATTGATGAATTACATATCCTTCAAGAAGGTTTAAAGCTGTACCTATTACATGCACAATACCTACCATTATCACTCCACTATTTGGCAGCCTAAAGTAGCATACTACGTACAACATATCTCAGTTGAAATTTTACTGGCATCTCTTTGTTTTAGAGTTTAGGGGGACTTTTGAGGGCAATACTACCTTTCAGATCTCTTGAAGCTATCCACATTTAAGATGCCACTTTCTTTTTCACATTTTTCCTTCTAGTAAGCAAAAGATTTTATTCATAATTATTCTGTTAACCTTAATATTACCTCAAAATAATATAGTTACTGGTTACTAAAAGCTTTTGTTGACAGCAAGGAGAGTGATTCTCACTTCACTGGGAAGTCATTGTTTTAAAAAGTAAACAGATGATGAGCACAAACTTCCCTATGAAATCCTTGAAGTGTTTTCAAGAAGTGTGAGGATGAGCATTTTCCAGAGCATGAATACTGCTCTAAAATCTATCCAACAAGGTTAAGTGAATAAATAAAGGGCAATTAGGGCTGGCATTGTGGCACAGCAGGTAAACTTGCCACCTGCAATGCTGGCATCCCATATGGGCACTGGTTCAAGTCCCACATCCTCCACTTCCAATCCAGCTCCCTGCTAATGAATCTGGGAAAGCAGTAGAGGATGACTCAAGTCCTGAGGCCCCTGCACCCTCATGAGAGACCTGGATAATGCTCCTAGCTCTTGGCTTTGGCCTGGCCCAGTCCCGCTGTTGTGGCCATTTAAGGAGTGAACCAGCAGAAGGAAGACTCTCTCTCTCTCTCTCTCTCTCTCTCTCCCCCTTTTTCTCTCTGTAACTCTGCTTTTCAAATAAATAAAATACATCTTAAAAAAGAGAGAGGCAAAGGTTGAGATTTGGGTATTATTAAGTCTGAATTAAAGAAGATGATATAATCTGTGAGTAACATGAAGCAAAAATATGCTCCTTTTTCTTTGTATTTGACTATGTATCCCAATTCTCCAAAATCTTCCAAGCAAATGAGAATAAAATAGTCGGGGCGGCATTTGGAAAAGCTACATTAACTTTTCAAGACTTGCACATGCATATTTCATGCATAACATGCAGCTGAACAAAATCGAGCAAAGTGCCAGATTAAATCATCTGTGTCTACACAGCACCAGGACTAGAGTTGAGATGAGGTTATGTATAGGATTCTTCCAGGTCCAAGAGGGTCCTGAGAACTGGTACCAATCCTGGGAGACCCCAGTGCTTAGCAGGATTAGAGAAAATACAGAGTCCAGGTACCAACCTCCACTAATGCTCAGAAAAGGAGATGATAAAGCTGGATTCTTATCTCTTGAGCCCAAACTTTGACCTACAGTTAGTCACCATATGTGAAAGGAAAGGTGTGCCTGTTTGAATGTACTCAGTTCACTGTTAGAAATTTTTGTAAAATATACCACTCAGAGTAGGAGTCAGAAGAGCTGAATTTGATTTCAAGACCAATAACTTGCTTGTCATAGGATATGTATAACTTTTAAAACCCTCTACAGTTTAAACATTTTTAAAAGAAATTCAGATATTTACTGCACCTCTTGCTTTCTATAACAAGATTATTTTAAATATCAAGGAACAAAACATGAAGAAATGCTTTGGAAATTAGAGCACCAGGTAAGATGTTAAGAATATGATCAATCAACAAGAAATGAATTGTTGACTGTGTTCTCCAAAGTCAGCTATTTGTAGTTTTCAAATGGAAGTCATTTCAGTCCATTTCATAAGCTTTTTTGTACCTCCCTATCACCTATAATATTTAAGATTTACCTTAAATAAACTCACTCTCTTTCCTTTTGCACCTACTTTACTATCATCTTAGAAAGTGTTATTCACAGGGGCTGGCATTGTGGCATGGTAGATAAAGCTGTTACTTGCAATGCCGGCATCTAATACCGGTGCTAGTTCATGACAGCTGCTCCATTTCTGACCCAGCTCTCTGCTAATGGCTTTGGAAAAGCAGTGGAAGATGGCCCAAGTGTTTGGGCCTTTCCTACCCATGTGGGAGACCCAGACTAAGCTCCTGGCTCCTGGCTTCGGCTTGGCTCAGAAGGAAGTAACAAATAGGGGCTGACGTTGTGGTGTAGCAGGTTAAGCACTGCCTGCAGTGCTAGCATCCCATATGGGCACTGGTTTGAGTCCCAGCTGCTGCACTTCCAATCCAACTCCCTGCTAATGTGGCTTGGAAAGCAGCAGCAGAAGGCCCAAGTGCTTGGGCCCCTGGACCCATGTGGTAGACCTAGAAGAAGCTCCTGGCTCCTGGCTTCATCCTGGCCCAGCCCTAGCTCTGTTGGGGCTATTTGGGTAGTAAACCAGCAGACGAAGATTCTCTCTCTCTCTCTCTCTCTCTCTCTCTCTCTTTTCTTTTCTCTTTTTCTCTATTTCTCTTCCTCTTTCTCTTTCTCTCTCAATAACTTTGCCTTTCAAATAAATAAATAAATATTAAAAAGAAAAGAATAAAAGCTGGCCACTCAGAAAAAGAAAGAAATTAAAGAGAAAACAAAGACCTTGTAAACCCCTCCAGGCCAGGATGGGTATGGCTGCTGTAGTCAAGGTTGATTACCTTTGGGTTTCTGCTTCCTGTACCCTCTTCCATCATGGCAGGATCCTTCCTAGGCACATAAGGAACAGGAGACTGTCATGGCCATGTCGAGAATGTCCAGAACGCCAGTCAGGCTCTGGATGTAGGGGAAACAAACAGCAGCTGACCACTCTAGATCTACAGATCTGGTTCCCATGTCATGCTGCTTGTCAGCTTGTGTTCTGAAAAGCCAAAGATGTGAGGTACCATGGGCCACGTGCAGCTATTGCTAAGCCTGGAATTCAATAACATAGACCAGAATGGTTATACAGTAGAGGAAGCTACAATAAATACAGTTTCCCTTACTGGAGATATTTCTGGAGCTTGTGATGTACCCACAGGCATTATAAATCACCAAGAGGGCCACTCAGCGTGCATCGTTCCTCAAAGTATGTTCTCACATAGTTTTTTTAAGGGAGCCTCTGAGAAGGCTGGCATCCTGGGGAGCAGTGCTCTAAAAAGATACCATTGCTATTTGGGAACTGTATAAATATAATACAATCTAATATAGGATATTGTCATTACATATTTTTAAAAAACATTTTAGTTTTTTACTTTGAAATTGCCCTAGATATTATGTTGTAAACCTTTGTGAATCTGTGTTTATTCAGCTCAAAAACGCTTTATGGTTTCTAAATAATCTAAGAATTTGATTCATTATTTAGAAATCTAAGTCACTACATTAATGATACAGATATTACATTTAATTGAGACTGCCAATACTGCAGAGGTTGCCAGTCTCACATGGCACAGACCTCAATGAATGGCCATGCTAGCTTAAAAGAAAGAAGGAAAAATAATAATTCACTTTCAAAAGTTAGAGAAGCCACTTTGCCAATTACTAATGACCCTTAATGTGACGTTTAGTTTAGAGAAAGGCACAGATTGATTGTTTTCGAAGCAAATGCTGTGACTCTTTAATTTTCAGCAAATCTTTTTCTCCATCTTCTCGGTGAGATCTCACCTACAAAGTGAGAAGCCTTATCGTGACTGTCTGGCAGTGTGTCGGCTGTAGAAGCTGCATACTGTATGTGTTTGGGAACTAAATAGTTCTTCTCCCCATTGACTCTTGACCCCTCAGAACAACTGTCGCCTTCTTCAAACGCTTTCACTAAGTAAAAAGTCAATTGGCTGTAAGTGGTGATGAAGAAAATGTCATGTGATTAATGCTGCAGTTTAGGCTGTTGTGATTAGTCACAGGGAAAACAGTTGAACTTCCTCCCCCAGAAACATGGTACGTTAACAGCAAATGGCCGGCCTGAAGCCCAATAGGAAGAAATAGTTGGGCAGTGTTAAAAGCTGCCTATTGATTTGTGCCCCGACTGAAAGCCATGTGCTGATATAAATGAAAATGTGTCAAGAGTTGATATCGATTTTTTTCTTGAATCTGACCATCTCTGGGGAAATATTGTGAGCCAGACCCCTGCACTCATCTATGACTGAAATAAGGTTCCTTTCCACAAGACTACACATGTCCAGACATCAGATTTTTCTCCTTAACTGTGGTGTGATAGGACACCAGTCCATCGAATGCAACTTCTGCTTGGAGAAAATGGCACAGAGTATTTTAAGGAGTAAGAGGATAAAGGGAATATGAAGTTTGTGTTTATAAGGATCATGTATGTGGAAGAGGGTATGGGCCCATCCCATCTACGTACAAATTCACCTGTTTATTTAGGACTCACAACACACATGTAGGCCTAAGCTAGGAATTTTCATGCTGTGACCCAAAATAAATCATTGCAGAGGATAAATTTACTTTAAAGAAATTCTATTTAAAGATAACCAATATATAGAATAAAAAGTACAATAGATTAGGATATGAATCATAAAGTTGGAGCCTTTCTTCTGTTTCAGTCTGTAGGAAAATTAATCATATTTTCTTTCCCCTCTCTTAGCAGTAATTTCCTGAGCTGTGCATTCTTCATAGACAGCAGAGATTGTAAATATTGACTGACAATATAAGAAAAGGCCAAGAGTCATACTAATCATGCCACTTTGGGTCAAATCTGTGGGGGTTTCAGCTTCTTTGGTAGGCTAGACTTCATGACTCAGCTGGGGTGAGGCACTGAGTCTAATATTAGGCAATTAGGAGGGGAAATTTGTGTGGGAGAGGACAGAGGTCATCACCTGCCAATATACGTGGACTATTTCAAATCGAATATTAGTATTAGAGAAAACCCTAATAACTGATAAGAGAAATGTTTATTCCCTCCATGGTAGTTTAGAATGCAAACCCACTTGATCTGATTCATTGGCCTTAGGCACAGCACTGGATGGGAACTTCACTTTACTAACTGGCTAACATTGTGTTGATTACTCAGTGACCTCTGAGGCAGTCTAGATTTTTTTTTTTTTTGACAGGCAGAGTGGACAGTGAGAGAGAGAGATACAGAGAGAAAGGTCTTCCGTTGCCGTTGGTTCACCCTCCAGTGGCCGCCGCTGACGGCGCGCTGCGGCCGGCGCACCGCGCTCGTCCGATGGCAGGAGCCAGGAGCCAGGTGCTTTTCCTGGTCTCCCCATGGGGTGCAGGGCCCAAGCACTTGGGCCATCCTCCACTGCACTCCCGGGCCACAGCAGAGGGCTGGCCTGGAAGAGGGACAACCGGGACAGAATCCGGCGCCCCGACCGGGACTAGAACCCGGTGTGCTGGCGCCGCAAGGCAGAGGATTAGCCTGTTGAGCCACGGCGCCGGCCGGCAGTCTAGATTTTATGATCTGAATACCTTGTGTGTAAAATTAAAGGAAAAACAATTATTGGAAATAGACCTTTAGGGAATAGGAATTATTATTATGGGGTAGTTCTGAATACTTTGCATTAAAATTTAGGAATGAGTAGCAAAATCTTTCAGAAGGCAGTTCATTACTAATAACTGGGTTGACAAATGAGATATCAAATTTTCTAAGTAGATAGAACTTTACAATTAAGGATACTGCCTAAAAACTTACAATTATTCTATAGCTCTTAAAAACAGGTGTAGATTGCTAGTCTTGTAGCTTGATTAACAAGCTTAGGCTTGTTACTGATTCTCTAAGGTATCCCTGAGTTGGCTCCAGGAGCATCCCTTCCTGTAGCATGAAAAGCCAGTGTGCTCACCCAGAGATCTTTCCTATGACGTGTTCTAGAATCATTCCTTGTATAATTGTCTTGATTATTATATTTGGATATGTTCTTATTAATAACAGGACAGTAAGCTCAATATAGAGACCTGAATTATAGTGCATGATATTGCCAGTTCTGCATCATGACTTCTTAAGGAAAAACTATACAAATATACACAAATACATATGTCACATATGTGATATATTCTAAAATGCATAATGGGAAAACAGGATGCATGACTTTTTTAATTCTTTTGCACAGAAGTAAAACTTCCCATCTTTTTTTTTCTATTGAGATGTAGGGACAGTCTGAGAGAGATGGTCAGTTGGTGGTCAGAATGACCCAAATCAGCTGGGTCATTCCCCAAATGTCTGCAATGGCCACAGCTTGGTCAGGTTGAGTTCTGGATTCAAATACTCAATCCAGGTCTCCTACATGGATGGCAGGGACCGAATTACTTGAGTCATCACCTGCTGCTTCCTAGGGTGTACATGGCAGGAAGCCGGAATCAGGAGTAGAGCCAGGACATGAACCCAGGCATTCCAGGATGGGATGCAGACATCCCAATGAGTATCTTAACCACTAAGCCAGATGCACAGCTCTCAAAATAAATTTCATTAATTCTACTGTCCCACACGCTTTTTGAAGTAACTTCCTGTGTGTTCATAGATGTATTTATCTAAATTTTTATTTATTTGACAGAGTTACAAAGAGAGTAGAGACAGAGAGAGAGGTCTTCCCCTTACTGGTTCATTCCCCAAATGCTTGTAAAGGCCGGAGCTGAGCCAATTTGAAACCAAGAGCTAGGAGCTTCTTCTGGGTCTCCCATGTGGCTGCAGGAGCCCAAGGACTTGGGCCATCTTCTGTTACTTTCCCAGGAGCATTAGCAGGGAGCTGGATTGGAAGTGGAACAGCCAGAACTAGAACCAGTGCCCATGTGGGATGCCAGCACTACAAGCCTGGGCTTTAGCTAGCTGCACCACAGCGCCAGCCCCATGTATGTATTTTAAATGCCAGATGAGCTTGCCTCCCTATGATATTAAATTATTTAGTCACCTTAATCAAAGAAGTACTTACCAAAGAAATAACACCATTATTCTTTCTAGCATAAACTCAAATTAACTCAAAAAATATTATCCAGAATAAAAATAAATGCTGTTTCCTTCTTCTGATGATTTGTATAATAATATACCGACTCATCAAGTAATTTCTGGTTCCCTCTCTCATGTTTATTCATATAAATATCTTCAAATATATATATATAATACATGAGCATGTATGCATTTTTGAGACAATGAGAAAAAATTAGAATATACACACATACATGAAGGAGTTTCAAAAAATTCATGTAAATGTGTATTATGAAAACTATGCATAGAAATTTAAAAATGTTGCACCAAAATAAATTTTATTTTATTCTTTTTCCCCAGAAATTTTTTGAAGCTCTTTCATGTGTGTATGTATGTATATGCATGTCTGCTAAAGATAATGAGAAAAAAATAATATAATGTCCATAAGGTTTAAAAACATAGATAATATTAATTAATCACTTGTGTGTAATGTAATATCAGTAAATCATTTGTTGTATGTTTATCTGTATTCCACAGTTGGTGGCCACCCAGTGTTTCAAATATGTTTTCTAGAAGCACACATTTAACAAACTAATCTTTTGATATTGACATGATTTAACAAATTGAAGGTTTTTATTTGTTTGTGTTTTGTGTTTTGTTTTAAATAAGAAGCAGAAATTTTAAACAAGAGAATTATAATGCCCAAAATATCCAGGTCTGTAAAATGTTTGAGTCTTGTCTTTAGTCTTAGGTAAGAAATAGAAAAAAAAATCAACACAGGTATAAACCTAGAAGTGAAAAGGAATTATTTGCCAGCCCACAAAATTTATCACTACTTTTTTTGTCTATTGAGGGTAGAGTTAATTAGAACTATATGCATAAAATTTTAGTTAGGAATTAACAGACTGAGATGGGAAACCAGAAAAAAAATAGAATATATAATCTGATTTGAACAACAACAACAAAAAGATTAGGAAAACGAGCTCTGAAAAACTGCTTCTCCTTTGTCATCCTTGACACTGCCATACCAAAAATAATTGATTACTTCAAGTTTTCCCTGAGCACAAAAAATTGACTCCAAATGTGTGGCATTTTCATATATTTATGCCAACAACATTTAATAATAATAAGTACAAATAGAAATATGTAACAGTATTCCAGTAATTTGAACATATCTGAAAAGTCTATGTAAACAGCCATAAATCAGAATATGCCATATGAAAGATGATAAAAATCCAACATTTCCTTCCCTGGAAAAAATAATTTTCTCACAAATGTGATTTAATGTTGTGGGACAAAAGTCTTGAAGCAAGCTTTTCACTTTATGTGCCTTAGAACAATAACTTATCTTTTGTCTTAAGTACATCTTCATAGGATCAAGTCCCATGGATTCCTTTAACTAATAATAACTATAATATATATTATATAGTAGTAATAATATATTAGTATTCACATTTAAAATTTTAATTCTATATATTCTGTTGAATATTTTAATCTGATAGCGAATTACATAAGTATATATTACACATCAATAAATAATGACATACTAATTGGTTAGAATGATTCAGGTGCTCAAAATTTTAATCCAAACCTTTTTAGCTTTGTATTATTCAGAAAGAAAAGTAATCAGGGAAGTAGATGATTTTCTTTTTTCACTCCTTTATTACAACAAAGAAATTGAGTGCAATGAAGCACATTATGCCTTTCTCTATCAGGTGCACATTTACATTTGCATTGCTAAATTATTTACCATAAGTACATTTTTAACTCTAGCAAACCTTAAAATAATAAAGTTCCATTTCAGGCTTTATGCAAGCATGCAAATGTTAATATGACTAAGGAACATACTTTAAATTACAGAACATTTTTATTCATTATTCTATTACCCCTGCTGTGATAGACCTCTCAACAGTTATAGAATATTAGAGAGCCCCCTAGTGGTCTTTGTCCTCATATTCCTTGTAAATACCCATACTAAAGAATTAAGATGACTACTTCTTTTCCTTATTAACTTACTGGGACTAGTTTCACTACCTAACTATCCTTTCTGACTTTTTAAATGTATTTTATTCCTGAATTGACTTCCTTCTTCTGGGTATCCCACATGGGTGCAGGGGACCAAGAACCTGGGCCATCTTCCACTACTTTCCCGGGCCTTTAGCAGGGAGCTGGATCAGAAGTGGAACGGTCATGACTCAAACCAGCACTCATATGGGATGCTGGTGCCGCAGGCTGTGGCCTTAACCCACACAGCCCCAGCCCCAGCCCAGAGTTGACTTCCTGTGTCTCACATACATTGTACAAGTTTATGACATTAAGAATGTAATAATATCTCCAGTTATTTGAATGACCAGTCACTAAAATCTCTTCCTCTTCCTCCTTATCTTGTGACCTTTCAGTTGTCTCAGAAAGTATTTGGAGAAATTCTGTTTAAAACATATTCATGGAAAATGAATTTCCCATAGTAAATTGTAAAAACACACATCTACCCAAATAGATGTTAATTTTCATATTACTGCTGTAAGGAGGCACATCTTTATTATAGTTTCATTTAGCCGGAGGAAAAGATATACAAGATGATACCTAAACTGCACTATCACTGAGGCAGCTATATAACATGTTTAGAAAGTTCTAACATTACCGTGAGTTGTGGACAAGATTTGGTCATAGGCTTTCCCCCTTGCATCAAGAAAGCACTTTGCCTGGTTCTGACTCTCTTCCAACTGGGCCCGCACAAAGCCCCTGCCCTGACCTCAGATTTTCCCCTTAATGGGTGAGTGAAGGTTTCCTGGGGAGGCCAGGGGAGGGAGGTCAGCACATCTGTGGAATCATAAAGGTGAGATGAAATTAGTCTAAGAAATGGCAGAGAAGGTGCTGTTTACAGTGGGAACAATTTCAACAAGAAAATATCAAGGTGGGAAAAGTATGAATTTGATGTAGAAATTATGCCATAAATGATCAACATTACTGAAACACTGAGTCAGAGTGGGAAACACAGGATAGGAGATCTATCTGGAGATGTAACAGGAGCCAGGCCAAACTATGGAAGACTTCAGGCGCTGCACCAGGGAATGGGAATTTACCCCAAATGCCCATGGAAAATATTGTGAGACTAGTCAGATAAGTGTTTTAGGAAATCAGTGTGGGAATGGAGGGGAGGATAAATGTAGGGAAATTATGAAAGCTGGGAGAGCACGTTGTGAAAGTGCCTCTGAAGTGAAGTGAGGTCATTTCTGGACCCGCGGTGCTGCCGGTAGTAAGTAGTGCGACTAACCGGAGTTGGAGCAAAAGCCCTGCCCTGCCCTGCCCTGCCCTGCCCCAACTCAGCCTCCCATCAGTGTTGTCTTCTTTAGTTGTTTATCCCTTACCCTCGGCAGTACTGTTGTCTCGCTCCTTTCCTCCGAGAGAGTGAGCTAATGTGAGCATCTGGTGACCTTCAGCCCTAAAACAAGGCATGAGTTTTATATCCTGAATATCACTGCTTTGAAGCATATTAAGCATGGAAAACAAGAGCTGGTAAGAGGTAGAATCTCAAAACATGCAGGTTGGGTAGATTTCAGGTGTTGAACATAAGGAACAGGGAGAAACCCAGAATGACTCCTGGATTTCTGGCATGAGGACTTGGAAGATAGAAGTGCCAGTCACTGGGGATGACATTGTGGCACAACAGGTTAAGCTTAACTGCAGTGTTGCTTGGTGTTCCATGGCCATTTGGGGAATGAACCAGCGCATGGAAGATCTCTTTCCATGTCTCCCTCTGCCTTTCAAATAATTACAGTAGATCTTAAGATAATGCTAATCAGTGCTTATAGAACCAATAAAATAGGATCCAAAGTGAACTGTGTTAGTTTTGGTACAACATAACAAATTCCAACAAATTTGGCATCTCAAAATAATACACATTTCCTTTCTCATCATTCCTGTGGGCCACAAGAGTATAGCTTAGCTAGGCATGGCCCGGCTGGGAGCCCAGCTTCAGGGTCTTAGAGACTGTTACCAAGATGTTCTGATCTAGAGCTGAAATGAAAGGAAGGCTATGCTTCCCTGCTCACATGTTCATTGACAGCATTCAGTTCCTAGCAACTGAGGGTTCATGGTGGCTTCCTTTTTAAAAGCGGCGAAGGGAGAAATTCTAGAACAAGACTACTAGAAAGACAGTCTTACCTTCTTTAACAAAATCACAACAGTGACAGCCCATATCTTTTGTCCTGTTCTGCTGGCCAGACACAGTCACGAGTCCTATGCATTCCAGCACGTGAACATCAGAGGACCGGGACTGTAAGAGCCACTCAAGTCTATCACATACAACTTTAATAACATTTACACAATGAAATTTCTGGATATCTGTATAACTTTCAATTTGAGGAAATTCCATTATACTATAACTTGGGCCATTATTACATGGGTTTAGGTATTCTTGCTCTAATCCTTCCTTTCCTCTTCTTTCCGTGCTGTTCAGGAGCTATACAAATAGCTTTTTTTTTATTTGACAGGCAGAGTTACAGACAGTGAGAGAGAGATACAGAGAGAAAGGTCTTCCTTCTGTTGATTCACCCCGCAAATGGCCGCTACAACCAGCATGCTGCACGGATCCGAAGCCAGGAGTCAGGTGCTTCCTTCTGGTCTCCCATGCAGGTGCGGGGCCCAAGGACTTGGGTCATCCTCCACTGCCTTCCCGGGCCACAGCAGAGAGCTGGCCTGGAAGAGGAGCAACCGGGACTAGAACTAGCGCCCATATGGGACTTTTAACTGGTCATTTTAACTGGTCTGCCTTTTCAGCTCTATTATCTGATGTACCTGCTTGTTTAATTATAGTTCTATTCTTTAATCCAAATAATATTTCCCCCTTCCAAATAGTCTCCTGCTGCTCCCCCACAAGGCAAGCTTGTTTCCATTTCTTTATCTTTGTTCACATTGTACCCCCAGCTTGGATTATCCATACCCCTGTCTTAATGTGTGCCCTAAAGCACAATGATTAGCTATTGCAGTCTGTGGATCCCAGGAAAAGAGTGAGAGGAAGCCAGATGCATACAATCAAAAAAGGAGAAAGATAATATGAACCCATAACAGGACTCCAAAGGCAGTAGTCAAAGCAGAGACAGAGGATTGCAGGAAGGTTAATCTGGACCAAAGCAAACATCAAAGGTTGAGACAAGCAGAAAGGGTCAGACAGAAAGCATTCCTGAAAGGAAAGTCCAGAGGACAAAATAAACAGAAGGCCATATGTGGTGGTGTGCTCAGGCTCCATAGGGATGAGCAAGCAACGAGGGTGGCAAGTGCGTGCTCACGGGGATCATTTCCATAGAAGACCCAGGTTCTTCAATAATCCAGGGTAGTGTGGTGCAAGTGAAGGATTTCAGTGTTTGAAGACAGTCAGTCTTGGATTCGTATTCCTCCTTCCACTCTTTGCTAACTCTTTGACTTTGGACTCATTGCTGAGTTTGACAGAGGTATAAAACAAAGTGTTATAAAACTGTATTGGGGCCGGTGCTGTGGCATAGCAGGTTAAAGCCCCAGCCTGTGGGACCGGCATTCCATATGGGCGCCAGTTGGAGTCCTGGCTTCTCCACTTCCAATCTAGTTCTCTGTTGTGTCCTGGGAAGGCAGTAGAAGATGGCTCAAGCCCTTGGGCTCCTGCATCCACACGGGAGAATCAGAAGAAGCTCCTGGCTCCCAGCTTCGGATCTGCCCATCTCTGGCCATTGCAGCCATTTGGGGAGTGAACCAGTGATGGAAGACTTCTCTCTCTTTCTGGCTCCACTGCTCTCTGTAACTCTGCCTTTCAAATAGATAAAATAAATTGAAAAAAATAAAAAGAGAAAGTTTATGACAATTCAGAATATGTATTTGCAGCAATACTGATACACACATTTTTTCTGTTTGTTTTTGTTTTTGGGGGCTTGCTTTCTTTTTTTAATTTTAGCTCCCATGTATAAGGTAGAACATTTCTGTGACCAGTTTATTTCACTCAACATGATGTCCTCCAGTTGCATCCATTTTTATACAAATGTAAAATTTTATTCTTGTTATAGCTAAATAATATTCCATTGTGTGTACATATACTACATTTTCTTTATCCATTCATCTGATGATGGACACCTTGGTTACCATATTTTGGCTGTTGCAAACAATGCTGCTATAAATATGATGGTACAGGTATCTTTTTGGTAAAAGATGTATGCCTTTTTGGTGTATACCCAGTAGTGGGGTTGCTGGATCAAATGGCAGTTCTATTTCTAATTTTTTAAGAAATCTCCATACTGCTTCTATAGTGGTGACTGCACTAATTTGTGAATTCTCTCCGTTCTCCTCATCCTTGCCAGCATTTGTTACTCTATGTGTTTTAGATTTTAACCATTAGAGGTGAAGTGATATCACACTGTGGTTTTGATTTGCATTTCCCTATATGTGATGGTTAGTGATGTTCAATATTTTTTCATGTTTGTTGCCATTTGTATTTGTTCTTTTGAGAATTGTCTTTTGAGGTCCTTTGCCCATTTCTTAACTGGATTCGTTGGTTTTTTGCTGGAGATTTTTCAGTTGATGGTATATTCTGGATATTAACCTTTTGTCAGACATGTAGCTCACAAATATTGTTTCCACTGGATGTCTCTTCACTTGAATGATCATTTCCTTTGCTGTGCAGACGTTTCCAGGTTTGATATAATCCCATTTGTTTAGTTTTGCTTTTGTTGCCTATGCTTTGGGGGTCTTGTCTTCACTAATGTTGTGGAGTGTTTCCCCTACATTTTCTTCTAGCAACTTCACAATCTCAGGTCTTAAATTTAGATCTTTATCCATCTTGAGTTGATTTTTGCATATGGTGAAAGATATCAATCTAGTGTCATATATACATCCAGTTTTACCAGCACTGTTTGTTAAACAGACTATCATTACTCCTGTGTATGATCTGAGCACTTTTACCAAAAACCAGTCGGTTGTATGTATGTGGATTAATATCTGGGCTCCCTATTCTGTTCAATTGATGTGAGTCAGTTTTTATGTCAGTACCGTGCTGTTTTAATTACTATAGTGTTGTAGTATGTTTTGAAGTCAGGCATTGTGATACTTCCAGCTTGATTTTCTTTGCTCAGGATCGCCTTGGCTGTTCTGGGTCTTTTGTGATCCCATATGAATTTTTTTAAAGATGTATTTATTTAATTGAAAGAGTTACACAGAGAGAGAAGGAGAGGCAGAGAGAGAGAGAGAAAGAGAAATGGGGGCTGGGGGGCTCTTCTGTCCACTGGTTTTCACTCCCCAGTTGGCAGCAATGGCCGAAGCTGAGCCAATCCAAAGCCAGGACCCAGGAGCTTCTTCTTGGTCTCCCACGTGGGTGCAGGGGCCCAAGAACTTGGGTCATCTTCTACTGCTTTCACAGGCCATAGCAGAGAGCTGGATTTGAAGAGGAGCAGCCGAGACTAGAACTGGCACCCCATATGAATTTTAGGATTGTTTTTTCTAATTCTGCAAAGAATGCCATTGGTGTTTTGATAGGGTTGCATTGAATCTGTAGAATGCATTAAATACTATAGACATTTTAATGATGTTGATTCTTACAATCCATGAACTTTTTAAAAAAGAAAATAAATACCACTTTTAGTTTCTTCTTCATTTACAACATTTTTTGCCTTTGAATCAATGCAATTTGAAAAACAAAAAGAGAGAAATCTAGGATGTGTTTAACTGACCAGGAATTTGGAAGTGAATCATTTGGCCTTCTACCATGTCACTGTGAAAATGAACCCACTCCTCCTGCAGAACATTGCCACCAAATGTGCTGGGGACAGCCTGCTGTGAGTCTTGTTCTACAAATTGGCAAGAGTACCTAACTTTCTTGCTCCCTGGTGTGAGGGGAGTAAAAAGGTGTAATAGGAAACACAGATAATCCAGGAGAAACATAAAGATACTCTCTGCTTACTTTGCTAGATAAGACCAAGATGGTGACTTCTACCAATGGCCATTCCAGTCCACCACTTTAGTACATTTGAAGAGATACATCTAAGCATTTGTACATAGAGGTGCATTTCAATCAATAATATGAGACTCATAACTGAAGACTTGGTGGCTTCCGTCAAACTGTTCAATCTTTCAATACTTGATCCACAAACTTATTTCAAGATTAGAAAGCCAAGGTGAAGATTAACACCTCTAGTTCAGTGGGGCTAATGAGACATGACGTATTAATCCTACCAGGGAATCTTAATTAGACACTGGAGCACCACTTGTTTCATTGTTAAATATTACCAAATCCCCAAAGAACTAGAAAATAAATGGGGGACTAAAATAGAAAGTGGTGTTATAATTAGGCCTCTGAAATGAAAGCAATACTTTTTTCCCCACATGGAAAGTATTTGTCACTTGCTTTCCCTAAATAACTCAGGATTAGCATTTGTAATAAAACAAACATCCCTGAAATAGCTAGACTTGTAGACACCGAAGAAACAGAGAATTATGATTCATCAGCACTCTGCTGAGAAGGCAGTTTTATTGCTGAAATTCAGCTTCAATAATGTCAGTCAGGGTCCAGGTTAATTAACAAGAGAACTCCATTATTATTTACTTTGTGTTCATTTAATAGACCTTTCTATTAAGATATGCTCACTATGAACATTGAGGATCTCATCATGCAAGTCCAAATATAATGGAGTTACTTCATTTTATTTTGCTGACAGTTTTTTCAGTCTTCTTATCACATCCCCTTAAAAAGTGGAGGAGGGGATGAGCAGTGCTTCACTCAAGCTTCCTGAAACTAAAAGGAAAAATATGGTTTATTTGTGGTCATATGCTTAATCAACATCATTTCCCATAATGTTTAATATTCTAAATTTCTTTTAATCAATAGGTTAAACATAAGTGTAGGAAGGGAGGAAGGAGGTAAAGAAAAGAGAGATGAAGGGGGAGGAGACAGTCTTTGTGACCATTTTTTACTACCTCAGAATAAGTTACTGCAGTTGAAAATATTATTGGTATTTCATACACAATGAGTTGCATTGTATACTAATAACCCAGATTGGCAAATTGTGTCAGTCACTTCTAAATAATAAGCAAATTACCTTAAACAGATGGAAAATATGTAAGATGCATAGATCTCTTCTGTAAGTAACCTCAGCTAAGACTTATTGATTAATTTTGCCCTACCTATTTATTCTGCTTGAGATCATACACCACATTCTTTTCACCTTCTTTTTTTAAGAAGGAAAATCATTAAAGTCTAAGCCTCACACTTCAAAATGTTCTAGCTCTGAAAAGTCTCTTAATCTTTGGTAGGGAGAGAATTCCATATATACTGGCTTTCCAAAGAAATGCCAACCACTGGAGTTTCAGAAATGCATACACAATGCCCCCAACATTAAGTTTTGGGAAGCAAGTTTATATATTCTTCTGGTTGTTATATTGGATAAAATTATTAAAGGAAAAGCTATTTTCTTTCAACACATACCAAACTCCAAAATTGTGCTTGAAATAAATATTCTGAATATTAGTTGGTAATAATTAGTTGAAAATTAGTTGGTAAGATTAGGTCATGTGGTTGACCAATGGCTTCCCTCTGTTCCAGCGGCCTTATATTATATCCTTGCCCCAGCTGTAATTCATTAATTGGAAATAACAGGGGAAGCAATCATACTATTTGAAATTGACATAAAAGACACAATACAGCTCCAACGATTCTTAGCTATGTGATATTTGATCTGTTTCAGTTATTTTCGTTGAATCTTTCGTTCCAAATTCCAAAGTGAGGATGAGAATAAAAACTAATAAGTTTGCTTTGAGGCTTTGATGATATATGTGGGAGAAATGCCCTGTAAAATATCAAGCAGTAAATAAATGGATGAAAGGAACCAGGACATGAAAGAGGAGAGAATCATTGAAAAATCTATCACTGCTAATTAGGATAATTAGTAAAAGCACATACATACTCCCCTGTACACAGCTAAAGGGCAGCAAGTTAAGCACTAACCAACATGCAGAGGGTGAGTCACCTGTACCTGCAGAAAAGGGGTAATGCTCTCTTGTAAATCTACAGATAAGTATTTCCAGATTGCATTGCCAGAAAAACTGTTACATGACAAAATCAATCTTTGGCAATGGTTCTATTGTATACACAGCTCCTAATTGCTTCCCAGCCTTCCATCCTCTCTCTCTGGATAGAATGAAATTGACACTACTTTGTGCATTGGGAGATACTTAATCTAGTTTGGTGTGGGCTTATTTTCCATTGTTCATTCATTCATTCATTCACTCATCTGGCCAATATTTATTTTTCTCTTAAGCATCAGGTCCTGTATTGAGCTCAGGTTATAGAGCAAAACACCTCTCGTATGACTTCCTGTTTAGCAAGGATCACTTTTGTAGCTTCAGTGAGAAGAAAAAGGGGATGATGTTTTCTACAGACTTCCAGTTACAATGTTCAGGATCTTTTCCTCTGCAGATTTTCTTTCTTTATTCTTCAAAGACCCATAGAATCTTGCTGATTCTTTTTGTTCATTTTAGTTTTCTAAAAGTTATATCTGTTTGCTTGTTTATTTACTTGTTTCTTTTAGAGGCAGAGAGAGACAGAGAAACAGAGCTTCCTGTCCACTGGTTAACTCCTCAAATGCTTACGTGGGAGGATTTGGGCAGATGCTGGAAGCTAGGGATGCAGTCCAGGTCTCCCACCTGAGTGGCCGGTACTCAACCACTTGAACTATCACAATAGCCTTTCAGGTGCACATTAGAAGGAAGCTAGAATTGAGAGTAGAGCCAGAGCTTGAACCCCGGCACTCTGAGACAGGATGCAGGCATCCCAAGTGGTTCCAAACCACTGCACCAAATGTACAGTCTTTCCTTTTACACGAAATTATGAACTAATATCTATATGAATCTGATCATATATATTTATTTACATACATAAACATATCTATATATATACACATACATGAAGTCATGTCAAAGGGTTTGTGGAAAACTAGAATTTAATGATAAGTTTATTTAATGTAAAATATTTTAAAATCCAAGCATAGTATTTTGTTTTCCTTTTCTTTTTTTTTCAGATTTTCTTTATTTGTTTCAGAGGTAGAGTTACAGACAGAGAAAAGAAGAGACAGAAAGATCTTCCATCTGCCAGTTCACTCCCCAAATGGCCTCAACAGCCAGAGCTGAGCCCATCCGAAGCCAAGAGCTAGGAGTTTCTTCCAGGTCTTCCACGCAGGTGCAGGGGCGCAAGCATTTGGGCCATCTTCTGCTGTTTTCCCAGGCCATAGCAGAGAGCGGGATCAGAAGTAGAGCAGCAGGGAACTGCTGCTTGAACTGGTGCCAATATAGAATGCCAGCACTGCAGGTGATGGCATTACCTTTTATGCCACAGTGCCAGCCCCGATAGTATTTTCATACTACCCATTTTCTATTAACTATTTTTAACAATAGTAATTTATTTATTCGTTTTAAAGGCAGGGCAACATAGAGAGATTTTTCCATCTACTGAGTCATTCTTGAGATACCTGCAGTAGCCAGGGCTGGGTCATGCTAAAGCGAGGAGCCGGAAACCTCATCCACGTCTCCCACATGGGTGGCAGGGATCCTTTGTCAACTGATTAGTAACTTTAATTATAATCTGGAAAATCCCTTTGCCTTGTAACATTATCACAGCAGTAATACCAAGGTCAAAGATGATGAATATATAAAATTCTGTACTGCCACCGGCACCACGGCTCACTAGGCTAATCCTCCACCTGCTATGCCGGCACTCCGGGTTCTAGTCCCGGTCGGGGCACCGGATTCTGTCCCGGTTGCTCCTCTTCCAGTCCAGCTCTCTGCTGTGGCCCGGAAAGGCAGTGGAGGATGGCCCAAGTGCTTGGGCCCTGCACCCCATGGGAGACCAGGAGGAAGCACTTGGCTCCTGGCTTCGGATTAGCGCAGCGCGCCAGCCGTAGCGACTATTTGGAGGGTGAACCAATGGAAGAAAGACCTTTCTCTCTGTCTCTCTCTCTCACTGTCTAACTCTGCCTGTCAAAAAAAAAATTCTGTACTGCCTATATGGCCCTTTAATATGTCAGAGTACATTTCAAATAGAAATTCTTGCTTGAAAACTGGAAGAAGCCATAGCCATTCAACAAAATGAAACAAAGAAACAAAATTTATTTGAATGTGAAGGGACAGATTTTCGCCTGGCCAAGTGGCTGATTAAACAAGAGGGCAAGATACTTGTGTAAGTTCAAGGGGAAGGGAATAAAATAGGTATTCATTTCTGGCTGCATGGTAGAAAGGATACCCTATATAACCCTCACTATCAAAATAACTAAAGTACATGGTGAAATAATTAAAATGCATGTCTATATCTATAAATACATATCCATGAGACTGTTTGGAAATGTGCAATTAACAGAGCCCAAAATCAAATCAGAAAACTACTGGGAAGCAAGTTCCAAAGCAAGGATTGCGCTGAGAGTTTCTGCCAAGCCCAGAGGTTGTGTGGCTTCCATTTTGAGAATTGCATCGGCTCAGTTGTGAGATGAAGTGTAGGTCCTGGTCAGTGCAGGGAATGTCGTAGACACTCATACCATTTTTCAGAGGGCTATATCGTCAGTGAATAATGAGTAAAGAAGAAACCCTACATCTCATGAGGAAATCTATTTTGGGACACACAAAGTGTGCAGAAACAATTATGTGTGGATTCAGAATCACAAAATGATCCTTACTTAAGTTTGAGGTTCTAATTCATACCACATGAGTGATCCCAACAAACTCAAGAGTGATCTCAAATGACCAAGTCCTCAGGTGACCGGAAGAAGAAAATTTGTAACTCAGAAGAACACAAGCTTAGCTCAGGCTTCAAAGAATATCAACAAATAGAGTTCCTTATAAAATGAACAGTCCAGCCTAAAGAATCACAAAACAAGCAAGGCACTATGAATAAAACAACAAACCTCCAAGTCCTTAAAAAGAAAATATTTTAGACACAAATTGTGATTTACTTATATTGTATAGAAAATTTTTTAAAGATTTATTTATTTGAAAGGCAGAGCTACAGAGATGCAGAGGCAGAGAGAGAGAGAGAGAGAGAGAGAGGTCTACCTTCCACTGGTTCACTCCCCAAATGGCTGCAATGTCTGGAGCTGTGCTGATCTGAAGCCTGGAGCCAGGAGCTTCTTCTGGGTTTCCCATGTGGGTGTAAGGGCCCGAGGACTTGGGCCATCTTCCACTGCTTTCTCAATCCATAGCAGAGAGCTGGATGGGAAGTGGAGCAGCCAGACCTCGAACCGGTGCCCATGTGGGATGCCGGCACTGCAGGCAGCGGAAAGAAATTTTTAAAGCCTTTAAAATATTAGCAAGGAACTTGAAACCATAAAAAATGTTCAAATATATTTGCACACTATTGGGTTCTGAAAAAATAATACTCATATGTAATAATTAAAATTTTAAGTGTCATGTACATACTACCAGCATATTAAAAATAATGAAGGTAATGAGTTGGAAGGCCAATCCTAAGGGAAAAAAGAAACTAGAGCAATCACAGAGACAAAAAGATAGAAGAAAGCAGAACTTGAATTAAGAATTACAGAGAACAGTATATGAAGGTTTAGCATACATCTAATCAAAGTTTTGGAAGGAGATAGTGAGATAACAGAGAATAATAATATTCTGAGATGATAAGAATCTCCCCAAATTGTCAAAAGATGTCAGGAATGCCAAACAAGATAAATGAAAAAAAAAATCTCTATACCCACATATGTACAAAGGCTATACAGTACCAAAATACAAGAAATCTCAAAGCAAAAAAAGTTCACAGAGAGTTCTTTCAAAGGACGAATAGCCTGATTATCAGCTTCTAATCAGCAACATACACAAAACAGCAAAACACAGTGATATAATATACTTAATAGAACATGTTGAAAGAAAATAATCAGTTTCTTTGAATTCTGTACCAACAATCTTATAAAAATGAGAATTAAGGGGGCTGGCACCGTGGCTCACTTGGCTAATCCTCTGCCTGCAGTGTCGGCATCCCATATGGGTGCGGGTTCTGGTCCCGGCTGCTCCTCTTCCAGTCCAGCTCTCTGCTGTGGCCTGGGAAGGCAGTGGAGGATGGCCCAAGTGCTTGGAGAGACCAGGAGAAGCACCTGGCTACCTGGCTCCTAGCTTCAGATCAGCATAGCTCCGGCCTAGCAGCCATTTTTTTTGGGGGGGGGGGTGAATCAACAGAAGGAAGACCTTTCTTTCTGTCTCTTTCTCTCACTGTCAACTCTTATCTGTCAAATACATCTTTAGAAAAATGAGAATTAAGAATTTATTCTCATTTTTACATTCAGATGTAAATACTGACTGAGTGAATTTACATGCAAAGACTTTTCATAAAGGAAATTACATTTAAATAAAAGATAAATGATCTAAACATTCAGGAGTAGGGAACATCCAGCTCATGGGCCGAATAAGGTGCACAGAATTACTTGGTCTGGACCTGCCAAGGGAACCACATGTGGTACTCGAAATTCAATCTATCAACAGCAGGCTAGTTTTAAGTTGATAAATTTGTATGGCTCACAAATGACCTTATCAATATCCAAGTGAGCCATTGCAGAAAAAAATGTTCCTCAGCCCTCAATCAATAGCTGGAGAATATAGGCTAACATCAAAATCAGGCCAAAACTAGAATAACATCACTATTCAGAGCCCACACTTAGGAATAAAATTCCTGACTACCATCTACAGTTCTTCAACTTTAGGCATGTTTCTCCTGTGGCAATGAGTATGACGATAGCCACCCTCATAGGCATAAACAGGATCATTCACGTTATACGCTTATTGTGTTAACTGGCTCTAGTAAATGCCCAGTAAATCTGCCACTATTACTCACTATCTGAGATAATTTTAGCATTTTTATTTTGGTTTTCCAGCCAAAAAAGAGCAGAAGATTAACAACAAAGCATAAAAGCAATAAGCTGCCGTGTGGTAGCCACTGACAAACACGTTCTCCTTTAACAAACTCTAGTTAAGTTCCACTGAACCTTCCTCTCAAAGAAGCCTCAGTGTTGCCTCTAACAGCTGCACACTCGCAGCACAGCTGGTCTGGTCCTCCATCCCACCACTCCAAGTCACATACCGAGAGACTTGAGCACAAAATGATTGTGTAAAATAGTAATAAGAAGAATAATTAATAGAGGGCAGTTGTAGATTCAATCTAGAATGAAAATCTGGACCAAAAATGCATGTATTAATAAGGAGGAGATTTTGGAGCTGATGTTCTAACTTAACAACCGTCATAATGACTGTTATTCTCAGAAATTATTTGATTAACTGCTTTACTTTTGCTATGCTTGATGAACCTGTTTTAATCTTTTTTATCCTTCTAGGGTATTTTTCTGAGTAGAACTTAATCCAGTCAAAGATATATGGAGAAAGAATATTAACACTTGCTAATTCCAAATTATTTTACATCTCTTTTCATTTCTTCCAAGTCCTGTATTTTAATAAAAGTTACTTTGATGCTCTTTCAGAACTACTACTGGCTAAGAATTAGATTTGCACGAATCAGCCCTAGAACTAAAAACCATGCCAAAACTTCATAAAAAGAGAATAAACTTACCCAGCATAAACACTAAAAGTATAAACAGCGAGGTTCTATTCTCAACTCTGCCAGTTATTACCTGAGTGAACCTAGGAACCATACCCAAACCAGGCCTTGACTTTCTCATCTGTGTTATGGGAAATAAAATAGATTTTGTATCTGTTAAATCTTTGTTGTGAAAATCCAATAAAATGTTAAACTAGAGATTTAAAAACTTTACAGTGCCACAGAGGTAGTATTATGAAAATTAAGTGGGTTTTTTGATGACTTAATAAACAATATGATCTTTCACTGAAGTATTCAGGAGATTATAATTATATGACACACACCACGTTTTATGGATCTAAGTTGGTCATTTGAACAAGATTTGTTTACATTTCTGTGTAATCAGTCTGTTAATGGTTTAATCCTTCACTTAAAATGTTTAATGTTAAAATCAACACTCATATTTTGTAATTATAAATATTTCTATATACATTTTTAGTATTAAAGAGGTTAAAAGGGATAAAAGGTCATTGTAGAGAGAGGATAATGAGTTATAATCAAATACCGCCGCAATTTTAATCTCTTTATTGCATTAAAAAGATAGTTTTATATACATTATTTTTTAAAGGCTTATTTATTTATTTGAAAGGCAAGAGTTAGAGAGAGGTAGAGGCAGAGAGAGAGAAAGAGGTGTCTTCCATCCACTGGTTCACTCCCCAAATGGCTAAAACGTCCAGAGCTGCACCAATCCAAAGCCAGGAGCCAGGAGCTTCTTCCAGGTCTCCCACTCTGGTACAGGCGCCCAAGGACTTGGGCCATCTTCCACTGCTTTCCCAGGCCATAGCAGAGAGATGGATCAGAAGTGGAGCAGCCAAAACTTGAACTGGTGCTCATGTGGGATGCCAGCACTGTAGGTGGTGGCTTTACCAGCTAAGCCACAGTGCCAGCCCCACATTATTTCTTTAATCCTCACCAAAAACAAAAAGAAAACAAGTGAGACAAGAGATAAAATTTATGAGTTGACTTTCTGTCTGATAATGAAGACTACACTTATTTGAAATGTCTTAGACGCATTCAACTATTGAATGGGACAAGTAGAGCCTATACTGAAATCAACTTGAGCTGTACATAACAGAGGGAAAAATAGATCTCATTAACTTGAACTGTTATAACTGCAAGAGCCTGGCTGGCGCCGTGGCTCAACAGGCTAATCCTCCACCTTGCGGCGCCGGCACACCAGGTTCTAGTCCGGGTCGGGGCGCCGGATTCTGTCCCGGTTGCCCCTCTTCCAGGCCAGCTCTCTGCTGTGGTCCGGGAGTGCAGTGGAGGATGGCCCAAGTGCTTGGGCCCTACACCCACTTGGGAGACCAGGAGACGCACCTGGCTCCTGGCTTAGGATCAGCGCGGTATGCCGGCTGAGGCGGCCATTGGAGGGTGAACCAACGGCAAAGGAAGACCTTTCTCTCTGTCTCTCTCTCTCACTGTCCACTCTGCCTGTCAAAAAATATATAAAAAAAAAAAACTGCATGAGCCTAAGTCAGTGGAATGGGCTTGGTTGGACCATGTTTATTAACTTAACTACCCATATAATTGTTACACCTTGCACTCTTTTTCTCTTTAAACACAAAATTGGGGAAGGAAAGATTCTGCTTCTGAACCCGCCAACAGGAAAAAAGTCTTCTATGCTCCAACAACTATTTTATGGAGTGAAAAGAAATACTGGGTTGAAGTGGGGGAGCACCTGTCCACAAACATTAGTTACATGCAGGAATGAGACACTGAGATGAAGAGTAATTGGGATTCTGGCCCAAAGTGAGCTTCAGTTCCCATTTTTTTCCTTAAGACATCATTCTACTAACTGAAAGTCTTTTAAGTTTGATAATTACAAATGCAAAATGAGTCTCCTCCAGCAGACAAGGAGTCAGTGGACTACTCAAGCTAATGCAATAATGGGAACTATGATAAATAATTTATGCATGATATCAAAACCTGAATGGAGGAAAGAAATGGAGAACACATTTGAAAATTTGGAATTTGCTCAAAGCTGCTCCTGCAGTAACTCCCAGGGGATAAGCACAGAGCAGTATTAAACTCTGCAGTTGTGTATAATTTATCAACCTTTTCCTTTTCATTTCTAATATTGACCCTTCATTGTTAACTGAATAAATAAAGAGCTAAATAGCTTTGTCAGCCATGGGATAGAACAATTATGAGCATCCTGATATATTTTCTGCTTAATCCACTAGCAAATGGTGTTCATTTCCTTCTTAATCTATACCCTTATCTCCACTTTGCCTTAACGTGGGCAGAACATCACATTCTGTGTCCTGTTCCTATGCCCCTCTTCATTTGTTTCTCTCTCTTTGTAGCTCTCTTATATGATCAGTGTGATAGAAGAGAGGTAAATTCTTACCGACAGTTTCTTCAGCTGCCCTTGCTTATCTTTTTCAAAATGTGAATCCAACGGACTCCCTGTTAGCATGGCAAATTGAAAGCTAATCAGTAGAATCTTTCTCAGCTGTTAGTATCTTTTCAATGAAATTTCATGTTTCAGGAGGAGCAGATTGTTTTTCATAGTAATAGGAAGTGTGATGCAGTACAGCCATCTTTGAAGAGGTCAACACTGTTTAAAACTGGGGGATAGGGGCTGATACTGTAGTACAGTGGGTTAAAGTCCTGGCATGAGGCACCAACATTCCAGACGGGTGCCAGTTCCAGTCCCAGCTGCTCCACTTCTGATTCAGCTCCCTGCTAATGCACCTGGGAATGCAGGGGGAAGATGACACAAGTCCTTAGGCCTGTGCACCCATGTGGGAGACCTGAAAGAAGTCCCTGGCACCTGGTTCCAGCCATTGTAGACATCTGAGGAGTGAACCATCAGATGGAAGACCTCTCTTTCTCTCTCTCTCTTTCTCTCTCTCTCTCTCTCTCTCTCTCTCTCTCTGTGTGTGTGTGTAACTCTTTCAAATAAATAAAATAAATCTTTTTTTAAAAAAAACCTGGGGGATAATATTATACTAAAAAATTAAAATTGACCTCAGATGGTAATTTCTCCCCCACTGAAGTTGTCTCCTTTGCATTAATAGCTCATTATAGGAATGCTCATTTAGTGTTAACCTGGTAGGAAGAAGAGAATTCACTTCCAAGACCATTCTGTCTTGGGTAGAAAGCCATACTGGGAGGAGGGAGATGATTTATTAACATAGAAGGTGAGTAACCTTGTTTGAGCTTCCACTGTTGTTTTTCTTGGAGAGAACAAGGAGTGGAGAGAGAGTTTCTGTCCTACAATGGGAGAGGATGCCTACTATCCTTTTCTTATATGTTTGGTAATAAGGTCCTCTTCACCTCATAGGATTTCCCTCGTCACTCACGCTAATCTGATAGAATGAGGCCCCTTCTGCTATTGTGTGTGTGCATGTGTGGGTGTATATGTCTCACAGCACTAGTTACTGTACTTCCAAACTCTAAGACTTTACAAATGGTTACCATATGTTTGAAGACAGACACCCTTCCTAGTATTCAGTACCTAAGGTAGAGACAGGACTTAGGGAGGATCACAGAACTGAGAGGGAGAGAGAATGCAGAGTGGAATTTTCAGTTCAGTAAAAAGAAAAGTAGTGCTTGGTCCCTATGTGGTAGGGATATGACAGCGTCTGTCTTTTTTAAAGCCAGGTGCCTGGGAAGTTGTCAACAGACAAAGCCCACACACAGGCACTCATTCTCTGAAGAATAGATAATCTGGCTGCAGGCCCAGGCACATAATTTGTGGGGCCCAAGGGAAAAATGAAAATGCAGGGCCTTTTCTTCATAAATTGTTAAGAATTTCAAGGGTTGAGCATTGCGGGACAGCAGGTTAAGTCTCCACTTTGAGCACCCTCTTCCTGTATCAGAGTGCTTGTGATCCAGTGCCCTGCATGTGCCTGGGGAGCAGCAGAGGATAGCTCAAGTGCTTGAATCCCTGACACCCACATGGGAGAGGAGAGCCAGGTGGAGCTCCTGGTTCCTGGCATTGCTGCCTAGCCCCAGCTTTTTTGCAGAGTGAACCAGTGGATGGAGAAGATCTCTTTATATGTGTCTCTCCCTCTCTCTCTTTCACTCTGCCTTTCAAATAAATGAATCTTAAACAAAAAGAACAATTTCAAGACAGTAACAACAGAGCATTAAATCAAGCACTCGGCCCTTCTGAGCACAGCACCTGGCTGAATGCACAGATCATCAGCCCGTGACTGACCCCAGGTAGTCATTTTGATGACATCGGGTCTAAAGATGCCCAGGTAGTCTGATTTTGCAGGGGGGGTTGGAAAAAAAAAGGAATATTATTGAGGGTACAGCAGTCCTTTTTGGAGAATGATTTGATTATGGCTCCTTAGGCAGAAGGCAAGGATTTTCCACAGGGCAGGTAGCTCTTAGGGCAAGGAGATGAGACTCCACTCTTGTGGAGAGAGATTCTTCCTCTACAGCCCATCGAAGAAGATCCAGGCTTTGTTTCTATCAGAAGATGCTATTTCTTTACATTTTTAGCAAGACTTGACCTTGAACAATAGAAAATTACAAGAATAATGAGTTAGAATCAGTGTTTCTTTTCCTCATTATTTCTGGCACTACAGTGCCTGACTTATGGTAGATATTTCATAAATATCTGTTGATGACTGGTAAAACAGTGGTTATCTTTGTATCAAAACTTGGTTGAGCCCTGTGACCCTGAAAGGAAGATCTGAAATTCAGAATAAAAAAGTGTCTTGGTAATAAAAGGAGAAAAGTTCTGGCCGGCGCCGTGGCTCAACAGGCTAATCCTCCGCCTTACGGTGCCGGCACACCAGGTTCTAGTCCGGGTCAGGGCGCCGGATTCTGTCCCGGTTGCCCCTCTTCCAGGCCAGCTCTCTGCTGTGGCCCAGGAGTGCAGTGGAGGATGGCCCAAGTGCCGGCTGCGGCAGCCATTGGAGGGTGAACCAACGGCAAAGGAAGACCTTTCTCTCTGTCTCTCTCTCTCACTGTCCACTCTGCCTGTCAAAAAGTAAAAAAAAAAAAAAAAAAAGTTCTGAAGCATGTTAATAATACCAATTTTTTAAGGGTGCAATTTAAGAAAACATTAGCTTGATCAAGAATGGGAGGCTTTTAGTATCATTTTTAATACATACTAATGATAAATGATTTTATGTATTTATTAAATATGTATGAGATTTTCTAAATTATTTAACTATAATTTTCTTTTGCTATCAGTATTACTTAAGAATAATAGATTTGCATTCTTTTAAAGTTCTTTATTTAGAGAACACAGTTAATGGCAAGGTTTAGGGAGAATCTGGAGGGAGGCAGAAAACCTGGGGAGAAAGATGGAAACCTAGAAAAGTCAAAAGAGAAAGAAACTAAAGAATCCTAAGGACCTCAGAAGTGAAAAATGAGCCTGTGTAAAACAGCAGAAAATGGAAGAGGCTGAAAAGACAGGGGGAGGTAGGAGGCAGGCTGTCTTTATTACCCAGGAGTGCTTGGCATCCCACTACACACTTGGTGGGCACATGGGAGAGACCTCATTAATGAATGTATGAAATAAAAATTAATAGGGCGTTATCAGTGATGTGCTGGTAAATACTTAGCAGCCAGCTCCTGTGTGGTAGGGAGTAGGGAAGATGGCTTATAGCATTTGTCAATTTCTGTGGCATAAGTTCCCTCTGCATGGCCATTTGCAAGCTACCAACACAAATTTACCGAATGTACAATTTTAAGCTACCAGGATGAATTTACTACACATGGAACTGGAAACAGATGTGTGGTGGCTCCATCATACAGATACAGTAGACAAATAGGGGCAGGCATTTGGCTCAGAGATGAGTTACCGCTCGGGATACCCACATCCTCTACTGCAGTGGCTTAGCTCAAGTTCCTGCTCTGCTTCAGATCCAACTTCTTGCTAATATGCATCCTGGGAGGCAGCACTTTTTACTTGCACTTTGGTCCCTTCCACCCATGTGAGAGCCCCAGATGGAGTTCCAGATTCCTGGCTTCAGGTATTTGGGCAGATGGAAGATTGTTGTCTTTCAAACAAGATGAAAATTTAAAACAAATAAACAAAAAATGGACATAAACAATTTCAAGAACATAGATAATACTAAATTGTAATAGGATAATTAGGAAATAATGAATTTTTAATATTTATGTGTTTTATTTAATTACAAATTTATATAATGTAATTTTTCACCATTAGCTTGAAGAGCTGGCTTGCAAATTAGGAGCCAGCTCTGTCCTCTGATGAAGAGGCAGCACCCGTGCACTCATGTTAGAATAAAGAAACAATTTTTCCATCTTTCTTTAAAGAAATTGAGAAGTAAAAGTACAATAAGAGACAAGAAAATTTCTCCCTCATGACATTCTCAAGGATTTGTATTTTTGATACAACTCATCAGAATTTATTTTTTTAAATATTCATTGTATTTATTTGAAAGGCAGAGTTACAGAGAGGGAGAAGGAGAGGCAGAGAGAAAGATCTTCCATTTGCTGTTTCCCTCCTGAAAATGGCCACAATGGCCAGGGCTGGGCCAGGTCAAAGCCAGGAGCCAGGAGTTTCTCCGGGTCTTCCACACGGGTGCAAGGGCCCAAGCAGTTGGGCCATCATCTGCCACTTTCACAAGCACATTAGCAGGGAGCTGCACTGGAACTGGAGCAGCTGCATCTTGAACTGGTGCCCATATGGGATGCCAGCGTCGCAGGCGGCAGCTTTACCTCCTACACCACACTGTCAGTCCCAACTCATCAGAATTTAAAAGGTGAATGTTTAATAGGAGAGAGATATCTGTTTCTACAAATAAAATCTATAACATTTCAACTTTATATGTTTAGTAGGAAACCAGAGTGCAACAATGTAGTACAAAACTGGTTCCTTACAACTCCACATATACTCGTTTTGCAGCATTGAGCAGATCATTTCACCCTTCCTGACCTCAGGGACAAAAGTGCCCACACTACCCCACTTCAATCATAGGACCATGTAGGCATGAGATGGGAGTCTTCTGACAAGCTGCAGTGTTAATATCTGACACTTATTTACAAATTGTTCGGTAAAAATAGTATGCCTTTATGAAGAAAGATAAAGCAAATATGGCAAAATGTGAACAGTTGGGGAATCCAGGTGAAAGATATATTAGTATTTATTGTTTTTCAAAATAAAAAGGTGGAGCAATGAGGTTACTTATACACTTAGACACACAGTGAACTGCAAGTAGCATTCAAAGACAAAGTACTAAGATCCAGCTAAAGATATGTGTCCAGATGCCATAACTATTAGGATATTCAAAGTTCATTCCATCTTTCTGATTTGATTATTCAGCAGTTACTTCCGAGCATCTGTGACCCTAAATGCTGGTGATAAAATTCAATAATGAACAAACACGCTCCTTAATCTCATTGAATTTACAGTCTAGTTAAAGGGCCACACAAGTAAACAAGCAAATGTGCTTTAGTCTCAATAGAATTAAATAGAGGATGTTGTGTCAATACATCAGAGGAACATCTGAGCCAGTCCTAGGTGATCAGGAGATACTCTCCTACATAAGATGAGAACTGAAGATCCACAAGATGGGAATTAAATTAGGCCTTGAGGAAAGAGATTTATTGATGTGGCTAACAACAGCACATGCTCATTTACTCCTTGCAGCAGTGCTAGGGAGCAGGCTGTTGGGATGCCATTCTACAGACCTGGTAAAGGAAGTACAGAGCTATTGTTTTCAGGCTTTGGAACCCTTACAAAGAGAGCCCTCGAAAACTGATGATGGCCTGTTGAAAAGAACTGCAAATTGTTCTGTGCACTGAAGTTTGTGTGCATAGATATGTGGAGCTACAATAGAGTGGAATAAACGGTCTTTTAAAAACATGTGGATGTGGAGCCCGTGCTGTGGTGTAGCGGGTAAAGCTTCCGCCTGCAGTGCTGGTGTCCCATATAGGAGCCGGTTCAAGACCCAGCTGCTCCACTTCCAGTCCAGCTCTCTGCTGTGGCCTGGAAAAGCAGTAGAAGGTGGCCCAAGTCCTTGGGTACAGTCTTGGGCCCCTGCACCCACCTGGGAGACCCAGAGGGAACTCCTGGCTCCTAGCTTTGGATGGGCGCAGCTCTGGCGATTGCAGCCATCTGGGGAGTGAACTAGCAGATGGAAGACCTCACTGCCTCTCTGCCTCTCCTTCTTTCTGTGTGTAACTCTGACTTTCAAGTAAATAAATAAATCTTTTTAAAAAAAATATGGATGATAGGATCCAGCAATCTCACTACAGAACATATGCCCAAAGGAAATGAAATCAGCACATCTTCGAGCTATCTACACTCCCTTGTCTACTATAATAGCTAAGATGTGGATTCAAGCTGTTCATCAGTGAGCATATGAATAAAGAAAGTTTGGGTTTTTTACACAGTGGAATACTATTCAACCATCAAAAGAATGAAGTCCTTTCATTTTCAGCAACACAGATGAACCTGGAGGATATTGTGTTAAGTGAAATGACCCAGGCACAGAAAGACAGAATGCACATCATCTCACTCATTTGCAGAATTGAAAAACATTGATCTCCCAGAAGTACAATTAAAATGGTGGTTGCCAGAGGCTGAGAAAGGTAGGGGAAAATGTGGAGAGGTTATGTAATAGGTACAAAATTAATAGGAATGAGTTCTAATGTTGTATTACACATTACAGGGACTATAGTTAATAATAATATATCGTATATTTCAAATGGCTATTAAAGTAGATTTTGGGGGGCGGGTGCTGTGGCACAGTGGGTTAATGCCCTGGCCTGAAGCACCAGCATCCTCTATTGGCGCCAGTTCGAGACCTGGCTGCTCCACTTCCAATCTAGCTCTCTGCTATGGCCTGGGAAAGCAGTAGAAGATGTCCCAAGTACTTGGGCCCCTGCACCCACATGGGAAACCTGGCAGAGGCTCCTGGCTCCTGGCTTCAGATTGGTGCAGCTCCAGCCATTGCGGCCAGTTGGGGAGTGAACCAGTGGATGGAAGACCTCTCTCGCTCTCTCTGCCTCTCCTCTCTCTGTGTAGCTCTGACTTTCAAATAAAATAAATAAATCTTTTTTAAAAAGTCAATTTTGGATGTTCTCACCATTCAATAATATATCACATATGTCAGAATGTCCATTATAGAAGATTTTGAATGATAAATACCTAGGTGATGGCTATGCTCATGACTCAGTCTTGATTGCTACACATTTTATACATATATTGAAACATCACACTGTGCCTCATAAATATGTACAACTGCAACATGTCAAAAAACTTTAAAGGTGAATGATTGAGACCCAATGAAGGATATTAAGCCAGGTGGCAAGATAATCAAAGTTTTGTTTGAAGACCACTCTGACATCATTACATAGAATAAATTGAGTCAGAAACAAAAGAGATAGTGGAGAGAACACTTAGGAGTTTATAAAAATGGAACAGACACAGTAGCCTGAACCAAAGCAGTCATAAATGATAGTATAGAAAGGTAGGTGGATTCAGACAGTACTTTGGAGGTAGAATGTTACTGGCAGAAAACACATGAGACATGTAGGGTGGTTCCATGGATGATGGATTCCAAGATTTCTGGTTAGGACAATCCAATAGAGAGATGAGAAATCATTCAGTAAGATACTGAGGGGAATGGCTTCAGGAAGTTGGGCATAGGTTGATAATAAGAAGCAATAAATAGATTTAACCACAGACTTATAGAGGTCAGCACATACAAATTTAAGAGATGACAAGTGCCAATCAAAACCAATGCTGGTCTACTATAAAATTTTTCAAAAAGAAACTGAGTTCTTAAATTCTGAGGAGAACAAATGATGTTTCCATGATTCTGTCAGTTTTCATTATAAATAGCATGATGAGTATGGAAAGCACTATGTAAACTATGGAGCATTGCCTTCCCTTATTGTTGTTACTATTACTTATTAACATCTTCCCCCTGCTATAACATTGAAACCACCCAAATGATCCTTTTTAATGGCCCTTCTGTGGAAACATTTTTACTATTTGACTTTATTTTTTAACCTTCCTAACCTCTACCCTCAATGAACAATAGTAATTTGGGTGGAATTAGGTGTGTCTTGTCTACTCTCATCAATCAATGGACAGATATATTAAGAGTCTGGCAGGTGAGCATCCAGAGCTCTGTGAGTGGCATTGAAACCAAAGGACTATGTTCTTTTGAGTCAGAAAATTATGCAATTAAATTTTCCTGTATTTACAAGATTCATGCCATGGAATAAATAAACTGCTCATCTCTCTATTCCCCAGTTTTCCTTATAAAAAGTAAAACAGATAATACTTCATAAGTCTGTTATGTTACATGAGATAATAGATGTGAAATAAAATAATAGAAAGCCTAGTGCCCTATAAGTGTGGTTTCTTCCTACCTTATAAAGCTGTTGTCCAGGATAAATGAGCTAGTACTCAAAAGAGGGTTACAATTTTCTTCAAATAATTCTGCTCTAAAAATTCAGTTGTGGGGCAGCAGGTTAAGCTGCCTTTTGCAGTGCCAGCATCGCATATGGGCACTGGTTCAAGTCCCGGCTGCTCCTTTCTGATCCGTCTCCCTGCAGATGTGCCTAGGAAAGCAGCAGAAGGTGGCCCAAGTACTTGGGCCCTTGCACTCATGTGGGAGACTGGAAGAAGCTACTGTCTCCTTGTTCAAGTGCTTAGACCCCTACACCCATATGGGAGACCCAGAGGAAGCTCCTGGCTCCTGGATTCAGCCTGGTCCAGCCCCAGGCATTGCAGCCATTTAGGGAGTGAACTAGCAGATGGAAGATCTCTCCCTCTTTTCTCTCTCTTTGTAACTCTGCCTTTCAAATCAATAAATAATATATTTAAAACAAAAAAAAGTTCAGTTGTTTTTGATGAACTTTGCTGGTACTGTCCTTGCTATATTCTCACTGGTACCAAGGGCTTGCAGTAACCATGTCTACAAGCCTTTGAACGGCTCTTGAACACATCTTGATTATTTTGGATTATTTTGAAATCCCTTTATTTCTTTGTTTCAACTTGGAATCATGTATTTCCTGTATTTAGTGTTACTGTAGAGAAGCTGCCAGATGTCTGTTCAATTTGTCATTTCTGGCCACGTACACTATGATTTAGATACTTACTCTGCTTTGTTCAGCTAAGATATCATGTCTGTTAAAGCTTTTGTAGCCTGGTGAAACAATAATTGTGCTATCCCTGGCACACAAAATGGAAAACACCGAGAATTAAAAATTGGAGATGAGGAAGGGCTTAAATGTCACTGTGGGTCTTTAACTATACACACACACATATATATATAACTTTTTTTAAACTTTAACTTTATATATAGATTGCCCATTACCAGTATGACTACTCTGATGAGAGATTATTAAAATATCCATTAAACTTGGCATAGATGAAAGGAAGAGAATTCGGGTTGGAAAAGCAGTTAACCTCCTAGTTTAACAGCACTGCCCCTTAGAATTGAAAGGTGCAGCCTTTTTTTCTCCTGTATTTCTAGGCCAAGAGCAGCAACTCCCACCTTTTAAAATCCCATCCTGGCAGACTGTCGAGTACTTCTTGATATTTCAGAAAACCAAAGAGGTATCTTGAATGTTAAATTAACTCAGTATCTGGTTTTCCCTGAGAAAGGATTATTCAGGGGCTGCTATGACATTGTCTGTCAGCACCTAGTCTGAGTCTTGTTATAAAATAGAATGAGATCTCACTTTTTGTCTCCTGGAGTGTCTCATTAGAAACTGTTGGCATTGCTTTCTCTTTTCTCAAAAATTTCAATTTCAGCCCAACAAGCGAAGTACTGACTGTGTGTGTGTGTGTGCATGCCAATTTGCTTTGAATAGACAAGATAGCATTAGTATTCAAATGTTTAACAGAAGTTTCTATTTAAAGTTATTTTTACTTAAAATGAGTTTATATTTTTCACAATCCAATTATACTATTCATGAGAACTGCATTTATATTATTCTTCTCCTCTTTAAAATGTGTTGCAAGAATTAATTCATCTGCCTCCTGAAGATATTAATTATGCTCCATTTATGTAAAGTGCTCAGATATTCACAAAGTTCTCTCTTTCAGTGTCTTACTCAATGTGCGCTTTCTAACAGCCCTGTGAAATAAGCATTACTGTCTTCGTTCTGCAGATGAGGAAAACAAGATTTTGAATTTCCATATAAAACTAAACCAACATATGATTCACATTATTTTGACTCCCAATCAATGGTCTTTGCACTTCACCGTGGGTGACTCTTCTACGATAGTTGAAATCTCAAATAAAAATCTTAGTTCTCGGCATCACGGTAGACATAATTGTATTTTGGAGAGTATAGAGGGTCAGCCATAATTAGAAGAGGCATGGCAAGGAGCTAAAGGTCGGCTCTGCAAACAAGGGGTTGGAGAAATTAGGTCTCCCAAAGACAGAAACCCCAGAGAGCATATTTAAGGCATATCAGGTGCAGGGAAGCTAGACTGGCAGTAACAGCTCATCCTGGGCAGCTAAACCTCTGTGGTAATAACTAGGATTATCAAAAATGATGAGTCTATAAGGTAAGTATTGGGGCCTTTGAAATGGGGAAACCTTCAGTTGCAATAGGAAAAAATAACCTCATATTAAGTCAGTTTTAATACCCTAATGTATACCAAATGAAGTGTTTATTACAATAGGAAGCTGGAGGTCTTGTGATGATCCCCTCAATCTTCACTCTCCCTCAGCAGCTTCCCATTCTCTAACACTGTTTTCTTCTTCCTACCTTATGACCTTGAACAGAGTTCATCGTTCATCACTTCACTCACCCCTTCTATGCAGATTTCTCCTGTGTTTAATCTTGAAGTCCAGCTATTACCCTTTGGTCCTGTCATTATCTGTACAATGGACATAACCCATGCCTACCCACCAATGGGAAGTATATTGGGATTTCCCACCGCAAAATTGTATATCAACCAGTTATCAGTGGGATCTAGGAGTCTTGAATGAGGAGACATAAGACAGGCATTGCAGACCTGTGAGGAAGCTGACAAAAGCGTGAGATAAATGCCTAAAAGGAGCATGAAGAGTTAGGCTTGACATACACAGAGGCTGCTATGAGTGACTGATAGAAGGCAAACGTGCTGGCTACCCACCCTGGGAGCACAAAATGGATGATCTGGACTTTCAGAGACAAAGAGATTGGACTGGATCCAATGAGAAACCAAAAACAGGTCAGAGAAAGACTGAGACCATACAGGGTCATAGGACAACATACTGAAATATCAAGACATAAGGGAGGCACAAAGTATCTGGACAGGACAGGGCAAGAAGTAATAAAGAGAAATGGTTTACTGACTTTGGTGACCAAAGAGAAAAAGTATAGTATAAAAATATTAGGTTTCTGGGGCCAGCATTGTAGTACAGCAGGCTAAGGCACCACCTGCGGCACTGGCATCACATGTGGCGCCAGTTGGAGTCCATCTGTTCCGTGTCTGATCCAGCTCCCTGCAAATGTGCCTGGCAAAGCAGCAGAAGGTGTTCCAAGTCCTTGGGCCCCTGCACTCACATGGGGAACCGAAGAAGTTCCTTGCTCCTGCTTCAGCTTTGCCCAACCCCTGGCGGTTACGGCCATTTTGGGAGTGAACCAACAGATGAAAGACCTCTTTCTCTCCATCTCTCTGTAACTCTGCCTTTCAAATAATCTTTTTTAAGAAAATAGTTCTATGATGTTCACCTGGTATTATAAATGTAAGATTGTTTGTGTGATCCCTCTGACTCTTAGACCTATTAGAGTGATCAATTGTGAACTGAAATTGATCACTTGGACTAGTGAGATGGTATTGGTACATGCCACCTAGATGGGAATGTATTGGAATCCCCTGGCACGTTTCTAACTCCACTATTTGGGGCAAGTCCGATTGAGCATGTCCCAAATTGTACATCTCCTCCCTCTCTTATTCCACTCTTATATTTAACAGGGATCACTTTTCAGTTAAAATTTAAACACCTAAGAATAATTGTGTGTTGATTACAGAGTTCAACCAATAGTACTAGAACAAAAAAAAAAATACTAAAATGGATAAGGTATTACATTGTACATCAACAGTCAAGACAAGAGCTGAATGTGAAGTAATACTATATATAACTAGTACAGTATTTTACACTTTGTGTTCCTGTGAGAGTGCAAACTGATAAAATCTTTACTTAATATATACTAAATCGATCTTCTGTATATAAAGATAATTGAAAATGAATCTTGATGTGAATGGAATGGGAGAGGGAGCGGGAGATGAGAGTGGTGCGAGTGGGAGGGAAATTATGGGGGGGGATCAATGTAATCCATAAACTGTACTTTGAAAATTTATATTTACTAAAAAAAAGGATTTCAAAACTATTTTTTATATAAAGCTTTTATTTAAAGAATATAAATTTCCAAAGTACAGCTTATGGATTACAATGGCTCCCCCACACACAACTTCCCTCCCTCCCGCTACCCTCCGCTTTCCCGCTCCCTCTCCCCTTCTGTTCACATCAACAAAACTATTTTTAACAGCAAGTTTTTTAAATTATTTTCAATTATCTTTATATACAGAACATCGATTCAGTATATACTAAGTAAAGATTTCATCAGTTTGCTCCCACACAGAAACATAAAGTGTAAAATACTGTTGCAGTACTAGTTATACCATTACTTCACATTGGACAACACATTAAGAACAGATCCCTCATGAGACATAAGTACACAGTGACTCCTGATGTTGATTTAACAATTTGACACTCTTGTTTATGGCATCAGTAATCTCCCTAGGCTCTAGTCATGAGTTGCCGAGGCTACGGAAGCCTTTAGGGTTTGCTGACTTCAATCTTATTCCGACAGGGTCATAGTCAAAGTGAAAGTTCTCTCCTCCCTTCAGAGAAAGGTACCTCCTTCTTTGATGGCCCCGTTCTTTCCACTGGGATCTCACTCGCAGAGATCTTTTATTTAGGTCTTCTTTTTTTTCCAGAGTGTCTTGGCTTTCCATGCCTAAAATATTCTCATGGGCTGTTGAGCCAGATCCGAATGCCTTAAGGGCTGATTCTGAGGCCAGAGTGCTATTTAGGACATCTGCCATTGTATGAGTCTGCTGTGTATCTCGCTTCCCATGTTGGATCATTGTCTCCCTTTTTCAGTTAGTATTAGCAGACAGTAGTCTTGTTTGTGTGATCCCTTTGACTCTTAGACCTATCAGTGTGATCAATTGTGTGATCAATTGATCGCTTGGACTAGTGAGATGGCCTTGGTACATGCCACCTTGATGGGATTGTATTGGAATCCCCTGGCACGATTCTAACTCCATCATTTGGGGCAGGTCCGATTGAGCATGTCCCAAATTGTACATCTCCTCCCTCTCTTATTCCCACTCTTATATTTCACAGTCAAAACTATTTTTAAATGAAAAAAAAATAAATGTAAGATTGATGAAGACCTGCTTAATTGGATCTCCTAGGGTGGTAGCAGGTGTGTTTTTTAAGGACATTCTAAGTTTCCCATAGAGAACTACTGGCCTGTGTAATAAAACTGACAGACACTGGGCTCAGTATCTTTCAGTTAGCTGTCTAGTACTTCTGAGTCAATAGGTTTAGCCCATTGCTAGGAAATGGCAGTAACACACAGAAGACTACAGCAGCTGACACTTACCACTTATGAATAATGAAATGCCTGACTGTGGTTCTGAGAATAATGTTCTGACTGTGGTTCAAGCATAATTCAGTGGAGGTGGATGATGACTATGGACTGGGCCATCAGCTAGAGAAGGCTTCACAGAGGAATTGTTACATAGCCCAGACCTTAACCAATGGGTGGACTGTTGTTAAAGACAGGTGGACCTGTGAGCTGGTGAAAGGCGATGAAACATTGTGCCGCATGGTTTTGAACAGAAAGCTATGGACACAACATTTAAATAGCAGAGCAGGGGAAATAATTTCCCCAATCTCCCTCTGAGTGGGCCCCTTGTGTGAGGGCTCTTGTCAAGGCCAGAGAGCAAGCGCATTTTACCTTTATATTTCCCATCTCTCCCACTTGTAGCCGTGGAATAGCCTTATCCTCTGCTACTACTCATGCGAATGTACACTACATTCATTCACACTAATATACAAAGGACTGATAATCCTTTCTTTACATTAATTGGTCTGGCAAGCTAATAAGCCTTTCGGTAGTAATATCACTTGTAGAAGAATTATTTCATTCCTACTACAACACTGTGGAGTGAGGAGGTCAAAGATTGTCCCATTTTATAGATACGGGGGAAAAGGCTCAGAGAACCTAACCTCGAATTCACAGAGCTACTAACAGAAGAAGTCAGTTGGGGAACTTTGCTGCAGTTTTCTTCCTGCCATTACGTTCTGCATCTCACATAGCATTTGCATTCCAACAGGAATCCATCCTCTAATTGAGGAATTCAGACATCAGCCTGGAAATAGGAGATCGTTTCAGTCAAGGTCTGAACCACTTTATATAGGTTATTGCCTTTTCCTTCGCATTACCTGCCAATTATGTGATCACAGCCAAGTTAGAGAAGATTGTGAGTCTCATTGTACCTATCTCTGAAAGGAAAGCAACTCTGTATTCTTCACAGGGTTTTTGTGAGAATTTCCTGAAATACCACCTGGACAGTGTCCTTGCCACATTTTATCTGTACACAAGGAAAATCCTGCTAAGTAAAACCCACCAGTCATCTGCAAATACACTTGCCACTGCACCCTCCTTTAAAAAAAAAAATAGACTTATTGGGGCCAGCATTGTGGCTCGGCAGTTTAAGCCACTGTTTACAATGCTGGCATCCCTTATCAGGGTGCCGGTTCAAGTCCCAGCTGCTACACTTCCAATCCTGCATTCCTGCTAATGTGCCTGCCAAGGTAGAGAATGATGGCCCAAGTACCTAGGTCCCTGCCACCCATGGGGAAGACCAAGATAAGGTTCCTGGCTCCTAAGTTTGGCTTCACCCAGCCCCAGCTTTTGCCACCATTTGAGGAGTAAATGGCAAATAGAAGATCTCTTGAGATCTCTCTCACTCTTTTTCTCTCTCATTTCAGTCACTCTACCTTCCAATAAATAAATATTTTTTTGAAGAGAGATATTCAGTCCAGTGTTTAAGTCCCTGAAAGGCTGCAACAGGTAGGGGTGGGCCAGGCTGAAGCCAGGAGCCAGGAGCCAGGAACCCCACCTGGGTCTCTCACCAAGGTGGCAGGGGCCCAAGTTCTTGGGCCATTAGCCTCTGCCTTCCCAGGTGCCTTATCAGTAAGCTGGATTGGAAGCAGAGCAGCTGGGAGGGATGTGGGCATCCCAAGCAGCAGTGAAATCTGCTGTGCCACGACAGCTGCCCCTGACACTCTGCTTTCATCCTTAGTTTTTTAAAAAAATTATTTATTTAGGCCGGTGCCGTGGCTCCACAGGCTAATCCTCCGCCTTGCGGCACCGGCACACCAGGTTCTAGTCCCGGTCGGGGCACCGGATTCTGTCCCGGTTGCCCCTCTTCCAGGCCAGCTCTCTGCTATGGCCTGGGAGTGCAATGGAGGATGGCCCAAGTGCTTGGGCCCTGTACCCCATGGGAGACCAGGAAAAGCACCTGGCTCCTGGCTTCGGATCAGTGCAGTGCGCCGGCCGCAGCACGCCGGCCACGGCGGCCATTGGAGGGTGAACCAACGGCAAAGGAAGACCTTTCTCTCTGTCTCTCTCTCTCACTGTCCACTCTGCCTGTCAAAAATAAAAAAAGAAAAAAATTATTTATTATTTATTTATTTATTTATTTGAAAGTCAGAGTTACACAGAGAGAGGACAAGCAGAGAGAGAGAGAGGTCTTCCATCTGCTGGTTCACTCCCCAGATGCTGCAATGGCCAGAGCTGCGCTGACCTGAAGCCAGGAGCGAGAAACTTCCTCCAGGTCTTCCACACGTCACCCTTAGCTTTGTCTCTCTTCTCTTCAATCTCTGAGTCCAGCCACTCCTGCCTTCCTTCACTTCTCAGACTAGCCAAGCAATCCCCTACCCCATCTCCCCAGCTCAGTCCATGCGTGTGTGCTGGTTCTACTACCCAAATCCACTTTGGGCCTCCTCATGCCTCTTCAGGGAGGACTGGAGTGGTTCCTCCTCTTACTCCTTCTTTTCTTTTTTTTTTTTTGTTTTTTTTGTTTGTTTGTTTGTTTGTTTTTGACAGGCAGAGTGGACAGTGAGAGAGAGAGAGAGAAAGGTCTTCCTTTTGCCATTGGTTCACCCTCCAATGGCCGCCGTGGCTGGTTCACTGCAGCCGGCACATTGCGCTGATCCGATGGCAGGAGCCAGGTGCTTCTCCTGGTCTCCCATGGGGTGCAGGGCCCAAGCACTTGGGCCATCCTCCACTGTACTCCCTGGCCACAGCAGAGAGCTGGCCTGGAAGAGGGGCAACCAGGACAGAACCAGTGCCCCAACCGGGACTAGAACCTGGTGTGCCGGTGCCGCAAGGCGGAGGATTAGCATATTGAGCTGTGGTGCCGGCCATCCTCCTCTTACTCCTTCTAACCAGATTTTGTCATTTCCCTTTGTCCTATTTGTTACACTTTGCAAATATAACTCAACCCTCTAAATACCTGTACTGGCTGAATGTCTGTCTTCACTAAACAGTAGACTCCCATAGAACAAAAACCAAATTTGTGTTTGGTTGACTACTATTCTCGGTAGCCCTCCATTAAAGAATCTAGCCATTAGGCAGGTCCTATAAATCTTTGTGTTGAATGAATGTTGCTCTTATCTCCTTGTCTTAGGATGGCCTCTTAAGAGCCATCTCACCAGGTCATGCTTTGTGTCTTACTAAAAAGAAGCATTCCATGGATCCCACATTCTCTGACCTTTTCCTTGATTTTTTCCTCCAACTCTTGTTCATACGTTATTATGAACTTGATTTTGCTCTCTGCCTATTTCATGATTCTGCCATCACATTATCAGTTTTCCAAGAGTTAAAACTCTGAGAATCTTTTTTGGACTCTCCCACAAGCCTACCATAATAACAGAAAATGCTATTGATGCTTGTAAATTTCTTAATGAACAAATATAGCAATCAATCCTAATTCCTTTTAAGTAGAGAAAATCATAGCATAGCAAACATGGAGATACCATTGCAGCAAAACAATTTCTAACCATGATTCTTTTCCGTAGTCTCAGGTTACTATTTTGAGTTTCAATAAGAAGCAAACAATCTTATCATGAAAGAGGGATTGGATTTATTTTTAATAAGAAAGTCTGCATTGGGAGCTTGCATTTTTTCCCCAAATTTAATAACGACACTAGTAAAGCCTGCACTGCTCAGCTGGGCTTATTTCAGGTATACGAGAACAAAGCTTCCAGGTAAGCTTTTATCATGATATAAGAGCAAGACCTTACCGTCAAACCTGTTTAAATTCATTGTGATCCAGGAGAGGTCACACAGAAGGAGCATCTAGTCCACGAGTGTTTTCAGAATCCCAAAATGGGCAGAGGACATGAGGAGAAATGTGTGGGTCCTCAGGGACCCGACATGTGAGGCCTTGCTACTTACCACTAATGACCTCATAAGCAATCACTTTTGATCTCACCCCATTCCTCCACCAACAACTGAAACAAAACAAAAAACACCTAAGCAAAATATGCTGTTATTGTACCCAAAATGATTCAGAATCTAGACTTCAGCATTCAGCACTACTGTGAAGCCTTCAGTTCACCGGTTGCTTTGCTGATAAACCACAGTTATTCATTTTGTTATTCTTTGAATGAGGCCCCAAAAGGCCTCATACATGTGTATGTACTAATGCACGCATTTTACTTTACTTTGACAACTGTTTATCAGCTTCTGTCTCCTAGATGTAGTATTTGACCTTATGACACAAACCAGGAAAAGGAAGGTAAGCATTGTTAAATATCTGGTACTCCATGAAAATGATCAAGATTGGTACTGTTTTCCACATAGTGTCACCTATCTTCCCACCTCTGGTTGGCTTGTGAGAATCAGCAGAGCCTATTAGAGACAACTGTTGATGATGAGTGTCTTCTATCCTGTTTCTCAGGCTGCAGCAGTCCTGAAGGTTGATGGAGGGCCATGCTATTCAAACAGCAGGCGTGGCTGAGACAGAAGCTCCTGGTGCTGGGAAGCCTTGCCGTTGGGAGTCTCCTGTATCTAGTCGCCAGAGTTGGGAGCTTGGATAGGTAGGTGGTTAAACACATGTGTATGCATGTGTGACTTTAAGTGTCTGTTGATTTATACTTCCTTGAGACATAATTTTAAATCTATCCATTTGTTTTCCTCCCTCAAAATTCCCAAGAAGCATGCGTTCCTGCAGTATTGATTTTGATTTATTGAGCCTTTTTTAAAAAGAGAGAGATCCAAGTTGCTCAAATCAAGGCATTCTGTCAAGATCCATTTGTATTCTGTGTGCATTGACACTTGTTTTCAGAGAAGGGATAAAGCTGTGTACAGTAAAAATGTCATTAACTAGAGCTCAGTGTGGTCTGTGTGCATCTGGTGTTGACCTCCAGCCATAGCAAAACAGTGCTGATATATCTATGGATCTTCATTTTCAAATTTATGAGTGGACAATTAATGTGCTATCAGGAGCATTAAAATTATATATGAGCCTGTAAAGGAGCTCATCAAGTTTTCAATCCATTGCCCTGGAAAGATGGCCGTAGGCGTGGAGAGGTTTAACTATGTTAATTATGTCTGGTTTCATGCACTGAACCTACCAGACAAGGAGGCTGACTGCTCAGAAAGCAATGAAAAATCCATGGCAAGGAAATGACAGAATTAGGTTTTGGCTCAACGCAGGCAAACAATCAGAGGGACTGGATCTCCAAAAGCCCCAGCAATACCAACTGGATTCACATTCAGTGCTTCTGGATTGATCTACAGCCAGTGTGATTGGCAGGAACAGAAAAGTTAATATCCAAATGTGAAGCTTCTTCCTTGCCCTTGAAAATTAATTCTTGCAGGGTGGGTGTGTAGCTTAGCTGTACAGATTCTGGTTGAGATTCTGACATGCCTCCTTGCAGTACTTGGGTTCAATTCCTGGCCCCAGCTCCTGATTCTGGCTGCTTACCAATGGCAGAACTTGGCAGAGGGGGAATGGGAGAGGGGAGCAGCTGTACTGTTTTAAGTAGTTGATGCCTGCCTCTCTTGTGACCTGGATTGAAATTCCCAGCTTCAGCCCCAGCCCTCAATGGCTGCTGTGAATGATTCAGCAAATTGGAGCTCTCTGTGTGTGTCTGCATGTCTCTCTTTTTGTATGTCTTTCTCGCAAATAAATCAATTAATTTTTAATTTTTTAAGTAAAATTATTTTTTGCACTAGAAAGGCTAGAATATGTTCCCTGAGTTCAACTCCATTGTCAGTTAAAATGCCATACATTTTAAAATGGAAGCAGCCTCCTTTCAATGTCCTTTTTCTTCCAAACTATAAGCTACTATGTAGACCTTATCACTAATACACTTAAAAAGAATTTAACAGTGGTCCTTGTTTTCCCGTCAGTGTCAATTTTGATTGGTGAAGTTAACTTCTTTGATTCTTTCAGCTCATAAATCCTGGGTAAACTTTGTATTCTTTGGTTGTTACTTCTGGGAGAAATATAATCAGGAGCTTACTGCTGACCTCGAGCTCTTTGCTGAGCAGCAGTTACTGGTGAAAAGCTTTGAGGTGGTGCCATTGTCTTATCCCATAATGGAATTTTTATACTGAACTCATCCCAGTCCTTTTACTTAGTTTCTGATCATTCACATTTTATTGAGTAATTGATCTAATGATCACTAGCACATTCATTATTTATTTGAAGATTATTTTCATTTTCAACCTAGTCTCTCGACTATAATGGAATGACTTTTATAAGGTATTGAATTACGTGATAGGCTTTCGCAAAACCTCTTACTTATGAGTTTGAGATGATTTTGTCTGAAAGTAATACCAGCTTATTTAGGCTGCCCATTAGTAACTGAAGACCCTGTACGCTGAGAGAGAAGCTGAAGTTACTTCTATTCTTTTCAATCCTAAAATTCTGGATTTTTTTCTTATTCTGGGGCCCACACTCAGAATCTGTGCTCCAGGAAGTGGAAAAATAATGTGTTATTTTATCCTCTCTTTACATGTTACATTGAGTTAGAAAGTCCAAAAAGTGATTGTTCTGACAGATATAGTCTCCCAGAGTAAAAGGTAGAAAAAAGGAAGGAAAGAATGGAAAATGGTCCTTCAGAGGCTGGAGCAATCCCATTCCAGCTCAGTAGGGACACTTTATATGTAAGCCCCTTTCAGCCAGGATTCTGCAAGAGAATTAGATCCTACAGTCAAGGATGTCAGTGACTGGTTACTCAGCTTTCCCAGCATGGGACTAGCATCATTCTGGAGACATCCATCAATGGATGCCTTAGGGAAATTAGTTCTTACTTCTCCATCAGAACTCAAGAAGAGCAGAAAGATGAATTTGTGAAACTGCAATCAATTTCACAATTAAAAACACCTTTGACCATGATAATTTGTCTTCCATTTACAGCCCCATCTTGATAATATCATTTACAAAAGTATAAATTTCATGTTTCTCTAAAATGTTAACTATGGTAAATCATATTTAATAGTTTTTAAATATTTTCATTCTTTCCACAATATGCATGAAATGTTTTGAAATGCATTATTGTTGTGGAGCAGCAGATTAAGCTGTTGCTTGGGAAACCCGCATCCCATATTGGAGTGCCTAGTTTGAGTCCCAACAACTCCATGCTTCCAATCCACCATCTTACTTATGTGCTTGAGAAACAGTGGATGGTGGCCCAAGATGGTGGGTTCCTGCCACGAAGGTGGGAAACCTGGATGCAGTTTCTGGCTCCTGGCTTCAGCCTGCCCTTGGCCCTGGCTATTGCAGACATTTGGGAAATAAATCAGAAGATATATGATATATCACTCTATCTCTCCATCTCTCTTTCCCTCTGTCACTCAGCCTTTCAAATAAATAAATCTTTCTTAAAAATAAAAGTTACAGAAAACCAACAACACAGCAAGTACTGTCTTAAGTGTTTTCATAGGCGACTGCTTAAACAGACCACAGACAAATACTATTCCTTCCAGTTCTGCAGAATAGACTGAGCAGGACCTCAGCATACAAGAAAGATGCAATAGGGTCTCTCGGGAAAAGCAAGTGACAGCCTTATTACAATACAGAGGGAGATACCAACTCCAAATTATTATGATAACTAGAACCTTTCAGGTGTAGGAACTGATTTAACAGCCATTTTGACCAAAATTATGTGTTTGCTCAAGAAGACTGAAATGCCTTCCCAGATAAACTTAAGCAAATTACATTGAATTTCAGCTCATTTTTAGACTACACCTAAAAGGAAACCCAATTTGTCTACTAAATATATTGGCCAGGCTGAATTAAATAGTCACTTCAATCTGATATCACTACGATTATTACCACATCTTCCTCTCTGAGAAAAGCAGAGATGGCTGTTCATTATTCAGGGCACTATGGAAGTAGACATCCTCCATCCTGGCTTTAATCATTGCATTCCTTGTATGAGTTTGAGCCCCCGATTTAAACGAGTTTGGCAGTAAGACCCTGAGGTTTCTGGTCCCATCAAGGTCTTGTTGACTTCTGGTCCCAGGTGCAGTAAGTGGTATACAACACTTGCAGATGGCAGTTGAGTTTGTTCCTACATTGAGCAGAGTGAAAACCATAATCCTGGCCTCCTTAGATAGAAGGAACAAGAGAGGCAGACATAATAAATACTCTCCTGGCTATCCCTAAGGCCAAGGGCAGACATTCTCATAGAATGAAAAACTCAGCAAGAGCCAAGATTGGAATTTTGCAGGTTGATCATGCAAATAGCTAAGGGCAGAGACTGGACCTCTTTTCATATTATATCTCAGAGATTTTTAAGAGCCATATGAGTGCTGCTGAGCTGCAAGAAAATAATACCATATGAAACCCGAAACATGTGGTCTCCTAGCCGCCCTTCAGCCTCCCAGCTGAAGATGATAATCTTCTGCCTTTCACATTTTCTAAATGATTTTAACTGGTGAGCTGTTAAAAAGCTATTAGTATGGCTGGTGTCACTTATCTATCCTGTACTGTGAGCATAACTACATGCCGTAGTCAATTAAGTGCTTGGTGAATAAAAATTTTAAGGCACCCTAATAATAATAATAATAAAAACCTCCTATCAATTATATGTGCTCCATTTACTACAGACTTGCTTAAAATAAAATTTCCCAAACATATGTTCATTATGGATTGCAGCAGGCTGGGAACCAGTGGTTTTATTTATGTATTTAACGAGGGAATCAGAAAGATAAGAAGTTAGTTGCCATGAGCTTCTGAAATGATCTCTCTGTTGCTTGCAGGCTACAACCAATTTGCCCCATTGAAGGTCGATTTGGTGGAGCCCGCGGTCAGGCTGAATTCCCACTCCGTGCTCTGCAGTTTAAGCGTGGCCTGCTGCACGAATTCCGGAAGGGCAACACTTCCAAGGAGCAGGTTCGCCTCCATGACCTGGTGCAGCAGCTCCCCAAGGCCATTATCATTGGCGTGAGGAAGGGAGGCACGAGGGCCTTGCTTGAGATGCTGAACCTCCATCCAGCAGTGGTCAAAGCCTCTCAAGAAATCCACTTTTTTGACAACGATGAGAATTATGCCAAGGGCATTGAGTGGTATAGGAAAAAGATGCCTTTTTCCTACCCTCAGCAAATCACAATTGAAAAGAGCCCAGCATATTTTATCACAGAGGAAGTTCCGGAAAGGATTTACAAAATGAACTCATCCATCAAGTTGTTGATCATTGTCAGGGAGCCAACCACAAGAGCTATTTCTGATTATACTCAGGTGCTAGAGGGGAAAGAGAGGAAGAACAAAACTTATTACAAATTTGAGAAGCTGGCCATAGACTCGAATACCTGTGAAGTGAACACAAAATACAAAGCAGTAAGAACCAGCATCTACACCAAACATCTGGAGAGGTGGCTGAAATACTTTCCAATTGAGCAGTTTCACGTCGTGGATGGAGATCGCCTCATCACAGAACCTCTGCCAGAACTTCAGCTCGTGGAGAAGTTCCTAAATCTTCCCCCAAGGATAAGTCAGTACAATTTATATTTCAATGCTACCAGAGGGTTTTACTGCTTGCGGTTTAATATTATCTTTAATAAGTGCCTGGCGGGCAGCAAGGGACGCATTCATCCGGAGGTGGACCCCTCTGTCATTACCAAATTGCGCAAATTCTTTCACCCTTTCAATCAAAAATTTTATCAGATCACTGGGAGGACATTGAACTGGCCCTAAAAAAACATGCCATACAACATTATGTGTTGTGCCTGGACACACATGGTATCTCTTCTAGATTAAAAATATGCACTTTTCCTAGACACATCTATCCAAGTCATTTTTCAATGTATACTTGTACATAAGTAGTGTGTGACCAAATATCAGAACAGTTCTTTTTCTACTGAAAATTTACAAAAGACATACTATCTGCATAGATGAATCTTTTAAGCTATTTACAGAACAGAAGAGGTGGTGGTTTGGGGAAAAAGTGACTGCAGCTATTCTCCAAAAGTTAGTCTTCCTTTGATTCAGAATTTGTCACCCGCCATCTTCATAGATTTAAGCCAAAATATAAATGTGTGAAAAAAAAATACCAATGGCTGTGAAGATTCAGGAAGTAGAGAATTCAGTTATGCATTTTTTTTCCTAAGGGAAAGCTGGCTCTTTAATTCAGATGCTGAATTGGTGCCATGAAAAAGCAAAACAAAAAGTGCTATTTTCTTCTTATTTAAAAGAATGTCTTATCTCATAAAATTGACATTGTTCCAAAGTTCTTGTGGTGATTTTGCACTATTGTTTTCTTGAATGGGCCATGGTGTCACCTGTAGCATGTCAATCACATGTTGGAAAGTCAAGTCTTTTACTTCCATGTTGTATGTCAACAAAGAGAAATGTCATGTACATAGTGTATATTGTTGTAAATACTGGTTTCACACTAAGCAATTCTATTTTGTAAACTGAATATGGCTATTTAATTTATTGTGAAAATTAAATTTATTGTGGTATTTAAAAATGGAATGGATTAAAATTACTCTATGTGCAACTTTTTTTTTTACTTATTTTGTCTTACGTGCCCCCTGCTGGCTTCCAAAATGGAATTGGTTTGTGTGCATATGATAGTACATAGGACAAAGATGCACTTCTCTGTTGGAGGTTTCTGTATCCTTGTGAACATGTATTTACGAAGTGGGGTAGAGTATATTTTAAAAAAAGAAAATCTCAACCATGTGGAAATCAAGTACAATAGCCACCACAAAGTGCAGCTTTGCTGCACCTTTGTAACTATTAACTTACTTGCAGTTGCTTCTGTGCCAGGGGACAGACAAGGAATACTTCAGCAGAATCAAGGCACAGAAGAGTCACAATGTTATTTGGACCTCTACTCAGAGTCAAACCAGTAGGAAAATTAAATAAGATTAGAAATGTGTGTGGCTTCTGAAAAGGTGAAAGCTGTCAGTGCTTCAAAAATGAATACAAACTCTCAGAACTCTTTAGATGAAAATATATCAATCTGCTTACAAATTATCAAACTTCATAGTGTTGCTATTACTAACAGAAACATATGGCTCATGTTTCCATGCAGAGAAATTAATTCTAAATTGGGTGCCTTAATAACCTTGGATGCACTATATTATGCTTAAATATAATTAGGGAAAATGTGGAAAGAGGTATCAGTGATGAAAATAAAACAAAATGAATTTTTCACAATCATAGCTGCTTATCCAGTGGAAGATATCTGAAGAGAGTTTTGTTCAACATCCCACTGAGAATGCCTAGAGAAATCAGCAAATTACAATGGATTTCCCTGGTTGAAATAAGTGTTGATTTTCTCCATAATTTGTTTATCTTGTCCAGTGATTTGATGATGAACTTTTAAGAATAAATAGTCCTTTTCCCTCCAGTGTTGGTATATATTGCTTCTCAGCCCACAGCCTTGGTAATCACCTCGACTGTTGAAATAACAGTGATGCCGTACTCTCAGCATAATGCAGGCATGACACCCGCACATGCTGGCAGGCTGGCTGCCCACTGGTAATGACTGCAGGGAGACTCCCAGGTCTATATGTCAACTTACTTCTCTCCTAAGCCATCAGTGAAGCTGGTATAAAGAACCTGGCATCAAATTGCTCCATGCTTAAACTCTCAACTAATAGTTTATTATGACATTCAAGAACATAATCACTGCATTATTAACTTTATAGAGCACGATTCAGCTAATGTAGTCTTGTACCAGTAACTGTCCAATTATGCCCCATCAGAACACCGGTGTTTCAGAAATTCAGACTGAGTATTCCACTGGTAAAATTGAAAAATAACAGTCTTATCCCAGACTCAGAGAGGAATTAAAATTATGCCAATGAATTGAAATTCCTCACTAATATTTATGTTTCAGATTTTTCTTAAACTGCTTCTGCTACCAATGGTGTATACCGGACTTTATTCTAAGATTCCATTCAATTTATGCCAACTTTTATAATTTGTTGTTTTTAACTTAGCAAAGTAGTATTTATTCAGCATATCAAAGTGGTAGGGGTGTATTCTGCCCTCCAGTTCTTTCACTTCTAAATAAGTTTGAGAATTGTTTGAAGCTTGAAGCTTCCCTGCAGAGATCCAAAGCAGGAAACAGCCTTGGAGGATATCAGGGTGGCAAGTTTCATTTCACTGAAGAAACAGTCACAGCCAGTGCTGATTGAAATAAAAATACTATAACATAATAGCATACCTCCAGTGGAGATTTAAAACTCTTGTTTAGAAAAAAATGTTTCCTGTTATTATCAGACAGGCAACAAACCTTTAGAGAATTCTTCTGCTTATTACAACAACTCTACCAGAGCTCTCTTTAATAAGTTACTTCTTTTGCACCATGACCACCTTGCATTCTCACTGGAAGCTCAGAGGCACCATACCGCTTTGTGAAACAAGTCCAGCTGAAAAGAGAAAAAATGTTTAAGCAATGGTGAAGTTTCTTCTGATCCATAAAGCTGAAACTATACCATCTTGTTAGCAAATTCCAACTACAATTGTACAAACAGCCCCAGAGTAAGAGAACCAGGAAACCCAGAGATAAATGAGACATACAAAACCATAGACATCCCCTCATTCCAATTACCTACACTGCTGAAACCACAACACATAACCCTTCAACTGATGAAGGTACTAATATTTCCTACTAATGTATAAGTGATATCAAAGATATTATGCCTTTAATGTAGGCTAAATAAAAATCTTGTAAAGCCTTCATAACCCCATCTATCATAAATTTGAAACCATTTGGTTAAGAGACTATCAAGAACAGTCAATTGCCAACCCAATTTCTATTCACAAGGCTGATGACTCCTTTTAGGAGCACTGTCCATGGTGCTGCACTAGGTATGAGGCTCCTCCTGGAGATCAGCGCAAGGACCTGTGGGGAGCATTACCTAGGACACTGAAGACAGTGTTGCTGCTAGGGAAAGTTGAGAATCAAAGGCAAATGCAATACAAATTGCATTTCTGCCAACAAGCGTATGCTTTGTCCAATTAGCTGTTTCCTCGATCAGATTGCAGTCAGAACCCTAACTTAAGAATTTTCCAAGGATGAAGAATTTCAAATAATCACAGTCTCTTCCTGCTGAAGTCTTTTGTTCTCTTTTTGCACACTCAACAGCCATTTCCTACTAAGGAGAATAGTCTACAATCTAAGCAAAAATGAAACTGTGGAAAACATTTGCTGTAAAAATGATTAAATAGGGCAAAATCTTACCATTTAGGGCTAACCAGATGAAAATACAGAATATTTTTAAACAAACTCATAATTATTGCCAAGTACCCAAAGTGCTAGCCTACACTGACAATATATTTAATAATAAATATTTAATTGCACTTTCCTTACAAATTAAAAGCCTCTTAATGGGCACATGGCTTTCTTTTACTTTTCCAAATTAGTATCACTCAAGTATTTCAAAAGAATCTGTTCTGTTAAGAAGTTATTCAGGCCTCCTGCAGTCTGTTCTGTTAAGAATTTATTCAGGCCTTTGGCATCTGTTTATCAATTTTTGTAGTAAATCTTTCTTTTATAGTTAATGCAGAATGAAATTTAGGCCAAAATATAATCATTTTGTAAGATTCTAAACAACAATACCATAGCACATATTATAGAAAAAATTCTTTACATTTTTAGCTTTTCAAGAATTCTTCCTAATTACATTTTATTAAATTCTTTGGGAATCGAAGTACTCTTTCATAATTATTAGAAATGGATTGGAGAATTGAAAAGGCAGAACTGAACTGACTATAGTATGCAACTCCCATAGGAAGCACCTGCTTGGTATTCCAAGAACAAGTGTGTTATTTAAAGGCAGATCAGTTTGAAAAGCAAGACTCTTTTCAGTTAATTCAAGAAGGCAGTAGCATGCTTGATGCATAATCATGCTAGTTCTATCTGTGAATTTGTGAATCACATCAGCCTAGCAGGTCTCGGAGAGCTTTTTGTGAAAGTATACTATCTTTAACCATATTTATCATCCCCTTTCAAAAACAATCTGCCAAGATATGAGTCATTCCCAGACTGGTAACTCATTTAAAGTGTTAACTCATCTTTCACATTTCTAAATGCATACACCTCCCCTTGTATTCTTTTCCTTGATGAAACCAGAGAACCATCCTTAAGGCCAGGTGCAAAATTGCTTGTTTCTTTGGTAAGGCCACTCTAAAACTGAGCTAAATGTTTCAACATACAGCATAAAAGAACCTTTAATTGCTCATATCGGGTAATCTAATAGTAGGTCCTGAAAATAAATTTAATACAACTCTTTAAAGATGAATTTTTCTGGCCACACCAGGTGATGATATTATTACACCACTCAGAATTATCAGTGTGATAGGTGAGTCAAAGTTGAAAAGCCACAAAAGAAAACAGATCACTCAACCTGGAAGAGTCAAGGAAAGCTCCACTGAGGCCATCCTTGAAGATCAGAACATCTCACCACAACAACAGGCAGGAGATGAGGAAAATCAGAGAGCAAAAGCATGTGGTGTGAAAGAGACTGGGAAATCTAGTAAAGCTGGAGAGCAGATCAAATGGAAGAGAAGGCGGAAGGTAAGAGTGGAAGATGATGTACAAGAGCTTCCTAAGCCCTGAGCAAGCTCTACCACCACATACCCGAGGGAGCTCTGTTAGGTGCCCAGGCCAGTCCTGCCTCCTTAAATCTACACCTAGATGATATTTAAAGACTAAGGGCTTCAAAATGGAAAGGAGCTGATAAAAATTACTATCTCAAGAGTTTTCCTTAAAGGAGAAAAAAATCAATTTGTTCCCCCATGGAATCATTGTTTTCCTCATACTCTATCTGCTCTTTGTTTCTCTCATTTCTCTTTTTAGGGCTAGCAGCTGTGCTGCAACTGATGGGATTCTCTGTATCTGGTTTTCAAAACCAAATCTCTGGCATGTTGACCATAGAAGAGTCATACTGTCTCCCTGCCACTAAGCCTCATGCTATAGCTCCACTCAACCTGGAACATGGAGACATGGAAATGAAAAAAAGAAAAGAAAAATAAAAACTACACACACATATTTACCTATTTATTCAAGTAAAGTATAATAATGTTTTTCTAAAAATTATCCAGAAATATATTTTTTCTTTGGAAAAAAACAAATATTACAAAACATTCTGGACTTTGCAACCCATTTGTCTTTTGTGGCTTGAGTTTCTTATTTAACAAGAGTGTACAAATAGGGGATGTAAAAACTCATTGTCTCATTGCTTAGTAGATACCTGGGTTTCTTCATAGAGTCATCAGAACGATCTAAAGAATAGCAAGAGAGGGAGAATCTCTACATTCAAGCACTTTTTAAGGATCTACTTCCATTCAAAATATGTCATATGGACAAACTCAGTGTCCATGTGAGAGAGGACTGCATCAGAGGGTGGTTACAGGAAAGAAAATTATCTAGCCACTGTACCTGCCTTCGAATTTTTATTTTGTTCTGGTGCAAATTATAATAATCATAGTCATGCACTTAATGCTTTTTCTTTAGTTCTCAAAAGAACACATAATGGTAAGAGCAGCAGTACACAGAATAATTTCCCTCTCTCAAACATATCTGAATCCTAATCTTGAGCACACATGTATGTTGTGTTACATGGTGAAAGGGGCCTTACAGGACCTTGAGATGAGGAAGGTGTGCTGATGTAACCATGAAGTTTCTTAAAGGTAAGAAAGAGGGAAAGAATAAAACAAGAGGGCTGGTGATAATGGAGTAAGTTGAAACTTCTGTCTTCAGAGAGGCAACATTGAGGAACCTTCAGGGCAATGCAACAATGTTGGCTTTGAGGATGAAGAGGGCTACAAGCCAAAGAATATGAGAAGCCTTCAGAGGCTGGGGAAGGCAAGGAAATGGACTACTCCTAAGACCATGCAAAAGGAAAAATAGTCCAGCCAAGAAGTCGACTTTAACCCTGTGAGACCTATGTTGGATATGCAAATGCATAGACATGTCATATAATAAATATACACTGTTCTAAGCCACTAAATTTGGGATAATTTGTTACAGTTACCATAAAAACTAGTGCAAGAGGTAAGAACAAATGGAGCATTCACAAAATGCTGTTTTTTAAAATCAGTGTAGGCTCCTTCATTGTGAATGAGTTGATGGGGCAACAGCTGGTGATCACAAAGGGCACCTCCAAAACAGGCAAACAGATGTCCTGAAGGATAGCGGAGCCCTGCAAATTCCCAAGGGTAAACAGGGCAAGTAAATGCAGTCAGAGAGAATCCCTTGGGGGCAGAAACCATACCTCATTTCTTCTGGACCCCATCACTGAAGCTCAAAGGGTAGAAAACAGTTTTAATGGTGAATTTCAGATAAATGTGTGGCAAAGTATATGTTTCATGATATTTCTAGCACCTTGAGCACTATGATTTTTATCCTGGAAGGAAAAGATAATTCTTGTCTTCTTACACATCTATAGACTCTAACCTTGATCTCAAAAATCTGAAGTCCCCAAAGACCAGAAGTCTCAGTTTTATCCCAGATACATCACAGAATCTCCTTTAAACAGCCTCAAAATTTTCCTGTGGGAAAAACAAAAGCCTGAAACTATTTTTCCTGGGCTTAATGAAATCCAAAGGCATCTATTGATCATGTAATTGTTCCTAGACCCAGAGGGATCTCTCAAACAATTACTAATGGTGACTAGGGAAGCTGGAGTTGGGGGTGCAACCACAATACAGTATTTCAGAATTCCAGCCCAGAGCAAGTTCTCAAGCAAAGTCTCTGGTTCTGTTCATTAATTATGCCTGCCTCTGGTCTAAAAGGATCTTGTGAGGCAATCTGTTAATTATGATTTGTTTCTAATCTTGTTTTATTGGCTTCATTTCAACTTCTTGCACTCAATAAACTTTGGATAGTTATACATATTGCGTCTATTTGAAAATATAAATTGCTTAAAATTAAAAGGTACACACATGTAATATCTAGGGCATTATGTGTTTGTATTCATGAGCCTGATGAAAAAAAGCTAATGATAATGGTTCTTCTTAGGACTAACCAAAATTTTTCTTTTGTTAGTGATTTTCTGTCAGATTTGCACAGCTACCTTTTAAAAATTGCATCCCAAAGCATCTCAGTACAGTAAAAGTGAGTATATATATATATATATATATACACACACATATATATAAAAGACAAACTCAATAAATAACTATTCCAAAGGCACATTGACCTCTCAAAACAAATATTTTTACAAAAGAACATAGTTTGTCTAAATTGTTGCTACATAAAGTATGAGAAATTTCATTGATAAAAAATGTGTTTTCTAATCCAAAGATATTGCATAAAAAGTATCATACATGCAACTATTGTATGCTTGTTCATATAGACATGTGAGCATGTATGTACATGTGTGTGCAAAAAGTTCTCAGTAGTTCACCCTTTTGTGATTATCAAGTTACTTTTCTTCTCGGCCATCATAAGTCCTCCACATTGGAACTGGATCAGGTTTCTCTGAAAGGAAAATTAAATTTTAGAAACTTAATTTAAGAGCAAAGTGGGATGATAATCTGCATCCATTGTGTTTAAGGACTTATGAGAGAGAGAGAGGGGTAATCCTTTCTCTCCTTATATTAAACTTGAAAGAGAGATAGCAACAAAGCATTTCTTTCCATCCCTATGTTCAAAATCCACTTTCCCCATGGGACCAGACTGGAGTGAAGGACAAAATTCAGGAGCTCAAACAGGTATTCAATAAATATTTATGGATTGTATAAATGAATCACTCATTGTGATCACGCGAGTTTTATTACTGGTTTAAACTTATCTGCCTATTTCTAAGCTGCCATTTGTAATGCCAGCGTTCCATATCAGATCACTGGTTTGAATCCTGGCTGCTTTGCTTCATATCCAGTTCCCTGCCAAAGTGTCTGGGAGGCTGGCGCCACGGCTCACTAGGCTAATCCTCCGCCTGCGGCACCAGCACCCTGGGTTCTCATCCCAGTTGGGGCACCGGTTCTGTCCCGGTTACTCCTCTTCTAGTCCAGCTCTCTGCCATGGCCCAGGAAGGCAGCATAGGATGGCCCAGGTCCTTGGGCCCTGCACCCACATGGGAGACCAGGAGGAAGCACCTGGCTCCTGGCTTCGAATTGGTGCAGCATGCCAAATGTAGCAGCCTTTCTCTCTCTCTCTCTCTCTCTCTCTCTCTCTCTCTCTCTCTCTCACTGTCTAACTCTGCCTGTCAAAAATAAATAAATAAAAAGTGTCTGGGAAAACACTGGAAGATGGCCCAAGAGGTTGTGTCTGTGCCACCCACATGGGAGACAGCATAGAGTTCCAGGCTCCTTCCTGGCTTTGGCTTGGACCAGTCATGGCTGTTGCAGTCATTTCAGGAGTAAACCAGTGGATGAAAGATTTCTTTCTCTCCCTCTGTCTCTGTCATTTGCCTTTAAAATAAATAAATCTTGAGAGAGAGGAAAAAAGGAAGGAGGGAGGGAGGGGAGGAAGAGAGGAGCGAGGGAGGGAAAAAATGGCTGTCTGCCAGAAGAGTCTTAAGAACCTGTATGTAAGTAGATCTTTGGAGGCTAACTGTAGCACAGTGTGTTAAGCCTTCACCTGTGAAAATGGCATCCATACGGACACTAGTTTGTGTCCCAGCTGCTCTACCTCTGGTCCAGCTCCCTGCTAATGTGCCTGGGAAAGCAGTAGAAGATGGCCCAAGTATTTGAGCCCCTACACCCATGTGGGAGACCTAGATGAAGCTCTTGGCTTCTGGCTTCAGCTGGAACAATCCCCAGCCACTGCAGCCATTTGGGAAGTAAATGGATGGAAGATCCCACTTTCTCTCTCTCTCTCTCTCTCTCTCTCTCTCTCTCTCTCTCTCTCTCACCTGCCTTTCTTTGTGTTTGTTTGTTTTATTTAGTAAATATAAATTTCCAAAGTATAGTTTATGGATTACATTAGATTTCCTTCCTCCATAATTTCCCTCCCACTCGCACCCTCCCATCTCCCGCTCCCTCTCCCCTTCCATTCACATCAAGATTCATTTTCAATTATCTTTATATACAGAAGATCGATTCAGTATATATTAAGTAAAGACTTCATCAGTTTGCACCCACACAGAAACACAAAGTGTAAAATACTGTTTCAGTACTAGTTATAGAACTACTTCACATTGGACAACACATTAAGGACACATCCCACATGAGAAGTAAATACACAGTGACTCCTGTTGTTGACTTAACAATTTGACACTCTTGTTTATGGCGTCAGAAATCTCCCTAGGCTCTAGTCATGAGTTGCCAAGGCTACGGAAGCCTTTTGGGTTCACCGACTTCAATCTTATTCTGAAAGGATCATAGTCAAAGTGGAAGTTCTCTCCTCCCTTCAGAGAAAGGTACCTCCTTCTTTGATGGCCCATTCTTTCTACTGGGATCTCATTCACAGAGATCTTTCATTTAGGTCTTCTTTTTTTTTTTTCCCAAAGTGTCTTGGCTTTCCATGCCTAAAATATTCTCATGGGCTGTTGAGCCAGATCCGAATGCCTTAAGGGCTGATTCTGAGGCCAGAGTGCTATTTAGGACATCTGCCATTCTGAGTCTGCTGTGTATCTCACTTCCCATGTTGGATCTAAACCTGACTTTCAAATAAATAATTTTTAAAAATAGACCTTTGGTGGCAAACTCATCAGACAGCCAAACATGTCACAGCAGTAGAAACAGTGCAGGATTTTGTGGATCTCCCAAATATCAATTGTACTTTTAACACATTATAAGATATGTTAAGGACCAAGGGCCAACTTCAAAGTCTACTCCTCAAAGACCCTCTCATGTCAGCCACCATTGTGATAGTTCAAGGCATTTATTCATGATACCTTTTAATATACAATGTTCAGGCAGCAGATATCAATTGTTTTTTAAAACTTTTATTTAATAAATATAAATTTTGAAAGTACAACTTTTGGATTATAGCAGCTTCTCCCTCCATAACCTCCTTCCCACCCGCAACCATCCCATCTCCCACTCCCTCTCCCATCCCATTATTCATCATTTTCAATTATCTTTATATACAGATGATCAACTTAGTGTATACTGAATAAAGATTTCAACAGTTTGCACCCACACAGACACACAAAGTATAGAGTACTGTTTGAGTAATAGTTTTACCATTAATTCACATAGTACAACACATTAAGGACAGAGATCTTACATGAGAGCAAGTGTACAGCGACTCCCATTGTTGATTTAACAACTGACATGCTTATTTATGACGTCATTAATCACCCAAGGCTCTTGTCATGAGCTGCCAAGGCTATGGAAGCCTCTTGAGTTCACAAACTCTGACCTTATTTTGTCAAGGCCATAGTCAGAGTGGAAGTTCTCTCCTCCCTTCAGAGAAAGTTACCTCCTCTTTTGATGGCTGGTTCTTCCTGCTGGGATCTCACAGAGATCTTTCATTTAGGTTATTTTTTTTTTTTTGGTCACATTGCCTTGGCTTTCAAGAAATTCTCATGAGCTTTTTGTCAGATTTGAATTCCTTAAGGGCTGATTGTGAGGCCAGAGTGCTGTTTAGGGCAAGCAGATATCAATTCCTATTTCTGTAACAGCCCTTGTCCCTTGCACCTCAATATCATGAATCCCTAAATTTTCTCCCATTGAACCACAAATTTTGCCCCTCATTAAGCATGTATAAAAGTTGCAAATTTTAAAAACAGTGATGAAAACAATAAATAAATTGTCACTTTCACCATATTAAACCAATATTCAATGTTCTTAATATTCAGTGTTTGGGCTTTGAGTTAGTAACAGGGAACATCTTAGTTTACTAATAGTATGGAAACTAGAACTCATTTTTGTTCTTGTTGTTTTTAATTATACTTAAATTCTACTTTTTTGCATGCGAATGCATCAGAGCCTGGGAAAGACACAATAAGTGGACTCAAGAAAGATAGGTAATACACTGGACACAGACTCTGAAGACTAATAGGGATCTACATATATGCAACTCCCAGTCATACATTAAGAAACGCTTTTATTAGCTTGACAAAGTTAAGAAATCTTTATTAGATATTAATTAAAGAGCTATTAAAGCCAAGTATTTGAATAAAGCTGTGTCCAAAAAAGTGAAATAGACAGTGGATGATCCACTGAAAATTAAAATCATTCATTCTGAGTTTAGTTGATAATTGCATTTCACTTGATTGGCTACATCATATACACATGGGCAAATCTTTTAGGAACATATTTCAATGCATGAATGATTTTTGAAATTTCACCAAATGAAGAGGCAACAGCTATGAATACATGAACAATTATTGGCCTCAATATCCCACCTAAATCAATAGAGCTACATCCATCAAGTCACGATGGATAATAAAGATAACATCTACTCATTGAACTGCTTATTTCAGTATCTCCCAGGTAATCCTGGCAGGCACTCAAATGTTTATGTCAGTTTCTACCCCTCAAATGACAGAAAAGAAAACAGGTTGCAGAAAGGTTCAGTAACTTAAATAGGAAGCTAAGACCGGATCCCAGGATTCAGCTCCTCACCACTCCATGGAACCCAGTTATTCTTCTTGTTAGGATTACTCTCAGCAAGAATTGTTGTTTTGTGGCAATTCATAATGAAGAAAGACACAGAGGAGGAAGGAAAGATTTATTCATCTCCTGAAAGTGCCAGGTGGAATCCATTGCAATCAGAGTTTACAACACAAAGGCAGGAACAGAGCTTCTCATGCCTTTTAATGCCACAGTACACACACATGGGATAATGTCTGTTTAGCAACCTGAAGGACATATCAAAGTATTATTACTGTCCCTAGAGACCCCTCAGCTGCTCGGATTCTGTCTAGCTGCTTCCAGAGCATCAATTTATTCTGTGAAAATAGCAGTTTATCTTAGCACATCTCTAACCTGGTCACAACTCTCAGGCACCTTGGCCCATAAATGAAAACTCTGCTGTATCATAAGTATCCTTTTAATTATTAGAATTAAGTGTGAAAACTGAACGTACTTGGCCTTCTTAGCTTCCCTTATTACTTTTGAAGAAGAGACTATCAGGTAAAAAAAATAGTTTATACATATTTAAAATACAACAGTTTACTTAGTTTACAAAGAATTAGGAAGTGGAAGCCTTATGTTGTCTGATTAAGAGTGAGTTCTTTTACAACCCTCGGAAGATAAAGCAGCCTTAAAATAGTGATTCTCGACTTAAGCTGCACATGAAAATCACATGTGGGGTGAAAAGTTGATATCTCAGTCCCATCTCCAGAGATCCAGATTTAATTTGTCTGGGGAGTAGCATGGCCACCCAGGATAATTATGATTTACATGGTAGATTAGGAGCTACTATTCTAGTATGTAAGTATTGGCCATTTTGCTTTAGTTAATATAGCCTGATTATGAAAATTATTTCTTCTGTGTTCAAAGCAATTTTAGGACGAAAATCAGATCATCTAGACCTCTCTAACCCTTATAAAGCCTAGACTTACACATTACATCATGGTAAATAACAAGCAATGTGAATGAAAAAACCTATTTATATATTTATTGAAATAATATGAATACTCTCGAAAGTCTGTTATTAGCCTAAAAATAGCTTTGATGAACAATAACAATCAGAAACTACCAAACATTGATTATAAGATACAGGTATGCACTGCAGGGCCCATCACAGGGCATGCAAAGAGGGCCACTTATTCCAAGCCTCACACTGACAAAGAAGCCAAATTTAGAGACCAGTGGCATTACCTCCAAATGAATTTAAACTACTGTCCCTGAGAAACTCTGAAACATACCACATGTTTTGACATACATCATTTTGTAAATATATCCAGAACATCAGGAAATGTAGTGGGCCCCTTGACCCCTGTCAGTTAATGAACTCATATATCTGAATCTAAACTCACTGACAATGGGATCTCTGGAATGGACGAGGTGCCCTTTTAAATATTCACTCTGCTCATCCTTGAAAAGTCAATTGAGAAACAAAGTCTAGAATAAACAGGTCTGCAGGAGGATGTGCTTTTGAACCAAGTAAGTCAAACAGAAGAAAAATTGGACGACGGTTAATCCATATTCCCAGGGAAATGCTCCAGTTTCAATATTCCTTTTGAAAAATGTAGCTTCTCTCGTAAGTTGGTCACACTCCAAGAGGAATTAAGCTTGAAAGATAAGAGAACTTCAAAAGCCAAATTGAAAAGACCAGACCTGAGGCTGTGAAGGGCATTCAAAAGAGAGAAGAGTTTTAACTCAGCTTTCAAAGCATGTTCTCCTTCCTCTTTGAAAGTTTCTGACACTTTCAGGGTTGCTGAAGATTTTCCCACCCGTGACATCTTTCATCAGAAAGCCATGAAATAACAAAAATCTCTCTCTAGTTTGAATGGCGGCGGAGGTGGGGTGCGGTTATGAAAGTTAAAGTGAGCTGCTGCTTGTTCTGCTACCTCTTGAACCGAACAAATCATCTCCAAGAAGTTGCTTGTGCTTCATCTGACTGAAAATTAGCAAGATGTGCGTTTTACTGTGAGTAGGACTGCAGTCCCAAGCAAGGGGTCCCCAGAAGCAAACAGAAGCCTCACCAGGTTCTCAGCAGTGAGTTTCTATGATCCAGTTGCCAGGAATGATCAAATAAGGAAGAAGAATAGAAAAAGTAGGCGATACAAATAAAAATATAAATACAAGTCTAAACAATTACAAGCATGCCTTTTTTGGGCTATTTCTTTAACCTTTATCCCCTATTGTCCTAATATTAGTTGACCCTTTAAGCCTCAACTGAGAATAATTCCAACTACTGCCTTGTACCAGACCCAGTGCTGGACATCAGGAACATGAAGTGCACTATGCAATGTGCCCAATCTCAAGGAGCTGCTTGCCAGACGCAACACTGAACGTTTGGAACACAATAGCATACAAGACACATACCTTCAAGCAGCTGAGATCAAACTGACTTCTAGACACAAGAAACAAGACAGTGCAAAATACAACATTCCTACTGGTACACAAATAGATATGTGGCAGGTTTAATGGGGCAAAATGATGGTGTACAATTCAAGGAGCTACCCCTCAAAGAGCTGCCTTTTCTGAACCCTTGGCCTAATAATTCTTCCAAGACCCCCAACTATACTCAGATAAACACTACCATATTTGAGTAAATTTGCATGTCTATTTCTCCAGTCAACTGTAAACATCTTGAGGGTATTAATTATAGTTTGTGTTGGTGTCCTCAGCACTAAAGACAGGGACCGCCAACGAAAAAAATAAACAAACATTGTCACCAATGACATCACAGGCATGTGTGGCACTGAGCCACATTAATAGATTTCATCTCAAAAAAGTCAATGAAATGGTTTTAGGGAAATATTTCCTTGGCTAATATGTTATCTAGTATTTTTTTACCAATATTCATAAGTGATAGTGGTTTTCTTTCTTTTTGCTGTCTTCATTTGGCTTATATTTCAATGTTATAAGGCATTAAGAAGTTTTTATTCACTTTCAGCACTCTAGAACAAGTATCAGCACATTTTTTTCTATAATGGACCCAATAGGAAATATTAGGTTCTGTGGACCAAATAATCTTTATTGCAACTACTCAACTTTACCCTAAAGCAGCCATGAACAATAAGGAAACAAGTGGGCATTGCTGCAATGTCCAATGAGACATTATGGGGGGAAAAGGTGGATGACACTGAATTTGGTGGGTGGGCCTTAGTTTTCCAACAGCTGCTCTTGAATAATGTGCAGAGAATGTGGCCCATGTGGTTTTAATACGGTTGGTACCTGCTATAGACTAAATGTTCATGTACTGCCAAAATTCATGTGAAATATAATCCCCAATGTGATTATATTACAACACAGAGGCCGTTGGGAAGTCATTAGATCATGAGGGTAGGACCCTCATGAATGCGATTAGTACCCTTAGAAAAAAAGGCCCTTTGGGGCTGGCACTGTGGCATGGCAGGTAAGGCCCCGCCTGCAGTGCCAGCATCCCATGTAGCCACTTGTTCGAGTTCTGGCTTCTGTATTTCTGATCCAGCTCTCTGCTATGGCCTGGGAGAGTGGTAGGAGATGGCCCAAGTCTTTGGACCCCTGTACGTACATATGGGAGACCCAGAGGAAGCTCCTGGCTCCTGGGCTGGGATTGTTGCATCTCCGGCCATTGAGGCCATCTGGGAAGTGAACCAGCGGATGGAAGACCTCTCTCTCTCTGCCTCTGCCTCTCTGTAGCTCTGCCTTTCAAATGAGTAAATGAATCTTTAAGAAAGAATAAAAAAGATCCTTTGCCCCATCTGTCATGCAAGGGCACAGTAAGAAGGCACTATCTGTTAACAAAGAGGTAGGATATCATCAATCATTGAACATGCTGGGACCTGGATCTTGGATTTCCCAGCCTTCAGAACTTTGAAAAACAAACTTCTATTGTTTATAGCCACCCACTATGGCATTCTGTTATAACAGCCCACATGAACTAAGACAATAGAAGAATGCCCCTATGCCTGATCTTAAAGGAAAAACCTCTGGTGTTTCCCCATTAAATAAAATTTCAAGATGTTCCGGGATCATATTGCATTCTCCCTGTCCCAGGTCTAGAGTGAACCATGTCCTGTGTCTCCAGGGAGCCAGTACTACATTTTATAGAAATTTCACTATATGTTTATATTCCTGATAGTGATGATTCCCCTATTTTATTTTTTCATGTTTTGTGACAAGATCTTCCTTGGTTAACCCACCACACAAGGAAAGAGGTTGACGCAGAATCAGACTTACTTATAGGGGTAGGAATTGGGAGGAAGAAGCCCAACAGGTCAAATGGGGGAGGTAGTAGCTCATGGGCGGCAATGTTGTGGCCATGGTCCTATAGCATCCTCAATCTGGGGACTCTGAAAGTCTGACATCAGTGATGTAACACTGTAGTATCAGTGGGTCCAGAGGTAGGAGAAAGCCTGCGACCCATCCTGCTGGTGACAACTCCCAACAAGGGTCCCCATAGAGGACTGTTTATCTGGAAGGACAAGGCAGAGTCCTAACTGCAGAGGCTGAGGGGCCCAAGACACTTAACCCAGAAGAGGAACAAGGGAGATTCTTTTGGCTGAGATTCGAGGCATTAAAGGAAGAGATTGAGGTGCCAGAATAAGGTTCAAGATGACTGGCCAGAGCTGGAGTGTAGATAAGAGCTGGACATGGACTGAGCTTGACATAGGCTGAACTCCAAATGCCATGCAAATGCCCCTGAGTCCCTCCTTACTAATTCCCAATAGGTACCAGAGCCACCAAGCAGTGACTACTCTGGTTTTGAAGAAAGTTAAGGAAAGCATCAAGATCAGACATTGGACTTTGAATTATGGGGTTGTCTCTAATTAGCCAAATGACCTCAGGCAGGCCATTTTACCTCTGAGTCACCAACGAAATTGAATGAGGTTATTTCTAAAGCCCTTCCACTTCTAAGTGTCCAATCAGTTGACCCATTCAAGAGCAAGGGGACCTATATCAGCACATTCTGTCTGCCTGGCACTCAGCTAGACACTTTACATACATTAAAGGGAGGAAAATTAATAGTTTTGTTACCTCAAAAAAGACAGTGGTGTATTGGTGAATGTTGCTCTCTTGGGAAGGGGATATGCAGAGTATCCTAATTTGGAGAAATTGCTAGTATCTGTAGTGTAAACATTCCCCCCATGCTTTGAGGATGACACAATGTGATCATTGAATGAAGGACTGGGAAGAAATAATCAGTGAAACACCACTGTATGATATTTCCATCATACAGATACCATAGATATGAATAACTTCATACTGTAGGTAATAGCAATAAAATCATTAGGAAGTGTTTTTTTTACTATTTATTAAATTGGTTTTAATATAATTTACTTAACTTTAAATCATTACAATTTAATTTTTTAAAGATTTATTTATTTGAAAGCCAGAGTTACAGATTAAGAGGGAGATACTGAGAGAGAGAGGTCTTGCATCCATTAGTTCACTCCCCAAGTGGCCATAATGGCCAGGGCTGAGCCAGGCTGAAGCCAGAAGCCATGAGCTGCATCTGCATCTCCCACATGTATAGCAGGGGTCCACACAATTGGGCCATCTTCCATTGCTTTTCCCAGGCCATTAGCAGGGAGCTAGATAGGAACTGGAGCAGCTGGGACAGGAACTGATACCCATTGGGGATGCCAGTTTCATAGGCATGCCACAATGCTGGTCCTGTAGTTTAATTTTTAATAATCACTGTATTTAATAATTAGCTCTCAATTTTTCTAGTTTATCCATCAGTTAGCTTGCAAGGGTCAACTGAAATGCGCCACTAGTTATTACCCAGTGTCTGCCAGCTGCCATGTTGGCATTGTAGACACATTGTTTCATTAATCCTCACTGTGTTCTACTTAAATAATCATTATTTTATGATGAGTGAAAATATCTAGGAAAGGTTAGACTATGATCGTGTGACATCCACCTCCAAAATCTGCATGTTCTATTCTATCATGTTGTGAAACAACAGAAATGTGATTTGAACTGTTTTATTCTTTATCTAAGAGAATAGATAATGTTCAGTGTAAAAAGCTAGGGCCCTCTGAATCCAGTGAGTTGTAAATAGTGATGTACATTTGAGTTCACTGACGTGGAGTTGATTTGGTTAAAGGAAGTGCTTTCTAGATGGATAAGACACCAATATTTAGGCAAGATTTAGCCTATATGGTCTGATAGAGGAGGACCACAGGGCCCTAAAACTGGAAACACTAGGAATCATCTTAAACTCTAATTTTCCTCTTTTTCCCTCAAGTTAATTCCTTTTTTAAAAAGATTTATTTTATTTATTTGAAAAGCAGAGTTACACAGAGAGAGGTAGAGACAGAGAGAGAGATCTTCCATCCGGTGGTTCACTCCCCAAATGGCCACAATGGTCGGAGCTGCACAAGTCCAAAGCCAGGAACCAGGAGCTTCTTCCCACAGCAGAGAGCTGGATCAGAAGAGGAGTAGCCAGGACTTGAACCAGCACCCATATGGATGCCGATACTTAAGGTCAGGGCTTTAACCTGGTGCACCACAGCGCTGGACCCCCCCCCCCCCAAGTTAATTCCAACTCAACAAAACTAATTTATCTTTTTTAAAAAATCAGTTTTTAAACAATGGATTAAAGGCAAGCACTCAATAGCGTTTCAACCACTGCTTTAAACCAATAGGTAATATTTGTTATTGTAACTTTTATGATTCAGGGTTGTTGTTTCTTCTTGAAACATAACATGCTTTCTAATAAACAGTACCGTGGTAAAGTCAGAATAGCTGCCTTGAAGAGCAAAACAATTTTTAAAAATTAACAATAATTTGGGGCCGGGACTGTGTGTAGTGGGTGAAGCTGCCACTTGCAGTGCTGGCATCCCACATGGACGCTGGTTCGAATCCCGGCTGCTCCATTTCCAATCCAGCTCTCAGCTATGGCCTGGGAAAGCAGTAGAAGATGGCCCAAATCCTTGGGCACCTGCACCCTTGTGGGAGACCCAGAAGAAGTTCCTGGTTCTGATCGGTTCAGCTCCGGCCATTGCGGTCATCTGGGGAGTGAACCAGCAGATGGGAGCTCTCTCTCTCTCTCTCTCTCTCTCTCACTCTCACTCTGGCTCTCTCTCTCTTTCTCTGCCTCTCCTTCTCTCTCTGCGTAACTCTGACTTTCAATCAAATAAATATTTTTAAAAATTTAACAATAATTTTTTCTTAAAGTAGAAAAAGCTTACAGAATATATTTTATAATTTAAAAATTTGGTTGATTTGTGCTAAGTAATATATAACCCTTTGTATAATCTATCTCAGACTCTTAAAGATAATAGCTTGCGATCATGAGTGGCCAACATTACCAGGAGAAAGATACTAAAATCAACCAGTAATCTACTTTGAGCAAAAATACATTTTTTAAAATATTGGCACTGCTATGAAAATTCATTTTCCTCTATCACTGGTTGGTTGAATTATTCTCATTGCCTTTACTGTAAAGTCATTTTCAGTCTCAGGAGGAATGTGATATATTATTTTCATGATGGCATCAATTCACAACGTGATTTTTCCCTCTGTGCTTGCTTCAGGGACCACACAGGAAACTCTACAGAACTGTCTGCAGCCTGACCTGATATTGAGTGTGCTCCCTGTGAACAACACTATTCCCGCTTTCCTGTCTCATACCCACAGTCATGTTATTCTTTTGTCCTCCCCCCTCTCATTTCCTCCCTCTTCTCCATTTATCTCAATAAGACAGTGGATGGAAGACAGAGGGACTGTGGGCATTTCTCTTTGATTTCCATGTGCCCAGACTCTGGCACCACACCTAACACATCAGCAGAGCCCAAGGAATGGAGAGATCAGAGGGTGGCAAAGGCACGTGGTGCAAAGCCCAGGGATCTCTAATTCTTTACCCATATCTTTCATGATGCATTTTTATTTACGAGGTGTTTGTTTGTCTGTATGTTTTTGTTTTCAGTGAAATTGAGGACATAATGGAATGATTAAGTAAAGAAAGCTATAAAGTAGAATAACAGAGCAGGTAGTGACAAGAATATCCAAACACACTTTGTCTGCTATCCTTTTATTTTCAGCATTTAACTAAAGGTGCACAGGTGGGAGTCCAGCACAGCAGTAAAGACTGGCATCCCATATTGGAGTACTATTGTCAGTCAGGAGTGAGTCCTATTTTTTTTTAAAGATTTATTTATTTAATTGAAAGAGTTACACAGAGAGGTGAGAGGCAGATATATATAGAGAGAGATAGATAGATCTATATCTATATATATGTGTGTGTGATCTATATTATATATGTGTGTGTGTGTATATATATATATACATATATATATATATATATATATATATATATATATAGAGAGAGAGAGAGAGAGAGAGAGAGAGAGATCTTCCATCTACTGGTTAACTCCCCAATTGGCGGCAACGGCCAGAGCTGCGCTAATCCGAAGCCAGGAGCCAGGAGCTTCTTCCGGGTCTCCCATGTAGGTGCAGGGGCCCAAGGACTTGGTCCATCTTCTACCGCTTTCCCAGGCCATAGCAGAGAGCTAGATTGGAAATGGAACAGTCAGGTCTCTAACTGGCGCCCATATGGGATGCTGGCGCTTCAGGACAGGGTGTTAACCCACTGCACCACAGCACCAGCCCCTGTGAGTCCTAATTTTGAAAAGGTATTTGGGGCCAGGTAATGGACAACCTGAACTAGAAGTCTATGGAATCTGGAATTTATCTTTAGAATAATATGGAGCTATTTATCAAATTATTATTCTCATTGTACTTCAGTTTACTATAAAGTTAGGATAAAAATAATTCCTATTGTACATGCTTGTTAATGAGAAATATTAAAATAATACATTTAAAGTCTTTACAACAATGACTGGCATGCATGTAATAAGCAGTCAATACATGCTAGTGATTATTTTAAATTATTGTTCCCAATATTACTATTACAGAGTAGGAAGAAGCATCATAAAGATGCTTAAAGATAGTCAATTCCCTCCAGCAGAGTACAGGAAAGGTTCCTTGAGTAACCTTGCTGTACTTCATCTTGAAGTTTCTAAATGCTTCTCTGTGGAACTTCTAGGTAAAATGGAAGTTCCCTTCCATTATCCATCATCAGTCTTTTTTGTCCTGAGTTATGGCCTGGTTTAGCAAATCTTTCCCCTTTTCAATTGCACCAACACCACAAGCATGGAATGGTTCTGCCTAATCACATCCAGATCATTTGATTTTTAAAAGGTATTTAGCTCATTTTTAAAAGGTATTTATTTATTAATTTATTTGAGAAGTAGAATTAGACAAATCTCCCAATCACTAGTTCACTCCCCAGATGACCACAAAGACCAGGACTGAAGCTGGCTGAAGCTGGCAGCCAGGAACTCAATCCAAGAGAGCAGTAGGAATCCGACTGCTTGAGTCATCACCTGCTGCCTTCCAGGATGCACATCAGCATGAAGCTGGAATTAGTAGTAGTTTGGAAAAGAATCCAGGTACTCCCCAGGTACTCCAATATGTGATGCCAGTGCCCCAAGTCTTTACTGCTGTGCCAGATTCCCACCTGTGTACCTTTGATTTAATGCTGAAAATAAAAGAATTGTATTAGACTATACACTCCACTCTGACTACAGTTCCCAGTCAAGTTTCCCCCTTCTTTGTCCTTTGTCTTCTTGGATGTTCCCTACATTAAAACCCTGAGGTGGTGTCCAAACTTACCCCTAATGGTAGAGCTAGAAAAATGCCAGGGGATTCCAATTCAACCCCATCAAGGTGGCATGTACCAATGTCATCTTACTTGTTAAAGTGATCAGTTTAAGTTCATAATTGATCAAAAAGATAGGATTAAGTGTCAAAGAGATTACATAAATAACACCAGTGTCTGCAAATAATTGATAGAATTAAAAAGGAGAGAATGATCCAACATGGGAAGCAGGATACACAGCAGACTTATAGAATGGCAAAAGCCCTAAACAGCACTCTGGCCTCAGAATCAGCCCTTAAGGCATTTGGATCTGGCTCAAGAGCCCATGAGAGTTTCTCAGGCATGGAAAGCCAAGACATTGTGGCAAAAAAACAAAAATTACCTAAATGAAAGATCTCTGTGAGTGAGATCCCAGTGGAAAGAACAGGCCCTCAAAGAAGGCAGTACCTTTCTCTGAAGGGAGGAGAGAACTTCCACTTTGAATATGGCCTTGTCTAAATAAGATCGGAGTTGGTGAACTCAAGAGGCTTCCTTAGCCTTGGAAGCTCATGACAAGAGCCTTGGGTGATTACTGACATCATAAATAAGCTTGTCAATTGTTAAATCAACAATGGGAATCACTGTGCACCTGCTCCCCATGTAGGACCTCTGCCCTTAACATGTTGTACTGTGAGAATTAATGGTAAAACTACTACGTAAACAATACTCTATACTTTGTGTGTCTTTGTGGGTGCAGTCTATTGAAATCTTTACTTAGTATATACTAAGTTGATTTTCTGTATATAAAGATAATTGAAAATGAATCATGATGAAGAATGAGACAGGAGAGGGAGTGGGAGGTGGGATAGTTGCGGGTGGGAGGGAAGTTATGGAAGGGAAAAGCTGCTATAATTCAAAAGTTGTACTTTGGAGATTTATATTCATTAAATAAAAGTTGAAAAGAAAGAAAAAAAACCCTGAGGTGGTGTCAACTTGTTCATGCAGGCATCTCTGACTCTCCTTACTAAAGGACTGTACCCCACTCTGAGTTCACAATCCACTTTTGCTAACACTACCTGATAATCTCCCTCGACTTACTATCATTTATCATCATATAAATGCCTATACTGAAGTCTTGTTTCCCCAACCAGAATGCTACCTTGATTTAAATTATGTCTCCATCATGTATCCATAATGCTCAGCACAGCTCTGAGCACATGGTTATCCTCAATGCCTTTTTAAAAAATTAATGTATTTTGTAACTTATAAAGTGATTATTCATGTTATCAGAATGCACAGTATTCTTCTAGATGCCATACCTCATACATCTTCTGCAGGAAAATTGTTCATATGCCCAAGGATTGCATCCATCCAGTTAACCTTAAAGTGTTATCTATTATATCAAGATATTTGTTATCCCAATACATATTTTATTGTATCTCCTATTCTATGAAAATATATAATACTCTGAAATTTTCCCATCTTAATCAAACTGGTAAAGAGAATATGAAAACCCAGGACTCAGGAAAAAAATAAATTTGTGGAGTAGGTGTTTGGTGTAGCAATGAAGACACCAACTTAATATGTCTACCTCACATATTGGCCTGCTTGGGTAAAGTTCTAGCTCCATTTCCAATTCAAGTTTCATGCAAACTTGGAAGCAGCAGATAATCACTCAAGTGGTTAGGTCCCTGCCACCCATGTAGGAGTCCTGGATTGTATTCCAAGTTCCTGGCTTCAGCCTGGTCTATACCTGGCTTTTAAAGGTATTTGGGGAATGAATCAGATGATATAAGATCAATTTCTCTCTCTCTCCTTAAAATAAATAAAAATAAGCTAATTTTAAGTGAAAAGAAATTAAATAATTTTTCTTTTAATAAAATACAAATCCAAAATTTTACCAGTTATTTTCCCTATCTTCAAAGATCCTTCATTAATGAAAAGTTATAAACACTTAAATGAGGGAGAAAAAAGATTTTTTTTTAAAATGTTAGGTGAATTTGGCAGTTTGGAAAACTTTTGGAATAGTAGTTCACAGTTTTTTTAACATCCTTAAATGAGGTGGAAACAGGCAAAATTAAATTGTTTTGAAAAACTTGCTTATATCAGACAAGGAACAGATGGGGGTATTATGCCCATGAATATATTGCATGCTACTTAACTCAAGTTTGAGGATGGACCATTAGGTAAGGATGAGAAAGAAAAAGAAAAGGCATTTAATTCAAAATGAAAGCAAGCTAGTTGCTTTCAATGTACTCTGCCTGGGTTTATTTCAAAGTGCTCTTTGGGGATCAGAAGTACATTAGCTTCTGAAGAGGATGATGGAACCCATCTTTGTGTCCCTCACAAGGCTCATTTGCTGATAAAACAAGAGAATGAACAAGCCTTCAGTGTCAACATTTACTGGTCACATTAAAAAAATTAGTGTTAAGTCATTTTTTTTTTTTTGACAGGCAGAGTGGACAGTGAGAGAGAGAGACAGAGAGAAAGGTCTTCCTTTTGCCGTTGGTTCACCCTCCAATGGCTGCCGCGGCCGGCGCGCTGCGGCCGGCGCACCGCGCTCATCCGATGGCAGGAGCCTGGTGCTAGGTGCTTATCCTGGTCTCCCATGGGGTGCAGGACCCAAGCACTTGGGCCATCCTCCACTGCACTCCTGGGCCACAGCAGAGGGCTGGCCTGGAAGAGGGGCAACCGGGACAGAATCCGGCGCCCCGACTGGGACTAGAACCCGGTGTGCCGGCGCCGCAAGGCGGAGGATTAGCCTGTTGAGCCACGGCGCCGGCCAGTGTTAAGTCATTTTAAAAAGCCCGATTGAACAAATTCTTAGCACAACATGTAAATGCCAGCATGATTTAGTTAGAGAAACATTAGCCAAGAATTCAGCAGAAATTCTTTTGGAATTGAAATTACATCATAATAATAAAGGACCAGGATGCTCTGGATTCAGAAAATTGTAGACTGGCTGGTTGAACTTCCTTCCTAAAAAAAAATTAGGCCTTATTTTTAGAATTCCATGGGGAATACTAATGGACAAAACTTCCCTTCATTAAGGCGAACTAGCCTGGTTGCAGGAAAATATGGTTGCTCTCACTAACAGAAGTAATAAGAGATGTCATTTGAAGATATTAGAGCTGAGGCACACAAAAAGGAAAAGCCAACTTCATAATTAGATTGCCACAAAGAGTATGAGAACATTCCACACTCAGCGTTAAAGGTTGTAAAGGGCAAAGTCAGGGAAATGCCAGTAATGACACTCCAAGCACTCTGTTAATGCTCAGATGCAAGAGAGAAAGACGCTGTAACCTTGAATTCTGAAAATGTTCGTGTGGCAATACCCTACATGTGAAGCTGTTATTTACTGAGGAGCAGGTTTTATTAAATATAAATAATAGATTATACCTTGCTAAAAACATGTTCCAGCATGATAGACAATGTGATATTAAGAACCATAACCAACTAGAGAAAATTCAGTCCAACATAAAACTTGGTAAGTCAAGGCTATTTCTCATCTGTACTGCATCCTGAAAAAATATAAGAAGACCAAAAAATAAATATATCTAGAAGCTTCTAAGCAAGAATAAATGTCCTATATTTCTTGTCACAGACTTTCACTCTAAAAATGTACTTTTGGCTTCACACGAAACAGCTGGCTGATTTGGTCCAAAGTTCCATCAATCTCAGGACTGCTTCCAGGCAGCAGAATTAACGACTTTTTTAATGTATTGACTCTCCATTTTGGTGTCACGAGATTATTTAAGGGCCTAAATGACCTCTTAAGAAAGTAGGTGTTTGGGTGGGTATGTTAACTCATTTGTTCCTAGGTGTGGAAGCAGTATATACTGCTCTAGATTTTTCTCCATCACCAAATATTTATTGAGACCAAATCAACACTTTTAATTAAGGCATGATCCCCAACCAGCATCATCAGCACCACCTATGAAATGTAAATTCTCTAGTCCCACCCAAGATCTATTAAATCAGAAACTCTGGGTATAGGGCGCTGATATTTGTATATTAAAAAGTCCTCCAGGTGATGCAAATGAACACTAAAATTTGACAGCCATGCCTTAAGCAAGGTTATTCCTAAACTATGATAAGAATGGAAATACAACTGACAGTTAAAATTACTGCAAAGGAGAGATCAATAGAATTTAGTGACATCTTGTAGGTGAGAGATGGATAAAGAAGACTCAAGGATGACAAACATTGAATCTTTGTGTTTTCAGTTGTGCACAAAATGGATAACTTATTTGCTAGAATATCTCTATAAAGACTTTATGATTAGTAAGGAGGCAAAGTGAGAGATGAAATGGTGTCTGGGGTTGGGGTAGGGCAGACAAATGACAGGAGAAAGTTTCCAGGAACAGTGTGTGACTGGCACACTGGGGTAAAATCCTATCACTTTTGGGATGGGGAAAAGTACTGTGTTAGCATGAAAGGAAAGGAAGAAAAAGAACTTCCTGAAAGCTGAGAGAGAGGGAAGGAGAAGCAATGGGAATATGGAGGAACAATAAAAGATTATTAACACATTAACCCTGCATTAATCACCCAATCCTTATTCTACATCTTCGTAGGGAAACAAAGTAGTTATAATTAATTGTAATTGCTCAGCTCTATTTCTTTAAATGTGGTACAATCCCTGGGAAAGGTCCCATGCATCCCTGAAGCTAGAAATAAAATTCCAAAAAGTAACAAATTCTGGCAGTGATGTGGAGAAAGGCGAAATTTTATACACTGTCAATGGGAACATAAACTGTGGTTTCCCTAAACAACAACAACCAAAAAACAAAAACAAAAACAAAAACCAAGGCCGGCACCGTGGCTCAACAGGCTAATCCTCTGCCTTGCGGCGCCGGCACACCGGGTTCTAGTCCCAGTCGGGGCGCCGGATTCTGTCCCGGTTGCCCCTCTTCCAGGCCAGCCCTCTGCTGTGGCCCGGGAGTGCAGTGGAGGATGGCTCAGGTCCTTGGGCCCTGCACCCCATGGGAGACCAGGATAAGCACTTGTCACCTGGCTCCTGCCATCGGATGAGCGCAGTACGCCGGCCACAGCGCGCCGACCGCGGCGGCCATTGGAGGGTGAACCAACGGCAAAGGAAGACTTTTCTTTCTGTCTCTCTCTCTCACTGTCCACTCTGCCTGTCAAAAAATAAATAATTAAATAAATAAAATAACAAAAACCGGAACTGTCATATGATCCAGCAATCCCACTACTAGGTAAACATCTGAAAGAAATGAAGTCATTCACTATGAGAAACAGTGACTAGATCAGCCCTTGTCCTGACTGTTGATGTACAACTTAATACTTTATCCCTTTTAGTATTATTTTTGTTCTACTTAATACTGTTGGTTGAACTCTGTAATCAACACACAATTATTCTTAGGTGTTGAAATTTAACTGAAAAGTGATCCCTGTTAAATATAAGAGTGGAAATAAGAGAGGGAGGAGATGTACAATTTGGGACATGCCCAATCAGACTTTCCCCAAATGATGGAGTTAGAATTGTGCCAGGGGATTCCAATACAATCCCATCAAGGTGGCATGTACCAATGCCATCTCACTAGTCCAAGTGATCAGTTTCAGGTCACAGTTGATCACACTGATAGGTCTAAGAGTCAAAGGGATCACATAAACAAGACTAGTGTCTGCTAATATTAACTGATAGACTGAAAAAGGGAGAGAACAATCCAACATGGGAAGCGAGATACACAGCAGACTCATAGAATGGCAGATGTCCTAAATAGCACTCTGGCCTCAGAATCAGCCCTTAAGGCATTCAGATCTGGCTGAAGAGCCCATGAGAGTTTCTCAGGCATGGAAAGCCATGACACTTTGGGGGAAAAAAAAAAAACCTAAATGAAAGATCTCTGTGAGCGAGATCCCAGTAGAAAGAATGGGCCATCAAAGAAAGAGGTATCTTTCTCTGAAGGGAGGAGAGAACTTCCACTTTGACTATAACCTTGTCTAAATAAGATCAGAGCTGGTGAACTCAAATGGCTTCCATAGCCTTGGCAAATCATGACAAGAGCCTAGGGAGATTACTGACGCCATAAACAAGAGTGTCAATTTGTTAAGTCAATAACAGGAGTCACTGTGTACTTACTCCCCATGTAGATCTCTGTCCTTAATGTGTTGTACAATGTGAATTAATGCTATAACTAGTATTAAAATAGTACTTTATACTTTGTGTTTCTGTGTGGGTACAAACTGTTGAAATCTTACTTAATATATACTAAGTTGATTTTCTGTATATAAAGATAATTGAAAATGAACCTTGATGCGAATGGAATGGGAGAGGGAGCAGGTGGAAGGGAAGTTATGGGGGGGGGGGAAGCCATTGTAATCCATAAGCTGTACTTTAGAAATTTATATTTATTAAATAAAAGTTAAAAAAAAGAAATGAAGTCATTATATCAAAGACACCCCTCTACATAGAGTATTGCAGCTGTACTCACAATAGCAAAAATATGGAATCAAGCAAGGTGTCCAACAACAGATAAATGATACAGAAAATGTGAGGTATATATAGAATGAGATGTTATTCATCGTAAGAAAGAATGAAATCCTGTAATTTTCAGGGAAATGGATAGAACTGGAGAACATCATGTTAAGTGAAATAAGCAAGACACAGAATGGTAAATACTGCGTCCTTTCTCCTTCATATGTGGATGATGAAAAGAACTCAATGTGAATATTTTATAGTAACTGTTACAGATGGGTGCAGGATAAATTGAGGTTGAATGATGGGTAGCAAGTCAGAGTAAGTAGAAGGACTGAGCTCCTACTGTTATATAACACACTGAGGTAACTGTAGTTCACAATAACCTATTATATACTTTCTGAGCAAATAGAAAAGAGGATCTCCAAGGCTGCATTAAGGTAATGATAAACAGGGAGAATGTTAATTACCCTGACTTGATTGGCACACATTGTAGAAATGTATTAAAAATATCAGATTGTGCCCTATAAATATGTACAGTTATTGTTAATCAAAATAATTTTAATGTTTTGAAAAGTAATTTTTTTAAATAATCAGTGAAACTAGACTTTAAAAAAGACCTAAGGATTTAAAGGTCTCTGATGAATCCCAAATCTAGTGATGTGGCTGAATTTCAACTACAGGAAACACACTAGTGCAGAAGTTGAGGACAGAATCATCTGACAAAATATGGCTACTAAAATCCACTGAGGAAAGGAAAAACTCCATCAAAAGGTGATTCATAGGACTAGGCACAAAAAGGAGAAGTCATCTGTCCTACAAACAAGTTACAAGGAAACCCAATGAGCAGAAGTCTTGAATCGGCACGGGCTACATTAAGGGAACACCAGCCATTTGACATGACTATAGAGGACAGCCAGGGAAGTGTTGACGGAGGAAGGGTTGTTTCAAGGGGGAATAGAAGTTTGTCAGTAGAGGCAGGGGGAGAACCACAGAGCTGACAACAGAAGCAGAAAGGTGGTAAAGATTTTCGAGCATGAAATGTCTTAATTAGAAATATGCATTTTACAAAGCTGACCCTGCATCAGTCTGGAGGGTACACTAAAATGGGACAAGAGCCAGCAAAAAGTTAGGAGGATGCAATTATATTTATTTCATCAGTGGTGCTCAAGGAGGGAAGTACGTACCCTACCCTATGGCAGGGGAGAACTGATCCAGCTTAGTGCGCAAAAGAAGAATCAGAACTTCTGTTGATACATACTTGCTATATTTACTATCCTCTGAAACACTCCAATGTACTAGCACTTAACATATGGATTAACAACAAGACCTTCACTTTGTCTAGGTGCCAGATGGCCACGTGCTGTTTATTCTGATGGTAGAGCAGAGAGAATTCAATGATGTGGAGCCACTAACAGTAACAGTCCTCTCAGCTCATACACTTCAGAGAGCATATTTCAGCCATGATATGCCAAGCTAGCTGGATTTATAGAGTATATTATCTAATTTAAGTGAAATTCATACTCAAAAATGGACACATGGTTTTTAAAATAATCCTGCACACAGACATCAGTTTGTTGATAATATGAATAATTCAAGCACAAGGAAATGGCAGAGCAGAAGCTGCTGATTCTGGCCCAGGCTTTTCCTCAGCTACAAGTAAGTTAACAGCACAAGGCCACACAGATTTAACAAGAAGTTTGCCCACGCAGCCTAAACAGTCTACAAGTGTATTTGAAAATGGCTTTACATCTATAAAGATAAAACCTAACCTACTTTTATGTTGTGTTTTGAGATGTTAGCTATTGATAGAATGAAGTCATCAAATTAATATGATATTTAAATAATGAAAAATTTAAAAATTGCTATACCTAACAGTATGAATGAATCTCAGAAACTTCTCTTTGAACAAAAGAGACCAGACAGAAGACAGATTTGCCATTTGACTGAATTTATATAAAGCTAAAAGCAAGTAAACTCACTGATGTTGTCAGATGTGAGACTATTTGATGAAATGGAAGGAGATATGGTGACTGGCAGAGGAAACAAGGGGAGATTTGGATAATGGTTATGTTCTATTTTCTGGTCCTAATCTACATTACATAGTCACAGGCAATGTTCACTTTATGATAATTAATTCATCAACTAAGCATTTATAATTAGTCATCTTTTCTACATATGTATTATTATCACTGAATAAAAATTTTGGTCACAATTATTTTTAAATGAAGATGCTTAACTATCTTAGGCATCTCTTGTAAGTAGAATTACACAGTATCTGTCCTCTGTGATCAGCTTATTTCACTTAGTTAAAGGTCCTCCAAGTTTGTTCATGTTGTAAAAAGTGGCGAGATTGGGGTTGGCACTGTGGCATAGCAAGTAAAGCCACCAACTGCAATGCCTGCATCCCATACAGGCACTGGTTCGAGGTCCAGCTGCTCCACTTCCTATCCAGCTCTCTTCTATGATCTGGAAAAGCAGAGAAAGATGGCCCAAGTCCTTGGGCTCCTGCAACTGTGTGGGAGACCAGGAAGAAGCTTCTGGTTCCTGGCTTTGGACTGGCACAGTTCCAGCCATTGTGGCCATTAGGGAGTGAACCAGCAAATGGAAGACCTCTGTCTCTCTCTCTGTATCTGCCTCTTTGTAACTCTGCCTTTCAAATAAGTAAATACATCTTTTAAAAATAGTAGCAGGATTCCCTCCTTTTTATAGGATGAATAAATTACACACATCTACCATTTTTTCTTATGTATTCATCTGTAAATGGCCATTTGTATTATTTCCATAACTTGGCTATTGATCCTATTTTATGAGTTGCCTAAAATAATCAAACCCTATTTCTATAACAGAAAATAGAATGGTGATTACCAGGGACCAGGAAAGGCAGAATATATGGAGTTGTTATTTAATGAATATAAAGTTAGAATTATGCAAGATAAATTAGTTCAACTGGTCTGCTAAATAACATAGTGTCTACAGTCAATAATACTGTTATGTACTTAGAAATTTGAGAGGATCAATATCATGTTAAGTATTCTTACCACCAACATATATATGAATACACACACACACACACACACGTATGTAAGGAATTTTTAGAGGTTAAGTCCATATCTGTAACCTTGTTTGTAATGATGGTTTCAACGGTATGTGCATATGTCCAGACTCATAAATTATACCTCAGTAAGGTTATTCTTAACAAATAAAGGTAAACTTATAAAAATACTATAACACAATTCTTGGCCGGTGCCACGGCTCAATAGGTTAATCCTCTGCCTTACGGTGCCGGCACACAGGGTTCTAGTCCCAGTCAGGGTGCTGGATTCTGTCCCTGTTGCCCCTCTTCCAGGCCAGCTCTCTGCTGTGGCCCAGGAGTGCAGTAAAGGATGGCCCAAGTGCTTGGGCCCTAAACCCATGGGAGACCAGGATAAGCACCTGGCTCCTGCCTTCGGATCAGCACGGTGCGCCGGCTGCAGCACGCCGGCCACGGCAGCCATTGGAGGGTGAACCAACAGCAAAGGAAGACCTTTCTCTCTGTCTCTCTCTCTCACTGTCCACTCTGCCTGTCAAAAATAAAAAATAAAATAAAATAAAATAATTAAGATATCTAATAACAAAGAACCAAGAACATTGATAAATTTCTATTTGTGAGAAAAGTACCTTTGCGCTTTGTGTTAGTAAATACAACCTTTAAAAGTGTTGTTTCAATAATCTTTGTCTCATCTTCTGAAAGTTAGAATGTATAACAGATTAGACAAATAACATATATTTAATTTCATTGAATATAAAAAATATTGGAATAGTTTGAATTCATCAGTTTATTGACGGCGATATGTCATTAAAAAAATCTCACCACTATCAAAGAAAAGGGTCCTTTCTCTGAAGGGAGGAGAGAACTTCCACTTTGACTATGGCCTTGTCTAAATAAGGTCAGAGTTTGTGAACTCAAAGGTTTCCATAGCCTTGGAGCTCATGACAAGAGCCTCAGGTGATTACTGATGTCATAAATAAGAGTGCCAATTGTTAAATTAACAACAGGAGTCACTGTGCACTTACTCCTCATGTAATATCTCTATCCTTAATGTGTTGTACTATTCAAATTAACAGTAAAACTACTACTCAAACAGTACGCTATACTTTGTGTGTCTGTGTAGGTGTAATATGTTGAAATCTTAGTATATACTAAGTTGATCCTATGTATATAAAGATAATTAAAAATTATTCTTAATGAAGAATAGTATGGGAGAGGGAGTAGGAGATAGGATGGTTTGTGTGGGGGAGGGTAGTTATGGGGGAAAACTGCTATAATTCAAAAGATGTACTTTCAAAATTTATATTTATTAAATAAAAGTTTTCTTAAAAAAAAATTCCAGGGACTGGTGCTGTGGTGCAGCGGGTTAAAGCCCTGGCCTGAAATGCCAGCATCCCATATGGGCACCGGTTCTAGTCCCCACTATTCCTCTTCCAATCCAGCTCTCTGCTATGGCCTGGGAAATCAGTAGAAGATGGTCCAAGTCCTTTGGCCCCTGCACCCACAAGGGAGACCCTGGAGAAGCTCCTGGCTTTGGATTGGCACTGTTCTGGCACAGCTCCGGTTCTTGCCGCCATCTGGGGAGTGAACCAGCGAATGGAAGACCTTTCTCTCTGTCTCTTCCTCTCTCTGTAACTCTGTCTTTCAAATAAATAAAATAAATCTTTTTAAAAAAATGTGCTAGAAGTGTGCATTATCAATAGTATTGGGGATGCGAAGAGGAGGTGGAGAGAAGAAATGACAAGAGAAAAGCAAATATAGGAGCTAACAACTGATATGCAGAATGGGTAAAAGAGAAGAATCCCTGATGGCACCAAGGTTTCCACCTGGGTGAAGAGAGGCTGGGAATGCCCCTGACATAAAGAGGAAACCCAGGAAGACAGCAAGAGTGGGGAAGGCCACACTTTGTGTCATGATTTGCCAAGGCTATGGAAGCCTTTTGAGTTCGCTGACTCCGATCTTATTTAGACAAGGCCATCTTTATTGAAATATCCTAAAATAACCTCATGTCATATAGACAGCACCTAAAAAATGATCATTATTTTCTAAACCCACACAAAGAAGTGTTACTCCTAAAAGGAAGTCCTAATGCATGATGGTTACAGTATAAGTGTTAGGCATAAGTGGCAAGGAAATACATTAGCTCTTGAAAGAAAATCCGGGAAAAATTATTCTAAAATTGAGTGCTGTATTTATTTTCCTAGTATGAGAAAAGGTATACTGATTCATTACAAAGTCTATGAAAAAAGAACAGTGTAATTATTCATCAATCATGTTCTTAAAATTAGACTTATTTTAAAAGTAAATATCAAATGCATTTTTTTTTGATAGGCAGAGTTAGACAGTGAGAGAGAGAGAAAGGTCTTCCTTTTTCCGTTGGTTCACTCCCCAAATGGCCGCTATGGCCGGCGCACTGCCCTTATCCAAAGCCAGGAGCCATGTGCTTCCTCCTGGTCTCCCATGTGGGTGCAGGGCCCAAGCACTTGGGCCATCCTCCACTGCCTTCCCGGGCCACAGCAGAGAACTGGACTGCAAGAGGAGCAACCAGGACAGAACCGGTGCCCCAACCGGACTAGAACCCGCGGTGCCGGTGCCACAGGCGGAGGATTAGCCAAGTGAGCAGTGGCGCTGGCCCCCTTGCTTGACTTTTTTAAAAATTTTATTTAATAAATATAAATTTCCAAAGTACAGCTTTTGGATTACAGTGGCTTTTTCCCCCCATAACTTTCCTCCCACCCGCAACCCTCCCATCTCCCGCTCCCTCTCCCATTCCATTCACATCAAGATTCATTTTCTTTTTTCTTTCTTTCTTTTCTTTCTTTTTTTTTTTTTTTTTGACAGGCAGAGTGGATAGTGAGAGAGAGAGACAGAGAGAAAGGTCTTCCTTTTTGCTGTTGGTTCGCTCTCTAATGGCCGCCACGGCCGGCACACCACACTAATCTGAAGCCAGGAGCCAGGTGCTTCTCCTGGTCTCCCATGCGGGTGCAGGGCCCAAGCACCTGGGCCATCCTCCACTGCACTCCCTGGCCACAGCAGAGAGCTGGCCTGGAAAAGGGGCAACCAGGACAGAATCCGGTGCCCCGACCAGGACTAGAACCCGGTGTGCCGGCACCGCAAGGCAAAGGATTAGCCTACTGAGCCACAGTGCCGGCCAAGATTCATTTTCAATTATCTTTATATACAGAAGATCAATTTAGTATATATTAAGTAAGATTTCAACAGTTTGCAACCACATAGAAACATAAAGTGTAAAGTACCATTTTAATACTAGTTATAGCATTAATTCACATTGTACAACACATTAAGAACAGAGATCCTACATGGGGACTAAGTGCATAGTGACTCCTGTAGTTGATTTAACAATTGACACTCCTGTTTATGGCATCAGTAATCACCTGAAGCTCTTGTTATGATTTGCCAAGGCTATGGAAGCCTTTTGAGTTCGCTGACTCCGATCTTATTTAGACAAGGCCATATTCAAAGTGGAAGTTCTCTCCTCCCTTCAGAGAAAGGTACCTGCTTCTTTGATGGCCCGTTCTTTCCACTGGGATCTCACTTGAAGAGAACTTTCATTTAGGGTTTGTTGGTGGTGGTGGTGTTTTCTGTTTTGTTTTGTTTTTTGCCTGAGTGTCATGGCTTTCCCTGCCTGAGAAACTCTCATGGGCTCTTCAGCCCAGTGTGAATGCCTTTAGGGCTGATTCTGAGGCCAGAGTGCTGTTTAGGACATCTGCCATTCTATGAGTCTGCTGTGTATCCCGCTTGCCATGTTGGATCATTCTCTCCCTTTTTAATTCTATCAGTTAGTATTACTTGCTTGACTTTAAAAAGCAAAAAACTAAAAAGCTTCTGTTTCTTTACAAATATTTATCCAGCTCCAATGTGCCTCATGGGGATAAATCTCTGGGAAATCAGTCCACAAAAAAGATGTCTGCTTTTTGTTCCATGTCACACAGTGATGGATTGACTGGCTCAGGCTTGAAGGGACAAACAAAGCCTTCCTTTATACTATAAAAAATTATTCTATAAAGCCAAGAAATTCAGACAAGTGCCATTAAAATGTGTTGAGGCTCCAAAGAAGAAATGAATATATTAGAAAAACAAAAAGAAAACTGTCTCCAACATTTAAAGGATCACTGTCTACCATCATCTCTCTGGTTTGAGGGGTTTCCTCTCTTAACATTCATTCTCAGTAGCTGTCAGAAATTTGCCTTCCTTTCATTTCTTTTCCTTCCTTTCCTCTTTTTCCACCCTTCCTCTTCCTTTCCTCCATGGTTATTTGTCGACCATAGCTATAGGTTGGTACTGTTTAAGTCACTAGGGAAATCAACATAGACAGAATACATTCTCACACTGGAGAAGCTCAGAGTTAATTAAGGGATTTACAATTCTTTAAGGAAAGGTATACTTTTTACACATTTTTTAAAATTACTTTTTTAGTTGATAGATAAAATTGTATTTATTTATATCATGTACAACACAATTTTTTGAAGTTTATACAAAATGTGGAATGACTAATTGTAGCTACTTAATATATACATCACTACACATAATTACCAACTTTGTGATCAGAACACTTGGCACCCACTCTAATAGTGTTTTTTTTTGTTTGTTTTTTGTTTTTTTTTGGACAGGCAGAGTGGACAGTGAGAGAGAAAGAGAGAAAGGTCTGCCTTTCTGTTGGTTCACCCCCCAATGGCCGCCACAGGCAGCACGCTGCTGCTGGCACACAGCGCTGATCTGAAGCCAGGAGCCAGGTGTTTCTCCTGGTCTCGCATGTAGGTGCAGGGCCCAAGCACTTGGGCCATCCTCCACTGCACTCCCGGGCCACAGCAGAGAGCTGGACAGGTAGAGGAGTGGCTGGGACAGAATCCAGTGGCCTGACTGGGCCTAGAATCCAGTGTGCCAGCATCGCAGGTGGAGGATTAGCCTGTTGAGCCATGGTGCAGGCCCTCTAACAGTGTTTTTAAGAATGCAATTTAGTTTTACTTAATGATAGTTACAATATTGTTCAATGGATCTCTTGAACTTCTTTCTCCTAATTGGGATTTGTATTCTTTGAGTAACATCCTCCCATTTCCAACTTTCCTAGCTCCTGGTAACCATCATTCTACTCTAGTATTATGGGGTCAATGACTTTAGATGCTACAGATAAGTGATATTTTACAGTAGTTGTCTTTCTATGTCTGACTTACTTTATTTAGCATAATGTCCTGCAGGTTCAACCATATTGTCACAAATGGCTGAGCAGTATTTCACTGTGTGTAAGCATTATTTTCTTTATCCATTCAACCATTGATTGACACTTAAGTTGATTCCATATCTAGGCTATTATGAAAATGTTGCAATAAACATGGGAGTGCAGATAGCTCTTTGACATACTGATTTCATTATTTTTTCATATATACCCAGTAGTGGGATTGCTGGATCATGTGGTAGTCCTATTTTTGAGGAAGCTTTTTACTGTTCTCCATAATGGCTGTACCAATTTACATTCTTACCAACAATGTACAAGGGTTCTCTTTTCTCTGCATCCTTGCTAAAACTTGTTATCTTTTGTCTTTTTGATAGTAGTCAAGGTGTGAATTAATATTTCCTTATAATTTTAATTTGCATTTATACATTTTTGGGAATACATAGCATTTGAACTTCTTATTTTGATGAGAAAATCACTAGTATTTTCACTTTGAAACCTTAAAATACTGACAGGTTTGCCTCAGAATAACAAATATTTACTTGAACTAGTCTTTTATTAGGTAAATCCCTGACACAATAGTCTAAAAGGTGAACAAAGTCTTTACATGTTGATGCTTTTTCATGGCTGGAAGTGATTTCTGAATATAATTAGTTTTAGTGATTTGATGCATTCTATAAATATTTCAAAATGCCATACTAAAACCCCAGGCTCACAAGCATAGAGCTTTAAAAATCCCAGTGATTTCCTTCTACCATATACACATGCATATTTTTGGCTCATTATTCAGATAAGAAATCATAGTCATAGTAATCATATTTTCCTTCTAATAGGCATGGCAATGCTCCTGGACTATGGTTTCTCTCCTTGTTTCTCACGTACATATTAAAGTTGAAAGCTAGGAGTTTTGCTCACATGTATCAAGCATTTGGCAGAGATTCATATCTGGTTCTGGTGTCTGAAACTGCTACTTTCTTAATGGAAGGACCACCCTGTGGTTTGCAGGACATAAGACTAATATTAGATGCAATGGGATGGATAAGTGGGCCTTGTGGTATATGAAGTGCTTGGTGTTGTTAGGAGAACAGGGCAGCCCATGGACTTCATCTGCTCCCCAGGAAGCAGTATCTTCCGGCAACATCATCAAATGAAAGAAACCACAGTCACTGTGCATAAGAAGCAGATTTTTGCCTAGTGACCTGCTGTAAAATGTAATCAGAGCTTTCATTTAATGGACTGAGAATCCATACCAATTAGAAAGCTAGCTGACCCAAACCACAGTTCAGTTCAGACTAGGAAGGATACTATATTGTCTTTAATGTTTTTCATCTCTCCCCTGAAACAATGTCTGCTGCTTTTGAAAGGTTGAAATTGTGTCTATGCAGCAAAACTATAAATGGCCTGCATGAAAAGGAATCATCTCCAAAATGCTATCCTGAATCCTTAGATTGAGCAACATGAAACTGCAGATGATGGAGAAGCATAACTGCTGCATTTCAAACAAAATGACTGGAGAAACTGGAAAAGAGAAACTTTAATAAATTGACATTTATTAAAACCATAATGGGAAGAATTAAATGTTTTCACACTGCCCTACTTGGAAAGACTGCACAAATCTCTCTGTGCCCATGCACAGAATAAAGGAGTCTTCACTTCCCAACAGGGACACGATGAATATAATGGGACCATCGATGAGTTTAAACTGAAGGGCCCAGAAACCAAACTGAAGATCAGTGTTCCTGAACAACAGAGATAACAATCCTATGCTTCTTTCTTCAAATATATGAAAAGACTGGGAAGAAATTAAATTTGAAAAAAAATGGAGAAATAGACAAAATAAACCAAAAGTCTGGCTTTCTTCAACCAATTCAGATTCCATGGGTAGATTCTGCAACCCATTCAGATTCCATGAAAATCCTGATCAGACTGACAAGAATGGTTTCAAGAATTCATGGATCAAGGTGGCTGGAGCAGAGTGAGTGGAGAAAAGAAGTCCAGGAAATGGGGTCAGAAGGTACCAGGCAGCACAACTGTGAAACAAAGAAGTTTATCTGGTGCCTCAGACGTGCTCCCCAGGTGGTAACAATAACAGCTGCTTTTGGGACTGTGCACTCCTTATAGACTCTCAGAGTAGGAATCATACCCTAGTCACTTCTGTATTGCTAGCTTCTATAGTAGTGCCCAGCACAAACAAAATGATGAATGAATGATGAACAAATTATTTACTTTAATTACACTCATGAGATTGTTATGTGAAGTCAGAACATGAAGTTATTAATTTACAACATGTGATACACTTCTTTAATGTACATAATTATGTCAATTGGCTATCCAGGGCACTTCCTTCCAAGGTAGTGGGATATCCTAATTAATCAAAAGAAAACTGCTTAATAAGCATGCAAGAAGGTCAAAGAAAACTGGACAGACTCAAGGGATATTACCTGTAATACTGTCTCCCTGGCCCTCTCCCTTTTACAGATTAGAAGATGTACCAGGTTTATAAATTAGGGTAAAACAGGAAATAAAACAAACCTACAAGAAAAATCTTGGGTTTTGCCTATCCAAGACTCACCCCCTCTCCCAAACTAATCCCCCTCCACAGTTCTTGCTAACAGATTTGAGGGGGCTACCAGCATCACGGGAGGGTTCCTCAGCCGAACTGAGTGAATCACCATTGTTCTGATCCAGTCACAGTAATCCCATTCTCCTTGACAGAGATTATTTAGGCAAATTCATGGGATACAATTTTGACTAATAAGGCATGTAAAAAAGACTACTGGGGGTGAGAGTGTTCAAAATAGTCAAATAGGGGCTGGCACTGTGGCCCAGCAAGTTTACACCCTGGCCTGAAGCACCAGCAGCCCATATGGGTGCCAGTTCTACTCCTGGCTGCTCCTCTTCTGATCCCACTCTCTGCTATGGCCTGGGATAGCAGTAGAAGATGGCCCAAGTCCTTGGACCCCTGCACCTACATGGGAGACCTGGAAGAAGCTCCTGGCTCCTGGCTTCGGATCAGCACAGATCCTGCCATTGGGGCCAGTTGGGGAGTGAACAAGTGGATTGAAGACTTCTCTCTCTCTCTCTTCCCCCTCCCTCCTTCTCCCTCTCCCTCTCCCTTTCTCTTTACCTCTACCTCTCCTCTCTCTGTCTAACTCTTTCAAATAAATAAATAAATATCTTTAAAAAAGACTTACCAAAATAGTCAAATAGAGAGGCCCAGCATTCACTCCTCCTCCACTGAGCAGACACAAAGCAGCTACATCTCAAGATGAGTGCCCAAAAAAGAGCACCTGGGTGCAATAGAAGAGTGGGCATACAGTCAGACACTGTGACCAGGCATAGCAGCATAAAGAGAGAAACAAAACCAATGGGCAACTGAATTCCCAGCTCCACAACTGGAGATTCTCTTTTTCTAGAAGAAACCGTGAACAGGAAAGCATCAGTGGAGTCCATCTGCATGAACACCTTACATGACAATCCTTGTTGGAGGTGAATCCACTCACCGCAGACTGGGAGCTCAGTAAGGAGACCTCCCTGGAAAATACACAGCCACTTTGCTCCAAATGAAAAACTCACTTTATCCAATACTCCCACCTTCCGAGAGCAGGCTTTGGCAATGCAGTGCCATCTTGAAAAAAGAGTCATTTTCAGAATGCATACTACTCTAGAGATAGAAACCCTTGTATGTCTCCATCCCAGAAGACCTTACTGCACTTTAGCAAGGAAGACTAAGCCTTACAGGTCCATCTGGGCCCAATGGAGCAAGGATGATCCCATCACCTTAGCCCACACAGTACTCTGCACCTCAGGGTACAGTGGGAGCAAGACAGCTGGGTACCCAGGCCCCAGGACTCTAAAAGTAGGGATCATCCTCCTCCCCACTACATATTCCACTTCCTACCACTCAAAATATCTCTTAGTGCTGCTAGAACCCGTGCACACTAAGTCTGTCCCACCAAGGCTAGAGCTGTCTGCACTGTAGGGACAGTTCTAGAATAGGGTCTGAACAAACAATAGAGAGTGGCCCAAGCTATAGACAGTGGGCACATTTGACCAGGTGAATATGCTCTAGATAATGTGCTCATTCTTGACAGTGAACACAGCCTGCTCCAAACAACTGGCACAGAGAAGGCCTGCAGACCAAGCTGCACACAGCTGGGCACCAGGAACCTTTCTCCTCCCCACACCTACCTCTTGACAATATCGCAAGCTTCTGTGCCCCACCCATCCCAGGCATCACTCTAGGCTCTTCTTGCCCCTCGCATGAACAACTACCTAGGATTTTTGGGCTCCACGCAGCCCAGCAGACAGTAAGCATCCTTGGGGCTCTGGCTCAGGCTGCACATGCCCTGACCAGTTCAGTCTGCTGCTCACTAGCTCAAAGGATTGGCCTGGGTTTCTGTACCCTGCCAAAGCTCCAGCTCCTCCCATGACAGCTGCCAGATTCCTGTGCTCCTGTAAGACTAGTGTGTTGCTGCTTATTTGCAGCTCCCACCTAAGGTTTCTGCATCCCACCCAGCTCACACAGCCCATAGAGAGTGATCTGGAAGTTTCTGCTCTGCTGACTGGTAGGTAAACTCAATCTCTCAGGCACCACCTGGGGGACATGCTTCCTCGACCCAACACTAGTGCTGTTCTTGAGGCTCTGGAGTGAAGCACCAGCTGAGAGTCATGGATACCTAGCTAGCTCCTGGCACCAGTGCTGCCCTCATAACACTGACTCCTGATTTGGAGAAGTGACCGGTAGTCTGTATGCCAGACTCCTATTCAGTGAACTAATAACTGAAAATTTGACCCAATTTGGAGAAAGATATAGACATCCAGATATAGGAAGCTCATAGGACCCCCAAAATACATGATCAGAACCTCACCAGAATACATTATAGTTACAAAGAGAGAATTCTAAAATTTACAAAAGAAAAGTGCCTGTTCACTTTTAAAGGAACTCCCATTAGATTCACAACAGATTTCTTAACAAGCCAGGGAAGAAGGAAGAGACATAGCCTAAGTTCTGAAAGATTAACATCACTAACCCATAACACTTTACCTACCAAAGCTTTCATACAAGTAGGAGAAATAAAGACTTTCCAAGACAGGCAACAACAGAAGGAATTCATCAATACCTGACCACCCTTACAAATGATACTTAAGGATGTGCTACGTACAGAAACAAAGGACAATACTCTTCACCATGAAAGTATGAAACCTATTAGAAAAAGAACAGAAGATATGCAAAACAAACAAAAGAAATGTAAAGAAAATGGCAGGACAAAGCCATTACTTATCAATCAATAATAACTGAATATAAATAAACTAAATACTCCAATTAATAGATATAGACTGGCTGCATAAGTTTTTGTTTTTAATACACAACAATATGCTGCCTACAAGAAATGTACTTTGGGGCCAGCACTGTGGCATAAGAGGCTAAGCCTCCACTGCAGCTCTAGCATCCCACATAGGTGCTGGTTCATGTCCCAGATTATCCTCTTCCAATCCAGCTCTCTGTTATGGTCTGGGAAAGCAGCAGAAAATAGCCAAATGCTTGGGCCCTTGCACCTGCATGGGAGACCCAGAAGAAGCTCTTGGTTCCTGGTTTCAGATCAGCCCAGATCCGGCTGTTGTGGCCATTTGGGTAGTGAACCAGCAGATGGAAGACCTCTTACTCTGTCCCCCTCTCTCTGTCTGTAACTCTACTTCTCAAATAAATAAGTAAAATATTAAAAAAAAAAAAAGAAGAAGAAGAAGAAGAAAGAAAGAAAGAGAGAGAGAGAGAAGGAAGAAAGGGAGGGAGGGAGGGAGGAAGAGAAAAGGAAAGAAAAGAAGAAAAGAAAAGAAAAAAGAAAAGAAAAGAAAGCCAGCGCAGTGGCTCAATAGGCAAATCCTCCGCCTTGTGCTGGCACACCGGGTTCTAGTCCTGATTGGGGCGCCGGATTCTGTCCAGTTGCCCCTCTTCCAGGTCAGCTCTCTGCTATGGCCCGGGAGTGCAGTGGAGGATGGCCCAAGTGCTGGGGCCCTGCACCCGCATGGGAGACCAGGAGAAGCACCTGGCTCCTGGCTTCAGGATCAGCGCAGTGCACCGGCCGCAGCGCGCTGGCCACAGTGGCCATTGGAGGGTGAACCAATGGCAAAAGGAAGACCTTTCTTTCTTTCTTTCTTTCTGTCTCTCTCTCTCTCTCTCTCTCTCTCTCACTGTCCACTCTGCCTGTCGAAAAGAAAAGAACTTATCCAATAAAGGCATACACGGACTGAAACTGGAAGGATGAGAAAAGATATGCTATGCAAATTGAAATCAAAACTAAGCAGGAGTACCTATACTTTAATCAGACAAAAGAGATGTTAAAATAAAAATTGTTAAAAGAGACCAGGGGAGCCAGCGCTATGGCATAGTGGGCAAGGCGTCCGCCTACAGTGCAACATCCCATGTGGGCTCCAGTTTGAGTCCCAGCTGCTTCACTTCTGATCCAGCTCTCTGCTATGGCCTAGGAAAGCAGTGGAAGATGGCCCAAGTCCTTAGACCCCTGTACCCACGTGGGAAACCCAGAGGAGGTTTCTGGCTCCTGGCTTTGGATCGGCGCAGCTCCAGTCATTGCGGCCACTTGGGGAGTAAACCAGTGGATAGAAGACCTCCCTCTCCTTCTCTCTGCCTCTCCTCCTCTCTCTGTGTAAATCTGACTTTCAAATAAAATAAATACATCTTTAAGAAAAAAAAAAGAGAGAGAGAGAGACAAGGAAGTTCACTATACAATGAACAAGGAATCAATTCCATAAGAAGATATGACCATTATAAGTGTGTATGCACTGAAGGCCAAAGCACCCACTTTTTTAGAACACATGTTAGTAGATTTACAGAGACATAAGCTCCAATATAATGATACTGTGGGACTTCAACACTTCACTTTTGTCAATGGAAAAATCAACCATAAAAATATCAATCAAGAAAAAAAGCAAAGGGCTGGCACTGTGGCGCAGTGGGTTAAAGCCCCAGACTGCAGGGCAACATCCCATGTATGATGGGTGCCAGTTCAAGTCCTGGCTGCTCTGCTTCCAATCTAGCTCTCTGCTGTGGCTTGGGAAAGGAGTGGAAGACGGCCCAAGTGCTTGGGCCCCTGTGCCCGTGTGGAAGACCTGGAAGAAGATCTTGGCTCTTAGCTTCAGATAAGCTCAGCTCTGGCCATTGCAGTCATCTGGGGAGTGAACCAGCCAATGGAAGACCTCTCTCTCTGGCTCTACCTCTCTCTCTTTAACTCTGTCTTTCAAATAATTCAAATAATTTAAATAAATCTTTTAAAAAAGAAAGAAAGGGGGACAGCGCAGTGGCTTACTTGGTTAATCCTCTGCCCGTGGCACCAGCATCCCATATGTGTGCCAGTTCTAGTCCCGGTTGCTCCTCTTCCAGTCCAGCTCTCTGCTGCAGCCTGGGAAGGCAGTGGAGGATGGCCCCTGTGCTTGGGCCCCTGCACCCGTGTGGGAGACCAGGAAGAAGCACCTGGCTCCTGGCTTCGGATCGGCGCAGTGATGGCCATAGCAGCCATTTGAGGAATGAATCAACGGAAGGAAGACCTTTCTCTCAGTGACAGAATACAAATTCTTTTCATTACCACAGGGAGCATTATCTATGATATTTCATATACTAGGCCACAAGACAAGAATTAACACGTTAAAAAAAAAACCCTGACATTATGCCAAATATCTTTTCTGACTATATTGGAGTAAAGCTGTAAATTAACAACAAAAGGGCTAGAAATTATACAAATAGGAGATGGAAAACCATCATCTGGAATGAATGAATAATGGATTATTGCAGAAATCAAAATTTCTTATCATGAGAATTTATCTATTCATATAAAAGCATATGGAATACAGCAAAAACAGTACTAAGAGCAATGTTTGTAGTAATAAGCACCTACATAAAAAAAGAAAAGATATCAAATAAATAACCTAACTAGATATCTCAAGGACAGAAAAATAAAAACAAACGAAGCCCAAATTTAGTAAAAAATAAAATAATAAAAATTAGAGAGAAAAAAATAAAATGGGAATTTTATAAATTATACAAAATATTAATTAAATGAAAAGTTAGTTCTTTGAAAAGATAAACAAAATTGATAAATTGCTAGCCAAACTAAGAAGAGAGAAGATTCTAGCTAATAAAATCAGAAATGAAAAAGGAGATATTATAGCTGATACTATAGAAACACAAAAAATCACTAGGAAATATTATGAACAATTTTATGCCAATAAATAAGAAACAAAGAAGAAATTATAGATTTGTATAAACATATAACTTACCAATATTGAATCACAAAGACATAGAAAACCTAAACAGACCAATAAACAATGATGAGATCAAATCGGAAATAAAGAGTGCAAACAAAGAAAAGTCCAGGATCAGAAGAATTCACTTCTGGATACTAGCAGATTTTTAGGGAAAAAATAATGCCAGTTCGAACTATTTCAAACAATCAAGAGAAAGGACCCTTCCAAACTCATTCTATAAGGAAAATATGACCTTAACTCCAAATCTAGCAAGGATACAACAACAAAAATAAAACTATAGATAACTATAGATCAATATCCCAGGTCAACATACATTTGAAAATCCTCCACAAAGCACTAGCACACCTAATCCAATGCATCAAAATGATCATTCACCCTGACCAAGTGGGATTTATCCCAGGGATGCATGGATGGTTCAATTATATGCACATCAATAAACAGAATATATGACATAAACAGAATGAAGGATGAGAACCTATGGTCATCTCGGAAGATGCAGACAAAGCACTTGATAAAATATGACATTCATTTATGATAAAAAGCATAAATTAGGTGTGAAAAATAAATCACAACACAATAGAGGCCATATACCACAAGCCGACAGCCAATGTCATATTGAATGGAGAAAAGCTAGAAGCATTTCTGCTAAGATCTGGAACCAGACAGGGATGTACACTCTCACCTCTCATCTTCAATACAGTTTTATAAGTTTTAACCAAAGCAATTAAGCAAGTGAAGGAAAGAAAAAACATACAAATAGGAAAGGAGAAAGTCAAATTATCCCTGTTTGCAGATGACATGAGTCTATATATAGAGGAACGAAAACACTCCACCAGGAGACTATTAGAACTGATAAATGAAGTCAGCAAAGTGGCAGGATAAGAAAGAGAGAGAAAGAGGAGGAGGGAGGGAGAGAGGGAAAATAAAAATAAATAAATAAAATTTTAAAGTTGCAGAGTAATAACACAAAACCAGTAGCATTTTTAGACACAATGATCTTGATAAGCAAGAATTTACAAGAGCAATCTTGGGGCCAGTGATGTGGCTTGGCAGGTAAAGTTGCCACCTGCAGTGCTGGCATCCCATATGAGCATCGGTTCGAGACCTGGCTGCTCTACTTTCAATCCAGCTCTCTGCTATGGCCTGGGAAAGCAGTAGAAGATGCCCAAATCCTTGGGCCCCTGCACACCCACGTGGAAGGCTGGCAAGAAGCTCTTGACTCCTGGCTTCACATCTGCACAGCTCCAGCCATTATGGCCAATTGAGGAGTGTACCAGTGGATGGAAGACCTCTCTCTCTCTCTCTCTCCCTATCTCTCTCTCTCAGCCTCTCCTTCTCTCTGTGTGTAACTCTTTCAAATAAAAAAAAATAAATCTTTTAAATAATAATCTTCTTTCCTCATTTTATGATCTGTATCACAAATCCCATGTATATGATACATACTTTTTAAAAAAGAAAAGATTTATTTATTTATTTGAAAGTCAGAGTTACACAGAGAGAGGAGAGGCAGAGAGAGAGAGAGGTCTTCCATCTGCTGGTTCACTCGCTAATTGGCTGCAACAGTCAAAGCTGCACCGATCTGAAGCCAGGAGCCAGGAGCTTCCTCTGGGTCTCCCACACGAGTGCAGGGGCCCAAGGACTTGGGCCATCTTCCCCTGCTTTCCCAGGCCATAGTAGAGAACTGGATCAGAAGTGGAGCAGCTGGGTCTCGAACCAGTGCCCTTTGGGATGCCGGTGCTTCAGGCCAGGGTGTTAACCCGCTGTACCACAGTGCCAGCCCCATGATACATACTTTTAAAAATATGTTTTTAAAAAGTAATGGGGGAGCCGGTGCTGTGGCCGCCTAACCACAGAGGAGACCCGCATGGAGTTCAGGTCTGACTTTGGCCTGGCCTTGCAGGAGCTCCTGCTGCCATGTGGGAAGTGAACAAATGTGGATGCAAGATATCTTTTTACCTCTCTGTCTATGTCTCTCTATCTCTCTGTAACTCTGCCTTTCAAATAAATAAATAAATCTTTTTAAAAAATAAAAAGCAGGCCGGCGCCGTGGCTCAACAGGCTAATCCTCCACCTTGCGGCGCCGGCACACCGGGTTCTAGTCCCGGTCGGGGCGCCAGATTCTGTCCCGGTTGCCCCTCTTCCAGGCCAGCCCTCTGCTGTGGCCCAGGAGTGCAGTGGAGGATGGCCCAAGTGCTTGGGCCCTGCACCCCATGGGAGACCAGGAAAAAGCACCTAGTACCTGGCTCCTGCCATCGGATGAGCGCGGTGCGCCGGCCGCAGCGCGCCGGCCGCGGCAGCCATTGGAGGGTGAACCAACGGCAAAGGAAGACCTTTCTCTCTGTCTCTCTCTCTCTCACTGTCCACTCTGCCTGTCAAAAAAAAAATAAAAAAATAAAAAATAAAAAAATAAAAAGCAGTGTATGTGTATATGTAAATATGAAGCAATGTGGCAAAATGTTAAAAGCTGGTAGACCTACGTATACTCACTGAACTCTACACGTTCTGTATGATTTGAAAGACTTTAAAGCTGAAAGACAAAAAATGAATACAAATGTTTTAAAAATGACTACTGACCGAAGTCTGGGAAAATTTCCTTCACTCTTAGACAGATTTTCATGAGAAGCTGGCTTTTCTGTTGAAAGCAGCTGTGTGGAAGTTAAACTTGGAGCTGGTACTAATCCTTGGCTTCCATGCATGAACACATGCATGGTGAGAAGTCAGTATGCTGAGGATGGCAGAGCAGGAAGATGGAGAGATCCAGGGGCCTGGCTCACATCAGTGAGTTGTTAAGTAATCAACCATGACATCTCAATATTATGACAGGATAAATTTGCTTATTTTTAAAGCAATTTTCTTTGGATCTTCTATTAGTCTCCTCAAGGCGCTTTAACAAAATACTACAGACTAGGTGGCCTAAACAACAGAAATATATTCTTCCACAATGCTGACAACATAAAAGCTAAGATAAGGTATCAGCAGCCTTGCTTTCTCCCGAGGCCTCTCCTTGGCTTACAGCCAGCCACTGTCTCGTCGTGTCCTCACACGGCTTTTTCTCTGTGTGCGGGTATCCCCAGTGCCACCTCCCTCCTGGTAAAGACACCAGTACTATCAGATTAAGGCTTTATGACCTCATTTACTCAGTTACCTTCTTAAAGACCCTATCCCAAATCATCCAAGTATCTCCTGCCTCTTTAAAGATCCCAGTGCTCTGGTGTAGTGGGTAAAGCCACCATCTAAGGTGCCAGCATCCCATATGGGCACCTGTTTGAGTCCCGGCTTCTCCACTTCCAATCCAGCTCTCTGCTATGACCTGAGAAAGCAGTAGAAGACGGCCCAAGTGCTTGGGCCCCTGCACCCGCATGGGAGACCTGGAAGAAGCTCCTGGCTCCTGGCTTCAGATTGGCACAGCTCTGGCAGTTGTGGCCATCTGGGGAGTGAACCAGTGGATGGACAATATCTCTTTCTCTTTCTCTTTCTCTCTCTCTCTCCCTCCCTCTTCCTCTCTGTAACTCTGCCTTTCAACTACATAAATAAATCTTAAAAAAAGACCCTATCAACACATGAAGGGGAGGGAACAGAACATAATTCAATCTTTAAGAGATTGCCTCTTATTAATACACCATTAATTTGGTCATTCTGGCAGTAATGTCAAGGTGTCAGTGAAAGCCTACTCCCACATAATAGTAGTTATGGATTGCTCATTCATTTTCAAGTTTCACAGCGTAGTCAGATGGTTAAATTAGCTGACCTTTAAGGTGTCTTACAACTCAGATTCCATGAGTAAGCTTGTTTACTTCTAATATTTTAAAAATTCTAATTACTTTTATGATACCAATCGAATTGTTTTTAGCTCTATCAGAAATATCCAGGGCACTGTGGCACAGAAGGTTAAAGCCCTGGCCTGAGGTGCTGGCATCCCATAAGGGCACTGATTCAAGTTCCAGCTACTCCACTTCTAATCCAGCTCCCTGCCAGTGTGCCTGGGAAAGCAGCAGAGGATGGCCCGAGTGTTTGGACCACTGCACCCAAGTGGGAGACCTGGAAAAAGCTCCTGGCTTTGGATCAGCCCAGCCCCGGTTTTTGTGGCCATCTGGGGAATGAACCAGCAGATGGAAACTGTTCTCACTCTATCTCTACCTCTCTCTGTAACTCTGCCTTGCAAATAAATACAATAAATTCTTAAAAGAAGAAGAAATATCTAGAAAAACAACAACTAAACTAAAGTCACATCACACAGAAAGAAGTCCAAAGGTAGAGAAATGCCAGGATTAGTAAATAAAGTGATTTAACAAATTACCAGGGTCAAGCTTCTTTCTACCTTTCCAGTCTGCCAGTTTCCGTCTTCCCAGTGCCAGCAATTTCCCCATGATCTAAAAGAAACTGTGGTAGCTCCAAGTGTCACATCATTATACTGTACCCACACAGGCAGGGCAAAGGGAAAGTGAAATTTCCATTTTTTCAACAAATAAAGAAAATTCCATAAAGCTCCCCAATCCAGGTCAACTTTTGTCACATACTTAACATGATTGGTTTAAATCAGTAGATTTCTCCTAATCTCTTATTGCTAGAACCAGCTACACCAAATCAATCAAAGGCAAAGAAGAAAAAGGTACGAACCAATTTTAAGTCGTGCTTTCAGGTTGATAAGCAGTCAGTCTCCTCTGAAACAGATGCTCCCTGGACAAGAATGAACCAAATCCAGGTTCTACTTTGTTGGTTACCTATAGAACAACCCCATAATCAAAACCCCTATGCTAAGCTGACCGTGGAAATGAGGATTTGGTACCAAAATTGTCCTTAAAAAACAAAGTGGCTGGCACCATGGCTCAATAGGCTAATCCTCCGCCTGCGGCGCCGGCACCCCGGGTTCTGGTCCTGGTCAGGGTGCCGAATTCTGTCCCAGTTGCTCCCAGCTCTCTGCTGTGGCCTGGGAAGGCAGTGGAGGATGGCCCAAGTGCTTGGGCCCTGCACCCGCATGGGAGACCAGGAGAAAGCACCTGGCTCTTGGCTTCGGTGCCCGCGCCAGCCACAGCGGCCACTGGGGGGTGAAGCAACAGGAAAGAGGAAGACCTTTCTCTCTGTCTCTCTCTCTCTCATTGTCCACTCTGCCTGTCAAAAAAAAGAAAAGAAAAGAAAAGAAAGAAAAGAAAAGAAAAAGAAAGAAAGAAAAAAAAAAAAACTTGAAGAACTACAGAAACTATGACTACAGAGGTCTCATTGTAGTGTTCCCTGGAACTGCCAGTGGATATTGATGGAATTTCTGAGTTATTTTCGATGTCTCACAAAATCTAGGAGAAAAGTTTGCACAAGGGGCTGACACTGTGGCGTAGCAGGTTAAGCATCTGTCTGTGGCGCTGGCATCCCATATGGGAGCTGGTTTGAGTCCCAGCTGCTCTACTTCTGATCCAGCTCTGTGCTATGGCCTGGGAAAGCAATAGAAGATGCCCCAAGTACTTAGGCCCTTGCATCCACGTGGGAGACCTGTAGGAAGCTCCTGGCTCCTGGTTTCAGATTGGCATTGCAGCCATCTGGGGAGTGAACCAGCAGATGGAAGACCTCTCTCTCTGTCTCTCCCTCTCTGTAACTCTGCCTCCCAAGTAAATAAATAAGGTTTTTTTTTTAATATATATAAAGCTTTTATTTAAAGAATATAAATTTCCAAAGAACAGCTTATGGATCACAATGGCTCCCCCCCCACACAACTTCTCTCCCTCCCCCTACCCTCCCCTTTCCCGCTCCCTTTCCCCTTCTGTTCACATCAAGATTCATTTTCAATTCTCTTTATACACAGAAGATCAATTTAGTACATATTACGTAAAGATTTCAACGGTTTGCCCTCGCATAGAGACACAAAATGATAATACTGTTGGAGTGCTAGTTATAGCATTAATTCACAATGTACAGCACATTAAGGACAGAGATCCTACATGATTTTTTTTTTAAAAAAATTGATTAATTGTCTATGCAATTTCCAGTTTAACACCAAGATTTTTTAAGAGTCAAAGGGATCGCACAAGCAAGACTAGTGTCTGCTAATACTAACTGATAGAATGAAAAAGGGAGAGAATGATCCAACATGGGAAGCAGGATACACAGCAGACTCATAGAATGGCAGATGTCCTAAATAGCACTCTGGCCTCAGAATCAGCCCTTAAGGCATTCGGATCTGGCTGAAGAGCCCATGAGAATAGTTTAGGCATGGAAAGCCAAGACATTCTGGAAAAAACAGAAGACCTAAATGAAAGATCTCTGCGAGTGAGATCCCAGTGGAAAGAACGGGGCCATCAAAGAAGGAGGTACCTTTCTCTGAAGGGAGGAGAGAACTTCCACTTTGACTATGACCCTGTCGGAATAAGATCGAAGTCCACGAACCCTAAAGGCTTCCATAGCCTCGGCAACTCATGACCAGAGCCTAGGGAGATTACTGACGCCATAAACAAGAGTGTCAAATTGTTAAATCAACATCAGGAGTCACTGTGTACTTACGTCTCATGAGGGATCTGTCCTTAATGTGTTATCCAATGTGAAATAATGCTATTACTAGTATCGAAACAGTATTTTTACACTTTGTGTTTCTGAGTGGGTGCAAACTGATGAAATCTTTACATAGTATATATTGAATCGATCTTCTTTATATAAAGATAATTGCAAATGATTAATAAATAAGTTTTTAAAGAAAATTTTGCACAAATCCAATTCCTTTGATTTCTACTGAAATTCTGTAAAGTCAATATGCAAGAGATTCTCTCATGCTTAGCAGGACCTAATTTTGGCTATTAAATATATATTGAATTAATAGAATATTTGCAATAAATAAATATATTTTTAAAAAGATACATTTAAAATATGAATGATCCATTTAAAACCGGACATCCATGGTGGAAATCCATCAGTGGGAGAAACATATGAGAAATTATTGATGTTCAAACAATTCCCTTCTTCAGTATATGTAATGGATTTCAGTTCCTTCAGATTCAAGTGTGCTATGCTCTCTAAACAGACAAGCACTAACCATTCATAGATATTACACCATTCTGTCTTAGTTTATTCTGTGCCTATACAAGTATATTCCACATTGACCATATGCTCAAAATCACTGTCTTTCCATATCATTAGCTTAGGACACCACCATGATCTCTTGAGTAAATGCATTAATTAATCTAAGTGGGACATAATATGCAACCCTGTTATCTTTTTCTTCCATAGGAAAATGACCAATCAACAATGAACATTTAAATTCTATCAGTAAAACATTCTTATTTGCTATCATAGGCATTTGCATTTTATTCCCTGCAATTACCATCTGCTAATAGTAATTTAATTGTTTAATAAATAATACTTGGGAGAGTAAACGTAAATGAAAATGGAAAACGTTTTAATATGAGTTCTTCTAGTTTTATTTTTCAGTAGTGACAACTATACTTAGTAATTTTAAAAAGAGCATTAATCAAAGAGGGGGGATAATGAGAGATTGCTGCATGGCTGTTGAATGTTAGATGACCAAAAGAAATAGCTAATTTCTAGAAGTAGTGTTTTGGGAAGAGAATAAGGTATAGCATAAATTAGCAGGTGTTCTGAGTTTCTGTTCTGATGTAAATAGGGACAGTAATATCATTAACTAGGAAAAATAAGCTAGGAAGAGGATATGCTGAGATTTCATGAATACCCCCATATCTATACCTTCTTTTTTATTAAGATAATGTTTAATCCTGCTAAAAATGTAATTAGCCTGCTAAAGAGTAAATTGTCTACCAAGTACACATTAATCTCTATAGTGTTGTTGGAAAATCTAGGAAGAAGGTATTTTGTTATTTTTGTTTGTTTCATTCTTGTTTTTAGGTGAATGACTATGACTTGGATTCGTACACTATCACAATGGTTAGCAAGCAATGAATCTATGTGCTATAACATTCCATGTCAGGCTAGAGGTTCTTTGAGTTTCCAGGGACAGGAGGAGTAAACTTTGGGGTGGGTCTTATTCCACAGCTTCTCTGGAGATCTTGGCAGTGGTGTGTCTTTGCTGCAGTACTCCACAATTTCTAGGGCACCTGTTCTCCACATGCCTTCTATTTTCTCTTCCTGTAACCCACCTTCATCACCCTCCAATCTGAGATCCTTCTCTCTATCTTCTAGATCAGCTAATTCATAACTATAACTTACGAGGCTTTACCTCACTTGTAACCTGATCCCACCAGTCTCTATCTCACTCCCTTTCACTTTGTCTCCCCACTGCAGACTATTTAATTCTCTTGGCATGTCCTACATGAAATTTCCAAGACAGACAAATGCTCTGGCTAAGATCCTCCATTATGCATGGGTAGCTAATAGCTCCTTCATTGGCTGCCTTTGAGTCAGGTCCCCATCCTTATCCAACCAATTGTGCTCAAAGAGGTGAGGACACATTGGTACCAAATGTGGCTGTCCATCATTCTCCCTCCAATAAGGAGTGAAGAAGGACCCACTGAGGCTAGCATTGTGATGTCGTGGGTAAAGCTGCTGACTGCATTGCCAGCATCCCATAAGGGCACTGGTCCAAGTCCCAGCTGCTCCACCTCTGATCCAGCACCCTGCTAATGGTCTGAGAAAAACAGCAGAAGATGGTCCAACTACTTGGGCCCCTGCTGCCCATGTGGGAAAACTGGAAAAATCTCATGGCTCCTGGCTTTGGCCTGGCCCAGCCCTGGCCTAGGGAATGAACCATTGGGTGGGAGATTTCTCTCTCTCTGTCTTTCAAAAAAGTAAAATAAACATAAATCTTAAAAGAAAAAAGAAGCCACTTTCCTCAGGAGTGTCTGTAGGTCATCCAGACAATGTGACTGACCTCCCTAGTTAGACAACGAAACCCAGGGAACCCAGAAAATATGCCCACAAATAACTTGTTTGTTTGGAGATCTTCCCTGAATCAGCAAATTGAATAACTGTTTCATATTTACTTTATGCAATGTAGTCACAGTATATATTTCTTTTAATTTAAAAGAAAATATTAGTAAGTATGAGAGACACTTCAAGTGCACCGGAATTGTTCTGATGCAACTAATTTTTTTGAGTCAAAATAATTCCAATAGATCAAAACCCATAGGAATTCACCCTGTTTAACTCCCATGAAATGACTCCCTTTAGAATCCACAAATCATGACTATCCAATTCACTGTTAACAACTTCTGTAGGAGACATTTCAAAATAAAGGGCAGTTATTATTTATGGTTTGTAATGAAGCCTAGTCAGTCCAGAGGGACACGGTCAGGATCACTGTCAGTTTTGTAAAATGCCTTTGGCTTTTCAAGGAAAGGTACTATATATGATAATAAAGGAATACAATAATATTCTTGCACAACAATGGCAGTGAGTTCATCATTGTCTTAAAAACTAAGTTCATCCTTAGGTCTTATGGGGATTGCTGAATTCAATTTGTCCTGAGAATTCTAAGGCTGATGGAAAAAAAGATGCCATTGTAGATGCACTTCCTCTGTTTCCTGTTCTGCTCACTGTGTGATGCTCTCAACGTCTGTTTGTTTGCAGGAGCTGACTGCCATTTATGAATGCACACTGTTACTAATTGCACTATGACATTTATAGAAATTTTAGGATGGCATGAAATCACATTTTTCCACACTCACATGCATGCTTTCACATGTTCATGAGGTTATACGTGCATATGTGAGAAAAGAGAGAGACAAAAGTGAGAAAAGAAGATGTGGGTGAGAATTTGAATAGTATCATCATTTCTATTTGTGGGATTGGGCTTCTGTCGCTTTACAAAGCATTTCTGTATATGTTATTTTATTTGGTTCTCACTAGACCCCCTGGCGCTGGGTGAGGAAATGTTTTTCTCACTTTTTTGACCTGGTCACAAGAAAATTCAAAGGCAAAAAAAGTTTCCAGGACTGGGAATGGGGGTATAGGATGTGGGGTGGAGTGCCGGGGGGGGGGGGGGGGGATGTGTCTGCTGGACAAAAAGGGTGAGATCCCAGGGAAGCTCATTACAGAATACTGATGAGCCTGGGCACCAGTGTTCTCCATCAGATGTCCACATAGACTCCCAGCTGCTTTTCTTTAACCTTGTCAATACCTAAGTTAGAGAGAGGAGCAGGATGCATTGAGTGGCGGTGAGATTTTCAGGGGGTGAGTCCTTTGCAGTGTTCCTTTCTGTGCAATTTTCAGGAGCCAACAGAGAGTAAATACTTAATGCAAGCCACAGCAGGAAAAGTAAGGTGGCCTGCAGAAACCAAGGGTGAGGGATCTTTGCAACTCCTGCGGTCAGTACTCTATGACTTAAGTTGGACTCATGTGTTTGATAATTCTCCTTTAGGAACAAATTAAAAACAAGCTGCATTGACCAAATCACAACACAGAATCAAGCGAAAGGCCCCATATGAGCTGCTCAGGGCTCACCTCTGCAGGTAACTTACCAATTTCTGCCTTCTGTAGAATAATGACACTGCTCTTGCTTTTGTGAATTCCTACTTTTAAAAATTTCAGGATGACTCAAATGTGTCAGCCTAGCAACTCTCTCCCTATAGAGAACTTCACCTTGTCATCCTGCCATTTCTACATCTAATTTAGAATTGCTTTTCTGGTTTTTACAACTCTTCATCAGTTTGCTCCGCCTTCCCTTTCCAAATTCATTTCTCCTGATCTTCATCAATCTGTCACCTTCATCTCCACCCCCTCACTCCACTTCTTGGCTTTTCAGGCAGTTACTGTTTGAATGAGAAGATTGAAAAATCTCATTTATCACTTTGGAGAAGTCTCACAGAACATATTGCAAAGCCTCCCTCACACCCCAGAGAGAGGAAGAGAGAGTGCAACACCTAAAATAAATCTCCAAAGAAGGAGTATCCCTAAAATACAGTATGATAACACATGGGTACCGCTGTGCTATCTTAGAAAACAAAACAGAAACTCACAATGGAACTTTCCCTTTGTAGGTGAGCTTTTATCAAAATGATCAGCTTTGAAGAAAGCCCCACAAATTCCTAAATTCACTATTGAAAAAAAAATCCATTCAAATCACTGCCACAAGCCACAGTGGAAAAAATCTTCAAAGACAAATCCCCAGTCTCCCTGTCCTTTTGTTGTGACACCTCCAGGAAGACTTGGCCATTCTAACACCTGCGGTGAGGCACGCTCCTCATCAGAGCTGGTACTCTAACTCATATTCCTTCAAGCCACAGGCCCCAGATAGAGGATTTCTTAATGGTCCCGGGTTACAGTCAAAGGGTTGCCAATGACCACCCTAGAGAAGACTGCTTTCCCCTGAGGCAACTAAACTGAGACATCAGTGGAGGGCGGAAGAGTAACATAATGGGAAATCCTAGCTCAAAACCCGGCATTTTCCTACGGACACAGCACCAGACAGTGGTGTCTTGGTCCTGCCATGTACACATTCCATGAGCCATGAGAGGCAAAGAGATGCCAAGAAAACAGAAAGATTAGCTTACCAGGAGCCTCCCGAGTGGCCGCCAGGTGTTTTGTTTGAAATGAAGCTTCATTTCAGTAGAAAGCTGCCTGCCACCACGTTAAACTCTTTGCTGATCATGACCAGGGGTTTCTGCCTTTGGAATGCAATGAAAAATAACTCCAGTAAAGGAAGGTGGTATAAGCTGGGAGTCCAAGCTACATGTCAGGGCCATGCGGATAGATGTGTTCTGGTAGCAGTCTTCAGTTTTACTCTATATCGGGAAAGAAAAATGAAATTTCTAACAAAAAGAAATGAATGCTGCTACCAGTGAGAAGAATTTCTATCATCAAGTCAAGTAGGCTGCAGTGATTAACTGGGACTACGGGTTAAGTGGTGCCTGCACAGGCACACCTGAAACCTCTAAGGATTTCTGCGGATTCTATTCTCTTTTCACTCCTCTTACACCCAAATTTTCCAATTTTGCTTTTGACTCTGAGTTGGCATAGCATTCATACTTCTAAGAGTGTCAGGTTGTAATTATAGAAATGAATTTCATTCTAATTTATTTTTGTGTGTGAAATTTGATGTAGCATGAAGTATGTGCATGTCACATCTTTGAATGAGGTTCTGTATTCTAATGAAGAATCTGTTCTCTGTAGTTTTGTGGCCTCAGGTGTTAATGGAAGGTAAATTTTGTTCAAATTTATTCATAGTCATGGCACATCCCCTTTCATAATATACCGATATTTATATACTGTCTGCTACCAAAATGAGCTTAGAACATCTATTTCTTATAATATTGTAAGCTCCTCAGTTTACATGTCTTCTGGTATTTGTCTTCTCTGAAACTCCCCCCTCTTGCCAACTGGCTTTTCATTACATTTTCTCCAATTCTAACATTCCTGTTTGCTTTCTTCCTTCTCTCATTTCTCTGCTAGTTCTTTGGAAAGGATGAGATTCTATTATGATTATTGTTATTTTATTTTTTCTTCTAAAGATTGGGAAAGTAGAGCTAAAATATTTGGGACATGACTATTTCCATAAAATCCAGAAGTGAGTAATAAGTAGAAGCCAGTCTGGGAATCTTAAGTCCTAGGATGTGGACTATTTTTAGTAAACCACAAAAGATTTGTATGAAAAATCCAAGTACTTTAAATTTTTTTTAGTTGAAATCAAATCAGGTTTCTCAGTGACAAACATATTACCAAGTAATTTCACTCATAATGATGACAAATTGATAAACCAATTTGAGAAATGTTATTAACTTATTTTTTACAATTAAGAAGCTCTTAATAAGCAAATAGCAGAAATATTAAATTCCAAGAACAAAAGTAATTTAATTTGGTTAATAAAATATAACTCCCTTTTTAAAAAAATTACGCAAAAGCAAAATTGGCAACTTAAGTAAGTGATAATTCTGGTTATGAAAGGACAAGAAAACCCCCTTGGATCAAGACCCATTCAAGACCCAACTGCTACTGATTTCTTTTGTTGTGTAGAATCTATGAATAAAAAGGCAGCTTAAAACTTGCTTTGGTACAGTTTAGTGGTGGTGGGTTTACTTTTGTTTGCTTGCTTCATGATGAAATTTAAAATGGTTTTCTCCCTCCCTCTTATGAAAAACAAGATGTGCTTGAAAATATAAACACAGGACCAAAACCTGCACCCTGAGACAGAGGAAACCGAACACACAGGAAACCCCAGCTACTCCCCACTGTGTCACACAGTTGGCAGGCAGCAGGCTGGGAGGCAGCATTGGAAGCAGCAGGCTAAGAGTGACCTCGGCTGGGAGAAATGAGAAGTCCCTGAGTGGCAAGTTGTGATAGCGGTGCTCATAAAACTATTGCTCCCTTTACGAAAGAGCGGAAGGCAGCTGTCTGCAGACGTTAGTGGACAGACAATGCCAGGTGAGCCGCTTAAAACTTCCCGTTCCCATTCACCTTCACAGTCGCCAGGCCTGGAAGTTCTGTCTGGAAATTGCAACACAAGGGATTCTGATGCAGTTCTCCCAGGAACCACACTTTAAAAAGCCCCAGACTGGGGTGCAGCCTGTGGCTACAAATACAAAGATCTGGGACAATTACAGAACAATTGGGTTAGACATATTTCTACTTAAGAATGTGGCTTCTGTTAAACTCTTTTAAAAAAAAAATTTGCTTGGAGCCTGGCATTATGGTTGCTTGTGATACCGGCATCCTGTATCAGAGAGCCGGTTCAAGTCCCTGCGCTCTGCTTGCAATCCAGCTTCCTGCTAATGTACCTGAGAAGGCAGCAGGGAAGATGGCCCAACCCCCTTCCTCTCATGGACTGGGGACTAGGATGGAGTCCCCAGCTCCTAGCCCACACCTGATTATTCAGACATTTGGCAAATTAACCAGCAATGGAAGATTTCTCTTTCTATTTCTCCATCTGTCTTTGTTGTTCTGCCTTTTAAATAAACCCTTTTTAAAAAAAGCTTGCCTATCCATGATGTTAAGTTGCTTAAGGACTACTTAATAAGACACTTTCATTTTCTGATATTCTGACCTCCCATCAGAAAACATGTCCCTGTTTGGGACATTCTAAATATGATCTTCATTTTGGAAGAAAATACACTCTGCTGTTGCAGCAGTTATTTATATTTGTTACTGTTTCATTTGTTAAAAATAAAACCCACATCAGGAAAAATGCTCGATTTCTGCTTCTGTCAGTTACTTACTCAGAAATAAAATTATCCTAGTTATAACGCAGCTAAGCGATGTGGAGCTTACCTGGTGGGCACTGTTTGAAAGGCTTGCCCTTGGCCTGGAAGGAATCAATTGCTCTTCAGAGGCCAGCTGTCTGTGATGCTGTTTCCTACACGGTTTTGGCCTCTCAGGAATGCTGCATCCAGTTGGTTCTTTAGTGATGTCCTTCATTATCCTTGCTTCCTTGTGGACCCAGAGTGCTGTCTGAAGATGTTCCAGCACAGCTCAAGAGCACCATCTTGGGATGCACATTTCAGTGATCAGATGGAGGATATGAGTGCCACAGGATTCAACATCTGCTAGAGAAAAACACAGTGAACCTGCAGTAACTACTCAAGAAAAGGGGGCAGAGGGCAGGAGAGGAGTTACTCTGGCCATAGGCATTACCTTGGTGACATTTCTGAAGAATTGTTCTTGATAACACTTACAGACTTTGGCCAAGAAAGACAGTCCTGCCACCTTCCAAAAATTCATATTCTGCTGTTGTCTGCAGGGCAAGGTTCCAGTCAACTTTGAAAAAATCAGCTATAAATCTAATAAGTGGCAAAGAAACTTAGAAAGCTTCATGGAAAAGGAAGTTCTTTTTAGAAAACCTGCAAAAATGTGCTGATCTTAAGTCACCAATTACATTGTAACACTAGATACAAGCAAGAAGACCATTGATTTTAGAACCATTTTCAGAAACACAAAAGTGCTTTCTTTAAAAAAAAAAAAAAAGCTCTGAAGCAAATCAGTAGTAAAGTATCACAAAATTTTTTTAGAGCTTTTGTTTATTTATTTGAGAGGTAGAGTTACAGAGAGAGGGAGAGACAGAGAGAGAGGTCTTTCAACTCCTGGTTCACTCCCCATAGAGCTGGGACTCTGAAGCCAGCAGCCAGGGGCTTCTTCCGGGTCTCCCACGTGGATGCAGGGGCCCAAGCACTTGGGCCATCCTCCACTGCTTTCCCAGGCCATAGCAGAGAGATGAATTGGAAGAGGAGCAGCTGGGATATGAACTGGTGCCCACATGGGGCGCCAGCGCTGCAGGTGGAGGCTTAGCCTACTGTATCACAGTGCTAGTTCCCACATAACTTTTTAAAGAGTTTAACCAAGTGGAGCATTTCCCCCTTGGTTATCTATAAAATCGGTCTCTCTCTCTCTCTCATCTACCTTCTGGGCTGCACTTTTCAGCACTGATGCATTATGTTGGATGTCCCTCAGGTGCCCACATCTTCCACAGGAATGGGACAGATACTGTTTTTACAATATGCCAGCCTCATTATATCTGCTGTGGAAAAATGCACAGCTCTCTTCTAAAACTAGGTTACTCGGGGACTAGCAGGAGATGCAACTAAGGCAGGATGGTAAGAATGCAAGGAAGTCAACTAAGTGCCAAGGTAATGCAAGACACATGCTTTAACAAACAGACCCCCCCTGATTGCAGCGGCTTTCCTCATCCCCAGATTCAGAGACGGTGGCAGGCGTTCTTCCTTAGCTGTACCTTTTCTCCATGGAATAGGTCACAGATCCAAGCTCTTTCCATCTTGTGGCTCTGCCATCCCCTAAAGCTACAGGATGTTTTCCATTCAGAATAATAGCGCAGGAAAAGCAAAGATGCTTTTTACAGACCCATCTGGAAGGTGACATCAATCTCTTCTCTAACTCAGGGATTTGAATTGGTCACATGGCCATACCTGGATACAGGAGGGGGTGGAGGATGCAGCTGTGTCCCAGTGACATCTCTATTCTGTGAAAGGGAGGCTGAATCTCAGGTGTATATGGCCATTTCTACCACATTGAGAGGACACAGTGGACAGAGAAAGAAAATCTACAGCAGAAGCAGCAGAGAATATTATGGGAATGGGTAAGATAGTTGACTTAAAGGAATTGCATGTGCCTAGTAGCCTTGAATAATGATTACTTGACTTTAAAGTTTTGAGATAAGGCAGAGGAAGAATTTAGGCATGATGAGGTAAAGAGGTTTTGCTTGGTGTTCAAGTGGGGGTATGATCAGAAACTAATTCTGGGGTATCCAGAGAAATTCTTTCCAGGTTATTGGAAAGGATTAAGTGATTTCCAGTTATTCATCTCAAAGAGTAATAGCTGTTTCTGTAGCTGAAAGACTTAAGACTTTTGCTGGTAAAACTAGAAATGCCTAAACTCCAGATGGGAACTGCCCAATATATCTGCCTCAATGGAAATGTTCATTATCTGTGCTGCCCAATACAGTAAGCACAGGCCACAGGAGGCTCTTGAGCACTTGATATGAGGCCAGTGTGTCCAAGGAACTCAATTTTTCATTTCATTTCATTTTAAGAAATTTATGTTTCTAATTAAATGACCACATGAGGCTACTGCCTACCATATTAGCACAGCTCTTGGAGGGGTGTGAGATGGCCAGCTGTTGTGTTGCCTGTTCAGGCCTTCCTATTCTCTATAAATTGTCCCATCCACAAGTTTACTCAGGTCATTCTACACAGTCAGGTTCATAAAAACTTTCCTCTTCACCAGCCCCTAGCCCCAGGGTGGGCTAAAACTAGCAAGAGTCTACTCAGAGATGTTGGGGAGAATGCAGACAAGTCAATGTCTCTCCAGCTGGATTCAGGAGCTATTGGAAGTCATGTTTTCTGCATGGGGGTGACAGCAGCAGAGGAGGACAGCCCACAAAAAGAGATGAATGAAGCAACATGAAGGGAACAATTAGGTAAGAGAGAAAACCAGAGCCCAGCTCCTATTTCAGCCCCTGATTCCAAGTTATTTCAAAAAAGGATACAGCTGGCCCTTGAGTTCTGAGACCCATTCCCAAATTCTTTCAATAAGAATTTATTAAAATAAATTCTCTTTTGTATAAGCTCCTGTAGCTTGCAGTAAATAGGCTCTAATTATTAAAAAGGGCTTGGGGAAAGTACTCTTTGAGAAAAGTTAAGAACAAGGTGAATGATTGGGGGCTGGCTGGCAAGCCCATTCTGGTGGTCTCACAGTAGACTCCAGTGAGAGGAGAACTGAGGCAGGCTAATAACCAGTCTCCGAGGTCACCAAACACATTGGATATGACTCTTAGCCACTCGTGGAAGACTACTGCCCTTATTTTTTTTAAGGTTTATTTTATTTATTTGAAAGCAGAGTTAGAGAGAGAGAGGAGAGACAAAAAAGAGATCTTCTATCTGCTGGTTCAATCACGAGATGGCCGCAGCAGCCTAGGCTGGGCCAGGCAGAAATCAGGAGCCAGGAGCTTCATCCGAATCTCCCACATGGGTGCAGGGGCCCAAGAACTTGGATGTTAGGAGAGAGCTAGATGGAAAGTGGAGCAGCCAGGACTAAAACTGACACCCATATGGGATGCCAGCACTGCAGACGGCAGCTTAATCTGCTAAGCCACAATGCCTGCCCCAGACTATTACTTTATATGGTACATACTGAGATGATCAGTTTAGGAGAGTTGAGGCAACCTGACAGGTTCACAAATGACTGATTGATGAGCAAGGATGCTAATTTACTATTTGTCTAACATAGAAAAGAATAGTAACAGTCTAACTCAGCAATGACCTGATTCCAATTTTTTTGTCTCTTCCAGTTTTTAAAAATTTTTCTTCCAATTTCTGTTGCACAAATACAATCTGTATTTTTCATCTTCTCTTCCTCCGTTTCTTCCATTAACTAAGTCCAGAATGTCTGACTTCCATCTCCACCTAGCAAAATTCTATTAATGATTCCAGCCCTATTTCAAAGACTATCTCTCCTCTATTCAATTCTTTCCCCCATTTGACTTTGTGACTCTCTTTGCACAGTGGTCTGTACTGATTTATAATTACTTCTAAAAGCTTTATATCTTCCATCTCCAAAATCTTCACCAGACACAATTGTCGGGAACCCTCGCCAGCAAGGGTCCAACCCACGGAGTCACGACACGACCGCTGTTGATCAGTTCTCGAGGAACTTTTATTTTTAGTGATAGAAGAAGGAAAGGAGAGAGAGAGGGAAGCAGCCGAGAGAAAGACTGAGGAGGCTGCTCCGAGTTCCCGCCCCTAACACGGTCTTTTATCCATCCCCAGTCCCCCAGGGCTAGGGCGAGTAGTCCATCAATCAGATCAAAGGGCACGCATAGTCTCGGGTCAAGGTGCATCTCATCTCATCAGGTTGTTTGCAAGTCCTTTCAGTCAAGGTGTGTCTCATCTCATCAGGTTGTTTGCAAGTCTTTTCAGGTCAAGGTGTGTCTCATCATCAGGTCAAGGTGTGTCTCGTCTCATTTCCTTGACCTTGTTCTGCTCCGCAGGATGAGGCAGTGCAATGAGGAGGTCCCCACAGGTGGCCGGCCTGTGGTTCCCCACACACAATTTTTTATTAAAGCAGTCTAAATTTACACTCACTTGTCATGTAGCTACTTGATGTTTTCAACGCATATGGATCTCTGTAGTCAATTTAGACCCTTAATATCATAATTCTTGAAGATTTAGTCCACAGCGTGTTAGGTCCTCATTGGCAGGCTGTTGAAGAAGTGGGGGAGGAGCAAAATAGGAACAGCAGAAAGCAAACCAATGGGAAACTTGGTAGCAGCCTGGCAGTAGTAACACTGCACTGACATCTGCTAATGGTTTGTAAGAGATTTAAGATTTTATGTGGTGTTATTCTTTATTCCTTGATTAACCTTTCTTACTTTACTATATATTTATAATGATATTGGCATGAATATACAATCATGTTTTTAATTAAAAAATGAGTTGAATTAAATGAATGGTAAATAGCAGCAGGTAATTCGTGGCAGCCACAATAGCTGGCTAACCACTGTCATGTAAGGGCCATCAGAAGTGAACAAAAACCTGGCCAGCAGCCAATGGGGTATGGGGAAGGGGCACCTTGTCTGGACACCTTAGAAGGTTGGCCGAAGCCAGTAAGAGCCCCTTGGGGATCAGCAGACAGTTAGGTGAGATAGGAGAATCACTGGCTTCAGAAAAAGACATAGGGTCTTTTTTTTTCCAGTTTATTTTTTTAAAGTTAAATTTACTTATTTACTTATACAAAGATAACAGATTTCATATAGTTCATATATACAGTTTAAGAATATAGCATATGGGGCCGGCGCTGTGGCTCACTTGGTTAATCCTCCACCAAGGGCAGCACCAACATCCCATATGGGTGCCGGGTTCTAGTCCTGATTGCTCCTCTTCCAGTCCAGCTCTCTACTGGGCCCAGGAAGGCAGTGGAGGATGGCCCAAGTGCTTGGGCCCCTGCACTTGCATGGAAGACCAGGAAGAAGCACCTGGCTCCTGGCTTCGGATCAGCGCAGCACTGGCCGTAGCGGCCAATGGAAGGAAGAACTTTGTCTCTCTCTCTGTCTATAACTCTGTAAAATAAAAAAAAAAATAATAAAAGAACATAACAATATTTCATATAAGGTGAACAAATTTCATGTATTCATATATACAGATTTAGGAGCACAGAGATACTACCCACACCTGACCCTTCTTCCAGACATGCACCCACCCTCCTCTAAATAAAGAATTCAACAAGTGGAAAGCAGAAAGACCACTGTTCCTTGGGAAAATGGGTAAGGGCTATAAACACTAATCAAAGCTTAAGATGTTAATTTAAATCATTCTTACTAAAATTTTTGTGCTCTATATATTAGCTAACACAAATGAGAGAAAACATGCTATTTGTTTGGAATTGGTCTATTTCACTAAACATAATGATCTCCAATTGCATCTATTTTGTTGCAGAAGATGGGGTTTCATTCTTTTTTATGTATGAGTAGTATTTTATTGTACATATATATGTGTATATGTATATATATATATGTGTGTGTGTGTATATATATACACACATATCTCACATTTTCTTTATCCAGTTATTTCTTGTATCAAAGCACTTCACTTCTCCATATTTATTTTCTATAAAATGAAGGAATATATTCTTGCCTTTGTAGGATTGTTGTGAGATTACCTAAAAGGGCAAATATACACCTGACCCAAAATGTACACTGAATTTATACTGATTTCCGTCATAGGCAAGCACTTAGTGAGGTCTAGGCTGGATTTCAGCAGAACATCCCCAGTGGAAGAACCAGAGAAAAAAAGGCCAATGACCAGAATGTAATGTAAAGCACCAGGGGTTAAAAACCCAAATACAAAATTTAGAATAGTAAGATGAATGGTGGTTCACACAAACTGCTTAGGGACAAAGACAGGTCCACAGGACAAATGTTGAGCACCACTGGTCGTGTCCCTCCCGTCCTTTTCTGGCTTCCCCGACTCCTCCAGCTCCAACCTGCCCTGTGGCCTCCTGCACTGCTCCCGCACTTCTACTGAGGGGCTTCTTCACTTCCTCTCATAGATGCTGGTGCTCCCGCAGTTCTGTTCGGTGCCTTTTCTGTTCTCGTTTCATTCTTCCCCTGAAATCTGATGCTCATGATTGGCTTTGGTTGGCTTTCCTTTTTTTTTATAAATTTTTTAAATTATTTATTTGTCAGGTAGAGTTAGAGAGAGAGACAGAAAGGTCTTCCTTCCGTTGGTTCACCCCACAAATGGCTGCTACGGCTGGCGTGCTGTGCCGATCCGAAGCCAGGAGCCAGATGCTTCCTCCTGGTCTCCCATGCGGGTGCAGGGCCCAAGCACCTGGGCCATCCTCCACTGCCTTCCAGGGCCACAGCAGAGAGCTGGACTGGAAGAGGAGTAACCAGGACTAGAACCCTGCGCCCATATGGGATGCCGGCGCCACAGGCAGAGGATCAGCCAAGTGAGCCACAGCGCCGACACCAGTTGGTTTTCAACTGTATGCTGATTTCCAACTTTTCATCTCCTGTTAGTCACTCACAACTCAGAACTCTTCAGAGTTCTCTTGGAACCTGGAGATCAATTTGCATGGGAACCACAGTAAATCTACCTTTTCTGCCTGCAGCCCCCTTCATTTTCCTTAGTAGCTGGAGCTTTGGTTCAACAATAGCTATTGCTATGGTCTGAATGTTTGTGTCTCTCTCCCTTCAAATGCATATATTGAACAGTAACCTCCAAGGCAATGGTATTAGGAGATGGGGCCTTTGGGAGTGATTATGTCATAAGGGAAGAACTCTCATGAAGGATGTTAGTGCTGTTATAAAAGAGGCCCCTTCTACCATGTGAAAACATAAGAAGAAACAGAAAGCCGGCCCTTACCAGAAAGCAAATCTGCTGATGCCTTGATAAGATATTTCCCAGCCTGCAGAACTATGAGCAATAAATTTTTGTTGTTTATCCAGTTTATAGTATTTTGTTATAGCAGCCTGAATGTGCTGTCAGTTATTTAGCTTCTAAAGTAATTACAACAATCACTGTAACTGATTCTGTTATTTTTTTCTAGAGTTTTTAAAACCGTGAATGGATTCACTAGGACTAGAGTAAAATTGTGGGTAACAACCGAATTTTTAAAGAATATTTGTAAAGCATAGACTAGGATCAAATGGCATGGAGCAGAACTAGCAGAATGCTTGCTTCCCAGGCAGTACTTCCCAGAAGTACTGTTCTAAGACTTCTTGCTTTCAGTTTGTATGCATAAGGTCAAAATAAACCTTGTTTTTAACTATAGCTCATAGACAGCAATTTAATACCCGCTGTATTAGACGACTGTCTCTTCCAGAGCATTCTGAATCAAACTGTAAGGAGGATTTGGGGATGAAATTACTTATGTTCAATTAGAGGTTCCCGCGCATACTAACCATGTTTTCTTGAGAAAATTACTTAACCCATATATTTCTCATCTGTAAAATAGATGTAAAACAGTGATTTTCAAGTGCCTATTGTGATGATTAAATAAATTAATATAATTACTGCCTGATATGGATGAATGCATTGTAAAACTATGCACTCTTAAATAATAAAATATCTAAATGTTATTTTAAAAATATTAAAATTGGGACCAGTAGTGTGGCATAGTAGGCTGGGACTCTGCCTGTGGTGCTGGCATCCCAAGTGGCACCGGTTCCTGTCCTGGCTGCTCCTCTGCTGATTCAGCTCCCTGCTATGGCCTTGGAAAACAGCAGAAGGTGGCCCACGTAATTGAGCAATCTCACTACTAGGTATATATCCAAAAGACATCAACTCGTTGTATCAAAAAAAATTCCTGCTCCACCAGGTTTATAGCAGCTCTGTTTTCAGTCACCAAAATATGGAATCATTCAAGGTGTCTGTCGTTAGATGAATGGATAAAGGAATATACACTATGCAGCTATAAACAGAATGAAATCCTGTATCTTGCAGCAAAAATGGGTAGAACTGCAAGATATCATGTTGAGTGAAATAAGCGGAATACAGGAAAAAATACCTCTTGTTCTCCCTTATATGTAAGAGCTATAATTTAAAAAAAATTAAAAACCTCAGTCTGAACACAGAAAGTTTGTTACTGGAAGCTGCAAGGAGTCAAAGGGAAAACAAATTTTTTTTGGTTATTTGTTGATTGGTTTTACACATTAAAAAAAAAAAGTGGGTTTAATGCAAGTGGTTGCCTTCACAAAAAAATTAACAGGCACTTGAGATCCAGAATTTCGGGTGTGCAATAGGTACAGTCACTCTTTACTGCCACATTCATGTTCAAAGCTGCACAGGCAGACCACAGCTATACCGTGCCGGGTCCTTCACTCTCAGCAAAGGGGTGTTGGTGGTTCTGAGGACCATGAGCTGATTAACGAAACAAAGCTTTAAGGAAACAGCATAATTTAGTGTAAAAGAGTCTGTGCAGCAAGCAGTGGGACCAGTCATAGAAGCCCCCAACTGCTCACCAGTTCTACAGACCCACGTCTTCTTTTTTTTTTTTTAATTTTATTTAATGAACATAAATTTCCAAAGTACAGCTTATGGATTACAATAGCTCCCCCGCCCATAACTTCCCTCCTACCCACAACACTCCCCTCTCCCTTTCCTCTTCCATTCACGTCAAGATTAATTTTCAATCATCTTTATATACAGAAGATCAATTTAGCATATTTTAAGTAAAGATTTCAACAGTTTGTACCCACACAGAAACACAAAGTGTAAAATACTGTTTGAGTACTAGTTATAGCATTAATTAAGCACCTAAGAATAATTGTGTATTAATTACAGAGTTCAACCAATAATTTTAAGTAGAACATAACAAATACTAAAAGGGTAAAGTATTAAGTTCTTTTTTTCTTGTCTTTTTTGTTTGTTGTATAGTTTTTTTTTATTTAATAAATGTGAATTTACAAAGTGCAACTTTTGTATTGTCGTGGCTCCTCCCCCAACCTCCCTCCCTCCCGTGGCCCTCCCCTCTCCCACTCCCTCTCCCATCCCGCCCTTCATCGAGTTTCATTTTCAATTACCTTCATATACTGAAGATCAGTTTAGTATATACTAAGCAAGGATTTCAATAGGCTGCACTCACACAACCGCACAAGGTATAGGGTATTGTTCGACTAGTAGTGTTTTTAAGTTTCATAGTAAAACACATTAAGGACAGAGATCCTACGTGGGGAGCATGTACCCAGTGACTCCCATTGTTGATTTAACAATTGGCATTCTTTTTTATGACGTCAGCAATCACCTGAGACTCTTGCTATGAGCTGTCTAGGCTATGGAAGCCCCTTGAGTTCACCGACTCTGAACTTGTTTAGTCAAGGCCGTATCACAGTGGAGGTTCCTTCCTCCCTTCAGAGAAAGGTGCGTCGCTCCTTGATGACCTGTTCCTTCTGCTGGGGTCTTGTTCACCAGGATCTTTCATTTAGATTGTTTTTTGCCACCTTGTTATGGATTTCCATGCCTGTGAGACTCTCATGGACCTTTTAGCCAGGTCCGAATGTCCCAAGGGTTGATTCTGAGGCAGGAGTGCTGTTTTGGGCGTTTGCCATTCTGAGTCTGCTGTGTGTCCTGCTTCCCCTGCAGGATCATTCTCTCCCTTTTAATTCTATCCTTCATTATTTGCTTACACTGGTCTTATTTGTGAAATCTCTTCGACACATACCCTATCTTTTTGACCAGTTGTGTATTTATACTTATCACTTTACCAAGTGCGCTGGCATTGGTACCTGCCTCCTTGGTAAGATTGAGTTGAAATCGCCCGGCACATTTCTAGTTCCGCCATTGGAGGTAAGTCCGAGTGAGCATGTGCCAACCTATATATCTCCTGCCTCTCTTATTCCCACTCCTGTGTTTAACAGAGATCACTTTTCTGTTAATTTTAAATGCCTAAGAATGATTGTGCATTGATTACAGAGTTCAACCCGTGCAGACCCATGTCTTCTACCAAGCTCCACGTCCAACCCTGAGTGGGGTGATGCCATCCTTGTGTCTCTGTGTCCAATGCCAGGGACCGTGTCCTCTGACTTGCCAAAAGGCCCATGTGGCCACCTGCCATAGCACCATGGTGACCACCATGCCCGCATGGCAGAGAAGTAGAAGAGTCTGGAGTTCCCTCCTCTGGGTGCCTTCCCTGCGCCTGTCGTTTTGCTTATTACTGCCTCGATAGTAGCGACCAGGGCAGGGACGCAGGAGAGGCGAGCCCTCGGTTTGCAGAGACCCAACTTCGGGGTGCGGCCATCACTCTGAAGGGACTGTTCCTGTCTTCTTGAGCACCTCAGGGATCGCTGACATCTGCTGGACTTGCTCAAGACACAAAAAATGTCAATTCTAGCTGTTCCCTCAAATAAAAAATAGACTAAACACACACACACACACACACACACACACGCACACACCTGCCAAGCCAGGAAAGAGTTGAGGTACTCCCCCAAAACCCACACTGAAGACTTTCAGCACCGCTCAGTCCTCTCCAGACCCGCCCTCAGCTGGTGCCCTGGGCTCCCGCGTTCCTGCAGACAGATCCCTGATGAGGGCATTTGTGGCTCCCTGCTGGACTGTGTCTAAGCACACTGAGGTGGCCCTAAAGCCTGGCAGGGACTTGGGACCCACAGGGTCTCTCAAGGTGACAGAAGGTGTCCGGGAGCTGAGCCAAGACTCAGGCGGCCCAGGGTGGAGTAAGCTTTGTGGCAGGGTGATGTATGCTAAAGCTCCCGGGCAACAGGCCCTCCACGTCCAGGGGTGTGCAGGTGTGGACTGCGGAGGGGGAGGTCACACAGAGGCTATGGAAGTGCAGCCTGGACAGGCGGGCACTGCACAGGGCACCTGAAACAGCGCAAACAGCAACCACAGGCAGGTGGCCAAGGGGGTCGCCGCACACGAATGCGCACACAGGTAGAGTCACAGAGATCCAGGCAGGGACAGTGTCCTCCTTCCAAGAAAGCCTCAGTTCTTTACTCTCCAGGGCAGGAGCTGGGGCGGCACCGCCTCTCTCTTGCTGCGGACCACCCCCGTGGGAGCGGGTAGAAAACAGATAGTCCTGACCGGCCCCACTCCATGCACAGACGACCCTGTACCCGGCGCGCTCACATGTCCACGACTATCAGGGTGCGCCAGCACAGGCCCCCGACCAGCAGCACGGTCACGCGGGTGCCCTGGACCTGCAGCTCCTTCTGAGGCGGAAGTCCACGCGCCGGCGGCCCAGCAGCAGCAACAGCTGCAACTTGAGCTGGAAGCACAGCCCGCCGCGCGCGCCCAGGCACTGCAGGCAGAGGAGCCCGGCCTCTCGTCCCAGAGCTCCTGTGCTTGGTGCGCGCCAGGTGGGAGGTGCGCAAGCGCCCGCAGGCTGCATGCAGGCAGGCAGGTGGTCGGGCCACGGAAGAAGCGCCCCAGCCGCGGGATGGGCATGACCCGCACTAGTTCGCGGTGGCTGCGGCAGTGTCCCGCCAGCGGTAGGTGTAGGAGTATTTGGCGCCTCCGCCTGGGAGTCCGAGCCATAGGGGAGGCAATGGCTCAGTGCTTTCTGTGCTGTGGCACCAGAATCCCGCACCACCCGGCAGGTCCGTGGGGCTGGATGCCGGGCCCACAGTCTCCGCTGTCCAACCCAGATCCCGCAGCCGGACTGCAAGGAACGCCCGGGCCTACGAAAGTTTTGTTTTAAGGAAAAAAAAAAATCGGGGAAGCCGGATGTGGTGTATTTGTTGGCGACCAACATACTAAAATGGTATGTTAATGACAGGGGAAGTGGAGGTGAGAGGTATATGAGAACTCTGTAGTACTGCCACACAATTTTTGTCTTGTAAATTTAAAACTATTCTGAAATAAAATGCTAAAAATTCTTAGTTGTACTTTGACAGCCTTTGCATTTGTTCAGTGCGTGCTCTGGGCTTGGAATTTTCTTTGCCATTTAAAGGACTTTTTTTTCAACCAATTCTTTTCAGGTAATTTTGACCAAATCTTTCTATATCTGATATGTGAATCTTAGGTTTTGATTTCTATATCCTGTGGGTCTGTGGCAGTTGTTAAGGTTTCACACCCATCATTCGTGCCCTCTTCTTTCTTCCTACTCTGATATTAGTGATACACTTCTCCGCATTGCCATCCTTCTGTGATGGCACCCCATCCCTCAAGTGGAGGATCATGTGGTCCTGACTATCCCAACAATGCTTCTCAGGATTTTTTTTGTCATATGATAAATATGGAAAATGATAGTGTCTGTATGGTTCTATGAGATAAATGGTCAGTCTGACTGGAGACGATTGGCCAGATATGACAGTGGCTCCTAGGCAGGAACAGATGGTAATCCCAACGACTGAAGAGGTCAATGTATCTACCCTTGCAACCTATTCTCTACATAAGGTGAAAAGCTATGGACTCTAAACCAGGAAGTGCATATTCCTCCCGTGGGCATAGTTACCATTTCAGGGTGAACCAGTGATGAAGACTGGCCAGAAGAGATGAAAAGAAGGACCCACCTACTTTCTCTCCTACTGGATGAGAAATATGAAAGTACATTAGCCAATCCAACAGCAGCCTGAAGATGGAGCCGATTCTGAGGACGATAGAAAAACTAACCCTGAGGAATTGGGTTTCTGTCGGATTTGTTCAGCCCATTCTAAGAGCAGAATATAGAATTTTGTTCTAGGTTTGGAACATTGAGTTTCAATAACTACCTCAGAAATCTTACAGTGTGGAATTGAGAGGCTCTTGGGGCAGGAGATAGAAGAATTCAACTGTTAGCTATGCACAGGTGGGAAGACCAGGGTATGAAGAGTGCCATCTGACCGGAACTGGAAATCAAGGAAATTGGAAAGTCAACCACTGCTTATAAGTGTCTCTGGGATGCAAGACAACGAGAGGGTTTTTTTTTTTTTTTTTTTGACTCTGTTCTCTCCTTTGGTGACAGGCCTCACAGAAGTGTGCCACCTCTCTTCCTCTGGACAGCAGCACTTCATGATGGTCATGGGAATCCCATGAGATTGTGTGGGCATTTGGCCCATAGTTAAAATGTCCAAATCCCACATCAGAGTGCCTGGAGATGGTTCTCTGCTCCAGCTCTGAATCAACTTCCTGCCAATGCAGACTTTGGGAGGCAACAGGTGATGGCTGATGTAGTTGGGTCCCTGCCACCCGCTCAGGAGAGCTGGACTGAATTTTGGGCTCATGACTTTGGCCTTGCCAAGTCCTAACTGTTGTGGACATTTGGAAAATGAACCAGGAGATGAGGGAGTTCTCTTTCTTGTTCTCACTTCAAAAAAAAAAAAAAATCTAAGATAATTGCCTCCTCCGCAAAGGTTGAGGCCAGGGTTCTCCCAAAGACTTCAGTCGTTTTCTTTTTTTCTTTTTCTTTCTTTCTTTTTTTTTCACAGGCAGAGTTAGACAGTGAGAGAGAGAGAGAGACAGAGAGAAAGTACTCCCCCCAGATGACTGCTACGGCCGGCACGCTGCACTGATCCGAAGCCAGGAGCCAGGTGCTTTTCCTGGTCTCCCAAGTGGGTGCAGGGCCCAAGCACCTGGGCCATCCTCCACTGCCTTCTAGGGCCACAGCAGAGAGCTGGAGTGGAAGAGGAGCAACCGGGACAGAATCTGGTGCCCCGACCAGGACTAGAACCCGGGGTGCCAGTGCCACAGGCGGAGGATTAGCCTAGAGAGCCGTGGCGCCAGCCAAGACTTCAGTCTTAAGAGGGTCACACAGGTCTGAAGTTAAATGGGCTGAACCCCCGGATAGAAAGGGTGTTATCACTGGGAGCAAAGGGCAGTGCCTCATTAGTTGTAATGTTGCCCATCATGACAGACATCATTTTTCAAAGATGGCTGCCATGATACTTTCAATCATTATTGTTTTCTTAAATTTGACCTTAGTATGGTATCCATCCAGTAGTGGGCTCTGTGTCCCCTTTCCTTGATTTTGAATACAGCTTTTGACCACTTCATTCAAGAAAGTGCTGTAAAAGTGAACTTACTGAGATGTCTGAGACAAAATTATAAAAATGCATTCTCTTCAACTTCACTCTTTTGTCATGCTCATTCTTGGAACTCATCAACCCATACTGTGAGAAACGCTAAGCGATTACTGAGAGTGTCAAAATACCTTTCCATAAATAACTGTTATTTAATTAGTTTTAAAAATTCAAATTATACAGTGAAGAACCTTGATGGTTCTTCTAACCCTCACCAAGTTATCAAAGTTAACATGACCAAGAATGGGCCTCTTGATATGTTTCACCGAGAAGAATATAACATCACTTCTGTGATAGTCCTGCCAAAAATCCTGTCTAATGTGAGAAACATCAGACAACCACAGAGAGAAAGACATTTCACAAATGGCAGCAATAACAATAACAACAACAACAACAAAAACTCTCCAAACTGGTCTATTATATGGCAAAGACAAGAAAGCCAGAGGAAGGTTGAGCAGCTGTTCCAGTCAGAAGGAGATTAAACAGACATCCCACCTAAACATTATATATGATCTTGAATTGTATCATAAATTATCAGAAAAATTTAGCTATAATATATTACACATTTTTAGGGGCTAGCATTGTGGCATAGCAGGTAAAGCCTCCACCTGCAATGCCAGCATCTCATATGGGAGCAGGGTCGATTTCTGGCTGCTCCACTTCTGATCTGGTTCCCTGCTACCGTGCTTGGGAGAGCAGTAGGTGATGGTCCAAGTGCTTGTGCCCTTACACCCATGTGGGAGACTTGGAAGAAACTCCTGGCTCCTGGCTTCAGTCTGGCCAGTTTGAGTGTTGCAGCCATTTGGGGAGTGACCCGCGGATGGAGAATCTCTCCCTCTCCCTATAGCTCTGATTTTCAAATGAATAAAATAAATATTTAAAAATATATAAATTTTGGGCCGGCGCCGTGGCTCAACAGGCTAATCCTCCGCCTTGCGGCGCCGGCACACCGGGTTCTAGTCCCGGTCAGGGCGCCGGATTCTGTCCCGGTTGCCCCTCTTCCAGGCCAGCCCTCTGCTGTGGCCCGGGAGTGCAGTGGAGGATGGCCCAGGTGCTTGGGCCCTGCACCCCATGGGGAGACCAGGAAAAGCACCTGGCTCCTGGCTCCTGCCATCGGAGGAGCGCGGTGCGCTGGCCGCAGCGCGCCGTCCGCGGCGGCCATTGGAGGGTGAACCAACGGCAAAGGAAGACCTTTCTCTCTGTCTCTCTCTCTCTCACTGTCCACTCTGCCTGTCAAAAATAAAAAAAAAAAAAAAAAAAAAAAAATATATAAATTTTAACATAGACTCTGGATTAGACAGTAAAATTATACAGATATGCTACCTTCTAATTTTGATAATTCTATCTGGTTATTTAAAAGAGTCTTAGTTCTTTGGAGGTATACCCTGTAATATTGCCAACCTACTTTAAAGTGGTTCATTAAAAAATAAATGTGTCTGAATAATTGGTGAAGCTGAGAAAATGGCACATAAGAGTTTCTCATATTATCTGTGCTACTAGTGTGATGTTCAAAATTTTATCAAAATAGGAAACTTTCTCCAATAGCGGGAAAAGACCTGAGTATTCATGAGGTAGGATCTGTTTAAAGATCGACAATACCTGCTCCTAGAAACTTCTCTGGATCCAGCAACACTCATAGGCTGTCAATGTTTGGAAAGTAATGGATTATCCCCTGGCGATGGGAATACATTACCATCTTGCGGGTCTCCCACGTGGGTGCAGGGGCCCAAGGACTTGGGCCATCTTCTACTGCTTTTCCAGGCCATAGCAGAGAGCTGGATTGGAAGTGAAGCAGCCGGGACTCAAACTGGTGCCCATATGGGATGCCAGCACTGCAGAGGGTGGCTTTACCTGCTACGTCACAGCACAGGCCCTTAGATTGAACTTTTATAAATAAAATTATATTTCCACTGCATCATGATTATAATTTTGCAATGGAAAGAAATAGATTTTTGTTGGCTTAACCCAAATTTTGAGTCTCTGAAAAAGTCATTTTTAAAGTCATTTTAAGTTTTGCTTAAAGTGCAATATTCCACAGTTATTTAGTTATAGTCTAGAGATAAATCATATGAGCCTGAGAGCAGAAATTTGTTATTTTAAGATAGTGGAGCAGTCAGTTATATGTGGAAGCAGAGGAGCTGACCTCATAGAAATAGAGATGGAACAGTCTTTACCAGAGTCTAGGAAGAGCGTGGGACAGTAAGGGATGGAGAAAGGATGGCTAACACGTAAAGGCATGGAGCTGCACAGAAGAAATACCAGGTTCTATAGCACAGTCGAACAATTGGTTGATAGCAAATAATTATATACTTCAAAATAACAGGAAAAGAGGATTTTTTGAATGTTCCCAACACAAAGAAATGGAGCTTGAGGTGATGGATATGCCAATTACACGGATCTGATCATTACACGTATACATACATTGAAATATCACACTGTACTCCATAAATATGCACAATTACTATGTGTCAATAAAGAATAAAACAAGGGTTTTTTTTGACAGGCAGAGTGGACAGTGAGAGAGACAGAGAGAAAGGTCTTTCTTTGCCATTGGTTCACCCTCCAATGCCACCACGGCTGGCATATCGCGCTGGTCCGAAGCCAGGAGCCAGGTGCTTCTCCTGGTCTCCCATGGGGTGCAGGACCCAAGCACTTGGGCCATCCTCCACTGCACTCTGGGGCCACAACAGAGAGCTGGCCTGGAAGAGGGGCAACCGGGACAGAATTCGGCGCCCCGACCGGGGCTAGAACCTGGTGTGCCAGTGCCGCAGGCAGAGGATTAGCCTATTGAGCTGCTGTGCCAGCCTAAAACAAGTATTTTTCAAAGGAGAAAAAGTTAAAAATTGTGGGCCACATGGTAAGAAATAAATATGTATATAACTTTTAAATTATTAATAAGGATGGTGTTTTGTTAATTTTATTTTGTATCTGCTTTCTCAAGGCTGCTTCAGTTATGAGCAACAAGGAACAAAATCAACTAGTTTAAGCAAAAAATGGGAATATATGGGAATCTAAAGGTAGTGCTTGTTTTCAGGCAGAGCTTGATCCGGAAGCTTTAATTTTATGTCTGTCTGTCTATCTATCATTTATCTATCTATAGTTTCTCTATTTCTATATTTATCTCAGCTACTCCTTATATAAACAAGCTTCTCCCTCAGTTAGAGGAAGAACAGTCAAGGGTGAGTAGAATAAGTCTCTTGGATTTGCTCTGTTAGCCATGTTTGCGGGAGATACTCTGGTCCAGTGTGGATCAGAGCACATGCCTGAGTGGGAGGATGGAAGTCACATGATCTACAGCCCTTGCAGGAATCTGGCTCAGAACAGGGGATGCAGCAGGATGTGAGGAGGCACAGTTCACCTGAAGAACCGCCTGAAGAATGCAGAGAGAAGGACAAGGGTGGCAGAGAGACAAAAGCTATGGCTACAATTGTCTCCTCTTCATAAAGGCACAGTTTTATAAGGGAAAGGGACCTAAGCTTTCATTATTGTATGGCAAACAATTTGTAAAGTAAATGTTGGACAAATGTATAAAAATGTATTATAATATAAGCAAAGAAAGCACTGTTTATAACAGCTAAAAGATTTTTTAAAAATTGAATAGGCTTTGGGTAAATAAATCCTATTTTATTTGTGACATGGTTTTGGAGTTATTTTTTATCAAGAGAAAGAAGGCAAATTAAAAGCATATATTTATAAGATAGTTTTTTTGTTTTTTGTTTTTCAACATATTTCCTTACCTGCAAACATAGATATAAGCGCATTTATAAATTAGGGAAGTGCTGCATCTCCAATAAAATGTTAATAAGGGCTGGAAAGAGATGGATGATAAATGATGTTTTTACCTATTTATATTTTCTTATTAAATTTTATATAACACAACACTCAAATTCTACACAACTCAAAATTTTATGCATTCAACCCTGATTGAAGTACTAACAAATTTAAAAATAACTTGGTGCCTGGTGGTGATGAGTTTCACAATGGTGGCAACAGACAGATGCTTTTTACTTAGATAACATGATTCAGTTATTAACTGAACTTTATTTTACCTAGTTAATGTGATTCTATTATTAACAAAATTTTTGTCAAAAATCTTTGTGGGCTGCATTGGCCTGCAGCATATCAAGGGTCAGTAATGTTTCTAAATGTGTGAATCTTGGGCCACCTATGGCAAAATCACTTTGAAGCTTGTTAAAACACAGACATCCTTGGGGCCAGCGCTGTGGCATAGCAGGTAAAGCTGCCACCTGCACAGCTGGCATCCATATGGGCCCATATGGGCGCTGGTTCCAGTCCTGGCTGCTCTACTTCTGATCCAGCTCTCTCTATGGCCTGGGAAAGCAGTAGAAGATGGCCCAAGTCCTTGGGCCCCTGCACCTACATGGGAGACCCGGAAGAAGCTTTTGGCTCCTGGCTTCGGAGGGGCACAGCTCCAGCTGCTGTGGCCATTTGGGATGTGACCTAGAGGATGAAAGAGTCTCTCTCTCTCTCTCTCTCTCTCTCTCTGCCTCTGCCTCTCTGTAACTCAGCCTTTCAAATAAAAATAAATAAATATTTTAAAAAATAATAAAATGAAGATATGTGCTCTCATTCCAGACCTCCTGATTCAGAAATTTAGGAAGTGAGCCAAGGAACTGATATTTTCAGTAAGTTTCAAGTTTCAGTGAGTACACTGGTTCATGGGAACTCCTGTTTCAGAGATCATAAGGTAGGAACAGTAAAGGAGAGAAAAGTGATCAGGCTTTGGAGCAGTACAACAATCTTCTAACATTTGATTATGATTATTAACTAGAAAATTATAAAGCTTTCAGTAAACATTTTAAAAAATGAAAAAAACTTTATTGCATGTAGGCCTCAACATTTTCCCCAATAAAATATATTCAAAATTTTTAAGAATTAAAATTCATAAAAGCCACAAAATTCACATTATAGGAACCATTCTAGGATAACATCAAGGTTGTTCACAAAGCAGTCTTGAAAGTCTAAATAGGGGAGAGCGGCAAGATGGCGGAATAGGAAGGGAGCACACCGATAGTCTGGGGAGAGACAGTTTAGTAAAAGTGGAGATACTGCAGGTTCAAGGAAGAGTAGGGGAAGAAACAGCAGAGAAAACCCTTCCGGAACTGGAGATTCACAGTGGACCTGCGTGGAGAGCGTGGGAGCCCGCAGTTTGGGACACCAGCAGCAGATTCAACACACCAGCGCTGGAACGCGAGGTGAGCAGAATCTCAGAATACCCCGAGATACCAGGAGGGAAGAGGAAAAGGGAGCCTAGAGCGAACAAGGCTTGAAACCCTGCAGGGAAAAGTTCACCAGGCTAACTAGAAGAGAGAGAGAGAGAGGGAAAAAAAAAGTGACCCGTACGGACACGAGCTTCTCTCTCTCTGCTCACCTCTCAAAGGTGAGCAAGACAAAGAGCAGGCGCCATTTTGGAATACGTCATAAGCAGGGCGACCTTGGGTCGGCACCGGCCCCGAGCCTAGCAGAAAAACCTGACTCTGGGTGGGAGGGGTGAAATAACAGGAGATTAGAACCTAATGAATGTGTGGTGCTAATGAACTGAGACTGTGAAAAAAGAGACGGTGGGGGAGAGAACTCACGGAAATCACGAATTCATGTGAGTACTCTCCAGAGACGCTACAGTTCAGTAGCCTTGGCAGCCCAGTGGGAGACTACAGGAGAATCTCAGCCCACACAAAGGGCCGCAAAGATTCCTTCTCTGGTCCTTGGGAAAGAGCTTCCGAACTCTGGCTCCTGTGGGTATATCATTCGCCTGCTAACCACCCCCAATTCCATTCAGCTGTGTGGAATTACTTCCCTTTTGAACCAAAAAAAAAAGTAACAGAGAGAGATTTACCACGGCTAACCTGGGAGTGTCTCCTTTGACACACCCTCAACCCTGAGGAACCAAACAGAGCTCTCAGGCCACACCCATCTCAAGCCTCTAAGGCTCCATCAAAAGCAGACAGTCCACTTAATCTAGAGTCATAGTATAACAAGAAAAAAACACCACAGTGAAGAAACCAATATGCCAAACAACAAACGCAAAAACCGAGGTAATAAGAACAAGGAAGACACTATGGCATCCCCAAATGAAAAAGACACCCCAATTCATGATTACGAAGATGATGAGATAGAAGAGATGCAAGAAGCAGATCTCAAAAAATTGATAAGAACACTAAGTACTCAAAAACAAATTCTTGAACTACAGAAATCCTTAATGGACAAGGTAGAAAATCTCTCTCGTGAAAATGAAATATTAAGGAGAAATCAAGCTGAAATGAAACAACTAGTAGAACATGAAACTGTGATAGTGACGAGAAATCATAATGAAGTGAAGAATTCAATAGATCAGATGAAAAACACATTAGAGAGCCTTACAAACAGAATGGGTGAGGCAGAAGAGAGAATATCGGACTTAGAAGACAGAGCACAGGAAACTATACAGTCAAACCAAAGAAAAGAAGAGGAAATTAGAAATCTAAAAAATATTGTTGGGAATCTACAGGATACTATTAAAAAACCCAACATTCGAGTTCTAGGAGTTCCTGAAGGCATGGAGAGGGAGAAAGGATTAGAATGCCTTTTTAGTGAGATAATAGCAGAAAATTTCCCAGTTTTGGAGAAGGACAGAGACATCCTAGTACAGGAAGCTCATAGAACCCCTAGTAAACATGACCAAAAGAGGTCCTCACCACGACATGTTGTAATTAAACTCACCACAGTGAAACAGAAAGAAAAGATCCTAAAATGCGCAAGAGAGAAACGTCAAATTACACTCAGAGGATCTCCAATTAGACTCAAGGCAGACTTCTCATCAGAAACCCTACAAGCTAGAAGGGAATGGCGAGACATAGCCCAGGTACTTAGAGAGAAAAACTGCCAGTCCAGAATATTATATCCTGCCAAGCTCTCATTTGTGAATGAAGGTGAAATAAAGACCTTTCATAACAAACAAAAATTGAAAGAATTTGTTGCCACTCGTCCAGCCCTGCAAAAGATACTTAAAGATGTGTTAGACACAGAAACAGAGAAACACGGCCATCAACATGAAAGAAGGTAAACGAAGGGAACCTCACAGCAAAAGATCACAGGGAATTCAAAGCATACATTTGGATAAAGAAATTATGGGACATGTACTCTATAGAATATTATACAGCAGTCAAAAACAATGAAATCCTGTCATTTGCAATAAGATGGAGGAATCTGGAAAACATCATTCTGCGTGAATTAAGCCAGTCCCAAAGGGACAAATATCATATGTTCTCCCTGATCCGTGACAACTAATTGAGCACCAAAGGGGAAACCTATTGAAGTGAAATGGACTCTATGAGAAACAGTAACTTGATCAGCTCTTGAGCTGACTGTAGTTGTACAATGTAATACTTTATCCATTTTAGTATTTTTTTTATTCTAGTACTATTGGTTGAACTCTGTAATTAACAAAAAATTATTCTTAGGTGTTTAAATTTTAACTGAAAAGTGATCCCTGTGAAATATAAGAATGGGAATAAGAGAGGGAGGAGATGTACAATTTGGGACATGCTCAATCGGAACTGCCCCAAATGATGGAGTTAGAAACAGGCCAGGGAATTCCAATACAATCCCATCAAGGTAGCATGTACCAAGGCCATCTCACTAGTCCAAGTGATCAATTTCAGTTCACAATTGATCACACTGATAGGTCTAAGAGTCAAAGGGATCACACAAACGAGACTAGTGTCTGCTAATACTAACTGATAGAATCAAAAAGGGAGAGAATGATCCAACATGGGAAGCGAGATACACAGCAGACTCATACAATGGCAGATGTCCTAAATAGCACTCTGGCCTCAGAATCAGCCCTTAAGGCATTCAGATCTGGCTCAACAGCCCATGAGAATATTCTAGGCATGGAAAGCCAAGACACTCTGGAAAAAAAAGAAGACCTAAATGAAAGATCTCTGTGAGTGAGATCCCGGTGGAACGAATGGGGCCATCAAAGAAGGAGGTACCTTTCTCTGAAGGGAGAAGAGAACCTCCGCTTTGACTATGACCCTGTCGGAATAAGATCGAAGTCGGCGAACCCTAAAGGCTTCCATAGCCTCGGCAACTCATGACTAGACCCTAGGGAGATTACTGACGCCATAAACAAGAGTGTCAAATTGTTAAATCAACTTCAGGAGTCACTGTGTACTTACGTCTCATGTGGGATCTGTCCTTAATGTGTTGTCCAACGTGAAGCAATGCTATAACTAGCACTGAAACAGTATTTTACAATTTATGTTTCTGTGTGGGTGCGAACTGATGAAATCTTTACTTAGTATATACTGAATCAATCTTCTGTATATAGATAATTAAAAATGAAAAAAAAAATCTTGGTGTTAAATTGGAAATTGCCTAGAAAATTAATCAATTTTTAAAAAAATATATCATGTAGGATCTCTGTCCTTAATGTGCTATACATTCTGAATTAATACTATAACTAGTACTCCAACAGTATTTTTCACTTTGTGTTGCTATGTGAGGGCAAACTGTTGAAATCTTTACTTAATATATAGTAAACTGATCTTCTGTATATAAAGAGAATTGAAAATGAATCTTGATGTGAAGTAAGCGGAGAGGGAGTGGGAAAGGGGAGGGTTGCGGGTGGGGGGGAATTTATGGGGGGGAAGCCATTGTAATCTATAAGCTGTATTTTGGAAATTTATATTCTTTAAATAAAAGCGTTATAAAAATATATATATATAAATAAATAAATCTTACAATTACAAAATTATATTTTGAAGTTATATTATGTAATTATATTATGAAATTATGAAGTTTTTCATTAAAGTATCCTAGATCAAAAAAAAAAAAAAGTCTAAATAGTTCTGGGGCCAGCACTGTGGTGTAGCAGGTTAAGCTGCCTTCCGCAAAGCTGGCATCACATTATGGGCACTGGTTCAATTTCTGGCTGCTCCACTTCTGATCCAGCACCTTGCTAATGTGCCTGGGAAAGCAGCGGAAGATGGCCCAGGTTGTTGGGCCCTGAACCCACACGCAAGACCTGGATGAAACTCCTGACTCATGGTTTTGGTCTGGCCTAGCCCTGGCCATCGTGGCCATTTGGGGACTGAATCAGAAATAGAAGCCAAATAATTTCTTAAAAATTAAACAGAATTTGGTTAAATGAATCTTACTTTGTTAAGTGGTTTTGCAGTTATTTATGTTGATTAATGAGAGGGAAAAGGCAAATTAAAAGCATCTCTCTCTCTCTATGTAACTGCCTTTCAAATAAAGTAAATGAATCTTTAAAAAAAAAGACAGTTCTGAAAGAAACAATAAAGGGAAGAGAAAGAGGGAAAGAAAGAATTGTAGGAAGTTTTCTAGGTATGAATGAAAGAGAAAGGGCTTTTATAATCAGAAAATTCCATGAAGATTATTCTTAACCCATGTGAGTTGTGCTCAGAGCATCCTCCGGTATATAATCTCTCTTTTATTTCCTGCTTTATAGATTGCATCTTTGGTTAACCCTGGGTTCTAGTCCCAGTCAGGGTGCTGGATTCTGTCCCAGTTGCTCCTCTTCCAGTCCAGCTCTCTGCTGTGGCCCGGGAAGGCAGTGGAGGATGGCCCAAGTGCTTGGGCCCTGTACTTCATGGAAGACCAGGAAAAGCACCTGGCTCCTGGCTTCTGATCAGCGTGGTGTGCCAAGTGCTTGGGCCCTACAACTGCATGGGAGACCAGGAGGAAGCACCTGGCTCCTGGCTTCTGATCAGCATGGTGTGCCGGCTGCAGTGCACTGGCAGCAGCGGCCATTGAGGGGTGAACCAACTGAATAGGAAGACCTTTCTCTCTGTCTCTCTCTCTCACTGTCCTCTCTGCCTGTCAAAAAAATTTTGTGTTGTGCTTACGCATGATTTTATTTTTAAGGATTTTTATTTATTTATTTGAAAGTCAGTTACACAGATAAGGAGAGGCAGAGAGAGAGAGAGAGAGAGAAGTCTTCCATCTGCTGGTTCACTCCTCAATTGCCTGCAATGGCTAGAGCTGTGCTGATTTGAAGCCAAGAGCCGGGAGCTTCTTCCAGATCTCCTGCATGGGTGCAGGAGCCCAAGGACTTGGGCCATTTTCTACTGCTTTCCCAGGCCATAGCAGAGAGCTGGATAGGAGTTGGAGCAGCTGGGTCTCGAACCAGCATCCATATGGGATGCTGGCACTGCAGGCAGCGGTCTTACCCACCACACCACAGCACTGGCCCCCCTATGATTTGTTTTTAATTAAAATTTTAAAAAATTAAAAAGGTATTCTCTAAATTATTTGAAATTTAGTTTTGATATACTAAATTTCAATTTAAAAATGAGCTTTTTGGGATAAATTTTGGAGAATCTATAATTTTAGGTTTTTCTTCAAGTTTTAGTGGAATACTTGTTAAGTGAAGAAATAAAAGCAAGGTGGACACTTAACCCCTCTCCAGTTCTCCACCTAGAAAACAGGCATCTCTCAGCATTGTAATGGAAAGCAACGAGTCATAAAGAAACAACCTAAGGAAACTTAAAGGAAAGTTTTAAGAGAATATAAGGAGTTAAACTAAATTCCAATATTTTAAAAAGGTAATAATTTTCCATAGGAAATAGCATAAATCTTTATTATTCCTATAAGTATTTTCCCACAGTATTTGGAAATACAGGGTAATAAGGAATTCAGCAAGATATATAAAGTAGTTACATATTCAGCTATGTCCTTCTTTCATTTCTCTGGTGTCCTTATAAGCTGGAATGAAGTACGAGTACAGGGCAACTGCAGTGCACCAAGTTTCAGGTATGCAGCACACACCTAGTCTTTTATCTTTATTAGATTTACTGAGTTATAACTTACATACAGAACACATTACTCTTTTTAGCTGTACAGTTGTATGCATTTGACAAGCATTGACAGTCATGTATCATCACCACCATCAAGACATGGAATATGCTCATCATCCCCAGATATTCCCTTATGTCTTTTGTAGAAAACACTCTAGTCTTACTCCCAGCCTTGGGGAACCAGTGATCTGATTTCTGTCACATTTAAATGAAATTAGATAGTGTTTAGCTTTCTAGTCAGTTTTTTAAAAGCAAAAGTGATTTTGAGATTCATTGACATTGCTGCATGTTGTTTGTTCATTTTTATTGCTGACCAGCATTCCTTTACATAGGGTGCTTGAGGGGGTTGGGTTATTTTATTTTTTGCTTTGTTGAGTGCTTTTTATTCTTTGGCACAGCTTATTTTTAAGAGACTAGTATTCATCCATTAATATTATTCTATTTGTCCGGGTTCTCCAGAGAAATAGGCAACAGAGTGTGTGTGTGTAGGTCTCCCACACGGGTGCAGGGGCCCAAGGACTTGGGCCATCTTCTACTGCTTTCCCAGGCCACAGCAGGGAGCTGGATTGGAAGTGGAGCAGCTGAGACTTGAACCAGTGCCCATATGGGATGCCAGCACTGCAGGTGGCTTCAATCACTATGCCACAGCACCGGCTCCACTTTGTCTTATTTTTAATCAAGACCTGTTCTTTTTCCTTGGTTAAAGATTTATTTATTTATTTTGAAAGTCAGAATTACACAGAGAAAAGGAGAGAGAGAGAGAGAGAGAGAGAGACACAGAGAAAGAGAGATCTTCCATCTGTTGTTTCACTCTCCAGATGGCCATAACTGGCGGAAGCCAGGAGCTTTATCCAGGGCCTCTATGTGGGTGGGAAGGGCCCAAAACACTTGAGCCACCCTCCATCGCCTTTCCCAGGCCGTGATAGGGACCTGCATTGTAAGCAGAATAGCTCAGATTTGAACCAGTGCACATATGCGATGCCTGCATCACAGGCAGCAGCTTCACCTGCTATGCTACAACGTCGGCTCCAAGACCTTTTCTTGAATCTCATAAATACTGGTTGTCCACAAATTTACAAAGAAATGAAAATGTGTTTGGCTAATTAACCTACCTTCATGAATGAAGAGGAGGTCTTTATACAGAATAAAAGCAAACTCTAAGCAACTGATAGAAGGAAAAACAAATCTCAATGTCCTGTTCATAAACATTTTGTAGAAAAGATGCTTGCTAACATACTAACATAGAAAAGTAAAACACTTCTTATGTCAACATGTAGAAAATAAAACTGAAAAAGCATCCCCTGAAAAGAAGGTGGCCAAATTATGATAATACCAGACCATCACACTATTAAGATGATTGCTATAGCATAACTAAAGCCAGAGTTCACAATGAAAAGTTTACAAACCTAGAAAATGTGAAGGCTTCAGGAAAAAAGAAGTCAGGAGAACCATGACTGTGCACCACCAGGTGGAAGTTACTGTTCTGTTGATGGGAGTTATGGGCTTCTTTATGGGCATACTAAAGGAAAATCTGGCTGAAAAAGTAAAGTTCAATTAAGAAAGAGAAACAGAAGGTGAAATAAAGGTCAGTTGGCATAATCTAACCACTGCTGTTGAGTAATAGATGTTCTAGACATTATTTCTTGCACCTGTTCATATGAAAAAGATGTTTCTGGTGTTATTGTTAATATCTCAACATTTTTGTACTTAACAAGAGCACAAATGGGGTAAGAGCATATCAATTTTTTTTCATTAACTACCAATCTGACAGTTTTCCAATTAAACTTTTGTAAAACTTATGTGTAGTTTCTCAGGGATGCTCTCATTTTTTTCTGTCTATGTTTAGACAGAGAAATCTAGGACTCTAAGTTGGATATAAAATATCTTTTGGTTCATGACTTAAGGAAAATGTTCTCATTTCTAACAATACTTTAGTATTGCGAGGCATTTGAGATTTTACTCTTGGTTCAGGCTAACTTAACCTGCTACAGTTTTGTGAGTGCTGGCAGAAGTCACAAGAATCCCGGGTCTGAGAGCAGGTACTTCAGCAGGTACTTCTGCACACACAGCACAGCAAATAGCATGAGCACCCTTTTATCTTATCCTCAAGTTGTATGGGTTACATGTAATGCATCCAGATAATGCCTGAACATTAATGGATTGCACTGCAAAAGACAAACCCAGAGCTACGGGCTCAAACTTGAATAAGTAGCAAACAAGTCAGTTTCTCTTATGTCAAGAGCAAGCAGTTACATGATAGTCATGATATGGTCACTTTGACCTACTTAGTTTTCAGTGTGTCTAGCTACAGTAACTTCTCAGTCTCAGGAGACAGATAAAACTTACAATTTGGCTTACTCACCAAAGGTGTACAGAGATACAGAGGACCAAGATAGATTTGCCTCTAAACATTCCTGGCAGAATTCAAATATTCATGTGAATATGTGATTTCATTGACCACTGTGATTATGCAGACTGACAGAAGCTTTAGGCTTTATTCCATTTGCCTCATACAACATTTAATTAAGGCACTTTCAACAATACCCAGGCAGCAAGGTGAGGCTGATCTGTAGCAGTGAACTCAATCGTGACCTCAAGAGTTCTGAAATTCCACAAACTATGAAGTCTATCTTAGAATGTCAGTGGCTTTTCCTTAAGGTTCTCATTTGACCTTTCTATCTGATATGAGACATTAATCCAGGAACATTTGGTTGTATTCAGGATGGTTCAGAATCTGCCATTGAGAACAATTCCATCAGCTGTAACCACTCTGACCAGTGAGTTGAGGCAGATCTGACTGCCTTCTAATGCTCAAATAATCACTGATCACTTTTACTAAACTCAGGGACAAATTTACTTTCACCTTTTCTAATTAACTGACTCTTATCAGGAGGACAATCAACCACATAGTGCATGTTAATGAGTCAATTATCACTTCGAAGAGCTCCTCCAAGTAATTAAGGGTCACCCTGGTTCAGCGAGATCTCCAGAGTCATCTGAGGACTACGATTTATTCCAGGCTCCCTAAACACCCGAAGCCTCTTGTGACCACATCTTGGATAGACATTATTGTGATCTTGTGAGGGAGAAATTAATACCTTCTTTCCACACAAGAAATAGAGTCCCATGGGTGAACAAGGTGTCACTAGAAACTTGATTAGAATGTTAGGCTCTCTAGAGGGACTAATATACTTGAGAGCACAGGTTGACAATGGACAATGCCTACAGTGTGTCTAGCTACATGGTGAGGAAGTCCACTCAACTACAGTTACAACAACTAGGACACTGTATTTAAGCCTACTTCCTGGCATCACCCAGTATCACCTCATTAATAGGCAGACAAGTAAAGGACTACTTAGTTTCTAGTTGACTCTACAGTGTGGTCAACATGTTCAATCCCAGTTCCCAAGGACTGCTTTCAAATTCTGTTAGTTTAGGTTGCAGTCATCCAAAATAAACTTACTCTGCTTTTCTTCTAAAATGAAACAAACCAAACAAAAAGCAATTTCTGTTAGTTTCTAAACAAAGTCTCATCTCTTTCTTTTTCTCAGAGAGCTATGTCTATAGGCATCTTGTCCTTATCACCAAAAATTGCAAAGAAAGGTGAAAGGTCTGACAAGCCAGTCAACCAGTTTAGACAGAAGACTCTCGTGTTAAAGACAAAGGATAATTATTACCTGCAGCAATAGCAGTGGGCAGAGTATCAGTGTTACTTTTCATGCTGCTGCCCTGAACCTCAATTTACCCAGGTTAACATGAAGAGCTTCAGATAACACGAGCACTTGCATTAGGGCTGCATTACAGGAATTTAAGGAACCCGAATTTTTATAATAAGTAGTAAACACTGCCCTTTGCTCCATAGGCAATCATTTTCTCTACCTTCCAAGGCTGATCACTATATAAAAATATCTTTAAAAAGATAGTTTAGAACAAAGAGAAGTGAAGACTCCAGATACGCAAGAATCGATGGAAAATTCTCTAAGAAACCTGGACTTTCTTAGTAGAAATTACTGGAAGCCACTGGTATTTATGAATTGACTTCTAGTTCATATTTCCATGAATTAGGATTATATCCAACTACTGTGGTTTAATTCAGCATGTGTTTTTTGTTTGTTTGGTGTGCTTTTTTTCCTGCATACAACCAGAAGCCCAGAAGTAGATGGTCTAGATCTGGTAGAGCTAAAAGTGAGTCCACCAAGGATGCAGATTCCTATCATCCAAGTCTACTATTCTCATCATTCAGCTTTCCACTTCATGGTTATAACATGCATATTACTTCTCTTTTTGGTGCGAGGTGGAGAAAAATCATGACAAGGTTGAAAAAAGTTTAAAAATATGGATAGGAAAAAGGAATAACTAAGATACAAAGATTACGGTACTCTAACAAGTTGATTTTCACAGACACAGTGTGGATTTATAAATAATAAGTTTGTGTAAGCAATGCATTGGATTAAAGTGACAATATATTTGGAAGCTCATATGCTGACAATCAATTAAGATAATAGAAATGACTGACAGGTTTAATGCAACTAAATAATTTAGTAGACAAACAATAGTTCAAAATACATTGTTGGGGCCAGCACTGTTGCATAGCAGGTAAAGCCACTGCCTGCAGTGCTGGCATCCCATATGAGTGCCAGTTTGAGACCCAGCTGCTCCACTTCTGATACAGTTGTCTACTATGGACTGGGAAATCAGTAGAGAATGGCCCAAGTCCTTGGATCCCTGCATTCACATGAGACCCAAAGGAAGCTCCTGGATCCTGGCTTCAGATCAGCGCAGCTCTGGCTGTTGCGGCCAACTGGGGAGTGGATCAGTGGCAGGAAGACCTCTCTCTCTTCCCTCTCCTTCTCTCTCTGTGTGACTCTTTCAAATAAATAAATACATCTTTAAAAAATACATTGTTAAGGAAATGGGAAATTTGAAATTGTTATACAAATACAGTTAAAGCAACAATGTAATCTTTCATTGTTTGGCATTGAGTTATAGCTTGTAACCCCCGTGTAAAAATAAGCACCGCGCTTAACCAAGAGACCAGAATTCAGCTTGCAGCTATTTTAGTTTACAACAACTAGTGTGTCACTATATTTCTTTATCTTTTGGATTACCTTATGGAATTACTATATAGAATTCAACACCAAGAAATCTATATTTCCTTAGAAGAAAAATGTTTTTTTTTTCAATGAATAATTCTCTTACAAAAACCAAAAGTCACACTGTCTGCTGTAGTTAGCAGTGGATAACTTTTAGCATAAGCTGAGGCAATCAGTTTCTAAACAATCCATTTATGGCTGATAGATCATTGTATTGAATCATCTCAAAGCACTAAACATTTTCAAAATTGAGAAAAAAAATGTTTCTACAGACCAAGAACTAAAGAAACAAATAGATTAAGAAAAAAGATGATCCATTAACTGTGGGTTCCATGGGTTTCCCATGCTCTCAAATTTTTAGCTCCTGTACATTTTCTAAAACTTTGTTTAAAAAGGATCCATTGAGATGACTTTGCATATGGTAGACAAAGTTTGGAGCTTTGTCAGAAACTAATTCCACTTTAATAACCTAGAGTTCATTATACATGGTTAGAGGCATAATTTTCATGGCGAGCCCTTATTTTATCTTTACTGAGTGAAACTCATCAATGACAGTTTCTAAGGAGAAAATAATTTGCTTCTATTGTTTAAAATTATTAAGTAATAGATAACAAGTTCTTTAACCAATTGAAGGATATGTCCAGGAAGTTCTTGCAAGTCCAAGATTGAGTGCTATGGATACAAACAATTTTTAAAAAAATATTTATTTATTTTATTTTAAAGGCAGAGTTACAGAAAGGCAGAGATAGAGAGAGAGGTTCTTCCATCTGCTGGTTCACTCCCCAGATGGTTGCAACTGCCAGAGCTGTGCTGATCCAAAGCCAGGAGCCAGGAGCTTCCTCTGGATCCCCCACATGGGTGCAGGGGCCCAAGGACTGACTTGGGCCATCACCCATTGCTTTCTCAGGCCATAGCAGAGAGCTGGATTGGAAATGGAGCAGTCAGGTGTTGAACCAGTGCCCATATGGGATGCCAGCAGCAGCTTTACCTGCTATGCCACAGCACCAACCCCGTTACTGTTTTTGAAATGGTATTCATACTAATCATTTGTATTCATAGTTTTTATTGTGTAAACCATCCCATAATTTTATTTGAACTCCTCAATATTCCTATGAAGAATCACTTCTAAACACTACCGCCCCATTTTATATTTTAAGGCAATTCAGACAAAAAAAAGTTTGATTTGCTGGAAGCAACCAACAGACATGAGAAATCATTATGGGCAAGACAGATTTGATCCTTCCTCTTCTGAAACCATTATTCCAGTGGTACATTCAGATAAGCTGTGAGCAACTGTAATGAGGTAAAGGTTGAACCAGAGAGGCACAAGGCATAACCACCACGGATAGGCACATGAACATATTTGGGGAGAGCAGGTTAGGGGAATCTTCTAGAAGGAAATAAAGTATCATTTCAGACTTTCACTGTGTTGGTTCTGGGGGACAATATTAGCTTCTACTAAATTAACTTGTTCTGATCTCAGAATTTTCCCAGTTTTGGACTTGATAAACACTTGAATCAATACCATATAATTAACCACACCTAAGCCAGGTTTCTCCCACCAGGGTTCTTGAGCCAACTGTGGTCTTATTAAAACTACAAACAGAAGAGTGGGGAAGAGTGTGACAGGAGCCACCCTTGACACAACTTTTCTAAATCTCATGGGGATGTGGTCCAGGAAAATTGCTGCTCCGATCATAAATACCATTGGCAATTTGGAAAAGTGAAAAGAAAATAGAAATAATATTTTTGGATGTGACTTTAAACGGCTCCTGCTTCAATATAGGTCTCCCCACTCCTCTCTTTTCTCGACGGGGAGTGTGGGAGACAGCCTGCGTGTGGGCAGGATGGGAAGGTATTGTACATGACTTAGGAAAGAAATGCTACACAGCGGGCTGTCTTAGGGTAGGTGCTTGATAAATGCTGATTTATTGAACGCAGGGTCACAGGTATTTGTAATTTCCAAATGTTTGAAAATCCTTTCTCCTAGCGTCCTATCCAATGTCTAGTTTCGTGGAAAAGCCAGGGTATATGGAGCTTGGAAAAAGACGGAGACCAAACTCCCAACAATCAGCAGTTGGGAGGGCCAATTTACTTTAATCTGCTCTCAACTACAATGAACAGAAATAGTACTTACACCCCGGCATCGGAGGGAAGCTTTACATGAGTGAAGCATTTACTCTAAGTGGGTATCATGAAACACTACTCTAAATGCAACTACTTATAGAACCCTGCTCCACACAAATGAATTTTATAAATGTCCATTCAAACCCAGGCGGTACACTCTTCCTTGAAAGCTTATAATAGGTCAGTATCCGGAGCACTTAAAAATCAAAAAAATGAAATACTAGTGAACAGATGAGAAAACCACGCGACCACGTACTGGGGCCGCGGGCGAAAGCCCCGCAGCTCCAAGGCCCGGAAGGAGAACGTGAGTGGTCTTTCCCCGCCCGGCGCACGGCACGTGGTCGGCTAGGGCGGGAGCTTCGCGACAGTGGGGGAGGGGAACAGCGTGGGACGACACGGAGGGGGTCTAGACAGCCAAGGCTACGGTTGAGCAGGCCCCGACTGCGCAGGCTCGGGATAGGCGCAACCACTGCGCGAAGATCCGAGGGTGGGAACACACACAAGGGTCGTCGTTCTCTTGGTGTTGCTGAGCAGGAGCCTGGCTTTTTCATAATTTTAAGGCTTTGAATGGCCCTGTTCCCCGCAAGCTGTTCATCACTATAAGGACTCTTACCCAAGCCTGAACCGGCCTCGTTCTCTGGTCGTGCCCCTCCCTCCCCCGTGGAGGACTCAGTGGACGCGTCCCACCTCCCCTCGGCCTCCGGAGGTGGTTTGGCGGCCCCCTCCCCCTCCCCAGTGTCGCGAGTTGGCGCCGCTGCCACCCCCGCTCCGCGCTCTCGGCCCCCTCGGCCGGGCAGTACCGAGCCCTCCGGGGACCCTCCCCCTCCGACCTGCCCTTCCCCGCGGGGCGGCATCCCCCACCATCCCCCTAGCCTTTCTCTCCGCCGAGCCGCGGCGGCAGCTGCAGCAACAGCAGGAGCCGGAGCCGGAGCCCGGAGGCGGCGGTGGCCGGGGAACCCATGGCGTACAGTCAGGGAGGCGGCAAGAAGAAAGTCTGCTACTACTATGATGGTGAGAGGCCGGGAGGGCGGGCAGGGCTGGGTCGCCGGGCCCGGGGCCGCGCCGGGCTCTCTGGCCGCCGTCGCGAGTGGGTGCCGGCTCAGAGGGGTGGGGAGGAGGAGGGACCGACGCTCGGCCGCGTCTTAACCCGTTGCGGACCCGACGCGGCCAGCGGGAGACCCTGCACCCCGACCCCCTCCCCCCTCCTGCGGACCCTGCGGGCGGGAGTGGGGGAACGCCCCGCTTGCTTTCTGCCTCTCTCTCCGGTCGTGCGGCCGGCTGTGGGGACCACACCGGCCTACCCCGGCCGGTGGTAGCGCCGAGGGGGCCGGCCCTCCCTCGCACCTCACCCGCCTCTCGTGGCATCGCGGTTTTGGGGGGCCCCTTCGCCGGCATCCCGCACCCGATCCTTGCCCCCCGGAGTCAACATTCCTACCCCGGCTCTGACTACACAAAGCCCGGCGGCCGCAAAGCTCCGCCCCTGCAGCCCCCTCCGGTGCCCCTGCCCCCAGCTTGCGCCCCTCGGCTCGCGTCTGGCCCGGGCGCCTTCTCCTCTCTCCGCTGGCAGCCGCACCCCGGCCCCCTCGGCCCGGGGCGATGCCGGAGTGGGGGTTACTGGGAGTGGGAACCCGAGTCCGGCGTGCGGCGCCCTCACACCCGTGTTCTGCGTGGGCTGCATCCCTCTCCTTTGTTCACCCGGCTCTTTGAGCGCCACTTTCTCCGGATTCAAATTGATGGGCTCCACTTCCTCCGTAACAATTAGGGATTTCGAGTTTGAGGCTGGCAGTTCGCGCGGCGAGTGAGAGAGGAAAATGAGGAGCTGTGTTCCTGCTTGTTGTAGGTCAGACTCGATGGGTCCTGGCTTGCCGGTGTGGGAGGTGGTTACCACCCACTTCTTTGTTGTTGCTCTTTGTTCGATCAGGAAGTAGACCCTGCTTTGGAGGTTTAGGGGACCGTGGGCATCTGGCTTGTGAAGGCTGTTCCCAGGGGGTGGGGATCCTGGTGCAGAAAAACTGGAGGGAGTAGTGCAGGAGGACTAAGGAGTTTAATCAGGTAAGCTGGAGCTCACGGTATGGTGCATTTTAAAAAATCAGGGATTCTCTAATACGGAGTAGCATCAGTAACATTACAACTCTGGATTCTGCGTTCTGTGCCAGCCTAAGTTACACTAAATGGAACACCGGCTTAAGAGATTTTACAAAGACCTGAACTCTAATAGGTTACCGTTTGGAAGAAAGAATACTGAAATTTAACAAAGCCAGGCTGAGTGATCTGACAGCCCTGATTGTGGGAAGCAATACGAATACAAATGTGAGAAGCCGTTTCTTATGGATTGTATACTGTAAATCACAACTTTAGAAAGGTAGCTAAGGTCAGTATAAACCTGGCTGTAAGAGCTGAACCATGCCCCTTCATTTAGCAAGGATCCATTTTTTAAAATGCCAGTTTTATATGAAATAGCCATCTGAGTCATTTGTGGGAAATTATGTATTATGGGAAAAAATTTAAATTGACCCATAATACCTGGGACAAAATAGGAACAGCCTTGTTTTAAAATGTATCCTTTGAGGCCGCCACTGTGGCTCAATAGGCTAATCCTCCACCTGCGCGCCGGCACACCGGGTTCTAGTCCCGGTCGGTTCTAGTCCCGGTCGGGGCGCCTGATTCTGTCCTGGTTGCTCCTCTTCCAGGCCAGCTCTCTACTGTTGCACTGGGAGTGCAGTGGAGGATGGCCCAAGTGCTGGGGCCCTGCACCCGCATGGGAGACCAGGAGAAGCACCTGGCTCCTGCCTTCGTATCAGCGCGGTGCCGTATCAGCGCGGTGCGTTGGCTGCAGCGCTCTGGTGCGGCGGCCATTGGAGGGTGAACCAATGGAAAAAGGAAGACCTTTCTCTCTGTCTCTCTCTCACTGCCCACTCTGCCTGTCAAAAAAAAAAAAAAAAATGTATCCTTTGAAGGACTGCAAATTGATTTGAAATTATACCAGGGCTGTAGAGATGGGAGTACATTTTAACATGAATGTTATTGCATATTTGGGTTGTTGGCAAAACCTTTCCGCCTACTTTCTCTGGTTAAATTGGAAATGTAACAACCTTATGTGTATGTTAATTTTTATTTTAAAATAATTATTTATTTGGGAGTCAGAGTTAGAGAGATCTTCTATCCACTGGTTCACTCCCCAGTTGTCCACAATGGGCCAGGTGGAAGCCAGGAGCTTAATCTGTGTCTCCCACATGGGAAGCATGGGACCCCTAAAGCGTGGGCCATCCTCTTTGGCTTTGCCTAGGCCATTAGCAGGAAGCTGGATTAGAAGTGGAGCAGCTGGGACACAAACCTGTGCCCATATGGGATGCCAGTGTTGCAGGCTGTAGCTTTACCCCATATGCTGCAATGCCCGGGAGTTGTTTTCAGAGTTTAGAGATTTGTTTTTTTGCAGGACTTGGAACAAAGGGAAAAGATTTAACAAGTTGCAGAAAGTGGTGCTCAGTGTCTGTCAGTTGTCACTTGCTGTTGGCAGTGACGGGGTACATGGAATAAAGTGCTCGCAACTTTTTGTCAACAGGCTTGAACTGTAGGAGCAGGAGGTATGCTTGAGTAGCGGTTTTCTGAGAACTGTTTGTTCCTCAGCCCATTTATGATAAGCCTTTGTTGAGAGTGGGGGCAGACATTGGTCCCAGGGGCAGAATGCAGTTGGGTAGAGCGGAAGATGCTTGACAGTCTTCTGATTTGTGTTAGTTAGTACTTTACTGATGGCCAACAGTGAGATGTATTAGTGACAGTTTGGTAGGTCTTCTGTCTGTGGCTCTGATTGGACTCATTTTTAGAATGGAATCTTTAGTTGCTTACTTTTCAAATTGTCTTGGAGTTCTGTGGAAGGTGCTAATAAAATACCCTGCAGAGATTAAGTCAGGTATAATTGTGCTGATATGTGGCAGCATGCTAAGCTCTGCACAGTTAGTTACAAAAACATTTTTGTTGTCAAAAAACGATTTTGTCACTTTATAAAAACAATTTTTTTGTTAAATTATGAACATAAGGATGCAAGTAAAGGAACTTTGGCCTCAAAGAACTTACACAACTTTAAGGTATACAACATGGATTGGACTGGGAGTGAGTGGAATCAGTAGCAGGATCGGAACAATCTGCTAGCCTGTTAACTGGTTTGAACTTGTTGGTAAAGGAAGTAGGGAGAAGAGTAAAGGAGTGAAGTAACAAATTCTGTAGCCATAGGTATCCTACTCTTGGGCTCCCTGGGACCATTGGACACACTCCCAGCCTCTTGGCAACAACAAGAGAAGGTTACTATTGAGGCTTGTGTCTTTGCATGAAAGAGAATTCTAAAATTATGTATTTTTTCTATACACTTAACAATCTTCAGCGTAAACACCCTTTAGATCACTGAAATGCTGGTGTAGGCCTTAATGGGTAATATATCCTTAAACACCTGAAGCAAAGTCAGAGAAATTCTCTGACTGTAGCTACTGACTCATACTGCCATAGTCTCTAAAAACATACTTCATCAAAGTCACTTGTATAAAATGATATAGCTAGCTATAAAAACAAGGTAAAATCATTGATCTTCATTACTGCCTTACTTTTTTCCATTATCACTTGTACCTCCTCCCTTTTGTCTCTCTCCCTATTGGAATAGAAGTTTCATGAGGACAGAGTGTGTGTTCCATTTATCTCTGCCATCTAAAGCAATAAACTTGTTATTGATGAATAAATAGTTAATTCCTTATATTTTATAGATAGGGCACTTTTGTTTAACTTTGTCTTGTTCTTAACAACCACTCTGAGTTAGCAGGTAGAATGACATTTTGTCTATTATGTAGAAGAAAACAGATTAATACTACCCTGTTTCTTTTTTTTATTATTTATTTTTAATTTTTTTTTTTGACAGGCAGAGTGGACAGTGAGAGAGACAGAGAGAAAGGTCTTCTTTTTTCCATTGGTTCACCCCCCAAGTGGCCACTATAGCTGGCATGTTGCTGCCAGTGTGCTGCGCCAATCCGAAGGCAGGAGCCAGGTGCTTCTCCTGGTCTCCCATGCGGGTGCAGGGCCCAAGCACCTGGGCCATCCTCCATTGCACTCCCAGGCCACAGCAGAGAGCTGGACTGGAAGAGGTGCAACTGGGACAGAATCTGGTGCCCCAACTGGGACTAGAACCCCAGAGTGCGGGCGCCGCAGGCAGAGGATTAGCCTAGTGAGCCGCGGCGCCAGCCTACCCCTGTTTCACTTTTCCTTTTCCACATTGACTTTAGTTTTAATGTCCAGGGAGGGGTTCACATCTGGAATCCAAAGGTTTTTCTTTTTTCTTTTTCATAGAGTTTCCTGTGCTACCAAAAAGTACTAAAAATTATTTAATTTAACACACACTTTAAATGTTGAGAAATCCATAAAAGAATACAGTTGGAATTGGAAAGGGGGAGTGACTTTTTAGAGAATGTTTATAACATTGAAACATGGATGAGAACAGAGTTAAAAGTTTGAATCTGAGGATATAGTTTTTTCTGATGTTATTCCTCTCTATACCTTATAGTACTCATGTAGTCAATTTTGGATTTAGAAAAAGCAGATAGGTTTTAAGTCCCTACTTTGTACTACATAAAAGATCATGTAAGGGTCTGGTGTTGCGGTACAGTGGGTTAAGCCCTGGCAGCAACGCCAGCAACCGTTATAGGAGACAGGTACAGTCCCCGTTGCTCCACTTCTGATCCAGCTCCTGACTTCCCTCTGCCATTGCAGCCATTTTTGGGTAGTGAACCAGTGGGTGGAAGATCTCTATCGCTCTGTCTCTGTAACTCTGCCTTTCAAATAGATAAACTTAAATCACAAAGAAGATTATTTACACCATAAGAAGGAAATAAAAGGCTACATTGGAGAGTAAGAGCAGAGACATTTGGTAGGGTGATCAGACAGTGGGAAGCCAGCTCCTAGCTGGCCTATTGCAAATGCAAAGGCCAGATAATTAGAACTTGTCCTACTTAGCAGAAAAAGCAAGCCAAGACTGTGTGCTTCTAGATTAGGCACTAAACTAGACCACCCAAAACTTTATGGAAAGAGATTTTGACTTTTATTTAAAGATTGGAAAGCCATTAAAGGTTTCATAAGTAGAGAACACGCTTTTAAAAGAATTGGTAAGGTATGGTAGAATGTAGGCTAGAAGCAGTAATTGAATGCATATTGCTCCACATAAAATGTAATGGTTGCATTTTAGATAGAAATGGTCACATGTAAGGGAGGTTTGGGTAGTAAAAACAAAAGAATTTGTTGATGGATTAGAAATGGAGTTGGGGCTGGATGATGTTGGTAAAGAATAAAAGAGGGCTCGGTAAATTCCTGGATTGAGCAGTTAGGTGGGTGGTGGTACCATTTCCTGAGATTCTGGAAAGACTAAGCTTAAGCTCAGATTTGAACATATTATATATGCGTTCTTCAGTTCAATAAAAAATACTGAGTGTTTCTCTGAGTTTGGAACCCAGGGAATGGAGACCAAGCAGGAATTTGAGATTTATCAGTGTATAAATATAAAGTATTGAGACCTTAAAAAGAAGTAGAAATTCTAGAGAATTTAGGGCAGAATTCTTCTTCACTAATACCCAAGAATCAAGAACAGTGACTGGGCTGGGCCGTTGCTCTATAGGCTAATCCTCTGCCTGCAGCGCCGGCACACCAGGTTCTAGTCCCGGTCGGGGCGCCAGATTCTGTCCCGGTTACTCCTCTTCCAGGCCAGCTCTCTGCTGGGAAGGCAGTGGAGGATGGCCCAAGTCTTTGGGCCCTGCACCCACATGGGAGACCAGGAGAAGCACCTGGCTCGTGGCTTCGGATCAGCGTGGTGCACCAGCCACAGTGGCCATTGGGGGGTGAACCAATGGAAAAAGGAAGACCTTTCTCTCTGTCTCTCTCACTGTCCACTCCGCCTGTCAAAAAAAAAAAAAAAAAGAAAGAGAAGAGTGACTGCCTGACACATAGTGGGCCCTTGGTTTATTAAATAAATGAATGAATTTGAGAAATTTCTGATGGCCTTGGGTTGGAGTAAAATCCAGGAAAATTGTTATTATGGAAGCCAAGGCTCAGAGTATTTCTTTTTTTAAAGGTTTATTTTATTTATTTGAAAGACAGAGTTACAGAGAGAGGGGTCTTCCATCCGCTGGTTCACTCCCCAGATGGCTGCCACGACTGGAGCTGTGTCGATCTGAAGCTAGGAGCCAGGAGCTAGGAGCTTCTTCTAGGTCTCCTACGTGGGTACAGGGGCCCAAGGACTTGGGTCATCTTCTTCTGCTTTCCCAGGCCATAGCAGAGAGCTGGATTGGAAGAGGAGAAGCCAGGACTAGAACTGGCACCCATATGCTTCAAGCCAGGGCTTTAACCCCCTGTGCCACGGTGCCAGCCCGAGTGTTTCAGAGAGGCAGAGTGACCAGTTATATTAAGAACTGATAGTGGACTAAGTAATCTGGAAGACAAAAATTATAAAGTAGATTTTTCCTTACTACCCCCCACCTCCTGTTATTTCTGGAATCTTCTTCAGTTAGCTTATCTTTAGGGGTGAATGTACATTTTACAGCTCAGAAATCTAAAATTATCTGAAAATTTTGAAAAAGTTTGAATATCCCCACATTTTTACAGCGGAATAACGGTGTTGACTGTAGGGTGCTGCTCAGACTCAGGAATGTTGGGTACATAAATGTACTGCATTCTCTTTATAAAAGCAAAAATCTAAAATTTGAAACATCTAATTCTAAGAGTTGTTCCTATAACTTCTTGAATGAGGAATTTCTAAAATTTTACAGATAAATCGTTTCTGAATTTTTAATAAGATTTATTTATTTATATGAAAGGTAGAGTGAAATAGAGAGACAGAGATCTATCGACTGATTGACTACTGTAAATGGCCACAACAGCTATGTCTGGGCCAGGCTGAAGTTACGATTCAAGAACTCTCTGGGTCTCCCACATGGATGGCAGTGGTCCAAGTATTTGGGCCATTGTCCCCTGCTTTCTCAAGTGAATTGAAGTAACCAGGACTCAAGTCTGCACTCTGATGTGGGATGCAGGCATCACAACTGGCACTTTCCCTGCCCCTTTATGATTTCTTTGAATTGTCAATTTAAAAAATTTGTTGTATTCAGGAAACCACCTTAAGATGATTTTTCTGGATGTTTGCTTCATTGGTAAAGTATTTTTAAATATTTTGATAAGAATCAGGATAACATTTGAAATGCTTGAAATATATTACTGACCATTTGAATGAGAAATATGAAAACCATGGGTCCTTAAAGCTGAGAAAAAAAACATTTTATCTTTATTAAAAAGTAAACAGCTACCAAGCAGGAAAATTGGGAGATGGTTCTACACCCTTACATTTTGGTGAAATTCTTGATAAATCAAATAATTATCTGTAATATGGCTGCCTTTGTAGATGTGTATCATTTAGGTTGTATGTATTTCTTATTCGAAATAGGGCCCTTAAATTATGGCTGAATAACTTATTGAAAGCCAAGTATAAAATTTATGTAAGATTTAAGGACTCTGCTAGTACAAAATAAATTACTTTGATGAATTAGGTAGTTTCTTGTGTTCATTTTCTCTAAATTAACAGTTTCTAAGCCTTGGTGGAAAATATTTATATTCTATGTTAGATCTTTGTCAGCCTTCCTCCTACCATTGCTCTCTAGTGATTATTAACTGCCGTTGCTCTTCTGTGATTCCTTTTAAGAGTATTGGCTTTGAGCTCCGCTGCCTAGTGGTTGAATTTAGCTCCTCTGCTTGGTAGTGGTGTGATTTTAGCAATCTTACTTGACATGTCTGTTTCTTGCCCTTGTTCATTATTATGAAATAGGACTAATAGTAACAGTACCTACATCATAGGGTCATTGAAAAGATTAAAAGGTAATACATGTGAAGTGCTTAGAATAGTACCTTCCAGTAAGCACTCAAGAAGTGTGAATTTCGTCTGAGAAAGTGCCAGCATTGTCTCTTTTCTATGGATTATTGGAGTCTGTTTCTTTCTGTTGGATTCTTGGTATGCTTATAACTAGAATATTTGTCCTGAAGATTTGGTAGATGTTAGAGATATTTCATTCTGATAATTCTTACACAGAGGCAGATAGAAGTATGTGAAGATGAGAATTTCTTTATTCTTACTGTAATGATCTCCTTTGATAGTAGTAACTTTGAAATACCTTGCTTGTACTACTTAGGTACATGATGCTTTGCAGCTCTACTGGTTTCATCTAAGAATTTGATGTAACTGTTGGCTTTCAAGCAACTGTATGTACTGCCATCATGTTGGGCAAAGCTTTTAAAAGGCAGAGCCTTGCTTGATATGTAGTTTGTTTTCTCCATTCATAGCCTCTCATGTTATCTAGCAAGATAACCTTGCGTTGCAATTTGACTCTGTTTTTTAATCTTTTTCTTGGTACCTCCATTTAGAAAGTTGATTTTCTCTTAAAGAGACTATGTATGTAAATTATTTTCTTATGAGAGCTTACGCTACAAATAAAGGTAAGTAATTAGAGATAAAGATGACAACAAACTCACAAATAGTCCTATTATTAGAAGCATGTGTTTTTATTTCAGAGGGAGAGGAAAAGAAAGAGAGAAAGGGGTGTGTCTTTGATCTACTGGCTCACTCCCCAAATGGCCACAATGGTCGAAGCTGGGCTGATCTGAAGCCAGGAGCCAGGAGGTTCTTCTGGGTCTCCCACGCTGGTGCAGGGGCCCAAGGACTTGGGCCATCTACTGCTTTCCCTGGCCATAGCAGAGAGCTGGATTGGAAGTGGAGCAGCCAGGACTTGAACCAGCACCTGTATGGGATGCTGGCACTGCAGGTGGTGTAGTTTTATCTGCTGTGCCACAGTGCCAGCCCCAAGAAGCATGGTTTTTTTAATAAATGTGAATACGCATGTTGTACCAAATATATGGAAGAACAAAATTTTTTGTGTTCTCAGTTTCTATTAAACGAAACAGCTGTATACTTAGAAATTTTTTTTTAAGAAGCCAAGCACATGGGATACATGGCTCACCCCTCCCCCACCCCAGATTTATTTATTTATTTATTTGAAAGGCAGAGTTGGAGAGAGGGTGAGACAGAGAGAGAGGGAGAGAAGGACTGGGCCAGGCCAAAACCAGGAGCCAGAAGACTCTTCCTCCAGGTCTCCTATGTGAATGGCATGGACTCAAACACTTGGGGTATCCTCTACTGCTTTCCCAGGCTGGGAGCTGTATGGAAAATGAAGCAGCTGGAGGCTGGCACCGCGGCTCAATAGGCTGATCCTCCACCTGTGGCGCTGGCACACCGGGTTCTAGTCCCGGTTGGGGCACCAGATTCTGTCCTGGTTGCTTCTCTTCCAGTCCAGCTCTCTACTGTGGCCTGGAAATGCAGTGGAGGATGGGCCTTGCACCTGCATGGGAGACCAGGAGAAGCACCTGGCTGCTGGCTTCGGACCAGTGGGGGGTGAACCAACGGAAAAAGGCAGACCTTTCTCTCTCTCTCTCTCTCTCTCTCTCTCACTCACTGTCCACTCTTCCTGTCAAAAAAAAAAAAAAAAAAAAAGAAAGAAAAAAGAAAGAAAGAAAATGAAGCATCCGGGACACAAATCAGTGCCCATATGAATGAGATGCTGGCATTACAGATGGCATCTTAACCCACTGTGCCACAACACTGGTCCAATCTTTTAAAAGATTGTTGATTCTGAAGATAAGTAAATGGAATAGCTTTTATTAGGAAAACTTAGGTTGAAATGAAACTTAAAGCCGGTAAAATCAGTTTGGCTATTGTGACAAAATTTTTGAAATTGTTGACTTAAGCACTAGAGTAGTTACTCAAACTAATTTCCAGTTTGATGAATTCTATTGTAAGACGTCCATTAAAAAGGTAGTACTCCTCCCTCCGTGCCTCTCTGGCTGGATGTCTTTGAGTCTAATAAATCTTTTTGTTTATTTATTTATCTTTTTAAAGATTTGTTTATTTATTTGAAAGTCAGAGTTAAAAAGAGAGAGAGGTCTTCCATCCACTGACTGGTTCACTCCTAAGTTGGCCGCAACATCCATAGCTGTGCTGATCTGAAGTCCGGAGCTTCTTCTGGATCTCCCACGGGGGTGCAGAGACCCAAGGACTTGGGCCATCTTCCACTGCTTTCCCAGGCCATAGCAGAGAGCTGGCCTCTGGAGCAGCCAGGACTTGAACTGGTGCCCATATGGGATGCTGGCCCTGAAGTGGTGGCTTTACCCATTACGCCACAGCACTGGCCCAAATAAATCTTTTTAAATCTCAAAAAAAGTAGTATAATATATTTTTGAGACTCTTACTATTACTTTTTATTATAAGAAACACTGGAACTTTACTTAAAACTATATCACTTTGTGGGGCTGGGGTTGTGACGTAGTAGGCTAAGCCTCTGCCTTTGGCACCAGTAAACCATTTGGGCATCAGTTATTGTCCTGGTTGCTTTCTGATCCAGCCCTCTGCTATGGCCTGGGATAGCAGTAGAAGATGGCCCAAATCCTTGGGCTCCTGCACTCACATGGGAGACCTGGAAGAGCCTCCTGGTTCCTGGCTGCAGATCAGCCCGGCTCCAACTGTTGAGGCCATTTGAGGATTGAACCAGCAATGGAACACCTTTCTGTCTCTCTATTCCTGTAACTCTGCTTTTCAAATAAAATCTTTAAAAAAATAAAAAATAAATCTCTTTAGATATTGGGATATTATAAAGATGTTATTTAAAAAGACAGGCTGGGTATGGGCGTTCTGGTACAGTTGGTGTGGCCACTGCTTGGAATACCTAGGTCCCAAATCAAGAGTATATGGGATCAGTCCCTCCTCTGCATCGGATCCAGCTTCCTGCTGGTGTGCATTCCAGGAGGCAGCAGATGATGGCCCAAGTAATTGGGTTCCTGCCATCCAGGGGAGAGACCCAGATAGAGTTCCTGGCCTCTGCCTGGCCCAGCCTTACCTGTTACAGGTATTTGGGGTGTGAGTAATGGATAAAAGATTTCTCTGTCTCTCCCTCTCTGTCACTCTGTCTTTCAAGTAAATAAATAAAACTTTTGGGGCCAGTGTTGTGGCGTAGCAGTTAAAGCTGCTGACTGTAGCACCAGCATCCCGGATATAAAGGTACCAAGGGTGCCGATTCATGTCCTGACTGCTCTGCTTTTAATACCAATCCCTGCTGATGGCCTGGGAAAGCAGTGGAAGATGGCCCAAGTGTTTGGTCCCCTGCCACCCACATGGGAGACCTGGATGGAGTTTCAGGCTCCTAGTTTTGGCTTGGCTTAGCCCTGGCCATTGCAGCCATGTGGGGAGTTGAACTAGCAGATGAAAGACCGACTTGTCTGTCTTCCTCTCTCTAACTCTGACTTTCCAATAAATAGATAAATCTTTAAAAAAAAAAAGTTTCTAAAAAGGCTGGAAATAACTTTAGTCATGAAGAACAAGACAAAATATCCTTATTTGAAAAATGTCGTGAATGTGTCTGAACAAAGTTTTACTTAGAACCTGAATTTTAGTAACCCAAAGTTGCCTGATAGGCTATTATATGGACATAGAACATTTTAAACCCCCGAATACCGACTTTTAAGGATTTCTGGGATGCTAATAAGTCATCCACAAAGCAATATTTCTGAAAAAAAATTTGAAATAATACCAGTGAAACTTGAGAGAGTTTCCCTGAATCATTGAGTTTGATAGAGAACATTCAAAGCAAGTATCGCTTTAAAGGACAAACATTTGAAAAAAAGAAAAACCACTTTGTGGAACTAAAAATCAGAGAATGTTGGCTTTCTTTAGTTTACAAATATAGTGTTAACTAATAATGGAGTCATTAGCTTGTAAAGGTGTACATGTGTCTTGGTTTTCTAATATAGTTTGGAAGTTGTAAAATAAAGCCAATACCATTTTAGATATCTAATGAAATTTTACTTATATGGTAAATGTTTTCTAATGTCTGACATACATAAATTCAGATACTTGTAAGGATGCTTTTATCTGTAATGTTTAGTTTATGTCTTCCTATTTTAGGTGACATTGGAAATTACTATTATGGTCAGGGTCATCCCATGAAACCTCACAGAATCCGCATGACCCATAACTTGCTGTTAAATTATGGCTTATACAGAAAAATGGAAATATATGTGAGTATACCTTTTGATTTTTTTTTTTAATAACTACTTTGAAACTTTTTCCATTTGGAAAGCATTTAGCTGGTGAAAACTGGAAGCAAACTTTTTTGTTTTACTCTTCATAGAACACCTCGTATGGTAGCTATAACTTCTTTTTCTTTTGCTTTACCCATTTTAAAAACACTCCCCCTCTTAGAATTTTAGGCTCTTGGAGAACAACTCAGTCTAGCATATTACATATTTTTGTCACAGTAATTGTTGACCTGCTATGCTGGAACTATTACGAAAGAAAAATAATTCTACAAGCATTTATTGGACAGGATATATATGGAACTCTGTTAGTGGTCAAAAGAGTGTGTCTATCGAAGCCTTTTAAGATAGTATGTCAGAAATGAAATTGAGCTCATCAGGACAAGGAAGGTTAGAACAGTCAACTGAAAGGAAGAGATCGTGAACAGACTTTGAAGTGAGAATGGGTTTTTCTGGAAGGCCATTGATGAAGTGGTGGTATATATACATCGTGCTTACAAACATGTTTGTCTTTAATGGGTTGGCATATTCCCAATAAAATGTAAAGAATGATTAATTCATGGGTGCTATGCCTGCCTTATGCTTTTTTTTTTTTTTAAGACTTATTTTATTTATTTGAAAGAGTTACAGAGAGAGGTAGAGAGATAGAGAGGTCTTCTGTCTGCTGGTTCACTCCCCGAATGGCCTCAACGGCTGGAGCTGAACTGATCTGAAGCCAGGAGTCAAGAGCTTCTGGATCTCTCAAATGGGTGCAGAGCCTCAACTACTTGGGCCATCTTCCACTGTTTTCCCAGGCGCATTAGTGGGAAACTGGATTGGAAGTGGAGCAGCCGGGACTCAAACTGGCGCTCATATGGGATGCCGGGGCTGCAGGCCAGGGTTTTAACCCGCTATGCCACAGTGCCAGCCCTTTCTAATGCTTTTAAGGAAGTTTGAACCAGCTTTAGAACTGATTAACTGTTTTCCTAAAACATGTTTATACATTTGGATTACTTTTAAAATTTGTTCTGGCAACCTAAGTTGAGAGAAAATTACGTATTTCATTTTATTTAATAGTTCTGATGCAACCAGTTGTACTTGTACAATTATGATGTTTACTTTTCCTTACAGAGGCCCCATAAAGCCACTGCTGAAGAAATGACAAAATACCATAGTGATGAGTATATCAAGTTTCTACGGTCAATAAGACCAGATAACATGTCTGAGTATAGTAAGCAGATGCAGAGATGTACGTTTCTATTTTTAAAATATATTTTAGTATTGATATGTGTAAATTTTTTGAAGCTTATAGTTATCCAAATACGATTATGAACCTTCCTGAAGCTTATTGGATTGCAAAACTTCTGTTTGGGTAATCTTCGACTCTGTTTTCTTCCTGTAGTGACTGTAGGATAATTGATATTGGTAGGGAGACCTCACTCTCTTGTTTCAAAACAGAGATTATTCTTAAATCTTAATTATCCCTGACCTTATATATAATACTTTTCTTCTGTTTGTGTGCTTTAGTTAATCTGGACTATAATATTCACACTCTGTTTTTCTTGTTCATATTAGTGAAGCTTTTGATTCTCTGCATAGTGTTTTCTTGTATAGTTTAAAGTGTGCTATTAAATGTTGTAACTGGATTAAAGGTAGAATGTAAAATGTCATCCTAAAATGATTGGAACGGTATTTTTTTTCAAAGCTTTTTATTAGAGTTCATTCTCTGCAGTGTTTATTGCTGGTGATTGTAATAGTAAATTAAGTGTACTTATTAGACATCTCACAAATCTTTAGTACATACACAAATGTCTCATTTGATTCAATAAAATGCTGTAATATATTGAGACAGGTATTTATCCATGTTTTTTTCCATTGGTGATTCAGAGTAGGAGTCCTGGGTAGTTCTTGGGCAAGTGAATTAATAGAATTTAAAACCTACATAATATGGAGTTGTATTGAGATGATGATCTTATTTGTGCAGTAAGAAACCAAAAATTTTTATAGTGCCTATAACTTTAAGAGGCTGCAAAGCTACCTATAGCATTTTTCCCAGTCATATTAATTTTTTATTTTAAATATTCTGAAAGTCTATTATATTTCTCTTTCTGTTAGCTAGAGCTGTGAAGTTAACAAACTTCACAACAACAACTGATATGGACCCTTGTTGAAAGGGGTTATAATTTGGGGTGTGGGGAGAAACTTGAGAATAAGTTAAACACATCTGCTGTATCCCCTTTGTTCTAAGGAACTAAATACAAGGGAGCTTGAAGAAGCTCATGGAAAATTTGCATTGTCCTTAATTCCATTTTTCCATGACCTTTTAGAGGCCCCTTTGTGTGGAAATGTGTTATATATTTGGATGTGGTTTCCTTGTTATCTTAAGTACCCATCTACACCTTGACTGCCCTAACCCTAATTAATTCTTAGCTTTTAAAGATTAGGTTTAACAGCTTTTACTGTTTATTTAGTATCCACTAAAATACATTTCAAAGTTATGAATGTTAGGTGTATCTAGAGATTTTTTATTAAAGATTTATTTATTTTACTTGAAAGTCACAGTTACACACACACACACACACACACAGAGGGAGGAAGGGAGGGAGGAGAGGGAGGTCTTCCATCTGCTGGTTCACTCCCCAGATGGTCACAGTGGCTGGAGCTGTGTGGATCCGAGGCCAGGAACCAGGAGCTTCTTCCGGATCTCCCACGTGGGTGCAGGGGCCCAAGGACTTGGGCCATCTTCCGCTGCTTTCCCAGGCCGTAGCAGAGAGCTGGATTGGAAGTGGAGCAGCCAGGTCTTGAACTGGTGCCCATACGGGATGCCAGCACCACAGGCGGTGGCCCTACCCTTTACGCCGCGGCGCCAGCCCCATCTAGATACTTTTTTAAAAGTAAATCATCAGTTTTTAGAATCTTCATTAATTTATTGTTGTATATTTAGGGAGAGAAATACCCTTTTCAACTAAAGACAAGGTGCCTTTTCTACTCGACAACTAATGTAGCAGGGATGTTGATGTTTCATAGGGAACACCTCAATTACTTTGACTAAAAGAATAAATTAAAGTTAGAAGCTTAAATGACTAGTGTGAAATGTCTTATGACTGTATCAAAAAAGAATTTGTAGGGGATAGTTTTTGTGAGAAAAAGTTTTCATTTGTAGAATGGGTTGAAATTAATGAAATACATCTTCCACAGTTAATGTTGGAGAAGATTGTCCAGTGTTTGACGGACTGTTTGAGTTTTGTCAGCTCTCAACTGGTGGCTCAGTTGGTAAGTGCCCTGATTCAATCAGATTTAAAAGTTGAGCTGAGCTTGGTATCTTGGGCTATTTGTTTAAAGCAGAAGTTTTAATGGTGATAATCAAAAGGAGTCATTATGTTTGTTTGTTTATTTAGTTATTTATTTTATTTTTGGCAGGCAGAGTGGATAGTGAGATAGAGAACAGAGAGAAAGGTCTTTCTTTGCCGTTGGTTCACCCTCCAATGGCCGCCGCGGCCAGCGTACCACGCTGATCTGAAGGCAGGAGCCAGGTGCTTATCCTGGTCTCCCAATGGGTGCAGGGCCCAAGCACTTGGGCCATCCTCCACTGCACTCCCTGGCCACAGCAGAGAGCTGGCCTGGAAGAGGTGCAACCGGGACAGAATCCGGAGCCCCGACTGGGACTAGAACCTGGTGTGCTGTCGCTGCAAGGCGGAGGATTAGCCTGTTGAACAATGGCGCCGGCCGGGAATCATTATGTTTATAATAAAGTACGAGTGTCTACCATGTTTTATATAATAAGTTCCATTTGTGTGTGTATATTTATTTATCTTTTCAATAGCATTTTCACTGAGAGATGATTGTTTTCCTGTTTGTTTCTGGTTACCATTGTTAGTTCTCTTTCCATACATATACCATTGTTTAATCAGTTCACAACTATAGGAAAATATCTAAAGAAGAAACTATTACTGCCCTAGATAGTGATCCTTACCTTTTATAATTTTAAACTCTTTTGCTTACCTATGGTATACCCTTACCTATAGCATTTTTCCCAGTCATACTAATTTTTTATTTTAAATATTCTGAAAGTCTATTATATTTCTCTTTCTGTTAGCTGGAGCTGTGAAGTTAAACCGGCAACAAACTGATATGGCTGTTAACTGGGCTGGAGGATTACATCATGCTAAAAAATCAGAAGCATCAGGATTCTGTTATGTTAATGATATTGTGCTTGCTATCCTTGAATTGCTAAAGTAAGTTAATTTGTGCTTATACTTTTCCTATGACATAATGTTTTTATTTAAATAATCCATGGCATTTTTAATATCAAGTAAATGGTAGACTGAAATAATTGTAGTATTCTGTTGAATTCATTATAAGTCAATATAGAAATAGAGAAAATTTGCCAATCCTTGTGTTATTAAGAGTGAATATATATTTATAAATATCTAAAAACACCTTTTAAAAATAGCAGGGGCTGGCTTTTGGGTGTAGCAGGTTAAGCCATTGCCTGTTATGCCAGCGTTGCAGATGAGTACCAGTTCCAGTCCCGGCTGTTCCACTTCCAGTCTGGCTGCCTGCCAATGTCTCTAGGAAAGTAGCAGAACATGGCCCAAGTCCTTGGACCCTGCCACCCATGTGGGAGACCCAGATGGAGTTCAGGCTTTGTCCTGGCCCACCTTGCTGGCAGTCGTGGCCTTTTGGGGAGTGAAGCAGCAGGCAAAAGTTCTCTCTCTCTTTCTCTGTGTGTGTGTGTATACCTTTCTGTCTTTAATTCTGCCTTTCCAATAAATCTTTGTAAGTGTTTATGTATGTGTGTGTGTGTGTGTGTGTGTGTATTCACTGATGTGATGTAGCAGGTAAAGCTGCTGCCATCCCATATTTGTGTCTCAGTTGCTCCACTTCTGATTCAGCTCCCTGCTAGTGGCCTGTGCAAAAACAGTGGAAGATGACCCAAGTGCAAGGGTCTCTGCCAGCCTCCTGGGAGATCTGGATAAAGCTCCTGGCTCCTGGCTTTGGCCTGGCTCAGCTGTTGGTGTTGTGGCCACTTGGGCAATGAACCATTGGAAGATTGGTCTCTTTCTCTATAACTTTTTCAAATAAATAAATCTTATATGTGTGTGTGTGTGTGTGTGTGTGTGTACACACACAAAATATTAGAAGTAGTTTTCAATTTAGATTTGAGTTGCAGTTTCAACTAAAGAAAAATGATGAAACCTTGTAAGTTTATGTTCTAAATGTTTAGCAAGTTTTTACTTGAAGACAAAAATTGGAAACCTGTTTTGAATGAAATTTGTTTACCTATTGAGCCTAGGTAACTGTGTACCTTTCTTATCTGTATGGGGCTCTTGTTCTTTACTAATGGAAATAAAATTATGCCTAAGTTGCTGTGTTGTGTTTAGGTGTTATCCTTCACTGTTTGAACTCTCCTTCAAACTCTAAAGGCACTTAGGGTTTTGGAGATTTATGAAGTTATACATTTGTTAGCATCATCAGTTGTGACATCTTAGTAGATTGTACTTCAGTTTCTACCAGATTAGTGTTTTCTCAATTTTGAAGACACTCTTCCTTGTAGCTACTCCATACTTATCCATAGAAGCTAATTTGTCAGTAACTTGAAATGGTATTAACTCTTCAAATGAATAATAACTGAGTGGTGTCAATGTAACATTGTGTTAACTTACTGAGAACCAAGGAAAATCATTTGAAAGCATTTGGTGTGGTTTTTTAACTGCCTGTTGATATTGGATCCAGTGTCTTCAAAACTTTGAAACAAGGTCTTAACCCAAGTTAATGTATCTAGACACAGTTGTTTGGCTATAAACATAATTTAATTGACTTGATAAAGAGGCTTATTTATCTCACATGAGCAATTCAAACTTTAATCAACAGCCTTTTTTATTTTTTAATTTTATGAAGAAATTCTGCTACAGTGAGATACACTGTTGTAAATTTTCTATTTCTGAATGTTGCTTCTGTGAATTGAGAATACTACTTTGAATATTTAGTCTGGTAATGGTAGCTTATACTGTATGAGTTTAGCACAGCTTTGAAATGTTGCCTAATAAACAGGGTGCATTGCCATCAATACTTCTCACTTCACTGTACTTTAAAAGGATAACATTTGAAGCACACCTCTCCCTTTTTGTGGTTTGACATGAGTGTGCATGGGTAATAAAATATCAAGGTATGGTGATACAGGTGGCTCCTAAAGTGCATTCACGGCATAACTACTTTACTGGGATTTGTAGTACTGTAAGCACCAGTATGAACTTATTGAGAGAGTACCACATGTGGTCTCTTGTCACAGCTATTCTGTTAGAGTGTAAAAGAAGCTACAGGTATTAGTAAAGAAATGAGCATGATTATGTTTTACTGGTTTTTTTCTTTCTTTTTTTTTTTTACAAAAATTAAAAGTTGAGCTTCAAGTAATTGTCATGGCACAAAATACTCTTGTTTTGATTTTTTTTTTCTTTCACTATTTGAAAAATTTGATATGGCTTCCTGCTAATGTGTGCTTGGAGATAGCAGATGATGGCTTAAGTGCTTTGACACTTCTACAGTCTTGGACGACCCAGATGGAGTTCTGGGCTCTTACTCTGTGGCCTGGCTTAACCCTGGCTATTGGAAGCACTTGGGGAGTAAACCAGTGGATGTGTCTGTCTGTCTGCCTCTCTCTGCCTTTATCTATCTATCTGTCTATTTAAAGGAGTTACACAAAAAGAGGGAGAGACAAAGATCTTCCATCTGCTGGTTCACTCCCCAGATGACCATGATGACCGAGGTTGGGCCAGGCTGAATCCAGGAGCCATGAATTTCTTCCTGGTCTCATATGTGGGTACAGGAGCCCAAGCACTTGGGCCATCTTCTGCTGCTTTCCTAGGCCATTAGCAGGGAGGTGGTTCGTAAGGGGAGCAGCTGGGATTTGATCCGGCACCCACATGGGATGCTGATGTCACAGGAAGTGGGTTAACTTCCTGTGCCACAACAGCTGTTCCCTGAATCTTTCCTTTAAAAAATAAATATGTAGAAACTGTTCTTAGCTCAAAACTTTAAAATGGCAGTAGGCCAAATTTGGACTGCGGGCTATTTGCCAACCTCTGTTTAATAGTACTAGGGATTTACTAAAGAAATTTTAAAATTAAATTAACAGCATTGCGTATGGTGTGGTCTTTAGTTGTTAATATATAAAAATGTGCTTATGCATTTAAAACATGTAAAATAGGACGTATTCCATGAAGAAAATAGAACATTTCTCTTCTACTTTGGGTTCTAAGAGGGAATTTAAACATTTAAGGTTCAAACTATCAGGGAGTCTCTTAGGGTAGATGAAACATTCTGGAATATAAGAACTCAGAAATAAGTTTCCAGAATTCATGATGATTGTTCTCAACTAGAACCTTAAAAAACAAACTTATGGTTTTATTTTCAGGTATCATCAGAGAGTCTTATATATTGATATAGATATTCATCATGGGGATGGTGTTGAAGAAGCTTTTTATACCACAGATCGTGTAATGACTGTATCATTCCATAAATATGGGGAATATTTTCCTGGCACCGGAGACTTGAGGGTAAGAGCAAATTCTGCTTGAGTAAATGTAAGGTATAACCTGTATTTGAACCAGTATTTTTCCTGAATCATTAATTTGAAGCATGCATGCAGAATTAAATCACTTCGTATACTCTACCATCTGCTAGAATTGACTTTGCTGACTGTAATAAAAAATTTTAAAAAGGGGCAGACGTTGAGGCATAGCAGGTAAAGCTGCTGACTGCACTGCCAGCATGCCATGTGGGCATCAGTTTTTGTGCCAGCTACTCCACTTCTGATCCAGCTCCCTGCTAATGGCCAGAAAAAGCAGTGGTGGATGGCCCATGTGCTTGGGACCCTGTACCCATGTGGGAGACACAGTAGAAGCTCCTGGTTCCTGGCTGTAGGCCAGCCCAGCTCTTGCTGTTGCAGCCATTTGGGGAGTGAACCAGCAAATAGGAGATCTCTGTCTCTCTCTAAGCTATGCCTTTTCAAATAAAAAAATAAATCTTTATCTCCCCAAAAATATTAACAAAAACTTAAAGGACTTTTCTTTTGCTCAGCTATTTTATTTGAGTAAATATTATTTGAACATCCATGGCACATGAAGCCCTTAGTATTCAATTTGAATCCTCAAAACTACCTAGTAGTAGCATACATTGCTTTTGATTGTAAAAGTTGTTGGAATAAAATAGACTGGGTGCTTTTAGATTCTTGCACTTTCCTTTATGATTGGTTTTGATTCAGTACCTCTAATTTTAATCTCTTTTCCTTAGCCTTCTGAAATTTGTAGTGTATGCCATTTGGGGAGAGAAAAAAATACCAACATTTAGCACTTGCCTGCCTGTTACATTCTGTGCATTTATTTCTGTTTCTGTTTCTGTTACCTTTTTCCATTTGGTGCTCTTGTGTTTTATAAATGTGAAAAGCACTGCCAAATCCTTCTATACACTGCCGGCAGTTGTTCTTCACTGGAGTTTCTTTTATGTTTTTAACCAGACTACATACAATATTGAAGTTTACTGAGAAATATAAACAGCTGTTTTTAATTCAGCCTGGATTGAGGTATTCCTCCTAAAATGACATTCAACATTAGTTCTAAACTGTTAGTTAAAATTTTATAAGCTTGAGGTCTGTCACACAATTTGGCAACCAAAGTTTTAGAAAGAGTACCTTTCTTCTTCAAATGTGTTGTGGCTTTTCTTTGCTTGACCACAAGGTGGTACTCTTTCAGTAAACTCTTGAGTAAGAGAGGATAGTAAAAGCTTTCCTAATAGATAGGAGGAGGTCAGGTATTTAGATTGAGTCTAAATCATTTAACTTTTAAAATTATGGGTTTATAATTTCAGTTCCTTGCCAATTAGCTTATTCAACTTTTCCCTTAAACCACGTGTTTCTGTCTTATAAACTAATAATTTGCAAAGAGAGATCCCTAAACTAGCAAGACCAGTGATACAGGAAAGTTGTTAGATATTCTCAGATATATTCTCAGATCCCAGAAACCCTTATTTTACCCACAAAAGTTTGAGAACTAGTGCCCAAAACCATTGGAGTTCATTTGTTTATGGGTGTTACATCCCATAGAAATAGAACAAGATACTTCTCGGCTTTAATTAAGCTTAAAAAAATAAAATAGTGTTTTTTGCATAGAAATCCAAAAGAGGCAAATGAAGCCCTCTCAACTTACAACAGCAGGTAGATGTCACTATGGCCTCTTAATTACTGTGTATTTATCTTAATGGTTGCTTGAAATTATGGGGAAGTACTGGCGAATGCTGTTTTATTTTTAATATTAAATTAAATTAAATTAATTAATTTATTTTTTGACAGGCAGAGTGGACAGTGAGAGAGAGACAGAGAGAAAGGTCTTCCTTTGCCGTTGGTTCACCCTCCAATGGCCGCCACGGCCGGTGCACCGCGCTGATCCAATGGCAGGAGCCAGGTGCTTCTCCTGGTCTCCCATGGGGTGCAGGCCCCAAGCCCTTGGGCCATCCTCCACTGCACTCCTGGGCCCCAGCAGACAGCTGGCCTGGAAGAGGGGCAACTGGGACAGAATCCGGCGCCCCAACGGGGACTAGAACCCAGGGTGCCGGCACCGCAAGGCGGAGGATTAGCCTGTTGAGCCACGGCGCTGGCCAAATGTGGTTTTATAAGGGTTGAGAATGGCCAACAACATCTTTTCTTTACTTGAGACTTTATACTTGTATGAAATATCATTCCAAGATTAACATTTGTATATTTTAAATGTGTACCCAGAATGTTTTTAAGATTTATTTATTTTGAAAGGAATAGAGAGAGAGTGTGCACTTCCATCCACTGGCTCATTCCCTAGATGGCCACAATGGCCAGCACTGGGCCAGGCTGAGCCAGGAGCCAGGAGCTTTTTCTGTGACTGCTATGCAGATACAGGGGTTCAAGCACTTGGGCCATCTTCTGCTTCTTTCCCATGCATATTAGCAGGGAGCTGTATTGGAAGTGGACCAGCTGGGACTCAAATTTGGCACTGATGTGATATGCCAGCACTGCAGACAGAGGCTTAACCTTCTACACCACACTGCTGCTCACCCTCCCCACGGCCCCCAGATTTTTTGAGAAAAGTAAAGTAATCATTGTATGTAACCATATTTGGACTTTTAAATGAAACGTCTATTTTTGGTTGTTAATTGTTCTTTTCTGCCTAATCCGTTCTAAAGCAGATAAGAATGCAACCTGAAATTAGCTCATTGTTAAAACTGCTTACTTTAGAGTAGTCCACAACTGTTAAAACTTCAAGAAAATCATAAATAACTCATACCAGATTGAGACAACAAAAAGGAATCTGTTGTCCTGCAAGCTTCTTTGGCTCAAAATATGTATTATCCACAGATTTCCTTTTAAATTTGCCTCTCTCATATATTTGATTTGTGATGAATTTCTTGAGTTAAGCTTATTTTTTTCCAAAAATAGTCAATGTGTAAACATTGGAACAATACACTTGTTTATTTATTGTTTTCTTTTTTGGTTTCTATTGTTCTTATTTCAACCTCTAGGGTGAACTCAGAGTTGGATCTTGTTACTTGGACTTTTTAAAGAAATTTTAACTGGCAAAAAAATTGTACCTGTTTATGGAGTACCGTGAATACACTGAATAATTTTAACCTTAAAAATACTATGGTAAATAAATCTCTCAGTTGTTCTTGTGAAATATTTCCTGTTTGTGTATTTCAGGATATTGGTGCTGGAAAAGGCAAATACTATGCTGTCAATTTTCCAATGAGAGATGGTATAGATGATGAGTCTTATGGGCAGATATTTAAGCCTGTAAGTAGTATTTTCAGATTTAAAATGGATTTTTAAAATGTTATTAGAGATATTAACATTTGTTATCTCATGCAGATTATCTCAAAAGTGATGGAGATGTATCAGCCTAGTGCTGTGGTGCTGCAGTGTGGTGCAGACTCATTATCTGGTGATAGACTTGGTTGCTTCAATCTAACAGTCAAAGGTGAGCAATTGTACCGGAGCTATTTCCAGGAGAATGGCTTTTCTTCTCAGGAACTTCCATAAAAGTTGTCAGTGTAGTTTTTTAGCCTGTGCATTAACACTGAACTTTGTGCTTTGTGTTTTAATGGCTGTTTGTCTTTTAAATGTGTTTATGTGTGTCAGCAGTTAATCTTGTTTCAATAAATTAGATCTCTTGTATGTAGTCAAATTTCTGTATATGTTTATACATGAGTAGTTTTATGAGGCTTGTAGTCTCCATTGAGACAGCTATTTTCAGTATTCTTATTGGTTCTTTGGTGTTGACCTTTCTCCACATAATATGGCCTACTTTGTTACTTAATTGGATTCTTAATTTCCACTTAAAATAAAATGGCTGTAATGGCTAGGGCTGGGCCAAGTCAAAACCAGAAGCTCCCTCCAGGTTTCCCATGTGGGTAGAAGGGCCCAAGTACTGGGGGCCATCTTCCACTGCTTTTCCCAGGACATTAGTAGGGAGCTGGATGAGAAGTGGAGCAACTGAGACATGAACCAGCACCCATATGGAATGCTGCCATTGTAGGCAGTAGCTTTACATGCTGTGCCGCAATGCCGGTCCCAGAATTACCTTGTTGAAGAACAGCCTTCTAACCTATGCCTGGTTGGTCTGAATATCTTATAGACATGTGATGACATCTTTTTTGCTTCTCTGGTGTGTTACATCCCTCTGACAGCTATGTTCTCTTTGTTCCACTTAATTTTTTTCTCATATTCTAGTGGAGCTCATTCTTAGTAGCTTCCTGAGAAAAGATGTGGAAGATTTAGGAATATTGCACCAAATTCTGATATTTTGAACAGGAGTTGAAATCAACATGTCATAGAAGTCTGCGCCAGAGAATATCACCATCCTGGAATGAAATTTTAGGACATAATAATAAATTTGAAATTTTATTTAATAGATTATTAAAATTCATATGTGGATCAGAAGTGATTTATCATGGATAATAATTTTTATAATTTTAGAGTTTTTTCTGTGTGAACTTTTAGGTAGTAGGTTGATGTTCTGCTTTGAATTATCTCATAAGAAGTGAAGAATTCTCACATAGAACTAAAAACTTTTTTTTTTTTTAATTTTATTTTATTTTTTGACAGGCAGAGTGGACAGTGAGAGAGAGAGACAGAAAGGTCTTCCTTTGCCGTTGGTTCACCCTCCAATGGCTGCCGCAGCCCGCGCGCTGCAGCCGGCGCACCGCCATCTGATGGCAGGAGCCAGGTGCTAGGTGCTTTTTCCTGGTCTCCCATGGGGTGCAGGGCCCAAGCACTTGGGCCATCCTCCACTGCACTCCCTGGCCACAGCAGAGAGCAGGCCTGGAAGAGGGGCAACCGGGACAGAATCCGGCGCCCCGACTGGGACTAGAACCCGGTGTGCCGGCGCTGCAAGGCGGAGGATTAGCCTGTTGAGCCACGGCACCGGCCTAAAAACTGTTTTACCGTGAATCTTTGGTGCAGTGGGGAAGTAACTGCTTAGGACACCTGACATCCTGTGTTGGAATGCCTTGGTTTGAGTCCCAGATCATCTTTTTTTTTTTTTTTTTGACAGGCAGAGTTAGACAGTGAGAGACAGAGAAAGGTCTTCCTTCCATTGGTTCACTACCCTAATGGCCGCTACAGCCAGTGCATTGTGCTATTCTGAAGCCAGGAGCCAGGTGCTCCCTCCTGGTCTCCTATGCGGGTGCAGGGCCCAAGGACTTGGGCCATCCTCCCCTGCCTTCCCAGACCACAGCAGAGAGCTGGAATGGAAGAGGAGCAGCCGGGACAGAATCCGGCACCCCAACCGGGACTGACTAGAACCTGGGATGCTGGCGCCGCAAGCGGAGGATTAGCCAAATGAGCCGAGGCGCCAGCCCCAGATCATCTTTTAATTCCAGCTTCCTGTTAATGTGTATCCTGGGAGGCAGCTGATAACGGTGAATAAGTAGCTCAAGTAGTTGGGTTCCTGCTACCCATATGGGATACCTGGATTGACTCCAGGCTCCTGGCTTCAGTCTGGCCCAGCCCTGGTTTTTATGGGCATTGGAGGAGTAAACCAGTGTTAGGAAGATCTCTGTCTTATCTGTCTCTCTGCCTTTCAAATAAATTTTCAAAAAACTTTTATGATTGCTACTAAACCAGCCAGCATTAGAATTATGATCTCTTCTGCTTTGTATTAGGCTGAACCATACTAAACTAATTGTTCTTTCCTTGGTAGGTCAGCAGTAGTCAAAAAGCAGTTTCATGTTGTTGAACACATTAAGTTGAATCTGTTGCCTCAAAATAGATAAGCGTTTCCTAACATGTTATAACTAAGAAACTCTTGAAAATCCTTAGTATTTTTGTATTTAAAAAGTAATAGCTTTTATAATCACAAACTTCAGTTATTTTACTCTTAATAAATCTACATTATATTTCTACCCATTGATAGGATTTCAGTTATTAAAAACATATAAGGGTGGTTAGAATTTGCTTAGTGAACTTGAGTTCCGAGCTTCTCTACTGCTAGCTTCTATTTGGATTTTTCAAGGCTGCTAAAGTTAGCTACTTCTTATCCATTTCCTTTGTATCTTCAGTTATGTTCATGACGTTGTGTTCTCTTCTAGTCTTCATTTTTATCGATTTTAACCTTTCAGAAATCTCCTTACTTAACTTTTGTTAGGTTTGAGGATTGTGTTTGTATGTCAGCAACTTACTTGGAAATATGCAAGTTAATTTTTTTATATTTTACTTTGTCTTAAAAAATACTCATGTGGCTTTTGTCTATTATAAGAAATGCAAAGCCGGCGCCGCGCCTCTCTAGGCTAATCCTCCACCTGTGGCGCCGGCATCCCAGGTTCTAGTCCCAGTTGGGGTGCCAGATTCTGTCCTAGTTGCTTCTCTTCCATTCCAGCTCTCTGCTGTTGCCTGGGAGGGCAGCGGAGGATGGCCCAGGTCCTTGGGCCCTGTACCCACATGGGAGCCCAGGAGGAAGCACCTGGCTCCTGGCTTCGGATCAGCGCAGTGCGCCGGCTGCAATGCGCCAGCTGTAGCAGCCACTTTTTGGGGGTGAACCAATGGAAAAAGGAAGACCTTTCTTTCTCTCTCTCTCTCTCTCCCTGTCTTACTGCCTGTTAAAGAAAAAGAAATGCATATTTAGTAGCAGTAATAACAATTGGGTTGTGAGTCATATAATGTCATTGCTGATAATGAAAATGCTTACAGGAATACAAATACATAAAGAGAAGAGATAATTGATCTTTATAAAATTAACTCAGAATTGGAAATGAATATTATTTGGTTTGGGGTGGTTTTTTCTTGGTACTTCGATTTTTTTTTTCAGATATTCTTGGACATACATGAATTTCTTTTATAATTGAGGGAGTTTTTCTTTCTTTAAAGATTATATTATGTATATAAGTAGTCCAGGAAGTTACTGGTGATTTATAAATGATTACTGAGCTGTGAAATTTATCCAGAGGAAGTATGTGGTTTTACATACACTAGGTTTATAATCTTAGAAAAGTTAAGAAAATTATCCAGAATACAGTTACCCAAAGATAACCTAGCCTTAAACTTTGTTGTATAAACTTCTATAATTGTTCTACATATGCTGATTGGGGAAAATGGTAAAAAAAAAAATGGGTTATATAGTGTTTCCTTGTAACCTGATTTTTTTTTCTCCAGTGTAACCTCACATGAACATATTCCTGTATTTATATTTTAATCTTAATAGTTACATGTTTGGCTTTTTTTTATCAGATGTTTACTAGAATATGACATAACAGATGAAAAGTTTTAGACTAAAAATTTCTTAGGTTTTTATTCTTTGTTTTTAAAATATTTAGGAAACCGGGCCAGTGCCACGGCTCAACAGGCTAATCCTCTACCTTGCAGCGCCGGCACACTGGGTTCTAGTCCCGGTTGGGGCGCCGGATTCTGTCCCGGTTGCCCCTCTTCCAGGCCAGCTCTCTGCTGTGGCCAGGGAGTACAGTGAGGATGGCCCAAGTGCTTGGGCCCTGCACCCCATGGGAGACCAGGATAAGCACCTGGCTCCTGCCATCGGATCAGCGTGGTGCACCGGCCGCAGCATGCCAGCCACAGCGGCCATTGGAGGGTGAACCAATGGCAAAAGAAGACCTTTCTCTCTGTCTCTCTCTCTCACTGTCCACTCTGCCTGTCAAAAAATAAATAAATAAATAAAAATATTTAGGAAACCTATTTATTAGGGTAAACATTTGCTTGAATTATCTTTGAATTTTACTTTTCAAACTGATACAATATGTATATTTTCTGTTACCCAAATCTTCTTTGTCATAGGTCATGCTAAATGTGTGGAAGTTGTAAAAACTTTTAATTTACCATTATTGATGCTTGGGGGAGGTGGTTACACAATCCGTAATGTTGCTCGATGTTGGACATACGAGACTGCAGTTGCTTTGGATTGTGAGATACCCAATGGTGAGTGTTCTTCTTCTGTTAGCTTGGTTGTATGGACTGTCAGTATACTGAAATGGGTGGTTGAATGATTAAGAACATTCTACAGACAGCTGTAGAAATCATCACTTCATACTTATTTTTGAAGCCTTTCTTTGGAAATATCTTATTTGATTTTGTGCATGGATTTTTGTGGGTACTAAGGTTTTAATATGCACATTTATCTCATTGTTTTTGATAGAATTGCCATATAATGATTACTTTGAGTATTTTGGACCAGACTTCAAACTGCATATTAGCCCTTCAAACATGACAAACCAGAACACTCCAGAGTACATGGAAAAGATAAAGTAAGAAATCATTGGCTTGTTTTAACTCATCTTCATAGTGCCTTAAGGAGGGTTTCATTAGGGGTTTAAAGAAAATAGATTGAAGCTTTATACAGAGATATTGAGGATGTTGCAGAATGTTCATGGCAAAGACAAATTTATTCAGTCGAAAAAATTTTGAAATCCATGCATGGCAAGAGTCTTCCAAAAAAGATCATGAAAATTACATATGAATTTTAAAAAAAATTTATACCAGAATAAATTTCTCTCTCGATCCCATTTTACCAGAGTTTTGAAGTACCTTCAAATGCTGTATGGCATTTGACAAGGTTATCTGACTTTGTGCTTAGGATTCCTCATCATTGAGATGGGGAATATGATAGTATTGACCTTTTAAATTGTAAAGATGCAGTGAATGTATGTAAACTGTCGGGACTCAGTAAGTATTATTTAATTCATAGGTTAACTAGATAAAATATGAAAATTTTTTGCTTGATATTTCATTTTTCATATAAGAGGAACTTCAGTGAATTTTGTCTAATAACTTTGCTTGTATAATTTAGACAGCGTTTATTTGAAAATTTGCGTATGTTACCTCATGCACCTGGTGTCCAAATGCAAGCTATTCCTGAAGATGCTGTCCATGAAGATAGTGGAGATGAAGATGGAGAAGATCCAGACAAGAGAATTTCTAGTAAGTTAATGCCTTTATTTGTATTCTGTTAGATTTTGCTGGTTTATTAAATTAAACACTTCAACTTACAAGTTTTAATGGCCCAAAAATTTCACTATGGGTAATGTTTAAAAAGTGCTTTTTCCATTTTTTTTTTTTTTAGAGATTTATTTATTCATTTGAAAGTCAGAGTTACACAGAGAGAGGAGAGGCACAGAGAGAGAGAGAGGTCTTCCATCCGATGGTTCACTCCCCAGTTGGCCACAACGGCCAGAACTGCACTGATCTTAAGCTAGGAGCCAGGAGCTTCTTCCGGGACTCCCATATGGGTGCAGGGGCATTTTTAATCTTATGCTTATTTATCTTTGTGGTGCTTCATAGTCTGATTTGAGTGTACAATTTCAGTTTAAATGACTATACGTATAAGATATAAAATTTCCAAAAAGTATCCACTTATGTATATTCAGGAATAAATTGCGAAAACATGCCATTTGCTCAAATTAGAATGCGTAAAATAGTAAGCACTTGCTGTTTGATTTTATAGTCTTTGATTACACTTAATATGACTATAGATTTATATCATAATGGTACAGAGATTATATTCCACTTTAGTGGTACTATTTTTTATTTTGTCTACTTTTCCTCAGAACTCTGAAGTAAAAGGCCACCTTTTAGGTATAAAGATGTTATTCCCACCTGCTATAAGAGAAGCATACTTTTTTTCCTCCAAACTTTTACCTTTTTAAAAAAAATCAAAAGATCCCCAAATGTTTCTCATTCCCAAATGTCTCTTTATCTGTTTTATAAACCACAGCTAAGTTTTCGGTATTAGAGCAAACCATTCATTTTGTTCCAATCTTAAAATTATTAAGCATCTGTTATCCTGTACTTTGAAATGTGGTAACTGATGAGTACATTTGCATGAGTGTGCTGTAATGATTTTAAAGCTTATGACTTTTCCTCAAAGTTTGTTAAAATCTTATGTTAACAGTTCGAGCATCAGACAAGCGGATAGCTTGTGATGAAGAATTCTCAGATTCTGAAGATGAAGGAGAAGGAGGTCGTAGGAATGTATCTGATCATAAAAAAGGAGCAAAGAAAGCTAGAATTGAAGAAGACAAGAAAGAAACAGAGGACAAAAAAGCAGGTCAGATTTATTTTTTTGGTGAATGTGTTCTGATTTAAAAATGTTTTAAAGTTGAGAGCTACATTGAAATATAAAAATTCATAAAAATGAAGTCATCTACTGTAAGTATTACAGAGAGGTGTGTATGCTAGGTAAATGCTATTTTTTCCTGCATATAAAGTTTGGCTTTTAAATATCTTTGATTGAAATCTTTGAAAGTTACTACTTACATTTGATTTTATAATATAGGAAACCTTATTATATTCTCTTGATGATAAAGGCTTAAATAGTTAGAGTTAAGAGAGAGGGTAAGTTATAAATCTGTCTGTAGTCTACGAGAGAGCTGAAATTCTAAGATAATTTTTAACTACCTAAAGTTTATGTAGATGAAATCAACCTTTACATTATCCTTAAACTAGTTTTATCATTTTTTTTTTTTTTTTTTTACAGGCAGAGTGGACAGTGAGAGAGAGAGACAGAGAGAGAGGTCTTCCTTTGCCGTTGGTTCACCCTCCAATGGCCGCCGCGGTCGGCGCGCTGCGGCCGGCGCACCGTGCTCATCCGATGGCAGGAGCCAGGAGCCAGGTGCTTTTCCTGGTCTCCCCATGGGGTGCAGGGCCCAAGCACCTGGGCCATCCTCCACTGCACTCCTGGGCCACAGCAGAGGGCTGGCCTGGAAGAGGGGCAACCGGGACAGAATCCGGTGCCCCGACCGGGACTAGAACCCGGTGTGCCGGCGCCGCAAGGCGGAGGATTAGCCTGTTGAGCCACGGCGCCGGCCTAGTTTTATCATTTTTAATAAGGCCAGATAATAGACTTTGTTCAGAATTGAGGAAAACACAAAGCTCTCAGATAAGATGAAAAGTATACTGCTTTCTATTACCTTTTTTCTTTGAAGATTGTCAGCTCTGGGCAATTGAATTTACCACCAGAATCTGTGATTGTCTGTATTTTATATGTCTCCATGCTAGCTAGCTAGGGAATACAGCATCTTAAATACCTGTTTTCAGCACTTGGTATGTTTCTTTATGCAAGTAATAGTGATGAGCAAAAGTTTTAGTTGACCTGTTTTGATATGAAAGCAGAGATAGTAGTAGTCCATCTTTTTTCCATGTCTGTACCATTGAAATTTTGGGAGTAAACTGGCTCTTTTCTCTTCTCTAGAGTGTTAGGAATCCATATCAAAGCTGATACTTCTAATTCAGTTCTTTGGTCATCAGGCTTTGTGATTCTTAAAATTTCTCAGCCTATAGAAAAAAGAAAACTTTTAGGAAAAAACCTATGGGTGGAGACCATAGAACCATTTCTTTTTTCATGTTTCCCTCTCCCATTCTGTTTTGGCACTTTGAGTTCGCATAGCCAAAATTAAACAACAAATGCCATAAAATCCATATTGTCAACATGGGTGTTCATATTATAGGACTAGACCCTTGCAGTGTCTGTAGAATACTTAAGAATATTGATATTTTGCTGTCTCCTCTTAGGCTTTTGCCTTTCAACTTTAGTTTGTTCACTTATTTAAAGAAAAACTTTAAAAAATTTTAAGAACTTTAAAAAATTTGCTTTTGCAGTCTTCAGATTGTAGTGTTAACTTCTGTTGAAAAGTTTTAAACTTTTCAGTATTTATTTAGTGAGGATTAGAAAATAAAGGTATGCGGCAGACACTGTCACAGTGGGTTAAGCTGCTGCTCGGGATGCCTGCATCCTGTGTCAGTGCCAGATTTGACTTCTGACTGCTGTTGCTTATCTAGCTTCCTGCTGAGTTGCGTAGGATGACAGCAGATGACTGTCAGGTGATGATCCCTGCCACCCACGTGAGAGAGTTCCTGGTACCTGTCTATGACCTGGCCCATCCCTCGCTATTGTGGGAATTTGGGGAGCAAACTAGCAACAGGTGGAAGATATCTCTGCCTCTCTCTCTCTATGCCTTTCAAATACATAAATAAGTAAATCTTAAAAAAGAAGAACAAAACTAAAGGTGGCAGCAGCCTCTGGTTGTGTCATCTACTCTCCATTTCTCATAGTGCTCTAGCCACAGTAAGGTTTCTCCTTCCATCCTGCCAGTTTCTTTTTAGCTCAGAGTACTTAACACTTTGGAGTTTTTTTCTTCCTCTATTCAAGATGTTTCTCTTCCCTTTTTATCTACCAAAACTACATTCATTCTTCAGGACAGCTTCCGATGTCACTTCTGTGGTAGCCGTTCCTCACCTGCCACAGTGCTGCACTTTCCTTTGAAGTCTACCCTGGCTGTGATCCCACAGAACTGAAGGCTCAAAAAGGGCAGTGACTGTCAGGTTACAGCTTAGACATTTACCATCTAGTATAATACCTGAAATAAGCTTATATACTGAATTATATTTCAAAATAGATTTTGATCTTTTCCTAATCTTTGTTTCTAGATGTTAAGGAAGAAGATAAATCCAAGGATAGCAGTGGTGAAAAAACAGATACCAAAGGGTAAGTGATATTCCTTATCAATTAATTTTTATATATTAAAAAAATATTTACTTGGGGTATGTGTCTTTATTGGTATCTGTACTGAGAAGTACTTAACTAAATCTGAGAACATTGTGTGAGATATTCTAAATTTCAGTCTGTCTTAATGCATGAGACCTGTACCATCTTACCCATTGTTTTTTGTCATTGGTTTACTACTCATCTGTTATTTAAGTAGCTTGCTTTTAAAAACTACAAAGACTAGAATTACTGCATATTGTAATTAAATAATAAATCAGTTTGAAACTCTTTCTTTTAAATGTGCGCTCATGGTTTTCGTGGTGCTCTTATTTCTGTATTTTAGTGTTATGCGATACATAAATGTAAGAAACATTGAGCCAATATAAAACAAGTTTTGAATGAAAATATAATTCAGAATATTTTACTGTCAGAAAGCATGCAGATATGTGGTCACACATGTTTTCTGCTAACTTTGCAAGATAGCTTGAAATAGATTGTAAAACAACTAGAGAGATTATGGAAGTGGTTAGTCTCAAAACATCTAAAGCTTTGTCAATGAGTGTATTTTTTGGCATGAACCTACAGGACCTGAATCAGAATTATTGGTCAGTGCATTCAAACCAAGAGTGTTCTGTTTTTAATATTCACCTTGCCTCTTTTAACAGAGCCAAATCAGAACAGCTCAGCAACCCTTGAATTTGAAAGTCATCAATTTCACGAAACCATTTAAAAAGAAAAAATACTGGGGAAGAAAAATGTTTTCTTTTTGAGGACTTCTGGCTTCATTTTATACTACTTTGGCATGGACTGTATTTATTTTCAAAATGGCTTTTTTTTTTTTCTTGGCAAGTTTTATTGTGAGTTTTTCTAATTATGAAGCAAAATTTCTTTTCTCCACCATGCTTTATGTGATAGTATTTAAAATTGATGTGAGTTATTATGTCAAAAAGCTGATCTATTAAAGAAGTAATTGGCCTTTCTGAGCTGATTTTCCATCTTTTGTAATTACCTTTATTAAAAAATTGTACTTGGATGGTGTATTGCCTGTTTATTATAGCATAAAATTTATCTCAGAGACTAATGATATCACTTCTGTAGAATTAGAACACACTAGAGGTGAAAGATAATTGTAGATTTAATGATATCTGTTGTTTCATTAACAACTTTAACCACTTTGCCCTCTGTAACTTAACTGGTCAATATCAATGAAGACTGAGACCTTATTACAATTTATGTATGAAATTAATGCAAACTGAGCATCTGAAGTACAGAAATTTTCTTTGAGCTGAAACAATGATTACCAAAAATTGGAAGTAGAAATATTTAAATATAAAAAAATATCAGGAAAAGAACTTGCTTCTGTGATGAGTCTACATGTAAGTCTTTTACCACCCACATCAAGTACCAATGTGAGAAATAAACCCACCAGAGATGACCAAACCATCAGAGGATGGACTCAGACCCATGAAGTCAGCAACCTTTCAAGGACAGTGGTCAGTAGGCACAGCTGGGGCAAGGAGTCTTAAGTATTTATTCCTACAGTGTAAGTCCCTCCTCTAGTTCCTCATTGGCAGAGTACTGTGGGTCACAGGATACCTAAAGTTTTATTTTTCCTTTACATTGTTATCTTTCTGCCTGCTTCCCCATTTAGCTTTTTATTTCCCAAGGTTAGCAAAAGCGCTCTGCTTAAATATCTGTTTCAAAAATGTCAAAAGCTTTCTCATGCAGTTTCTATTTCTCAAGTGTGGTTAGGGCTAAGCACCTGTGGTCCCCTCAGGGTTGCACACAATATCCTGTATGTGTATCCTGAATGCTGTGAGATTCTGTCCACTAGTCATCCCCCAAATAGCTACAACAGCCGAGGCTGGGACAGGTGAAGCCAGGAGCTTGGAACTCCAGATTTCCTACGTGAGGGGCAGGGGTCCAAGTACTTGGGTCATCATTTGCTGTTTTTCCAGGCCTATTAGCAGGGAGCTGGATGAAAAGTGGAGCAGCTAGGATGGGAATAGGTGCTCATAAATGGGGTACTGGCACCACAGGCAGTGATTTGACCTTCTTTGCCACCACAATGCCTGCTCCTTATTGTTTCTTTACAAATGGACCAATGTGGGCATCTGTTCGAATCCTGGCTGCTCTACTTAAGATCCAGCTCCCTGCGTATGTGCCTGGGAATTTAGTAGAGGATGGCCTAAGCGCTGGGGCAGCTGCACCCACATGGAAGACCTGGAAGAAGCTCCTAGCTCTCGGCTTTGGCCTGGCCCAGCCCTAGACCTTTTGACCATTTGGGGAGTGAAACAGCAAATGGGAGACCTCTCTCTCCCTCTGTAAAAGCTCTGCCTTTCAAAAAAGTCAAAACAAAACAAAACATCCTATTTAGACAAAATTAATTTTTTTATTTAACTGAATGTGTACCCATTTTAGAATTTTGAGAATACAGTTGAACATAAGGAGAAATAACATACTACATTCTAGTGTTAGGAAGCAGACAGGTAAGGTAGTTTCCACATTTTAGGAACTTGGCAAAATCCTTTGGCTTTTTCCTTTTTCCTGGTCCAAATCAATTGTTTTGAGATAAAAATGAGTTTCTTAAGCATGAGGTTTTTGTTAGGAACAACTGCATATGCAGCCAGATTGCAGATGTTTCACTGTGTCCATGTTGCCCGCAACCAGAGTTTTGCCCTCAGTGCACTTTTCCGTGTATAATTCCCTGTCTGCTCTTCAGAAAGAACCACTATTCTGAAAGTGGTTGACATCCTACCCATGTTTTTACCGTTTCACTACATATTAGCAATTGATAAACCTTTATTACAAGAGAAACTAACAAACTCAGCCCATTAGAATAATGAAATGTATTTAGTGTTTGTGAAAAAAGTTATCACATATGTATACTTCCGTAGCTTTCCATTGTCCTTCAGTTTTGTAATCTTTTTATTTATTTATTTATTTATTTATTTTTGACAGGCAGAGTGGACAGTGAGAGAGAGAGAGAGAAAGGTCTTCCTTTGCCATTGGTTCACCTTCCAATGGCCGCCATGGCCGGCACACTGCGCTGATCCGATGGCAGGAGCCAGGTGCTTATCCTGGTCTCCCATGGGGTGCAGGGCCCAAGCACTTGGGCCATCCTCCACTGCACTCCTGGGTCACAGCAGAGAGCTGGCCTGGAAGAGGGGCAACCGGGACAGAATCCGGAGCCCCAACGGGGACTAGAACCTGGTGTGCAGGTGCCGCAAGGCGGAGGATTAGCCTGTTGAGCCACGGCGCTGGCGTAATCTGTTTTGACACGTTTAGTTCCATCTTTTTTTTTTTTTTTTTAAGATTTATTTATTTGAAAGAGTTACACAGAGAGAAGGAGAGGCAGAGAGAGGTCTTCTATCCACGGTTCACTTCCCATTTGGCCACAGTGTCAGGGCTGCACCAGTCCAAAGCCAGGAGCCAGGAGCTTCCTCCAGTTCTCCTGTGCAGGTGCAGGGGCCCAAGAACTTGGGCCATCTTCTGCTTTCCCAAGTCATAGCAGAGAGCTGGCTCAGAAGTGCAGCAGCCGAGTCTCGAACTGGCACCCATATGGAATGCCAGCACTGCAGGCAGCAGCTTTACCAGCTATGCCACAGCGCCGGCCCTAGTTCATCTTAATTGCTAAATATTATGTCCCATTATGTGGACATCCTAAAATTGTCTTAATAAATTGTCTAATACGGTAATTAATCTCCTTGGGTATATTTCTTACTTATCAAGTAAAAACATCCTTTATAACAAATGTCAGAAGAAAATTAGAAACAAGCAGTTTCAGGCAGATGATTTGGTACAGTATTAAACAGAAACCAGTAACTTACAGAGAAGGGTACTTTCCAAATTTCATGGAAAATACATATGAAAAAGCTACATGGATTTAAAAATTAAAGTTTATTTGAGAGAGAAAGAGTTCCCATCAAGCGATTCATTCCCCAAACTCCTGGGGTGCTGGGGCTGATCCAGGAGCCCTGACTCTGCAGGTCTCCCATGTGGGTGGCAACAACCCAACTACTTGAGCCCACTACCTGCTGCCCTTCTAAGGTACAGTAGGTGATACCAATGTGTTACTGTAGAGTGTCCAGGTAAGTGCCCTAACACATTAGAGATTTTATACAGTATACATATGGCACTTGAAATTTATGAGGAAAGATCATTGCTCAAGTGATACTGGCGTAATGGATAATCAAATGGGTAAAATACAGTTTTTATCTTCTACCGAATGAACATGATTTTAATTGGAAAACAAAGATGAAACTGTTAACTAGTAGTTGAAATGGGGAAGGCCTGAGTGTGACCAAGCCCAAACTATAAAGGAAGTGGTACACTTGGAGACAGCTAGTGTTGGGCAGACCAACAAAAACTTCTAAGCCAAGAGATGGATGTGGTGCAGCACATTAAACTGCTGCCTGTGAAGGTGGCATCCCATAGCAGAGGGCAAGTTGGAATCCCAGCTGTTCTGCTTCCAATCCAGCTCCCTACAAATACTCCTCAGAAAGCAGCGAACGTGGCCCAAGCACTTGGGTCCCTGCTACCCACATGGGAGACCCATATGGAGTTCCAGGGTCCTGAATTTGGCTTAGCCAGTTGAGGTCATTTGGGGAGTGAACCAGTGGATGGAAGATCTCTCTATTACTCTACCTTTCAAAAAAAATTTTTTTTTTTAAGATTTATTTATTTTACTTGAAAGAGTTACACAGAGAGAGGAGAGGCAGAGAGAGAGAGGTCTTCCATCCATTGGTTCACTCCCCAGATGGCTGCAATGGCTGGAGCTACACCAATCTGAATCCAGGAGCAAGGAGCTTCTTCCAGGTCTCCCATGCAGGTGCAGGGACCCAAGGACTTGGGGCGTTTTCCACTGCTTTCCCAGGCCATAGCAGAGAGCTGGGTAGGAAGTGGAACAGCCAGGAATTGAACCAGCGCCCATATGGGATGCCAGCACTGCAGGTAGCAGCTTTACCTGCTACGGCACAGCGCAAGCCCCTTGAATCTTTTTAAAAAAGAAAGAAAAACCCAACTTCTAAGACAAGATAAAAGGGAGTATGGAAAGCAGCATTGCAACATATCCAGGTCAATGGAGAAAAGCAATTTAAAAAATCATGTAAGATATTAACTGATAAACATGCAAATCTTTAATATGAAAAGATCTTTAACTTAGAAAATGCAAATTAAGTCTGGAGGTAGACATTAGATTTAAAAGATTTCAAGAAACTGTTGGCAAAAGCGAAGAAACTCCGTATGTCGGTGTGTCAGTACAGCCTTGAGCTTAATTTGACATTTCTATATCAAAATTACAATCTGCAAGTTGTATTTTGAGAAAAATAATTTATGTGCAGACAGCCTTCAGAAGACTTCATTATGCAACATATTACAAGATTAAGACAATATTTCTATTTTAAAGCAAGGTTGGGAAACCTTTTTCAGCCAAGCAGCATTTGGATATTTATAACATTCATTGGCCATACAAAATTACCAACTTAAAAATTTGCCTGCAATATTTGATCAAACAATAAACTCATCCATGTGATGGCTGGAACTTCTTTGGTGAGGCGTGTGCTGTTAGCTGTTATTGAAGATGTCGCTACTGGTAACTACTTTCCCATCCATGTTTGCATCAGCCAGGCCGGAGCACAGCCTGCACTTTGGACGGTAAGTTTTGAAAAGGAACTGCTCGCAGCAGTTAAGTTGTTCCAAACACAGGTGAGTATTTCAATGCAGGTTTCCTCAAAGTAGGAAACGCGTCACTGCTTATGTAAGGCTTACAGAATTGAAGCAGAGGGAGGTTGGTGTACCTACCTTTCAGCTCATCACTTTGCAGCTGAATGATCTTGTCTTGCAGGTTATCAGGCACCTCAGCTGGTTCCACATTGAATGGTGTAGCAAAAATGGTCAATTTGTTTATTTTTCTTGTCCTTGAGTCTATAATTAAATTCCTCAACCAGTTCCCCACGCTCACCAGCATATTCAAGTGTCCTAGAAGGTTGGGGAAATGCACTTTGTTACGCCTTTCGAGGTGCACTTTCCACAACTTCTGTTTAGCTTCAGACGACTTGGTGTTTGAAAGCAGAGAGCTGCAAAGCTGTATGGGGCCCTGCAGCTTGACATTGAGCTCTGAGGGGTACGTGGTCATCTCCACCATGAACCTCAGATCACACAGCCACTTGCTGTCGTGTGTTCCCTGTCAGGTTTTCCCTTCATCACCATGAAGTGCTTTGACCTCACCCAGAAGTTTATCCAACTTTTTGAGCCCTCTCCCGAGACTCAGCAACCATACTTGACGGTGATAAGCAAAATCACCAAACTCAGAGTGAAGATGATGCACTAACTCAAACTGGTGGCTGTTAAACCCTCTGCTTTTGACAAAATGTGTACATGGCATCACATCACTGAGCTGCACTAGCTGTGCACACAGACTTCAGTAGTGTATAATCAATTGGTCATGACTGATACAATTTAGTTATTTTTTTTTAAAGATTGATTTATTTGAAAGGCAGGTTTACGGAGAGAGGGCAAGTGGCTGCAGCAGCAGCAACTGGGCAGATCCAAAGCCGGGAGCCAGGAACAACTTCTGGATCTCCCATGTGGGTGTAGGGGCCCAGGCACTTGGGCCGTGTTCCACTGCTTCCCCAGGCACATTAGCAGGGAGCTGGATTGGAAGTGGAGCAAATGGGACTAGAACTGGTGCCCATGTGGGATGCTGGTGCCACAGGAGCCAGTTTTACCCACTACGCCACACCACTGACCCCAATTTAGTTATTTCTTGGCAGATAGAATTAACCCTTTTTGCAAGGCAGTGATGGCTGGAGCTCCATTTGTAATAAGGCCACTCTGCAAATGTTAAGTCTTGTCATTGATAAATAATGTCTCAAACAAGTCCTCACCTCTTGTGCCCTGTATGGCTTCCAGTGACAGCAGCTCCTCTCGCATATCAACTCTGCACTATCCCATAAATGAAAATGGCCAGTTTGGACCGTATTTGTTATGTACATTGTCTTGTCACAAGCCAGAGAAAAATTGGAACTCTGAAGTTTTTTCCAACGTCTTGTGCTAAGTTAATAGCCTAATCTGAGACAGTTCTCTGAGACAAGCACTCCATTCGGAAACAATTTTTCTTTGATGCTAGCAGCTCCACAGCAGCCACCATGTCTTTCACAAACTCTCCCTCACCCTGGGGTCTCGGCTTTGCAGTTAGCTCTCTTGCTACGTAACTCCTCTGAATAATGTCTGTGTCACAGTGAGGCCCGGTGAGAGTGGCTGTTGTGATTCCAAACTCCGGTGAAGAGCGTTGATTTCATCCAGATGCACTTGCCTTCCCAGTTCAGTGAATTTGGCATGTCTTGAGCTGTCATGTTGTTCCAGATTTGCTTTTTTTTTTTTTTTCCAAAGACAGGGGAAAATTCATTTAAAATAACTGATACACTCTTCTGCCCAAAGACATAAGAACTAAGACTTAGCGCTGTAATTACACAAATGGTATGTAACAAAAGAAGGGGAAAAAAAAAAAAGCTGTTCCAATATAATCAATGTATTCTTTTTAAAAAGGTTCAAAAACAGATCGCCTTAATGTGTGGTTAGATTCCCAGTAACAGGATATTCTGAAATCTAAGGAACTACAGAAGAAAAACCACAGTAAATTCAGTTTCCCTGCTGTTTTTCTATAAATGTTCGTATTGTTTACTTTGGATTTGCTTTGCACTTTTACTGGGAGATTTTCTGCCTTCACCTTCTTTCATAGTGATGACCACGTTTCTTTGTTTCTGTGTGTAGCACATCCATAAGTCTTTTGTAAGGCTGGGCAAGTGGTGACAAATTCTTTCAATTTCTGTTTGTTATGGAAGGTCATTATTTCACTTTCATTCATAAATGAGAGCTTTGTAGGGTACAGTATTCTTGGTTGACAGATTTTTTCTCTTAAGACTCGGAAAATATCTCACCCTTCTTCTCTCCTAGCCTGTAGGGTTTCTGTAGTTAGCTGTGAGTTTAATCGGAGATCCTCTGGTAGTAATCTGGCGTTTCTCTCATGCACATTTTAGAATCTTTTCTTTATGTTTTACTGTGGAGAGTTTGACTACAGTGAGTCATGGTGAAGATCTTTTATGGCCATGTCTATCAGGAGTTCTTTGTGCTTCCTGTACCCATACATCCCTTTCTTTCTCCAATTTGGGGAAGTTTTCTATAATTATTTCATTAAAAAGGCCTTCTAATCCATTCTCTCCATGCCTTCAGGAATTCCTAAGAACTATATGTTGGGCCATTTGATAGTATCCCATAGATCTCCAACACTGTTTTTTAGTTTTCTAATTTCTTCTTCTTTTTTTTTATCAGACTGTAAAAATTCCAGAGATTTGTCACTTAACTCAGGTATTCTTTCTTCTGCCTCACCAAGTCTATTTTTAATACTTTCTTCTGCATTTTTTATTTGATCTATTGAATTCTTCACTTTTTTTTTTTTTTGGACAGGCAGAGTTAGAGAGAGAAAGGTCTTCCTTTCCCTTGGTTCACCACCCAAATGGTTGCACTGCACGGATCCGAAGCCGGGAGCCAGGTGCTTCCTCCTGTCTCCCATGGGGTGCAGGGCCCAAGCACTTGGGCCATTCTCCACTGCCTTCCCAGGCCACAGCAGAGAGCTGGACTGGAAGAGGAGCAACCGGGACAGAATCCGGTGCCCCGACTGGGACTAGAACCTGGGGTGCCGGCACCGCTAGGTGGAGGATTAGCCAAGTGAGCAGCCACGGCGCCGGCCAAATTCTTCATTTCTAATATTTCATTTTGATTTCTGTTAAAATCTCAATTTCATGGGGAAAATGTTCATTTATGTCATGTATGGATTTCTTTAATACGTGAGTTTGCTTCTGATTGTTTCTAAGCAATCCTACAATCAATTTTTTGAATTCTGTTTCCAACATTTCTTCAATCTCTTCACAATCTAGTATTTAAGTGTTGTGTTCCTTTGGGAGTGTCATGTTGTCTTCTTTATTCTTGTTTCTTGAGTTGCTGCATCTATTTTTAGGCATTTGTGGAGATAGTTGTTGGTTATTTTTTTCCCTGCGTGATGGGTTTTTCCTTGGACTATGCCTACGTGGACTAGTGGAGTGTCTGCTCTTCCAGTGAGTACTTTGAATGAGGTGTGTGCTGGGTGTGGCTTGGGAGCTCTGATCAGTGCTCCAGGGTGAAGGGAGTGCCCAAGGTGACTCCCAAATTAAGCATGGTAAACTGCGCTCTGCTCTCTTTTTTAATCAGAGGGGAGGATTAATCTGCTCTGTTGGTGTAGTTTCATGCTCACCTCCTCTCCTCAAGGAGACCAATGCCTGGTCACCAGCCCCAGTGGGTATAATATTTGTTCACACTGCCACAAGAATCACACAGAGGATCCTTGCAGCCCTCCATGTGAAACACAGATCCCATAGCAATGACCTGTAAGGCCACCACAGAACACACCAAACACCGGAGTAAGGGAAAGGCTTATTGGGGAAACCTGACAGACTGGAGGGGAGGGGCAAAGAAAGAAAAGAGGGAGAAGGAGAATGTAAGAGAGACAGAGATCGGGAGAGAGTGAGCGAATCATGTTCAAGAACAGGTCCTCTTAAAACTTTGGTGGAGGGCGGGCAAGGAAGTAGGATCATGGAATCCCATTAGGATGGGGGTGGATCTGACACTGGTGGTTGAGCTATGGGGTCAGCTGGCTTCCAGCAATGGCGGTGGGGCTAGAGCCTAGGATGGTGTCCAGGGCATAGATCATGCCATTAAATAAGATGGCACCATTGTACTAACATGACCCTCACCAGGATATCAGGGAGCCTCCAGCATGTGGAGCCACCTACACCTGCACCCTCCCACACAGCCATGGTTTCCACAGTCTCAGTGCACAGCTCTCCCAGAGTCACGAGCACCCAGTCCCCTGTCAATTCTTGCAGCCAGACTCAGGCCTCTCCACTCGGCTGGTTGCTGGGTATGCATACACAAGCTGGTGCAGCTGTTACATATATCCAAAATGGTGCCTGAGCTCTCTCAGCTAGGATGCTGGTGCCAGGTAGACAGGGAGAGGGAAATGTGGCCCCCTGTTTGTTCCTCTAGGTTGGCAGGTACACTGGCCCCTACAGGGCTCTAAGCCAGACTGAACGCCGGTCCCTTCCAGCAGCTTTACCACCAGTGGTTTGGGCTGCTGCACCTGGTCTCACCTCTCCACAGCTGGTGCTGAGGTCCCGAGTCGTGCGCGTCCACACCCTCCTCATAGATCCACAGTGTCCTTCTAGTTTGTCTGGAGTTTCCTCCGCCATTTTGTCCTCAGCTCTTCCCTGAGATTGCAGTCTCTCCACAGGTTTTAAACTCTCTTCCCCCAGACTAGAGCAAGAAAGACCCACACTCGGCTTCAACTTTTCTTTGTAGCTGCCATGTGTAGGATGTCATACCACTTAAATTTTGATGACTATCCTGAATGTATGTTGCCTGCACTGCAATTATTTTTGCTTCGATTGCTCTTCTAGTCCTGCATTTTGGATCTGGAACACATCTAACATTCGTGTCGTTGACTCAAGGTCTTCTCTGTGCAGTATAACTTGATCTTCCTCTGAGATCAGTGTTTGTGAGGATGGTCAGTCATGAGCACGTGGAGAAAGGTGGGAATGGAGCTCTTGGCAATGTCGTTGAGGAACACTGGACACAAGTTCTTCAGCATCACAGAGAATCACCGCAGTCTGTCGTATCACCGAGGGATTGCCGTTGTTCTGCCGCAGCGTGTGAACGCTTTGACAACACGTGTACTCCTAGCCGGCCTGACACTGCCTGTCCTCTGGGTCACCGCAGTACAGGCAGGCCGTGGGCAGTGAGAAGCATAGTGTCTGTCCTGTCATGTCCCATAATGATGTTCCCTCCTTGTCCCTCAAAATTCATGGTATTATTGTGATTTGCTTACTATACATTTATGTTTTAATTTACTATGAAAAAAGCTCCTAGATATATTGAATTTAAAGTGCCACCTGCAGATGCATTGGCAGGGCCAGATCAAATGATGTTGCTGGTGTTTTATGGCCTGTGGGCCAGACTTTCCCCACACTTGCTGTTAAGGCTGAGTTCAGTGCTACTTACAAAATATATATATATATTTACATATATATATTTACACATATATATACTGTGTAGGCATAGTAAGTATGAGGGAATGGAAAGATTGTCAAGACCTACTTCATGGGGCTGGTGCTGTGGCACAATGGGTTAACGCCCTGGCCTGAAACACTGACATCCCATATGGGTGCCGGTTTGAGACCTGGCTGCTCCATTTACGATCCAGCTCTCTGCTATGGCCTGGGATAGTAGTACAAGATGGCCCAAGGCCTTGGGCCCCTGCATCTGCGTGGAAGACCTAGAAGAAGCTCCTGGCTCCTGGCTTCGGATCAGCACAGTTCCGGCCATTGCAGCCCATTGGGCAGTGAACCATCAGATGGAAGACCTCTCTCTTTCTCTCTCTCTGCCCTTCCTCTCTCTATGTAACTCTTTCAAATAAGTAAATAAATCTTAAAAAAAAAAAAAAGACCTGCTTCATTAAATATGAAGAAACAAGGAAGATGTGGGACATATGACATATTTTTTGTGTGTGTAAAAAGAAAAATAGTGTTATGTGTAGCAGTTAAAACACCACTTGGAGGCCGGCGCCATGGCTCAACAGGCTAATCCTCCGCCTTGCGGCGCCGGCACACTGGGTTCTAGTCCCGGTTGGGGCACCAGCTTCTGTCCTGGTTGCCCCTCTTCCAGGCCAGCTCTCTGCTGTGGCCCAGGAGTGCAGTGCAGGATGGCCCAAGTGCTTGGGCCCTGCACTTCATGGGAGACCAGGAGAAGCACCTAGCACCTGGCTCCTGCCATCGGATGAGCGCGGTGCGCCGGCCGCAGCGTGCCGGCCGCAGCAGCCACTGGAGGGTGAACCAATGGCAAAGGAAGACCTTTCTCTCTGTCTCTCTCTCTCACTGTCCACTCTGCCTGTCAAGAAAAAAAAATAAATAAAAAAAACACCACTTGGGGCACACGCATCCGGTATCAGAGTAGCTGGCTTTCAGTCAGGACTCCAGTCCCAACTGCAGCTTCATGCTAATATATACCCTAGGAGGCAACACGTGATGGCTCAAGTGGTTGGGTTCCTGTCACCCATATGGGAGACTTGGAGTGGGTGGCTCCTGACTTGTGCCTGGCCCAGCCCTGGGCTGTTGTGGGCATTTGAAGAGTGAACCAGTGGTGGCCAGCGCTGTGGTGTCGTGGGTAAAGCCACCACCTACAGTGCTGGCATCCCATATGGGAGCCTGTTAAGAGTCCTGGCTGTGCCACTTCCAATCCAGCTCTCTGCTATATCCTGGGAAAGCAGTGAAAGATGGCTCAAGTCCTTGGGCCCCTGCACCCACATGGGACATCCAGAAGAAGCTCCTGGCTCCTGGCTTTGGATCAGCATAGCCCCGGCCATTGCAGCCATCTGGGGAGGGAACCAGTGGATGGAGGACCTCTCTCTCTCCTTCTCTCTCTGTGTAATTCTTACTTTCAAACAAACAAATAAATTATATATATACCTACATATAAAAAGTAAACCAGCGGATGGGAGAGCTTCTCTCTCTCTCTTCTTTCTCTCTCCTTCCACAAAAGAAAGATTTTTTTTTTTTTAAATTTCAAACTAGAGCATTTATTGTGTGACTAATTGTTAAAATTCTCAAGATGAACTGGATGCTGCAGCAGCTGCCCTCTTGGGTTTAGGTGTTGTTCCTTCACAGACTCTGTACCTGAATCTGCGGTGCGGTACACGGTGTTTAGGTGCTTCATCCGACCAGTCCCAGTGGTCTCGTACCTGGCAGGGTAGCCGCTTCTGAAGGCAGGAGGCCTCAGCTGCAGCGGCAGCACCCGTGTGCGTCTTGTTGCGATCCTTTCCAAATAAGGATGTTCCCTTCTTCATCACTCTTCTGCGGTGGCGACCAAAAAGAAAGAGAATTTTGAAAGTTAAATACACATGACTACTTGGCTATACAAGAAACATCTAGGAAAGATAAACACTGGGCATGGGCTGCCTTTCTTGGGGATTTGAGTGCTAGGCCATGTGATGTCATGTCTTTGCTATAATTTTTAATGAAAAATGTCAGCAGACAATTCCTGTATACAGAGATAGAAGTTTTATCCAACCCGGCACCTTTATTTTTCCCCCTCAGATTGGCTCTTGGAATAATTTGCAGATTGATGTAGTTAAGGGCTGGCTCCTGGGACAATAGTGACTCTCAGTTTCCTTGGTTCCCAGGAGGAAGATGTGCCTGTGGCTGAAGCCTCCACTGCCAAGGACAAGATTATGTAAAGGTCATCTGGAAGAATCTTGTGAAACTGGGAAAAAGTAGGTAGCAACTGTCACTATCATTTCAGCTCTAAAATGAGCGCTCTAGGGGCAGTTGTATGGCGCGCTGCTTGAGACCGCTTGCGGTGCCGAGTCTCATACTGGAAAGCTTAGCTTCAAGTTCCAGCCCTCCCCCAGCCCCAGCTTCCTGCTAATGCCGCTCGGAGAGGTAGCACATGACGGTTCCGATGGCTGGGTCCCTGCCACCCATGTAGGGAATCTAGATGGAATTTCCAGCTCCAGGCTGCAGCCTGAGTCAATCCTAACCATGTGGTCAGTGGGAAATGACCTAGTAAATGGGAAACAATCTCTGCCTCTCAAGTAAAATTTTTTTGGAAAGTAACATTTTAAAACTACCAACTGGGGCCAGCATTGTGGCAAAGCAGGTTAAGTTCTGCTTGTGGTGCTGGCACTCCATATGGGCACTGGTTCGAGTCCCGGCTGCTCCACTTCTGATGCAGCTCTCTGCTAATGCACCTGGGGAAAGCAGTGGAAGATGGCCCAAGTGCTTGGGCCTCTGCCACCACATGGGAGACTTGGAAGAACTCCTGGCTCCTGACTTCAGCCTGGCCCAGCCCTGGCTCTTGCAGCCACTTTGGGAGTGAAGCAGCCGGTAGATCTCTCTCCCCACCTTTCCTCTCTGTAACTCTGACTTTCAAGTAAATAAATAAATCTTTAGAAGACTGCAACTTAGAAAAAAATTGTAAATTACTTCATGAAGCTATTGCTATGTTGTCCTTAATTTTTCTAGCTTTTCCAGGACATACTCTCCTAAATCAGCATTGCTACTGTGAAGTCATTATATAATAGCCAATCTTGGTCTTTCTTCCGAAACTCCTGGCAGTCTGTGGATTGGCAATTCTCATGTTCTTACAGTTAAACTCATTCACCTGATCTAGTTTCTATTGGCTTCTGTACAGAAATATTAATGAAGTTTCTCTGATAACTGGGACTCACAACGTTTCCTTATTTATAATGTGAAATAAATTACATTGGTTTTCAAGGTTTAAGTGGAAACTTTGTGTCTTATCTCAGGAAGTAACATTTTCTTTTTCTTTTTCTTTTTTTTTATATAAAGCTTTTATTTAAAGAATATAAATTTCCAAAGAACAGCTTATGGATCACAATGGCTCCCCCCCACACAACCTCCCTCCCTCCCCCTACCCTCCCCTCTCCCGCTCCCTCCCCCCCTCCGCCCACATCAAGATTCATTTTCAATTCTCTTTATACACAGAAGATCAATTTAGTACATATTACGTAAAGATTTCAATGGTTTGCCCTCGCATAGAGACACAAAATGATAATACTGTTGGAGTGCTAGTTATAGTATTAATTCACAATGTACAGCACCAAGGCCATCTCATTAGTCCAAGTGATCAATTTCAGCTCACAATTAATCACACTGATAGGTCTAAGAGTCAAAGGGATCGCACAAGCAAGACAAGTGTCTGCTAATACTAACTGATAGAATCAAAAAGGGAGAGAATGATCCAACATGGGAAGCAGGATACACAGCAGACTCATAGAATGGCAGATGTCCTAAATAGCACTCTGGCCTCAGAATCAGCCCTTAAGGCATTCGGATCTGGCTGAAGAGCCCATGAGAATAGTTTAGGCATGGAAAGCCAAGACATTCTGGAAAAAACAGAAGACCTAAATGAAAGATCTCTGCGAGTGAGATCCCAGTGGAAAGAACGGGGCCATCAAAGAAGGAGGTACCTTTCTCTGAAGGAAGTAACATTTTCAATCACTTAAGATCTCTTTCTCTTCATCATACTTGTGTGCAAATTACTAACTTCTCTGTGCCTCAGTTTCTTCATAATTTTAAAAGGAAGGTAAGGGGCCGGTGCTGTGATATAGCTGGTTAAGCCACCATCTTCAGCGTCGGCATCTCATGGGGCAGCAGCTCAAATCCTGGCTGCTCCACTTCTGATCCAGCTCCCTGCTAATGTGTCTGGGAAAGCAGAATTTAGCCCAAGTCCTTGGGCCCCTGCACCCTGTGGGAGACCTGGAAGAAGCTCCTGGCTCCTGACTTTGGATTGGCCCAGTTCTGACTGTTGCGGCCATTTGGGGAGTGAACCAGCAGATGAAAGACTTTCTCTCTCTCTCTCTCAACTATGCCTTTCAAATAAATAAATAAATCTTAAAAAAAAAAAAAGGGCAGGTAAGTCCCTACCTCACAGATTTGTTGTGAGGGTTGAGTTAAGACATAATTAATGCTCAAGAAGTGCTAGCTGCTCTGATACCAGATTGCCTCAACAGCCAGGGCTGAACGAGGCTGAAGCCAGGAGGTTCATCCAGGTCTCCCATGTGGGTGGCAGGGGCCAAACTCCTGCCATCCTCCACTGGTTTTGCCAGGCCATTACCAGAGAACGTGATCAAAAGTGGAGCATCCAGGACACAAATCGATGCCCATGTGGGATGCTGGCGCTGCAGGCAGCAGCTTTAACTGCTGTGCCACAATGCCCGCCCCTGAGAAACAATCTTCTGAGACCTGATTTTAGCAAGGCAGCTGTTAAAATTTCAAATTTATGATGGCCTTAATGCCCCTGTAATTTATTAGTGATAATTTCAAGCATAATTTTAATAGATTATAGGGAAAATAAGGACTATTGCTATTTGTAATATTTAGAAGCTACTCAGCAATTGGTGCATTTCTCCATCTGACCACAAGATGGCAGATATGTTCTTTATTACTTTCTTCTCTATTCCTCCCCCCCCCCCCAACTTTTATTGGCATTTTCTTCTATATTCACTTGACGGTCAATTTACAAGTAAAGTATCATGTATTAACAGGTTCTTTTGAGTGCAATATTGGATTAAACACTTTTAATTAAGCTAAATTCAGGGTTCTGATTCAATTTTTTTCATGTAGAATAATGTAACACTAATTGTTGAGATTTATATCCACAAAGCACAGAAGTAGAGCAATCAGAATGATGTTCTGTATTAACTAAAAGTAAAATAAATTAATATACACAATATAAAAAGATAATTGAAATTTATTCCTGGGACTGGTAACCTAATATAGTGAAGTTAGTATTAGCGAATATTAGGAGCCTTGGATCCTTGCTCTGCAATTTCTGTTACTAAAGTAAGTGCCTAATCTCCTTGATCTTTGACCACTGTGCAGAGTTGTGATTGTGGTTATTAATAAACCTGTTTGTAGAGTAGATGATAAAGGAGAGAAGACTCATCAATTACATTATTTGCTTTAATAATTTAAGAATGTCTTGCTGTAAATGTTGAAGAAATGCATATAAAGTAATATCTCTAAACAAAGGCAGAATTCCGAATAGGTTAAAATTGTTGGCCAGTCCCATTTTGCAATCAGTAGTTTGTGATTAGGAATGAGTTTGAACAAAGTTATGATTACAATCTGCAGCTAATCTCCTTTAAGCTTGCAAATTTGGGATTTTATTGATAAACTGAAGCTTTCAGCCTCTCTTCTATGTCTAACTACATCCTTTTGTGTTTCTTCAAAAAAACTTTTCCACGGTCACTTCAGTTATAAGGGACAAACTTAATCACCTGAGATACATGTAAAAGAAAAGAGACTCTCCAAACGTATCTACCTAGCAAACACAATACAAGGATGTTGTGTTTATGGCAACCCATAAGGTCAGTATTTGATTTGAAGAGACAAGAGAGCCTTTCTCTGTACTTAAGTAAGAAAAGCATGCCAAAAATCCTATTCTGATGTCTTGTAGGAAAGCTCAGACTGGTGTTGCCTCTGACAACATGCCAGCCGTGGGTGCTCCAGTGGTGGCTAACAGCACTCCCGCCCCGAGGAAGTTACACTCTTACTTACAAGGCCGAATTTCTAATCTCCATAGGATCTGGATATGTATTTTCCAATCAGCATCTGAATAAGAAAAGTGAGACAAGAATCTTGCTTTCAGTACCTGAGGTGGACATACAGTATTTCCCAGGAAAAACTTTCCTCTACCATCAAAATTCCAAACCATTATTCACTGTCATGCTCCCCATCAAGCAAATGAATGTTAAGAATTGATATTTTCTTTCTTTAAAAAAATTATTTATTTGTGAGGTAAAGATGCAGTGAGCGAGCGAGCGAGAGAGAGAGAGAGAGGTCTTCCCTCCACTGATTTACTCCCCAAATGGCCGCAAGGACCAGAGCTGGGCCGATCTGAAGCCAGGAGCCAGGAGCTTCCTCTGGGTCTCCCACATGGCTGTAAGGGCCCAAGCACTTGAACCAGCCTCCACTGCTTTTCCAGGCCATTAGCAGGGAGCCTGATCAGAAATGGAGCAGGCAGGACTCACGCCTGTATGGGATGCTAGCACTGCAGGGGAAGACTAACCCACTACACCAGAGTACCAGCCCCCAGAATTGATATTTTCAAGCACAGGTATTTGTATGGTTTAATTTTTACATGTAATAGGTTTAGGTATAACTTTCATGCTATTTATCTTTGATGCTTAAGACCCTTTTGAAATATCATTTGTTTAAAATCCACATTAACATGTGACATAGCTACAGGTAAATGGTAAAGCCACGGTTTTGGTTTCTATTTTAATGACTCTTTCACCGTGCTTTCTCTAGCTAGGCCGAAAACTCTGCAAGTCCAATCTACTTCAGGTCTATTTGTGGCTATGATACTCAATAAATCTGATTCCCCAGCTGTGCACAGCTGTGCCCCAATAGTTATGTAAGGTGAATAGCCTCACCTTAAGCTGTTTTTCCCCCAGAAACCTTTTATTTAAAGAATACAAACTTCAAACTTCATACATTTCACAATTACGACTTTAGGAACATGGTGATCCTTCCACTGTACCCACCCTCCCACCCACCCTCCCACCCCTCTTCCTCCTCCCTCTCCTGCTCCCATTCTTATTTTTAAATTAAGATTTATTTTCAATTAACTTTATATACCTATGATTAACTCTTCTACTCAACTTAAACTTATACGCGCTCATCTGACCTTCTCAAAACTCTATATTCACTTGAAGCAGTAACATGTAAAGAGCAGTGTATTTGAAATAATAAATATGGATTTAGCCTCAGCCTTTACCTTATGTATATACTTTTGTTTTGGGAAAGTTGTATCTATGCCTCAGTTTACCAATGTGTGCAACTAGGCAGTTTTTTTTTTATTATTATTATTTTTGACAGGCAGAGTGGACAGTGAGAGAGACAGAGAGAAAGGTCTTCCTTTGCCGTTGGTTCACCCTCCAATGGCCAACGCAGCCGGCGCGCTGTGGCCGGCGCACTGCGCTCATCGGATGGCAGGAGCCAGGTGCTAGGTGCTTTTCCTGGTCTCCCATGGGGTGCAGGGCCCAAGCACTTGGGCCATCCTCCACTGCACTCCCGGGCCACAGCAGAGAGCTGGCCTGGAAGAAGAGCAACCGGGACAGAATCCGGCGCCCCGACTGGGACTAGAACCTGGTGTGCCGGCGCCGCAAGGCGGAGGATTAGCCTGTTGAGCCACGGCGCCGGCCCTAGGCAGGTGTTTTAGTCCATCTTGTGGTGCTACAACAAAATGCCAAGGACTAGATAACTTTGAGGAATTTGGCTCATGCCTCTGGAGGCTGAGACATCCAGAATCCAAGTGTCAGCATGTGAAGTCCTTAGTGGTACATCTTCTCACGGCAGAGGGCAGCAGAGAGCAAGAGCAGTCTGGACTCACTTTTATAATCGGTCCAACTCTCCACAATGAACCCGATGCCACAATAAAGTGAAATCACTTGCAAGCGCAGAACGATCATGATCTTATCAGCCCGCATTAGGCCTCTACCTTCCAAAGCATTGCATAGGCCTTAAGTTTCCAATACATGAATGATGGGCACGAGGTTAAACCATAGCATTAGAGAGCAGCTGACAAAGAACCATGCGTTTCTGCCACCCCCTCTTTTACTTGTGCTAGAGACATCAGTTTGTCACTGCTTTCTGACCTTAAAGTCCTTATTGACCCAGACAGCCACTGCAATGAATCAGAGCTGACATTAGAGATGAAATGCTCTTTAAAAAAAAAAAAAAGAGTAATTATTTGAAAGGCAGAGGTACAGAGAGGCAGAGGCAGAGAAAGACAGAAAGAGAGGTCTTCTATCCACTGGTTCACTTCTCAGATGTCTGCAATGGCTGGAGCTGTGCCAATCTGATGCCAGGAGACAGGAGCTTCTTCCAGGTCTCCCATGTGGGTGCAGGGGCCCAAGGACTTGGGCCATCTTCCATTGCTTTCCCTGGCAACAGCAGAGAGCTGGATCCAAAGTGGAGTCCTGAACCGGCCCCCACAAGGGATGTCAGCACCATAGGTGGCAGCTTTGCCCACTAGAACACAGTGCCAGCCCCTGAAATGCTTTTGCCTTTCCTACATGGCAAAATCTCTAAGGTCCAAAATCAGCAGTGTACTTTTATGCATAATAAGTAGGCAATGTAGTTCATGGTTATTAACCATATATTTATTAGAACTTACTTTCAATGTCAATCTTTTACTAATATCAAACTATTTACCTCATAGAAATTCATTTTTAAAAAGTTTTTAATAGGAGGCTGGAGCCATGGCACAGTAGGTTAATCCTTCACCTGCAGCACCTGCATCCCAGATGGGTGCTGGTTCTAGTCCTGGCTGCTCCACTTCCAATCCAGCTCTCTGTTGTGGCCTGGGAAAGTAGTGGAAGATGGCCCAAGTCCTTCGGCCCCTGCACCCACCTGGGCGACCAGAAAGAAGCACCTGGCTCCTGACTTTGGATCGGTGCAGCTCCTGCCATCGTGGCCATTTGGGGAGTGAATCAACGGAAGGAAGACCTTTCTCTCTGTCTCTCTCTCTCACTGTCTGTAATTTTACCTCTGAAATAAGCAAATAAAATATTTTTTAGGCCGGCGCCGTGGCTCAACAGGCTAATCCTCCGCCTTGCGGCGCCGGCACACCGGGTTCTAGTCCCGGTCGGGGCGCCGGATTCTGTCCCGGTTGCCCCTCTTCCAGGCCAGCCCTCTGCTGTGGCCCGGGAGTGCAGTGGAGGATGGCCCAGGTGCTTGGGCCCTGCACCCCATGGGGAGACCAGGAAAAGCACCTGGCTCCTGGCTCCTGCCATCGGACAAGCGCGGTGCGCCGGCCGCAGCGCGCCGTCCGCGGCGGCCATTGGAGGGTGAACCAACGGCAAAGGAAGACCTTTCTCTCTGTATCTCTCTCTCTCACTGTCCACTCTGCCTGTCAAAAAAAAAAAATATTTTTTAAAAAAAGTTTTAAATCATCTGGTGCAGTGATGCAATGGGTTAAAGCCCTGGCCTGCAGTGCCAGTATCCCATATGGGCACCAGTTCAAGTCCGGACTGCTCCACTTCTGATCCAGCTCTCTGCTAATGTTACTGGGAAAGTAACGGAGGATAGCCCATGTCCTTGGGCCCCTGCATCTAATGTGGGAGATCCTGAAGAAGCTCTTGGCTCCTGGCTTTGGATTGGCTCAGCTCTGGCCATTGTGGCCATCTGGGGAACGAACCAGCAGATGGAAGACCTCTCTCTCACTCTCTCTCTCTCTCTGCCTCTCTAGTAACATAAGTAAATATTAAACCACAACAACAAAAGAGGAACGCCATGCCCTATCATTAAAAAAAAAAATCATGGAGCCAGCCCTGTAGCATAATAGGCTAAGCCTTCGTTTGCAGTGCTGGCATTCCATATAGGCGCCATTCTGTGTCCTGGCTGCTTCTCTTCCAATCCAGCTCTCAACTATAGCCTGGTAAAGCAGTAGAAGAAGAAGGCCCAAGTCCTTGGGCCCCTGCATCCATGTGGGAGACCCAGAAGAAGTTCTTAGCTCCTGGCTTCCGATTGGTCCAACTCCAGCTGTTGTGGCCATGTGGGGAGTGAACCAGTGGTTGGAAGACCTCTCTCTCTCTTTTCCTGACTCTGTCTGTAAGTCTACTACTGAGATAAATCAATAAAAATCTTTTTTAAAAAATTTAAATCAATTCAGTATACCAAGCATTGCTTTTGGAAAATACCATAAAGATCACAGAGACTAGAATTTCTCTGCAGTAGGATCTAATCCAGAGAGAGAGAAACCATATTGCAATTTGCAAGTAAGAGTGTAACCAATAATTCTAATAGGATTGGAGTAATGTAACATTGCCAGGTAAGTACAGCTGATGTATGGAGCAGGCATCAGCCCTAGGGCTGAGATCGTCTCTCAGAAAGGTCCGCCTCTCCCGCCCAGGGCTGGGATCAGGCTCTTGATGGAGAACACACGTTACTCACTAGAGGGCAGAGAAGGCACAGGGGCACTGCACAGGCAACACTGGCTGGAATTCCGCCCCCAGCACTTGCTGGAAGTTTGCCCTCTGGAGCACTAGGGAACGCTGTTCATGGGAAGATGCCTCATGGGAGAAACTTGACCAACCTGCCCGAGCTTCTGGGATGTGTGTGTGTGTGTGTGTGTGTGTGTGGAGAGGAAAGAGGCAAGTAGGTATGGGGGGACAGGCAGAGAAAGCTGCTGGTTCACTGGGTGCTGCTGACCAGAATACAAGGGATCTTCAAAAATTCATGGAGAATGTGTATTACAAAAATCCTGGATGGGTTTCAAACAAATTTTTTGCACCAAAAATAAATGGTCCTGGAAGTTTCTGAAGTGTCCTCATATGCTGCTAGGGCCAGGTGCTAGAGAACCAGCTGGTGCTGCCAGAGTCCAAACGCCACACGAGCTCCAAGGACCTGGTGAGAAAAGCACAGCAGAACCTGAGAAGAGGCCGTCCAGTGACGAAGCTCAGCGTCCCTCCCGCTGGCCAAGGCGGAATACTTAACCTGCTCTTCTCTAGCACTGCTGCATGACAATGAAGGAGGCATTTGGAGTTGAGAGGCAATAAACTGGTTACTAGGCTTTTCCCCTTCTCAAACAACTCTGGTGGTGATTACTGTGAGGCCACCATTCTCCGTGTGGGCTCAGATTGCCTGGACCTCAGTCACTTTTCCTTGCCCTCCATTCCCTAAAGCAAGTCCACTCCTCCTGAGCAGCCCGTGGCATTTCTCACTCTCACCATCACCCTCTTTACTGTCTTGTTGCACCTTTGCCAGCAATGACCTAACACAGATTCCCATGACTATGGGAGGATTGACTATGAGTCGAGCTTAAAGTAATGAACCTGCCTATTTAGGGGTATGAACACCACGATGATTTTTGTTTATATCATAGAGAACTGAGGGCACTCTTAAGAACAAATCTGGTTTAAGAACTCTTGCTGAAGCCTAATGACACTGGAAAAATTGTGATGGTGGTCTTGTTGGGGCTACACAAGGTAATATAAGACCACTGAAACTGGGATCCATCTGTGACTTAGGACAAGTTTTTTAGTCTTCCATTTCCTCATCTACTAAATGGAGATATCAACTTTAGATTGGCAATAAAGGTTAAATAACAGATATTAATTAGATCCTTCCCACAGCTCCCCTAATATATTAAAGGAATTTTTAGTTTTTTTTTTTTTTTTTTGACAGGCAGAGTGGACAGTGAGAGAGACAGAGACAGAGAGAAAAGTCTTCCTTTTCCATTGGTTCACCCCCCAATGGCTGCTGCGGCTGGCGCGCTATAGCCAGTGCACCACGCTGATCAGAAGCCAGGAGCCAGGTGCTTCTCCTGGTCTCCCATGCTGGTGCAGGGCTCAAGGACCTGGGCCATCCTCCACTGCACTCCCGGGCCACAGCAGAGAGTTAGACTGGAAGAGGAGCAACCAGGACAGAATCTGGCGCCCCGACTGGGACTAGAACCCTGTGTGCCGGTGCCACAGGCAGAGGATTAGCCTATTGAGCCACGGTGCCGGCCTTAAAGGGAATTTTTAAAAACCCAGTAGTAGAATGTAAGAGACCACAGCAGAAAAGGGAAATGATCATGGTGGGTGGTTGACAGACAAGTGGTGGCTGAAACCACCTGCCAGGTAAGATCCTGGAAGTGATGTGTTCCTAAGCCAGAACTCCAGAGAGGTTTAGAAATGGGAGGCACTGCTGAAAGCTACAGTGAGATTAGAGCTGAAATCAAGATTGATTGGTGTCTTAAGAGAAGCACTTAGAGCCCTGGCTCTCCTACCCTGCCCTGAGAAGTTTGCCAGGCGTCCCTGCTCTGCCCCAGTGGGAGATGTTTTCCCTCTGCAGAAGTTGAACCAGATTGGCTCTGTGCTCCGAGATACAGGAGGTGACATGACACAGAGAACATCCGAGGTTTCGTGCTGAATCGGGAGACACCGTTGAATCTCAGTGTGGTTCTCACTGTTTATCCTTCTGGAGTTTGTTCATTCTCTTGGACTTCTAGATTCATGTTTCATCAAATTTGACGAGTTCATTGAAAAGATCAACAAACTGACAAACCCTTAGCTAGACTGGCTAAGAAAGCGTCTATGTAAATAACTAAAAGTAGAAGTAGAAGTGGAGGTATTATTACCATGTTTACTAAATAAAGGGTATACAGAGAATATAATAATGCATAGTATGCCAACCATTCACATAACTTCGATGAAATGATAAAATTCCTAGAAACACACAAATTTCTAAAACTGAGTTAAAAAGAAGCTGCAAGGGCCGGCACTGTGATGTAGTGGGTAAAGCCGCCGCCTGCAGTGCTGGCATCCCATATGGGCTTCGGTTTGAGTTCTGGCTGCTCCACTTCTAATCCAGCTCCCTGCTGTGGCCTGGGAAAGCAGTAGAAGATGGCCCAAGTCCTTGGGCCCCTGCACCCGTGTGGGAGACCCAGAAGAAGCTGCTGTCTCCTGGCTTCGGATCAGCGCAGCTTTGGCCATCGCAGCCAATTGGGGAGTGGATCAAAGATCTCCTTCCCTGCCTCTCCTTCTCTCTCTGTGTAACTCCGACTTTCAAATAAATAAATCTTAAAAAAAAAAAAAAAAGAAGCTGCAAATTTCAGTGGACTTATAATAAGTAAAAGATTGTCAGTGATAGTGGGATTACCCGATTCTCTACTTTTTTTTTTTTTAAAGATTTCTTTTATTTATTTGAAGGCAAAGTTACAGAGAGGCAGAGGGAGAGAGAGAGAGAGAGAGATCTTCATCCACTGGTTCATTCCCTAACTTGTCCGCAACGGCTGGAGCTGCGCCGATCTGAAGCCAGGAGCTAGGAGCTTCTTCCAAGTCTCCCACATGGATTTAGGGGTCCAAGGACTTGGGCCATTTTCCACTGCTTTCCCAGGCCATAGCAGAGAGCTGGATGGGTGTGGAGCAGCCAGGACTTCAACTGACACCCATAAGGGATGCCAACCCGGCAGGCTGGGGCTTTAACCCACTATACCATAGCACTGGCCCCTCACTACCTTTTTGTTCCATGATGTATTTAACTGTGAATGATAGGTTCACCTGCTAAAATCACTGGCCAATCCTTTTCAATCAAGGTTTTTTGTTTTGTAACTGACCTAGGTAACAAAGTTTTATGCATCTTAGGGAAGTTTCATGTGTTTTCTATTGCCTTTATTAAGTTTAATTTCTTCAAAAATTTCAATCTTTAAGGAGTTAACTTCATCTACCTTAGCCAATTAGATCTGGTCCACAGCTTTGGTTAAAATGCTCAGGTTTAACTTACTTTGACCAAATGATTTAAAACTCTGACAATTCTTTTACATATAAATCTCTAAAACTGAGTCTTTGACCTTGAGGCTTCGAGCTGGATGCCTGGAACTCTCGAAAGACGAGGCTCTGTATTGGGAGAGATAATAACTGTCTTACATGCTTTGTGCTAGAAGCATCAAACTGCATTCTACCCGTATCCCTTAGATCCAGCTCAGAGGAAGGCTCTGCTGCTCTCCCTCAACCACACCCCCTTTCAACATGAAGCAGCCAGGGCTGTGGTTGCCCCATATCCTTAGTAGCATTAAGGTCCATTCTTTGGAGGGGTTGGGTAGGGGTGAGATGTGAGGAATCAGATGGGCTAATACGCAGTTAGGTCAGGTCCCTGTTGGAATGAGAAAAGGGGAAGTCAAAATGTTTGTTTTGCGCCAGAAACTGCCTCTAGGAGGACAAAAGTGCCTATCCCCCCTCTCTGAGTTTCAAGTTTTATCATGAGACTAGCAAGGAAGTAGCAATCCCACATTTCTGATTTTTTTTTTTTTAATCATGAGCAGGCTACATAGGATTAGAATTCCTGCCCTCTGTTGGGTTTTGTTCCTGCCCTCAGATTGGTTATTAGCTGTTATTCTGTTCCTCCAAATTATGCTCAGCAAGTTTCTGGGATTTTCTTCCTTTGGAGCCCCCTTCCTGATGCTGCAGCAGGAGGTTTCTGGCTTACATTAATCTTATTTCACTGGGCCGGCACTGTGGTGTAGCTGGTGGAGCCGCTGCCTGCAGTTCCAGCATCCCATATGGGCGTCGGTTCTAGTCCCAGTTGCTCTATTTCTGATCCAGCTCTCTGCTGTGGCATGGGAAAGCAGTGGAAGATGGCCCAAGTCCTTGGGCGCCAGTACCCGCATTGGGGACCTGAGGAAGGTTCCTGGCTCCTGGCTTTGGGTTGGTGCATCTCCAGCTGTTGCAGCCATCTGGGGAATGAACCAGTAGGTGGAAGGCCTCTCTCTCTCTCTCTCTCTGCCTCAGAGTCAAATAAGTAAATAAATCTTTTAAAAAAATCTTACTTCACATACACAAATTGTCAGTGACAAAAACTTCCCAACAAAGTGAAGTCCAGGACTAAATTACTTCAATAATGATTTTGATCAAACGTTTAAAGAATTAAAATAAATTCTTTTCAAATTCTTCCAAGAAATACAAAATAAATACTTTCTTACTCATTCTATGAGAACAGTCTTTCTCTGGTACCAAAGCCATATGAAGACAACACAAGAAAAGACAGCGATAGAACAATATTTCATGTTTATAAATGCAAAGCCCTCAATAAAATATGAGCAAACTGAATCCAAAATTAGATTACCTGGGTTATAAAATGAGACCAAAGATTAATTTCAGGAATACAGGAAAGGCTCAACATAAAAATAGTCAATGTAATATATAGGCTTAATAGAACAAAAGAAAAAAATCCATATTATCATCTTAATTGACACAGATATACTTGGCAAAATTCGACACATCTGATTTAAAAACACTCAGAACACTAGGAATAAAATGGAACTTGCTCAACATTATAGGAGCATTTATGAAAAACCCACAATTAACATAACATTCAGTGGTGGAAGACTGAATACCTTTTCTCTTAGACAAAAAAAAATGTCTATTTTCGTCATCACCATCCAACATTATACTGGAAGTTCTAACAGAACAATTAAGCAAATGAAAAAGAAAAGATGTCTGTATTGGAAAGTAATCAGTAAAAATATCTTGGTTTGTAGATGGCATGATCCTACATAGCAAAAAATCTCAAAGAACCCACTAGAAGACTACTAGAGTACATTCAGAAAGGTTGTAGGACACAAGATTAAAATGCAAAAACAATTGATTATTAAACACCAAACAATCTGAAAAGGACATTAAGGAAACAATGTCATATATTATAGTTTCCAAAAAAATGAAATTTCTAGGAATAAAGTTAACCAATGAAGTAAAAGACTTGTACGTTGAAAGCTACACAACATTGCCGAAAGAAAATAAAGATCTAAATGAGTACTAAGACCTAGATAATTCTATGTAAATATACTAGAAGACTTATTAAACTTATTAGAAATATTAAGATGGCAATAATACCAAAAACATAGCATAGTACAGATTCAGTGCTGTCCCCTACCAAAAGTTCAATAGCCGCCTTTTTCAGAAATGAAAAATTCGATCTTTCAGGCAGGTGTTGTGATGCCATGGGTTAAGCTGCTGCCGGTGAGGCCTGCATTCCATATTAGTGAAGTTTGAGTTCAGTTGCTCAGCTTCCAATCCAGCTCCCTGCTAATGCACCTGAGAAAGCAGTGGAACCTGTCCCCAAGTGCTTACGCTTTTGTGACTCATGTGGACAACTCAGATGGAGTTCCAGGTTCCTGGCTTCAGCCTGGCCGGGCCCTGACCATTGGGAAGTCAATCAGTGGGTGGAGGATCTCTTTTTCTCTTTTTCTCCTTCTATGTAACTATACCCTACAAATAAATAAATTAATAAATCTTAAAAAAAGTGACCCTTAAATATGTGTGCAATTGCAAAGTGTCCTGAATAGCTAAAATAACATTGAAAAAAGAAAAATTCTAGGGCTTACATTTCCTAATTTCAAAACTGACAACAATGCTACAGCAGTCAAAACAGTGTGATACTTCCATAAGAACAGACACACAGATCAACTGAGTAGAAAGGAGAGTACAGCAACAAACTTTTACATCTATGAGGGCACTTCAAAATGCTCATAGAAAATGGAACCAAAAGATAAGTTTATTTTGGTGCAAAAAGTTTTTCAAGCTGTGCAAATGAGGGATTTCCAAAAGATGAAAGTGCATATTATGAAAAACTATGCAAATATTCCAAAAAATTTTGTACCACAATAAATTTATCTTTTAACTCAATTTTTCCATGAACATTTTGAGGACCCCTCATGTGATCAATCAGTTTATTTTTAAAGATTTATTTATTTGAAAGTCAGAGTTACACAGAGAGAAAGAGGCAGAGAGTGAGATCTTCCATCTTCTGGTTCACTCCTCAGAGGGCTGTGATGCCTGGGGTTGGGCCAGGCCAAGGCCAGGTGCCAGGAGCTTGTTCTAGGTCTCCCACCTGTGTTTAGAGGTCCAAGCACTTGGGCCATCCTCTACTGCTTTTCCCAGTCATTAGCAGGGAGCTGGGTCAGAAGCAGCTGGGACACGAACTGGTGCCGACATGGGATACTGGCATTGTAGCACAATGCTGGCCCCCAAAATGACTTTTCAATAACACTATATATTCATTAGCAACTTTGCAAAATCTTTCTCCTTTGAACATGGAATACAGTTGATCTTTAGACCTTACTCCCCTTCATTCTTCTGTTCATTTCTATTCATGTTTGTGGTTTTGTCGTCTATATTCAAACTGATCATTCTCTCACTGAAGATGGAAGTGTTACAGTTATCTATTTCCATGTAATGAATCACCCCAAGACTTAATGGATCATTGGCAGCAAACATTTCTTATTGTCCCTCATGGTTCTGGATGTTGACTGGGCTCACGAGGCTGGTTGTGTGCCTCTCAAGCACCCGCAGCCAGAGGGTGGCAGGATCTCCAGTCATTTGAAGTTTTCCTCATTCACAGGCACATTGTTGATGCTGGCCGACGACGGGGCCCCTAACTGGGCTGCTGGTCAGAACACCCCACCATGGCCTCCATGTGGCCTGGCTATCTTCACAGCCTAATGACTGGGCTCCAAAAGCAAACAACCCACAAAGAGAACTGGAGGAAGCTGCATGGTCGTGGCTAACCTAGCCTCAAAAGGTATTCAACTTCACTTCTGCACTGCATCAGTGAGGCTGTCTTGAAAATCCACCCAGTTTCTTAAGGGGGCATATGTTTCACTTGTTAATGAAAGGAGTGTCAAAAAATTTTCAGGTATATTTGAAAACTACCACAGACACTAAGTAATGTGAGACCATAATACTTAGGCTTAATCAGTGCCTTCCTGGCATTTAAAAATTTTTTTAAATTACCTTATTTCTGGGGGCTAACTGTGGTGTGATGTTTTAAGCCATCGTTTCTGATGTTGGCATCCCATATCCTGGTGCTGGTTCAAGTCCTAGCTTCTCTGCTTCTGATCCAGCTTCCTGCTAATGCACCTGGGAAGGCAGAAAAAGTGGCCCAAGTTCTCAGGTTCCTGCCACCATGTGCAAACCAGGATGGAACGCCTGGCTCCTGGCTGTTGTGGCTATTTTGGGAAAGTACTAGTAGTTGGAAGATTTCTTTCTCTTTCTTTCTGTCTCTCTGTTGTTCTGCCTGTCAAATAGATAAAAAATTTAATATTTCTTGTATCCTGCCCCTCACCAACTTTTCTTTTTATTCATTTTGTATTATGTCAATATGAACTCATAGTTTTCTGCTTTATTCAGTAGTAATCCATTGCTAGCCTTATTAATTCTAATGTTCAAATTATATCAGGTTTTGTCAGTGAGAACCATTTTATTCTGGCTTTGATTCAAGCACTTTCTTGCTTTCTAATGCAAAGATATATTGAATTTTCACTGCCCCAGCCCTAGAGCCGGCCATATTTCCAGAGAACTGAGGTTTCTTTTAGTTGAGAATGAAATTTAGAAGCCAAGCTTTTTTATTTATTTATTTTAAAGACTGTGTTTATTTGAAAGAGTTACAGATAGAGAAGGAGAGACAGAGAGAGATATCTTCTATCCGCTGGTTCACCCCCCAAATGGCTGCTATGGCCTGGGTTGGGACAGCCCAACACCAGGAACCAGGAGTTTCATCCAGGTCTCCCATGTGAGTGCAGAGGCTCAGGCACTGCCTTCCTGTGTACATTAGCAGGGAGTTGCATTGGCAGTGGAGCAGCCAGAACTCAAACCACTCCCACATGAGATGCCAGCGTAGCAGGTGGCAGCTTAACTCGTTAATGCCACAACGCCAGCCCCAGAAGTCAATGTCTGAGAGTGTGCTCATTGGTATAGGGATGTCTCTGCTCCCGAAATTCTTTTGGAGGCCAGAGTTGGAAACACACACACACACACACACACTTAAATCTATACTATGCACGTATATTGAAAATCTTGAATTCATGCCAATACCCATCTGATACCCGCGTTTATTCTAGTTTTCTTGCTTTCCATAGTTATGACGCCCTCATCTGCGAGGGTGAAACCAGGCTCTAATTAGCCTTCAGATATTTACTTATTCAGCCAATTTCCTGTATGAAACCAACCTCCTTGCCCTAGTGGATGCCCTCTCACCATGCTAAGGTTCGATCACCATACATAGGTGTGCCTTTATCACGGGTACCCTCATTCTCCTGTTAGGGTGCTGGAAACTCACACCACGTCCCCACCATGGGAATTTGCTCCTTCCCTTACTATGGCTCTAACATGAAAATATATACAATCTGCTCCCACACTTCCAGCAGATACCCCTTTCTGCAGCTCAGATTGGATCTGAGCATTGTGTTACCCTGCCCAGATGGCTGGATACTCTCTTTAACCTGTTCTGATTCTGATGACACACTCTGAGATCCCTCCAGGTGTTGAGCACCTGACTGTCCTGTCTCACCTAACAGATTTTGGGATCCACTTTTTTTTTTCCAGAAAGAGAAGTTAGCAGAAGGGAAGAAGGCAGACATGGCACCAAAATTGAGGTCCTGCCTCTGCCATGATTAGTGCCTGACTTAACAACATTATATCCTTGTTATTTGGTTGCCTAATTTGTAAAGGGAGGTGGAATCACCATGATGTGGACATCACAATTTTTCTCTTAAGACTGATAACACAGAGTATTCATTGTGTGCCTAGCATGTGTTAAGTGCTTATTTTATGTTTGTTATTGTTAATGCCTAAATTCCAAATTTTTCAGAGAAAATTTTGACATGTTGATTTAATGTGTGATTTCTGGCTTAATTTTTGATATTGGACCAATGGAAATCGTTGATATAGCTAGGTCATATTTTTAAAAATTAATTGATATCATGAATGTAAGGAATAGATTGGTGGCTTCAGAGCCTGGGAAGAGTATGGGGGGAAAAAGGATGGGAGAGGATTGTTAACAGTAAGGTGAGTAGTTGCATATGAGGATAACTCTAATGTTCCATTGCCCAGTAGGATAACTATACTTGACAACAATTAATTGAATATTTCTTTCTTTTTTTTTTTTTTTACAGGCAGAGTGGACAGTGAGAGAGAGAGACAGAGAGAAAGGTCTTCCTTTTGCCGTTGGTTCACCCTCCAATGGCCGCCGCGGCCGGCGCGCTGCGGCCGGCGCACCATGCTCATCCGATGGCAGGAGCCAGGAGCCAGGAGCCAGGTGCTTTTCCTGGTCTCCCCATGGGGTGCAGGGCCCAAGCACCTGGGCCATCCTCCACTGCACTCCCGGGCCACAGCAGAGGGCTGGCCTGGAAGAGGGGCAACCGGGACAGAATCCGGCGCCCCGACCGGGACTAGAATCCGGTGTGCCGGCGCCGCAAGGCGGAGGATTAGCCTGTTGAGCCACGGCGCCGGCCTTAATTGAATATTTCATGATAGCCAGTAGAGAGAGTTTTGAATATCCCAATACAAAGAAATAATAAATGTCTGAGGTGATGGATATGACAGTTACCCTGATCTGACCATTACATATCATATACCTGTACTATAAAGTGCAATTACTATGCATCACTTAACAGTAAAAATATAAAAAAATAAATATACCATGATTTGAAAATTATTCATCTTGTCGAAGCTAAAATAATTTGTTTCCATCTACTTTCCAGGTACAAATGTGAGCAACTGGCACTTCACATGGGAGTGAAAGTCAGTGGATGAGATGACGAGCACCTTTTGAACACAAGCTTAAAGGTCTTCATGACAACCTTTATCAGTTATGCACCGTTTTCTCCAAGGATACCAGGGTGCTTTAATTACACATGGAAAATACATAGCTCAAGAGAAGAAAAAACCCATCTCTTTTTTCTTTTTGATCATAAGTGCAAAGACTGACTATTGTTTCTTGTTGTTACATCCTCTTGTTTTTCTTTCTTTTTTTTTTTTTTTTTTTTTTTAACAGGCAGAGTGGACAGTGAGTGAGAGAGAGACAGAGAGAAAGGTCTTCCTTTGCCGTTGGTTCACCCTCCAGTGACCGCCGCGGACGGCGCGCTGCGGCCGGCGCACCGCGCTCATCCGATGGCAGGAGCCAGGTGCTAGGTGCTTTTCCTGGTCTCCCCATGGGGTGCAGGGCCCAAGCACCTGGGCCATCCTCCACTGCACTCCTGCGCCACAGCAGAGGGCTGGCCTGGAAGAGGGGCAACCGGGACAGAATCGGTGCCCTGACCGGGACTAGAACCCGGTGTGCCGGCGCCGCAAGGCGGAGGATTAGCCTGTTGAGCCACGGCGCCGGCCGTTTTTCTTTCTTTTTTAAAAAATTTTTGACAGGCAGAGTGGACAGTGAGAGAGAGAGAGAGAGAGAGAGAGAGAGAGAAAGGTCTTCCTTTTCCATTGGTTCACCCTCCAATGGCTGCTACGGCCAGCGCACTGCGCTGATCCGAAGCCGGGAACCAGGTGCTTCTCCTGGTCTCCCATGGGGTGCAGGGCCCAAGGACTTGGGCCATCCTCCACTGCCCTCCCGGGCCACAGCAGAGAGCTGGACTGGAAGAGGAGCAACCTGGACAGAATCCGGTGCCCCAACCAGGACTAGAACCCGGTGTTCTAGGCGGAGGATTAGCCTAGTGAGCCGCAGTGCTAGCCGCTACATCCTCTTTGAGAGAGGGTATTTGTAAATATGGAGGATATGTGGAACTGTACATTTTTAACTTAAAATAACTGTCAATACAAATGCATAAAATAAGTCAAATTGATCATTTTACCATTGTTTACAATAGCAATGTAGATATTCACTCACAAAAATTATTTGAAGAATTATAGTTTGCTTTTTTTTTTTTTTAATTTGAGAGGCAGAGAGAAAAGTAGATAGATAAATGGACAGATAGATAGGCAGCTAGAGAGCTCTTATTTGCTGTCTCCCAAATGCCTGCAACAGCTGGGACTGGGCCAGGAGCCAGAAATGAAATCCAAATTACCCATGTAGGAGGCAAGAATCCATCATCACTGCCTCCCAGGTCTACATTGGTAGGAAGTTGGAGTCAGGAACCAGAGGCAGGAATCAAATCCAGACATTTTGATATGAGATGCAAGTGTCTTAACTGCACAAACATCCATTCCCATGGAATTATAGCTTTTTTAATTAAATGGAATATTAATTATTCCATAGAATTTGTGATGTAAATTGAAGTCTTAACATGAAAATGCATTCATATATATTAATTAGGGAAGGAAAAGCAGATTGCGTAAGAAGCATAATGTGATAGGGACTGGCACTGTGGTGCAGTGGGTTGATGCCCTGGCTGGAGGAGCTGGCATCCCATGTGGGTGACGGTTAGAGCTCCAGCTGCTCCACTCCGATCCAGCTCTCTGCTATGGCCTGGGAAAGCAGTGGAGGATGGCCCAAGTCCTTGGGCCCCTAAACCCATGTGGGAGACCTGGAAGAAGACCCTGGCTCCTGGCTTTGGATTGGCGCAGCTCCAGCTGTTGTGGCCAATTGGGGAGTGAATCATTGGATGGAAGACCTCTCCCTCCCTTCCTCTCTCTCTCTCTCTTTGTGTAACTCTGACTTTCAAATAAATAAATAAATCTTTAAAAACAAAACAAAACAAAAACGAAGCATAATGTGATAATGTTTTGTTCTGGTGACATACATATATATATATAAGCATAAAAGTCAAAATATTAACAATGATTGTTTCTTTATGATGGATTATTATGATTTTTAATTTCTTCTACTCATCTTTATTTTTCAGTTTATCTACAATGAAAATATGTTATTTTGATAAAATAATTTCTTAAAACACCTCACTGAAAATTATGATTAACTTTCCATGACCAAAATATTGTTAACATTTTCTAACTTTCAGATGAGAACAGAAAACTAGAGATGGAAAATTACCACAAAGAAGCAAACTTTGAAACTTTGAGATTCCTGTATTTTTCTTTCTTTCTTTTTTTTTCTGAGCTACAGTCTTGAAGAAATAAAAATTTGTAACTGCAGAACACTTGCTGACAATTTGGAACCTGTCATTAACAGGCCTGCTGGAGACCTACCACAGAACAAAGAAAAATGTTAGATTATGGCTCTGTTCTCTGGAGAGATTCCAAAGGATTCTCCAGGGATTGCACGTATTATCATATTATCCAGTCAATCTGAATTTCATTTAGGAAAAGTTGAAAATCCATATAAAACATGGGATCACCATTTAACCCTGTCTTCCACAGTCTGCTCTATAGATATTAGTTCTATGGTATATGCTTTTTAACAGCTGATAAAATGAGAAAAATGTTCCTTGGGACTGCTGTTGTGGTGCAGCAGGTTAAGATGTCACTTGGGATGACTACATCCCATATCAGACTCCCTGGGCTCAAACCCAGCTTCTGCTTCTAATCCAGGTTTCTGCTTATGTGCACCCTGAGGGGTCGCAGGCTATGGCCAGTCACTTGGGCCCCTGCTACCCATGTAGGAGACCCAGATGGAGTTCCAGTTTCCTTGCTTCAGCCAGGGGCAGCCCCAGCTATTGTGACCACTCAGGGAATGAACCAACAGATGAAAGTACTCTGTCTTGCTCTCTTCCTCTCTCTTCTCCCTCCTCTCTCTCTGTCACTCTGCCTTTCAGATAAATGAATGAAACATCTTTTTACAAAATGGTTCCGTATTCAAAGAATTTGAAGAAGTATTAGTCTCAGTGTTGACAAGTTTATTTCCAGGAGCACCTTCATAGAACCTTAAATGTGCAAGAGTGCTTGGTGGTCTCCCAGAGAGATGATATCATTTAGATTTGTGTACCTTGTTGATCGTACAATAATTTTCTCCATGAAGCACCTCAGAAGAGACTAGTGGCCTGTATTAATACTGACTACAGACAATGCAGGTCTAGTGGATGAGGTAAACTTGAGGAAGATATCCTGAAACCAAGTGAACGGCCAAGAAGTAGCAGATTAGATTCAATGTGAGGCAACAGATGCTACCCAGATCCCAGTATAAAGTCACAGTGCTAACTTCAGTAATACTCAATTATCTTTTAAAAGTACCCAGTTTTTGTAGAAGTGATAAAGGATTATTGTTTAAAAAAGGAATGTACAAAGAAAAAAGTTAAACTTTATTTGATGCTATCATAGGTAATGTTGAACAGTAGTCAGAAAGCATAATTTTAAGTGTTCTATTTACTTTAGGCATTCATTTTTATAGGATCACATTCTACATACAGTGTTCTTTAATCTGTGGTTTTAAAAATATCTGTTTTTTCTAAAATATTTTCCAAGTCAATAAATGAACATTATAGGTCCTTTAAAGGTTACATAGTTTTCCTTTACTTGAATGTGCAGTAATTTACCAAGCAAATCCTGCCTTGATGGGCATCTATGTTCTTTCCAATTTGACAATGTAATGACAGTATCAATCACCCATTCAATGAGACTTTTTTCCATTGGTTTCTGTGAAAGAAGAATTTCCTAGATCTCCTCTTAATTTTAATTCCCTAACTTCTTTATTTTTTTTCCTAAATATGAATGTTCCCCAAGTTTCCGATATTTAAGGCTTTGAATTTGTCTTTTCTCATGGATTCAGCTATTATTTCCAAATTTATTTATTTATTTACATTTATTTGAAAGACAGAGAGATGAGACACACACAGGGAAATCTTTCATCTAGTGTTTCACTTCCCAAATGCCAGGCTGGCACTGGACCAGCCAAAGGGAGGAGCCTGGAACTCCATCCAGGTTCCCCACGTGGGAGGCAGGGCTCCAGCTAACTTGAGCCATCACCTGCTGTCTCCCAAGGTGCATACCATCAGGAAACTGGAATCAGAAGCAGAGGCAGTACTCAAACATAGGGCATCCAAAGTGGTGTCTCTTTTTTTTTTTTTTTTTTTTTTGACAGGCAGAGTGGACAGTGAGAGAAAGAAACAGAGAGAAAGGTCTTCCTTTGCCGTTGGTTCACCCCCTAATGGCCGCTGTGGCTGGCGCGCTGTGGCCGGCGCACCGTGCTGATCAGAAGCCAGGAGCCAGGTGCTTCTTCTGGTCTCCCATGGGGGTGCAGGGCCCAAGGACCTGGGCCATCTTCCACTGCACTCCCAGCCCACAGCAGAGAGCTGGACTGGAAGAGGGGCAACCAGGACAGAATCCGGCGCCCTGACCGGGACTAGAACCTGGAGTACCGGCGCCGCAAAGTGTAGGATTAGCCTATTGAGCCGCGGCACTGGCCCAAAGTGATGTCGTAACTACTGCATCAAATACCTGCCCCTCAATTATTATTTCTAATTACCTGCTTCTGTAATTCATATTTCTAGCCACAATAAGCAGCTTTCTCTGAGCTCCATCTGTTTCAGTGCTATTTCCTATTATATTTTAGATAGCAGTACTTGAGTATCCGGCCATAACTTCAAATTTCAATATATTCAGTACTAAATTCATCAAATTATACTACAAACTGGCTCTCTTACCCTACTATATAATGTGTGTTATTGACTAAATAGCCTCTCATCTTTGAATATTTTTCTCCTTCACTTTCTGTATTCAAATCATTGGTACTTACTTATTTCCTCTTTCATAACATTTTTCAAAAGGGTCAATTTAAAATAAAGCTATTATTGAACTTCCATCATGTGCGTGGTGTTTTGAATGATTGTTTCTGCCCAGCCAAGCACTGGAATAGTAACTGTCAATGTGATGGGGGGATTTTTGGAACTAATTAGATCACAAGGATGGAGACCTTGGGAGTAAAAGAGATCCAAGAGAGCTCTCTTGCCCTTTTTCCACCACGTGATGACATAGCAAGAAAAGCACCATCTATGAAGAAAGGAGTGAGCCCCCACCGGAGATCGAATTTTCTGTTGTCAAACCTTCACCTTGGACTTACCATCCTCCAGAACCCTTGTGAAATGTTTGTTGTTCAGGTCAGTAAGCCTATGATATTCTATCATAGCAGCTTGAAGTGAACACATTGTAATTCAGTCCTTATACCGATTACATAAGCTAATTTCACATCTATTTTATAAGTAGAAAATGTGAGGTTTGGAAAAGTTGAGTACCTTGCCTGAGGTCACATAGTTCATGAATGATTGGGCTGAGATTCCAATCGAACTCTTTTCTGACTTTGAAGTACACGTTTTCCCCAGAAGCATGTGCTGTTTTCTGTTGATTCTACTGCACTGACTTCCCTCGTTTTCCCCTACTTTGAGTTACCTCCCTTCAATTCCTTTCAACTTCAATCTACTCTCTCCAATATATCTCTGCTGCCAGCTTTATTTCCTATAAACACATCTATCCTAAGACTGAGGCCTGCAAAAGCTTGACTCCAATGGTTTCAAAGAATGTCACCTGTGGGAAAAATTCTTTTGCTCCCATTAAACATTTCAAAGAAGGAAAGAATTATAAGTTATCAGAAGAGGCAGAGACAGCTAAAGTCTTCAATAGTGAAGTGAGTACACTGCCAAGCCAAGTGAAATCTGGAGAGGAACAGGATGTGGAGAAGGGATGAGCCAGAGGTCCGGATATTGCCTCCTTCTGCCTGTGTTCCTCCTACACACCAAGGGGAGCCGAGTCCCTCCCCACAGAACAGGAGACCACGTCTGGGAAACCTACCAACAATTCAGGATGGAAACTGGAAAAGGAAACCGATGTTTTGATTAAGCGAATATTTGAAATTATTTCATTCCGAAGAAAAATATCCCAATTAAAGTGCCAAGCATTCAATATTCACAAACAGAAAACAGATGCAACATGTGTTCAATTTGAAACTGACTTGGGAATAACTCTCCCCAAACTGAGTGAGGACATATTTAAACAATATAATTCATAACAGAGCTCTGGAGAGGTTTCTTAGAGGAGACAAAGGGGGTACTATACACACATTTAGTTATCCCAAGAGTATGTGAATGTACCAAACGTCATAAATATATGTCTGCTATTCAGCTGTGCAATTTCCACATGCTTTCCTAAATGACTAAATTACTGATTACACAAGACACTACAATCTTTTTTAGAAATACATATATTAGTAATGTTTTTAGAACTAAATTATAAAAATAATTAACCAGTGGAAAATATTTTCTTTGTATTTCCCTAGTTCATTCCTTTCCTGAAAAAAAAAAAAGTTACTTCCTGATTTGGAAAATGAATTTGGAGCCAAGTTTTACATTCTCCTATAATGGAATCTTCAACAAAGATTTTTTTTTTATCCTTTGATCCACTTAGAAAAATGAGGCTTATCAACTGTTCAGAAATAAAAATTCTTTGATAATTTCTTTTGTAATATTAAAAGTGTTTTTGGGGAGCAAGAATAGGATCATAGTTTTTAAAAAAACTTTAGCCAAATTTTCATCCAAGTGGATCAAGAAATGTTTGCAGGCTCATAAAATGCTTCCACATGTTTCTAACCAGAAAACTGATGATGGATACCAATTGTGGCATTTTACAGCTAATGCTATCATCAGTATTTTGAATGTATTTTTTGCTGTTACTGTTGTTTGTTTCACCAAATGAGATTGCTCACAGTTTGAAGATGCTGCTTAACAACAGATCTCACCTTAAAAATAAATTTATATAAAATCTATTCAACAAATATAGTGTTTGCTCTGTGCAGAACACCATACTGTGCTGCTACTATCTTTCTTCAGGAATTAAACGTCCATATTGGTTAATTTATGTGTTAACTTTATTGACTGATTTTTAGAAGCAAAATTTTTGTGATTTTCTTTATTTTACCTTCTCACTACCCTTCTGTACACTCAATTTTGTACATCCATAGTCCCAATTAGTATATTTTTTTAAAAAAATTTATCTAAGTTGTACAAGTTTCACGTATTTCATATATACAGATTTAAGAACACAATGATACATCCCTCCCTCCTGCCCATGAGCTAACATTTCTTCCTCCTCCCTCTCCCATTCCAATTCTTAATTTTTGCAGAGATCTACTTTCAGTTTACATAATGATCATAAGGTTAATCCTACACTAAGTAAAGAGTTGAACAAATAATATGAAGAAAAAACACTGTTCCTCAACAGAAGACACCAGGGCTGTAAACTATCATCACTTCAAAATGTCCATTGCATTCTATTAAGTTACATTTTAGGTCCTCTGTTAGTTATCACAGATCAGGGAAAACATAATGATATCTGTCTTCTTGGGGATGGCTTATTTCATTAAGTATAACAATTTCTTTTATATATATATATATATATATATATATATATATATATATATAAAGCTTTTATTTAAAGAATATAAATTTCCAAAGTACAGCTATGGATTACAATGGCTCCCCCCCACACAACATCCCTCCCCCCACTACCCTCCCCTTTCCCGCTCCCTCTCCCCTTCCATTCACATCAAGATTCATTTTCAATTCTCTTTATACACAGAAGATCAGTTTAGTACATATTACGTAAAGATTTCAACAGTTTGCCCTCACATAGAGACACAAAGTGAAAATACTGTTGGAATACTAGTTATAGTATTAATTCACAATGTACAGCACATTAAGGACAGAGATCCTACATGGTTTTTTTTTTTTTAAAGAATTGATTAATTATCTATGCAATTTCCAATTTAACACCAAGATTTTTTAATCATTTGCAATTATCTTTATATACAGAAGATCGATTCAGTATATACTAAGTAAAGATTTCATCAGTTTGCACCCACACAGAAACACAAAGTGTAAAAATACTGTTTCAGTACCAGTTATAGCTTTACTTCACATTGGACAACACATTAAGGACAGATCCCTCATGAGACGTAAGTACACAGTGACTCCTGATGTTGATTTAACAATTTGACACTCTTGTTTATGACATCAGTAATCTCCCTAGGCTCTAGTCATGAGTTGCCGAGGCTATGGAAGCCTTTAGGGTTCACCGACTTCGATCTTTTTCCGACAGGGTCATAGTCAAAGTGGAAGTTCTCTCCTCCCTTCAGAGAAAGATACCTCCTTCTTTGATGGCCCCGTTTTTCCACTGGGATCTCACTCGCAGAGATCTTTCATTTAGGTCTTCTTTTTTTTTGTTTTTCAGAGTGTCTTAGCTTTCCATGCCTAAAATATTCTCATGGGCTCTTGAGCCAGATCCGAATGCCTTAAGGGCTGATTCTGAGGCCAGAGTGCTATTTAGGACATCTGCCATTCTATGAGTCTGCTGTGTATCCCGCTTCCCATGTTGGATCATTCTCTCCCTTTTTCATTCTATCAGTTAGTATTAGCAGACACTATATGTAAGTATAACAATTTCAAGTTGCATCCATTTTGTTGTAAAAGATGTGATTTTTTTTTTACAGCTGAATAGTATTCCATAGTGTATATACACTATAATTTCTTTATCCAGTCTTTGATTGATGGACACTGGGTTCATTGTGTATCTTTGCTATTGTAAATTGAGTTGCATTGAACATGGAGGTACAGATAACTCTTTCATATGCTGATTTTTTGGAGGGGGATAAATTCTTAGGAGTGGGATGACTGGATGATATGGTAGGTCTACATGGAGATTTCTTATACATTTCCATACTGTCTTCCACAGTGGCTGCACTAGTTTACATTCCTACCAGCAGTGGATTAGGGTACCTTTTCCCCTACATCCTTGCCAGAATTTTTTTGTTGTTGTTGATTTCTATAGGAGAACCATTCTAATGGGGGTGAGGTGAAATCTCACTGTGGTTTTGATTTGCCTTTCTCTGACAGTTGGTGATCCTGAGCATTTTCTCATGTGTCTGTTGGTCATTTCTATTCCCTCTTTTGAAAAATGCCTGTTCAAGTCCTTTGTCCATTTCTTAATTGGACTGTTTGCTTTATTTTTGTTGACTTTCTTGAGCTCTTTATAGATTCTGGGTACTAACTTTTTTAAAACTTTTATTTAATAAATATAAATTTCCAAAGTACAGCTTTGGATTACAGTGTCCCCCCCCCCCATAACTTCCCTCCCATCTCCCGCTCCCTCTCCAATTCCATTCACATCAAGATTCATTTTCAGTTATCTTTAAATACAGAAGATCAATTTAGTATATGTTAAGTAAAGATTTCAACAGTTTGCACCCACACAGAAACACAAAGTGTAAAGTACTGTTTGAGTACTAGTTATAGCATTAATTCACATTGTACAACACATTAAGGACAGAGAGCCTACATGAGGAGTAAGTGCACAGTGACTCCTGTTGTTGATTTAACAATTGACACTCTTGTTTATGGCGTCAGTAATCACTCAAGGGTCTTGTCATGAGTTGCCAAGGCTATGGAAGCCTTTTGAGTTTACCAGCTCCAATCTTATTTACACAAGGCCATATTCAAAGTGGAAGTTCTCTCCTCCCTTCAGAGAAAGGTACCTCCTTCTTTGATGGCCCGTTCTTTCCACTGGGATCTCACTTGCAGAGATCTTTCATTTAGGTCCTCTTTTTTTTTCCAGTGTGTCTTGTCTTTCCATGGCTAAAATACTCTCATGGGCTCTTCAGCCCAATTCAAATGCCTTAAGGGCTGATTCTGAGGCCAGAGTGCTATTTAGGACATCTGCCATTCTATGAGTCTGCTGTGTATCCCGCTTCCCATGTTGGATCGTTCTCTCCTTTTTAATTCTATCAGTTTGTATTAGCAGAAACTAGCCTTGTTTATGTGATCCCTTTGACTCTTAATCCTATCATTGTGATCAATTGTGACCTGAAACTGATCACTTTGGCTAGTGAGATGGCATTGATACATGCCACCTTGATGGGATGGAATTGGAATCCCATGGCACATTTCTAACTCTATCATTTGAGGCAAGTCCAATTGAGCATATCCCAAATTCTGGGTACTAACTGTTATCAGTTGCATAGTTTGCAAATATTTTCTCACATTCTGTTGATTGCCACTTAACTTTACTGAGTGTTTCTATTGCAGTACAAAATCTCAGCTTGATGTAATTCCATTTGTCAATTTTGGCTTTGATTGCCTTTGCCTTTGTGTTTTTCCAATGTTCTCTTGTAATTTGATGATATCAGGTTGTGGATTTATGTCGTTGATCAATTTTGAGTGGATTTTTGTGTAAAGTGTAAGGTGGGGTCTAGTATTATACTTCTCCTTGCAGAGATCCAGTTTTTCCAGCACCGTTTGTTGAAGAGACTGTCCTTGCTCCAGGGATTGGTTTTAGCTCTCTTATCAAAGATAACTTGGCTGTAGATGCATAGTTTGAATTCTGGTGGTTCTATGCTGTTCCATTGGTCTACAAGTCTGTTTTTGTGCCTGGACCAGGCTGTTTTGATTATGACTGCTCTGTAATATATCTTTTTTTTAAAGCTTTTATTTAAAGAATATAAATTTCCAAAGTACAGCTTATGGATTACAATGGCTTCCCCCCAACCCATAACTTCCCTCCCACCCATGACCCTCCCCTCTCCCGCTCCCTCTCCCCTTCCATTCACATCAAGATTCATTTTCAATTCTCTTTATATACAGAAGATCAGTTTAGTATATATTAAGTAAAGATTTCAACAGTTTGCCCTCACATAGAGACACAAAGTGAAAATACTGTTGGAATACTAGTTATAGTATTAATTCACAATGTACAGCACATTAAGGACAGAGATCCTACATGATATTTTTTTTTAATTGATTAATTTTCTAGGCAATTTCCAATTTAACACCAAGGTTTTTTTTAATCATTTGCAATTATCTTTATATACAGAAGATTGATTCAGTATATACTAAGTAAAGATTTCATCAGTTTGCACCCACACAGAAACACAAAGTGTAAAAATACTGTTTCAGTACCAGTTATAGCTTTACTTCACATTGGACAACACATTAAGGACAGATCCCTCATGAGACGTAAGTACACAGTGACTCCTGATGTTGATTTAACAATTTGACACTCTTGTTTATGACATCAGTAATCTCCCTAGGCTCTAGTCATGAGTTGCCGAGGCTATGGAAACCTTTAGGGTTCGCTGACTTCAATCTTATTCCGATAGGGTCATAGTCAAAGTGGAAGTTCTCTTTTTTTTTTTTTTTTAAAGATTTTATTTATTTATTTGAGAGGTAGAGTTGCAGACAGCTAGAGGGAGAGACAGAGAGAAAGGTCTTCCTTCCATTGGTTCACTCCTGAAATGGCTGCAACAGCTGGAGCTGTGCCTATCTGAAGCCAGGAGCCAAGTGCTTCTTCCCGGTCTCCCATGCAGGTGCAAGGGCCCAAGCACTTGGGCCATCTTCTACTGATTTCCCAGGCCACAGCAGAGAGCTGGATTGGAAGAGGAGCAGCCAGGACTGGAACAGGCACCCGTATGGGATGCAGGCGCTGCAGGCAGAGGATTAACCTACTGCACCACGGCATCAACTCTGTGATATATCTTGAAATCAGGTATTTTAATGTCTCCAGTTTTGTTTTTGTCATAAAAAATAGCTCTAGCTATTCAGGGTCTCTTATGTTTCCATATGAATTTCAGAAAAATTTTCTCTTGATTTGTGAAGAATGTCATTAGTATTTTGGTTGGGATTGCATTGAATCTGTAAATTGCTTTTAGTAATATGGATATTTTGATGATGTTGATTCTTCCAATACAAGAACATGGAAGATTTTTTCCATTTTTTAACATCTTCCTCTCTTTCTTTCTTTAGTGTTTTGTAATTTTCATTATAGAGATCTTTGACATTCTTGGTTAAATTTATTTCAATGTATTTGATCTTTTTGGAGGTATTGTGAATGGGACTGATCTTAGAAGTTCTTTCTCAACTGTGACATTGTCTGTGTGTCCAAAGGCTATTCATTTTTCTGTCCTGATCTTATATCCTGACAATTTTCCAAATGATTTTATGAATTCCAATAGGCTTTCAGTGGAGTCTTTTGGATCCACTATATGTAGGATCATGTCATTTGCAAATAGGGATAGTTTGATCTCCTCCTTTCCAATTTATATCACTTTGCTTTCTTTTTCTTGCATAATGACTCTGGCTAAAACTTACAGGACTATATTGAATAGCAGTGTTGAGAGTGGGATCCTTGTCTGGTTCTGGATCTTGGGAGGGGGGAATGCTTCTAGCTTTTCCCTATTAAACAGGATGCTACCTGTGGGTTTGTCATATTTTGCCTTGATTGTGTTGAGGAATGTTCCTTCTATATCCATTTGGCTTAGGGTTTTCATCATGAAAGAATATTGTATTTTATCAAATGCTTTCTCTGCCTCTAGAGATAATCATATGGTTTTCAGTCTTCATTTTGTTAACATGATGTATTATATGTGTGTTTGTTAATGTGTTTGTTAATGTGATTAATTGATTTGCAAATGTTGAACCATCCCTGAATATCAGCGATAAATCCCACTTGGTCTGGGTGAATTATCTTTCTGATGTGCTGTTGGATTTAATTAGCTAGTGTTTTGTTGAGGATTTTTGCATCTATGTTTATCAGGAAAATTGGTCTGTAGTTCTCTTTCTCTGTTGCATCTTTTTCAGGTTTAGGTATTAAGGTGATGCTGGCTTCATAGAAAGAGTTTGGGAGGATTCCCTCTTTTTCCATTGCTTTTGAAAAGCTTGAGAAGAGCTGGAATTAGTTCCTATTTAAGTGTCTGGCAGACTTCTACAGTGAAGCCATCTGGTCCTGGGCTTTTTTCTTTTTGTTGGGAGGATATTTATTACTGATTCAATTTCTGTCTTAGTTATTGGTCTGTTTAGGTTTTCTATATCTTCATGACTCATTTTAATAGTTTCTATGTTTCTAGGAATCTATTCATTTCTTCTAGGTTTCCTAATTTGCTGGAATAGAGCTTTTTGTAATAGTTTCTGATGATTCTTTATATTTCTGTGGTATCTGTTGTTACATTTCCTATATTATCTATGACTTTACTGATTTGGGTTTTTCAAAAAAATAAGCTCTTCATTTTAGTAACTTTTTGTATTGTTTTTTGTTTTAATTTTGTTTATTTCTTCTCTATTTTTAATTATTTTTTCCTCCTAATAATTTTGCATTTGCTTTGTTATTTTTCCAAGTCTTTAGGGTGCATTGATAGTTCATTTATTTGGTATCTTTCCAGTTTCCTCATGTAGGCACCAATTGCTATAAACTTCCCTCTTAACATTGCTTCTGCTGTACCCCCGAAGTTTATTTATTTATTTGTAAGGAATAAAAAATTTATTGTTTTAGATTTTTATTTGACAGGTAGTCATAGACAGTGAGAGGGAGAGACAGAGAGAAAGGTCATCCTTCCGTTGTTCACTCCACAAATGGCCACCATAGCTGGCGCTGCACTGATCCAAAGCCAGGAGCCAGGTGCTTCTTCCTGGTCTCCCATGTGGGTGCAGGGGCCCGAGCACCTGGGCCATCCTCCACTGCCCTCCTGGGCCACAGTAGAGAGCTGGACTGGAAGAGGAGCAACTGGGACCAGAACCTGGTGCCCATGTGGGATGCTGGTGCCACAGGCAGAGGATTAACCAAGTGAATCACAGCACCAGCCCCCAAGGAATAAAAAAAATTAATAACTATAAATTTAGGAATATAGTTATTCTTCCCACCATACACACCCACCCCTCCACATCCTCCCTTTCCCCTTCCCAGTCCCAATCTCCATTAAGATTCATTTTCAATTAACTTTATACACAGAAGACCAACTCTATACTAAGTAAAGATTTCAACAATTTGCACACACACACAAAAACTGTTTGAAAATTAGTTTTGCATTTAACTCTCATAATACAACTCATTGAGTACAGAGGTCCTGCATGGGGAGTTAGTACAGGGACTCCTGTTGTTAATTTAACAATTAACACTCCTATGTATGACGTCAGTGACCACCCAAGGCTCTTGACATGAACTGCCTGGGTTATGGAAGATTTTTGAGTTCACAAATTCCATCAGTATTTAGATAAGGCCATAAGCAAAGTGGAAGTTCTCTCCTCCCTTTAGAAAAAAGTACATCCTTCTTTGATGGCCACTTCTTTCCGCTAGGGTCTCACTCACAGGGATTCTTCATGTAGAACATTTTTTACAACAGTGTCATGGCTTTTCAAGTGTAAAATGCTCTCACAGGATTTTCAGCCAGACCAGGAATACTTAAGGGCTGATTCTGAGGTCAGAGTGTTACTTAAAGCAATTGCCATTCTGAGTCTGCTGTGTGGACTGCTTCCTATATTGGAACATTCTCTCCTTTTTAATTCTATCTATTGCTATTACCAGACATTTGATCTTATTTATATGTTCATTTTAGCATTTAATCCTATCTATATGCTCACTTTAACACTTAAGATAACATATTTATCACCTGGCTTAATGGGATTTGAGGTCCCATGACAAATTTTGAAACTGTACCCATAGAAGTAAGTCCATAGGAATGTATGCAGAACTATACAGCTTTACGGTTACAAACTTCCTCTTCCCTCTCTTTTTCCCACTCTTATTTTTTACTGAGATTCATCTTCAATTGACATTATACACATATGATTAACTCTATGTTAAGCAAAGAGTTCAACAAATAGTATGAAAAATAAGAACAAAACAAAAAAAACCAAACTGTGTCAATTTTGTTTAATTTTCAAAAAATCTGTTCTTTGTTTTTGCTGATCTTTTGTATTTTTTATTTCAATTTTGTTGATTTCTTCTCTAATTTTAATTATTTATTTTCTCTTACTAGTTTTGGGTTTGGTTTGGTTTTCCAGATCCTTGAGATGTATTGATAGCTCTTTTATTTTTCTTATTTCTTGATGTAGGCACCAATTGCTATAAGCATTCCTCTTAACCCTGCTTTTGCTGTATCCCATAAGTTTTGATTGACACACCATTGGCCCAACTAACCAAAAAAAGGAGACAGATGACCCAATCAATAAAATTAGATGTGAAAAAGGAAGTGTAACAACACACACCACAGAAATAAAAAGAATCATTAGAAATTACTACAAAGAGATGTATGCCAACAAAAGACTCCTGGATACATACAACCTACCTAAATTGCGTCATGAAGACATAGAAAACCTAAACAGACCCATAACCTAGATGGAAATTGAATCAGTAGTAAAGACTGTCCCAACAAATAAAAGCTCAGGACCAGACGGCTTCACTGCTGAATTCTACCAGACATTTAAAGAAGAACTAATTCCAATTCTTCTCAGTTTACTCAAAACAATTGACAGGGAGATAATTCTCCAAAATTCTTTCTATGAAGCCAGCATCATCTCAGTTGTTAAGCCTGAAAAAGATGCAACACAGAAAGATAATTACAGAATACAAGTTGTATTGTCGTCTTCAATTGTTACCAGGCATATTTTTATTTCTCTTTTGATTTCTTATATGACCTACTATTCATTCAGCAGCGTTTTATTCAGTCTCCAATTGTTTGCATATGCTCTAGATAGTCCTGAGTTACTAATTTCAAGCTTCATTCATTGCATTGTGGTCCAAAAGATGCATGGTATTATTTTGATTTTTTAAAATTTGCTGAGACTTGAGCCGGTGCCGTGGCTCAACAGGCTAATCCTCCACTTTGCGGCGCCGGCACACCAGGTTCTAGTCCCAGTCGGGGCGCCGGATTCTGTCCCGGTTGCCCCTCTTCCAGGCCAGTTCTCTGCTGTGGCCAGGGAGTGCAGTGGAGGATGGCCCAAGTGCTTGGGCCCTGCACCCGCATGGGAGACCAGGATAAGCACCTGGCTCCTGCCATCGGATGAGCGCGGTGCGCCGGCCACAGCGCGCTGGCCGTGGCGGCCATTGGAGGGTGAACCAACGGCAAAGGAAGACCTTTCTCTCTGTCTCTCTCTCTCTCACTGTCCACACTGCCTGTCAAAAATAAAAAAAATAAAATAAAAAAAATAAAATTTGCTGAGACTTGCTTTATGGCCTAGTATGTGGTCAATCCTAGAGAAAGTTCCATGCACTGGTGAGAAGAATGTGTATTCTGCAATTATAGGATGAAAAGTTCTGTAGATATCTTTTAGGTCTACTTGGTCTATAGTGTCAATTAACTCTTCTATTTCCATGTTGATTTTCTGTTTGGTTGATCTGCCCATTGCTGAAAGTGGGCTATTGAAGTCCCTCATTACTATTATATTGGAATCTATGTCTCCCTTTAGAACAATTAACATTTCTTTTAAATAGCCAGGTGCTCTGTAATTAGGTGCATATACATTTATAATAATTATATCTTCCTGTTGAAATGATCCCTATTCATTACATAGTGCTCTTCTTTGTCTCTTTTAACATGTTTTGTGTTAAAGTCTATTTTATCTGATACTAGGATGGCTACACCAGCTCTCTTTTGGTTTCTGTTGGCATGGAATATCTTTTTCTATCCTTTCATTTTCAGTCTGCATGCATCTTTGTTGGCAAGATGTGTTTCTTATAGTCAACAAATATATGGGTTTTGTTTTTAACCCATTAAGCCAGTCTGTGTCTTTTAACTGGAGAATTGAAGCTATTTACACTCAATGTGACTATTGATAAGTAAAGATTTTACTCTGCATTTTTTCTAAAAATATTCCTATTTTTAACTTTGAATTTCCTTTAAACTTTTACTTGAAATATATCTTGCCATTTTCTCCTATCCTGTAGGATTTCTGATGAGAAGTTCATTGTGAATCTAATTGGAGATGCTCTGAAAGTAATCTGGCATTTCTCGCATGCACATTCTAGAATCTTCTCTTTATGCTTTACCGTGGAAAGTTTGACTACAATGTGTCATGGTGAAGACCATGTCTGGTTGTGTCTATTAGGAGTTGTGTGTGCTTCCTGTACTTGGACTTCCCTTTCTTTTGCCAAATTGGGGAAATTTTCTGTAATTATTTCACTAAATAGGCCTTCTAGTCCATCCTCTCTTTCCATACCTTCAGGAAATCTAAGGGCCATATGTTGGGTCATTTGGTAGTATCCCATAAATCTACAACACTGTTTTTAGCTTTCTTAATTTCTTCTTTTTTCATTTGGTATGACTGTAAAATTTCCAAAGATTTGTCTTCTAACTTGGATATTCTCTTTTGCCTCATCAAGTCAATTGTTAAGGCTTTCCACTGCATTGTTTTTATTTGGTCTATTGCATTCTTCATTTCTTTTGTTTAAGATTTATTTTATTTATTTGAAATACAGAGTTGCAGACAGAGGTAGAGACAGAGAGAGAGAGAGAGAGAGAGAGAGAGAGAGAGCTCTTCTATCTGCTGATTCACTCTCCAAATGATTACAACAGCCAGAGCTAGGCTGATCGAAAGCAAGGAGCCAAGAGCTTTTTGCAGGCCTCTCATGCAGGCAGGGGCTCAAGGGCTTGGGCCATCTTCTACTGCTTTCCCAGGCCATAGCAGAGAGCTGGATCAGAAGTGGAGCAGTCAGGACTAGAACCAGCACCCATATGGGATGCTGGCACTGCAGACTGGGGTTTAATTTAATCCACTGCACCACAGCACCAGCCATGCTTTGTTCATTTCTAACATTTCATTTTTATTTCTCTTTGAAATCTCAAATTCATTGGAAAAATGTTCATTTATGTCATGTATGGATTTCTTTAATTTGTGGATTTGCTTCTTATTACTTCTATGATCAATTTTTTGAATTTCATTCCAGCATTTCATCAGTCTCTTCATCTGCACATTCTAATATTGAAATGTTTTTGTGTTTCTTTGAGGGGGGGGTCATGATGTCCTCTTTATTCTTGTTTCTTGAATTTCTGCATTTATTTTTAGAGATTTGTGGAGATGTTGATTTTTTTCTTATGGTTTTTATCTCTGAATTATGCCTCTGTGGCTTAGTGTAATTCTGCACTTTCAGTGAATACCAAAAGATGTGTTCTGGGTGAGTCTAGGGAGCTTTGGTTATTGCTCCAGGGTAGGGTGAGCATCCAGGTTAATACCCAAGTTGGGAACCATAGAGCTCCTCTTATTAACAGAAGGGGGTGAAGAGTGACCTCTGTTGGTGTGAACACATCCTCACTTCCTCTCCTCCAAGGTGATCAATGCCTGGCTTTTAGCCTCAGTGACTGAAACACTAATCTGTGCTGCTGTATGAATCGCACAAATGATCTCCTCACTCTGAGCTTGGATGCTCTCAGGGAACCAGGGAGCTCCAAGTGTGTGTTGCCACATACAGTGATTGCCCAGAGACCAAGCTACTCCCTACACCTTCTCATGCTGCCACCAAGTCCCCACAGTCTCAGCACACAAGACTCTCACAATTACTGGGTACAGAGGTTCTGCTCTGCCTCACCAGCCTGTCTGGTCCACAGAGAGGCAGATGTTCCCTGAGTCTGCTGTCCATAGGTTCTCTGCCCAGACAGTTTGAGCCCTTGAGCCTGTGGTGTGTTGGGAGGCTGGGGGCACCTCATAGTCCTGCATGGGTGCACAGCCTCCTGTTTGATCTCATGTCAGTCTCCAAGCTGCCATCCACTCCAGCTCTCAGCTGCTTGGTATGTTGTACTGCGCTTGTGCTACACAGCTGCACCTTCCACACAGGTCCACTGTGGTTCTTTTTCTTTCTATAGAATTTCCTTTATGGTTTTCTCTCTAATTCTCCCCGAGAGTGCACGTCCTACCCTTTCTTTTTGTAATAACCTAGCACAGTGCATCATTTCCTCACCAATTAGTACATTAAGAGTGGATTTAAGGCCAGCACCGTGGCTCAATAGGCTAATCCTCCGCCTGCGGCGCCGGCGCACCAGATTCTAGTCCCAGTCAGGGCGATGGATTCTGTCCCGGTTGCCCCTCTTCCAGGCCAGCTCTCTGCTATGGCCTGGGAATCAGTGGAGGATGGTCCAAGTGCTTGGGCCCTGCACCCCATGGGAGACCAGGAGAAGCACCTGGATCCTGCCTTCGGATCAGTGTGGTGAGCCAGCTGCAGCGCGCTGGCTGCAGCGGCCATTGGAGGGTGAACCAACGGTAAAGGAAGACCTTTCTCTCTGTCTCTCTCTCTCACTGTCTACTCTGCCTGTCAAAAAAAAAAAGTGGATTTAAGAGGCTGGCAGTGTGGCATAGCAGATAAAGCCACCACCTGCCATGCCAGCATCCCATATGGGCTCCATTACCATCTAGCTCTCTGCTATGGCCTGGGAAAGCAGTAGAAGATGGCCCAAGTCCTTGGGACCCTAAACCCATGTAGGAGACCTGGAAAAAGCTCCTGGCTTCAGATCTGCCCAGCTCTGGCTGTTGCAGCCATCTGGAGAGTGAACCAGCAGATGTAAGACTCTCTCTCTCTGCTTCTGCCTCTCTGTAACTCTGTCTTTCAAATCAATAAATAAATCTTTTAAAAAGAATGGATTTAATATGCATATTATACATCTAATAAACTTAAAAGTTACAAATCTAAAATGTGGTATAATGTAAGCTGTTATAAAATTATAAATATATGTATGTATATAGTGCGTGTTCTAAGACTTCTGCAGTATCACATTATGTGAATATCTGGTATTGTGATTGAATATGTCACTAGTCCCTATTCCTCTGTCCCACTCTTCCTCCCCCATATCCATACCCTTTACCTTGCCACTTTGCAATTTTCTTCCAGGGATCATTCTCTAATTTGTGCTTGGTCATGTGACTTGATTTGACCATTAGAATGAGAGACAAGAGATAGTGTGCTAGTTGTGAGATGAGACCTCAAGAGATATAGTGTGTTTCCACTTTCTGTCTTGTTTGTTCCTGCCGTCCATGGGAAGGATATTCCAGGAATAGTCCACAGGTGCCAGAAGAGAGATTTAGACATACGGAGGTGAGTTGCCCCAGCTGAAGCACACTAGACAAACCCACTGAGAGCAGAGCTCCCAGTCCTTGTGTGTGAGACCAGCCAGTACCAGCACTATTGTAGCCAGGACTACCATAAGAGGTAACACAAACTAGCTGAGTCAAACTAAAGACATGTATTTTCTTACAGTTCTGGAGGCTGGAAGTCTCAGATTGAGGTATTGACAGGTTTAGTTAATTTGGAAGCATCTTTCTGAAGCTTGCCAGTGTTCATCTTCATGTTCATATCAAATTCTCCCTTTATGCCTGTCTGTGTTCAGTTTGTCTTCTCATGAGGACACCAGTCACATTGACCTCATTTTAACTGGATTATCTCTTTTGGAAAAAAAAGTTACTTTAAAGGCAGAGTTACATAGAGAAGAGGAAAGACCAAGAAAAAAGGCGGGGAGGGGGGGCTTTCATCTGCTGGTTCACTCCACAAATGGCTGCAATAGCCAGTGCAGAGCTTCTTCTGGGTCTCCCATGTAGGTGCAGAACCCAAGCACTTGGGCCATCTTCTGCTGCTTTCCCAGGCACATTAGTAAGAAGCTGGATCATAAATGGAGCAGCCAGGTCTTGAACCGGCACCCATATGGGATGCTGGCTGCTATGCCACAATGCAGGCCCCTTAAGTTATCTCTTTAAAGATTCTTCCCCAAATTACAGTCCTATTCTCAGGTGCTGGGGATTAGGATTTCAGCATAATTTTGTTTCTAAGAAACAAATACTCAGTGCATAACATCTTTGACACTCAACCTAGACAGATTCATAGGAAATAATAATAAATTCGTATTTTAAGGCACTGACTTTTGGAGTGTTTTGTTAGAAGTGATTAACTGAGTACAGATAGTGGGAAAAGATATTCAACTAATTATTGAATGAATGTTTTGTAACAAAAATATTTTTTTCAGATTGTTGCTACATGTTCTTTTAAGCCAGCTGTATTTTTACAAATGAAAAATAATCTTTTCATCATTATTAGAAATGGTTATATATAATATACAAAAGCAGGGGCCAGTGTTGTGACATGACAGGTAAATCTGCCGTCTGTAACACTGGCTTCCCATTTGGGCGCCCATTTGTGTCCCAGGTGTTCCGTTTCTGATCCAGTTCTCTATTGATGGTCTGGGGAAAGCAGTGCAGGATGACCCAAGTACTCAGGCACCTGACATCCACGAGGGAGAGCCAAATAAAACTCTTGGCTCCTCGCTTGGGGCTGGGTCAGCCACTTGGCCATTGCAAACATTTGGGGAGTGAACCAGCAGATGGCAGACTTCTCTCTCTCTGTTTCTTCCTCTCATTGTAACTCTGACTTTCAAATAAATAAATAAATATTTTAAAAATACAAAAACAAATATCCACTATAAATGTCCCCCCATCCCGTCCATAGAAATCTAGTTTGAATGTCTTCCAATTATTTTCCTGCTTATAAACACATAACAGATACACAAATTTTTACATATATATCCATTCATGTTTTCATAAAAAGGCATCCTTTAATATATATTTTACACATATTTTTAAATAAAAGTGTTTCCAAGGATGGTTTTCCATGTTAATATAGAGGTACATCATAATTTCAATGACCAATGCCAGTTTACTAATTTTTATTGAATAGTGTATAAATTGCATTTGTTTTTTCATAATTATTTTATTTCTTTATATCAAAATTTATGCAATAGAATTTCTTTCTAAAATACTTTTGGATTTGAGGTAAAAAAAACACATGTGGAGACTATTACTACTTGAGTTTACTGTAAGATTTCAACTTCGGCTGACTTCACGTAGATGGCTTTAACAGAGTATAAAGATGAAAATGTGTTTGGCCTTGATATAGTGTTCATTGAGTTGAAATAAAGATGATGACAGGAGCAGAGCCGATATTTTCATTTTATTCAACATTAATTTGACCAATGTCTACTGAGTTACATACAAAATGCATGGTGCTGTCCAACCCACAACAGAAATGAAGCAGACATAGATGTGGCAAGTATCTTCCTGCCTGCCCTGCCGAAGGAGCCAGCAGGGCGGGGGAGGAGGGGAGGTAGGATTGGGACTCTCCACTTTGAAATCCACAAAATTGCATATGAAATAATGACAGAACTTCAATGGAAATGTACTAAAGAACTGGGCTTGCTTTTCAAGATTTTCTAGTTTTATAATGGATAAACTGTACGTTTTCTTAAGAGCACCAATTTTCTCCTTGGTTTTTCTTCTGAATGAGAGAAACATAGAATTCCCATTACTCTAACAACAGGATGCATTCAGCAATCCTGGAGGTCTTTCCAAGGACAAGCCTCCCAGGCAAGTATTTTCTGAGAAGTTTTTGAATTAGTTACTTTCTCCTTTGGGCTCCGGCCAGCCATCTGTTAATTCTGAGTGCTTTCTTTTTTGCCGTCTGCCCTCCCATCTCAGTGGATCTGGCTACAGTGGGAGGTCAACCCCGATCATGCAAAGTCCTTGCAACCTCTGCTTCTCTTCTCCTGCATTGAGACTGCTGCTGCTCGGCTGGGCCACTGGCTCCATCATTTCAGAACCTTACCTTGGTTGTGACTTCCTGCCAGGGAATCTTCCTCTAAGGAGAATGTGTTGGGACGTTTGTGTAATTCCTCCTCCAGAATGCAAGGCCACTCAATGTGTCAAGCAATGCACACAACAGAAGTATTTTTTTCTGCAAAATTAGAAGCCTTGTGGGAGGAAATAATATTTTTATCTGAGCGCACTGAATTCAGATCAGTGTGATCCAGAAATTGCACAAACTCCATACCAACCTACCCTCTTCCTTCCATCAGTAAATTTAGAAAGCACAGATGCATACAGCTCTACCAAGTCTTTATTTTATTTAATACTTTTAGCAATGCCATGTGTTTTCAGTATTAGATTTCTAGGAAACAAATACTCATGCTGTTGGATAAAGTAAATGACAGTTGTACCTGTTACATATTTACTTACTTCCTGATACACATTCAGTCAAAGCTCCGTAATGCAGAAGAATGAGACTGGGACCAACAGATACACATATTTTCCACCAAGATGACAAAGAGTTGGACCAAGAAGGAGGGGGATCAGGCTTTGTATGATAAGGCTCCGGTCATTATAGTGGTAACAACAGCAGTCACAATACCTAGCTGAGTGCATTATCTACATTTACCTTGCTGCTTCTCCACAACAATAGGATGGAGGCAAATTCTGTTATTATAATTATTATTCCCACTTCTCAGATGGGAAGACTGAGGAACAAAGTTGTTGAGTGACAGAGCAGGAGTTCATCCAGAGCCTGGCATTCACCTGCTATGCTCTGCTACTTATGAGCAATTATCTGTCACTCCTCTTTAGTAACATCAACATATTATTCATTTAACAATAATGAAGTAATAACTATAAGTATTTATTTAAGAGGAGAGGAAAGTTGCTCAAGTCTTCCTGTTAGAAGAGAACTACCACTGCTGACAGCTGGGCCCCACACTTGTCAATGGGGCATATACCCATTATAGCTGTCACCATATGCCTATGTTTGAATCTAAACTCATGTGAGACAGTGTGTGTAAGAATTTACTCTGATACTTCTGTATGGAGCTGCCTACAGACAAAATGCATTGGATTTGCAGAGGACGCTCTCCAGCGTAGGCCCTGCATTGCCCTGCATGATGTGCCACAGTTGAGAAAAGATCCAACTTCCCTTTCCATCCTTCTACACAAATCACTCTTTTCTTCCTAGGTCCACACCTGTGGCTTCCCTTCCTTCCGATCACCTCCACCTGGCTCGTTCTAAGGATGTCACTGGTATTGGCCGTAACACTATCCACTTCTGTATGGACCCTTGCTGGAGAATGGGGTCACCTTCATCCACAGAGGACCTATGCAGCAAGACAGGCCACCAAGGGGCTGGAAGATGAGGACAAAAGACACCTAAATACGCCCTTATCTGCTGGACTGAATCATAAGAGACTACCTTCTCGGGAGAATGGTGATAGCCAGTCAAGCATGAGTGACGTTTTGGCTGCAAGTGGAATGCAATGTCACAGGGATGAATAGCTTCAACATTTCTTATGGAGGCAGGCACACACACACCTATAGCTGCCTTTCCTCTTCTGAGTTGTGAATCTAACAGAGCACGTGGTGTACGTGCTGCATGGATACTTTTACTATCCAGTCTTTTACAGGAGAAGTTTGCTGATCCCTAATTGACATGAAACAGATTCCCCAAAAACTGGAGAACTCTTTTCTCCCCACAACTTCTTGAGCTAACAGAGAACTCATACTAATTTCTTCGCGTCAAAATTCTCTTATGATTTATTTAAATTACTTGGAGAAACTTGTGGCTTGAAAAATGGATACAATTTGACAGAATTTTATTAGAATTATAGTGTAGATGAGCATTTTTCCCAACAGTTTTTGCAGGAATCATTTATTTTATTGTACATATCTGTAGTGTGTTACTTTTCATTGTGTTATAACATTTCATTCCAAAAGTATGCCACAATTTGATTATCCATTTACCTTCACATAAAATGTAAATAATATTACAAAAGACATTTTTATACATGGAATCTGGGTGCATTCTCTCTCTCTTTCTCTCTCTCTCTCTCCTCTCTATGTCCTTCCCTCCTTTCTTCCTCCCTCTCTCCCTTTTCCCCTTCCTCTTTGTCACTCTGCCTTTCAAATAAATAACTCTTAAAAACTAACATCAAAGATGACAGGAGGTCATTAAGGTGGGCCCTAGTCCAATCCGACTGGGGTCCTTGTAGGAGGAGGAAGTTGGGACACATGAAGAGACAGCAGGGGTGCACCACCTGGAGAGAAAAGACTATGTTTGGACCCAACGAGAAGGTGGCCATGTGCAAGCCAGAGAGAGAAGCCTGAAAGGAAAACAACTTCACCACATCTTGATTTGGGGCTGCCAGCCTTCCGAACTGTAAGAAAATAAATATCTATTACTCTAGCCACTCCGTCTGTGGTATTTTTTATGGTAACCCCAGTAAACTAATACCCTAGGGTCGCCCCAGCTTACTTCCTGGGCAGAGTTTCCAGGCACAGTGCAGGGGACAGGAGATGGAGCTTGGTGGTCTCCTTGAGTTGAGCAGCTGGGGCTGGGATCTGGGGTGGCCCTGAGGCTGGAGTCCAGAGCATCAGGGAGGAGAGGGCTCTGTAGAGAGGCCTTCCTGTATCTGCAGTGAGGTTTTCAGGTTAATACTGATCAGCAGACGTCTCCAAGAAAATACCTGCGTTTGGGGAAAGAGCCACCCCAAAAGAGAGAGGGAATAACATTGGGAGCTCAAACATGGCTGGAAATATTTTGTGCTTTTCGCAGCCAGCCTAGAAAACGACCCAATTCACACAGCAGCAGGCAGGGTTCTGAGCAGTCACACAGCAGTCGGCCAGAATCAACTCCGGACTGCTCTTCTCTAACACACGGAAAAGCAAGCTGAAGAGTTGAGCTGTTTCCACAAATTAACTATACACCTTAAGATTGTTTACAATAATACAAAAATCTAACGTCTAACAAGGCAAATTTCATAATGTCTGGGTGACACTGAGGAGAAAAATCAGTCAATGGAGGAAGTGCTGAATTATACAGAGAAAAAATTAGAAGTGTAATTAGGACATTAAGGTAATCATTTTAGCTCTATTCCACATGCCTCAGAAGACAGGGGAAAGACATGAAAAAGACCCAGCTAGAACTCCAGAGATCAAAAGTCGATGTCTGAGAGGAGGAGTTCCTGGGTGGGACCCAGAAAGGTGAATGAGCTCGAGAAAACAGCAACCACAGCTGTTCAAAATGTACCAGCAAGAGGAGGGTCGGAAAAAGTGAAGAGCGCTCTGCTTAGCTGTGGGGCAGCACCACGTGGCCTAACAACGCTAACTCTGGTCTCCATGGGAGGGGAGTGAGCGCAGAAAAAAATCACTTAAGAAATAACCAAGGGGCTCAATGAATCACTATGAGAAATGTGATGAAAATGTCACACTGAACGTAATAATTAAACTGATTTTAAAAGTGATCAACCTTAAAGCAGGGCTGGTGCTGTGATGCAGTAGGTTAATCCTCCACCTGTAGCACCGGCATCCCAAGTGGGCACCAGTTCTAGTCCTGGCTGCTCCTCTTCCAATCCAGCTCTCTGCTGTGGCCCAGGAAAACAGTGGAGGATGGCCCAAGTGCTTGGGTCCCTGCAACTGCATGGGAGACCTGGGAAAAGCTCCTGGCTCCTGGCTTGGATCAGTGCAGTTCTGGCTGTTGAGGCCATTTGGGGAGTGAACAACGGAAAGAAGACTTTCTCTCTGTCTCTCCTTCTCTCTGCAACTCTACCTCTCAAATAAATAAATAAATAAAATCTTTTTTTTAAAAAAACCTTGTATATAAAGATAATTGAAAATGAATTGATGAAGAATGGGATGGGAGAGGGAGTGGGAGACGGGATGGTTGCAGGTGGGAGGGAGGTTGGGGGGAAGCTGCTATAATAAAAAGCTGTACTTTCGAAATTTGTATTTATTAAATAAAAGTTTAAAAAAACCTTAAAAGCAGCTAGAAAGAAGAGACAAATATAAAGTATGTGGTTCCTCATTAGAAACAATGCAAAGCCAGAGACGGTGCAGCAGCGTCTTTAAATACTGAAAGGAAAAAACAGTCTGGCTAGAATTCTACATCCAAAAACCACTTCAAAGCAAAATTTTTTCAGGGATTAAATTTAAAATATCTGTTTCTTAAAGAACTACCCCCAACACACACACACACACACACACACACACACAGAATACAGGAAGTGCTTGTAACACATATCCAAAAAAGACTAATCTCCAGAATTTATAAATACTGGAATACATCAGTGAGGCAAATAGTGTGAAGACCTAACCAGGTGCTTTGCAATAGATGGGATCAAATACAAGGCATGAAAATCTTTTTAGTCGCCAGAGAATTATAGATGAGAACTGCATCATTAAGCAGCTGTATTATTGGGCAAGAAACTAGCAGTCCGTACCTTCACACATCTTATAAAAAAGAGTGAGAGAGAGACTATTTCTTAATAGCTTCCAAGTCAATAAAAATAGATTCTCATTTTTCTGCCTGCTGTGGTGATAACAATGTACTGATTGAGGTATCTTATACAAAAAGCCCTACAAACTTGGTTTTCTGTTAATGAGTTGTCAGAAGTCCTAAATTATAATTGATTAATTAAAACATTGAAAAATTATATTAACCTTTATTAATAATATCAGCAAGCAAGAAACTAGGACCTCAAAAGGAACAGCTTTAATCTCATAATCAAATTGGAAAGAATATTTATAGAAATTCTTTTGTATTTTTCCAGCTAATTAATTTAATGAGAAACGGAAATTGTGGTTAAACTATGAGTGCATCTTAACCGAGATCACTATTTTTATGTATGAAAGGGTGAAAATAGAAAAAAAAAATGCTCCTTTAGGGTAATAATTATGTATTATTCATCATTTTGTTCTTTGTTGTGCTGTAGTGAATTCTTACACAATAGAAAATTGTTCACAAATGTTTGTTGTGTAGAATTTCGATGTGCTAAGATGCTTTCAGCTACTTGCAGAAAGGGCAGGACTAAACCCCTGTTAGAGTTACACTAGTACTAGAATGAGGTTCCTTGCTTTGTTCCTCTGTCATCTGGTGTGTTTTGCAGCATTGATCAACCTGTATAACTGAATGATAGCTCTTGAAATCCAAAGAAACAAAGCTGTAATTAAAGTGTAGCATGTGCTGGGCCAGTGCTGAGGCCTAGTGGGTTAAGCCGCAGCCTGCAATGCTAGCATCCCTTCTGGGCACCAGTTTGAATTCTGGCTGCTCCACTTTCGACCCAGATTCCTGCTGATGCACCTGGGAAAGCAGGATGGCCCAAGTGCTTGGGGCTCTGATACCTACTTGGGAAACTGGATGAAGTTCCTGGATCCTGCTCTGTCAGCCTAGCCCAGTTTCCACTGTTGTGGTCACTTGGGGAGAGAACGAGTGGATGGGAAATCTCTCTTTCTCTCTCCTTCTCTCTGTCTCTGTAACATTGCCTTTCAAGTAAATAAATCTTTAAAAAAAATCCTAGCATGTGTCTGTTTACCTTAGGCTCACTTTAGAAAACCCAAGGAAGTACAACGCTATTCAAGAAGACAAAAAATCAGTGAGCTAGTTTAAAAGGTTGCGAGCTATTCAGCACAACCACTTACTAAATGCTAACTGAGAAGACGGGAAGAAGGTGGCCAAATTCATTTCTAGAGTTTTTCAAAGAGGACATGAATATAGGCTAATGACATGGGATTCAAACTCAGTAAACACTTTTTGAGCATCTGCTTGTGACAGACACTGTACAAGTTACAGTCTTGGTTTGATCCTTACTGCAACAAGAGTGCAACTGCCCTAAGTTAGAAACGTTGAATTAGAACATTGAGTCAAGTCTACAAAATTAAAGAGGGAACAAGCTGTGCAGGCAAACAGGAATGTTTAGAATTCCCCACTGATTGCCCCAGTAGCTGTTAGCAATGTTACAGCCAGAATGGATGGAATATCCAACCTATCCAGCCTCTCCATGCGACTCTAATTTTATGCTCCTCAGAATTTAACTCAATGGTCTTCACACCTTAGGGTTTGTAAGAGCCACACGACTGGGTTCCATAAACAAACCCATGTTTAATATGGATAATTTAAGGAGTTTTCAAGGGTAATTTTGGCTACACACAATGTTTGTTTAGCTTTCCTGTTCACTCTGGGTGTCACCTGACTCAGAGATGCGATTCCACTGAGTATGGCGCCAGGACAGGCAGCTGGGCTGGATTTTAGTTCGAGTCAGGATCTGAGGTTGAACAGCCTTCAGGTGGGAAAGCTGCCCACTCCTAAAGCTAGCTTACCATTTTCATCAAAACTGGCCTCCAAACCACCCGCAGGGAGTGGTGTTGATTCATACAAATAACTGTTTTCAGAGCTGGGCTTATAATTGCTTAACTTGGCTTCAAGCACTGGTGTCAGCCCCGATCAGGGCGATCGCTTTTCCTCAGTAAATAAGGTAGAAGTAGACCAGGTGGTGATCCAGCCCTGAGGCCTCAATGTTGTCTTGAAGGCAGAGTACTTCAGCAACGTCTCTCTCAGGCAGGTCCTCTGCAGGTGAGGGGAATAAACTCCTGCACCTGCCTGAGCCCCTGCCGACCTGAGCTACTGCTATGGTGATGCTAGACTTTTGCATATTGTAGCCCTCTGCATGGACAACTTCTCACCAGCCCTCAAGTGCCACCAGGGTCCCTCCTCCGAGCAGGCAAGTCCTCTGTGTGGTGGGTCCGGGAGCCCCGATCCTGCAGGTGGAGGGAAGGGCTGCTCCTGGGTGTTCCATCAGCCCTGGGGCTTCCACTTGCGGCGTGAGCTCGCCTTTCAGTCGTCAGTCCCCACTTAAGACTGCAAGGCAGGGTTAAATGAAGCTTACTTCATGCACCTCATTCTGCATTTGGATGGGAAATGTACATTTTTGGAATAATTTTGATTTAAAGTAATTTTAAGAGGACATAGGCTCATCAACGAGGACTTTTTATAATGATAAATGAAGACCTAGCTTTCTTGGAACATTTATAGTATACTAGCTTATGCATTAATTAGGTGATAATTAAATTTTGGTGTAGTCTGAAACTCAATACACACCTTGTTAAAACCTGATAATTACAAATTATAATAATCGTAAATATGGAGATTAGTAGTTAATGATAAAGAACCTATTCAGTAATAAGAAAAAATTTAAAGTGCAAATTCAGTTCTAAGGGAAGTGGAACATGACTCGTTTTCTTAAATAGACATAGGGCGGAATGGTCAAGTGGTAAAGAATACTTTGACCACAAGAGGGAGCTCTTCCCTTAAAAAATAGTTGGCGCAGCCCTGGTTTCAGCACGCGGCACTGTGGATTTTTAATTCTGGCGTGGCATTGTTTTTGGAGGCTTCTTCCACTGCTAACAGTGCCAGAGGGGCGGGTAAGTGACAGAAGTTGTAAGTCAACCGGAATATATTAGAACTGGCCACGCATGCTCGAAAGGGTGACCTCTGATTAGACTTACTTAAGTTACGGATTTACTTTTCGGTTTTCTCCGAAATCCTAAAGTATTTTTTTAACCTCCTTTCTTTGAAAAGCCGTGTTTTCTTCCAGAAATGAAAATTGAGAAATTATTTATTTTGGTTTCGTTTAGTCAAGGAAGAGGGGAGTTGGTGCCATAATTTTATCATTGTGTGGACAGGAAGAGTCCCGTCAGCCCCCGCAGTGTCACTTTGGTCAACTTCCCCTTAACCCCAGCCTCACTGGGTCTGGGGTTTGCTGCTTCTCCCCTGGATTGTCCGATAGCTTCTTTACTGGTCTCCCCAGTGACCGCACACCCCATCCAGTGTGTCTGAGGTGTAATTTACTTTATACATCACTTCCGGGTTAATTTCCATGAAATATATTTGTTCACCACATCACCTTTCACTTTTTCAGTAGCTGGCTGTTTCTGCAAAACAAATCTGCCGGCTGCAACTCAGCATTCCAGACCCAGGTCAACGCCGCCTGCTGCTCAAGCCCCTGGCTCCAGGCTGGGCTGGGATAATTCCCATCTCTCTCCCTCTCCTTCTCTTTCTCCCTCTCCCTCTCTGACCTGTGGCATGTTTCCTGTCTGTGTTATTTTCTAGTTGTTTGTGAGCACATCTCATATTACCTCCAAGACCAACTTCCTTGAAGGCGTGAATCCTGGCTCAGAAGCCAGACAGAAAGCTTGGCCTCAGCAGGTCCGTGGGAATGAAGACCTGCCTAAGAAAGCCAGACTTTCTGGGGGCAGAATTGAAAGAACTGGGTGTTATGGCTGCATCACAGGCTGCCTCAAAACTCAGCTGATTAACATCCTGGGAAAGCAGGGGAAGATGGCCTACGTGCTTGAGCCCTTGCTACCCATGTGGGAGACCTGGAAGAAACTCCTGGCTTCAGCCTCGTTCAGCTGTTGTACACACCTGGGGAGTGAACCAGCAGATGGAAGATCTCTCTGTCTCTCCCTCTCTCTAGAACTCTGACTGTAAGATAAATAAATAAATCCTTAAAAAACTTTATTATCTCTAATATATAATATATTCATATAACATTATATTATGTATTGAATATTACATTATTAATTATGAACCTATTAGTATTTATCAAGATTCTGGGAGTTGAGTACACTTAGGTGAGTGGCTGCCTCTTACCAACAGTGATCACAGCCTGTGAGGCCTGGGCAGAGGCAATCTGGATGCTCCACCAGGCTGAATGTCCAAGGTGGCTTCCTTTATAAAAAAAAAATTGGAACCTTTATTTTATTTATTTGGAAGGCAGAGTTACAGAGAGAAAGAGAGAGAGAGAGAATGAATTTCAATTTGCTGGTTCACTCCCCAAGAGCCAGGGCTGGGCCAGGCTGAAGCTAGGCGCCATAACTCCATCCGGGTCTCCCACTTGGGTGACAAGGGCCCAAGGACCTGGACCATATTCTGTTGCTTTTCCAGGCACGTTAGCAGGAAACTGGATCAGAAGTGGAACAACTGATTCAAACCATTACTCATATGAGATGCTGGCTGTGCAGGCAGAGGCTTAACCTGCTGCTCTACAACACCCCCTCCTCGCCCCCCCTCCCCGTGCCCCTCCGACCGTGGTCTTCATTTCTATATCTGGTTCCTTGGGCTGAAGTGACTGAAATCTCTGGTGGTTTGCTTAGCATGTTTCTCTCTTCTTCCGTTTGGCTAACTTGGGCCTCCTCAATGCATGCTGGGGTTAGACTTCTTGCATGACGGCTGTCTTTCCACAGAATGAGCATTTCAGAAGAAACAGGTGGAAGGGTCGAGGCTTTTTTATGTGCTCACCTTGGAAATCCCATGGATTGCTTCTTTCAGATGGTACCCAGGTCCAGAGTGGGAGAGGATCGCACAAGAGCCTGAATCCTGGGAGCTGAGGTGCCTCCGGAGGCCATCCCTGCAGCTAGGCTTCCTTACCTGGTAACATTTTCAGGAGAGGAAACACTCCAATCTGAGGTCTGGAAGGCAGAAACACAGACCAGTTAGAGTTGGTAGTGGCCAGGGTAACGGAAGCTTCATTTCAAGACAAAAGCAATGGTGAATTGCTATTGGTTAGTACTCATATGTCCTCAAATCCTTTTACTCTCTTCTCTTGGGGACGAGGGTCCATCTTCTCTCCCCTGAAAGTGTACCGATTTTCTGACTTTTTTGTATGATAGAGTATAGCAAAATAATAATAATAATAATAATAATAATAATGCTATGTGACTGCCAACACACTATCAAAACAGATGAGTCAGGTGTTCTAAACAAAATTTAATTAATTAATTAATTAATTTGAGAGACAGAGAGAACATGTGCATTTGCTGGTTCACTCCTCAAATGCCTGCAATGGGTGGGATAGCTGATACTGACAGCTGGGAACGCGATCCAGGTCTCCCACTTGGGTGGCAGGAACCCAACTGCTTGAGCTATTGCTGCTGCGCCTCCCCCACCAAGGGTGTGCATTAGCAGGAAGCTGGAGTCAGGAACTTGGGCCAAGCATTGAACCCGAGTGTTCTGAACTGGCACAGACTGTCCTCACTGGCATTTTAACTGCAAGGCCCAACCCACGCCCCGTGGTGCATTTCCTGCCTTGCTCTTTGGAATCTTCGTTCTTGAAAGCTTTGCATTCTTTGCAGTCTGATTCCCTGGAGGCTGCCATGCTGTGAGGAAACCAAACTAGTCCCCATGGGGAGACCACGTGGAGAGGTCTTGAGCTCACAAGAGAGACCGATCACACCCAGCCGAGCCCTTCTCCTCACCCTGACACCCAGGAAAACTATTTTGGGGTGACTTTTCATGCAGTGATAGATCACTGGAACAGGTGAGGATGGCGAAGAGCAAGTTAGTGTTTACTGACTGCATGGTTTGCCTGCTTCTATCCTTTTGTCTTTTTGTTTCTAAAAAAACATACTCCTCACAATGCAGCCATCATTACCCACGTGCTCCCCTTGGCATACCTGCCAAGGCCCACTGCGCATGAGCTGCTCCCCTGGCCCTGCGGCTGTGCCTCCTGCCGTGGCTCCACCTCACCTCTGCCACATCTGAGTCATAGTTTCCAGAGCAGGAAACTCTTGCCAAGATTTACGATTTAGACTTCATGCCTTTTCGTCTCCCTTTCAATATTAGCTTTCTTTTTTTGTTTTTGGTGATAAAGTTCTTTTTGTTACTTTTTAAAATATGTATTTATTTATTTATTTGGGAAGCAGAGAGTTCTAGAGAGACAGAGGAAGAGAGAGAGAGAGGTCTTCCATCTGCTGGTTCACTCCCCAAATGGCTGCAATGTCCTCAGCTGGGCAGATCTGAAGCCAGGAGCCTGGAGCTTCTTCCAGGTCCAGGTCTCCCACATGGGTGCAGGGGCCCAAGGACCTGGGCCATCTTCTACTGCTTTTCCAGGCCATAGCAGAGAGTTGAATTGGAAGAGGAGCTGGGACTCAAATCAGCTCCCATATGGGATGCCACCACTGCAGGCAGTTCAATATTAGCTTTTAAAAATTGTCTTTATTTGAAATGCAGGGGAAGAGAGAAAGAGAGAGAGAGAGAGAGAGAGAGAGAGAGAGAGAGAGGTCTTTGGTCTGCTGGTTCAAGTCCTCAAATGCCTGCCTGAACCGGGTGGTCCTGACAAGGCTGAAGTCAGGAACTCAGGTCAGGAATTCGAGTCCCAGCACTCTGATTGGGATGTGAGTTTCCCAAGTGAAGTGGGTCTTCTGTCTTTTTGAAGAGTTATTTATTTATTGTTGATTTGAAAGGCAGAGTGTCAGAGAGAGAGGGGGAGAGAGAGTTTGGTCTTCTATCTACTGATTCACTTTCCAACTGGCCAAAACAGCCAGGGTTGGGGCCAGGCTGAGGCCAAGAGCCAGAAACTCCATCTTGGTCTCCCACTAGGATGGCAGGGACCCAAGTAGTTGGGCCATCTTCTGTTGCCTTCCCTAGCACATTTGCAGGCACTAGATCAGAAATGGAGCAGCCAGGACTTGAACTGGCACTCCAAGATGGCACGCCAGCATCACAAGTGATATTTAACCCACAGCATCACAACACGGGCTCCCCCAGCAGCCTCTCAACCCTTGTGCCACACGCTTGCTCTGCTTCCAATTTTAGAAGTCCCTGCTATGGGGAGAAAGTTGTTGTAATTCCTAGGAAGTAGCCAGATGGAGGCTCCCAGCTCCTGGTGCCCTGTCCGGCTAGGGCCAGGCTGTTCTCCCCCCAGACCCACCCACTGTACTCAGAGTCAGGATCCCCCATGGAGCCAGTCCTTCTTCAACCCATTCCTCCTGTATTGAAGCAAATTGGAGACATTTGCTTTTGTTCCCTCTTGGGAGTTGCTTTGTCTTTTGGTTTCTTTATCCATATTACTGCCCTAGCTCTCAGTGGCAAGAATCAAGAGGACCCTTCTATCATTGCCCTCAATGGGCAGGAGCATCCACCCAGTTTTCTGTGGCTTTCTGTGAACCACAGGCCCAAAGAGGACTGAAATGTATGTGAGTGGGAAAGTGAGAACTGAAGGCAGTGTGAATGGTAAGACCAAGAAAGGGAAGGCGGGGGCAAGAGCGGAAGGGCCAGGAGACAGGCAGAAGCTCTGGGTGTGGCCAGTCTGTGGACAGCCTGTAGACGAGGTGAGACATGGGCGTGGCTGTACCCTCAGAATGTAAAGGAATAAGGGATCAGGTCAGGGTACTGTGTATTTAATGCCACACAGTCTTTGTCATCATTCGGATCTGATATGGGGGTAGGGGCAGGGAATTCCTTGTCTGTAGGCTCTGGAGAGATGCTTAGATTTTCTCAAGGCAATTTCCAGAGGCAGCAGGAGTTGGTTGGGGCATTGGAAGGCCAGCTGTTTGTATCCCTAATGAACCTTTCCAGATGAAGTGAAAGGCTGAGTTAAGAATTAGGGTGCATGGGGATGAGGGGTGCATAGCCAGGGCAGGGAAGCTCTTCAGATAAGCACCTCAGCTCTGCCTTTTCTCTCCCGTCTCAGGGTGAGTGTGCAGTGCCTTATTCTCTCCTCCAGTTCAGCCTTTGAAGCTTGAAAGCTCATTGAATGGTTAAGATTTTTTTTTTTATTTGACAGAGTTAGACAGAGAGAGAGAGAAAGATCTTCCTTCCGTTGGTTCACTCCCTAAATGGCCTCTACAGCCGGCGTTGCGCAGATCCGAAGCCAGGAGCCAGGTGCTTCCTCCTGGTCTCCCATGCGGGTGCAGGGCCCAAGGACTTGGGCCATCCTCTACTGCCTTCCCGGGCCACAGCAGAGAGCTGGACTGGAAGAGGAACAACCGAGACTAGAACCTGGCGCCCATATGGGATGTTGGCGCCTCAGGCGGAGGATTAACCAAGTGAGTCATGGTGCCGGCCCCTAAGATTTTTTCTTGATTGATTGATTGATTTGAGAGGTAGAGTTACAGACAGTGAGAGGGAGAGACAGAGAGAAAGGTCTTCCGTCTGTTGGTTCATTCCCCAGTTGGCTGCAATGACCAGAGCTGTACCGATTGGAAACCAGGAGCCAGGTGCTTCCTCCTGCTCTCTCACATGGGTGCAGGGGCCCAAGCATTTGGGCCATCTTCTACTGCTTTCCCAGGCCACAGCAGAGAGCTGGATTGGAAGAGGAGCAGTGGGACTCAAACCGGCGCTCATATGGGATGCCGGTGCCGCAGGCGGAGGGTTAACCTAGGGCACCACAGTGCCGGCCCAAAACGGGTAAGATTTGAGATGGGCTGCATAGCTGCAAAAAACCTAGGAGGAAATGGTATTGACATGATCGGGTCCAGCCAAGACCGGAGAGATGCCAGTTCCTTTTGTCCTTCTGCCCTTCTAAACATGTCTCTGAGGCCCACTAGATCCTCCTTCAGGACCTCATCCCAAGAAAATCAGTAACAACATCCATTGCCTCTGAGAGGGGAGAAGATGACACTTGGAGAAAAAAAAGGCAAAACCACTGGTCACTCAGATTTCACAGTGGGCTCCCGGGATAAGCAATGCGCCTGCATTGGAAAGAAGGAACGCTGGAAATCAGCAGAGAGCTGGCAGGCCACAGCCGACGCAGGGGCAGTCGGGAGAGAGATCCCTGGGCCTGGGCATCCCTGGTTCTCTTCTCTACTTTGGGCCCCTCTTTCTGCAACAAGGCTGGAGAGGATACCTCTGTCCATTGCAAGCATGGGAGAATCTGAGCCTCCCAGGTAACAAAGATGGCAGGTTTGCACTTGTATCTAGGAGGAAGTCTCAGAGGAAGTCACACTGAGAGCAGTGGTGATTGAGGGTAGAAAAGATCTCTGGCCAAACTCATTCCCAGGCTTTCTGACTCTCTAGGAATGAGGAGGGAAGAGAATGCCTTGGCGTGCTTCCTGCAATTCAGCCAGTGGAGCCCCGGCTCTGGCAAGTGCTCACTCTGAGAAAACAAATGCACAAGAGAGAAGGAGGAAATGCCACTCTGACGGGATCAGCTGCGGCGCTCGCAGGCGGTGTGCTCCGTCCGGCCCAGGAAGTAAGGACAGCACAAACAGGATCTGAGCGAGGTCATTTGTTTTGGAGAAGAGAGGGAGGCCGAGCCCAGGGCAGCTCCCTGGGACATCCTGGCTGAGCACACTGGGGGAGAAGTCCTCCCTGCTTGCCAGCACTCCGCAAGTACAGCTCTCACCGAATCTCTATCAGCATAATTAGAAAATTAATAGCCCTGTAATCACAAGATCAACATGGAGAATTACCTCCTTGGGGAGCTGCCCAGATGGAGCAGCTTCCTGAGAGAATGTCTGTGATCTGCACTGAATATTTCGCTCTTTCTTAAGTGTTTCTAGCAAGTTTCTACTCCTGGGAAAATGCCACTGCCTGAGCATTAGACACTGAGTTTTTGGAGTAACTTCTTCAATATACTTCTGCTTTATGAACCTTCACAGCAAGCCTGAATAATATGACTTTATATGAATAATGGATAATTGGAACTTTGTCATGGGCTTTTTTTTTTATGATTTTAGACTTTGGGTATTAAAAATTCACTTGATCTTATCACTTGGTGTTCAATACCAACTAAGTTAAGGTAATTGAAAAAAAGAGAAAAAATAGCTATGGATCAAAGTGCCAGAAATATATATTGTTCACAGTCTTTCAAGAAATAGGACTGCTTTGCCTTTCGATCATACTTTCCACTGTTCCAGAAAAAATGATACCTCTCTTTTGACTTAAGTCAATCTTTTCCTATTTTCCAGAGCCCCAATGTAGGCAGAATTAATCAACCAAAAGTGGGGGGGGGGAGGTCAAAAGCACTGATTTTAAAAAATAAATAAGTAAAAGCCTTTCCTGAAAACTCTTAAATAAAAGTAGATGCAGTGGCTCTCTGCTCAGGGGCCCTGAGAAGTCACACACCCCATTTCAGCTTTTGTGTTCTCTACCAGGCCCTGAATGGGATGGTGGGAACACCTTTATACAACAATGGGGCTGGGGCTGGGGGTGGGCAAAAGGAATAGGCAGGCTGCCAAGTTCAACATAGGCGATTTTGTATCTCAGAGAATTTACAGACTGTTTCCAGGCCTGAATGAGATGCAACACAATGATTTCTCTGCAGGGTCCCTGCCCATTCTACACAGAGGCCCTGGACATAGGATGGCCTGTCTTGACATTTTCCTTTATACTTTTTTCCCTTACTTGATACTTCAACTTGAATTTCTTTTCTGAAAACAATCACCTGGCAAGAATTAGCCCTAGATATCACTGGGGGGTCACTGAACACAGCTGGAGTCTTAGTTGCTAGAATTGTATTTTTTAAATGGAGTATCCTTAAATGATTCATGTGGAATTGATTGGACGCTGTAGAAGGCCTTGTTGCGTGACTCTTGGTCAAGGCAGTGCTTTCTCAGAGTCATAGAAGTTGCAGTTGAAATTTAAGACAATTTAAGGTCTATCCCTTATAAAATGGAAATATAGATCATACATACATATGCATACAATTGCATAAGAAAATGCAGTTAAAACATTTTTAAAATTTTTATCAATTTGAGAGGCAGAGAAGAATGAGATAGACAAGTAACTCCCATCTGCTGGTACATGCCTCAGATACCTGCAATGGTCCGAGATGGTCCAGGGCTGAAGGTAGAAGCTTGGAACTCAAGCTGGGTCTCCCATGTGGCTGGCAGGAATCCACTTACTGGAGCCATCACTGCTTCCTGGGATCTGCATTAGCAGGAAGCTGGAGTCAGGCACAGAACTGACATATACCCAGGCACTCTGATGGGGAACATCAGTGTATTAACCACCAGGCCAAATACCTGCCCCCAGTGCGGTTTTAACATGCCACATGTGACCTTTCTTTCCTTTCAATGTCTAGATGTGTTTTCATTGACAATTCATAACACATGCACTCAAGTTGCACAAATTCACCATTAGAAAGAAGGCTTAATAGTTGTGCCCTATAATATGCTTAGTGGCAAATATCTACGGTGACCATCCATAGGATGGTGCTCAACACACAGTGCTATGTTCTGATTGTTGGAGGGAGAAAATATTTACAGTTGAGTCAGAGAATGCATGGTGGTTCCCACTATCGTGGCTTCTGGAGGGAATTCAAGATCAGTTCTGACTGTGCACGCTTTCTACCACATATGTATAAGATGCGATTCTGCACGAGCACAGGGTAGTGTCCTAGGCCTGTCCTGAGAGCTAGTAATAGGAATTTAATTTCTTTTTTTAAAAAAATATTTATTTATTTATTTGAAAGTCAGAGTTACACAGAAAGAGGAGAGGCAGAGAGAGAGAGAAGTCTTCCATCTGATGTTCACTCCCCAACTGGCCATAACGGCCGGAGCAGTGCTGATCCAAAGCCAGGAGCCAGGTGCTTCTTCCAGGTCTCCCACATGGGTGCAGGGGCCCATGGACTTGGGCCATCTTCCATGCTTTCCCAGGCCATAGCAAATAGTGCTGGATCGGAAGTGGAGAAGCTGGGCCTCGAACTGGCACCCATGTGGGAAGCCTGCGCTTCAGACCAGGGCGTTAACCCACTGCACCACAGCGCCAGCCCCGGAATTTAGCTTCATCAGGCCATAACTAGAAAGTGCTTTCAGAAATGTGACTAATATGAGTGCTCAGTGAGTCTTTGGGAGAGAGAACTATTGACAGAGCAAAAACAAAAGGCTCATCTCTTAATTTCCTGAGCTTAGGATAAAGGTAGCATCTTTCTTTTTTTAAAAAAATTATTTATTTATTTGAAAGACAGAGATATATAGAGAAGGGGGGTGCAGCTGTGAGATCTTCTTTCTGCTAGTTCACTTCCCAAATGGCATCAACACTCAGGGCTGAGCCAGATGGAAGCCAGAAGCCAGGAGCTTCTTCCAGGTCTCCCACATGACTGCAGGAGCCCAAGGACTTGGACCATCTTCTGCTGCTTTCCCAAGCACATTAGCAGGGAGCTGGATAGGAATTCCACACCCCAGGTGTGGAACTGGGGTCCATATGGGGTTCTGGCACTGCAGGCAGAGCCTTAACCTTCTATGCCACAGCACTGGCCCTAAGGTAACATTTTTCTACTCTTAGAGCATAGGAGTGCTGGTCGTACACCTGCAGGTATATGAGTATTCCATTGGCTATTTTTGTCTTGGCATTCAAGTTTCTAATCTATCTAATCTATCCTAAAGACACACCAGCAAATATGGGCAGATACATGTACGAAGTCAATTGTTGGAGCACTATTTGTTTATTAGAAACAACTCAAATGCCCATCAGTAGAGGACTACCCAACATAGTACATCCACACAATGGAATACCTTATGCAGCTATAAGAAGAAATTAAGAATAATGTCCCCATAAATTACTATGGGAAGATCTCTTGGATATACTATTAATGAATTAAGTTTTAAGATGTGACCACTAAAACTCAAAGCAAATTGAACAACTTAGAGGTGGGTGAAGTTACCAGACCAGTACCTGCAGACTGAAGCTTTGGATCCACCCTAGACATACAACAAGAGGACTGCCTCCATCATTGCCCCCCCCCCCCGCCAGCCTCAAGCAGAAAGTGTAGAAAATTCCATATGCTGGGGAATCGGGCAGGAAAGTGGGTATAGGACCTTACCTTGGAGCTCAGTGTCAGATCTTGTGTAATGAGATTCAGCACTAGATAAAACCTGAAGACCCCTGTACATAGGCTAGGATTCAGAGGCAGGGCCTTTAGACATGCCCCAACACTGGACAGAGAACTTTGAGTGGTAGGAAGGACTTACGTCTTGTCCTACAACACCACAGGCCTCACGTGGGCTTGGCACTCAGCCATGAACTGGAGAGGGCTCTGTGACTGACACTCAGATATGATGCAGCTGTGGCCAAGAGACCACTTCCATCACTTCTTGCCCAACCTTGGGCAGACACTGAGGAACAAGCCACTGCAAGAGTAGGACACAAAAGTGATGACAGAACTATGTCTTGGCACTCACTGTCAGGCTCGTAAAACCTAACACTTGGGAGATCCTGATAGTCTCTGTACCCAGGCTGGTGACATTGGACAGAGCTTCTACCCTACTGCCAAGTGGAGAACTGTGGTCCCAGCTGCTTAGACTTATATCCCAAACAGCATCATTTGCAGCTTACAGTAGCAGTTTTGGGCCATTAAGTCCCCTTCAACAACATGCAGTCCATAGCAATGTGTGCCTGGGTCCTACCCTTATGGTAGGTCTCAGCACCTGTGGGTTCAAGGTGTGATTTAACATCAATGTTGCTGGCTATGGGACTTCTCATCCCATTCTTTCCCCAACACCAGGCAGTACAAGATGGAGAAAGTACTTGTTGCTTGGGGGAAGAAAGGGAAGGGGGGCACAAATCAGTTCATAGCAAACTGGGTCTGATCCCTCACTGACGAGGCCTAGAGCCAGGCAGAATCCCATGGTGCCTGACAACAAGCCAGTAAGTATGTACTAGGTGTCTGGATCCATCCCAGGCCTTGGTAGAGATTGGCAGGATTAGACTAACCTTTTGAGACAGTTCACCAGTTCAATTATGAACAACACACCAAGTATAGATTGGGAGAAACAGGATCAGATACCTTTTAGTATTGAAACAGTAATAGTCTATCAATAGTAAATTTGTGGCAAACCTCAATACAGGGCACCATGTAATGCTGAAATAGTGGAAATGTTCACAGGCTCAAAAAAAAGCAAACTGAGAATCTGGAAGCAAACAAAATGAGATGCTGAATACTGGGGGAAAAAACCCAATATTTCAATGTGTAGATGACTTCATATACAAACAAGAACTTTTAGAGAATCATGACTCACATAACAAACAAAATAAAGTGTTAGAAACTGACCAGATGGCAACTGATAGCTGTAAACTCTCAGGTGCAGAATTCGAAGCACTCACAGCTGTTTCGAGAAAACTCAGCCTCAAGAAAGCAGGGAAATGATTCAATGATTTAACAGATATACTTAACAGTGAAATGGAAATAATTTTAAAAAATTGAACAGAAACTCTTAAACTAAAAGTATACTAAATGAAATTAAAATGTGATAGAAGGCATCAATAGCAGAGTAGAAAAACCACAAAATAAAAAGCAGGGAGCACAAACATGGGCTGTTTGAAAATAGAGGAGGAAAAATAAAAATGAATGAAGAAAGCTTGCAGGGTTGTTTGGAACTGTATCAAAGGAAGAAATAGCCAAGTTATTGGCATTCATGAGAGACTTGAGAAGGTTAGAAAGTTAAAAAGCATAGTCAAAGAGATGGTAATAGAATATTTCCCAAATCTACGGAAAGACATAACTACCCAGCTACAGCAAGGTCAAAGGTCACTAGTCAGATTCAACATTCCACTTAACCAAGTCTACCTGAGACAAATTACCTTCAAGCTCTCAAAGGTTAAAGATAAAGACAGGAGGGGTAGGCGTTTAGCCTAGTAGTTGAGACAGTACAAGTAGTTAGGTACCTGCCACCCAACTACTGTGGGAGATTTGTGTTCCCAGATCCTAGCTTCAACCTGTTTCTTGCTCCAAGTTTTAGCGTGGCACAGCCTTGGCCATTGTGGGCGTCTGGGGAGTGAACCAGAAGATGGAAGCTCTATCTGTCTCTTTTTCTCTGCCTCCAAAAACAGAACAAAATAAACAACAACAAAAAAACTAAGACAAGAATTTCAGAGCTGCAAGAGAGTACAAACAACTCACCTAACTGTAAAGACTCAGCAGAAACCTTACAGACTGGGAGAAAGTGGGATGAGACTCAGTCCTGAAGGAGAAATCCACCAATCAAAAGCTATCATTTAGAAATGGAGAGACGACGACATTGACAGTCAAATAAAGATGAGATTATTGACCATCATCAGAGCTGACCTATAAGAAATGCTAAAGGAACTTTTTTAAACTGCAAGAAGTTTATTAATGAGTAAAAACAAAATGTCAGATTTACAATCTAATAACACAGGGTAACTATACAGACAACCTTAGGGTGGTCTACTGTTATAAACAGGGTGCATAGAACATTCATTTGTTTAATGTAAAGACTGAAGCAAAGCAAAATAATAACTGCATTAATGTATAAATAGGCAATATAAGAAGGTGTGAAATCACATATCAAAAATTCAAAATTGGGGGTGAGCATTTGATTCAGCAGCTAAGACTCTGGTTAGGATACCTGTACTCCATATCAGAGTGCCTGAGTTCAAGTCCTGGCTCTGAATCTGGTTCCAGCTTTCTGCTAAAGTGTGCCCTAGGAGGCAGAAGGTGGCAGCTGAAGCACTTGAGTCTCTGTCACCCACATGGGAGACTTAAATTGAGTTCCTGGCTTCTGGCTTTGACCTGGCCAGCTGCAGCTGTTGTGGGCATTTGGTGAGTGAACCACAAGGGGAGCTCTGTTTGTCTCTGCCTTTAAAATAAGATAAGGAAAGAAGCCAAATTGTTACTGCTCACAAGACATGATTTTATATAGAGAAAAACTCAAAAGGCTGCACCAAAAACTATTACAATTAATGAATTAATTCAACAGTACTACAAGATATAGAGTCAATATACAAAAATCAGCAGCATTGCTATATATCAGTATCAAACTCCCTGAAAGAACATAATCCTACTTTCAATAGCTACAGAAAAAATAAACAAAGAAATACCTGGAAATAAATTTTCCCAGACGTGTAATATTGCTATAGTGAAAACTGGAAGACCTTGATGAAAGAAATTAAAGAGGACGCAAAGAAATGGGAAGACCTCCCATGTTCAGTTTGGAAAAAGCAGTGTTCTTGAAATGTGCATACTATCCAAAGTAATGCAATGTCAATGACATTTTTTGCAGAACTAGAAAAAACGATCCTAAAGTGCGTCTGTAACCCCAAGAAATCCTGAATAGCCAAAGCAATCTTGAGCAAAAAGAACAAAATGGGAGGCATCATATTTCCTGACTTCAAAACGTTCTAGAGGGGTGGGCATTTGGCCTAGTGGTTAAGACACCAGTTAGGGCACCTAAATCCCATACCAGAGAGCCTGAGTTTTATTTCCAGCTCAGGTCCTATTCCAGCTCCCTCCTAGTGTGGACTCTGAGAGACAGCAGAGATAGATCAAGTTGCTGGGCTCCTTCCACCTATGTGGAAGACCTAGATTGCCTTCCTAGCTCCCAGCACAGCAACCAAGCCATTGAGGGATTTGGGGAATGGACCTGGATAGGAGCTCTCTTTCTCTCCCTTTCTCTCTCTTTAATATATAAATAGTAAAATTTAATTTCTACAAAGTTATAAAAATATAAATAGCATAGTATTTTCATGTATATATAAAATATATATAAATATATAAATGTATATTTATATGTGTATATATATATGTAAAATGATGGAATCATGTAGAGAGCCTAGACGTAAACCTACACATCAACAGGCCTTTATCTCTAGCAACACCTTTATCCTTGACAAAGGTGCTAAGAAGAAGTATTAGAGAAAGGGAAGTCTTTCCAATAAATAGTGCTGGGAAAACTGGATATCTACACACAGAAAAATGACACCAGACCCATGTCTCTCATCAGGTAAAAAGTCATCTCAAAAGGTGCTGAAGATGTATATGTGAGACCTGAAATTACAAGGAAACAGAGGATTTACTTCAGGACATCGGAATGGACAGAAATTTTTTGTATCAAACTACAAAAGCACAGAAAACAAAAGCGAAAAGAGACAGAGTGAATTTTTTAAAAAATATTTATTTATTTATTTGAAAGGCAGAGTTACACAGCAAGAGAAGGAGGTGGGGGGGGAGAGAGAGAGAGAGAGAGAGAGAGAGAGGTCTTCTAATTGCTGGTTCACTTCCCAACTGGCTGCAATGGCCGGAGCTGCACCAATCCAAAGCCAGGAGCTTCCTCCAGGTCTCCCAGGCGGATGCAGGGGCCATAGCAAAGAGCTGGATTGGAAGTGGAGCAGCCAGGACTTGAACTGGTACCCATATGGGATGTCGGCACTGCAAGCAGTGGCTTTACCTGCTATGCCACCGCACCGGTCCTGAGACAGAGTGAATTTATATAGAGCTGAAAAGCTTCCTGGGGTGGGTGTTTGATATAGTGATTAAAATGCTGCTTGAGAAGCTGGCATCCCTTAACAGAGTGCCTGGATTCAAGTCCCAGCCTCCCTGTCAATTCCAGTTTTCTGTTTATGCGCACCTCAGGAGGCAGCAGGTGATGTCTCTACTATTTGAATCCCTGCCACCCACATGGGAGAGTTCCAAGCTCCTGACTTTAGTGTGGCCCACCCTGGCTCTTGCAGGCATTCGAGGAGTAAATCAGTGGATGAGAGGTTTCTATCTCTTTGTCTCTGCTTCTCAAATAAGTAAATAATGTAAAAAGTACATAAAATCCTTTAATGTAGCAAAGGAAGCAATTAACAGAGTGAAGAGACAATTTGCAGGATGTGAGAAAATATTTGTAAGCTATACCTTTGACAAGTGGTTAATAAGCAGAATATATTAGGAATTTAAAGAACTGATTTCAAAACAAACAAATAGGGACCGGCGCTGTGGCTCACTTGGTTAATCCTCTGCCTGCAGCGCCGGTATCCCATATGGGCACAGGGTTCTAGTCCCAGTTGCTCCTCTTCCAGTCCAGTTCTCTGCTGTGGCCTGGGAAGGCAGTGGAAGATGGTCCAGGTGCTTGGGCCCCTGCACCCGCATGGGAGACCAGGAAGAACCACCTGGCTCCTGGCTTCGGTTTTGTGCAGCGCGCCGGCTGCAACGCACCAGCCACAGCACGCCGGCTATAGTGGCCATTTGGGGGATGAGCCAACGGATGGAAGGCCTTTCTCTCTGTCTCTCTCTCTCATTGTCTAACTGTATCTGTCATTAAAAAAAAAATCAAATTTTGAAAGATCAGTAGCTCTAAGTAGACATTCTTCAAATTAAGACATACAAATGCCCAACAGGTGCATTAATAATCCTCAATATCACTAATCACCAGGGAAATGCAAATCAAACCCACAATGAGATATCATCTCCAGTTAGATGGCTATTATCAAAAATACGAATGATAAAAAGTGCTGGTGAGATTGCAGAGGAAAGGGAATCGTTGCATACTGTTGGTTGTGAATTAGTACAGCCATTGTGGAAAACAGCATGGCAATTCCTCAAAAACAAACAAACAAAAAACACAGAACTACCATATCATCCGGCCTTCCTGCTACTAAGTGTGTATCTAAAGGAAATGAAATCAGTCTGCCAAAGAAACATCTGTGGAGCTTTATTCCAGCACTACACACGATAATAATAGGAACAACCTTAGCGTCCATCAACTGTTGAGTGAATAAAGAATACTATTCAAGTCTAAAAATGATGAAATTTTATAATTTGTGACAACATGAATGGACCTGGAGGTATTATGTTACATGAAATAAGCCAAGCACAGAAAGACAAGTACTAAATGATTTCACTTACATGTGAAATCTGAAATAGTTGCTCTCCTAGAAGTTGATCTGGGATGGTTACCAGAGGCAGTAGAGAGTAGGAAGGAGTCAAAGACGATAAGAGGTTGATTAATAGGCACTAAGTTATAGTAGATAGGGAAAAGAAGTTCTACTGCACAGTAGGGTAACTATAGATAATGAGAATGCATTACATATTTATATTTGAAAACCTCAAAGAAAGGATTTTGAAGGTTTTGCCATAAAGAAAAATGATAAATATTTGAAAGAGACAGGTATGTCTACCCTATTTTTAACATTATACAATGAATACATGTATCAAAATATCTCATGGTACCCCATAAAATGTTTAATTTTTATATATCAAAATTTAAATGAAAAAATTTAAGCTGTATATTGAGTTAATAGCATTTCCCCCTCAGGGCAGCAATACCTCAGCTGCCTATAAAACATGGGAGTTGGCCATAGATCCCAGATGGGTTATACTCACAGAACAAAGGGAACTACAAAACCCACAAAAAGCAAACAAATACTTCAAATGTTTCCAGTAATTATATTGTTGTTGAAAGGCTTACTGTTGTTATTCTGAGACTATTTTATATGTTTTGTGAAGTAAAGCAAGAGAACAATTGTACAGATGCTGTTGGGAATCAGAATTTTGGGTTGAAAAAAGGGTGTAGATAAAAGATAAATGACATGAACTAAACAGGCAGGTAGTCCTGAATTAGAATTTGTGTTAAAAACCTTATAAACACTCTTATCTACATCTGTTTGTTTGTGCATACATGCATACGTACATATACTTTTCCGCCCGTCCGCCTGTCCGTCCATTCATATATACATACATACATCCCTAATCTTCAAGTTTTGTTTCTGCAGAGTCCCTGAAACAATGAAACAATCTTTAAAGCAGGAAGCATCTCTAACACAGAGATTAAGGTCTAACAACCAGGGCTCTTGAAAGAAAGATCTGACTCTAGATCTGACTCAACAAAGATGTAAAATAAACTTTTAAGATCTGGTCCTACCTGAAAACCAGTATCATGGTTGTATCAACAGGAATCAAATGCCAACTTGCAAGGATTACCACTTGAAAATCAATAAAAATGTTAACTGCAATAAGTTGAAGCATACCAACTATATCTAAATTTATGACTTTATATTAAAAAAAAGAAGTCTCTTGGAAAGTGTTGTTAGAATGGTAGACAAATCCTATGTACAGGTCAAGGGCAACAGTGTGAACAAAGCTAGCATAACCAAAAGGCAGAGGAACAGGGATCAGGGATTGACACTGGTGTAGCAGCATCAGCAGCAGGGTCTGGCGGCCTCAAGGGAATAGGTGCACAATGTGGGGCCTTGGCTAGTGGCCAAGAAGGCTAAGAGGACCAGGAATGAGGGATGGGCACTGAAATCCTCAGATTTATCTCATAATTTCATTTACCTCTACATAGTCTCCTTCCTCACACAATGACCTAGGAAACAGTAAGCAATGATATTAAGGAAATAAAAATCTATTACCATGAGAACCTCATATTGTGGTAGAAGAATCTAAACATAAGGTTCTAATATTAAAATCAAGTGTATTAGAAGGCAAATGTTTTTCTGCTCTTTCATTTCAAGTAGAAAATTTTTTCTGAAGTCAAAGATCTTCTGCAGTCATCTCATGGGGATTCATATCTGCGAAGGAGCTTCCTTTCACAATTTAAATTCTCCATAGACCACTAATAATTCTTCTTTGCTCTGGCGCTCCAAGAACTAAATACAAGACTCAGCTCCATTTGGCTTTAAATTATCTGTGGACACCATGGAGTCCTTCTGTGGGGGGTATGTCTAAGCAGTGACTGGGGCCAAGCTTGTTTGGCTTAGGAGGCCCAATGGTTTTCCTGACTGGGGTGCTATGATTGAGTTTATATATTTTTATGACTACAGGCTTATTTCCTGGTTTTCAGATTTAAAGAAACTATTTGAAATAATAAACTTCCTTGTTCTCTTTTGATTGAATCTATGGTGGTAATAAAAAAATAAAGAACAGCTGTGCAGAGAAGTAACTTCTAGCCAACTTTGGATAACAAAGACCTAACATGTAAGAAAATGAAAATCTTTCTTGGGGCAAACAGTCTTCCAGTGTTAACCCTAACCTTTGCAATATTCGTGATGCTCCAATTTTGGGAGAGAGAAGTGATCCACAGAATTTTAAACTTGAAGACCCAGGAGTTGGGAAAAGTAATTTGGTAAAATTTCCTCTTAGTTACCTGGCTTTGCATGCAGGTTAACCTGTACCCACCATTTCTCTCTTTTCTTCCTTAAGAGGACACTGTGACTTCCCAAATGAAAGTAAACTTCAAGGGACTGGCTCCGTGGCGCAGTAGGCTAATCCTCCGCCTGTGGCTCCAGTTTCCCATATGGGCGCTGGCTGCTAGTCCTGGCTGCTTCTCTTCCAATCCAGCTCTCTGCTATGGCCTGAGAAAGCAGTAGAAGATGGCTTAAGTCCTTGGGCCCCTGCACCCACGTGGGAGACCAGGAGGAACCACCCGGCTCCTGGCTTCAGATTGGCGCAGCTCTGGCTGTTGCAGCTATCTGGAGAGTGAACCAACAGAAGGAAGACCTTTCTCTCTGTCTCTCCCTCTCACTGTCAGTAACTCTACCTCTCAAATAAATAAATAAAATTAAAAAAAAAAAAAGAAAGTTAACTCCAATATCTGGTCTTACCTCAGACTAAAGAAGAAGGGAGTTGAACATTGACTAAAGTATACAGATTTCTTATATAGGGAAATGTAAAGTGCATGAAACTGTTGTTGGGGTGGGCATTTGACTTTGTGGTCAAGACACCTCTTGAACGCTGTAGCCATGTTCGAATGCCTGGGTTTGAGTTCTAGCTCTTCTCCTGATTCCAGCTTCCTGCTATTGTGCTCCCTGGGAGGCAGAAATGATGGTTCCAGTACTTTGGTCCCTGCCACCCATGTAGGAGGCCCAGATTGAGTTCTGGGCTCCCCGCTTTAGATTGACCCAGCCCCAGCTGTTGCCTATTTCAGGCAGTTTTTCTGTCTCCCTCCTCTCTCCTTCTCACTCAATCTTCCCCACCCCCCCCTCGGTGTATGTGTGGGTGTGTGTATATCTCTCCCCCATGTCTCTTTGTCGTCTGCCTTTCAACTAAATGAACTAAATAAAAATTTAAAAAAAGCTTTACTGTTGTTGTTTGCTATAAATGAACATTTGACCTCTGTCTAGTGGTATGCTTTATTCTTATACCGGCTCCTTTAAAAAAAGGATTCATTTTGGAATGTCATTCTGGCTTCATGCTTGATTCTGTGAAAATTCTGGCTCATTTCCCCACTAAACTTGTATGGTTATACACAGATTTCTGAGATTCAGCAGGGCCAATTTCCAATGACTGAATATGGTTCATATTTACACAAGGGCTCAGGAGACTGAGGAGATGGTCGTACTCCAGGAAAGCTTTATAAGATTGATAATTTATCAGACAGGTTTGAAGAGGAAAAAGGACAGACAGGTGGGGAGGAGAGGCCAGAGCAACGCTTGGAAGGTAAACGAGGGTTTGGTTTGGAATTGTCAGAATAATGCCGAGAGATGTGAGGGGTAAGTGGAATTTACTGTCCAGAACAGTCATCTGATCTGAGCAGCTAGGCAAAGCAACACTGTGGACAGCCGTGGGAAAAGGAAGCTCAGGAACCAGCTGAGATCTCATTGTCCTAAGCTGAAACTCAGAGTCTCTGAGCTTTAGAAGTAGCTCACTGGTTCTTCAATTGGATTCCATGTGACTGACTCAGGCCAGGTAGGATGATGCTCCTTTTTGGTTAACTCAGAGTTGGCTGACTTGAGACTTTAATTATCTCCACATACTCCTCTCACAGCAGCACCTAGAAGAACATTTAACTGAATCATTGGAGTAAGGTATGGTAGCCATGCCTCCTTCCATCCTCCAGCTCTCAAGAAAGAGGATCCACATAGTCCATCTATTCAGACATGTCCTAGAAAGGGAGCTCTGGAAAATGTAGTTGAGTTTAGACTGGGTGACACATCATAAAGACTGGTGGCCAGCACTGTGGCATGGCGGGTTAAACCACCTGCAGTGCCAGCACTGTTTTGAATCCCAGCTTTTCCACTTCTGATCGAGCTCCCTGCTAATGTGCCTGGGAAAGCAGCAGAAGATGGCCCAAGTGCTTGGATCCCTGCACCCACGTGTGAGACCCAGAAAAGGCTCCTGGCTACTGGCTTCGGCCTGGTCCAGCTCCAGCTGCTGTAGACATTTAGGGAGTGAACATGTGGGTGGAAGATCTCTCTCTCTCTCTCTCTCTCTCTGTCTCTCTGTGTTTGTGTGTGTGTTCTCCCTCTCTCTCTCTCTCTGTAACTCTACCTTTCAAATAAATAAGTCTTTTTTTAAAGAGAGACATCACTGCTATTGTAAGATAATTTTTCTTTCTTTTAATATTTATTTTATTTATTTGAAACACAGAGTTACACACACACACACACACATACACACACATACACACACAGAAACATTTTCCATCTGCTGGTTCATTCCCTAAAATGGCCACAACAGCCAGGGCTGGGCCAGGCTGAATCCAGGGGTCAGGAGTTCCATCCAGGTCTCCTATGTAGGTTCAGGGGCCTAAGTAATTGGACCATTTTCTGCTGCTTTCCCAGGCATATTAGCAGTGAGCTGGATTAAAAGTGGAGCAGCAGTGGGACTTGAATAGGGGCCGATATGGGATGCTGGCACTGCAAGCAGCACCTTAATCTGTTACGCCACAATGCTGCATCCTCTAAGACAGTTTTTCAAGTGAAGGATACAAGTCTTACAAGTATGAAGGTTAAGAATAGTGCTTTACTGGTATTAAATACAAATTAATTACTATTGCAGGAAATATTAACATTTTGCCATATTTTCTCTTGTATTAAATAATATATACTTATTAAATAGTTAAATATTTCTAAATTAATTAGTTAATTTGAGAGACAGAGAGAGCTCCTATCTAATGGTTCACTGTTCAAAAACCCACAGTGCCCAGGACTGAGCCAAAGCCAATGCCAGGAGCCAGGAACTGAATTCAGATCTCCCATATGAACAGCAAGAACCCAACCACTTGAGCCACCTCAGCTGCCTCCTACAGTCTGGGTTAGCAGGAAGCTGGCCTCAGGAGCCAGATGTGGGAACTGAATGTGGGTATACTCTCATATGAGATGCCAGCATCCTAACAGCTGGCCAAATGTCCATCCCTAGAATAAATGTTTAAAATTCAAAGAAAGGATATTCATGTTATAGGACAAAACTTAAAATCAGGACATTTAGGTTTTCAAAGAAAAGTCAAAAAGCCTGTTTTCAACCATGGCTTAACTTCTAGCTAATCACCTTAGTCAAGTTACCAGTCCAGTCAACAATACCTAGATCTGAATTTTGACATGGGTCATATAAATAGCTGGCCAGATATACTCCAAGGCCTTTCAGAATCTAGAAGTCTATCAACAACATTCATTAAAAAGCTGCTAATTATTTCTTAAAAACTATCTATTTGGCATCATTCACTAACCTACTTTCACAGAAAGCCACTTCAATGACCCAATGTCTCCTGTAAAACTAGAAACACATTCTATTGTTTTTTTTTTTAAAGATTATTTATTTATTTGAGGGATAGGAGCCAGGAGCTTCTTCTGGGTCTCCAACATGGGTGCAGGGGCCCACGTACTTGGGCCATCTTCCACTGCTTTCCCAAGCCATAAGCAGAGAGCTAGATTGGAAGGTGAGCAGCCAGGACTTGAACTGGCTCCTATATGGGATGCCAGTGCCACAGGCAGAGGCTTAACCTACTATGCCACCATTCTATTGCTTTTTATGTCCATGGATTTCTAGAAACCTATTTTACCACTAACACATCAACCTTCTGTAAAATTAATTTTTTTAGAGAAGTTTCAAAATGCTTCTGCTCTGATGGAATAGAAAACTGGTCTATTATGCAATGAGCTCCTTTTATCAAAGTTGAGCTTAACATCATTATGCATCTACAGAACAAGAGAAACACATTGTACCTGTTCCTGCACTCAGAACTACTGCACAACACAAATCAGATCAGTACCTCACAGCCAGACTTGAATATTTACTCAGCTTACACTTGATCTTAGCCAAAAGGCCAAAAAGTGATGGCCTGACCCTTTCTTGATTTGCTTCAGTGTCTCAGCAAGATAAATTAGTCAACATTATTTCCCCAACAGTTGGGAAGAACTCTGCAGCTGACATTTTGATTCACATGAATCAATCCTTTTTTTTCCTAGGAGGCTATGCAGCAGGAGCAAGGATCATCACTGTGTTCCTGGGACAAGCTCTCATGACAGTTTTGGGGAGAATAGTTAAAAAATCTAAGAATTTTGGGAGAAAAAATCTATTTTATTCAACCATTGTCTATGGCCATACTACCTTGAACACGCCGAATCTCGTCTGCCTTCACTTTCAATGCGAAGGAACATAATGAGCAAAATAATGTCAACTTCTTACTATTTTCAACTATATCTGCTCTTCAGAAGAAAATGAGTGATTAGATCAGGTCAGACAACATAGTAAAGTTCTCAAAAGATTAGGAAAGGGGCTGGTGTTGTGGCATAGTGGGTTAAGCCACCGCCTGAAGTGCCGGCATACCATATGGGTGCTGGTTCGAGCCCCTACTGCTCCACTTCAGATACAGCTCTCTGCTATGGTGGGGAAAGCAGTGGAAGATGGTCCAAGTCCTTGGGCCCCTGCACCCACCTGGGAGACTGGGAAGAAGCTCCTGGCTCCTGACTTTGGATTGGCACAGCTCTGGCCGTTGTGACCAATTGGGGAGTGAACCAGTGGATGGAAGATCTCTCTCTCTGCTTCTCCTTCTCTCTCTGTGTAATCTGACTTTCAAACAAATAAATAAATATTTTTAAAAAAAAGATTAGGAAAAATGTAAATGTGAGGAAAGAGCATGTGAGATTGTTTCTAAAAAAATCGAGAGAAAGGAGGAAAGGGGGGGACAGCAGCTAGCATGAGGTTTGACTAAGTAGACACTAAAGTAGATTAGGCCATATTATTCCCTTCAAATTGGACTTTTTTTAAAAAAAGACTTTATATTTTTTATTTATTTGAGAGGTAGAGTTACAGACAGTGAGAAGGAGAGACAGAAAGAAAGGTCTTCCTTCAGTTGGTTCACTCCCCAAATGGCTGCAACGGCCATTGCTGCACTGATCTGAAGCCAGGAGCCAGGTGCTTCCTCCCGGTCTCCCATGCAGGTGCAGGGGCCCAAGCACTCGGGCCATCTTCCACTGCTTTCTCAGGCCATAGAGAGGCTGGATCAGAAGAGGAGCAGCTGGGACTAGAAGTGGCGCCCATATGGAATGCCAGCGCCGAAGGCGGAGGATTAGCCTACTGCGCCACAGTGCCGGCCCCTGGACTTTTTATTACATAGTTGGAAATACAAGAAATCCTTCTCTAACATTTCTAGAGTATTTCATTAATTTAGTAAGTATTTATGGAGCTTCCACTCTATGCCAGGCATTGTCTGAGGACTCAGGAAACAGAGAAGACCAATTGTGATTTATCCTCCTTGTGTGAGTTTTCTTGGCCCGTGCATAATAAAAATGTGTACTTGAAGTGTGAGATTTTGGCATTCTAGGTAAAAACTAGAAAATTAGCAAAAGGAAAAATGCAAAAATCCAGTTCCTGTAATGTTCTTTGTGTATATTTCTATTTTTGTAGGATGTTCTTCTCATTAATCCTCCCTAGACAACTCAAGTCAGACATAATATAGTTTGTCCAACATTACACTTTTTTTCTCCAAAAAATCTTAGCTCAGGTAACACACACACACACACACACACACACACGCACGCATGCACACACACAGAGAGGGAAATTGAGCCATCAGTAACTTCCCTTTAGCCTTCAGGAAGTGAATTTATTTAATAGCTTGTAATTACTTTTAGAAAAGGTCCTATCTTTTAAGTATATAAATGGAAGTATTTACTGATGAAACAATGGCATGCCCAAATTTCCTTCAAAATAATTCAGGTGAGAGAAAATAAATGAGAATCAAATGCAACAGGATTAGTCAGGAGTTAATTATGAAAGCTAGGAGGAAGGTACGTGGCATTCCTGAAACTGTTTTGTTTATTTACATTTAAAAATAATTATAGTATCACATATTTCATGTGTTATAGAGTATATCGGATGACCTTGTTCAGTGCTTAAAATCAGAATGTGATAGATTAACTCAATCTATCGAACAAGAACATTCTCTGCCGTGGTGTTCTCAAAGAGCTGAATAAATAAGCTGATGCGATTTTAAAAATTAAGTTAATAGGTGCGTTATAACAATATTGCATGTGACAGCATTGAGGCTGATGTTATTGAAAAATAATTAACTAAAAATAAAAGTGAGAATGAAAGAAATGAAAAACATGCAACATCTCAACTGTTTAATTTGGGTATAAAATAAACAAAAGGATTTCATGAGCCAAATTGAACATTTGGTGTCCATGAAGAAATGAAAACACTCTGGGGGTTGAGATCATAGTACAGGACAAACAATTTTCCTTAGCAAATGGAAATTTGAGACTGTGAGTTGTCGCATTGCATGTTTTTATGTGCTTTCACTTGGTGCACTCACAGACTATATGTTTATTAAAGTATTTATGTCAAGTGATTCCACAAAAAAAGAGTATATGAATATGGTTTGGGACAGTGTATCTACACAATAGCACCCATCTGATTGGGAAGTTAAGTTACAATGAATTTTAATGTTTTTGAACATTTGGACTTCTGACACTTTGCATGCATCCAATAAATAGTGGCTGCATACTTTGCTCCAGAATTATTTTGGGAGTAGAAAAACAAGGAATATAATAGGTAAAATTCTTGCTTTCTTTAAGCTTGTATTCTGATGGAAACAGTCAAACAATAAGCATAAGTTAGAGATGTGATTGCGGAATGAAATAAAACAGCAGATGGAATCAGGGAGGAGGTACACCATGATTTTTTTTAAAGGGTACTCAGAGAGGGGCTCTGAAAAGAAATGTATGGGGAAGCAAGACACATAGGTACCTGAGTGAGAACAATCCTAGCTGGAGAACAGCAAATTCACTTGTCCTGAGTTGAGATGATTCTTGGGGTGTTAGAGAAACGGTAATGATGCCAGTGTGTTTGGATCAGGGTGCACATGAAGAGGGGTAGGGAATGAAGGACCCACATGGGCATCTCCAGAGCAGTCTCCCATTAGAAGAATTCTGGGTCAGTTGAAAATGGTGATGCTCCTGTGTGGTGGCCTTAGTCATTGACTGGGGCCACCAAAAGAGGATTGTGACCTCACTGGAGAGCTGAGGTGGATCCTGGTGAATTGAACAGTTATCAGCCACAACCCACTTTCCACAACTGGGCAGCAACTCCATTCTTGAAGAAGTATCTGAGAAGTTCATATTTGTTCAGACACAAGAAGAGCTTTTAGTAAGTAAATGGCAAAGTGACCAGAAATATAGGTTGAAAAGTCCTTGATACTTGAAATGCTTGAGACCAGTAGTGTTTGGGATTTTTGGATTTTGGAGTCTTTGAATGTATATAATGAGAGATATAGGAGATAGGACTCAAGTTTAAGCATGAAATTCATCTATTGCTCATATACTCACAGCCTGAACATAATTTTATGCAATATTTTTAATAATTTTGTGCATGAAACAAGGTTTCATGCTGTGAAAATTTCCACTTGTGGTGTCATATTCATGCTCAAAAAGTTTTGGATTGTAGAGCATTTAAGACTTCAGATTTTAGATCAGAGATACTCAACACAATTCAAATTAAAGCTTTACCCTTCCTTGGTTGAAGCCTGCTCAGAGGTTTGGCAGCCTGCAAGGGAGGACATAAGCGCATGGTTCCCTCTGCTTGCTCACCTTCTCCCCTAATTGATGTGTCGAGCCAAGGGGAAGAGGAGCTTTGAAGAGAGTCCTTTCCTCCTATTGTGTGTTACAGTGTTCAGCCCTCTGAGTCTAGTGAATACTTAGATCTGACTGTCTTTCAGGGTTTGGGATTAGGTGAGGAGAGAGAGACACTTGGCTTTAGCACAAAATATAAGAGGACTTCAAAAACACTCAATAAGCAAGATGAAAAAATCAAAACGAATGCAGAAAAACCTATGATGAGCAAAATTTTGTATCCTTCTTAATTGATCTAGGATGTAGGGGTATTAGTATCTGTTGTATTGCTATCCAACTTTGAAGCTGTTAAGGCCATAGAGAGGTTTGCATTTAACATTATGTTTTTCTGATCATATGCAAGTATGTGCAGCTCTGCACTCTGCTTGTCTGCACTTCCATACCTTTGTGCTTTCATTCCTTCCTCATCTTGTCAACCTTGAGTGCCTCTCATTTTTCAGGGCCCAACTCCAGGGCATCTTCCGCTTTAAAGACTCCTTTTCCCACTGCTCAGAAGAGTTTTCAGTGCTCCCATTGTATTGCTCTCATATCACATAGATCCTCTCCACAAGCATTTTGTGTACTGCAATACATTCTGATATCCTCTTAATCATAAACATTGTTCTTCTACTTCTTAAGGAGTTTTCAGAGTACCTGGCAGTATGTAGGTACTAAATAAAGTTTTTGGATAAATTAATACATATATATTACCCACATCTCAGAAAACCTGACATCAGCAGAATGATGCACAGGAAAAGAATCTGTTAAGTAGAGTTTGAGGAGCAGAGCTCCACTCAGGTGCTCCCCTTGGATTGGGGCAGGGGTGGGGAGGTGCTCACAGCACCTTGGGAAGCATCCGGGTAATCTAATTCAGAGTTTGACCCCTGGGAAGCTATACCTAGATTTTGACAGGCTGAAGAACAGCTTCAGAGTCTTATACAGGTTCATACCTCTTTATTCTCAACAGTGGGAAGTGAGTAGATACAGGAACACTACTTTGTTAGAAGCATCTGCCAAACTAAAAAAGAGGATCCACAACCAACCACAGTTCTCTTCTTATATGAGCTTATAGACAATAATGGAATGGAGCCAAGCAGTTGCAAAACTGAATTATGGCAGTTCTGGGTCTGCTGGTTACCATGACACCAATTGCCATAGAGGCGTAGAGATATGGGAGCAAAGAGGCATGGGAACATGGTAAACTTCACTTTCCCAATACCCTACTCTTTCAAATTTTCTTGCCTCATAATCTATTTGTACATTATCTTCCAGGAAGTTCCTTGTGTGAGGAGCACACATGGAGTGTGGAACATTGCTTTTAAAGGTAATAGCAGTAATAGAAGAAAAAAAAACAAACTGCAAGAGAGCACGCAATACTTAATATAACAGTTAGGGTTGTCTGCCCTCCATTTGTTAAGGATACCCACCAGTCTTGGAGTGAGTCCCCAGTCATTGTTTAATGTGCAATATTTTCTTGTGTCACAGCAGCAAGTGATTGGGTTACATTATGATTGGCATCAGGTATACAAACACATTTAGTCTTTAGCATGGTGCACACACCACCTTGGACTATTGTAGGGATGTCTAATGCCATGTGATTTTGCAAAACAACCTTTCCACTTTGGTATGGTTCCTCATTCAAGAGGCCCAATGCTTTGCTACTTGCATTAAAAGCCTTGGTTGTATACAGGGCCAGTGCAGTAATCTCAGCTTGAGTGACAATGGTACCTGAATGTGGGGAGAGCAGAGTAAATGGATAACACCACTGCTGTATTTCACTCTGTGCCGAATCTTGGAAGGCAATTAGGGAAGTGTGGAGGTCTATCACATGGGTAGATAAGGCCATCTCCACATATAAAAGGTAAATAAGGCCATTTATAGGATCCACAAGCCCACAAGGCACCCAAAAGCACAGGATAGTCACACACCATGGTGTTGGGATTTATCTTCACCAACTTGGTGTCTTTGGTTATGTGCTATACAGTCATAAACAGAGATGCAGAAGTCCATCCCCTTTGGGACCAGTTTCTGGGTTGTTTTAATGCATTTTGGCACACATTAGGATAGCTCTATTGTCTCTGAAGAAAGCCAGTCCATATTATCATACACAGAATACTCCAACCCTGACCAGATTTTATTATACCCCTCCTGGGCTAAAATTTTCATGAGTCCAGGTGTGATTTCATAACAGGTCAGAATAACTCCAGCTTTCCAACTAAGCACAGTTTTGGTCAGTGGCTGCAGTTACCTTTCAAGGCAGCCCAGTTGAAGAGCTGACATGTAACTCAGTGCAAATGCAACAAACCAAATGGTTGGTCATTGGGGCAAAGGTATGTGCCCAGTCCACCAGGCTATTCACAGCCACCAAGCTAAAGGCAACAAGACAAAGAAGTTAACAGCACCAACAATGGCAAATCCTGACCATCAGGTTGAATACAAGCAAGTGATTTACTTCAAATAGCACCATAGCTGGCAAAAGGGGTTGCCTTGGCCTCTTATAGCAGACTCAATGGCATAGCCTTTTTAGGTACCGTACTATATGTAGGGTTACTGAAGAGGTTAACATTGGCCATAAAGCTAAAATAAAGGTACCCTTGAGCAAGGTAGTGACCCCTTCTTTGTGTGGGTCATGTACCTTTGAGCCAAGTGGGTAAATCTCCAGGGTCATGTTCAAGTCTTTCCCCCCATGAAGACAGAAAAGCAAACCAAGCATTACTGGTTTTCTGTATTTTCCTTGGTCACAGTCAAATGGAATTCTCCCTGGCTTAAAGGCTGTGGAAGCCAGCAACACCATGTTGCTTTGTTTACTAAAACCTTGTTTCAGCTGAAGCCCTTCTTTACCAAATGGTACAAGGGCCTCAGAATTTGTGCCAGATGAAGAATAAACATTCTCCAATGTCTCAGCAATTCTACAAACTCCTGTAACTGTTTCATAGTTGTTGGGTTGGGAAATGGAAATAAGACTGAATCTTATCTACCACTGCCTGAGGAATGACCTCAGTCTTACCCACCCAAATAACCCCCAAGAATTTGCAGAAGAGTCCCAGTCCCTGCATTTTGATTCACTGATCACCCATCACATGGTGATGGCTCATAAAGGTAAGAACAGCTACTTGCAAAACAGTAAGAATCACAGGTTAACATCATGTCATCTATGCAATGAAACAACTGCATGGCTGGCAGCACAGGCCACCAAAAGATGTCTGTTGCTACCAAACCATGACACAAGGTGGGGCTATGTAGATAACCTTGTGGAAGAACAATGAAGGTCACCTATCATCTATTCCAGGAGAAGGCGAGCTGATCTTGACTTACAAGAGATCTGTCAATAGAAATAAAAGCATTAGCAAGATTTCAAACAAAACGATAAGTTCCCAGTTCACAGCTGAGGAGGTCCATGATGTCACTCACTGACGGAACTGCTGCATGCAGTGGAAGAACAACTTTATTAAGCTCTCATGTCATCCTCCATGTTCCATCTGGGTTTTTCACAGGCCACACTGGTGAGTTAAAAGGGCTATGTACAGGCCTAATAATGCCTACATAGCTTCTCCAGTTCTCAGATGGTTCTGGTAATTTCCCCATGATCCTCTGGTGGTTTGTACTGCTCAACATTTGTCATCCATCTGGGTGTGAGTAGCCATGATGGTGGATTGGTGGCATGTCCTCTCAGCACTGCTTTAGCCACGCACACTCGTGGGTAGAACTCTCCAACTATAGTTTCCAGGCATAGGTCCTGCAGGACCTATGTACTTGGTTCAGGGCCTACATGAAATGTGTGCTGATGAGCATCAATGGAATGGATGCATGAGCAGGGCTAAATGAATGTACAAGCAAAGGAATACTCTGTTCAAAACTATACTTTTACTTATATACATTTATTATCACATCATTCAGAGGTAGACAATGAGTCTTAGAAAGCTTGAGCTACTTGTCTGAAGTCTCACAGGCATTAAGTACCAGGTTAGGACGTGACTTCTTACTCCCAAGTCCTTAAACAATAACTGTTCTATAGAATGTCTTTCTGCCTGTGTGTGCATATGTGGATGTACATGCATGTGCTAAATTCCTACAGTTAGATTTCCCTAGATAGGACATTCAACCATAAAATGATGACAAAACAGAAGAGTTAAAGATGTAAATGCTACCTTTCTGCTAGTTACTGTTTGTGGGAGTGGATAGAAACTATTTTTTTTTCATACATTATGTATGTAAAAATCCAATTTACCATTTTTCTCTAAGTTAGGTTAAATATGTAGGTATAATGATTTTCAGGGTGTGATGTAGCATGACTTGCAATCTTATAGTTAGTTCATCGGGCTCTTCAGAACAAGAGAAGGGTTGGTTTTCATCTAGGCCAGCTACTTCCAACTGTCTGCATTTGCTCCCATGCAAAGTAGGGGCACCTGGAAGTCTGAGGAGTCAGGTGTTCCTAAGCAACACACTGATATCTATGAAGAAAGAACTGGAACCAGTGAAGTGTAAAATACAGTATTTTGAACTGTGATGCAGCTATCAATACTTATTTAAGATTTAGTTTTTTTTTTTTTTCAGTATCTTGAGCCAAGTTTAAACAGTTCCTGTGTGAACTCTGCCTTGAAACTAGAGGAAACATGGCATCATTCAGAGCCTGGAGAACAAGACTCACATTCCAATTCTGCCACTTGCTTGCTCTGTGACCTTGGATAAGTCTGAACTTATTTCCTCAGCTGGGAAGTGAATGAACTGTGCCTGTCCTGGCTGCTTGGAAGGGTGGAAAATTGTAACTAGACAGAGTGTAAAGGACTTTTGTAAACTGTAAAGTGCTCTCCGTATGCCAACATCTTGCTCAAGAGATTTGTATTACACATTGACTTACATTCAGGAGAACTGAAGTAACATTGCTTTTGGTTTATTGTTGTACACTGTAATGCAAATATGTTTATATTTATATATATACTATATTTATATAATTTATATATTATTTATATATGTTTATATTATATATATAAAGTATATTTATTTATATATATAATATACTTATTATATTTATGTTTTATATTTAAAGCCATTTTGATAAAATGTTGTCAAAACATATTTTTGATAAAATGTTTTGATAAAATTGTCAAAAACATTAAACACAATAAATATCTCATAATATTTTATCTATGGAATTGGATTTGCATTAGTAAAAGTTTTCCACAGATTCATTTCTTATTTATGTCTGTTATACTTTTGTGGATAATATATTAATGTGATACAAAAACTAGATATTAAAAAAAACAGAAAATATTCTTCCTATCTTTGTCTCACAATGGGATAGTTCCTGTATCCCTTCCAATAGATAACTTCTCTATGAGTATCCTAAAAATAATTTTGGACTGTCTTTATGCATTTTCAAACTTCAGGTCTTGTTTGCTGGGGCTTGTAGTGTAGAAGACCAAGCCTCTATCTGTGACTTAGAGCATAAGGAGGAGAGACAGGCAATGTTCTACTGTGCCCAAGGTTACAGGCTGGTCCAGTGGCAGAGTCAAATTTGGACTTAATCTGTTTCGTTCCAAACCTGTTATCCAGTCCAGTGCATCACATTGTAGAGTGCTAGAATTAGAGGCCACAGAAAAACAAAGTTTGAGTAAGATAGATATGATAAGGAAAGCAAGAAGTCAGCCATTGTGTATTTTGCCTCTATGTAGAGAAAGGGTCCCAGTCTGAGTGCCAGGTGGTGAGCCACAAGTGAAGTGTGCTGTCCTGTAAACAGATGCTGGCCTCATCCCCAAGCTGAGGATCTATGTACCCTAGGATGCCTTCCATATCTAGTTGCTCAGGGGCTCCTAGATGTCACATGACTCATGATGCAGAAGCAAAACAAGTATGGGAGAGTGGGACCACAGGACCATGCTCATTCACCTGAGCGGCAGAAGAGCTGGTGGTGTCGGAAGGAGAAGCGTTTCTTCCATGTAAAACCCAGCAGTCCATTTGTCCTTTACTCTGAATGGTCTAAGTCTAAAGAGAGGTCAATAAATGATCCCAAACGTGAAGTTTCCTCTGCCAAGATTACATTTAACATTAAAAATTTTAATGTTTATTTTCTTGAGAGGCAGAGTGAAATAGAGAGGAAAGATATACACACACATACACAAAAAGAGAGACAGAGAGCTCCCAGTCACTGGTTTACTCTCCCAAATGTCTGCAATGAGTGGGACTGGGCTGATGACAAAACCAAGAGCCAGAAACTCAACTCAGGTCTCCCACATGGGTGACATGGATCCAACTACTTGAGAACCAGCAGTAGAAACAGGTGGCCCATACTTCAGACAAGAAGAGAGGGGTTCTAGGGGATTGTGGGGAATAATGGCTGGGGACTATGGTAGAGTTACATGTTTAAGTGGTTTCCTGTACATTCTCTATATCTTCCTGAGGCTTCTCTGCTGTCAGTTGACTATCTTTCTATATATATAGCATACATTTGTATTACAAGATCAAAAATATGTTACCTTTAGAAACTGAAAGTTGTATCTGTTGAGGCTTGTTCTGCATCTGGAAGGGAGCAAGACGGCAAGTCAGTTAGGTCATGCTTCCCACCTAGGTTTTGTACAGGAGTAGTTACAGTCAGGGTCAGGGCAGGAACCTGTCCCATGGGTCAGGTAGGGCTAAACTGGCTATCATCATTGCTGAGTGTTGCTTTTATTATCTTAACTCCATTAGATTTTACTTTTATTTCTTACATTCTTATTATTTTCTTTCTACCTTTCTTTACTTCTCTACCTTCTCTCAGATTCCTCCTTTTCCTCCCTCTCTTCCTTCCATTTTCTTGCTCTCTTATTATTTATTTATGTATTTGGAAAGCAGATATACAGAGAGGCAGAGGGAGAGAGGGGGAGAGGGAGAGAGGGAGAGGGAGAGGGAGAGAGAGAGAGAGAGAGAGAGAGAGAGACATAGAGAGAGAGGGAGATATCTTCCATCTATAGGGTCACTCCCCAAATCAGAGCTGGGCTGATCCAAAGCCAGGAGTCAGAATCTTCTTCCAAGTCTCCCACGTGGGTTCAGGGGCCCAAGCATCTTCCACTGCTTTCCTAGGCCTTAAGCAAGGAGCTGGATTGGAAATGGAGCAGCTCAGATTTGAACCGGCCCCTATATGGGTTGCCAATGCTACAGGCAGCGTCTTTACCTGCTGTGCCACAGTAAGGCCCCCGGAAAGCATTTTAACATCAGATGGGAAATCCTAGACTACAGAATTAAGAATCCTCCCATTTGGTTGGCACCATTTATTTCAGGAAGCTTGAATCATATGAAAGTTTTGCCCGAATCTCCAATAGCAGAGAAATGGAGCTGTACACTTGCTACATGTCTCCAAGAAATTCAATCTGTCTGAATCACAGTTACACAAGCTAGAGTTTGTTCTCCCAGAAAGAATAATTTCTACACCTGATCATACCCAAAAGGCCAAAGAGCAATTGAAAGAATAATTTCTAATTGGTCCCATGGCACTACAGTGCAGCCACTGCTGAGTTATGTAAATGAATTAAGTTTGGAAGTATGGTGGTCAATTCATTGCCTGATCTAATAAAAATCTTAATATGTTTTTAAGTAGTTGGCTTTCTGTAGGCACTGAAACATGAGAGTTATTGTTACCTCACTTGGAGTCATTGTTAGCAGTTTTCTCCCTGAGTCTTCACCTTCCTTTCTGCCCTCTTTCGAGTGCCTGTTCTTATCCTTCTCCTTATTTTTTCAGAATTTCTTTGGGGTATCTTGTCTTTCTGAGAAACCCCTTGCTGCAGTCCAGGCATGCATCACTGCCACTGTCTTTCACAGTTACTTGATAGCAGGGTCAGGGCAGGAACCTTTAACTATGAGTGTGGGGTTTCTCCACACCACATGGCCTCTGGGAAATAGCTCTTGAGTTTCAAGTAATTAAATTTCTTATAGAATATCATTGACAATAGCATTAGCAGTAGTCAGTTTTTCTAATCATCAGAATGAACCTTTCCTGTTTTTTGTGTAGATGCTTTCTTTCTCCTAGGGCAGCTGAGTGTGCGAACATCTCATCAGCAATATGGATACTGCCCGAATGGTAGTCAGCACAGAAACCTTACAAAATTTCACACAGATCAGGGCTCTGCCTGCCAGCATATTCCATGCCAGCCAGCCTGCTTTTGTTTTCCATTGGAATAGGTTGCAATTTAGATTTTGTTTGTGGATTGTGAATGCAAATACAAGATCATACTCAACTGACATATCAAAAAGCACATACATGGCATATTTGGAAAACAAACAGCATCTTAGAAAACTAGGACTCTCTTCCTTTCCCTTTCTTTATTAATATGAGATAAAATTAATAAAAATATTACTTTCATCATAATGTTGCATGGTATAAGAAACTACATAGAACTAAATTATGCTACTCGGCTTTCAAGGCCAAATGAGAGAAGCTAGATCACAATGACTATGATACAAATAATTCACCAAGCTAGAAAAAAAAAGTTTCCATTCATATATGCTTCTATCCGTTATGAAGCCCAAAGGTCACACATCTAAATTGGACGCAGGTCCCAAATAAAAAGTATGCATCTTGATCCTACCTGTGTGCTCTGCTGCATGCATTCTCAATTTTCCCCCAAGGTCTCCTTTAGCTGTTCCTCAGTGACTTCTCTTATGTTTTACTGATCCTCTAGAGCATCCCTGTTTTGTGAGGCTGCCTACACTACATATGCATTTAAAAATTCTGTTTCAGTAGCAAGCTCTTGACTCAGCAGTTAAGACATCCATTAGGTTGGCCACATCCCACATCAGAGTACCTGGGTGTGATCCCCAGCTCCAGCTCCTGATTCCATCTTCCTGCTAATGTGGACACTGGGAAGCAACAGTGACAGCTGAAGGAATTGAGTTCCAGCCACCCATACTGGAGACCTGAACTGAGTTCTCAGCTCCTGGCTTTGGCCCAGTGGAGTTCCAATCCCAATCTGTGTGGGCATTTTTGGAGTGAATCAGCAGATCGGGGTGCTTGCTGTCTCTCATCTCTCAAATAAAAACTTTTAAAAACCTGTTTCAGAGAAATTCAGTCCCCTGTTGTCTTATTCCATTTTCTGTTGCTATTACTAAATACCTGAGATGGAGTAATTTTAAGAGGAAAGATACTTATTTGGTTTGTAGTTCAGAGGCTGATAAGGCCGAGAGCATGGTGCTGGCATCTGTACAGTATGGTAGAGGGTGCCACATGGCAAGACCGTGCAGACATGCCAGACACAGGCAGCTTTTAAAGCAAAATCATCAATAATTTATTAACCCATTAATGCATGAAAGACAGGATTCATTCATGAAGATGGAGCCCTTATGACCAATCACCTCAAAATACCATTTTGATACAATTTGGGCAATTAAGTTCCCACCACATCAAATTTGGGTGACACATTCAAGCCATAGCATGCATTTTTTAGCTGGTTTAGTTTTGTCTTCTCTAATGGTTCCAACCAAACAACATGTCCTACTGTGTAATGTGAGTTTAGATTTAGCAGGTCAACCCCTGGAGTTGGCCTAGAAGCCAATAAGAAACCAAGTATCCTAAGAAGCCTGAGGCAAGTCCCTTTGCTTCCATTTCCTCATCTGTCACCAGGGCACCATGTATGGTTAAACAGGCTCTGCACTGTACCACTTCCAGGAGCACTATTCACATCCTGGCTGAGCAACGAGGCAGCCTGTCTGTAACAGGATGAGAGGTGGGCAAACTCCATGCTTTTCAAAGCCCTTTTGAGCTAAAATGTAATTGTGATGAGATACCCTTGTATTCCTCGATATAAAATATAATAAAAGAGTAAATTTTAAAATAGGGATGAGTTTTAAAACTATAAATCTCATGAAAATCAAAACTTGCAACTCACTTGGCAGGCCAAGATGCAGTGACTTAAGCTGAGATTGCTAGCAAATTTAAATGGAAGAGCAGGTTGGGATGCCTGAGCCCCTTTTCAAATTGCCTGGACTCCTGATTCCAGCTGGTTGCTAATGCACATTCTGGGAAGCAGTAGGTGATGGCTCCAGTAGTTTAGTTCCTGCCCTCCATGTGGGAGACCTGAGTTGAGTTCCCAGTTCTACTACTTTGTTCCCCTTCCCCTGCCTCTGGTCCCAGGCACTATAGGCATTTGGGGGTGAACTGGGGGTGGGGTGGGGGTAAGAATACTCTTTCATTTTTTCTCTGCCTCTAAAATTTAAAAAGAAAGAGAAATAATTTTTTCCTAAAAGCTTAATTTTGTTTATTTGGAAGGCAGAGTTACAGAGAAAGAGAGAAGGAGAGATAGAGAGGTCTTCCATCTGCTGATTCGCTCCCCAAATGACTGCAACAGCCCTGGTTGCGCCAGGCAGAAGCCAAAAGCCAGGAGCTTCACATGAGTGCAGGGGCCCAAGACTCTGGGCCAGTTTCTGCTGCCCTCCCAGTGCATTAGCAGAGGGCTGGATTGGAAGTGGAGCAGCCAGGACTCAAATGGGCTCTTATATGGGATTATAGAATTGCAGTCAGCACTTAAGCCCAGAAGAAACCATTTTTAAGACAGATTATTAGATGTCAAATACTGTTTCTTTATATTGTGATGTAAATGGAATATTTGTAGGGCTTAGACTTCACCTTAAATAGAATTTGCTGTGTAGTGAGCCTCCCTATAAGAATCACTGATCTTGGAACTCAACCTAGGATGCTTAGTTACTGAATTGCTAACAAGACATGCTTAATGAAGAGATTCTCCCTGTTATATGATCATAACAGTGATCAGGCATCCCAACTTGCTCTTCCATTTAATCAGTTCTTTTTCTTTAGGTAATAGTGATGATATTCATGCTAAATTGCTGTATTTCATATTCAATCAAGACAATACAGGGAGGCTTCAAGTTTACTAATGCCATCTTGACTATAATCAAGTAACCTTTCCTTTCTTTTGCAATTTCCAGCTCAAGAGTATCTTATAGTACGATGTGACAGGAAGTTCACAAACTTGAAGCTAAGCCTTTCCTGCTATAAATTAAACCTGTTTCCTCTTTGGTGTAAACAAAATTCTTAATTATCACTCCCCTTTTTGACAATCCCTTCATAGAGTTCAAGATACTTTGATCTCCTTATTCTTTCTCACCTCTAGAAAATAACTTTACAAAAAAAAGCCTCTATCATTTTTATGACTCATCTAGAATCTACACCTAACTTATACAAGCCAGAGTATCCTCTGCAATGTACAGAGCTTCACATATATTGTTTTTTTTTTTTTTTTAAGATTTGTTTATTTGAAAGAATAACACAGAGAGTCTGTGAGAGTCTGGAGAGAGAGATGTCTTCCATCTGCTGGTTCACTCCCCAAATGGCGGCAACAGTTGGAGCTGGACCGATCTGAAGTCAGGTGCCAGGAGCTTCTTCTGGGTCTCCCACATGGATGCAGGAGCCCAAGGACTTGGGCCATCTTCTACTGCTTTCCCAGGCCATAGCAGAGAGCTGGATTGGAACTGAAGGAACCAGGACTCGAACCGGCACCTATACGGGATGCTGGCACTGTAAGTAGCAGCTTTACCTGCTACACCCCGTTGGATGCAGTTCTTAGCACTTGGCTTTGGCCTGGCACAGTCCTGGCTATTTAGGCCATCTGGGGAGTGAACCAGCAGATGAAAGGTCTGTCTCTTTTTCTCTGTCACCTCTATCTCTATGTATCTCTATCTCTGTCACTCTTCCAAATAAATAAAAATAAATCTAAAAATAAAAATAAATAAAATGAGCTATATTAGAAATCATATAGAAAACTATAGATAGTTTTGGTCTACAACTGACAGTTGAAATGTGAAATAATCAATAAAATGACAAATACAGAGTTTTTTATAAGATGGCCAAAATGGCTTCCTAATAAACAATTTTAGATGCATCATACTCACCTCAGCTACTGCATGGTATAAAGCATATTTTCAGATAACTGGGGCAAAGTTAATAACTTCAAAGTAGAAATAAAAACAAACTGAAAACATAGTTTGAAGGCTAAAACAATCATTTCAGTAAGTCTAAATTTAGCATATAATCTACTAAGGAGTGTCCTTGGCAATGGAATTGAGATACAATACACACCAGTGACCTCTTTGTGTCACTGGGAGCTTTCCTTGGCTCCCTTTTGCCCTATCTTTTCACCAGGTCTCTGCTCTAGGACTACTGATGTCTTCCCAAATGCCACTAGAGAGAAAGCTTTTTATCACAGCTAATCTTTTCTCAAGACAAATAGTATTCAGCGTGAAAAGAAAGTTACTTGTTAATTTATGTTGCTTAGAATACTAGCACAGATAAAGGATTACAAAAATTACCAACAGACTGTAATATAATCAGGAACTGGGTAAAATTCAACAATAGGAGGAAGTCAAATAGGCTGACCTTTCCCAAGTTGTTTTAAAACTGACATGTGTGTGGGAGTTACTGGTGTGGTTTCGTTGTAGCTTCTGTTTTCGTAAGGAATTAGGAATCTGAGCATGGAAGTGGCCAGTTCTTTAAACTAGAACAAGAAAGAATAAATCCATCCTTTAGGAGTAGAAAAGTTATTCTAGCTAGCGTGCCTTTTCGCAAGATAAATTTCTAATCAAGTGAGTGAAACCCAAGTTGTATTTCTCTAATGCTATTGACTTACAATGCCTTGAATAGTGTGGAGTCTGAGGGAGCAAGGGATGCAAAAAAATACAGAACCACTAAGTTAATAAATGGTGTCTTTTCTTAAAACATATTTCTATTAAGTTGTGCTTGTAACATGTTTGAAAATAGGTATTCTTAGATCATTATTATAGTTGTTATTATAATATCTACATAGACTGTGACTCAAGTATTTTCTAACATGATACCTGCATAGTGTTGTATGTCGTATTTTGTTTTGTCTTTTCATATAAATACATTTAACAAATTACCAAAAAGAAGGGCCATTATTAAACCATGATTTTATTTAGGTTTATAAAATATGGGCACTAAGATCACACCCCAGTGTTGAACAGGGGCTCACTCAATTTATACTTTTTAGTAAAAAAGTAATTCCCCCAACTAAGAGTGTCAATGCGTTTAAACAATGGATAGTAGAAGCAGAATCCTCAGGTCAGTCATTGGATTGTATCTTTACCCCAAATTGTCCCATGTTACAAATACTCAGCTCCAAATCAGTAACCAAATTATCTCCTACTTTTCTAACTTTGCTGCCCTTTTTCCCAATGCTACCCCTGAGTCTTCATGGGTGCTGCTGATCTTCCATTGTCTCCTATTTCTGCCAGATTCCTGCCCAAGATTTCTTAGTCCACAGTTTTAACATCTTTCACACTAACATTGTTCCACATTGTTTTTCCTTCTGTCACATCTATCCATCCTCAATCCTATCTAGATTAATTAACTATGTGTTCCCATGGTAGTGGAGTAGAAAGAGAAAAATCTCATCATTGTTTTAATGATAATTGCAAATTCATATTTTATCTATTTTACTTGCTCTCATTTCTCTTCTCATTTCCTATGAAAATGCTGCTAATCTTTTCATTATTTTCAAGCCTTCCGCCTTATTTTTAAAAGCTCATATTCAAGGAATGTCCTTGACTAAAGATTCACATCAAATATAGGAACTACTAGGTTGGTGCCTCTTGATTTCTTCTTATTGCAACTTGACAGTATTCTTAGTCATCTTTTCACTCTCCAAGACCTAGCTCAAAATCTACCTCTTTTTCTTGTGAATATCCTGGATCTTTCTCTACTGTCTCAGGTAATCAGTTCTCTTTTCTTTGAATTCTAATCACTACGAATATAATCACTATCAAAAGGACCAATTTGTAGGGATAGATCTCAAATTTTAAGCCCCTTGCCAAGTGCATATTAAGCTTTAGTTCAGTAAATGTAGACTATGATGTTTATCAAGTTAAATTTTTAGAGTTTAACTTTTTAAAATAGAAAGTGCATTCCTACTGTTCAAATTCCAATAGGACAAAGAGGCATCCAAAGCATTCTTACATACCTGGGTCTACCTACCAAGTTTCTTGTGCATTTTCTAGTTATTCTTAGTATATGGAAACAATTAAGCATATTTTCCACACCCACATTTTTGTATACATAGATAATATATTACCCAAAGTTATATGCTCCTCACTTAATAGGTAGCAGATTACTTCAAATAAGTAGATGAAGTATCTCTATTTGATAGATACATAATTTGATGGATTAAAGACAGTTACAGAGGGTACAATGTGGCATAGTGGGTTAAACCACCACCTGTGACACTGGCATCCCATACTGGAGAGCCTGTTAGGTCCCGGTTGCCCAGATTCTAACCCACCTCCCTGCTAGTATGCCTGGGGAAGCAACAAAAAACAACCGAACTGCCTGGGCCTCTCCCACCACATCGGAGACCCGTTGAGTTCCTAGCAACTGGCTTCACTTTGGTCCAGTCCTGGCCACTGTGGCCAATGGGAGTGAACCAACGAATGGAAGAGCTTGTGCTCATTCTCTCTCTCTCTTTCTCTCTCTCTCTCTCTCCCCATCACTCTCTCCCCCATCACTCTTCCTTTCAAAGAAATAAAATAAATCTTAAAGAAAGTGTTGTAGTATAGCTGATAACTGCTGCTTACAACACTGGCATCCCATATGGACATCAGTTTGAGTACCAGCTGCTCCACTTCCAATCCAGCTTCTACTAATGGCCTGGGAAAAGCATCAGGAAATGGCCCAAGTGCTTGGGCCACTAACCACCCACATGGGAGACCCAGATGAAGCTGCTGGCTCTTGGTTTTGTCTTGGCTCAGCCGTGGCTGTTATGGTCACTTGGGGAATAAACCAGAGAGGAAGGAAGATCACTCTCTCTGTGTGTCTCTGTCTCTGTCTCTCTCTGTATCTCTTTCAAATAAACAAATTTTTTTTAAAAAGTTACAAAATTCTTTGTCATTGCTGTAAGCAAAAGGTGAAGTCTACTTCCCTCTCCTTATATCTAGGCTGAATCTGTAATTTGTTGTGTTCAATAGAATGAAAGAAAAGTGAGGCTGTATAACATCTAAGTCTGGTTTTTAAAACATCTGCAGCTTTATTCTCTGAGAATACTCCCTATTGGAATCTAGCCACCATGATGGAAAAAGCCCAAGTCATGAAGAGAAGCCACCTGGAGAGAGTTAATGACAATGGACTCTGGTCGTAAATCTCAGCTGATTTTCCATCCAAGATGTACCACCAACTACTAACCATGGGAAGGAGCCATCTTGGACATTCCAGCTTGGCTGAATCTCCAGATGACTGCAAATCCAGCTGACATTATATAAAGCTTTCCAACGAAGCCCAGTCATTCCTGAAATTGTAGGGAAAATAAGTTAACTGTTACTGTTTTAAGTCAATGCATCTTGGGAGTTGTGAATAGCAATACATAATTAAAACACATAGCAATCTATCATGTGGTACACTCTAATTCATTTAACCCAATCTCCACTGACGGGCATTCAGGTTGTTTCCACACTTTTGCTATTGCAGATATATTGCAATTAGGCATGGAAATTTGATACAGCCAGTAAAATGCTGCTTGGGATACCCACATCCTATATTGGAGTTCCTGAGTTTGTGTCCCAGATCCACTTGCAATTAAACTTTCTGTTAATGTGTACCTGGGGAGGCAGCCGTTCATGCTACAAACACTCGGGTTCCTGCCACCCATGTGAGTGACTCAAGATTAGTTCCAAACTGCTGGTTTCAGCCTGGCCCACACCTAATTATTGTGTCATTTGGGGGAATGATCCAGTGCGTGGACTCTCTTTTTCTCCCTGTATCTCCTTCAAATATAATCAAATATATACATAGAAATTAGTAATAATACAGATATGTCATTTTTGTATTGTGAGTATAACTGTGGGAAGAGTTTCTAAAAAATAATTCTGTATTTAAGAGCATATGCCTTTGTAATGTTGACAGGTGTTACAAAATTGCTATCCTAGTAGATTTCACTAACTTGTACTTCTACCAGTAATACATTTTTTTTTACTTTTGTTTAAATTTTACTTTTGTTTAAATTTCAAAAGTACAACTTTTGGATTATAGTGGTTCTTCCCCCCATAACCATCCTCCCACCCACAAACCATCTCATCTCCTACTCCTTCTCCCATCCCATTCTTTATTAGGATTCATTTTTAATTATCTTCATATACAGAAGATCAACTCTATACTAAGTAAAGATTTCAACAGTTTGCACCCACACAGACACATAAAGTATAAAGTACTGTTTGAAGACTAGTTTTACCATTAATTCTCATATTAACAAAAGAGGTCCTACATGGGGAGCAAGTGCACAATGTCTCCTGTTGTTGATTTAACAATTGACACTCCTATTTATGATGTCAGTAATTCTACCAGTAATATATGAAAGTTCTCCACTACCCTCATTAACTTTGTGTGTTAGCAATTTTTTTATTTTTGCCAATCTAATAGGCATAAAATAGTATAATCTTAATTCATAATTCTATTTCATAAATGAAGCTGAGAATACTTCAAAATATTTAGTAGCCTTTGTATTTCCTTTTAAATGAATGGCCCAAGTCCCTTGCCTAGGTTCTATTGTGATATTTGTTTTTTTTATATTAATTTATAAAAACTCTCAGAAGTTTAGTTCTTTATTTATGAATCACAAACATTTTTCCCGGTTTGTCATTTTTCTGACTTTATGTAGCCTAATTTTTGAGATGCATGATTTGATATAATCAAATTTATAAGAGTGGGGGTATTTTCCAGTCTGATAACTGCAAATTCTGCCTTTTGTTCTAGTGCACTCTCTAACTTTACTTTTAACTATTTACTAAGATACAAATCCACTTTTTTCAGATGGTTTCTGTTATATTTCATGGTCTATTTGCACATCTTGCCTATGACCTGTGTGCTCCTCTAGGACAGGAAATCTGTCTTCTTTGTGGCTGTACCCTGAAAATCTAGCACAATTGCTCATACATAAGACTCTCAATAAGTATTGATAACCATATGAAAGAAACTTTAGTCCTACACTAAATTCCACAGATGAAGCCACTCTTTCTGACATCATCTGGGAAGAATCTGTTTGGAGAAAGAAGGAAGCTACATTTTTGAACAAGCATGTTTGAAACTTTAGAACTTAAGGCTCAACAATATCGGAACTTCTTTTTTCTTTTTTCCATTTATATTTACTACCTGCCATGTGTGACTTCTCTTTCTTCTGATGCTAATTAATTCACTTAATACCCCAGGTGCCAAAAGTTAATTTACCATCCTCCACACAGAGACCAGTATTAGAGGCCTAGAGTGTTTGTGGGTGGATAGGTAGTTTAACCTACCTAACCCCTACCACAATAATTCATTTAAATTGGCTTTCACCCTGGCTTTATATGTCCTCTAACTCCACAGACTCAGTGTAACTCTCTAAAGAGACTGATTAAAAAGCAAACCAATCCTGATAGGAGCCTCTCACAAAACAAACATGAAATATGATTTAAACATTTGGTAACCAAATACATAAGATATTCAAAACAAAGGAAATGTGTTGCTTTCATTGTTTGTTTTTAGTGCTGCCTCTGCCCTTCCAAGGAATGTCACTGCTTTAAATTCCACTCCTCAACATACACTTACTGCTCCTATAAATCACCTTTTGATTTACCTAATGATCAGAACTCTACCATTTGGCCAGTTCTCTGGCTCTAGTATTTTGTGATTTACAAAAGAAATTGTTTACTTTTTTGTTTTAAAAAAGTTTAAAAAGTATTTTACTTTTTAAATTTATTTATCTCTTGTTGAAAGGCAGAGAGAGACAGACAGACAGACACACACACACACACAAAGATCTTCTATCTACTGGTTCAGTCTCCAAACACCTAAAAGATCCAGGGCTGGGCCAGGCTGAATCCAGGAAACTGGGCCTCAGTTCAGGTCTCCTACGTGGGTGGTAGGGACCTAACTACTTGAGCCATCACCTGCTGTCTCTCAGGGTGAGCATTAACAGAGCAGGGATTTGGAGCAAAGCCAGGACTTGAACTAAGGCACTCTGATTGTAGGATGCAGGTATCCCAAGTGGCGTTTTAACTGTTATGCCAAACACCTGTCCCCTTAGTGATTAACATATTTTATGGTTCTTTGTAATGTCTCTGATACAGAAATATGTGTAAGTAAGCACATGTATACTCGGAAAAATTCTATTTTCCTTCTTCTCATTCCTGGGTGCTTTAGTCAGAAAAGGAGATATTTTAGGAATGACAGAAACTTGAGGAACAAAGCCCATTGTTGTTGCTTGAGTTGAGCTATGGCTAATAGGAATCCAAATGGATGAGATAAAGTACCTCTTCTTCCCCAAGTAGTAGTCACTTCCACTGAGAAAATATCTGAATACTGCAATGATTAACAAATTTATTTAATTCCCATTAAATGAACCAGGTTCTCTTCTTTCAAATGTAAATTGTATTTATACATTGCCTTTTCCTGTGTTTCTCAAACAGCCACAATATAAACCATTCTTTCAAAAGGCTTAAAGTTTAGTTGGTATATTTCACTAACTTAAAATTTTTTCACTGTATTTTATGCTAAATTCATAAATTTCACATGATGGTTGGAAAGATATATTTTTTACAATGGCTTAATGACATTCCTTCAATATGCTATGCTCACTAGATTTTATTTTTTCAGAAAATACATTGCATCTATTTGAAATGATATCTGGTTAAGTTTGTTGAAATACAACAGATCCATTTATAGAGTTGCAATTCCTTCCTCAACTTAAAAAAGTGAAATTTTTATAAGTGAAGATAAAATTAATATAATCTAAAATGTCTATCTTAAATGGTCATGTCTCAATGATTTTGGAACTTGAAAACAACTTAACATGGCTAAAATGTACTTTTTACTATCATACTAGGGCAAAACAACTCCAGGTTACTTTAAGAATGTTTCCTGATAGAAAGCAATAAAGACAGACGTATTCATGGAAATGATCACCCCTACTATTGTCCTTGTAATACAAAGAAATGGTTTGTTCATGTCCTCAATTTGAAGTCTTTTTGTACTCATGAATATAGGGTATCCAAAACATACGTGGTGCTTTAAGGAAGTCAAAATTTATTTGATGTTTTCCCATCAAAGAATGGTGTCAATTTCCTTCTTTCCTAGAATTTGGGAGAGCTCTGTGACTGCTTGGAACAATAAAACAGGGATGTGAAACTGTGCCAGTTTCTGGGGTCTAGGCAGTAAGGGATTGGAAGCTTTCATTTCCTAACCCTTGGAACACTCTGATGAAACTGGGAGAAGCCAGCTGCCATGAGAGAAATCCACACTGAGATACTGTGACAGCTGAGAACACCTATTAGGTCTCCATTATTCAAACCACCCCAGCCTAGGCACCAAGACCAGTCATCAAGAAACCATCTCAGACCTTCTCCATCCAGCAAACATCCCCTGATAAAGAACAATTACCCAAGACATACAGCCCTTAGTCTAGCCATTCCAGCAACCCTAATCTATTCTTAGAATTCTAGCTATGGCCAAACACATTGTGTATCAGAGATAAGCTGTCTCTGCCGTGCCTGTCCTAATCCCTGATCTACAGAATCATAAACTTCATGGATATCGTCATTATCTTGATTTTGGCAATGATTTCATAGTTGTGTATGTGTGTGTGGTCATCAAACTGTATACTATAATATTCTGTGCCCATTAAACATCAATAAAGTTATTAAAAAAGAACAATTTTAACAATTCATGTGTTACACCACTGAGTTTTCAGATGTCTTGGAATGTGACAATAGAAAAGCTGAACATGAAACTCTTATTTTTATATTTATATTTATTCATACTTAGTAAAATTAAAATGTTTTTAAAGTATAAAGTGGGCATATGAAACTTTCAAGTTATATTGTTCTTTTTTATTATATTCAATTTTTCCTTGACTATCTGTATAATCCAGAGCATAAAACAACAAAATGAGTTGATCTTTTCTAAAGTTTTAGTTCAGTGCTCACTATGAATGCACATGATAGCAGGTATGGAATACATCATAATAATAACAAACATTCAGGGCCTGAGCTGTGGCACAGTAGGTTAATTCTCCCCCTGTGGTGCCGGCATCCCATATAGGCACAGGTTCTAGTCCCCACTGCTTCTCTTCCAGTCCAGCTCTCTGCTATGGCCTGGGAAAGCAGTAGAAGGCGGCCCAGGTGCTTGGGCCCCTGCACCGGCATGGGAGACTGGGAAGAAGCTCCTGGCTCCTGGCTTTGGATCAGCACAACTCCAGCCATTGTGGCCACTTGAGGAGTGAACCAATGGATGGAGGACCTTTCTCTCTCTCTCTCTCCCTCTCACTGTCTGTAACTCTTCCTCTCAGATAAATAAATAAAACCTTAAAAAAATAGCAAACATTCATTGAAGACTTCCCAGATGCCAGATGCTAAGCCATCCATACCCATATATGGATATTTTTTTATTCCCAACTTTACACATAATGGACTGAGGTACAGAAAGATACATTAAGGCACATAATTTATATGTGCCTTTATAAGTCAGGTCCCTTTGACTTACTCAACTGAATGCATGATCACTACTTCATTATGTGCTCTCATTAGGAAATAAAACTATGACCACAGATCTGACAAAAATGAAATCTATTAGAGAGAAAAAGTAAAGTTAGTAATCTTTATTCTGCCCATTTTGTTCTTTATTGTAGGTCAAACCTGCATGATTCTCATTTGTGCCTACATTCTAATCAATGATAAAAAACAAAAAACAAAGATATTCACGCAAAGAATTTTAAAGAATCAATTTCTGGTTAAAATCTAAACTGCATTAAAACATTGTTCTTTGTAATCTTAAAGAGCATGCACAAGGTAATGCAATATTTCCCAAACTTCAGTTAGCAAATAGGAGAAGTGACAAAAATTGAAGTAGAGGAAAATTTTGTCTAAAAATTCTAATAATGTAAAGCACATATTCATATTTGAGCTTAAATCATATATATAAATTACATAAATATTACTTATAATATACTTCTGCTAACAAAATTAGAATTCAGGACAGTAACAAAGTCAGAAGCAAACCAAATGTATAAATAGCTGGTTTTTATATCAGTCTTCTTGAGCTCAGAAAAACAAAACTGTAATTCCCAAGAAATATGTTTTTCCTGTGATATGTTTCAACAGGTTTGATAGAAATGCTTTTTCTCTCCTCATTGTACTATTAAGTTTGCTGTGTGTCACACATTACTAAGCATGAAAAAAAATCTTCCTAGTATGTGCAAGAATGCTGAAAATGTATAATTTCTAAGGTGTATGAATAACAACTTTCATTGTAGTTTGGAAATGAAAATCTTGTATTGATACATCTTTGTTTTAAATAAATGAATCACAGGGGTTCTGACAAATTTTATTTTTAGATCACATGAAAATTTAAATTTAGTAGATATACAGCAAGAAATCAAAAATTATATGAGCATTTGGTGTAACAGTTAACATGCTGCTTGGGATGCCCACATCCCACCAGCTCCACTCTTGACCCCGTCTTCCTTTCCAATGCAGACTTTGGGAGGCAAAAGTGATGGCCACCCACATGGGAGACCTGGATGAACTTCCAGTCTCTTGACTTTGACCTGGCCCAGACTGGCTGTTGCAGGCATTTGGGAAGTGAATCAGCAGTTGGAATATTCTTTCTCTCTGTTTCTGCCTCTCAAATAAATAAAAAAAATTTTAAAACACTAACAATTAATATTAAAACTCTCATTTTAAAAATTCAAAAGTTTCTGGAACAATGTGCTTTTAAAATATTAGGAACCATAAGAGAAAAGGAAAGTAAGACATTCTTTGCACTACTATAATCCAATTCGTGAAATAGACAGAGACTATCTGAAAACCACACAGTTCAATTTTCCAGTTAATAAGTGGTATTTTATAAAGTGACCTGACCAAGTCCATAGGCTTTTTCTTTATCATCTTACTAGATATCCTTGATTTTACTCAAATTCATCTATTTTAAAGTATCTACTGCCTCTTCCAATGTGTGTCAATTTCTCAGAAAGCTAGAATAAGTAGCTCTGCTTTGTAATTTATTTAGAAAGGAATGCTATTGCATGGTCACTTAAATTCAATTTCCTCAAAACTTCTTTAAATAAAGCTGCCAATTTATTCGAACATAGGTAATTCTAGGTTCTGCTTTCAAAATTGCCAATTTCTCTGACTCACATTCTATGATGAAAGTTCTAATATTTTGCTAGGTTACTTGATATTGCCTGTTGAGCAACATGTTCTATCAAAGTACTGCTTTCAGCACATGCTAACATGTGTAGACTAGAGAATGCTAAATCTCTTTGTGCCCATAAATTTTCAGACTTTTTAGTTCATAAATGGAATAAGGTGTTACATTGAAAGATTTTGATTATATTTAAATATAATTATGTTGCAATAATTAGGGGGTAAAAAATACCTCCTATTTCTTTGAAATTGTATACAGTGGAGGCTTCTTGGTATCCTAAGTGAAATATAGGAGTATGTCAACATTTATATGTTAGTCCATTTTATTTGAGTAAACAATACTTTCATTAATCTTTTGTCACATCCCCAAGTATCATTTAAAAAGAATTACAGTGATTTAATTTATTTAATTCTATTCAAAACTTTTTAAAAGATAATCTATCCAAGGTCAATTGGAGCATCACTTATATTTCTTACATCATGTGAGTTTAAGTCTATGAGTGCATAGTTAATTATACTAAACAAATACAATCACTGGTCACATTTGGAAGGCAGTAGGGAACCAATTCATTATTTTAAAAATTGGCTAATAAGGAGAAAGAACCATATATTTATTCTGCCTTTCTATAATGAAATGAACTTTAGGATAACAAACGATTGCTAAAAGAAAGTTTCTTTTTATCAAAACAAGCAACCAAAAAATAAATGAGAAAGGGATGACAATTAGACTAACACCATTTGGTAAGTTAATTAATTGAGTGGTCTAAGCAACAGCCAATGGCTTTGAATATCACACACACACACACACACACACACACACACAGAAGCCAACCAGATATTATATTCTCCTAACAGAAATATATACCATTGCTGATGATACAGTCTTTCCAGCTCAATCTGATCAAATCTTCAGATCTAGTCACCAATTTGCAAAAATAATAAGGAAGTTTACTAAATGACAGCATGAGGTGTAATCAACAAAATTCATACTGTGAAAACTGTAGAACAAACAATTAAGTTTCTAGTACAAATAAAACTATAACAGAAAAATAAAGAGATGGATAAAGATATTTAAGAGATACACTTACCATGTGCAGTTCATGGATATGTATTAGGCTTCTGCAAAGAAACAAAACCAATAGCATAGATATAGATGTAGAAGAGAATATTTTATGGGAATTGGCTCATTTGATTGTAGGGGCTGAGAATCACATGATGTACATGCAGTTCTCCAGTAAAGTAGATTGTGTAATTCAGTCTAAGTCTAGAGCCCAAGAATCTAAGAGTCCTCAGAGCCATTGATGCTAAGTCCTGGACTCTGGAGGCCTTAAGAACCTGGAGCTAAGATGTCCCAAGGTAGGGGAAAATGGATGCCTCAGCTCCAGCAGACAGGATTTCCCCTTCCTTTGACTTTTGTTCTGTCCAGGCCCTCAACAAATCGGACCCAACAACATTGATTCAGGAGGATCTTCTTTACTCAGTTTACTGCTTCAAGTGCTAATCTCTTCAGAAAATGCCCTCCCAAACTGACCCAGAAATACTGTTTCTGGCTGTCTGGGTATCCCATCACCCAGTAAAGCTGACACATAAAATTAATTATTTCAGAATGTTATTTGGATTCACTTTCAAACAGATTGCTTATTGGAGAAATTGTTATATCTGGAATTTGATGACACTAAGAAAATTTTCAGTTTTGCAGGTGTGCTAATGGTATTGTGGTAAAAAATGTCTAAATGTTATCTTTTAGAGACATACTGTGAAATATTTATAGTCTAAAAGATTTATTATCTAGAATTTTTCAAAATAATCCAAGAGGGTGGGAATGGATGGGGAGTGAGTGAATATTGAACATGGGTTGATGATTGTAATGCTATTTATGAGTACATGGTGGCCTGTTCTACTATTCTCTCTACTTCTGTGCATGTGGAACTTTCAAAAACAGAAGTTAAAAACACAGAAAATACATGGAGCATGAATTTGGTAGAGAGAACATGAAAATTGTAGCGGAAACATCAATAAGTGTCTAAATATTTGAGTTTAAAACAAGGTTCTGGGGCTGGCATTGTGACACAGAAGATTAAGCCACCTGTTGCAATGTCACCATCTCATATCAGGGAGTGCCAGCTGGAATCCACTTCTGATCTAGCTTCCTGCTGATGCACCTAGGAAGGCAGCAGATAATGGCCAAAGTACTTGGGTCCCTACCACCATCTACAATAACTAGTTAGAGTCCAGTTTCTGGTTTTGGCATGACCCAGTACTGGGTGTTGTGGCCATTTGGGAAGATCTCTCTCTCTCTCTCTGTTTCTCTCTCTGTCACTTAGCCTTATTAATAAATCAATTAATTTTAAAAAACAAACAGGGTCTCTGCTGTTAATGAGCTGCATGACCTTGCTATTCAGTATTGGACTGCATTAGTTTGTTAGGACTACCATAACAAACAGAAATTTATCTTCTCACACGGTTCTGGAGACCAGAAGTTCCAGGTCTAGATTTCCACAGGTTTGGTTTCTTCTGAGGCCTTTCTTCTTTCGCTTGCAGATGGCATCTTTCTTGGTTTTGCAATTCATTTGTATGCTCTTTTTCTCTGTACACACCCATCCCTTGTGTTTCTTCGTGTGTTCAATTTTCTCTTGCTATAAATACACAACTCAGATGGGATCATGATCCAAACTAATGGCTTCATTTTAACCCAGTCATCATCTTAAAGGTTCTGAGGTACTAGGGGTTAGGGTTTCAACAGGAATTTGCTGCCAGGGGTGGAGGGAGTTGGGTCACAACTCAGTCCATAACAAGTCCATTCAGGATCTTAGTGTTTTTATTTGTAACATCAATACCATATTAGCTGCTTAAAATGATCATCTTCAGCGTTGACTCAAAAGCTAAACTTTGAAGCTGTATTACAAATAATGTAGCCCAACATTTGTAATCACTTCTTGACTTCTAGACTCAGAATTCTCCAGACTTGTTTTCTCCAATGTAGTAGTCACATGCAACTGCTAAGACCTTAGCATATGACTAAGATATGTTATGACTACATAAATTCACTAGATTTTAAAGTATGAAAAAATATAAAATAGCTCATTAATCAGTTTATATTGATTACATGTTGTGATATTTGAGAAACATTGAATTAATACATTATTAAAGTTAATTTCACCCATTCCTTACTTTTTAAAAATGCCTACTAAAATGCTTTAAAATTAGTTATGCAATTCACACTATATTTTTAAAAATACAAGTACATGTTACTTGATCTAAGTCTTGCTTTGAGGACCTTCTTAGACTTCAAATTTATAACTCTAAGAATTCCTTTCTTTGCTTCCTCAATAGATGTAACTGATATTGCTGTTTTTATTAAAATCTTCAGTAATGGATAATCCTATTGCTTGTCATTACTTCTCAGAGAAGAAAGAAGTTTTAGAACAGGTTGAGTATCCCTTAATCAAAATGCTTGGACCACAGTGTTATTTTTTTTTTTTTAGATTTGCAAATATTTTCATATACATACTTAGATTTACTGGGGATGGCACCCAGAACTAAAGACCAAATTCATTTGTGTTTTGTATACATGTTATAGACATAGCCTGAAGATAGTTTTAGACATTTTTTTGTAATGCCTGCATTTCTGCTATGACACATCATAGATCAAATGTGAAATTCTTCACTTGTGATGTCATATCATAATCCAACAGTTTAGGATTTTGAAATATATCAGATTTTTGTTTTTCAGATTAGGGATAATCAATCCCTAACAGTCACTGACAAAGATACTATTATTTTTCATCTGTCTATGGCAGTATATAAGTTCATATTTCAGTTACTTGCAGTTCTACTAAAACTCTTATGTTTCAATTTTATCAAACAGAACTGGGATTATAAATATTTGCAGTTATTATATATATGCTGCTTCTAAATCTTATGATTGTAATTGGCATTTTGATTTTGTAAGTTAATTTTAAGAGGAATAACTGCAGATAGTATTTCATAATCAGTAATTTTTCACCTTTTTTGGAATGTAAAATATGATTAATATCCTTTGCTTGTATTTAATCCATGTAGTTTTAATTAGGAAGATGTAAAATTCATTAAGTAAGTTGACTTATTTGTCAAGATGACAGTAGTACAAACTTATATGATTAAAAGCCTTTCAGCTTGGTCCATAGTCTATATCCTTCTCAAGTAGTCTCCAAGATTATTGAAGTATTTCTACAAATTGAAGGCAAATCAAAGAATGAAAATGAACCTATTTTTAAAAGAGTTTTAAGGTAGTGGAGTAAGGAAAAAAGTGGACTTTGTAAATTCAAGTTTTTATCAGATGCCTTGTAATTAGATCTCACACTTAATAACCTTAATTTTGAGTCCTTCAAAATCGTCTGTTATTAAAGTTGGCATAGAATCTCCAAATAATAATTTTTGCAGTATAAATATCCTCCCAAACAATTTCTTAAGTTTCCACATTTAATTCTCAGATTTTTGAACTTCCTTTTTGGACTAAGCTAGAAGAAAGATGGGAAAAGGAGAGTGGGGAGAGACCTTTGGTCAAAATGGTTTTGCCACCTAGTCATGGATCACTACCTTATCACAGAGAAAGCAAATACTGTAGAATGGACCACTGAGTATTTTGCTTCTCTAGTGAATGTGCTTCAAAACTGCACAACATTACTAAGCATAATAGAGTCAATGCAAACATTAATTTAGCTTAAATAATTTAAATCATATAGTACATTATGATCATAGATTATGATATGATTTAAATTGCTTACCAGAAAAAGTGGTTTCATTTCTTTTCCCTTGTTGTTTCAAGGGTTCACTGTGCCATTTAGCACATATTTAACTTCATTTAGCCTCTATCAAGGACAGAAACAAGATATTTATACAAAATACTTATATTTTGACACTAGATGACTAACTCTGTAACACGGAGGTAGAATCCATGATTACTTCAAAGTTCTGTAAGGCACTGCATTATTTTTGAATGTTAAATTTCAAGTCCCTATAAACAAAAGTGTTTCATTTTTATTTTCACAGCAGTCTACTGAGTATTATGAATTCCTTTTTTAAAAGGAACTAAACACATCTATGTACCCAAATTGAGGAGGAAAGGTGTAGTGTCTGGTTAAGTCATTATCTCTCAACATATTAGGCAGGAGATCAAGCAAGTGCCACCATTATGGCTAAATATAAGTCATAAGTATAAGCAATAACACATATTCCCATGTGCACCTTTGAAGGAGGAAATATCAACAAGTACCTTTGGGGTTGAATAAATTCTGGACAAAAATTTATGTTTCACCTTGCCCTACGTGCAATTTAAAAAAAGAATATGTGCAACTATGTAACAGTGAAAATATTGGTTTTTATAGTTCATTAATGATTAGCATATTTCTAGGATAAAAGTAAAATAGAAAAAAAAGATAATTCCATCCATTTTACTCAACTACAGCCAAGTGTATCTATTTAACACTTTTAAAATATGGAAATCATGTAGAAAATCCTAAAACAAAGTTGTTGAAATTCACTCCTAAACGTTTAAAAGTATTTTCTTTCCATTTCCAGAATAGAATTTTTGAGCATAAGTTAAAAGGAGTGCTTGAACTCTTAACAGGACTGGAGAATTTACAAATTAAGTCTTTAAAAATTCATCTTTGCTAAAACCTGTTTTAAGTACTTTCATACAGTTGGGAAGCAGACAGGGAAAAAATACTCAATCTCTACAGTGAATGCTCAAAGGAAAGGAAGGGGCTGGCACTGTGACATAGCGGGTAAAGCCGCCACCCACAGTGCTGGCATCCCAGCTGCTCCACTTCCGATCCAGCTCTCTACTATGGCTTGGGAAAGCAGTAGAAGATAGTGCAAGTCCTGGGACCCCTGCACCCACGTGAGAAGAATCAGAGGAAGCTTCTGGCGCCTGGCTTTGGACTGGCACAGCTCTGGCTGTTGTGGCCAATTGGGGAGTGAAACAGTGGATGGAAGACCTCTCTCTCTTCCTGTCCTTCTCTTTCTGTGTAACTCTTTCAAATAAATGAATAAATCTTTATAAATAAAGGAAAGGAAAAAACGAATTGCCCCATAAATCAATTGTTTGATTTTCAAAGTTGAAGGGCTACATGAAACTGTATTCTCCCCCCAATTACTATTCAAGAATCTAGCTAAAATATGCGTGTTTTTTCACTGATCTTACTCCAAAGCTTTAACCCTAACTGCAAGGTTCTCTTAAGTTTGTATTTGTATGTGGGAAAAAAGGTTAATTTCATTGTTACACAAATATATTGTCTAATTATATCATTTAAATTTTTGACTTCTGGGGTTGGTGCTGTGGCGTAGTCACCTGCACCAGTATCCCATAGGGGCACTGTTTTGATCCCAGCTTCTCTACTTCCAGTCTGGCTCCCTGTCAATGTGCCTGGGAAAGCAGTGAAAGACGGCCAAGTGCTTGTGCCCCTATACCAATGTGGGAGACCTGGAAGAAGCTCCTGGCTCCTGGCATGGGATGGGCCCAGCTCTGGCCACTGTGGCCATTTCAAGAGTGAACCAGTGGATGGACGATCATCTCTCTGCCTCTGCCTCTGTCTCTCCTTCTCTGTAACTCTTTCAAGTAAATAAATAACTCTTAAATTTTTTTTTTGACTTGTGAACATACAACTCATCTTTGATGTATGTAATTTTACATTCTAAGTGTAATTTCAAGCACATCCTCTAAACCCCTTAAATGGAATAATAGTTATGCTTACCTTTTAACACTTAAGATTTAAAATTTTTCTCTAAAACTTGTGTTTTAAAATAAAATTTGTAAAAAATCCTATTTTAGCAGGCTTGATTATATCAACTGGTAAGACTTTATTTTACAAGCAATAAGAATTGGATCAAATGATTATTATAATCCAGAGGAAGTATTTTGTAACCATACCAAATGCCATTATACACACTGCCAATACAGATTTAATAGACAAAACTGAACTGTACAAGAATTATTTATTTTTCCTTAATCTCAAAGCTATTTTTAGTAATACAAAAAGCCATATTAACATTTTTCCATTAGAAAACATGATGTACAAAACTTTGGATGAAAAGATATGTCAAATTTCATTTAATTACTTGGGAGAAAAATCCACCACTCCATCAATACCACCCAAAGTGTTTTAGGCAGTGATTAAAATGAAAACAACGCATCTTAATAAACTCTAGTTGTTAAAAGAACAAACCTAGCATATATAATAGTTTCCTACACAGTATTTCTGACTATTCACTTTGGGAGTTATTTTTTAAATCCACTTTTTTTTTTTAAACTGAGACTTACTACAACCAGGCACTGTACTTGGCCAACTAGTTTTTGAGAAAAAGTTGGTTAAGCTGGGAAAGACCCATAAATCAGTCCTTTGGTTACTAGGTTTGATTTTTAACTTTCAAACATTCTCCAAGATCAACAAAATCTAACTCAAAATGCACACTCTTACAAATGTTATTTTATTAGTGGGGATGGTGTTTGGTAAGGAGAAATCATAAGCTATTATTTTGATCCATTATTCCAATTATAAGTACATACTAAAAAGCTAATTTGTTATTTTTCTAATGAGTTTAAGATATTTGGCATTCAGTCGTTACAAATGCAATTCACTGATTTATCACGAGTCCTATACTACACACCACACAAAAGCAGCAAAATGGGTGTGCAGAAACCAGTTTGCATCTAATGAATTAATAGTATTTGATACATATCTAAAAATTCAATTCAGTTTAGGGTTCAGTGAAGAAAAATAGCCTGTTACAGGGTGCTAAAAAAGAGAGGAGGTAAACAAGTAGGGTTATTAATATATAAGAAATATTTATTATTCACTATCTTTTCCTTTGAGTAACAAGATGCTAATGAGCTTTCATAAAAAAAAAAAAACCTGCTTGCAGCTATGCTAAAGACCCATCAACTGACAACACTGTCCATTCAACACCAACATTTTGTTAGATAAACCTATTTTTTAAGGTATAACACATGTTCTAAGCAATAATTTGGAAGCACTAAGCAATTACAATGTAATACATCATCAATTTCTGAAACATTGTTAGCCACTTTTTACTAGCCTTCAGCAGTTTGGATTCAATAGACTTATTCAGTATAAAATTTAAGTTTCTAGATCTGCATGACAAGAAAATGTTTTTATGCAATTTTCTCATAAGACATTTAAATAGTCTTAGGGTCACACAACGTTTATCCTAAGTGTTTTAATCTGACATGCTATATAGCTACAATAAAAATAATTATGTTCAATTCTTAAATGAAAACTAAATGCGAATAAATGGTTAATAGATTACAATGAAATGTTTTAAGATCTTCCTATATGTAATTTGACACTGCTGATTTTAAATTTCAGAGCATAAAAACTTTAGATTTAAAATAACCAAATTTATCCTCGATGGCATGCAAGATCTTTCTAAAAATTAACCTAAGACCTAGAAGTCTCAGTATTATCAGAACGTAAAGAAACACAACAAATTTGTACATTTTATTCACATTTATTTTTCGCTTTTAGTGTGCTCACAGAAAATTAGAACACCTTAAGCAGGAGTTTAATAGCAATTTTTGTAAGCAAAGTTACATTCCATCTCTAAGTCAAATTGGTCAAAGCTTCTCCAGTATTTACAAAACATGATAGACAAGATGCTACACAAAACCATTGCATCTGAAGATTTTTTTTCTCCTTTATTCTCAAAGACGACTGGAAAAGAAAGCATTGCCTGCTGTAATGAAAAACATACCACAGTATAAACAGTAACCATTCCACTTATCACAGCTTTGTTGAGTTTAAAATTTGTGTTTAAAAGGTCCAAGATGACTTAAGTTTTACAAAAATGGGCAGGGTGGAAAGTTGCAAACTTCATGTGCTTCTGGATATCAAGATTTGTTTTTATACAATAGTCACAGTTAAAAACACCCTGCTGGTAATACATAATTACACTTTATTAAGGTCATAAACCAGCAATAAACAATAAAGCCTATACAACTTGTAGTTCTACTTAATCACTGACTGGTACAGCTAACATGAGATAAGTGAAAAGTTCCTATGGTTTAAATGAACTCCTAAGACTATGATCTTTTTTTTTTTAAAATCTGGGTATTGGTGTTTTTTTTTTTTTTCCTTTCCTTCTTAGTCAAGACTTGTAGTGTTGTAAACCTGCCTCACAAAATACATCGTAATAACTTTTCTTTAAAAAAACAAAACAAAACAAAACAAAAAAACCCAAACGACTAAGCCTTTACACCATCATTTCTAGTGGCACATTATCTTGGCAACGCTATGCACCACTATGATTTCCCCATTGTGGCCCTTATCACTTCATTTGCTATCCCTTTTTGACCCACCCATCTCCTTCATATATGGGCATGTCCATAGACTGACAAAGAAAGTTTACATTTTTGAGTAAAGATGCAAAGTATGCAAAAAAATTAATACTGATGCAAAAAAAGAGAGAGAGAGAGAGAGAGAGAGAGAAGGCAGAGGAAGGTGTTGAAGCTCTCCTCGACCAGTTGGAATGGTGGTAACAATGATCTGAGATGGGATCTGTGGGGAGGGGAGAAGGGAAACAAAATTTGCTGCTTAAAAAAAAGGTAAAATTAAAAAAAAAAAAAGAGAGAGAGAGAGAGACATCTTTAAAATCAATCCCTGGTTGTAGACAAGTTCTCCAAAACCAGTACCTGGCACCACTCCAACAAACAAACTGGGGGGGAGGGAGAAAAGTTCTTCGATTATCTCAAAAACTCTCGCCCTTTTACTCGGCGGGCTCCGCCGGGGGAGCTTCTGGACTGGACTCGGGCTGGGCCTCCTGTGAGGGGGCTGCGCAGGCTGACGAGGCGGAGGCGGCCGCGGGCTCCTCGGCCGGGGCCGCCTCCTGCTCCGGGGGCGCGCCGGGCCCGGCGGCGGAGGGCGCCTCGCAGGCGGCGGCCTCCTCGGCCTTCTCGTCGGCCTTGCTGGGCTCCTCCGCGGCCTTGGGCTCCTCGCTGGAGGACGGCTTCTCGGGCGCGACGGCGGCCTCCTCGTGCTTGGCCTCCTGCGGCTCGCCACCTGCCGCCCCCTCCTCGCCGGCGGCCGCCTCCTCGCCCGGCGCCGCCGCCTGCTCCCCGGAGGCCGAGCTCGCGTCGGCGGCGGCCGCGGCCGCTCCCCCGGCGGCCTCGTCCTTGCTGCCCTCGGCGGGGGCGCCGGCTGCGCCCTCCGCCTCACCGCCCTCTCCCGCCTCCTTCTTGTTCTTCTTGAAGGAGAAGCCGCTCAGCTTGAAGGACTTCTTGAAAGAAAAGCGCTTCTTTTTTTTTTTCGGGGTCTCGCTGCTGGGCGAGGGCGTGGCGCCGTCCTCGGCCTTGGGCGACGACGTCGAGGAGGCCGCCGACGCGGCCTCGCCTTCCGCGGCCGTGGGCGAGCCGGGCTCGGCTGCCTCGCCCTCCGCGGGGGGCTCCTTCTCCGCGGGGCTGGCCCCGGCCTCGGGGGTGGCGGCGGCGGCCTGCTCATCCTTCTCGGCCGCGGCGGGGGACGCGGCCCCGCTCCCGGCGGCCGCGGGCTCCTCCTTGTCGGCGGCCGGCGCGCTGCCGTTGGCCTGCAGCTCCTCCTTGGCGCCAGATTCGGCGGCCGCGGGCGAAGCGTCGCCGTTTACCTTCACGTGGCCATTCTCCTGCGAGGCAGAGAAAGCGGGAGCGTCACTGCAGCGTTCCCGCCCCACCAGTGGGCCCTGAGACACCGGCTTCCCCCGCACTTCTTTGGCCCCGGGGACCCTCCTCCTGCCGTTATGGGGAGGGGTGGCCTTGGAGACCCAGACAGGAGCCCCCTCCACAGATGTAGCAATGGGGCAGCGCTGTTTGGGGATCCCTACAGGCACAGCAGTAGCTGCGACCGTTCTGTGCATGTCCCTCGGACTGCGAAGTGGAAAGCAAAGAGGGGTAACGATTCCAGTGTCGCTTCACAGGCTTTGGGGGGAAAGGAGCCAATTAATGATACACCGAACGCCTTGTGGAGGAAAGCACTTCGGAGCTGGTGATCTGCACCTGGGACACACATGTCCCTTTTACTGTACAACTCCGAGAACTCCCAGGGCTATCCCAGCACTCCAAACAGAAGCGCCGCTCTTCACTGCGCGCTCAAAAGCACTGCGCCCGCCCAAGGCCCGACACCCGCAGGGGGCGCTGCGCCTCCATCGCACCAAGCGGGGCGCAGGCGGCGAGGAGGGGCGGGGCCGCCGGGCCACCCCGCCCTGCCCAGCCAGGCCCTGCCCGCAGGCCAAGGCGCCCCCGAGCCCGGATCGCGCAGCCCGAGAGTCCGCAAACAAAGCTCAGGTGGCTTCCCGGCCTCCCAGTCGGGCTAAAACCAACAAGGCTGCGGGAAACCCATTATCTCTTAAGTCTGGCCTCAGCTTCCATGCCCACCTACAACCGTGATTCTGCGAAGACAGGCGCGTCCTGGCAGCTCATTTTGCATTTTTAACGGGTTTAAAGCCTCTTGGCAGAGCTGACTTCCCCCAGTAGGTTGGAGCAAACGAGGCAACTCGGCTTCTGCTCGAGGAAAAGAGGCGTGGTGGGTGCCCAGTGTTTGCGAAGCAGCCACCCATGGCCGACCTCTCGCGCCCACCCAACCGTGGCTATCTGCCTGGGTCCGAGCCGCGCCGGGCGGCCCTCCGCGGGTGGTCGAGGCGCCACGTACCAACAATCCCGACCGAAATGCAACAACTACCTCTTCGGGGCCATCTGGAACGATCCTTAGAGGACCTACCAACTGTTCTCACCCTCGGGATACCGTTTAAAAAGTCAAATGTGTGTGATTCCTCAGACAGCTCCGAATAGCATTTAGGAAAGTGGGAAAACCCCATCCAAAAAATACCGAAACCCTTAAGTCCAGTTCCATTAGCTTCCTTTCCAAGAACCCAGGCACACCGCCTCGGCATACAATAAGACAGCCCTACAACCCTTCCCTACTCGCCTTTATCCGCCGCCATCCCCACTGCGAACCCCCTCCCCTGCGCGCGCGCGCACACACACACACACACACACACACGCACTCACACCAGCTCACGCATCGGGAAGGCGACCCAGGCTGGACAACAAACGCGAGAGCCACCCAAACACCCCCCGTGTCCCCAACACGAATGAACCTGGCTGTGGAGCGAGGGGGGACACCTAGCTAGTCACGTTCTGCCAGTCTCCAAACCACGCCATTTTAGACGATTTGTCACTCCTGTCCTCCCGTCTACTCAAGAATTAGCCAGGGTTCTCCGGACCCGCTCCGTTGGCGCGGGGTGGGGGTGGGGGTGGGGGGAGATTCTGCCTACGAAAAATAAAGCAATTTGGGCTAGCTTTAACATTCCACTTTCCCACTGGAATCCGGCCGCGCTCGAGCTCCACCGGCTGCGCCTCGGGCGCGACCAGGAGGCAAAGAGAAGCGTCGAGAGCACAGAAAGACACCCGAGAAATGACCAGAACCACAGGTAGAATTTACCTGCCCATTCGCTTTAGAAGGCGACGAGGCCACCCCCGCCTCCCCGGGCCTCTCCGCGGCGGCGTCTCCCTTCGCTGCGGTCTTGGAGAACTGGGCACCCATGCTGGCTTCTTCAACAAAGAAACTCAACAGATCCAAGAGGAGAAACAAAGGGCTTCGGGTTGGTGTAGCGACGGGGCGAGCAGCAGCAGCGGCGGTAACAGCAGCGGCGGCGGCAGCGGCACACACACCGGAGGGAGGGGGGTGGGGGCGGTGAAGAGGACAGAGGAGAACCGATTAAATACACTCCGGATGAAAAAATTTTAGTCGAAGAGATCAAAAAGCAGCAGCGCAGGAGGGAGGGAAAAAGGTGGAAAAGTCGAGCACAAAAAAAGGAGCCCAAGTGTAGTTTTTTTTCCAAAAAAAAAAGTAATAAAAAAAATCCCAGATTTGTAGCCGCACTGTAGACAAGAGGAAAATGGAGAAATCTCCCTGGTTGCTAATAAGATGCGGGGTCCAACGCCCAAGTGCACAGATGAATGGGCTCGCGGGCGCTGACGCGGCCCCCGCGCGCGCCGGCCAATCCGCGCGCCGCACACAAAGCAGGGGGCGGGGCCTCCGCGCCCGGCGAACAATGGAGCCGCGCTTTGCAAACGGTTTGAAAATCAGCCCCGAACCGAGAATTAATGTCCTCCAAATAAATAAATCAATTAAAAATACATGCCTCTCGCCTCCCTCTGCTTTAAAATGATCCTGCGTCCCTTGATTGGCTTGCTTTGTTTGGAATTAATTGGCGCGGGCGGGGGGCGCCTGCGGCCGGGGGGCGGAGAAAGCCTTAACTTGACTCGCGCTGACTCGGGCCGGTCTATATCCGCGTTGGTCGCCGAGCTCGCTCCCCTCCCCCGCCCTCCCCGTGTGTTTATGTGTGTGTGCGAGTGTTAAAGACAATAGTCGGGATGTGTGTCTTTGCAGCGTGTTTTCTTTCTGCCTGTGCCATCTGGGTTTCACAGATAGTGCGCAGGATTTTTTTCCCCCCCTTTTCAACTGCTTGAATTGTTAACTTGTCCCACATTGAAAGGTATTCAGACCACGAAGATCGAATTTCATCAAACGAGATTCGCGAGTTGGAATTAGGTCTGTAGGCCAGATGTGGGAAACGCAAAAGCGGCAAACGTCTTCCCCTCTGTCTCCCACACGGGCACGCAACACAGGATTTAGAGATCGGCCTTGGGCGCTCCTCAAATTCCTCTTTTAGCTGTTCCCAATCATTTTTCCCCCAGAATACCCAGGGAAGCTGTGTACAGGAGATCGCCACATTTGATCACTGTCAGAGGTGCCACGGGTTCCCCGCACAGCCTCGAGTGCCCGCATCCATATTTACAGTTGGAATACTTCTCGCATCCATGTGGGTCGTTCGTAGCCCACTGCCACAATCTGACGGGTTCTCTCTGGGAACGCGTTTGTAGGCGTGCACGCCAGCGAGCGTGCGCCCCCCACCACCGGTTCGCAGGTCTAAGACGACACTGCCTGCGTGCGGAGCGGCTGCGGGAAGACGCCCGGGCGCTCCAAGTCCAGCTCGGGTTACCAGGAAATCGCCTAGAATGGCACACAGGATGCCTCCATCTGCCACTGCACCCCAGCCCCGCCGAAGCACCAGGCGCTCTTTGTGTGTGAGACACAAGGCATTGATTTAAGGTATCCGAGAGAGGGAGGGAATTCAGGGTACAGACCAATAAGCATTCCTCTACCACCCACACTTTCGCTCGTGACAAAATCAGACCACCTTTTCTCGTTTACATGTGGTGATCACTGCCACGAATAAAAATCTTCCCCCGGTGGAAGCGAGAAGCCATCGAGGGAATGGCTCATTTCTCCCGGTCCTGGCTCTGAATTCTCAGCTTTATTTCCTGCTCATTGTAGGGAAATAGGTCACACTCTGAGTGGGAAAAGACAGTCGTGTCGGGCCAGTAACTCTTTGTCGAAGTGTCGCTTTGCTAACCACCAGGCTGCCCCTCGCCACTTGGCGCGCGAAGGTCCTCTCGCCGTCCAGTGCCCTCGGATGCGCTCGTCACTCACGCAGTCATTCTCCCCAGAGCAGATGGAGAAGTGCATCTCGCCAACAAACGTGTGACCGCCCTTAAGGCAGCCCGCTGGCCCGGCCCCAGACCCCGGCCGCCAGGACCCACGCCAATCCCCAGCAAAGCCAGCGGGGCCGATCCAGCACCACCGTCCACAAGATTCCTAAAACGGTCATTGCAGGCTGTTGAGATCCCGCCACCCCCACCCCGCCGCCCCGTCCCACACCCACTCCCAGCGCGCAGCAGGCCCCTTCCTCTGCAGCCCCCGCCTGTCGGAAACTGGGGGTGACTGCTCGCTCGCTTGCGGATTTTCTCCCAGACGCGTCCTTAGCCTTTGCATTGGGGGGCTGCTTTTTATTGCTCCTTTGTTACCGGGCTGCCTCGGAGCTCTCCCCCCTTTTCTTTCCCCCAATGCCTATTTGACTGGTATCGGCTCGTTTCCCGGGCAACAGCCGGGGACGATTCCGAGCTGGGGCGGGGGGAGGGGCGGGGCGGAGCCGGCGCGGGTCGGGGGCAGCTGCGGGTTGGGGTGGGGGGCGCGCAGGCGGCGGCGCGGCGCGGGGAGAGAGAGGGGCCGGGCGAGAGCGGGGAGCAGATGGCCGGCGAGGGGCGGGCCCGGGCGGGCGGGGCGCGCGCGGGAGCCAATCAGGTCCCGCGGCAGCTCGGGGGCGAGAAGACAAGTGTAAACACGTCGGCTCGGCGCCCCACCCGCGGTCCCCAGCTTCGGTTAGGAACGTTGAGTAGCGTGTGATACGAAAGCGCCGGAACTGGCAGGGGAGGAGGTGCGGGCGCTGGGCCTGCTTCCCTCCAGCCTCCCCCCCTCCCCGCGTCAGGCCCACCCAGGGGTTGTATTCTGCCCCACGGCGCGCGAGGGGTGAGGAAGGAAGGGCTGGGAGATGGGAAAAGGCCGCTCTTGGGAAGCTACATCATCATAATGGCAGGGCAGGGGCGCGGAGCTGTGCAGCGCGGGAGTTCCGGAGGACTCTGGCGTCCTCACTCGCAGAGTGTAGGTTTCAGATAAAGCGCCGGAGGTGTTTGTACGCCATGAAAGAGCCCGGAGTGGGTCCTCGTGAAAATGCAAGGCGGGTGTCTATGGCCAACTCACGTTTGTTCTTACTGGCAGACAGGCAGAGCTACCCCTTCTGCGGAGTCATTCCCCAAATGCCAGCCACGGAGCCAGGTGCTGGATTCGGATCTCTCATGTGGGTGGCAGGGATCCAGCTACTTGAGCCACCATCACTGCCTGCCGGGAGATTGGAGTCGGAAGTGAAGCTGGGGCTGGAACCCAGGCGTGCTGGGTTGTGGGGATCCCAAGTGAGGTCTAAACGCCTGAGCCAAATGGCAGCACCCCATGAATTTATTTGTACTCACCTTTCACCATGCCCTAGGGTACATTTAAAAATATATATATTTGAAAGGTGGGGTTATACAGAGAAGAAAGTGGGAAAGAGGGAAAGAGAGATAGATAATCAACCTTCCAAATGCTTGTTAACTGGCCTCAAGGGCCAAGATTGGGCCTTACAGAAGCCAAGAGCGGGGGGATTCATGAGGGACTCCCACGTGGGTGCAGGGCTCCAAACATTTGGGCCATCTTCTGCTGCCTTCCCAGGCATATTAGCAGGGACTAATATCTAAAGCGGAACAGCCTGGACCCAAACCAGACTGCAGATGGAATGCCAGTGTCACAGGTAGCTGCTCAACCTGCTAATCCCTAGTGCTGGCCCAATAGGGTATTTCTAAAATGATGATAATCTGTGCATGGTTTTCTCTAGAGAAAGAATAATTTATCTAGGAAATGTCAGTTAAACTTTTTTCCATAAAATTTTGGAAAGAACTTTGTAGATCATTCCACAAAATCCTGAGGGCCTACTGTGTGCCGAGCACACTGATCAAGGGCTTGTCTTCATAGCAGTGAACATGACAAATGCAGTCGCTAACCTCATGGAGAGTATGTTTAGTTAGATTTACACTTTTAACTACAGTTAAGGTGAGCTGCACCATCTGGCTTTATCCTCTCACTTACCAGAAGAAGAAATAGGCCCGAGGAAATTGCCACGTTTTTCAAATGGTAGAACCCAAAATAGAGCTTGCTCCCTCGTGATTCCAAGTTTTGGCTTCTTCCACCATGCAGGTGCTACCTAGGCTTTCCTTGATGGCACAGATTCACTCAGTAGGTGAGTTTTTCACTGGCAAAGTATTAACTTAGTCCCTGCTGCATACCAAGAAGACAGGTTAGACAACAGTTTATGGTAGGGATGAACATGAGCTTGGGCTTGGGTTTTCCTCTCAAGTAGCTTACATTTTGTATTATACTGTCTTAAAAGTTGTTGAGATCTAAAGAAAAAGGACAGAATTAACTGTTCTATAGTTATCCATAGTTAACTAACCTGTGGTAAATAGCTAAATTATGTGCTGCAAAACCAGTAGCAAAAAACGAGGGCCACTTTATAGAGTCCAAACTAAAATGCTTTCACCTGAGAGCGCTCATGTCCTGAGATTTAAATGAATGTCCAAGCGATGTTACTGTCCATCCTTCATCTCACTGTCAGTTTTTTTTTATTTTATTTATTGAAAGAGTTACAGAGACAGAGAGAGAGAGAGAGAGAGAGAGAGAGAGAGAGAGAGGTCTTCCAGGAGCCAGGAGCTTCTTCTGGGTCTCCATCCTCTACTGCTTTCCCAGGCCATAGCAGAGAGCTGGATTGGAAGAGGAGCAGCCAGGACTAGAACTGGCGCCCATATGGGATGCTGGCACATCAGGCCAGGGCTTTAACCCAATGCACCACAGAGCCGGCCTCACACTGTAGGTTTTTATATTAGCTGAAATTTAATTCCACAGAAATTGTGTAACTTAGAATTTAGTGAGAAGCAAAACATGGATTTTCCAGCTCATCCAACAAATACTTACTGAATTCCTATCATGTGCAGAGAATTTGGGATATGCCAATGAATACAACAGACAAGAAATCTTTATGAAGTCTATATTCTAGGGTTGGAAGAAAGCTGCAAATTAACAAATACAAGTAAGCAAATTATATGGGATGTGAAAAGTCTATAAATGTGTGAGGAAAGAGAAACTGACGAAAAGTAAGGGAGAAATCCTAAACAGAAAAGCAAAAACCTCGCTGAAAAGATGAACTGAGCAGACTCAAAGACATAAGGGAATTATTATTAGGAATAGCCCATCCAATGCCTCTGATCCAGCAAAAGAGACAAGAGTAAGAATTAAACAAAAAGATCGCATACAAAGGTGAACTCAAAAGGGAAATATAGAGTGCTACAAAATAGTGTAAATTAGTAAGAATGATTAAAGTGCTCCATTTTATAAGGGAGTGGCATTTATGTGAAACTGAAGGGAAGAGTAGTATTAGCCAGGTAAAGGGGCAAACACTTGCATTCAGGGGCAGCAATAGCAAAGTGCCTGGGGAGGGAAGATGGTGACAAGGGTTTAGGAAGAAGGGGAAGAGATCAGTTTGGACATATTCGGTGTTTGTAAAACGTTCCAGTAGAAAAATCAAGTGCTCTTGAGTCTGGAGTTCATCAAGTGGTCTGGAATGTAAGTATAGATTTGTAATCATTCCACATGTAAATATTTTAAGCACCCGAGTCCTAGAACCGTGCCAAAGACAGCGGTGTCCAGAGTCACACTCTGAGTGATACCTGCTTTAAGAAGAGGAGCAGGAAAGGAGTGTAGATGGCAAAGAAGAAAGAGAAGGATCTTTCAAGGACTAGACGGACAACCAGGAGAATGTGGTATTGGGACAGTCAGTGAACCCAGTGTTTCAGTGAGGTGTGGTTAATTGTATCACAAGCTGGATGTTGCAGTGCAGTTCCTGGTGACGGGCTCCAGGACAGTGTTTGAGAGTGGAAGTATACTTAGGATTTAGTGTGTTGAGAAGCAAATGGGAAGGAAGAAGATAATAGCGAATGATCTCTTTATAAAATTTGATGGGGCAAAGGGTTTGGAGAAAGAGCAGTAGCCAGAAGAGGCTACTACTGTCTGTTCTTTTTTGTTTTGTGTTACGTTGTTTTGGATGGAAGATGTTAGAGCAAGTTTCCTCTGAAAATCCAGTAGAAAGGAAAAGGTTGTAGATACAGTAGGGAAAGGGGGAGAATGGAGTGAGGTCCCTGAGAAGGCAGGAAGGATGAGGGCATACGGCACATGTTTTAAAATTGGCTCTTGAAAGGGATCTTGCTCCTTTTCTATAATGGAAGAGGAAGAAGAAGGAGAAAGGAGAAAGGGGAAGGGGCAGGGGGCTACAGATTTTCTGGTGCGAAGAGAAGTCCCTTCTGCTGGTTTCTGTTTGCCCTTGGAATCATCAGCTAAGACTGAGGCAGAGAAAGGAGATTTGGGTTTGATTATGTTTTAGAAGGCATAGAATAATGATCAGGAGGCATAGGATTTACACTTAGGGGTATGGTAAGACTTCAGAGCAATGATGAATGTTCATCTGAGATTGATAAATCCCAATATTGCTTAATGAATACATCAAAAGATCGCTCACATGTAAATGTATGACGGCATAATTGTACTCAATTTGTGTTAGACCCATAAAGATAATACCTACTCAAAATATATATATATATATAAATTAAAATGGTAATTACTTTGTACAGTTTAATCTCAGTTAATCCTATGTGATTCCATACATATATGTTGAAAGAGGAGGAAGGAAAGGGTACCCACTTGCACCAAGTACTATACGGTGTGAGTCTGTGCTAGGCTTGAGATTCAAGCCTTACAATAACTCCCTGGACTTGTATGTATCAGTATTCTCATCTTACAGATTTGGAGATTGATGTTTAGCTAGTTTTGGAAAATTAAATTCAACTATGTTAGCCTTTGTCAACTGACGGCTATGCAGTGCCTAGAAATCTAATAAGAGCTCAAATTGTCATAATAAGCACAGAACACTGTGCATAGCAGAAGTTGGATTAGCTGTTAGAATCTGTACTAAAACTGCACACTTGGGGCCGGTGCTGTGTTGTAGTGGGTGAAGCTGCCACCTGCAGTGCTGGCATCCCATATGGGTGCTGATTTGAGGCCTGCCTGCTCCACTTCTGATCCAGCTCTCTGCTATGACCGGGGAAAGCAAAGATGGCCCAAGTCCTTGGGCCCCTACACCCACCTGGGAGACCTGAAAGAAGCTTCTGGCTCCTGGCTTCAGAATGGCACAGCTCCAGTCATTGTGGTCATCTAGGGAGTGAACCAACGGATGGAAGGTTCTCTCTCTCTCTCTGCCTCTGCTTCTCTGTAACTCTGCCTTTCAAATCAATAAATAAATCTTAACAAAAAAAAATAAAGCTGCACACTTTCTTAACTTTATCCTCCCTTTAGAATGCTTTGTGAACTGTCCAGTAGCACTTATGTAAAAAGATTCCTTCAGAATTGGGAAATATCAGAGTCATTGCTTATCTGAAGAATCAAGGACTGACATATCTACCTTAGGAGTGAAGTGTTGGAATGTCAGATCCCCTCTGGGTATATAGATGATCATCACAAAACCATTACAAATGTGTGTATATTTTTAGTCACTGCTCTTTGGATTTACCCATTAAATTAGTAGGATTTAATTGTCAGTATTTGATAAGATAATCAGAGTACCATATACTCTATAAGTGAAAAGCAGGAAAAAATTTTAAGAAAAAGGTTTCAGAAATTCTGAATCAAACCTCATCTACCTACAGTAGTGTTTCCAAGGATTTACGATATATTTACCCTCTAGGGACAGACTAAAAAGAAATCCATATAACCTTTTGGAAGAACTAAATTGAAAAAGGTGGGGGAAGGGTGACAATGTCAGTTTAATTTCCTTCCCCACTTTGTTCTCAGAGATAACAAGGAGGTGAATATAAAAAGGAAATCAAAGTTTTGATTAAGAGGATTAGGTTCCCAGTCTCTTAGAGTTACCTGATCACTTTTCCCATTATTCAATACTGTGGTTATGTATTTATACATTTACTTATCATGGTTATTTATTTATTTATTTATTTATTGTGAGAGCCAGAGACTGAGACTGAGACAGAGAGCTCCCAGCCACTAGCTCATTCTCCAAGCACCCACAAAGACCAGCACTAGGCTAGGCTAGAACTCAACCATGGCCCCAACTGCTTGAACCTACTACTAACTACTACTGCTGCCTTCCAAGGTCCGCAAAGTCAGGAAGCCAGAACTGGGAGCCAGGGCTGGAAATTGAATCCAGGTACTCTGATGTGGGCCATACACTCATCTCTGATACTGCATTCTTAACTGGCCAACCAGTAGTGAGAGTAGAAAATTCATGCACAAAAAATGATAGCATAGGAGTGATGCAAAGGGTAATTTTTCACTGCTATTTTAATGCTATATTTTCTGATATTAAAGAGATTAAGTGGTTGGCTGAAATTATATATTTTAACTAGTTTGTGATTCTAGAAATTAGAGCATGAGATACTTTTAAAAAGTTTGTGAAAATAGATTTTTTTTAAAGAAAGAATTATTTATTTTTGGAAGTCGGAGTGGGAGAGACAGAGAGACAGAGAGAGTGATCTTCCCTCCACTGGTTCATTCCTCAGATTGTCTTCAATAGCCAGAACTGGGCCAGGCCGAACCCAGGAATCAGGAGCTTCATCCAAGTCTCCCACATGGATGCATGGGCCCAAGCACTTGTGCCATCCTCTAATGAATTCCCAGGCAAATTATCAGGGAGCTTGATCAGAAGTGGAGTAGCAGGGACTTGAACTGGTTCCGATATGGGATGCTAGGACTTCAGGCAGTGGTTTAACCCATTATACCACAATGCTGGCCCTTTGATAATATCTTTTTATTTCTGTTTTTCACAAACTTTATGAAGTACCCTAATATAAAATTATATTAATTATTTACCTTTATTCCAAATAACAATGTAGTTTTCTTAAAGGATCTACTAACCCTTAAAAATTGCTTGTTGCAATCAATAAATTGAAAGTTTTTATTAAGCTACTCCTAAACCAGAGCCTCCTTAAGGATCCTTCAGTTTGGTGAACTTTTCAGTGCTTTGTACAACACATTGTCAGGCCTGGTGGTGAGATGTCTATGAAAGAGGCAAGTATTCATTTGCTCAACAGATATTCTTTATTCAGCACATGTTTTATACCAGGCACTGGGTTGTTGTGCTTTGCCTGTGTGACTTTATTGAATCCCCACGCCACAAATCTTACAGTGAAGAAACCATTACTCTATTTTCTTCTTGAAATAAGTCCCTGAGAGGTTTTATAACATGCTCAAGTTTATGATGCTTGTAAGTGGTTGGAGTTGAGTGTTCAAGCCAGCTCTTCATGATTCTAAAGCTTGTGGTTCTGTTTCCATTACTCTTCCATGCTACTTTAAAGATGGTAAGAATTTATGGAATGTTTCTATTTCTTGTTGAGGTTACAAAAATACCCATACCTATAAGATAATAAAAATGAACCATAAGAGATTAAGCTTTGTTGATGCATGTTTTCAGAAGGATGGTTAGGTTTTCAGAAGTGGCTAAAATGCTGCTTGGGATAACCACATCCCATAATCAAGTGAGTGAATTTGAGGAGGAGGAGAAAGAAGAAAGGAGAAAGGAGGAAGGAGGAAGGAGGAGAAGAAATAGAGAGTCAGGATTCCTAGAATGAGGGAACTCACAGAAGAGAGGGGGTGATAATAATGAGGTATTCTTCCAGTAAGATTATGCTTGGAATTTGATTACTTTTTTGTTGCACATGTTGATAGTTTTTGCATTTAAAGCACTTTTGAACGTATCACTTCATTTAATATCCATAGTAAATTCAGATATCCATTGGGTTAATTACCAATTAAAAAGGAGTTAACTAATTAGTTTAAAATCCTAACCATAGTGGCTCAGACCATCTAGTATCCTGTGGACTGCTGGAAACAGACGAGGTCCCCCTCATGGCCTCATCCTCCTATTTCCTCTTAAGTACCATGTCTTCCACTCCCATTCCTCTCTGGCATCTAAGAAAAAGACACCTATGTCCAGTTTCTAATTGATTTTGACTTTTATTCTCATTGCTTTGAAGGCTGCTTCAATGCCAATGACACTAAACACACAATTTTCTGCCCTAGCTCTAACTCAAATTGAAATCATGGTTTTCACCTACTCCATGCTGATTTAGGTATTGCTGCTTATACATTTTTCATCACTTCCTCAGCTGCAAGTTTATCATTATCCCATCCAAAACACCACCACCTCTGAAATAATTTTTTTCAATTATGTTGGAGATGTTTGCAAATCATACCGCTCCACCATTTTCCCAGATGCTAGGACAGGCAGCAGTAATGACTCAAGTGATTAGGTATCTGCCACCCATGTGGGAGACCTGGATTGAGTTTGCAGTTCCTGGCTTCAGCCTGGTCCAGCCCTGAACTTTGTGGGCATTTGGAGAGTGAATGAATTGATGAGAGATCTCTGTGTGTGTTTGCTTGTATCTGTCTCTCAGCCTCTCAATCAATTTAAAAAGAGTGAAACCAGATATAAGGTTAATATGGCTAATACTTTAAGGTTAATAAAGCTAATACTCTGCTACCAAACAGTACTAAAAATTAAAGCAAAAAATAACTAGCTTAAAAACTCTGAAGGTTTTCCCTGTTTAGTGAACCTATAAGCCTCTCTTTCCACCTCCATCATCTTTCACATCTTGGGTGCAGATCCCCTTATGTTGTCTTTTCCCCCTCTAAAATTACTAATTATAAAAATAGTTGAGTAGCCAGGGGATGCTTGGATCTCTTACTGATGGTTTGCTACAATGCCGAAACTCCATGGATCATCCTTGTCAAATCAGGTTTTTTTTTTTTTTCTTTTAAACACTTATGATATTTTTATCCCTTCCCGGGGCTAAAACTGAAGTTAAAGTTCTTGATGTTTTCTGCCTGAATTACCTCCTATGTCATTGCTGATGTTCCCAAGGCATGCTACACCACAAATATCTCCCCTGTTACTTCTCCGATTAAAAATTGTATTTTAACTCCCTATAATCTAACCTTCCCTGCTTGATTTCCAAGACTCTTCATGATTCGCCCCCATAATCTCTAGGCAGAGGACTAGTCTGTGTCATTGAGTGATGATTTATTACACTCTTCCCTGTAATTGTTCTAACTTGCCTCTGTAAAGAAGCAGTAATTACAAGTTTATAGTATAGCCCTATTAAATATACTTCATAAAGAGAAGATTGAAGAACTTTAAGATATTTCATAATTCAAAACAAAGTAGGAAGCTAGTTCTCTGCCAACTTCTCTCCCATTCTCCTTTCTTTCCTTTCTGAAAAAGGAGCAGATTTCAAAGGGGTTGTGGACTAATCTCCCTTTTTGCTGAAGAGAGAGCCTAGTCTTTGAATTTCTCACTGTCCTCTTACAGTCTTGTACTAGTGTGCGTGTACAACTCAATCGTGCCACAAGCAATCAACAGTGTTTTGCATCAAAGCCTTCCCTGAGGGGAAGAGAAAAAAGAAAATGGCAAGAGGTAAATAGATGTTTCCTCCTGATTATGGACCAGACCAACTTACCCTTTCTTTTTTTAAAGATTAATTTATTTGAAAGGCAAAATGACAGAGAGAGAGGGAGAGACAGAAGAACATCTTCCATCTACTGGTTCACTCCTTAAATTGCTGCAAAGGGCAGGGCTGGACCAAGATGAAGTCAGGAACCTAGAACACCTTTTGGGTCACCAATATTAGTAGCAGGACACAAACACATGAGTCATCCTCCATTACCTTCCCAGGGACATTACCATGAAGCTGGACCAATAGTGGAGCAGCTAGGACTTGGACTCAAACTGGCTCTGTAACATAGGATTCCCACATTGCAAGTGGCTGCTCAACCTACTAAGCCATGCCAGCCCTGAATATTCCTCTTCATCAGAATATTTTTTTCACATCTACAACATTTTATTTTATCAAGCTAATACTTAATTTCCTTAGCTGGAATCTCCTGCTTTTTCTCATTGTGGCTTTAAATATTCTGAGTATTTTCAGTGAGTTTAAACTACAGAACAGTAATTAATTGAATAAAATAGGCAATAATTTTCTCTGCATTGAATTTTATATCCTTTTGACCATGTGGCAAGAAAAGAAAATCTTTAAATTTTCATTTAAAATTCCATTTTAATGCATTTGTGATATTTTGAGAATATTCAATAATGACAACAACAAAGAATTGTTAAGGCAATTTAAATATCATCATTACTTTTTGAGAATAGTTTGATTTTCACTGTATCTTTTACTAACACAATCAGAGATCCCTTCAGTGGTGTGGGGAGAATAATAAAAACAATTATTTGACACCGTGTAAGCTAATCTTCAAATCAGCTTGGGGAACATTCCTTTCTGGAATTGCCCTCACAAATCACATATGAAATCTGTCAGAACTTTATAATTGTATTCTACAGTGATAATTATTCCTGCAAACTATGTTACCCACTATGATCACTTTCCTTAATAATGCTAAGAACATCAAGGTGAATTAAACATTTGAGTATACAACTTGTTTTCAAAATATAGTTTTAGTCACTGTGCTTTTGGTTGTTTCTAAAATTAATACGTGTTTTTAGAGAGTTTATCATTCTTGGGGTGAAGCAGCTGTGGTGGAGTGGGACTACACTATTTGAGGACATGTGTTCAATTTCAGGTTCAAACACTTGGGAACTATGTTAAGACCTTATACAGTTGACTTAGCTTCTCTGAGCTCAAATTTCTTCCTTTGTAGAATGTAGATAAAAATTCCTGCCTTAACAAGTTGTTAAGAGTTATCAGAACAGGGATTTCTAAAGGTAAGATATTGTTATTTTTACATTTGTTTCCTAGGAAGGTTCCTGCTGAGACCTTAATGAGAATAGAAAAAATAATGAATGTTTTGAGGTAACAGGGACCCAGTCCTTAATAAGACCCTGCCCTTAGTACAGGGACCCAGTCCTTAATAAGACCCTGCCCTTAGTACAGGGACCCAGTCCTTAATAAGACCCAGCCCTTAGTAAGTACACTTAAAAAGTGTATAATAGCATTTAATAGCTCCGTAACATGGAAAGAACTCTCAGGGAAAAGGGAGGATGTTAACTATTTTGGTTGATCATTAAGGAAGTTATAGAAATAAGACAAAAATACTGTAAAATGTTTTAAAAATTAAAGTACACTTTCCAGGTATACATTTTATAAATACAAAACAAATTCACAAATTATCTTGAAGGCTAAATAAAAATCAAGTTAATAAACTCAGACTTAATACCTCCAGCCAGTACTGGTACAGAATTTAAAAGATGAAATTCAATCCACTCATGTGTAGCATTGAAGGAATGTGCTCATTAAACAATTCCAAAGGCCTTTAACCATCTTACCATTTTGGAATAGCAGAGTTTATTGAAAACCTCTGAATAGATTTGGAAATGAAAGAGAACTAAGAAAAACATGTAACATCAGATCTATTGTAAAGTACTTATTTGTAAAGTGAGGATTTGCAGTGAATCCTTATCTTGTCTTGCGTGTTGGGCAGAATTCACAGAAGAATTCTGAGACAAACTGACTAGGAATTACTGAAGGCCCTAAAAGGCCTATGGCAGAACTGGTGATTCCACATTAGTAGTTGTCTTTGTCTTCCAGTGAGCTAGCCTATCTCTTGAGGGCGGTGGGATTATATTTCTTAATTAGTGTCAATTTTAATTAATACTTAGACTTCCACATGATTAAGAAAATACTATATCCTCACTTTTGCTTTCTTATAGCTCTATTTTCTCAATCTGTGCTTCTTTTCAAATATGCTACAAACCACAATTGTTCAATCTCTTCCCTTGAGCATCTCATCTCTGGCTGCACTAGGAGAGCCAGTAGAGAGATAATGGGGTAAAACCAATTTGCAAAGTTTGCATTTAATTTTTTTTTAAAAAAATAAAATCACCCTTTTCATAGAAAATCCAGGTAGGGTAGTGAGCTTCCTTCAGATTCTCACTCTCCTTTTTCTGTGTGTTAACTAAAAATGTTATTAACAGCATTCTGTCAATTATTCATAACCTGAATTTCTTTGAACAAGATTTTTTTATACACATACAAATTTCATTTTGGCTAATTTATAGCAAGTAAAATATTCATGTTGATTATTATCTCCTTATTTTTTTAAGGTTTTACAATTTATTTTGAGAGAGAGAGATCTTCAATCAGTTGGTCCACCCCCCCCCCCCATGACTGCAACAGCCAGGGCTGGGCCAGGATGAGGCCAGGACCCAGACGCTTCTTCCTGGTTTCCCGTGTGGATACGGCAGCCCAAACACTTGGGCCATCTTCCATTGCTTTTCCCAGGTCATCAGCAAAGAGTTGGATTGCAGGTGGAGCTGCAGGGACACGAACCAGTGCCCATACTGGGTGCCAGTGTTGCAGGCAGCGACTTTACCTGCTCAGCCACAATGCTGGCTCCATTCTTGTTATTAAAAGATGTGATTCATGAACACACCAGGAGATAGATCTTTGTACAAAATAATAGTTAAGAGTTTTGCAATTCGCTCTTTTTTCCCTGGCCTCTTGCCAGGAGGGGGCTTGCTGGAGCCCTGGGCCTCCAGGGCGCGTGGCCTTCAGGCCACCCACCCTAGGCTTCCAGGCCTAGATGCTCTTCCACGTGGCTGGTTCCTGGTGCTGGGTTGCAGTATTGTATTTCGCAAAGAGTGCTGAAATAGCAGGAGTTCGTTCAGAGACCATTTCTGTGCTCAAAGAAATAAAAGCATTGCAGCTGTGGAAAGAGATAGAAACTTGACATCCTGGGTTGGCTGATGTTAGAAATCAGGTGATATTTGCTGTTCCTCAAGAATATGTCGAGCTTGGAGATCAGCTCCTCCGGCTTCAGTCCTGGGACAAAATTGCTATTATCCTCCCCCCTCCATTAGTGGAGGCTAGTGCCTTTAAGCCATGTAAGAAAGATATGGATGATGTTGAAGAGAAACCTAAAGATGTAATAAAATTCACTGCTGAGAGACTTTCAGTAGATGAGGTCTTGCATTGGTGATTTCTCCACCCTGCGGTGCAGTGTCCCTATTTGTAGGAACTACAAGAAATAACTTTGAAGGGAAGAAAGTCATTAGCTTAGAATATGAAGCTTATCTACCAATGGCGGAAAACGAGGTCAGAAAAATCTGTAGTGACATCAGGCAGAAATGGCCAGTGTTCCATCGACTTGGCTTAGTTCCGGTGTCAGAAGCAAGCACAATCATTGCTGTGTCCTCAGCCCACAGGGCTGCATCCCTTGAAGCTGTGAGCTATGCCATTGATAATTTAAAAGCCAAGGTGCCCATATGGAAAAAGGAAATGTGTGAAGAGTCATCCTCAACTTGGAAGAGAAACAAAGAATGCTTTTGGGCAAAGAATGATTAATCAGTTATATTTTTTTAGAGCTCTCACACTTGGGTAAAGGTTCACCATTGAACCCCAGCTGTTGCAACCATTTGGGCAGTGAACCAGAGGGTGGAAGATCTCTGTCTCCCCACTCCTCCTCACCTCTCTCTCTCTGTAACTCTACCTTTCGAATAAATAAGTAAATCCTGTTAAAAAGTTCTCTTGGTCAGTGCCGCGGCTCACTAGGCTAATCCTCCACCTGCAGTACCAGCACACCGGGTTCTAGTCCCTGTTAGGGCGCCGGATTCTGTCTCGGTTGCTCCTTTTCCAGTCCAGCTCTCTGCTGTGGCCCGGGAGTGCAGTGGAGGATGGCCCAGGTCCTTGGGCCCTGCACCTGCATGGGAGACCAAGAGAAATACCTGGCTCCTGGCTTCGGATCAGCGCAGTGCGCCGGCCGTAGTGGCCATTGTGGGGTGAACCAACGGCAAAGGAAAACCTTTCTCTCTGTCTCTCTCTCTCATTGTCCACTCTGCCTGTCAAAAAAAGTTTTCTTTATATTAATTTTAATTAGTTCTTAACAGATTCAATGTGATTTGTAAATACAATTCTAAGAACCTAGTGATATTCCCTTTCTCCCTCCCTTCCTCTCTCTCCCTTCCTTCTCCCTTTCTCTCTCTCTCTTTTTTGAGATAACATATTTTAAATTTACGTTAAAGAAAAAGGCTTAATACTTCACCAAATAAGAAGTTTAACAAGTAAAAAGCAAAAAGACCCTAGCTTAGTGGGAATACAGACAACAGCTATAAACAATAATTGAATGGAAAAATGAGAGCATTTCACCCATATACAGAAAATTTTAAAGTAATTACAGATCACTGAAACTATAGTAGTATAACATTCTTAACCACTGGTTTGACAAGGGTATAAACAAAGTTTTACAAAAGTATATTTGCAGAAATATTGATAAACACAGAAGTTTCTTTTTAAAATTTTAGCTCCCACATATAAAGGACGAGATGTGGTATTCGTCTTTTTAAGTCATGTTCTAACTTTTAACATTATGTTTATTAATTCACTTCGAGTTTATTTTGAAGTGTAGTGTGAGGGACCAGAGTTGTGGTGTAGAGGGTAGAGCTGCCACTTGCGACGCCGATAATCCATGTGGGTGCTTGTTCGTGTCCTGGCTGCTCTCTTATCCAGTTCCCTGCTAATGGCCCCACCTACCTATGTGGGAGAACTCCAAGAAGCTCCTGGCTACTGGCTTCAGTTTGACCCAGCGCTGGCTGTTGCAGCCATCTGGGGAGTAAGCCAGTGAATGGAAGATCTCTGTCTCTTTGTCTCTCCCTCTCTCTTTCTGTAACTGACTTTCAAATAAATACATAAGTCTTAAAATAAAAATAAAAACTTAAGAAAATAAGCAACCAATTAAAAAAAAAAAGAAGTGTAGTGTGAGGTAGGGCTCTCACTTGATTTTTTCCCTTATGTTCTACCACAAGTGATCTGCAATACTGCCATTAACATGACCCTAAATTCTAATTACAACATGGATGTATTGCTGACTACTCTCATCTGCTGTACTGCACTACCTTTGTACATCAACACCTTTTTAAAAGAATTGCTGTAACTTTGTGAAAATTTTTTTTATCTGACAGAGAAAATTGTCCTTTATTTAACAAAAAAGTCAATATTCTTACTTATTTGAACTTTCAGATAAAATTTAGAATCAATCTTTTAATTTCACAAATACTTTTTCTCTTAATATTTGCTGGATTTTTATTACATTGATAAATCAATGTGCACGCATTTGATATCTTTGTAATATGAGTTAACCTTTCAGGAACATGAAGTTCTCTGTATTTAGGTCTCTTCATCATTAAGTATATAGGTTAGGAGTTATCTTCACTGCATATTATGCAAGTTATTTCTAGGTAAACAATTCTTTGTTTCTTCTTATTTTTAGATTGATTACCTATATAGATGCCAGAGTTGGAGGAGGTAGCAGAAATAGCAAATGATTTGCCAAAATGTGACTAGTTAATAACAGAATTTTGATTGGATTCCAAGTCTTCTGCTGGTGCAACTTCTACAACACAACAGACTGTTTATTATTGCTGCTACCCCTTTTTCCCTCTTTTTGAATGCAGCTTCGTGGTAATTAATGAATCTAAGCGAAGGGATTATAGCATAATCCCATAAGTCTTAAAATCATAAGTAACTGGAGCAATAAATTTTTTACAAAGTTAAATTTTCTCAAATTATATTTATGTTTAAAATGAGTAATATTTATGGTGATGGAATTTTGGGATTTTATTTTTAATCTAATACTTCTGTAAAAGCTTCACATATGGGAAAATTAGAAAGCATAACTTCATTCTAATGAAACAGCATTTGTCATATTTATCAGGCTTGTTAAACAGAGTTGTGTATACTGTTAATACTTGAAAAATATGATGACAGTTTCAATAATTGTTAGTGCATTGTGACTCTTTCATCAAGTGTTTTGAGGTCAGGATAAATCTAAATTTCAATAAATAAATGTTGAAATATTTAAATAAAACTATAGTTATTTTCACAAAATTTAAACTAAAACCAGTAAATGTATAGAATCACACTTACTCATGCACCTTAACAATGTTTTCTCCAAATGGCTTGTTAGGATAAAGCCAATTCATTTTTTATCTTGAGTGGTCACCAGCCATTTCCTGTAAAGTTAGTAGGTGAATATACAAATTCCCCTTCACAAGAAAAAAATCTGAAAGATTTAATGACCTCTGGGTCTTTTTTCCATATTCTTAAGCTCAGTTTCTCAAACAAGGTGAACATTTGAATGTTCATTCAATCACAAATAGATCTGGTAGACGATAAATCATGGCTCATTCTAATTACGAACAGTTTAGGAAATGCACTGAGAGGATCAAAGATGAAGGGGTGGGGTTCATGTCACATGGAATGGAGGCCCACTGAATGAAGAACACAAAATAGAATGAGCACACAGTGTCTGTTCAGTTAGGAAGTATCCGAATGTCTGACACGTGTGAAGATAGTCCTCAGAAGCGTGCGAAGGTCTAGCTGCCCCAGCTGAAGTGGTATGTCAGTTGAGGATTCTGACACCCTTGTGTACCTTGAAAATAAGCCAGTTGGATGTGAACCTTCTGCACATCTGGTGTGCAGAAGACAAGTGAAAGTGGGACTTGGGTGAGTCTTCATGTTAGTAAAATCTTTGTTCCTATTCACAAGGATCTCAGGATGTCTTTGCCTTTTAATTTTACTGTCAGTTCTGTCTTCTGCTGAAATGGATCCTGGGAAGACATATTGTAGAAGGTGATTCAGGACGTTCAAATGAAATGTTTAAAACCGTTAAAACCTTTAGTACATCTACTCTTCAATATCTTTACTATTTGGTTTTTGTCTCATTGAAGTTTGAAATGCAAAACTCAGTAAGCAGGCCCTCTGTCTTCCTTCTTGAATGAAGCAACCACACCTGGACTGAGGGCCACTGGGATCTGGTTCCCAGACTTAGGGGTTGGAAGTATCAGTCTCAGGATGTTGGTGCTCCAGCTTCTCACTGAAGAATTGATGCTTCTTTGGCTGACTCACATCTGGAAGAGCTTGTGTAATGCTACTTGCCTGGGTGGCAGTATTACTTCTTTCTTAGCCAAGGAGAAAGGGGATAATCAAACCAAGTTTGAACCTTCAGCTCTACTTGAAAAATTGTAGTGGTTGATGTAGGTATCAGCAAATCTTTGAATTTTTCTGGCATGCAAGGTAAATTATAATTCAGTTCTTAACTGAAATGGAGCTTCCTTTTGGGTTATTGAGTGTCTCAGGCACAGAGTACTCAGACTTCCATAAGTAGCCTTGTGTATATTGGGTTTTACAATTACATATGTGATGTTTTGTCTTTCCCTCACTAGATAGGTTCCATCACTTATTATCTGAGTAATTAGACAAAGAGAATACAGATCCAGTCTTGAGAAGAAGAAATTCAAATTGCACAACAATAAGTAGTCATTAAGAAAGAAGCATTTCATTATCCTCAGATTGTGATTTAATTTCCAGTAGAGCACCAGCAAAGGAGATTCTTAAAACCAAATATGATAAAAACTCATTAAAATCTGAATCTTCTTTAAATCTTACTAGTTAACAAACGTTGGACTAATCAATCAACTTAGTGCTTCTAAGTTTACAGGTGTTTAAAATGCTGCTCATTAAACTCTCTAGCTAATGCAACAATGTTTTCTATGTGTGTGTTTGTGTGTGTGTATGTGTGTCTGCAGCATTCTTATTGTACCTGATTCAAGTTTAGTTATGGTGGATCGTTCCTTACTAAGAGTCAGCTAACCACCCCTCTGATCTCCTTAGTCATTGGCCTCACATACTAATGACACTGATCTTCTCCTGAACTTCTCCTAAGTTGATGTGACACTATTGAGAGTCATGTGGTGCCACATAATAACACGTGCTCAACAGGTGATTAGTATTCTTTACTTCTACATTTAATAGAAAGTTGAACGTATATGATGGGTGGGCACTGTGGCACAGTGGGTTGAGCCTCTGCTTGTGAAGCCTGCATCCCATATCTGAGTGCCAATAAGAGCACGAGATATTCCAGTTCTGATCCAGCTTCTTTCTAATGTACCTGGGAAGGCAGCAGAAGATGGCCCAAATACTTGGGTTCCTGTCACTCACATGGGAGACCAAGATGGAGTTTCTGACCCTGGCTTCAGCCTGGTGCAACCCCAGATGTCATGAGTATTTGTGGAATGAATCAGTGATGGATAATCTCTTGCTTTCTGTCTCCCCCCTCTCTTTCTGTCACTCTGCTTTTCAAATAAAACAAGCAAACAAATAAAAAAAAATGTGTGTTTTAAGATCTGTCCTCTCCTATAATTTCCCTGTAGTCTTTTAATGCTTTTGTCCTTTTATGAGGCCCAGCATTACCCTGGTTGAGTTGACCTGAAATAACTTACCATTTGTGAGTTTTCTTACAGGGCACTATTCTCGATTCTAGGGATCAGCAACATTTTTGTGTAAAGTGCCAGATATTTTAGACTTTGTGGGCATATTAGTTTACTGGAGTATTGTAAAAAAAAGACCACAAACTAAGTGGCTTAAAACAACAGATATTCACTCTCTGCCTGTTCTGGAGGCTCTGAGGGGGAAACCATTCCATCCCTTTTCTAGCGTCAGATGGTTGCTGGCAATCCTTGGCATTCCTTGGCTAATAGATGCCTAACTCCAACCTCAGCTTCATCTCCTTATGGTTTTCTTCAGCCTGTGTCCTCTCCTCTTACAAGGACATCAGTCACTGGAGTTAGGACCTATTCTAACCAAGTATGATCGCAAATATATCTGCAAGGATCCTATTACTAAATAAGATCAGGAATGGACCTTTGGCCTAGCCCTCTGTCTTTCTGTTGGTCTCTGTTTCTCAACTAAAAAGGTCAAATTCTGAGATTCTTGGTAGAAATGAGTTTGAGGAAGATGTTATTCAACTCACTGCAGTAGGCCATGAAACTCCTGTTTAGCTACTCAACTTTGTCATAGCAGTAAGACAAACAACCATAAGCAATACACAAATGAGTAGGCTATATTCTAATAAAATTTTATTTATGGACATTGAAATTTGAATTTTATGTAATTTTCACATGTCATTAAAATTATTTTTCCTTTGACTTTATTCAATAATTTATTTATTTATTTTAAAGATTTATTTTATCCAACCATTTAAAAGACCAGGCTTGATTTGTGGGCTATGCAAAACCAAAAATATTTGACCCTCTGGCTATAGTTTGCCAACACCTAATATACATCACTGATGAGCAGACAGAGGTAACTATAGGGTAATTTTTCTTCCTTCTGCTTGTAAGTAAAAGAGCCAAATTCTAAGAAAAGCTGTTTGTGATTGCATCAGAAAACTTTCTTTAGATAGCCTCATGTTTCAGCAGAGAGGAAACCAGACTGATCAGTAATGTTGCGTTTTGGCAGTGTCATTCCTGATGTGCTTGCCAAAATTTTGGTGAGGATTTTGCTGTCAAGATTAAGAGGTGATGCAGGCATAAATGAAGAACATGACCTGAAATCTTTGTGTTGAAGAATTAGAACATTTCCCAAGTGGACTCGTAGGATTCCCTGTGCCAAAGGTTTGAGTATACTTTTGGGGTGATTTTAAATTAAAGGCATTTTGTGATTCAATACTACATGGAATTCTGCTAAGATGTTGTCAATCCCTAGACAGTCATTCAGAGGCTGGCTATTAGATAATACTCTGCACATCTGAACAGACTTTATCTTCTAATGCTAAGGGTTGCTAAATCAACCAGGGACAAAAAGAAAAAAAAAATTTTCTGATTTATCATGCATATTGCTTGTAAGGTTTATATAATATAAAATTTGGAGTTATTAATGATTGTCATTGTGGAAGTGGGTGTTTGGCATAGTGGAGTACCTGGATGGAGTACCTGGCTCTGCTCCTAACACCATCTTTCTGCTCATGCAGACCCTTTAGGTGATGGCTCAAGAGATTGGATTTCTGCCACCTGTGTAAAATATCTGACTTTAATTCCCTGCTCTGAACTTTGGCACGTAGCCTGGTGCTATTGTGGGGCATTTGAGGAGTAAACCAGCATGGGAGCCCCCAAACCTGCCACTTTCTGTTTCTCAAAAAAACAAAACAAAACAAAACAAAATTGTGATTATGCATTTGCTTTTTCTAATTATAAAAATAATACCTGTTTATTGTAGAAAATGGAAATAAAGTGGAAGTTTCCTATAATGTAAATTCCCAGAGATAATTTCTAAAGTTTTTTGTGTTTATTTTTCCAAATATCCCAACAAACTATCTAATTATAAAAGCAAGTGGAAAGGACATGCTAAGAAGATATTTTACATGTTTTAAAAGGAATTTTAGGACAAAATTTATGATCATTAAGAAGAAAGTGTGTTTAAGTATTATATGTAATTATGCATTAAACTCATAATACTGAAATAGTCATATTTCCCGATGTTAAGGGATATGGCTGTTTTGTTGCAAATAAACAGAAAATGAACCAGTAAAAACAATAACTTTCATACTACATAATGAAGTACAGTTATGCAAAACTCACTATACTTCAGGTTCAGCAATGGATCTTTTCCTTGTATGACAAGAGACTCTAAACTTTCTTGATACCAACATTTTAATAGAGTTTATCATCCACAACACATGTTATTAGCAGAGGCTTTATCTGGTTGAGAATTGAGAAAATCCTGTGAGACTTGGTTGGATCTAGGAAGGAGTTCATTGCCAGAATCTCAAGTGGGTTTTGTAATGACTGCTGCGGTTTATTCACTTAGCAACCCAGAACAGAATGGCTGAGTTATTAACATTCTTAAGCAACAGGGAAATCTTGTGTATGAGAGTGCATAGATAATCTTCCACTTGTACACAAAAGTGGATAGACCATCTTCACACATAAGGATGTGTGTGCAATAATGCCAACATACTTCATTCCTGGTGTCTTTGGAGGCAATACAGGCTTTGGAATCATATATAACTCTCTTCTCCTCTGTCGGACCTTAGGCAAGTTCCTTAAACTGAGTTTTGGCTTTCTCATCTGCAAAATGACAATAAGTAGTACTTGTTTTGCAAGAATGTGTAGGGATTAGTGTTGATGTGCATGTAACAGACACTAACCCAATGTCTTATATTTAGAAGGAGCTCAAAATATATTACATATTTTGTTGTTATTATTAGAGTTAGTTATATGAGCCAATCAAACCCAATTATTTAATACAAGATGACACTGAGTTCAGAGGTTTTCTGCTCTTAGGTTCTTCATGAGTTGTTGACATAGCAGGAAGGATACTGTTGACACTCTGATCCTTTGTCCATCATTCATTAATTCCTTATTCACTATGATGCACCATTAAGTTTCAAGTATTATGCTAAGCCTTGAAAATACAAAGGGGAAGCTCCTGAGAAGCTCACAGTCTGATACAGAAGCAATGCATAAGCAGATTAATTATTTAGTTTCTTAGGTGGGATAAAGAAGTTATTTTATACATACAAAAATGATTGAGAAATAGGATATATCTCAACTTTAAGGTACATTGTATCAGTGATACTGTGGTATTTGAGTTCAGCCTTGTAGTATGCATTGGAGTTTGCCAGTCAGTTAAGGTGTGTGTGTGTGTGTGTGTGTGTGTGAGAGAGAGAGAGAGAGAGAGAGAGAGAGAGAGAGAGAGAGAGAGAGAGAGACATGGGGTGGGGGAGGTGGGGAAATGGGGACAGGGAGTAGAAGGTGATATTTTAGGTAGAAGAAAAAGCATGTGGGAAAGTTAGGGAGGTGTTAAAGAGCATGGCATATTCACGGCAGCTTGGGTGATTTGACAAGTTTGGGGAGGTCAAAGGATGCTATGCAAGTAGTCTGGAAGGCAGCACCTCTTTACTGAAACACTGCCTTACATTCTGTGGAGCTGCGGGACTATGGAGAGTTCGGTTGCATAAAGGTATAAATGAGTTTTTGTGACCTGATTTTGGAAACTGCCTATAATTTATAGCTTTGCTTGGGGGTAAAATGTGGTCCAACTTCAGATTAACAGGATTAATGTGTTAACCCTATCTTTGCTTTTCAAAGATTTATTTATTTATTGAAAGGCAGACAGAAAGAGAAAGGAAAAGATATTGTCTATCCACTAGTTCACTCTCCAAGTGGCTGAAATGACCATTGTTGTCCCTGACCAAAACCAGGAGCGTGGAATTCCATCTGGGTCTCCCATATGGGTGGCAGAACCCGAAGTACTTGGGCCATCATCTGCTGCTTTTCCAGGCGCATTAGCAGGGAGATGGATGGGAAGTGGAGCAGCCAGGACTCAAACAGACACTGAAGACAGTGACTTAACTTGCTTCGCCACATTGCCTGCCCCACTTGGGACCTGTCTTAGTCTATTCTGGCCGCTATAACAAAATACTTGAACTGTATAATTTGAAAAGAGAAATTGATTGCTCCCAGTTCTGGAGGCTGCACTCTCCAAGATCAAGATGCTTACAGATTCATTGTCTGGGGAGAGCCTGTGTCTCACAGTTCATGCCTTCCTGCTGTGTCCTCACATGGTAAAAGAGGTGAGTAAACTCCCTGGTTGCCACTTTTATATGAGGGCACTAGACCCATTCATGAAATTGGATTCTTCATGGCCTACTTACCTCCCAAACTGCCCCTACCTTAATATAATCACCTAGGGGCTAGGTTTTGATATAATTTTGATGGGACACAAATATTCATGCCATAACAGAACCCAAACTATACAGAGAAATTCTGTATAACAATTGACTTTCACATGGTAGGCACTAAGTAAACCCTGGTGAAATGTTTATATGGGGCCAGTGTTGTGGCATAGTAGGTTAAACATCTACCTGCAACACCAGCATCCCACATGGATGCTGGTTCAAATCCTGCCTGCTGAACTTCCAATCCAGCTCCCTGCTAATGTGGCTGGGGAAACAGCAGAAGATGACCCAAGAGCTTGAGCTCTGGCACCCACATGAGAGACCTAGGGGAAGCTCCTGATTCCTGGCTTCAGCCTGGCTCAGACCTGTCTGTTGTGGCCATTTGGGGAGTGAAACGACAAATGGAAGATCTCTCTCTCTCTCTCTCTCTCTCTCTCTCTCTCTCTCTGTAACTCTATCTTTCAAATAAATAATTCTTAAGAATATGTTTATGCAATTGTTCAGTTATTCTTGGATACCTTTTGATACATATAGAACTTTGTAATTCCATAAGGAGCAGTGAAACTTCCTTGATCTATGCTACAACTTTGGGACTCTAGGTTTTTTTTTTTTTTTTTTTTTTTTTTGTAGTGGGAGGTAAAATAGCAAGGTTTATTAGGGCACCTCTCCAGACAGAGCCTGAGAGGGTGCCCAGTTGCTCAGTCGGGGATGGGGTGGGGTGGGGAAAGGATCAAGGTTACATGTTGAGTGGAGAGATTACACCTGGCCAGGCAGGCGGGAGACTCAGCAGAGAGGCAGAGCGCTGAACGTGCCGCCCGGTTGAGGCGGCGGGGGGGGGGATTTAAGGAGATGGGTCTTTGTCTTTATACATCTCCTCCTGAAATAAAGAATTTTATGGCTGTAAATATTAAGAAGCTCCTATCTGAGTTTTTCCTTGAAGGTATCAGACAGGAGGAAGCCTAGCTGGCCCCATCCTGGGTTCAGAGGAAGGGTGAGCAGGACCCCCTAGAGAATGGGGATCCAGAGCAGGGTGTTTGAAATGCAGATACTGGGCTGCATCTGGGAGATTGTGGAAGATTTGTCAGGCAGAAGGGGCGGGGACCTCCACCTGGCAGGTTATCAGGTAGATGGGGGCAGGGCAGGATGTGAATACCGGGCTGCCCCTGAAACATTGTCAGGATTACTTTGAGATGTAGATGCATATGCTGGACATAGATGTCTTCTCTTTAGGCCTTTATGTCACACACACATAAGTTCATAACTGACTTCCTACCTAACATTCCCCCCTCAAGAGGCAATACCCCAAATTATTCTTTGGGATTATGGGTGGAGTTTCGTTTTCTGTAACTTCGTCGAAGCTGGCATGTGGGCATGGAGGAGGATTTGGGTATTTCCTCTTGCTATCTGTCTTATGGTGTGCAACAGTGGCCTTAGAAAGACTGTCCTGCTCGGTCCAGAGGGCTGCTCAGGTCATCCAACGGAATGGGCTGGAAGCCTTGTCTGACGACCATTTGGAGTTTGACAGCTTTTATTCTGTTAGCGACAAAACAAACAAGGGCATTAAAAACATAAGGTCCAAAGAGAGGCAGTAAGATTACAGAAGTTATTGGGCCAAGGAGAGGAAATAGCCAGGATTTCCATGAACAGATTCATCATCATATCTGATTAATGTTACTTGGCACATTTTATTGGGACTTAATTGGGAAGGGAAACAGTCTATACTGTTTTAATAATGTTCTTATTCTGGGGCCGGCGCAGTGGCACAGCAGGTTAACGCCCTGGCCTGAAGCGTCGGCATCCCATATGGGCTCTGGTTCTAGTCCCAGCTGCTCCTCTTCCAACTCAGCTCTCTGCTATGGCCTGGGAAAGCAGTAGAAGGTAGCCTGAGTCCTTGGGCCCCTTCACCCACCTGGGAGACCCTGAAGAAGCTCCTGGCTCTTGGCTTCAGATCGGCACAGCTAGGCCATTGTGGCCATTTGGGGAGTGAACCATCGGACGGAAGACCTTTCTGCCTTTTCTCTCTCTGTGCAACTGACTTTCAAATAAATAAATAAATCTTTAAAAAACAAAAACAAAAAAAGTGTTCTTATTCAATTACATCATACTTCCATATGTTTGTGATTTATAATATTTTACTACCTTTATGTATACTTTAGAAAAGAGATATTCTATCACGGATTTTGTTGAGATTTATAGAAGTTGTGGTACGTGTGCATGTGTATGTACATGTGTGTGATTTTTAATACCTCATTGTGTATGTCTCTTTTTTAATACAATCTAAATTGCATTGGGGTGGGCATTGAGGCACAGTAAGTTGAGTTGCTTTGGGGACACGTGTTTCCCATGTCAGAGTGTCTGGGACAGAGTGCCACCTCTGCATTTGGTATAACCTCCTTGTAATGCTTGCTGGGATGTAACAGATGATGGCTCAAGGACTTGGGTCTATGCCTCCCTCATGAGAGACTTGAATGAAGTTCATGGTTTCTGGCTTCAGCTTTGGCCAGCTCTGGCTGCTGCAGGCATTCGAGGAGTGAACTTATAGAGAGAATGTCTTCCTCTCACTTTCTCTTTTTTCTCTCTCGCTTTCTCTCTGCCTTTCAATCAAGCAAAAATAAATGGGTAAATTATATCCTAATTTGTAAAATTTAGACTAATTTTATCTTTGGAAATAAGAACTCCTTCCAGTTCATTAATTTATGTCTGATATCCAGTGTAACCAGTTTCTGTTAGTTTGGTATCCAGTGATTATGACAGACATGGGTTGCTTGATGATAGGAACACCTTCTGAGAAATTTGTCATTAAGTCGTATTGTTGCTGTATAAAGACAATAGCGGGTACTTGCACAAACCTAGATAGGAAAATCACTCAAGCGAGCTTTTTGATGCAATCTAGAAAGGCAGCACAAAATATGTGAAGCTGCTGCAGGCATGGCATAGCATATTTTTTTACAGTAACTTTTTTATGATTACAGTCGAGTACATTCTAAGATAACAATAAAAAGTATACTATGAGTATAGTAAATATATAAATGAGTAACAGAATTGTTTATCATTTTCAAGTAGTATGTACTCTACATAATTGTATGTGCTATGCCTTTAACAACTTACAATGTAGTAACTTTTTTACATCAGCATCACCATAAACATATGAATAGTGTGCTGTGCTATATTAAAATGGCCACAATGCCACTAGGCAATAGGATTTTTCCAGTTTCATTATTGTCCTATGGGCCCACCATCATATATGTGGTCTGTCATTGACCAAAATGTTATTATACAGCATGTGATTGAGTTTTTCTTTTGATTTTTTTCCATGGCATTGCCACTGGTACATGTTCAGTGCATTGGATTTGCTCAGAAAATCTTTGATTCTGAATATGGTCTGATTACGGAAACTTCAGACTTTATTTTGCTGAAAGGTATTCTTAGGTATGTATTACCCAGGACTATCCACAATTTTTTTTTTTTTTTTTGGACAGGCAGAGTGGACAGTGAGAAAGAGAGACAGAGAGAAAGGTCTTCCTTTACCGTTGGTTCACTCTCCAATGGCCGCCACGGCCAGAGTGCTGTGCTGAGCCGAAGGCAGGAGCCAGGTGCTTATCCTGGTCTCCCATGGGGTGCAGGGCCCAAGGACCTGAGCCCTCCTCCACTGCACTCCCAGGCCATAGCAGAGAGCTGGCCTAGAAGAGGGGCAACTGGGACAGAATCCGGTGCCCCGACGGGAACTAGAACACAGTGTGCTGGCGCTGCAAGGCGGAGGATTAGCCTATTGAGCCGCGGCACAGGCCTTTCCACAATTCTTAAAAAAAGAAGATAGTGGGGCCGGCACCGTGGCTCACTTGGTTAATCCTTTGCCTGTGGCGCTGGCATCCCATTTTGATGCCGGTTTCTGGTCCTGGTTGCTCCTCTTCCGGTCTAGTTCTCTGCTGTGGCCCAGGAGAGCAGTGGAGGATGGCCCAACTGCTTGGGTGCCTGCACCTGCATGGGAGACCAGGAGGAAGCACCTGGCTCCTGGCTTCAGATCGGCGCGTGGCAGCGGCCGTTGCAGCCATTAGGGGTTTCACCAACAGAAGGAAAACCTTTCTCTCTGTCTCTCTCTCTCACTTTCTAACTCTGCCTGTCAAATAAAAAAAAAAAGAAAAGAAAAGAAAAAAGAAGATAGTCTGAAAGGAGCTGCTCAAAGTTTTGTTCTCCTAAGGGCAGGAGTAGGTAAGTAGTGTGGGAAAAAGATTAAAGTGTCAGTCTCATTGTTTACTTGAAAAGAAATGGCAGCTTAAGGAAGCCTCTGCAATTATCTTTTAATAACTTGATAAAACTACTGTTACTTCTTGGTTCACATTTAGGGAATCTAAACCTTACTGGATCTGTGTGGTCCATTGATTCCATTAGTTGAGTAAGCTTTTCAGACAAGATAACTGTACATGAATATAGTGTTTTGAAGTCCTAGAGGCTTTTTGAGCATAGGAGTAGCTATTCTCTAACCAAGTCACTAAAGAGATGATTCTGGATGTTTCTGTAGCTATGGGAACCACTTTAGGTCAATAAAAGCTAGTTTTACTGTAAAACAAACCACCCAACTCTAGTCAACAACATTTATTATTTTTCATGTTTCTGTGGACTCAGTTGCAATTGGATGATCATGGGTGACTTCATCCCTTTCTTGTCTGGGTCCTCATCTGGGGGTCTTGAGTGATAAGGGTGTTTGGGACCTCTCTTTATGTGGCATCATCCAGGTTTGTTCACAAGGATTTCCAGCAGTGAAAGAGGGCAAGTCTCAATGTGCAAGTCTTTTTTCAAGTTTCTGCTTGTGTCATATTTTCTAATATCCTATTGGTCAAAGTAGGACACATAGCAAAGCCAGATTCAAGGGTGAAAATACAGACTCTACTTCCTACATACAGGGCTTCAAGAAATTTGTGGCCATTTTGAAACTGTTTCCAGCCAGTTACTGTAGAAATTATTCTATTTGTTAAGCAGGAGTTTATAGAAGTGACCATAGTTATCTGGGGCTTCAGATAATATCATACTTGCAACTTTTTTTTTTATAAAAAGTACCAATTTAACAGTCTTAATTTAAGAAGGGAAATTAGAGAATGCAGTACATTTTCATACTGTTTTATATTTTACAAAATCCATTCATGTCTATCACCTTTTAAGAATCCTTTATGACTCTTTGCAAGGTAGGTATCAGGATCATCATCCTCATTATGTGTGTAAATTGATGCACATACATGTTAAGACTCTTAATCACCATCACTTAGCAAGTCAGAGAAGTGGGACTCACATTGAGTCTTCTGATGGTACACCTTCTATCTTGGCTTCCATGCTGCACCCAGGAGCCTCTGGTGTACCCCACTGGTAATGTATTACAGCAAGTGACAAACAAAAGCTGTCATTAGAGGTGTCTGTAACTTCTCTTACCATACCATTTGTTCATCATGTTCTCATCCAGTGAAGAGTATGAAGATCTAGAATTTTTTTAAAAGAGATTTTTGTTTTGACAGGCAGAGTGGACAGTGAGAGAGACAGAGAGAAAGGTCTTCCTTTGCCATTGGTTCACCCTCCAGTGGCCGCTGTTGCTGGTGTGCTGATCCAAAGCCAGGAGCTAGGAGCTTCTCCTGGTCTCCCACGCAGGTGCAGGGCCCAAGGACTTGGGCCGTCCTCCACTGCACTCCTGGGCCACAGCAGAGAGCTGGACTGGAAGAGGAGCAACCGGGACAGAATCCGGCGCCCAACCGGGACTAGAACCTGGTGTGCTGGCACCGCAGGTGGAGGATTAGCCTAGTGAGCCGTGGTGCAGGCCCTAGAATTTTTTAAGGAAGAATGTCTGTACAAATGATACCCTCATTAAGAACTCTTTCTGTCTATCTTTCATTTCTGGCATTTGTTAATACCTGTATTTGGTTGTTTCAACATTATGCTTCTCAAATTTCACAAAAACAGATGAATTTGCAAATTTTTCTAGACCCTAGATATTAACAATTCCTCTATCCATTATTACTGTAAGAAATAGGTTTATTCAGGGACTGGCACTATGAAGTATCAGGTTAAGACACTTCTTGTGACACCAACATTCCATATGAGCTCTGGCTCAAGTCCTGGTTGTTCCATCTTCTATTCAGCTTCCTGCTAATGCACCTGTGAAGAAAATGGGAGGTAACCTGAGTACTTAAGTACTTACTACCAATGTGGAAGATCTAGATGATGTTCCTGGTTCCTAGCTTTGTGCTGGCCCAGACCTGGCTTTTGTAGCCATTTGGGAGAGGCGTCAGCATATGAAAAATCTATCTCTTTCTCTCTTTCTCTCTGAATTTCAAATAAATAAATCATTAAAAAGCAAACAACAAGGTAAGTGTATCCAGGGGAGCTTTTGTAGTGTAAAAGGTTAAGTTTCAGCTTGAGATGCCCAAATGCCCTATAGGAAGGCTCAAGCTTAAGTCCTACTTCTGTTTCTGATCCAGTTTCTGCTAATGTGCACCCTGAGAGACAGTAGATAATAGCTCAAGTACTTGGGTCCCTGCCACCCAGCTGCGAGACCAAGATGGAATTCCTGGCTTTGGCTGACTCCAGCCCTGACTATTGTGGGCATCTGAGTAGTGAACCAGCAGATGGAAAAACTCTCTTTCATTCTGCCTTTCAAATAAACAAAAATAAATAAAAAAAACTTTACAATGACTAAGCTTATCCTGTATCTTTCAAATAATTCAGCATTTACATGCATGCATATGTATACACATATACATATATATTATACCTATCGTGTCTTTTTTTTAGAAAAATTTTATTTAATAAATATAAATAAATTTCAAAAGTACAACTTTTGGATTATAGCGGTTGCCCCCCCATAACCACCCTCTCACCCATAAACCATCCCATTCTTCATTAAGATTCATTTTTAATTATCTTTATATATAGAAGATCAGCTTAGTATATACTAAGCAAAGATTTCAACAGTTTGTATGCACACAGGTACACAAAGTATAAAGTACTGTTTGAAGACTAGTTTTACCATTAATTCTTGTATTACAACACATTAAGGAGAGATCCTACATGGGGAATAAGTGCACAGTGACTCCTGTTGTTGATTTAACAACTGTTGTGTCTTCTATATTGCACTGCTCAGACTTGGTTCTCCAACAGAGCATATAAACTCTCCACATGCCTGGTCTTTGACTTAACATATAGCACCAGAGAGAAGTTGGCTCCCAAAGTCGTCTTTAAGAAGAGATCAATATTCCTTAAGCCTGTGTTTTTCACACAGTAATGGGAGAACAGCAGTCCTTTCAAGCCTGGTTTTCCCTGAGATGAGCTCACACATGAACCAGTGAGACGTGCAGTCCTCTGCACAGGCGTGATGTGCAGCCACCATCTAATGTACTCCTTGGGGTCACAGCTCACCTTGGCAGAGTGACCCAAAGAAGCGCACACTGGCTAATTCCCCTGAGCCTTTTGAAGTGTTAGTGGACCTTTGACTGCCTGCTTAAATTTTTCAGTTAACTTACCATACACACTCGGTGGGAGATTCAAACAGGATAATCTTGGTTGAAAAAAACTGTTTATAGACTATTAAAAGATATCCAAACATAAGCTATTAATAGAAACATGTCCAAAAAGGTACCAATAGGAGAGACCAATGTAATTATTTTAAATTATTAATTACTATGTACATAAATTTCAAGGTTTTTTGGAATTACTCTCTGTACATTTCCTGGCTCTTTAGGCTTAGCAATGCTCTAGAAATATTTTAAGTCTAGGAACTCACTCTGGTAGTGAAATTTTTATTGTTGTCCCTTGTGCTCATTACAAGGCTTCTCATCCCATCAGGGAAAGGAGGGCGTCTACAGAATGACCTTACTGTTCTGTTCACGAGGAATTAACATTCCTGCTTGGCCATTCCCTGGTTGCTCCCCTCACCCCTGAGCGTCGTCCTCATCCTTGGTCTGGATTCTTTTAGTGAGTCCTAATTACTTTGGCTTTCAGGCTAGGGTAACCTTTATGGCCAATTTACAGGCTTTTTTCAAAGAAGTTTCCTAGTGTTTCACAGGGGTTTTATTTACTTTCATAAGGACTCATCAATGTTTCTGTTATAAAGAACCATATTGGTTTGCTTTGCTATTCTTCTCTGCCTCCCATACAGGAAACTGCATTTCAAGGAGAAGCGTCACACAGAGGAAAGATGTCTCCTTATTCAGTGGAAGCAATTTCTGTCTTATGTGTTACTTTGACTGTCATAACATTCTCAGGCACAAACTTCTCCATTTCGATTGATATTTATAACCTCTCTTTAGGTGCCTGTAATGTCAGTGCCTGTGGGAGTGGGAAGCTCAGTACATGGCTGGCAGGAGAGCTGATGTAGTCTGTTTACTCACAAAGGGACCAGGCTCATCTAAAAGTCCCACTGTCAAAGGAAGTCCTGAGACTGATTCTGTCTATGAACCCGGAGGGGCAATTACCCAGTCTTGAGCTAGTCCTGGTTAGAGGTGGCATGGCCCACTGGGCTAAGGTTTAAAGATTCCAGTTCACTGTCTATTTGCTGCTGTTTTTTTTTTTTTTCTGTAACTGGCTAACTCCCTGATGTTTGATATCTTTATTTAATCATCTGTAATGAGGACTGATGGATTTCTACTTGGGTTTGTTACCAACAGGACATGTGGCATGTCTGTGCAGCTGCCTTCAAGACATCCTTCTGCTTTCTGAATGGCTGAAATTAAGGTACATGATTTCCACTGGAAAGACGCGAGTTCCTGCAGCAGTTTTGAGTTATAGGCCCTGGAAAGGCAAAATCTGTGCCTATCACTGTGTTGGCTCTCAGCTACTGGCCACCTCCAGAACCACACAGTATTGCACACCTCTATTAGTTCATGGTTCAAGATCTGGGTAGTCTTGAAGATTAACAACAAAACAGAAGGCTGAATGTCTACTTGGGTTGAGAATGGGTCATGGGGCATTTATACAAGTTTGCCTAATTTTTTTCATTAAGTTAGTAGATGATTTTTCATAAACCACTTTGTACTTTCTGTCCACCCTCATCGTTCATTCATAATTCATTTATTGTGATTTATCCAATCAACACATATTCTTAGAGATTTAATAAGTCTAAAACATCACATAACACACTCTAGTTTTTAGGGTTCTTGGTCAAATGCTGCCTTTCCCATGATTTTTTTCCCTATTACTGTCCATTACTGGGTATCTTATTTTGTTTTGTTTTGGTTTTTAAGATGTATTCATCTACTTGAAAGGCAGAGTTACAGAGAGAGAGGCAGAGAGAGAAATTTTCTATTGACTGGCCTACTTCTCAAATGACTGCAACAGCCGGGGGTGGGCCAGGCCAAAGCCAAGAGCCAGAAGCTTCATCTGGGTCACCCACATGGGTGCAGAGGCCCAAGCACTTTAACCATCCTCTGCTGCCGTTCTGGGCTCATCAGCAACAAGCTGAATTGGAAGCAGAGCAGCTGGGACTTGAACAGATGCCCATACAAGACGCTGGCATGGCAGGCAGCAGCCTCACCTGCTGTACCATAGCACTGGACCCCACAGGTGATCTTTTTTTCCTTAGCTTCCTATTCCTTAATTTTCATAGTACTTACATGCTGATACATATTAATGTTATTTGTGTGCATGTTTTCTTTTTCCCATATTGTAAGTCTTATTTATCTTTGAATCCTCTTACTTCCTAGCATATCTCCTTGTACTTACAGATACTCATGGGGATGTGATAGAGGACACACACTGATAACAATAAAATAATACATAATACTATATCGGCATATGAGTAGTACACATCAGTGTGTATTCTGGGAATGAAGGGTAGGTGATTTGATGTCAGTGTAGTCATGGCTGCAGATGTGAGATGAAGATATTCCAGGAGAAGAAGAGCATTAGCCAGTGGCACACATGGAAAGAAGCATACATATTCAGGGGACCAGGAGTGAAGTTGTGGGGCAGCCAATAGCCACTAGAGGATTGCAAATATAAAGCCAGGACGATTAGACTCTTCTGAAAGTAAAGATTACCTGCCTCCAATTTTGGTGTAATTAATGTCAAGATCAAAGAGATATTATAGAACAATTTCTCTGGTGATAGTATGTAAGTTAGTGTATCAGCCTAGAGGCAGGGGCTGTTGGAGCAATTAGTTACCGGTGCAAGAGTCTTTAAGCATCTTGGTACAGATATAGGAGGGTGCTTCAAAACACACATGGAACAAAAGAGTTAAAAGATAAGTTTACTTGGGTACAAAACATTATTGAAACCCATGCGTAGTTTTCTTATAGTATGTCTTTTCTTTTCTTTCTTTCTTTTTTTTTTTTATTTGACAGGTAGATTTATAGGTAGTGAGAGAGAGAGGGAGACAGAGAGAAAAGTCTTCCTTCCATTGGTTCACCCCCTAAATGGCTGCCACGGCTGGCGCTGCACTGATCCAAAGCCAGGAGCCAGGTGCTTCTTCCTGGTCTCCTACACGGGTGCAGGGGCCCAAGCACTTGGGCCATCCTCCACTGCCCTCCCGGGCCACAGCAGAGAGCTGGACTGGAAGAGGAGCAACCGGGATTAGAACACGGCGCCCATATGGGATGCCAGTGCCACAGGCGGAGGATTAACCAAGTGAGCCACGGCACCAGCCCCTCTTTTTTTTTTTTTTTTTTAAGATTTATTTATTTTATTTGAACTCTGACAGAGTTATACAGAGAGAGAAGGAGAGGCAGAGAGAGAGGTTTTCCATCCGTTGGTTCACTCCCCAGTAGGCCACAATGGCCGGAGCTGTGTCAATCTGAAGCCAGGAGCCAGGAGCCTCTTCTGGGTCTCCCACGTGGGTGTGGGGGTCCAAGGACTTGGGCCATTTTCTCCTTCTTTCTCAGGCCATAGCAGAGAGCTGGATCAGAAGTGGAGCAGCCAGGACTTGAACCAGTGTATGTATGGGATCCAGGCACTGCAGGCAGCAGCTTTACTAGCTATGCCCTTATAGTATGTTTTTTCCATGAATTTTTTTTAAAGACCCCCTGGTAAAGCCATGAGGCAGAGACTAGAGTAGAAGAGTGAAATCCTCAGTAGGAGCAGTGTGATGGAGTTTGAGAATGAGGAAAAGGGTGGAATAAGGACTCACTTCAGGAGCTGGTGGTGATGCCACACTTAAGACCGCTTGGAATGCCCACATGCCAAGTCAGGGTGCCTGGGTTTGAGATGTGGCTCTGCTTCTAACTCCAGCTTCCTGCTAATGTGTACCTCGGGGGGCAGCAGTGATGGCTCACGCGACTGTGTCTCTGCACCCATGTGGAAAACTTGATAGAGTTCTTGGCTTCCAGCTGCAGCCCTAGCCCTTGTAGGTATCTGAGAATTGAACCAGTGGATGGGAATTTTCTCTGTCTTATCTGTCTTTCTGTGCCTCTCAAAATAAACAAGCAAATGAACAAACAACTAATTCGAAGGTCTTTTGTTTGGTGACTTTGTAAATAGTTGATACCTTTAATGAAAGTCAGAAAATCCATTTTGGATGGAAAAGAATGCATTCAGCTTTGGGCATTTCTAGTTTGAGAATGCAGTGGAATGTACGATTCCAGAGGATTCAGATACAAATAAATTTGTTAGAAATTCAGGAACAGAGGTTAGGAAAGAGGTTAGGAGTTATAAAGTATGAACAAAACTTTATAAAGCAGTTATCCATTACTTGCCTTAGTATAATTCCTTTTATAAGCTGATGGCAGGACCAAGTCCTATTTGTTTTTGCTGTTTGCCTTTGTGTGTAAAGCACTTGGAACATAATAGGTATTTTATGAATCCTTTCTCTTGGAAGCTACCTAGAACCGTGAACAACTTTGTTACCTCTGGTGATGAGGTACAAAGAAAGCATTTAAGTGCAAAAATTCAGGCAAGTAAAAGTTTTAGGTAACATTCTCAGTCTTTTCTCTCTCTTAGAAAATATTTTCCTAGCGAAGTTACCAAATTGAAACTTGGTTTTCTTTTCACCTGGTGAACAACTTTATGCCTATTACAGACAGGATGCCTCAGTTAATTTGTATTTTGTAGTTGCTGGTTTCTCAGGTTTCTTAAAATTCTAAGAAATCTAATCTTCTTGTAGTCAAGACGAAAGGAACCAGATAAAGTTACTAATCCTTGACATATTGAGAATGTACGTTATACCAAACATCTCTATTCTTTCTCCGTATTTCTCTGTAAATTAACCCAGCACTGAGAAATGATTGCCGAGCCTTATGAAAAAGTACTTTCTGGTTCAATTTGTGTAGCTGCTTAATCTGCACCTCCCCTCACAGCCTGGGAGAGTTCAAGCAATGCATCTTTCCAAGTGTGGAGGGAAAAAGTCAGCTCCCCCTGGCTTCAGCAGTTCTCAGAGGAGCTGGACGGATGCCTGGTTGCTCCTGGGAATTGTGCAGTCGCCAGTGCAGCTGCACTCCTCCTTACACAGTGGCCAAGAAAAGTCCCTTTCTGTGCACTGGTTTTTTAGCCCATAGACATTGAGGCACCAGGATGTTGTAGGGGACTTGGAGGCACTCTGCCCTATAAATATGACCTCCTGAAGTTGCCCCTGCCTCTTTTTGCTCTAGCACAGCTTATGTGGTAAAGCAGCAGACAAGCAGCACAGTTAATTATTTTTCTCTCTTGCAAGGAGAGACACCCTGCCGAGGTGCAGAGCAAGAGAGGAAGATGGAATGATAGAAAATGGCCTCCATTCCTACCCCTTCAGTGACTAGAAGAGATGTGGTAGAGGGAGGGCCCTGAATTGAGAGACTGTAGAGAAGCCTCATTCTTTCTAGCCATGCGATGTGTTTCAAGTTACTCTGCCACTCTGGGTCTACATTTCCTCCTTGCAAAATCAGGAGTTCTAATGAGATGGTCTCTGAAACCTCTTTCCACTCCTAATATTGTTGTTTTAATTCCGTGGAGTGTAAAAGAACACACTCCAAGTTACTCTTGTCGTATTCTTGCTGGTGTACTAGGCACATCCAGCTCAGAAAAACACTTCTCCATACCTTTTAAAGAACTTTGAGTGTGTGGGTGGGGGGTGGGCATTTAACCTAGTGGTTAAGAAACCTGCATCCCATATGGGAGTAACTGGGTTCATTTCTGGGTTCCAGCTCCTGATTCCTGCTTCCTGCCAACGCAGATTCTGGGAGGCACAAGTGATGGCTTAAGTAGTTGGGTCCCTTGGCCGGCGCCGTGGCTCAACAGGCTAATCCTCCGCCTTGCGGTGCCGGCACACCGGGTTCTAGTCCCGGTCGGGGCGCCGGATTCTGTCCCGGTTGCCCCTCTTCCAGGCCAGCCCTCTGCTGTGGCCCCGGAGTGCAGTGGAGGATGGCCCAAGTGCTTGGGCCCAGCACTCCATGGGAGACCAGGAAAAAGCACCTAGCACCTGGCTCCTGCCATCGGATGAGCGTGGTGTGCCGGCCGCAGCGCACCGACAGCGGCAGCCATTGGAGGGTAAACCAACGGCAAAGGAAGACCTTTCTCTCTGTCTCTCTCACTGTCCACTCTGCCTGTCAAAAAAAAAAAAAAAAAAAAGGAAAGTAGTTGGGTCCCTGGAATGAGTTCCTAGCTCCTAGCTTCAACCCAACCCAGTCTTGTCCTTTGTAGACGTCTGGGGAGTGAACCACTTGGTGGGTGCGAGCTTTGTCTCTCTTTCAGTCTGCTTCTCAAATAAATAAGTTTTTTAAAATAGAGTACTTGGGGGGAGAATGTAGACAAAAGTAAATCTCAGAGGATAAAATTGATCCTGACATTTCTACTAAATTCAGGAAACTACAACCTTGAACTATGGTTTGTTCGTTGGCCAGAACTTGAGTTTTGAGTAGGGGCTCAATGTCTGTGGGATAAAAAAATCCATGTATAGAAAGGGTACCCTCTAGGCCGAGCTCCTGATTCCTGCTGGCCTTGAACAAGCAAGGGCTTCCAGTCGGAGGGACTGTGGCTTGATAAAATGGTTCCATGTAACTTTCTGCTCTTGGTTAATCGGTGGTACGCTGTCGATTATTACTGTGGGCAAGATGTGGAGTCCACGTAGATACTTGGCAAGTGTTTGTATCTATACGGTCGCTATTGTGCGAATTGTGCTGAAATCCTATAATATAATATCTTCAGGCAGTTTAATTTGGTAGTGGAACAAACTTGAATAATTAAACAAAGCAAAGATTTGACAACACTGTACTTGTGGTACAACACAGCTGTGATTCCATGAGCTCAGCAGGAGAAGGAGTTGGGGGCATCTGTCACAGCAAAAGCATGCTTTGTAACAAACAACAATTTAGCAGCCATCCAAAAGGCTACAGAACAGAGGCTATAAAGAGTATGATCTGTCAGGAGTGAATGGGTCATGGTGTCTGCTTGGCGGGAGGGGTGGGTGGATGGGTGTTAAAGGGGTGGTTGATCATGTCTGCTGGGTGACAGGCATCTTATGAAATGAACTCTGTGCCAGGGTGGGTCAGGCCACAATACTTTCCTTTTATAAACACTTTTACTAACTGGTTTATAGGCCCTCAGTAACTAAACCAGGAAAGGTTAAAAAAATTACTCCTTGAAACAACTAAAAATTTAATACCTTTTTCATATGCCTGCAATAACCTTAAAGATGGAAAGACTTTGTCCATTAGATCTAACAAAAGTTTGTATGTTTGAAAAGATTTCTTTCCTGCTTCCTTTTTGTATTGGGGAAGGCTTAAAAAGAAATAAAAAGATTCTTGAGAAGTAACTAATTTTCTGATGGTGGACTCTGGAATATCTATTGCCAAAGGATTCTCTTTTATTTCCCCCTGAATGCGATGGCTTTTTGTGTTCCCAGTGGTACAGGGGATGCTTCTCAATGACTCTTTCCTCCCTGGTCACATTCAGTCCTGAAGAAACCATTTGTGCAGCGTGCATGAGCTGCTCAGCAAGGGAGAACCGGAGCATGTGAAGCCTTGGAATAATTTTGCTGCAAAGCAGAAAGCAGCTCGGATCTTAATGTTAAATACTTTTGAACTCCGGGCCTCGGCTATCTAAGTAGATCAGTATGTGATTCTAAAAGAACAGCAAAATTGAAATGTGATTTACATGCTTTGATTTCAGATTCCCACAAGAAAATGTACGCTACTGTCATGCTTTTGTTTTGTGATTAATGTAACTGCAATTGTGGTTGTATTAAAAAAAAAGAAAAGAAAAGAAAAAAATCAATTTATCTCAGATTCTGTTTTTTCTCAATTTTAATTAACATAGGTAATATATCTAGATTAAAAGCATAAACTTGTGAAACTTGACATATTTTAGATTTTATGAGGGTATGTGAAAACAGTTATTAAATACCAATTTCAAAAAATCCCTTTAAAATCTTTGTTTTAATCCAGGCTATCTTGGCAGTTATTTTTCTGCTTCTGGCTCCTCTTTTTTAAGACTCTCCCCTGGCCTATTAGCAAGTTGAGAATCCATACTTCTTTTCTGTTGGTTTCTTCACTGGCCCGTGTCTTCCTGTTCATTTGAAGATGACTGCGCAAACCAAACATCTGTCTCTCCTCTGTCTGACTTCTGCTGTGGCTACACTTGACTTGTTGACCACTCACTCTTCTTCACAGAGCTCTCCACAACTTCCCTTGCTTCCTGGTGTGTCTCTAACCCCTTTTCATTTCAAATGCTTTCATCAGACTTTCTCTTCTTTAGCTTTACCTTTAATTTACCTATACTTCATTTTTAGGGTAAAGCTCCCAGCCTCTCTTTACAGAAGGTCCTGCCATCATCCCTCCTCTTCAATACCTGGTGCAATATTCTCATTTTGTTTGAGAGTGTTTCCCTACCTATGATGTTTTACCCTCCTGTTCTCGGTGACCTCATGCCTGTATGATCACTGTAAAATGTTTAGAACAAAAATCCCCTTCCTTTCTGATATGTTTTTCACACATTTTGCTTCAAATTCTTTTGTTATATTTTTCTCATCTTCAGCTGCATTTTATTTTGTCCTTAGGCAATTTGCCAGCCTCTTGTGCATTTTTTCTTCACCATGGCCACTTTTCTTTTTCTGTTTTTTTTTTTTTTTTAAGGTTTATTTACTTACTTGAAAGTCAGATTTACAGAAAGAGGGAGAGAGAGAGAGATCTTCCATCAGCTGGTTCACTCCCCAGATGGCCGTTCATGGTGGGTAAAGCCACTGACTACAATGCTGGATCCCAAATGGGCACCGGTTCATGTCCTGGCTGCTCCACTTCTGATCCAGCTCCCTGCTAATGGCCTGGGAAAAGCAGCAGAAGGTGGCCCAAGTGTTCGCATCCCTGACACCCACATGGGAAACCCAGGTGAAGCTGCTGGTTCCTAGCTTTGACCTGATTCAGCCCTGTCTCTTTCATCTGGGGAGTGAACCAATAAGTGGAAGCTCGCTCACTCTCTCTCTCTCTCTCCCCCTCTTCTCTTTCTCTCTGTAATTCTAATTTTCAAATAAATAAATAAATAAATCTTTTTTTTTTTTTAAAAAAGCAGGATTTTATGGATTTGGGATTTTGACTTTTGTTGTCTTATAACAGATCAAGACACCGTCATATGTGCTACAGCTATACTCTACCCCAGCCCTAGAAGAGGCCTGACACAGGGTCAGCGCTCCAAAAGATTTGTTGAATAAATGGACTTCTTGAAGTTTTGTTTTGTTTTTTGAAAGATTTGTTTATTTATCTGAAAGCAGATTTACAGAGAGGCAGAGGCAAAGAGAGAGAGAGAGAGAGAAAGGTCTTCCATCCACTGGTTCACTCCTTAAGTGGCTGTGATGGCTGGAGCTGGGCTAATCTGAAGCCAGGAACCAGGTGCTTCTTCTGAGTTTCCTATGTGCATGCAGGGGCCCAAGCACTTGAGACATCTTCTACTGCTTTCCCAAGCACATTAGAAGGGAGCTGGATCAGCTGAGGCTTGAACTAACACTCATATGGGATGGTGGCACTGAAGACGGCAGCTTTAACCCACTATACTACAGCATTGGCTCAGACTTTTTGAGTTTTAATTTGTAAACCTCTTGGGGCCCAGTGAAATAAAAAATTTAATTTATTTTTAAGTTAAAAATCACCTTTCTTATTAGTAAAACCATATGTGTGTACATAAAAATGCTTACATAAAGCAGTATATTTGGTAAGCCTACATATTGTTAAATTACATACAAATTGTGAGTATATATCTATGCTTCATAAAAATTTAAAAACATTTTTATTCATTTACTTTCATTTTATTTGAATGGTAGAGATACAGATAAAGACACAGATTGTCAGAGAGCGAGGGCTCATTCCTCTAGTTCACCCCAAATGCCCACAGGATCAAGCTAAAGCCAGGACCCCAGAACTCAATGCAGGTCTCCTATACAGTTGGCAGGGCCCAAGTACCTGAACCATCATCACTGCCTCCCAGGGTACACATCAGCAGGAAGTTGAGAAGTGCCATGGGAAGTGGAGGAGCCAGGAGTTGAACCAGGCACTCTGATGTGGGATGGGGACACCCCAAGTGAAGACTTAACCATGGTGTCAAATACTTGTCCAATGTCTGTCTTTTTAAAATACCAACTTATTATCACATACATCTATATGCAATCATGTAAACAAAAATATCCCTTTAATATATATTTTAGTAAATATTTGCATATTTTCTGTGTATTTTAATATAGATTTTTTTTAAAAAATAAAGATTGGTTCATATCACATGTAATCTTTCTAAATGCTAACATGTCATTCCAAAATCAGTGTAAACTAAGAGTCTATTTTATATGTGCAGCAAAAGTAAATTAATGAGGTATCCTAATTTTTCTGCTTCTTGTATACCTAACCTTATGGTTTCACTTTCTTTCCCCTTTGGTGTCTGCTTGAAATCTCACCATTTAAAATGCAATTTCTAAGAGAAGGAGGTCTAATTTATACTAGAACATATAAGCATTCCAGAAAATATATTTCATATCTTTGCTTCATCTTATTAGTTGTGTTTTCCAAACAGTTTATTTTAGATGGACTGACAGCTAAAGTTCCCCCACTGATTTTTTTTTTTGACAGGCAGAGTGGACAGTGAGAGAGAGAGACAGAGAGAAAAATCTTCCTTTTCCGTTGGTTCACCCCCCAATGGCCGCTGCCGCTGGCGCACTTCATTCAGTGCACTGCACTGATCTGAAGCCAGGAGCCAGGTGCTTCTCCTGGTCTCCTATGTGGGTGCAGGGCCCAAGGATTGGGCCATCCTCCACTGCATCCCATAGCAGAGGGCTGGACTGGAAGAGGAGCAACCAGGACAGAATCCGGGGCCCTGACAGGGACTAGAACCCGGTGTGCTGGCACCGCAGGCGGAGGATTAACCTATTGAGCCATGAGGCCAGCCCACCCATTGATTTTTAGAACAATTAAATCTTTGAAATTAAAGGTTGACCAATGAAGTGTAAGTGTGATACCTGCTTAGGCAGATGTTTTCAAGGAGGCGAAATCATTGCTTTTCAATTCAGGGACTGTACAGTTCTGAGGTACTGGAGGACTAATTCTTTCTTCCTTTAGCTCTTTCTCTTTCCTAACAGGTATCAAGAGAGAGCAAGGAGACTGCTGGGTTTTCCAGATTCAGGTTTTGTTTACTCTCAGTTTTAAAGGTCAGAATAGTGACAACTAACCAAACAGAAAGGACACAACCATTAACAGGAAAAGTGCTGATGATTTTCCCAAGAGGCACTCCTTTCCATCGTAAAGGGGACAACGGAATAGGAAATGTGCTGAACCAGAGTAATTCTGATGAAATCCCAAAGTGATAACTCTGCATTGAGCATGTGCATTTCCCGGCCCAAGGCCATCCATGAGAGAGCCCCAAGTCTTTACTGCGAACCAGGAAGTCTCTGGCTGGCAGTAAACTATCTTTGCCTCCACAAATATTTACAAACAGACACCCTAGTCTCCCCATTGCCATAGAAATGAAAAAAACAAGGGCTAAAACAGATAGGGACATGAATTTTTAATTTGAGGTTTATGACATAGTATAGATAAGGAATTGCAATCACACAATTTTTTTAAAGCAGATTTTTGGCTCTTGGTGCTCTGAAATAGCATGACAATAAATGTTTTACAAAAGCTCAGGGTTTAAGGAGTGGATTTTGAACTGACTCTACAAATGAAATTTATCTAACATCCAATTTATTACCCAAGCTTTTCTGAACTTCGGGTCTGGACATAAAGGGTAGAAAAAGGTAACTAAGTAATGATACTGACATATCTTATTAAGGGTTATTTGGGTGAGTCAGCTATGTCTGAATGGATAAATAATATAGTGAAATGAAAATGTCAATTGATATTGCAGGAATGGACAGTTTCTACAAGGCTCCATAACAAAACAATACCTTCAAACCAAACATTACAACAAATAGACTAGGGGTTGGTGCTGTGGTGTAGCAGGTAAAGCAACCATTTGCAGTGCCAGCATCCCATATGGGTGCTGGTTCAAGTCCCAGCTGCTTCACTTCCAATCCAGCTCTCTGTTATAGCCTGGAGAGGCAGTGGAGGATGGCCCAAGTCTTTGGGCCCCTGTACCCACGTGGGAGACCCAGAGGAAGCTCCTGGCTCCTGGCTTCAGATTGACGCAGCTCCGGCTTTTGCGGCCAACTGAGGAGTGAACCAGCAGATGAAAGACCTCTCTCTCTCTCTCTCTCTCTCTCTCTCTCTCTCTGCCTCATCTCTCTCTGTGTAACTCCAACTTTCAAATAAGTAACTCTTTGAAAAAAGAAAATGACATAAACTAACCAATACCCATGTAAGAATTTCAAGTAATGGTGTGGCATGTTTTGTAGATCAATGGTTCATACCATGCTGAAGTTAGAGACATTTCACTACTCCAAAATTATTCGGAGGGAGTTTTCAGCTGAAGTGAATCTGTCACCACTAGTGCTCTAGTAACGTCACTACAGCTATTGGTAGAAAGGTACATTTTTGTGACAGTAAGTTTCATTTGCTTAGAGTTTGTCTTCTAGATGTATAATGTCGAAGGAGAATCGCAATCTGAAAAGACGGTGAGGCTTCCATTGGGCGGTTTCCTTTCTCCCTCTCCTTCAGTCTGTCTTTGGCTTATGCAACACCCACAGGGAGAGTGATTTCTGCAGAGTTTACTTTGTAAGGATACTAACATTCCAAATGACTTTTCATTATATCGGAAGCTCTTTGGAAATCAAGCCTTACATATCTTTTCTCTTTTCCTCTCCCTGCCCTCTATCCCCTGTGTGGAGAAACTAGTATGTTAAATTGTTTCTCTGACCTTGAACATTTTGTTCACATCCTTTGAAGAAAAACAGGGTACAAAATGATGACTTTAAGTTACTGTATTACAAAAAAGAGAGTGCCTGTTAGTCAATGTTCCAGATGATAATACTTTTCAGTCTTCTAAATTGGGAGGGCACAGATAAGTAGAATTTTAAACTTATAAATAAAGACTTTAAAAAAAATATATTGGGGCTGGTGCCCTGGCACAAGGTTAATCCTCTGCCTGCGGTGCTGGCATCCCATATGGGTGCCAGTTCTGGTTCCGGTTGCTCCTCTTCCAGTCCAACTCTCTGCTGTGCTCTGGGAAAGAAGTGAAGTGCTTGGGCCCCTGCACCAGCGTGGGAGACCAGGAGGAAGCACCTGGCTCCTGGCTTCGGATCAGCTCAGCTCCGGCTGTTGTGGCCACTTGGGTGAACCACGGGAAGGAAGACCTTTCTCTCTGTCTCTCTCTCACTCGCTGTCTGTAACTCTTCCTATCAAATAAATAAATAAAATATTTTTAAAAATAATTTTAAAAAGAATAAAAAACATCTATTTTATTTATTTGAAAGGCAGAATTACAGAGAGAGTGAGAAGGGGAGAGATAGAGACAAAAAAAAACTTTGAATGATAACATCAAAACCCTTTGATTTAATATAACTGTATTTAAGAACTCACTTATTTCTACTTCAAACTCAAACAAAATATTATCAACTTTTTCTTAATAAAAATATGGATAGAAGTTCAATGCAAAATATGAAAAAATAACTAATAAATAAATAAATACTTCTTGGGACCTGCCTTGTGGCACAGTTGGTTTAGCTATCTCTTGCAATGCCAAAATCTCTTACTAGAGTGCTGATTCAAGTTTTAGCTACTTTGCTTCCTATCCAGCTTTCTGCTAATGTGTGGGGGAAGCAGCTGATTTTGGCCCAAGCACTTGGGCCCCTGCCACCTACAAGAAAGAGCTGGATGGGGCAGGTGCTGTGGTGCAGCAGGGTAACACCCTGGCCTGAAGCGCCGGCATTCCATATGGTCCCGGTCTACTTCCAATCCGGCTCTCCGCTATAGCCTAGGAAAGCAGTAGAAGATGGCCCAAGTCCTTGGGCCCCTGCACCCACGTGGGAGACCCAGAGGAAGCTCCTGGCTCCTGGCTTTGGACTGGCGCAGCTCTGGCTGTTGTAGCCAATTGGGGAGTGAACCATCGAATGGAAGACCTCTCTCTCTCTCTCTCTCTCTCTCTCTGTATAACTCTGATTTTCAAATAAATAAATAAATCTTAAAAACAAACAAACAAAAAAAACTATAACACCAAAAGCTTAAAAAAAAAAAAAAGAAAGAAAAAGAAAGAAAGAGCAGGATGGAGTTCCGGGCTTCTAGCTTTGACCTGGTCCAGATCTGTTGTGGCCATTTTGGGAATGAACCATCAGGTGGAAGGTCTCTCTCATTCTGTCTCTCCCTATCTCCCTCTGCCTTTCAAATAAATAAGTGAATCAATTTTAAAAAATTGTGTGCACTCCATCCAGCTTGTCATACAAGATATTACTCTGATCAATATTTTTCAGCCTTATGTATTTTTTTAAATTGCTATAAATAGGAATCATAATTAAATTTTTTAAAGATTTATTTATTTATTTATTTAAAAGTCAGCGTTACACACACACAGAGAGAGAGAGAGGTCTTCCATCTGCTAGTTCAATCCCCAGTTGGCTGCAATGGCTGGAGCTGCGCCAATCTGCAGCCAGGAGCCAGGAGCTTCTTCTAGGTCTCCCGCAGGCCATTTGGGGAGTGAACCAATGGAAGGAAGACATTTCTCTCTGGTTCTCCCTCTCATTGTCTGTAACTCTGCCTCTCAAATAAAATAAATAAAATTAAAAAAAAAAAGAAGTTATGGCAGAAGTATTTTTCTCGAAAATCTTGAAGATACTGCTTCACGATTTGAATTCCAATGTCATTATTATATGATGTTTTTTTTTTTTTTTGGAAGTTTATAGGACCTTCTCTTTGTTCTCTGTGCTCTGAAATTTCCCAGTGATGTGTCTTTGTGCTTTGTAATTGAAATCTGGAAACTCAGAATTATTAGTTTCAGAAGTTTTTTTACATCATTTTTTCAGTAATGTCCTTGACATTTTCTTTGAGCTTTCTCTGCAGAATTCCTGATATTCAGATACTGGTTCTCCTGGATTGACCCTCTCCTTATCTTTTCTTCATTATCTTCAGTCTCTTCATCATTTTGTCCTACCTTCTGGGAGATTTTTCTCAACTTTATCTTTATATGTAACTTTTTTTTTTAATAAAATTGGGAAAGTAAAACAAAGCAAAAATAAGCTTTGTTTTACTTTCCCAACTTTATGTTCTCTGAATGTTTTCTCTTCTGCCTTTCTCCTTCCCTCCCTCTCTTTCTTTCTTCCTTCATTCCTTTCTTCATATTTTTCTAAAACTCTTTTCATGTTTTCTTCTGTGCCCAGTATTTCCTCTATGGGCTTGTTTATTTTGCTCTTCTTACAGGTTTAAATATAATGCAGCTGGCTCTGTGTTTGTATTATGAAAGAGGCACTAAAAAGCTGACTGAATCTTTGGGAGTATGGGTTCCACCATTGTGGTTTTTGCTTTAGGAAGATCGTAGGTCCTCTGCAACAAATCTCTTGTTTTTGTTTGCTTGTTTGTATTTAAGAATGCTTCTTTCAGGCCTGGTTTTGTGGCATAATCGGTTCAGCCATTGCCTGTGACACTGGCATCTCATATAGATGTCAGTTCAAGTCCTGGCTGCTCTACTTCTGATCCAGCTCCCTGCTAATGTGCCTGGGAAAACAGAGGAAGCTGACTCAAATTCTTGGGCTCCTGCACCCACATAGGACTCAGATGAAGTTCTTGGCTCCTGGATTCCTCCTGGCCCAGTCCTGGCTGTTGCAGCCATTTAGGGAGTGAGCCAGTTGATGGAAGCTCTCTCTGTCTTTCCCTCCCTCCCTCTCTTCTCTCTGTAACTCTGCCTTTCAAATAAATAATTTTTTAAAAATGCTTCTTTTTAAAAAGATTTATTTGAAAGGCAGAGTTATAAAGAGGAAGAGAGAGAGAGAGAGAGAGAGAGAGAGAGAGAGAAAGCTCTTCTGTCTGCTATGGAAAAGCTATGGCTTGGCCAGGTTGAAACCAGGATCTTGGAACTCCATCTGGGGCTCCCACATGGGTTTCAGGGGACCAGGTACTTAGGCCATCTTTCATGGCTTTCCCAGGAGTATTAGCAGAGAGCCACTGTATCACCACGCTGGTCCATTACCAGCTAGTCCACCACACTTCGTTCCATTACCATCTTGCTAAAAGGGGTTATAAAACAAGCAACAACAACAACAACAAAACAGGAATGGATTTTATATTTCAACAAATGCTTCCTTGGCATCTATTGAACTCATCATATACTTTTAAACTTTTAATTTATTGATGTAGTTTCTGAATGGTAGGCATTTTCTAACAGTAATATTTTAGTATGGCTGTATTGTCCTTCTCTAAGGAGACGCTGAAATTTTCTAATTTTTATGAAAAGGGAAAATTTGGAGTGGGACAGCTGACAATGCTGTTCCTGCTGCCTGTGTATAGGGTTAAAGTTAAGCTTTCTCTGCTTTGGGCTCTGTAGAGGTTAAGATTTTCCTTTGCAAAACAAAGATTTGACCTAGAAAGTCTATGATGTATTTTAAGGATTTAATCAAGTTTTAACATTACCCTTACATTTTTGTGTTTTATATAATGTTTGCTTTGTAAAAATTCCAATTGAAATTCAATCTCCATATTCATGACATCAAACACATTGCATCTGACACCCGTTAAGGGGAAGAAATAGAATTTATAAAATGTTTTTCCAATGAACACCTCATCTGTGGTTCAGCTACTTTCCTTACCACAGCATAGTTTTCCCCCTACTCTTCATCATCCTCTCATGGCAATCAAAGAACCAGAAGCATTGTTCTCTCCTGCAGCATCTGGCTCCTGTCTGTACCTCCCCAGGGAAGAGGGAAGAGCTAGAGACCTGCTTCAATAGTTAGTATTAGCTGTGGAAAGTGTCTGAGTTGCCTGGAATGCCGAAGGACTTTTCGCTAAGATTCCTCCTTAACCATTAAGCTACACAGAAGATGTAGAAATGATTGGTAGAATGAAAGAATGGGCGGCAGCCTAAAGAAAGGGAGACACCCAGGCCTGGGAAACAAGTCTAGAGGCTTTCTGCTCACCTCTCTGTCTTGCTCCTCCCTGGGTCTTGTTTCCTTGCATGGAAAACAAGGAGGCTTGACTTTATCACATTGTCTGTCCGGGTTTTCTCTCTCTCTCTCTCTCTCTCTCTCTCTTTTTTTTTTTTTTCCTTTTTTTTGGATCTCACTTCTTTTGTATTTTAAACCATATCTTTTTCATTGTTCTGAATTTTTCTTTAGAGGCAGAAAGCCAGAGAGAAAGAGCTCCTATCTGCTGGTTCACCGCCCAAATGCTCACAATGGTCAGGGCGGGACTGAGGTCAAAGCCAAGAGCTGGGAACTGGATCCAAATCGCCCATGCTGGTGACAGGGACTCCATTACTCGAGCCTGCTTCCTGCTAGGGTCGCCTTAGTAAGGAGCTGGAGTCAGGAGCCAGAGGTGGGCATTAAATGCACATGTCCAAGTTGGGACACAGGGGTCTAACCTGCCAGGCCACACATCTGCCCTGAGCAGTATCAGCTCTAGACACTCTTCAATAAAAGGACTTGTGAAGTTGATTATTATGTTTAGTGTGAACTTCATTGTCTAAGCTGAAAGAGTGCTTAACAATAATTCAAACAGAATCTTTCTTCATTTTATTGTAAATATTGTTTTGTTTTTAAATTTATGGAATAGAAGTGTTCTGGGAGAATCCTAAAAGATACCCATGGTAGGCAGAATAAGAGCCCCACAAAGATGTCTATGTCCTAATCCTTGAACCCTTCTGTTGAGTTATCTTTCATGGCAAAAGGGCTTTTCAGATATGGTAAATTAAGGACATTGAGGGGGCCAGCATTGTGACCTAGTGGGTAAAGCCACTGCAAGAAATGCCCAGATCCCATATGAGCACCAGTTCATCTTGCAGTTGCTCCTTTTCCAATCTGACTCCCTGCTAATGGCCTGCGAAAAGCAGCAGAAGATGGCTCAAGTACTTGGGCCCCTGCTACTCATGTGGAAGACCCAGACGAAGCTCCTGGCTCCTGGCTTTGGTCTGGTCCAGCCTGCTGTTGCGGCCATCTAGGGAGTAAACCAGTGGATGGAAGACTTCTCTCTTTCTCTGTCTCTCTCCCTCTCTCTCTGTCTCTCCCTCTTTCTCCATAACTCTGACTTTCAAATAAATAAATAAATAAATCTTTAAAAACAAAACCCAAACAAAACAAAACAGGATGTTGAGATAGAAAGGTTAACTTTGATTGTGAAGGTGAGCTTAATCTAATCACAAGGGTCCTTAAAAATAGAAGAGGGAGGTGGAAAAGGTCAAATTGCTGTTCCTGGCTTTGTAGATGGGGAAAGAGTGTCCTCATTCAAAGGATGCAGACAGCCCACAAAAGCTGAGAGAGGAAAGGAAAGGAATTCTCTCCCAGGATTCCAAAAGTGCAGGCCTGCTGACACTTGATCTCAGTCCTGAATCGTATTTTAGATTTCTGACCTCCAGAACCAGAAGATAATAGATCTGTATTGTTTTAAGCCACAAATCTGATAATTTGTTAGAGCAAAAGTAGGAGATTAAACCAGTTATTCATCCCTGGTCTTTATTATATCAAACAAATATATATATATATTAGTTCTTTCATTTCTATGCATGTTGCTCACATAGTAGTGAACACCTCTGTCTTAACAACCAAATATTATTCCATTTTATTTGTATTATAGCTAAAGGCATAATTAGAAAATTTATTAGTTATGCTTCCATATACTGTTATAGTCTTAGATCTAATTATTTCATGGGACTGTTTCATTCTTAGAATTCACAGAATATTGGATCTGGAAAGAATCATAATATACACTCCAACAAAGTCTAACATTGTCTCTGTGTAAGAGAAGTTGTGACCTGTTGAGATTAAACCCATGATCTTCCCCATAATTATCATGCTAGTAGTCTATGATACTGGGATTAAAATAAACGACTTCGATCTCCCAGACTAGCATTTATCTCACCACACCATACCGTTTGCAACTTTAAGTGTTGCAACATAGAAATATCTAATGAACCTCGACTCCTGGTATAAAATGTGAAATTCAAGTACGCTGTGTATAATTAGACTCATTCCCACTTGAGAAGCAGTGAAACACAGTGGTGATCTAGACCCCAAAATTAGTTTGCCTATATGCAAATTCCACCTTCCCTGCTTCTCAGCAGGGTGACCCCCGACTAGTTTAACCTCTTCATACTTCCGTTCCCTCATCTGTAATGTGGAGACTAAAATCCTGCAGTACTGTGGGGGAGATTTAAAAACATTAACTGTGAGGAGATTTAAGCTGTGGGGAGATTTAAATACATTAACAACTGTGAAGTTCATAGAAAAAGTTTGGAGTCACATTTAGTACTAATTATAAGTAATTTATCAACATTATTAGTGGTAGACAAACTATTCCAGTTAAACAAAAGAAAGCTGTTTTGTTACTATCAATGTTATTAATGCTGGTTTCTACTGTGGTTATTATCCACCCTTGACAGTGAAGAACGAACACGTAATACAGGGCCTAAATGTTCTAGTAAATTCCTGTATACTGAAAATCTTGTGCTCTCCCAGGCCAGCAGACTTTCTGTGAATACCACATGATAGTCATGAGTACTCTTGATCATTAAAGTTCCATTAATACCACGGAACTGTGCAATGACTGGGCCTATACCATTGTTCTTGCAAGCTGCATTGTTTGAAGAACAAAGCGGCTGATGTACTGTTTTGTTTCCCTTGTACTGCTGAGCATGGGTATCTGATAGACTTGCTTAGGCTGGCAAACTTTTGAGCAGAAGTGCTAGATTTGTATTCATCTCCGAGAACAGAGGCGGTTCAAAGCTACAGTGAGCTAGGAAAGAAATAGGAAGTGAAAAAGTAGAACAGAAAGACATAGGTGGATAGAGGAAGAAGAAAGAGGAAGGGGGAAAGAGGGAGCCATGAAAGGACATAAAAGATAAATAAAAACACTTAAATGAGAAAAGAGTGAAAAAGGCAATTTATTCAAAGAGAAGACAATGCAGGTAGATGCATTTTATGAGGGCTCTCTGATGCCCAAACCAGTACTTCTCAAACTTCAGTGTGCCAGTGAATCGCTGTGGACCTTGTTAAAATGCAGGCTCTGGTTCAGTGGGTCAGATGTGGGGTTCAAAATTCCAAATTTGTAACAAACTTCCAGGAAATATCTATGATATAAGTCCATGAATCATGTCCTCAGTAGTAAGGCCCTGTGCAATGTGGATAGACAATTCTCAAGCTTCAGCAAGCATCAGAGGTCTCTTAGAACACAGATCGCGAGCCTCCACCCCAGCTTGTCTCAGTCCAGGGCAGTGGGACCTAAGCATTTGCATTTCTAAGTTCCCAAACAATGCTGGGAAAGTGGTGGGAACCTATGTTGACAACTGCTGCAGGGTGGACCAGCCCCTTTGTTTTACTGATGCTAATTGATCCATCAGCAAGTTGCACCACTCTTACTTCCCCCACATTGTGGCCAGTGGCTGCTTTATTGACTAACTCAATGGACTTCTCTCAGTCTTCACATCACTTGGCTTCTCTGGCTTCTATCTGCTCTTACTCCCTCCTGGATACTCTCATGTCACTTGGTTGCTGCTAAACTTGTAAGATTTACTCTGCTTCTTATTTCTTTAACTCAGCCTGTTCAAAGACATGTCAAAAAAAAAAAATCAGGGAAAAAGGAATTAAAGATAACTTCATTTTGGTGCAAAAGTTTCTGAAATCCATGGATAATTTTTTCATAACACACATTTCCATGAACCTTTTGAACATTCCATGTGTGTATAGATTTCAAAACTTTTTGTACAAAAGTAAACTCATCTTTTAATTCTGTTTTCCACAAACCTTTGACGTGTTCTTGTATTTTCCAGACTCCTTTGTAAGTTTCTGTTTTGCTGTTCCTCTGCACCAGCCTCAAAAGTGTAACTTAGTTTAATGCATATTCTCTCTCTTTTTTTTTAAAGATTTTATTTAATTCTTTGAGAGATAGAGTCAAGGAGAGAGAGAGAGAGAGAGAGAGAGAGAGAGAGAGAGAGAGGTCTTCCATCTGCTGGTTCATTCCCCAAATGGCTGCAACAGCCAGAACTGAGCTGATCTGAAGCCATGAATATCTTCCTGGCCTCCCTCACAGGTGCAGGGGCCCAAGCACTTGGGCCATCTTCTGCTTTCCCAGGCCATTAGCAGGGAGCTGGATTGGAAGAAGAACAGTCAGGACATGAGCTGGTGCCTATACGAGATGCTGATAAAGCCCTCAGTTACCCTTATGAAGGTAGTTCAAAAAGTTCTTGGTGTACTTTCTTCTAATGAATCTCCCTGTCTCCATCTTGTGTCTTCAATACATCCTTCCAGTTCTTTCCAGAATGATCTTGCTGAAACACAAGTGCAATCACCTTGTTACCCTGCTTAAAACCTCTGAATGGCCGGTGCTGAGGCTCACTAGGCTAATCCTCCGCCTTGCGGCGCTGGCACACCGGGTTCTAGTCCCGGTCGGGGCGCCGGATTCTGTCCCGGTTGCTCCTCTTCCAGGCCAGCTCCGCTGTGGCCCGGGATGCAGTGGAGGATGGCCCAAGTGCTTGGGCCCTGCACCCCATGGGAGACCAGGAGAAGCACCTGGCTCCTTCCCTTGGATCAGCGCAGTGGCGGCCATTGGAGGGTGAACCAACAGCAAAAGGAAGACTTTTCTCTCTGTCTCTCTCTCTCACTGTCCACTCTGCCTGTCAAAAAAAAAAAAAAAAAACCCTCTGAGTGACTTCACATTTACCACCCTCTAGCTTGGCTAACAAAGTTCTCTATAAATTGGCCTTTCTACCCTTTAGCATTTTCTCTCACTGAGTCTACTCTGGAATCTTACCAGACATAGTTAAAATGTCGATTCCCAAAGGGGCTACATGACTTCAGACCTCCATATCTCTATTCATGCTGCTTCTTCTTCCAGGAAGTTTCTCTGTCCCATTTTCAACCCACTTGGCTAGCAAACACCTTTTCACCTTCCTTGTGCCTTGCCTCTTTGAATCCATTTGTGACCATCCCAGGAAGCAGCAACCGCGTTCTTCTCATGCCCACACATGATCATCATACTGTCATACTTTATTGTACTTCCAATTTTACGTGTCTGATTCTCTCTACCAGTTTATAAACTTCCTGACAGATTTTTTTTCTCTGTGTACCTTCTGCATTGTTCAGTGCCTGACACATTCATTGCCTGTTTCTTTTCTCAGCAAATGAATGAGTAACAAAAAATGTGGAAGCAGAAACTGATAAAGCCCTTAAATAACCTTTATGAAGGTGGTTCAAAAAGTTCTTAGAAATGGAATTAAAATATGTCTATTTTGGTACAAAAAATTGGATTCCATGTATAATTTTTTTCAAAATTTATGTTTTCATGAAATTTTTAAAGACTCCTGCATGAATTTCAATTTTTTTGCACCAAAACAAATCTATCTTTTAGTTCCATTCTCCATGAACCTTTTGAAGTACTCTTGTATTCCTGAGGCTGCTGTAACAAGTGGAACTGGTGACTTCAAGCACCAGAAAATGGAGGCCAGAAGTCAGAAATCAAGCTGTTGGCAGGGTCTCACACTCTCTGGAGACCCTAAGAGATCACCTTTTTCTTTACACTTCTGGATTCTGCTGGTTTTGGTTGTTTGTGGAATTTTGTCCCTTCATTCTAACCTCTTCCTCCATCTTCCTATGGTCTTGTGTTGTATCCTTATAAGGAAAACCTGACATTGATTTAGGGCCTATCTGAGTAATCTTGATAACTATCACTCCAGTTCTTTATCTTAATTGCATCTGCAAAAATCTCTTTTCCCAATTAGTCGCATCCCCAGCCTTGGTGGTCAGGACAGGGACATGTCTTGCTGGGGCCCATCATTCAGCTCAGTAGAGTGACTATCAAAAAAATAAAGGTGGCATCCATCAGGTAAAAATAAGCAGAAACTCTCCTGTCTCTTCTAGATGCCATGTAATAACACTGAGCAGAAGGTGATAGACATGCACTAATTAGTGATTTCTCTTTAATTCAGTTGTCTCCCTATCACACACACACAAAATCAATATTAATTGCATGGGGTAGAGGACAAGTATTAAGCATAAGGAATATTCTCTTTTTTGCTGGAATTATGCCAAATCTTCCTCCTCAAGCTTAAAACACAGGAGGATCTCATCTACTGGTCCTTGAAAAGGAGTGATTTGTGAATTGATTTTGGTTGCTTTACAGCTTTCCGTGGGTCCTAGAGGAGAGGAAACTATTTATTCTACTTCTTGATATAGTGTCTTGCCTTCTCCATCAAGTAGGTGCTTAGCAAATACTTCTGGTGAAAGTATTCGTTCATATTGGATGACAGCAAACCGAGAAGTGGGGTTGGGATAAGCAGCTATGGAAACTGTGGAGAAGGGAGACTGGGCAAAGGGATGGGAAAGCTGTTCCAGCTTTATTCCGGCCACTTATTCCGGTATTTGCACTTGATCTTCCAGCACCTAAGCCAGCGTTGCCAGAGGGTCCAGCTTTCATTTCCATTAGTGACTGACGTAGAATCATGAAGACCCGACCCAGGTCTCTGAATTTACCATTGAAAAGTAAAGCCTCTCTCATCCAGTCTGCAACTACGGGTGAGCTCAGGAGAATTTGGGGAAAATATAAAACTACAAGATGAATCGATAGAGTAACAGTTTCCTCTCTTTCCAGGAGGCGAAAGAACAATTCAGGATACTGTCATTTGTCAAAACCCCAAACAAAACAGGTCTGTTGTTAATACAGACAAATGATCACAGCTGCAGAAGTTTCCACATGAAATCTCTCAGTCCCAAGCAGTCATTTTGCAGTTTTGTGATGGCTTTTCCAGGACTCCTATTTTTCTCTCAGAATTTATTAGCTATTTTCTCCATGTCACCAGGTCCTTTCGGTTAGATACGCTTTTAAGGCAACACTGCTTCCCATGCAGTAGCTTGTTAATATTCTACTCATGTTCAATTGACACATGGATGTCATTTCAGTTGGCATAGTAGTTTCAGCAGTGAAAGTAAAGTTTTCTGATTACATAGCCCTTCTGAAGAACAATAGCTGTTCTCCCTGCCCTATTCCCCGCATTCCTCCATACCCTTCCCTACTCCAGTGCCTTCCCAAGCCTGCTGCTAACTCTCGTGCCTCAAATTAAAGCCGTAAAGCTTGAAACCCAGGTTGTCACACAGCTAAAACATCGCCAGGTGTGTTGAGAGTTTTCCAGCGTTTGTCTAATGTTGGTTCAGTTGAATTGTCTAAGCTGTCTTGTATTTCTGTTAAAGCGAGAAAGTCAGGCCCAGAGAACTGGTATGTGATCTTTCAGACTGAAACTTATACCCCAAGCGAAAGTCAGAATCCAAAACCTATTCAAAACAGAGAAGAAAGTTTTATGTGACACTTCTGTGATCGAAACTGATGAGTTATACATTTTTACTGTTGATTCCTAGCTTGCCTTCCTCTTTCTTCAGTATATATTTATCTCTTTGGGCATAATACTATGTTACAGCAAAACTGCTTTCATTTTGACTCCATTTGTAATAAACACATAGACGTTGATATTTACTCTTGCTCTTACAAAAAACAAGTTTATAAAGAATGGAGTACAAGATTATGCTATCAATGTTTAACCTATACAAGGAAAAAAGTTCTTTATGAGCACACAAATAGTTCTATATAAATAATCACAAAATTGAAATGATGAGTTATTCACATCTATTTGGAAAATTTTATGGAATTTCAGAGAAAGTCATTGAAATGAAAAGTAATAAAAGCGGAGGCCAGCACTATGGCTTAAGCTGCTGCCTGCAATGCTGACATCCCAAATGGGCACAAGTTCGAGCCTTGGCTGATCCACTTCCAATCCAGCTCCCTGATAATATATCTGGGAAAGCAGCAGAAGATGGCCCAAGTCCTTGGGCCCCTGCATCCTTGTGGGAGACCCAGAAGAAGCTTCTGGCTCCCAGTTTCCAATTGGCCCAGCTCTGGCTGTTGCAGCCATTTGGGGAGTGAACTTGTGGATGGAAGATCCTCTCTCTTTAGCTCTCCTCTCTCTTTGTAACTCTGATTTTCAAAAAAAAAAAAAAAACCATAAATCTTTAAAAAAAATAACTGAAGTGTAAATATATAACTTGGCAACACTTTTTACAAAAAATGTCTACTTATTTAAATAGACTTTTACATATATTAATAAGACATTTGTGCATAGGGCCATACACATACTTTTTTTTAAAGATTTATTTATTTATTTGAAGGCAGAGTTAGAGAGAGGCAGAGGCTATGAGAGAGAGAGAGAGAGACAGAGAGAAAGAGAGAGAGGTCTTCCATCTGCTGGTTCACTCTCCAGATGGCCTCAATGACTGGAGCTGGGCCAATTGGAAACCAGGAGCCAAAAGCTTCTTCTGGATCTCCCATGTGGGTGCAGGAGCCCAAGCACTTGGGCCATCTTCTGCTGCTTTCCCAGACACATTATCAGGGAGCTGGCATCCTCTACTGCCTTCTCAGGCCATAGCAGAGAGCTGGATGGGAATTGGAACAGCCAGGACTTGAACCAGTGCCCATGTGGGATGCTGACACTGCAGGTGGCGGCTTTACCTATTATACCACAGTGCCAGCCCCATACACATCTTTTTAAAAAGACATTATTTATGCATTTAATTATTTATTTGAAGAGAGAAATCTTTTTTTTTTTATTATTTGACAGATAAGAGTTAGACAGTGAGAGAGAGACAGAGAGAAAGATCTTTCTTCCGTTGGTTCACTCCCCAAATGGCCACTACAGCCAGAGCTATGCTGATCCGAAGTCAGGAGGCAGGTGCTTCTTCCTGGTCTCCCATGCGGGTAAGCACTTGGCCCATCCTCCACTGCCTTCCCGGGCCACAGCAGAGAGCTGGACTGGAAAAGGGGCAGCCAGGACTCGAACCGGTGCCCATATGGGATGCTGGCGACGCAGGTGGAGGATTAACCTAGTGAGCCTTGGTGCCAGCCCTGAAGAGAGAAATCTTTCATTCACTCATTCATTTTCCAAATAACTGCAACAGCCAGTGCTGGGTCATAACAAAGCTAGGAACAAGGAACTCAATCCTGGTCTCCCACAAGGGTGGCTGAGGCCCCAGCATTTGGGCCATCCTTTGCTGCTTTCCTGGGTGCAATAGCAGGAACGGTGGATCAGAAGCAGAATAACGAGGACTCAAGCCTGGGAAAACAGAAGAATGGTCCAAGTACCTGGGGCCCTGCCACCCAGGTTGGAGACTCTGAAGAAGTTCCTAGTTCCAGGCTTCAGCCTGGCCCAGCCCTGGCCATTGTGGCCATCCAACCTATAGATGGAAGAGCAATCTCTCTCTCTCTCTTCTCTCCTTTCCTCCATGTAACTCTGACTTTCAAACAAATAAATACAATTTTTTAAAATAAGGAAGAACTAGGTCCTCTAACCCTGGTCAGACTTTCAGAAGACTACAGCCTCAGCTACCACTTGATTGCAATCTCCTGAGAGGGGGCTGGCGTTGTGATGTAGTGGGTTAAGGCTCAGCCTGCAGTGCTGGAATACCATATAGGTGCTAGTTTGAGTCCGACTGCTCCATTGCCAATCCAGTTCCTTGATAATGGCCTAGGAAAGCAGCACAAGATGGCCCAAGTACTTGGGCTCCTGCACCCACATAGGAGACCTGGAAGAAGCTCCTGGCTTCGTCTTGGCCCAGCCCTGGCTGTTGTGGCCATTTGGGGAGTGAACCAGCAGATGGAAGATCTCTGTGTGTCTCTCCCTCTCTATATATAACTCTTCTTTTCAAATAAATAAATATCTAAAAAAAAAAAAAAGAAAGAAACTCATGAGAGAACCAAGTAAGAACTGTCAGGCTAAACTATTCCCAAATCTCTGACCTATAAAAACTATGAAAAATAATAAATAATTATTATTTGTAACCACTAAGTTCAGAGATGATTCATTATTGGCAAAAGCTAAGTCATAGAATATGTTTCCAATCTTTGTCTTTTTATTAAATGTGTTTCTTCATTCAGTAGATGGATGTTCATTGGACACTTGCTGTCTCAGTCAGGGTTGCCAGAAGCAAAAGGAAATGTAGGTATATAGATGTGGTGTGTGTGTGTGTATTTAGAAATGTGAAATCATTATAGGAACTGACCAGTGTCATTCTGGGGGCACACTAAGCAAGGCTGAAGTCCACAGGGCAGCCATTTGGGAAAGAAAGGCAGTGAGCAGATTAGAGTCCCACAAGCATGAGCTGAGGATTGGTGTCCATAGGCAGCAGTGGCTAGGAAGGGAGATGCAGAAGGTAGGGAACAATTGCACATCCAGCTGTGGTTCTGAGTATCTTAGCTAAGGGATGTGCTGAGTCTTCTTTTAAAGGTCTTGTCACTGCTTAAGTCAGGCCTACAAACCTAATCTCTCCTCAGATTAATTTATTTTTTTTTTTTTTTTTTTTTTATAACGCTTTTATTTAAAGAATATAAATTTCCAAAATACAGCTTATAGATTACAATGGCTCCCCCCCATAACTTCCCCCCCACCCGCAACCCTCCCCTTTCCCACTCCCTCTCCCCTTGCTTCACATCAAGATTCATTTTCAATTCTCTTTATATACAGAAGATCAGTTTAGTATATATTAAGTAAAGATTTCAACAGTTTGCCCTCACACAGCAACACAAAGTGAAAAATACTGTTGGAGTACTAGTTATAGTATTAATTCACAATGTATAGCACATTAAGGACAGAGATCCTACATGATATATTTTTTTTAAAAAATTGATTAATTTTCTAGGCAATTTCCAATTTAACACCAAGATTTTTTTTTCATTTTTAATTATCTATATACAGAAGATTGATTCAGTATATACTAGGTAAAGATTTCATCAGTTTGCACCCACACAGAAACACAAAGTGTAAAATACTGTTTCAGTACTAGTTATAGCATTACTTCACATTGGACAACACATTAAGGACAGATCCCACATGAGACGTAAGTACACAGTGACTCCTGAAGTTGATTTAACAATTTGACACTCTTGTTTATGGCATCAGTAATCTCCCTAGGCTCTAGTCATGAGTTGCCAAGGCTATGGAAGCCTTTAGGGTTTGCTGACTTCAATCTTATTCCGACAGGGTCATAGTCAAAGTGGAGGTTCTCTCCTCCCTTCAGAGAAAGGTACCTCCTTCTTTGATGGCCCCATTCATTCCACTGGGATCTCACTTGCAGAGATCTTTCATTTAGGTCTTCTTTTTTTTCCAGAGTGTCTTGGCTTTCCATGCCTAGAATATTCTCATGGGCTCTTGAGCCAGATCCGAATGCCTTAAGGACTGATTCTGAGGCCAGAGTGCTATTTAGGACATCTGCCATTCTATGAGTCTGCTGTGTATCCTGCTTCCCATGTTGGATCATTCTCTCCCTTTTTCATTCTATCAGTTACTATTAGCAGACACTAGTCTTGTTTGTGTGATCCCTTTGACTTAGACCTATCAGTGTGATCAATTGTGAGCTGAAATTGATCACTTGGACTAGTGAGATGGCCTTGGTACATGCCACCTTGATGGGATTGTATTGGAATCCCCTGGCACAATTCTAACTCCATCATTTGGGGCAGTTCCAATTGAGCATGTCCCAAATTGTACATCTCCTCCCTCTCTTACTCCCACTCTTATATTTCACAGGGATCACTTTTCAGTTAAAATTTAAACACCTAAGAATAATTGTGTGTTAATTACAGAGTTCAACCAATATTACTAGAATAAAAAAATTACTAAAATGGATAAAGTATTACATTGTACAACAACAGTCAGCACAAGAGCTGATCAAGTTACTGTTTCTCATAGTGTCCATTTCACTTCAATAGGTTTCACCTTTGGTGCTCTATTAGTTGTCACCGATCAGGGAGAACATATGATATTTGTCCCTTTGGGACTGGCTAAATTCACTCAGAATGATGTTTTCCAGATTCCCCCATCTTATTGCAAATGACCGGATTTCATTGTTTTTGACTGCTGTATTCTATAGAGTACATGTCCCATAATTTCTTTATCCAAATGTATGCTTTGAATTCCCTGTGATCTTTTGCTGTGAGGTTCCCTTCGTTTACCTTCTTTCATGTGGATGGCCGTGTTTCTGTGTTTCTGTGTGTAACACATCTTTAAGTATCTTTTGCAGGGCTGGATGAGTGGCAACAAATTCCTTCAATTTTTGTTTGTTATGAAAGGTCTTTATTTCACCTTCATTCACAAATGAGAGCTTGGCAGGATATAATATTCTGGGCTGGCAGTTTTTCTCTCTTAGTACCTGGGCTATGTCTCGCCATTCCCTTCTAGCTTGTAGGGTTTCTGATGAGAAGTCTGCTGTGAGTCTAATTGGAGATCCTCTGAGTGTAATTTGACGTTTCTCTCTTGTGCATTTTAGGATCTTTTCTTTCTGTTTCACTGTGGTGAGTTTAATTACAACGTGTCGTGGTGAGGACCTCTTTTGGTCATGTTTACTAGGGGTTCTATGTGCTTCCTGTACTAGGATGTCTCTGTCCTTCTCCAAAACTGGGAAATTTTCTGCTATTTTCTCACTAAAAAGGCATTCTAATCCTTTCTCCCTCTCCATGCCTTCAGGAACTCCTAGAACTCGAATGTTGGGTTTTTTAATAGTATCCTGTAGATTCCCAACAATATTTTTTAGATTTCTAATTTCCTCTTCTTTTCTTTGGTTTGACTGTATAGTTTCCTGTGCTCTGTCTTCTAAGTCCGATATTCTCTCTTCTGCCTCACCCATTCTGTTTGTAAGGCTCTCTAATGTGTTTTTCATTTGATCTATTGAATTCTTCACTTCATTATGATTTCTCGTCACTATCACAGTTTCATGTTCTACTAGTTGTTTCATTTCAGCTTGATTTCTCCTTAATATTTCATTTTCACGAGAGAGATTTTCTACCTTGTCCATTAAGGATTTCTGTAGTTCAAGAATTTGTTTTTGAGTACTTCTTAGTGTTCTTATCAATTTTTTGAGATCTGCTTCTTGCATCTCTTCTATCTCATCATCTTTGTAATCTTGAATTGGGGTGTCTTTTTCATTTGGGGGCATCATAGTGTCTTCCTTGTTCTTATTACCTCGGTTTTTGCGTTTGTTGTTTGGCATATTGGTTTCTTCACTGTGGTGTTTTTTTCTTGTTATACTATGACTCTAGATTAAGTGGACTGTCTGCTTTTGATGGAGCCTTAGAGGCTTGAGATGGGTGTGGCCTGAGAGCTCTGTTTGGTTCCTCAGGGTTGAGGGTGTGTCAAAGGAGACACTCCCAGGTTAGGCGTGGTAAATCTCTCTCTGTTACTTTTTTTTTTTTTTTTGGTTCAAAAGGGAAGTAATTCCACACAGCTGAATGGAATTGGGGGTGGTTAGCAGGCGAATGATATACCCACAGGAGCCAGAGATCGGAAGCTCTTTCCCAAGGACCAGAGAGGGAATCTTTGCGGCCCTTTGTGTGGGCTGAGATTCTCCTCAAGTCTCCCACTGGGCTGCCACGGCTACTGAACTGGAGCGTCTCTGGAGAGTACTCACATGAATTCGTGATTTCCGTGAGTTCTCTCCCCCACAATCTCTTTTTTCACAGTCTCAGTTCATTAGCACCACACATTCATTAGGTTCTAATCTCCTGTTATATCACCCCTCCCACCCAGAGTCAGGTTTTTCTGCTAGGCTCGGGGCCGGTGCTGACCCGAGGTCGCCCTGCTTATGACGTATTCCAAAATGGCGCCTGCTCTTTGTCTTGCTCACCTTTGAGAGGTGAGCTGAGAGAGAGAAGCTCGTGTCCGTATGGGTCACTTTTTTTTTTTTTTTCCCCTCTCTCTCTCTTCTAGTTAGCCTGGTGAACTTTTCCCCGCAGGGTTTCAAGCCTTGTTCGCTCTAGGCTCCCTTTTCCGCTTCCCTGCTGGTAATTCGGGCTATTGATATTCTGCTCACCTCTCGTTCCAGCGCTGGTGTGTTGAATCTGCTGCTGGTGTCCCAGACTGCGGGCTCCCACGCTCTCCACACAGGTCCACTGTGAATCTCCAGTTCCGGAAGGGTTTCCTCTGCTGTATCTTCCCCTACTCTTCCTTGAAACTGCAGTATCTCCACTTTTATTAAACTGTCTCTCCCCAGACTATCGGTGTACTCCCTTCCTATTCCGCCATCTTGCCGCTCTCCGACCTCAGATTAATTTAAAGTCAATTCATTTGGGGCTTTAATTACACTTGTAAATTACTTCCTAGCAGCTTCTAGATTAATGTTTGATTGAATAATTGGGAGATAGTGTGTGTCTACTGCAAAATAGATGCTTCCCCCTTTTCATTCCCCAAGTCCTATAAGAGCAAATCCCTTTGGCGTTCTCTGTGGTGAAACATGGTAGAAAGGAAACCCAGGGGACTATAGCTTTATCACAAAGCCTTCACAGCAGCCATGATTTAGATCCTTGGGCTGCATAATAAATAAAACCGACATGATCACTCACGCAATGAAGCTTATATTTTAGCAGAAAAAACAAAATATTAACACCTGAAAAAGAAAAATCCCCTCCAAACAAACAATCCAACAAATAATAAAAACAGTATAAGAACCTGGTAAGTGCTGAGAAGAAAATAAAACTACCTGGTGGGATTTAGGATGACTGGGTGAGAAGTTGCTAGGGGATCAGGCGAGGCTTCCTGGGAGAGGTGACATTGGAGCAGCAGCCTGATTGGTGAGATGTTCCTGTACGGTCACTGTAGAACAGAGAAAGAGCCCAGTCAGAGGACAAGAAGTATAAGTGGCAACAAGCTAGGGTTTTCAAGTGTGGACGGAGCCATCACGAGAGGAATAGAGGGTCTACTCAGAAAGTCAACAAGCGCTGTGTTAGGGCTTTGATTCTGAGTGACATGGGAAACCATTGAGGGTTTAGGGCAGAGGGCGACATGATCTGATGTGCATTGTAAAAGGGAACAAGGGCTGAGGCAGGGAGGCCAGTATGGAGGCCATTGGTGGATCTGTGTAAGAGACGGTGGTGGCTTGGACCCAACACGGAAGTGATGGCCATGGTGAGTGAGACTGCATGTTGTTTACACGTTGAAGATCCAGCCAGCTTGGTGGTTTAGATTTGGAGTAGAAGAGAAAAAAATAGGATCGGGGTGACTCCACTTAGAATTTCTAAAACTCAGAATTTTTGAATGTCTGTTCTATAATCAGAGAGGCTTGAAACAGCCTGGAACTTGTAAAGTCAGAACCGTTCTTTCCTGAAACTCTGTCTTCTCATGTTGATTTCTCCATATTGTCACCTGTCCATTACTGGTTAACAGAATTCTTTTGTACTAATTTTGCGTTTCAGATTCACTTAACATGAATCATGCACACTCTGTCATACATCAATCTTTAGTCTTTCCTCCACAACCTTTGTAATTTTTTTAGAGAAATTTTTGAAATGTCCATGCCTTTCTCTATATTGAGTAATATCTAAGGTATTAATGCACTGCTATCATAATAGACTTATGAAACCATCCTGACAAACATCATTCAAAAAGGACATTTTTATTATTTTCTGAAGATTAGTAAATCTGTCTTGCATTCAGACTGGATGTTTTTTCCTATTTTCAAAAATGAATTTGTGGCTGGCGCCACGGCTCACTAGGCTAATCCTCCGCCTTCGGTACCAGCACACCGGGTTCTAGTCCCGGTTAGGGCGCCGGATTCTGCCCCCGTTGCCCCTCTTCCAGGCCAGCCCTCTGCTGTGGCCCAGGAGTGCAGTGGAGGATGGCCCAAGTCCTTGGGCCCTGCACTCCATGAGAGACCAGGAGAAGAACCTGGCTCCTGCCTTCGGACCAGCCCAGTGCACTGACCGCAGCGCGCCATCCGCGGCGGCCATTGGAGGGTGAACCAACGGCAAAAGGAAGACCTTTCTCTCTGTCTCTCTCTCTCACTGTCCACTCTGCCTGTCAAAAAACAAAACAAAACAAAAAACCAAAAAAAATTGAATTTGTATCTTTAATTTCATATGATCTCTGCAGCAGCCCTGACAGTGAGGAGGATGAGATATCCCCTGACAGGGCTGGTGCTGTGGCATAGCAGGTAAAGCTACCGCCTGCAGTACCAGCATCTCATATGGGCGCTAGCTCAAGTCCAGGCTGTTCCACTTCTGATCTGGTTCCTTGCTAATGGCCTGAGAAAGCAGCAGAAGATGGCCCAAGACCTTGGGCCCCTGCGTCCAGGTGGGAGACCCAGAAGCTGCTCCTGGCTCCTGGCTTCGGATCAGCCCACCTCCAGCCATTGCGGAAGACCTCTCTCTCTCTCTCTCTCTCTCTCTCTGTCTTTCAAATAAATAAATAAATATTTTTTAAAGACATCACATGACATAGAGGATCGAGGTTGAACAAAGCCTTCTAAGTTATCAAAGATCTACAAGTCAAGTACAAGAATGAGTGGGATTGTTTCTGTTTTAAGGAAATGTCTACCTAGTAAAGGAGAAAAAAATTGGAAGCAAATAGTCAAGCATTGCTTGATGATAGGGAAATGTTCTAGGAAACACAACACTTGGGAATTTTTAACTCTGTGACATTGTAGGAGTATACTTATACAGACTAAGATCCTTATGACATCGCTGGGCAATATTGTCTTAGGAGACCACTGCAGTATATGGGGTCCATCACTGACTGAAATGTTATTTAGTGTATGACTGTAGCTATAAGAGAAGACTTCATGTGACAGGCAAATGCTATAAATAACAGAAATAGAAGAGTTTTGGAAACACAAAGACACAGATTAAGCAAAACCATGCAGAAAGATACTGACTATCCCTAAAATACCTGGCCAGATAACATATTACGGTGTTCTTGGCACATATTTGCAATAAAAAGTTGGACCAGTGGGAAGTCATGAACGTAAAAAGGGACATTTGAGTCTACCTCAAATAGTACTTTTCTGTAACTAAGCAAAGAAGATATTATTTTATTCCTTGGAAGAAAATAGCTTTTTGGAAAACACGAATCCTTTCCAAAGCACCAATAAAACTCTGCTTTTTCTGTGGCTGAGAATTTTCATCAAGTTTATAAATGATGTTGAATAATATTTGGGGACTCTGAAATCTTTTACTGTTTGGAACATGTTTGTTATTGACACTGGAAATCTATGAGACTGGACACAAGTGGAGCAGGATAAGAGATAAACAATAGATGACAGCAGCTTGGAGACTTTTCTACTCCTGCCAAGCACAGGAGGAGACCCGAGAATGTGTTGCTGGCCATGAACTGAAGCAGCCCTCACACATGTGACTGCTGGATTCACAGTGCCTACCTTCCTGAGAGCCAGCTTTGGTGTTGCAGGCCCTGCCAGACTGGTGCATGTGTTTCTTCAGGCAGGGTCCATGCTTAATCTATTTGCAGTCAGTGTACCCTGTTGTCAAGAGAAGAGAGAAGGAAAAGCTTTTGTCCCTTCTCTATCAGGGGAATGAAGCTAGTGGCCATCTACCTTACATGATTATCTTTTTTGAAAACAGATTTATTTGTTTGTTTGTTTGAAGGACAGAGCAACAGGGAGAGAGCTCCATCCTGGTCTCCTACATGGATGAAAGAGACCCAAGTACTTGGGCCACTATCTGCTGTGCTAACTTCCCAGGCACATTCGCAGGAAGACAGATTAGAATCAGAGCAGCCATGACTTGAACAGGTGCTCTGATATGGGGATGCCAGCATGCAGATGGTGACTCAACCTGATGCACCACAATGTTGGCCCCTGTGAATTGTTGTCTTTGAAGATACTATTTATTGGGGCTAGAGCTGTGGATTCGTGTGCTAGGCCTCCATCTGTGACACTGGCTTCCCATTTGGGTGCTGGTTCGAGTCCTGGCTGCTCCACTTCTAATCCAGCTCTCTGCTTATGGTCTGGGAATGCAGTGGAAGATGGCCCAAGTGCTTGGGCCCCTCCACCCATGTGAGTGACGTGGAAGAAGTTCAAGGCTCCTGGCTTTGGACTCGCCCAGCTCCAGTCATTGTAGCCATTTGGGGAGTGAACCAGTGGATGGAAGACCTTTCTGTCTCTCCCTCTCTCCGTCTGTAACTCTACCTCTCAAATAAATAAATTAAATCTTAAAAAAAAGATATAATTTATTTGCAATGTTAGCTAAATTGTATTATCAATAACTCAGAACACTTTTGACAATATTTTAGGAAACTTCTTTTAGCTCTCTTCAGTTCTTTCCAGATGTTTAGTGGGGACAGCTAATTGTGTTTTGAATTATTTGAAACAGTTTCTCTGGGGAAAGCTTCAAGTGTATGTGTGTATGTATGTAGATAGATATGTATCCATTGCAATAAATGTCATTAGATTTCATTTCAATCTGTACACATGGAATATCTCTTACATCTTGTTTATTTCAAGCATTCTTTCCCTTAATACTCTTTTGACCTCCTCCTATATACCTGGACTTCCTTAAATGTTAAAATACATTATAGCTTATTTCAGACATTGGAAAAAAAGTGTTATCTTTCCTTAAATCATTAGCAGTCAAAGGGAAAAGCATAGAGAAATGTTCAAATCTTCTAGGTAGTGCTCTATCGTAGTGTAGGTACTGGGTTTTGTTGTTTGGCTTTATTATTTGCTGTTATCAGTGTTTATTTGCTCAATAAGAAGGTCCCAAATTGCCTGGAAAAATACTATCTTCTGGTTTTGTAATATTCCTAACAAGGGAAATTTGGCCACCCATCCCATTCCACAGTTGAGGTGGATGAAAGGCTTGGCAGGAAGAAAGATATGATTTACTCATTGAGGAGTAGAATATCAAAGCGAGGAGCTTATTTAAAGAGCGATATTTAAAACAGATTTTTTTATGGAGAAAGCTGATAAAAAACATTGTGTTAAATAGGAGCTATTTCTTTAAATTGGTATGTGATCTGTATTAATATTAAATATTTCAATATTTAATGTGCTCTGTTTTCTTTGGCAATCTCTTATTTTCATGGATGTGCTCAGTATGTAAATGTGCACTTAGTTGTGGTAAATTCCATCTCCCTCTTATACCTGGCTTTATTTAAAACTAAAGTGGATTTTGGGTATACATGAAGGGCTCTCAAAAAAGTTCTTTCTATATATATATATTTTTTTTTTAAAAAAAGATATGATGGATTTCAATTATTTTGCACCAAAATTGATACCTTTTAATCCTATTTTCCACAAACTTTTTGATGTACCTTGGATATTGTGAATATTTTTGTTGCTAACTTCTAACTGTAAGGCACATCACTCAAATTCTAATACTGCATGACGATGTCCACATATTGATTACTTTTCTAAATACTGTGTAAGTGTTCCTTCTTACGAGCTGGGTTGTAAATACTACGATAGCATGCAGCATGAAGATATTTCCTTTGACCAGCAGCTTCCAGGCTTTTATTTAGCAACACCAAGCAGGACTTAGAAACCTTTTGGATCCTGTTTCTTTCTTTGTGAAATGAAGGCTTGCAGACTAATTGCTAAGAATCCTTTTCTTATTTTTGATTTTATAAAAGCAATTGTTTTTGAAATTTTCTTTTAAAATAAGATGTATGGAAAGTTAGGGATCTTTTAGTATAAGAACTTAAGAAAATCTGGGGATCAATATTTGGCTCAACACATAAGATGCTACTTGGGACACCAGCATGCCACATTAGAGTGTCTAGTTTGAGTCCTTGACCCACTTCCACATCCAGCTTCCTGCTAATGCAGTTGTGTTCCTGCTACCCATAAAGGAGATCTGGATTGAATTTCCAGTTCCTGACTTCAGCCTAACTGAGCCCCAGATGTTTTGGGGATTTGGAGAGTGAGCCAGGGAATGGAAGATTTTTCTCTGATGTAAGCAGGATGGTTACTTGCAAAGAAGAGCTGAGGTTACCAACCTCTCTCTACTGTTCTACCTGTGCTGCAGAGCCACCTACATTGGCTGCATTGCCCAACTCCCCCACCTTTTCATGCATCAGAAAACATCAGCTTTCCCATTTTCACCACTTACAATAGGTTCCAGCTAAACATAACCAAACATGGCTGCTGGCTGCATCCCTACAGTGATCTTAAGCTCATTATAAGGTTATTGTAGTAAACTGACCATGGCTGACACAACTACTCCCATCATGCACCTGATATAATGACACTTCTGAAATTTTCAAAAAAAAGCCAAGGGAATGGGTGATATTCAAGCCCCACCCCAAAAGCCACTACTTGTGAATATTCATTGAAGCCTCACCCCAAACACTAGCACCTTTCAGTTGATATAAAGAGATGTACTTGAACTTCCAGGAGTATGACTCTCTTGAGCAAACACATACTCTTCTGAGTGTGTACTTTCCCTTTGCATACAAAGAAATCCCGCTTGTCTGCTGACCTTAATCAGTGCTTAGTCCTCAAAATCTTTTCTTGTATCAAAGACAAGAACCTGGACCAAGCTGCCCTACAACATCTCTTTGTATCTCTCTCCTGTTTCTCTCTTGGATTCTCTACTTTTCAAGTAAAGTGAAAATAAATAACTAAATAATTTTTAAAAGGACTGAACAAAATAGGAATCAAGAAATTATAAGTGGATGCTAACTAAAATTCTATATTTCCATTATACCAATTCTCATTACCAACTAAGTAAAATGAGAATCTCACCATCAGTACGTGCATGTGTTGAATTTTTTGTTTTTAATATCTTTTAACACACTGTTGTGCCAGCCCTAACAAAATGAGTTTTCAAGCAATCATATTTTCCTAAGAAAAAACATGAAGCTTCGGTTTTGTCTACGAAGGAAGCGTGTGGGTAGGATTAAACTTTCAGGAATATTTCTGTCTTCATAGAAACAAACTTTCCAGATACTCCTTGTTTCTGAAAACAAGAAAAAGACAATGAAAATGGGATTATCACAACTACTCCTTTATTAGCAGGGGTCTGTGGCTGTTGCTATCCTGCAGGAGTTGAGAGAAGAAGCAAGAGCAAAAACCGAGAAGAGGAACATGTGGCTGGTGGTTAGTAGGCCTGGAGCTGCTTCAGCAAATGGTCAGATTCACCAGGTCTCCAGGAAACCTTAGATTGTTAACACTTTGTGTTTTCCCAAAATTAATGTGTTGGAATGCTAATTCTAATTCTAACGCTAATAATGTAGGTAATTCATATGTTGATGAGTCATATCTGATGGTATCAGGATACCCAGCCTTTGGGAAATGATCAGGTCATGGCAGCACAGTCTTCATGAATGGGATTGGCACCCAATAAAAGCACCTCAAGAGATACCCATGCCCCTTCCCTTCCCGTGAAGTGCAATAAGAAGACATCATTTGTGAGCAAAAAAGTGGATCCTCACCAGACATCAGATCTGCCAATGACTTGACTTGGACTTCCAGCCTTCAGAGTTGTGGAAAATAAATTTATTTTGCCTGTAAGATACTCAGCTTATACCTCCGCCTTGCGGCGCCGGCACACCGGGTTCTAGTCCTGGTCGGGGCGCCGGATTCTGTCCCGGTTGCCCCTCTTCCAGGCCAGCCCTCTGCTGTGGCCCAGGAGTGCAGTGGAGGATGGCCAAGTGCTTGGGCCCTGCACCCCATGGGAGACCAGGAAAAGCACCTAGCACCTGGCTCCTGCCATCGGATGAGCGCAGTGCGCCGGCCACAGCGCGTTGACCGCGGCAGCCATTGGAGGGTGAACCAACGGCAAAAGGAAGACCTTTCTCTCTGTCTCTCTCTCTCACTGTCCACTCTGCCTGTCAAAAAAAAAAAAAAAGATACTCAGCTTATGGTATTTTGTCAGTAGCAACACAAATGGACTGACATTGTATTATAGGTTGAACTGAGTCCTTCCAAAATTCATATATTGAAATCCTAATTCTTAGTACCTTATGTGGCTTTAAAAAATTTATTTATCTATTGGAAATGCAGAGTTACAGAGAGAAGGAGGGAGAGATTGATCTTCCATGTGCTGGTTCACTCCCCAAATGACCACAATGGCTGGGGCTGGGCCAGGTTGAAGCCAGAAGCCAAGAACTCCATCTGGGTCTCCCACAGAGGTGGCAGAGGTCCAAAGTCTTGGGGCATCTTCTGATACCATCCCAGACACATCATAATGGGGCTGATTGGAAGCAGAGCAGCCAGGACTCGAACTGGCATTTACATGGTATCCCTGCATTACAAACAGCATCTTAACCTTCTGTACCACAATGCCAACCCCTAGTATGTGGCTTTTTCTTATAGGCAACTAACGTTAACTGAGGTCATTAGAGTGGAGCCTACTCCAATATGGCTGTGTTCATATAAAAAGGTGAAATTTGAATACAAACACAAAGGGAGACAGTGTATGAACATAAACACAACCATTTATGGGCCAAAGAGAATCCCAGAATAGACACTTTCCTCACAACCCTCAGAAGGAGCCAATTCTGCCATCACATTGATTTTGATCATGTTGTCTTCCAAGCTGTGGAATAATAAATTTCTGTTGCTTAAGTCATCCAGTTTGTGGTGTTTTCTGACTATAGCCTAAGCAGACCAACACAACATTCAACCTAAAGAAATTTAAGGAATGAGTGGGAAGCAAAAATTCTAATTGTGTTTGAGCTATCCTCTGGAATAAAGTGAAATTTTTTGTTTGTTTATTTTAAAATGAATTTTTTGCGATTTTATTTTTTTATAATAAAAAATTTTTAACTGAAGAATAATACAAATTTACATATACACATGTATTGTTTTAAAAGTCAAATATAAGGGGCCAGTGCTGTGGTGCAGCAGCTTAACTCCTTGGCCTGAAGCACTGGCATCCCATATGGGAGGTAGTTCAAGTCCTGGCTGCACCACTTCTGATCCAGCTCTCTGCTATGGCCTGGGAAAGCAGTAGAAGATGGCCCAAGTCCTTGAGCCCCTGCACCCACGTGGGAGACCTGCAAGAAGCTCCTGACTTTGGATCGGTGCAGCTCTGGTCTTTGAGGCCAGATGGGGAGTGAACCATCAGATGGAAGATCTCTCTCTCTCTCTCTCTCTCTCTCTCTCTCTCTCTCTCTCTGTAACTTCCTCTCTGACTTTCAAATAATGAAGTCAAATATGAAATAAAAGTCACACTTCATTTCCCTTTTCACAAGAGCAGTTAAGTGTTTGGAGTTTAGCATTTTATTTCTACAGAGCTAGATTCTCTTCCTTGCTTGCTTTTTTCCTTTCTTCCATCTAGCTTGCTTTCATATACTGAGAAGAGAGAGAGAGGAAGAAGAAGAAGAAGAAGAAGAAGAAGAAGAAGAAGAAGAAGAAGAAGAAGAATAAGAAGAAGAAGAAGAAGAAGAAGAAGAAGAAGAAGAGGAAGAGGAAGAGGAAGAGGAAGAGGAAGAGGAAGAAGAAGAAAGAAGAAAGAAGAAGAAGGAGGAGGAGGAGGGAAGGAAGGAAGGAAGGAAGGAAGGAAGGAAGGAAGGAAGGAAGGAAGGAAGGAAGGAAAAGAAGAAGAGGAGGAGGAGGAGGAAGAAAAGGGAGAGGGAGAGGGAGAGGGAAAAGAAGAGGGAGAGGGAGAGGGAAAAGGAGAAGGAGAAGAAGAAGAACCACCACCCACTGGTTCACTCCTCAAATAACTGCAATAGCTGGGAATGGGCCAGGTGGAAGCTGGGCACTGGAAACTCTAGGTCTCCCACATGGGTGGCAGGAACCTGGTTACTTGAGACATCAGCTGCTGCCTCCCAAAGTCTTTATTGGCAAGTAGCTGGAATCAGGAGCTAAGGCTGGCAGTTGAACCCAGGAACTCTTATATGGAACATAGGTATCCAAATCATTGTCTTTAACAGCTTGGACAAATACCAATTCCTATAGTGCTATACGCTATATCCTCTCTTTCTTCTCTCCCTCTCTACTTATTTTTTAAAGATTTATTTATTTATTTGAAATTCAGAGTTACACAGAGAGAAAGGGAGAGGCAGAGCAAGAGAGAGAGAGAGAGAGAGAGAGAGAGAGGTCTTCCATCCGCTGGTTCACTCCCTAATTGGCCACAAGGGCTGGAGCTGTGCTGATCTGAAGCCAGGAGCCAGGAGCTTCTTCCGGGTCTCTCACAAGGGTGCAGGGGCTCAAGGGCTTGGGCCATCTTCCACTGCTTTCCCAGGCCATAGCAGAGAGCTGGATCAGAAGTGGTGCAGCCAGGACTTGAACTGCCTCCCATATGGGATTCTGGCACTGCAGGCAGCAGCTTTATCCACTCTGCCACAGCACTGCCCTCCCCTTTTAAAAAGAGTTATTTATTTACTATTTGAAATTGAGTTACAGAGAGATAGAGAGATGGTTCACTCTCCAGATGGCAGCAGTGGTTGGAGGTGGGCCAGGCCAGAGCCAGGTGCCAGGAGCCAGGAGGCAGGAGCTTCATCCAGGTCTCTCACTTAGGCGGCAGGGGCCCAAACACTTAGACCATCTTCCGCTGCTTTCGGGGGCCATTAAGAGGGAGCTGGATCAGAAGTGGAGCAGTCAGGACATAAAACAGCTCCATAAAGGATACAGGCTTTGCAGGCAGCAGCTTAACCCACTATGCGGCAGTGCTGGCCCCTGTAGTGCTATGTTCTTAATTCTGCACTGTGTAGACTTGAACAAGAACCTAGCCCGACACTGGAGTTTTGCCAAAATATCACCTTTCGAGGTCATGTTGGGAAACTATGATATTAATGAGAATTTACATTTCTATTATCTCAGCACCATGGATAGTCTCCAATAGGCCTATTATTTGTTTGGTTTTTATTTGAAAGGCCAAGAGACAGAGGGACAGAGAAGCAGCAGAAGAAAAGATAGGCAGAGATCTCCCATCTGCTGTTCTAATCCCCAAATACTTGCAACATTGGGCCTCAGCTAGGCTATTCAGCCTCCAGGAATTCCATCCTGGTCTCCACATGAGTAGTGGTGATGCAACTACCTAAGCCATCACCTGCTACCTTTCAGGATACACACCAGCAGGAAGCTAGAAGCAGAAGCAGGCCTGGGACTCAAACCCAGGCACTCTGATGTGGAATATGGCATCATATGTGGCATAAGCAGCATCTTAGCCACTATACCGAACACGTACCCCAATTCTATCTTAAAATAGGCCACATGTGAGATAAATGCTAGTCTGGGAGATCGAAGTCGTTTATTTTAATCCCAGTATCATAGACTACTAGCATGATAATTATGGGGAAGATCATGGGCTTAATCTCAACAGGTCACAACTTCTCTTATGCAGAGACAATGTTAGACTTTGTTGGAGTGTATATTATGATTCTTTCCAGATCCAATATTCTGTGAATTCTAAGAATGAAACAGTCCCATGAAATAATTAGATCTAAGACTATAACAGTATATGGAAGCATAACTATATTTTTAAATCAATCATTAGCTGTACTTTTTTCCTGTTTTTCTTTCTATTTGTTATTTTAAATATTTTTATAGTTAAGGAAAGAAAAACTTGGATGGGGAGAATGAGAAATTCTGGTTGAAAGGCATAAGGTTTCAGTTAGAAACTTAGTGTAAACACATTCTAGAATCTATTGAATGTGATTGTAGTTAATGTATTGTATGCCAAGGGATTGGGTATTAAATGCTGTCACCACACAAGCACAGAAAAAGATAAGTAGATGAGGTGGGAATATGTTAATTAACTTGATTTAATAATTTTAATATATCTAAAAAATTTTAATATATCTAAGCATCATGCTTTATTTTGAAAATACAAATAATTTTCATGTGTTAATTATTCCTTAATAAATCTGAGGGAAAAAAATCTAACTGTTCTTGTTAATAATTGTTCTTTAGAAACCAACAATAAATTAACTGTCTTCTGTAAAATTTGAATCAATTATCATAGTGATAATCTTTTTTTTTTAAGATTTATTTTACTTATTTGAAAGACAGAGATACAGAGAGATAGTAAGACAAAGAGAGAAATATTTGATTGGCTGGCTTACTCACCAGATGGCTGCAACAATCAGGGCTGGGCCAGACCAAAGCCAGGAACCAGGAGCTTCTTTAGGGTCTCCCACATGGGTGCAGGGACTCAAGGACTTGGACTGTCCTCCCCTGCTTTCCCAGGCACATTAGCAGGGAGCTATGTCAGAAGTGAAGCAGCTGGGACTCGAGCTAGCACCATACGGAATGCCAGCATTTCAGGGAGCTTTACCTGCTTTGCCACAACAGTGATTCCAGAGGTAATATTCTTTATACAGACAACTCAATGAATCAGTAGCCCACCTACCAGAAACAATAAACTGGGATCTCAGCCGTTAGTATTTCTGAATAGGCTAACTGAATGTTACAAAACCCTTTTGGGAAGGCTCTCAGATTGATTTCAGACTTCCTCAGCCTTTCCTTGTTGTCTATATACTGAAAATTCATATTTTTTTTCAAGACTCATAATTGGCTCCAAGAAGGCAAAGAAGGAAAATTTAAACTCTCAGGTAGGAGGGAAGCAAGACCATAAAATGCTACAAGAATTTGAGAACAGTTGTCTGGAACATTTGGTAACAGGGGAAACTGTCCACCTGATTCTTTACGTCTTAAGATCATTCCTGTAATAGAATTACTAATAAGCAATGCTGAAAAATGAACTTGAGTTTTTTTGAAAACATGTATTGGGATCAGTATGCCATATATAAGATGGTAGGAAAGATTAGCAGGGAGCTAGATCAGAAGTTGAGTAGCACAGGACTCAGACAGGTCCTTCAGTGTGGGGAGCCAGCATTGCAAATGGTAATTTAGCCCTCTGCACAGCAACATCAGCCCCAAGAATTTATTACTATCCCAATTAAAATATTTAAATGTAAAAATGGCTACATTTATGATTATACCTTTGTTTGTTGGATCTCAGTAGGGTAAAACATCTATTCCTTTGATTGATTTTGAATTATAAAACAACAGTTATGTGTACATAGTATTCTATTTAGGCAAGAAGAAAGCTATATTGTATCAGAATAAGATAAACCTTGTAATATTAGCATAGAAGGTAGTGTCACTAAGGTGAACAGACATCAGTGGAGAGATTTAATTAAAATGTATTCCTCTCACTCATTTGTAGGACACCTGTAAGAAAAATGAAGAGACCATAAACAAGATGATGTATTCTTGGGTATGTTATAGATGTCTTCATCCCTTAGTACCAGATCAATTGGTACATTGTTATTCAAGGCATATTTAAATAGTCCAAAAATGTCAGTTTACTGAGAATCTATTGGCTAAAGTTTTCAGCATTATAATAAATAAGGGCAATACTAGTCCTATTGAACTGTCATAAAATACACACTAGTTTCTGAACAACTGGCTTTCGCTTACACGCTCTTAAGTGATTACTCAATAACATATCTAAGTGTGATGTTAGGTACCTGATGCTAACAAAGTGGGAAAGTGTAGTTATAAGAACATTGGAGACAAAGGTCTTTCAAAGTGCAGAGATAGCATCTTTCCTTCCCAGGGAGCAACTGCTTTGCATATATGCTCAACAAACACCAAGCACAAGGAACCTGACTTTTAATTACAAAGTAAAATATCATTTCAAAATTGCATAGTTGGTGGTTGCCTTTTGCAATGCAATGAGCATAAGGGATCCTGACATTAAATGTTTGATGTGTTGCCATGACATTTTCTGAAGTTTTATTTTATATTGCTTTTAAGGGGTAAACTATGCTAAATTTGAATTCCTTGGGGGAGGAGAGCACTAATAAAATGATAGAGTTAATGTGATGTTGGAATTCCTACATTCACAATTGCACAGTTCAGATTTTAGAAAAAAAAATGGAGGCATAATAGGGTCTTTATCTTCTCCTTACAGTAGTTGCATATTTTCCTGGATATAGAAATGATTTAGTCAGATAGGGATGTCTCCAGCATTCCCTTTCAGCAAAGGGAAAGATAATAGAGGGGAGAAAATACAGTGGCAGTCAGTACCCACCCCTCTTGAATGGCAGGCCATTGAAATGGAGAGAAAAGTGTCGTAAGCTGGAGTACTGTGTAGGTTACAGAGTTGCTGGAAGGAGTAGTAGCAAGACTCTACGTTCTTTTCATTCCAGAAAATGCCTGTGGCATATTCGTTCAGCAGAGTTGAACTTCAAGAGGTCATCTGTTCTAACACTGTAAGAACAAAGGACAATTAGGTGTTGAATATTCTCACTCATAGTAATACAGTGGAGGAAAGTAAATTCTTAATGGTGAAAAAACCCAACTTGGGTGCTGAGTCATTTGTTCTCTCTCTCTTGCTTTAAAAAATTTTATTTTTATTTTTCATTTCACTTGGAAGGCAGAGAGAGACAGATAGAGACAGAGATTTTCCATCTGCTGGTTCATTCCCCAAAATGCCCACAGCAGCCCAGGTTGGGTCAAACCAAAGCCAGGGTCCTGGAAATCAATTCAGATCTTCCATGTAGTTGGCAGGGACCCAAGTACTTGAGTCATCATCTGGTGCCTTCCAGGATGGGCTTTAGCAGGAAGTTGGAATTGAAAGTGAAGCAGCTATGTCTCAGACCAGCTGTCCTGATATAGGATGTCTTAACTGCTGCACCAAAGGATTGTCCTTGTCCTATTTTTTAAAAAGATTTGTTTTATTTATTTGACAGACAGAGTTACAGAGAGAGGTAGAGACAGAGAGAGAGGTCTTCCATCCACTGGTTCACTCCCTAGATGGCTGCAATGGCCAGAGCTGCGCTGATCCAAAGCCAGGAGCCAGGAGCTTCTTCCAGATCTCCCACATGGGTGCAGGGGCCCAAGGCCTTGGGCCATCTTCCACTGCTATCCCAGGCCATAGCAGAGAGATGGATCAGAAGACCTGGGTCAGAAGAAGAGCAGCTGGGACCAGAACCAGCGCCCATATGGGATGCCGGTGCTTCAGGCCAGGGCTTTAACCTGCTGCACCACAGCACTGGCACCTGTCCTTGTCCTATTTTAAGACATCTACTGAATCTTACAGAAAGAAGTCTTCAGGTTGTTTCCAACAGCTGAATGTTTAGAATTAAGTCCTTATTTCAACTCCACATAGAATATTCTTACTTCCATCTCTGCCTATCCATAACTTCAAAACTACTGAAATTGTCACAATCCATAGGTTTATCTTCATGAGACCTTTAATTCCAACCACAGAAACAGGTATTTAGGAAGCCCATGTTCCAAATCAGACTACGTTGGCTCCTGACTCCAACTTCCTGCTAATGTGGACCCTGGGAGACAGCAGCTCAAGTAGTATAGTTCCTGCTGCCCACATGGGAGATCTGGACTGAGCTCTTAGCTCTCACCTTTGACCTCCTCCACCACTGCTCTACCCCCTCACATATGAGCATTTGAGTGGTGAGGATGGGAGCACTCTGTCTCTCTCTCAAATAAATAAAAATTTTTTAAAGTGAAAAAAGTGGGGTCAGCGTTGTGGCACAATGGGGTAAGCCATTGCTTGTGACACACCAGCATCCTATATTGGAATGCCAGTTCAAGTCCTGGCTGCTCCACTTCCCATCCAGCTGTCTGCTAATGTGCCTGGGAGGGCAAACAAAGATGGCCCCCTTGGGTCCCTGACACCCATGCGAGTGGGAGACTAGAATGGAATTCCTGGTTCTTGACTTCAGCTTGGCCCAGATCTGGCTATTGCAGCCACTGGAGAGTGAACCAGCAGATGAAAATGTCTCTCTCTCTCTCTCTCTCTCTCTCTCTCTCTCACTCCCCCTCTTTCTCTACACACACACACACACACACACACACACACACACACATATATATATATATATATATATATATTTCTTTTTTTTTTTTTTTGACAGGCAGAGTGGACAGTGAGAGAGACAGAGAGAAAGGTCTTCCTTTACTGTTGGTTCACCCTCCAATGGCCGCAGCGGCAAGCGCGCTGTGGCCAGCGCACTGTGCTGATCCGAAGCCAGGAGCCAGGTGCTTCCTCCTGGTCTCCCATGGGGTGCAGGGCCCAAGCACTTAGGCCATCCTCCACTGCTCTCCTGGGCCACAGCCGAGAGCTGGCCTGGAAGAGGGGCAACCGGGACAGAATCCGGCGCCCGGACCAGGACTAGAACCCGGTGTGCCGGCGCCGCAAGGTGGAGATTAGCCTGTTGAGCTGCGGCACCGGCCAATATATTTCTATCTCTATCTCTCTTTTCCCGTGGCTCTGCCTTTCAAATAAATAAATATTTGAAAAGGTGTAAAATTCCAACCCCAATATTATAATCTTCATTGAATGCCAATATTATTTATCATAGCTTTTTGAATACCAGTTCTTACCTTCTGCCTTATTGCCTGTGTAATTTACTAGACTTCTATTTTTATAAGCTACTTGTCAGCCTCTAGGTATTTTCTTATATCCCACAGTGTGTAGAAGATTATTTTGCATATGCCAATTATTTTCTAAATATTTGTTGACCTGGGTCAACAGCTGCCTTCCTGACAACTTCAAGATAAAGTTTAAAATTTTCTTACTGTCAGGAGACAAGTGATCTGTTTGTTGATCTCTTTCTATTCCACAATGATAAAAATATATTCTAAAATAGAGATAAAAACTCCCCTCAGTGCTTTGCTAGGAACTTTTAAAAGTTATTACAATAGCTAATTATTCAAATTGTATTATGTATCAGCTGCAGGAATTTTACTGTGCTGAGTTTCATAATCATGATCTCAGCTATATCTTAGAATGATTTTGTACAATAATGATGTTACCATGAGGTAGACTTAGATTCATGAAGTTGTTTAATGCTACTCAGCTCATTAATGGCCAAGCAGACTTGAACGCATGTACCTAACTACTGATTCAATTCTGCCTATTAAACTGCCTAAAGCCAGTCAAGAATCAGTCAAAGGGGGGGCCAGCGGTGTGGTACAGCAGGTTAAAGCCTTTGCCTGCAGAGCTGGCATTCCATATGGGCACCAGTTTGAGTCCTGGCTGCTCCACTTCCCACTTCCAATCCAGCTCTCTACCATGGCCTGGGGAAGCAGTAGAAGATGGCCCAAGTCCTTGGGCCCCTTCACTTGCGTGGGAGACCTGGAAGAAGCTCCTGGCTCCTGGCTTAGGATCAGCTCAGCTCTGGGGGTTGCAGTCATTTGGGGAGTGAACCAGTGGATGGAAGACACACTCTCTCTCTCTCTCTCTCTCTCTCTCTCTCTCTCTTTCTCTCTCTGTAACTCTGTCTTTCAAAAAAAAAAATCTAAAAAAAGAAAAAGAATCAGTCAAAGGTAGTGCATGATTGAGCCAGCTGGTTATTTTGATCCCTTTGTGCTTTTTTTCTGTCCCAAGTTATGAATCCAGTAATACATCTCTAAAACTAGGTACACAGAGGCTTATGGAAATGTTTAGCCAGCCACCTGAATATGGTATCTATGGAAACATGATACCAAAAGCCAAATTTTAGCTTAGGAATTATTCTTTTTTTAAAACTTTTATTTAATAAATATAAATTTCGAAAGTACAGCTTTTGGGTTATAGAGGTTTTTCTCCCCATAACCACCCTCCCACCCACAAACCAACCCATCTCCTACTCCCTCTCCCATCCCATTCTTCATTTAGATTTATTTTTAATTATCTTTATATACAGAAGATCAACTTAGTATATACTAAATAAAGATTTCAATAGATTGTACCCACACAGAAACACAAAGTATAAAGTACTGTTTGAAGACTAGTTTAACCATTAATTCCCATACATTAAGGACAGAGATCCTACATGGAGAGTAAGTGCACAGTAACTCCCATTGTTGATTTAGCAATTGACACTCTTATTTATGACATCGGTAATCACCTAAGGCTCTTGTCATGATCTGCCAAGGCTTACAGACTTTAAATTATACATACATGCACACACAGTTGTATTCACACAACTGTTAACTTTATTGGTTATATATTTTCTGCAGAGGATTTTAATTTCCGAGAGGTTAGATAGATAAGTCCCATAAAGCCACACGGCATATAAATTTCTAGGAATTAGCTCCTTTAGTCTACTTTTTTCAATCCAGAATATTTTATCATGTATAAATGTCACAGGGTGTATGTATTCAAAAGCAAGACTTCACTAAACCACTACAAATATATGTTTATAATTTATTTTTAAAAAAGATTTATTTAATTAAAAGAGCAATAGAGAAAGAGAAGGAGAGACAGAAAGTGATAGACATTTTCATCCACTAAATTGTCACGCAAAGGTCTGGGTCAGGTGAAAGCCAGGAGCTAGGAACTCCAATCTGATCTCCCACATGGAGGGCAGGGGCCCAAGTACATGGACAATCTTCCTCTGCTTTACCAGATGTATTAGCAGGAAGCAGTATTGGAAGCAGAGTTGCTGGTACTCAAACCAGCACTCCAGTAGTGGATGTCAGTGTTGCAAGCAGCAGCTTAACTTCCTGCGCCACAAGGCTGGCCCCTGTTTAGGTTGAGCACAAAAATTATGATGCAAATCAAGACCCTTTGAGAAGGACAAATGCCAAATTCATTGGGTAAACTGTGATATGTGGTTCTTCAGTTTCAACAGCCTCTATCATGTGCTGTGTCCTATTCTAAGCACTTTTATGTAATAAACCAATAAATTCTTATGAGGTAGGAATTGTACTTGTTTTGCAATTTGCCCAAGGTCACACAGCATTTGTGAATTCTTTTCAATGCACTTGGCTGTACAGAATCTCTTCATTTGTGTAATAAAGGGAAACGAAACACAAAGACCAAAAAGATAAGAATCTGGGCAAGGCAGGAGAGGGTCATCGGAATTTAGAGTCTGTCAAAAGTATCTAGCTAGCTGTTTTCTAATGCAGTGCCAGAATACAAGTTTATAGGAAGAAATGGGAATTCTGTCTCAAGGAAGTACGAACAACTTATCTAACAATCTTCCGGGTTGCTCCTTTTCTATTGCACACTTGCACTTCAGGTTTTGGTGTACTTGGTGCCCTTAGAATTGAGTGGACTGATAACAATTAACATGTTCGTATTAACTGATCTACTCTGGGGTAGATAGATACCAATTTCTCTATGGCAAGATCTTGGGCTTGTCTTACCTCTGCTAAAGTTTGTTTGTATTTTCTAAGGGTGTCATCTGTGTGAAGTACTAGATCATTTTCACTAAGTGCTTTCTTTGCTTTCCTTTTCCACCCTCCTAGTTTGTTAAGGGAAAGTTGTTGGCATTCCACTTCACTTGTCAGCCTGCATATAACAGCAATGATTGGAGATCTACAAGTGAAAAGAAATATTTTAAGAAACAATGCCTGTTGTTTTCAGTCTGATTGCTCTACAAACAAATGGATGCTTTCTTTATTGTACAAATGACCTCATCAAGGAAAGTAGATTAAGCTCTGAATCACCCTACTCCGAGCTATCTTCCAGGAGTTCTCATTATCTCCCAGTCTATTCTTCCCTGAAAAACAATGTCCCTTTGATTCTTTTTTAATGGTGAAGTAGTTACACCTCAAATGGTTAAATGTGAATATTTTTGCTAAGAATAATAAACTACATTTATAACTGCATTTAAACAACCACTATTGTGAGCAAGAATTATTCTAGAACCTATTTCACATCTTACTGCGTTTACTTTCACTACTCTCTAGACAGTACTACTTTCTCCATGTTATTTTAAAAATTCTTTATGTATCTTAGGCAGAGATCGTCCATCTACTGGTCTCCTCCCCACATGTCTGCAACAACTGGAACTGGGTCAGATTGAAGCCAGGAGGCAGGAACTCAACAGGGACTCATTACTTGAGCCATCATCTGCTGTCTACCATGGTGCATATTGGAAGATATACCCAAATTGTTGACCTGGAAATTTCTATCTGAGATTCTTAAATACTTTTAGCATGTATGATATCACATTAATTTAAACTCAAAGAATTCTAATTTTTAAGTGTCTAAGGAAATGAACTTAGAAATCAACTAGCTTAATTGGGTGAAGAAAATAACACACAGAAAAGAGGTTCATCATCATTACAAAGGTTCTAGACAAAGCAACTCATGAATATGCCTACAGTGCACATTCTTTCACACCTGAGCTATGGTTTCTATAGTTATTTGTTTTGTGGATCAGACCATAATAAAAACAGTAATAGCAACACTATTACTATAATCATGGACAGTTATGGAGAACTTATGATGTGTTCTGTGGTCCTCTACAGGTTGTTTACATGTATCATCTCATTTAAGACTCACAATAACATGAAGTTCATATTAATATCACAGGAAATGTCTATTGTAATAAAAAATACTATGCGTGGATCTAAAACTTTTTGCAACCAAATAAACTTACCTTTTAGTTACATTTTCTATGAACTTTTTGAAATATGCTGTTAAGATTCTCATCTTATAGGGAAGGAATTAAACTCAGAGAGGTTAAGAATTGTTTGATTATACATGGAGTGAACAGAGGTCAGAATTAAGGTTCACAACCTCCACACTGTAATTTTTCTACCAGCCATGCTGTCCTGTTAACTCTTCCCTTTCCACAGCCAGGGGGCTTAGTTACTGCTGCAAGTTGATTCCTGGCTCTGCTTCCTAGGACCTATTCTGTCAATAGCTGGAAAGATCTGAAGTGGCCTCTTCTACTAGAATGGTTTTCACAGCTACTGCTTTTATCTTAGATTCTTTCTTCTATTTTCAGTTCCTGCCAGTTCCTGCATCCGTTCAGGTCTTCTTGCCTAATAGCTGGTGGCACCTCTTCCTATGATTCTAGCCACTGGGGATGGATTGTAAACTCCTGCATACTTCCATGTAGAATCTGAGCACTGAGGACTTGACCTATTGGATTCACTGCTTTCAATGATGGGTGAAGATTCTGTTTTATAATGTGTATTAACCAGGATATTAACTAGGTCTTAATGAAGTGAACTACACTATATATGTAGATCCTGTGGACTACATTATGTTGATAGAAATTGTTTTAATTTAGTCACTTTTTGGGGATAATAGCTTCTTAACATTGGGTAAATCAGAATGTGTCATATGAGGTAATCAAATTAGAATTTCTTCCTTCGAATCATCTTTTGTAGGTGAGTACCTTTTTTCAGAATTAATCTTCTGTTAACTAGAACCACACCATTAACCTAGACTGCCAAACTTCATTAATGAGAATTCATTGGTAAAGAATCATGGCCATCATTAAATGTATTAATGATTTTTAAAATTGGGAATGATAACTACAATTTTCTAATTATTGTGGAAATAAAAAAAAAATTATAAGCATTCAGATATCTCAGGCAATCCAAACCAAACTTATCTATTAAAAAGCATTTTTGAGGTAATTGCTATTTTAAACTGCCATGTTTAATACCGATCATTATTTGCCATTTTAAAAACCCCTACAAAATCAGTTAAATGGAAAGTAACTGAAGGTTCTGACTGCCTTGAGTTTTGTTCTAATGACTGAAGAATCTAGGTTCAGAAATTCAAAGTGATCTCCAGCTGTTTGGGGCAAAGGTGAAAAAGGGAAGAGATAGATAATAAAATCCAGCACAGTTTCTGTGAGACTTATGGTCAATAAATCTTAGCCCTTACATCTCAGGGCTAAGCTAGAAGAAATGTCCAGTGAAGCATGCCAGTGTTGTGTATTGTTGAGAAGTGCATTCAGGTCACACATAGTTCAGAAGGAAATTGGTGGAAAACCACTAGGTTCACTTTAGTGAGGATTCAGAGACATCTAATTAAAGTGAATTCTGTTCTGTCTGGTCAACACTGATAAATTCTGAAAAGGAAAAGCCATCCATCCTGCTATTATTAAAGCTGAGGATCTGGAAAGAGCACCTACAGTTGGGGGCACAGATGTTTGTTTTGGGCATCACTCAGTTGTACTTATCTGTAGAATTACACATAAAATGGCATTGTTAGTTGAATTTTTAATGTTGTCAGTGCACTTAAGTTAAACACAGAGGGCTGTAGAAAGATAGTCCCCAGATGTGGGAATCAGGTCAAAATAAGTTCACATTCTGTGCGGTTGAATTTAGTAAAAATCAACTATTTAGTAAAAATGGATGAGAATATTCGAGTGAAGAGAAATCCACTTTCCTGATAAATAGAGGGTGTTTCCCAAGTTTTCATTTTCAGACTGGGTGTGTTCCCAGAGAGTTTGTGACAGGAATGTGATGATGTAGAGAAACTGAAGCTAGCTCAATTTGTCTGAGGTAAGGGTGACTTAAAGGCAAGGGTTTGTTGGAACCAATCTTGCCTCCCAATTTCCCATGTCAGAGACCAGAAATATTCTAAATGAAATGATGATTCCCTTGGGCTAAATTTGTCTTGGAGATAATGCTATCTAATTGTTGTGTGAGAAGTGGGGGCTAGTTTCCTATTCCAGGTCTTTATGTTCTACTTAGAGAAACATTCAAAGTACAGGCACATATACAGTGCACAAGGTGCTAAAGCTTATTTAAAAGTAAGAAAGCAAACACACACACACACACACACACACACACACACACACACACGTAGGCATAGTTGAGGAGTGAAGTGAACCAGGAGGGAAAGTGTTGGGGGAGGGAAGTAGAGAGAGAGTGTCTCAGAACCCTATCTCATCCTCATCTGCAGAAACAGATAGTGAGAGTGAGAGAGAGAGAACCTTCCAGTAGCTGGCCTCTTTTATGAGGTTGGAAGAGGAGTGGTTGAAGGGCACCTTCCCTACATCCTACATAAAGGAGATATATGGGAATGGGAAGGTTCTTATTAACAGGTAGGTGGACAGGACTACACAGTGGGTAGAGTGGGATGGGTATGAGGTGTGAATTCCAGCTCATGGCCCTGTCTAACTACCTGCCTTATCCCATATCACAATGAGTTTTATGGAATTTTCCTTCGGAAACTTTCCAACTTTACTTTGCCCTAATTTGTTCCTCACTTAAATTCCATCTAAACAGGAAAGAAATCTCAGATATATCATATATGCTCTATTCTCTTGGAGTAGTTCTAGGACTTTAAAATAAATTAATCATAAAGTCATTTCACTAATTTAAGAGTCTGGTAAAGGGAAGTCAAAGGATAGTATAAATGAAAATTTCAGTTGTCAATGTTTCAACAAACTTGATAGATATCATATGTTTAATATCAGTAGGGTTGTACTAGGCAATTATTCTAGCCAGAGAATCCTTGCTAGAATTACATCATGTCACAGGACAATAACATTGGTTATTATTTAATGGTCCTGGAAATTATGTTTTTGATTAATAGATGATTACATTCAGTTTGTTGGACAAAGTATTTTAGAATACAGAGTCTCTGAATGAGGGAAGATATATAAGAAAATAATGACAGAAATTTTGGAAACAAGATGGAAATCATTGTTGTCCTAACAGATAGAATCTGGTTTCATTAGTAAAGCTAAGTTTCTTCTTGTTTTAAAATAAAGATTGATTTATTTATTTGAAAAGCAGAGTAAGAGAGAGAAAAGAGGAGAGAGATCTTTCATCCTCTGGTTCACTCCCCCAAATAGCCCCAATAGTTGGCTATGGCATGCTGAAGCCCAGAGCCGGTAATTCCACCCAAGTCTCCCAGATGGGTGACAGGGGCCTAAGTACTTGGACCATCTTCTGCTGCTTTCCTGGGTGCATTAGCAGGGAGCTGGATGGGAGTGGAGCAGCTGAAACTCCCATGACACTCACATGGGATGCTGGAGTCGGAGGTGGCAGCTTAACCCATTGCACCACAATACCAGCCCCCACGCCAAGTCTCTTGACCTCTAAAACTGAAGGTTGCATTGTGTATAGTTTTGTTTTGTGAAGAGCTTTCCACTTAACTGTCTCTTTAAATTAAAAAAGAGTAAATAATTTAGAGTTTTGAATTTTGTGGAGGTGGATAAAGACTAAACATGGTAGCATAATGACTCCTATTTTTAAGCAAATCAGGAAGTGAAGTTGAAAGATAATCCCACTGGAGAACAGTGAAAAAGAAGAGAGGGGTGTAGAAAGAGGTTAGAAGTATAGGAGGGGCCAGCACTGTGGTGCAGTGGGTTAACGCCCTGGCCTGAAGCACCGGCATCCCATATGGGCGCCAGATCAAGTCCTGGCTGCTTCACTTCCCATCCAACTCTCTGCTATGGCTTAGGAAAGCAGCAGAAGATGGCCCACGTCCTTGGCCCCCTGCATCCGCATGGGAGACCTGGAAGAAACTCCTGGCTCCTGGCTCCGGAGCAGCACAGCTCCAGCGTTGTGGCCAACTTGGGGGTAAACCAGCAGATGGAATACCTCTGCCTCTTCTCTCTCTGTGTAACTCTTATAAATAAATAAATAAATAAATAAATCTTTAAAAAAAGTATAGGAATGAATCTAAAATGATCTAAAATTTACCATTAACTTTCTAGAACGGAGTTTCTAGCCTTTGGGGCTGTTTGGTATTTTCTTTGCTGTAGAGGGCTGTCCTGTGCGTATTAGGGTGCTTAGCAGCATCCCTGGACAATACCTTCTCCAGCAGTGTCTCCCCAGTGGTGACAATCAGAGTCTTCAACGTTTCTGATTATTGGAGATGACTAAAGAGTTATCAAAATTTCCCTGGCTGAAAACCAGTTCTCCAATACTATAGTGACTGACAACTTGTGTCAGAACTCCTGAAAACAAACAAACAAACAAAAAACCCACTGTTTTACTTGATCCTTACTGTTTTCTTTTGTGGTGTTTTCTCTTCAAATGTAGGAGAAACCACTTCATTGAACACATGATTCTCAAATGTTAAAGGAGTGTTTTCACAGCTAATCAGTTGATTTTGATGTGATGCAAAAAATAATAATAATAATAATAATGCAGGTTCTTGTATCACCAGGAATCTAAAAATATCAAATGACAATATCAGTTTCTAACTCTATCCTTTTCCAGGTTATCTGGCAAAGTATACTATTTAAAGGATTAGGATTACACTTCTCCTAGTTACACTGCCTTTATATTTTTTCTTATAGATCATTTAACAATGAGAGAGGATATGTATAGTGTCTTATTTCACACTTATTTTTAAAGCAATATCATATACAAGTAGTTTTCAAATTTTTAACAAAAATCTTATTTTTCCTACACATCTATTTGACAAAATCAGCATGTAAAATAGATGAAAATGGTACTCAATTAACACACTTGTTTGTAAGGTTGAGTTAATAGTATTTGTTTATTATAGTCAATCATGATGACAAAGACTGTTACTACGAACATTGGTATTTAAAATTAAAAGTCAGGAAATAAAATTTTAGGGTTATGCCAGTTTTATCATCCAACTTACTTCTGTTTTTGTTTTTTAACATGCAGTCTCAAGGAAGCTTATAATTCATATAGTTAGGAATTAATATCTTGAATTTACACTTTTGCATATTTTGCATACAGTCCTGAATTTATAAAAAATTCAAGAATTACACTATTTTAGTAAGTGATACATTTACAATAACTTCAAATATCTGTTTGGAATTAGTGAGAAATTGGCTGCTCAAGATATTATCGCAATGAGTTATTATTTGGTAACTGACTTATTTCAGTGTAATATAGATTTTCTTTTGACACAAATATATTTTTATTATTTTATTTATTTTTTATTTTTAAGAGATTTATTTATTTGGAAGGCAGAATGGCAGAGGGGAAACACACACACACATACAGAAAGAGAGAGACAATGATAGAGACAGAGAGAGTGAGAGAGCTTCCTCTGCTGATTCACTCTGCAAATGCCCACAACATCCAAGACTGGGCCAGGCTGACCAGGAGCCAGGAACTTCATGCAGGTCTCTCATATGGATGGCAGAGGTCCAAGCATTTGAGCCATCATATGTGCCCCAGGATGCATTAGCAAGAAGACGAATCAGAAGAAAAGCAGCCAGGACTTGAACCAACACTTCAATATGGGATGTGGGCATCTCAGTCAGCAGCTTACTCTCATTCCTGAAAGATATTCTTATCATGGAATTTGAATTAAATATTTATGGTACATACATATTTTTATATTTTTTGAAAATCACTTATTCTATGCCAATGATATCTGTGAGTCAAAAGCCATAACACATTTTATTTATTTTTAGACTTATTTACTAGCAAGGCAAAGCAGTTTAATTTGCCAGGGTTGAGCCAAGGAGAAGCTAGGTTCTAGGAACTTCATTCAGGCCTCCCATGTGGGTGATAGATGTCCGCGTATTTGGGTTGTCAGCTGCTGCCTTCCCAGGTGCATTACCAGGAAGCTGGATTAGAAGCAGAGCAGCTGGGACTCAAACCAGCATTCTGATATGCAATGCCATAGTCAGGAGCAATGACTTAACCTGGTGCAACACAATGCTAGCCCTGTGAAGCATTGTAGCATCTTACTTAACAGTAGTCATATGGAAGGCATTTGGCACAGAGCCTAAGTGAGGCTTGCAAAATCTGTATCCCATCCCATTTTGGAATGCCTGGTTTAAGTCCAGTTGATATAGGATCTCTAGCATATCTCAAGGTATCCATTGCTTAGTATGTGCTTACCAAATACTTGGCCAGTGTTTGTCTTTACTCTAAGAGGACAACACCTGAAAACCTAAAGATAGACTCCTATGTCTTGATTTACTAGAACATCTCCTATATATATTTGTTGTGGCAGAATTATTAGAGATTATATGTTTTATTCTCAAAAGGTTCCCAATTTGGAAAGTAAATGTGTTAGTGTCTATTCCAGGGTCTCTGTCATGTTAATAAAGGAGAGACTGCCCTTGCCCCTTCAATACTCCTCTCATAGCAGGAATGCTAAAGGGTAACACTGGAGTCTGGGAAACCCATCTTTCACCGAATTGGTAGAGAGGCTGTTGAAGGACACATCCTGTTGATACCCCAGTGAGACAGTGTACAGAGCTGAATCATTGGTAGTGCTTCCCAAAAGTGAGTTAAGAGATGACTTTTCATTGACTCAAGGAACGAGCAGGGCTTTCTCTGCCCCAGAGTGATCTTTAACTTTTGCTGAAGAGGCAACTTCTTCTGCTCTGAAGCCATTTCCCCCACCATTCTCCAAAGGTCTTAGGGATATTGGTCTGCTTTTTTTTTTTTTTTTGAAACAAGGGGTAGTAAGCACTTTGTTCTGCTCCAAAGGAGGCTGGAATGAAACAAAGTTGGATTATAACTAACTTGTCAATGAGATCATTCCCATGTTTGCACATACCTGGATAAACAGGTTTAAAAGACACGGGAAATCAATCTGTCAGTATCATCCAAGAAAAGCATTTGAAAGAATATGTCATCACTTGGGATAGTCCTACCAACCCCATTTTTGGGAAGTGAACAGGGACTTTTTTTTTGCCTTCCGGCTGTTCTTCCTCAATCCTCAAGGCCTAGTTTAAGTCTTGTTTTGTCCATGAAATTTTCCTGGGCCGTCACAGGCTGTCTCACCTCTTCTTGATTGCAGCTTTTCCCCAGTGACTGACTTTTAAAAAATTACTCATCTGGCTACTTGCCCATAATGACAATGGCCTTTAACACAGCACGAATGTGTGCCAGACACAATCCTGAGTGCTTTTAAATCATGATTTGGTCTAATTCTTACCACCAAGTAAGTAACGTTACCCATGTTTCAAAGGTAAGAAGCACGGACAGAAGTTTATTGTATTTATGTTATTAAAATTGCATCACTCCTTTTCACCTGCCTGTGGTTAAGCCTCACAAGAACTGGAAACAGGCTTCTTACCTTTTGGTGTCTCCATTTCTCCCCAGTATGGTAGGAACTCCAAGGAGCATGTTGTCAATGAAAACGGCTGATTTTACTCTCAATGTACTCTGTGAAGACAAGATTTTAAATAAAAATGCATGGAAGTGCACTAGGGGCCATTTTTGAACCCTAAAAATCACATAAATTCAGGAAAACAAATGCACTGTGACAAGAAGGAATGATAATTATGGACTTGCCATTTTGAAAGTCTACCAATGTTGCTTCTCAAACATGGGAAGCTTTGCTAAGCATTTGCTAAATTGAGGAAGAAAATGTTTAAAATGTTAGGCATATTATGAGTATTTGAATACTCGGTTGGTTTCCTGTGTTATATCTCTGAAACTTTCCTGATTGACCTCTGTATTCTAATGCTGAGTGGTATTTCCCAGGCCTGAGACAGAGATGTTGAAATGGTGACTAGTACATACAACATAATTGAATTTTGATCTTTTTTAAAAAGATTTATTTATTTATTTGAAAGGCAGAGTTACAGAAAGGCAGAGGCAGAGAGAGAGAGAGAGAGAGAGAGAGAGAGAGAGAGAGAGAGAAGAAGAGAGAGAGAGAGAGAGAGAGAGAGAGAGAGAGGTCTTCCATCTGGTAGTTCACTCCTTAGATGGCTACAATGGCCAGAGCTGCACCAATCCAAAGCCAGGAGCCAGGAGCTTCCTCTGGGTCTCCTACACAGGTGCAGGGGTCCAAGGACTTGGGTCATCTTCTACTGCTTTCCCAGGCCATAGCAGAGAGCTGGATCGGAAGTAGAGCAGCTGGGACTTGAACTGGTGCCCATATAGAATGCCGGCCCAGCAGGCGGCAGCTTTACTTGCTATGCCACAGCACCGGCCCTTCAATTTTGATCTTAAAATAAGCCACACACACTGAATAAATACATAAATATCTATGAAATGAGCACCTTATCATAACTTATGTCTGATTTTTATTATCAAGACTATTTCCTTATGAAACTGTAACTTTTGCCTTGAAGGGTTGGCCAAGGATGATTTTTTGTGTTTTCTTTTAGTCTTAAGTCTCAAATTATCAGATGTGATGTGTGAAGAGGCCATTTGAAACAGAACCATGATAGTTACAAATGGAAATTTTTTTAAATGTAACTTTTAAAAAAAAGATTTATTTACTTATTTGAAAGGTAGTGTTATAGAGAGAGAAGGAAAGAGGGAGAGAGAGAGATGTCTTCCATCCTCTGGTTCACTCCCCACATAGCCACAGTGGCTGGGGCTGGGCCAGGCTAAAGCCAGATCCAGGAGCTTCATCCAGGTCTCCCACATGGTGCAGAGGTCAAAGGACTTGGGCCATCTTTTGTTGTTTTCCCAGGAGCATTAGCAGGGAGCTGGATCAGATGTGGAGCAACAGGGACTTGAACCACTGTCCACATAGGATGCTGGCACTACTGGCAGAGGCTTAACCTTCTATGTTACAGCACTAGCTCCAACAGATGGAAATTTATATCATTTTCCCTCTTTTTCTCCAGTATGTACTGTTTCCTTATGGAATACTGTCACTTTTTTTCTATTATTTAAAATTACATGTGTGATGGAGCCATTACCATTTGCCCTGAGAGATTATTTCACAAAATAATGGGCCTGGTTACAGATATTTTTGGTCACTGATTTTCCATATAACATTTATCTTGCTCAATTTCATTCTATTATCCCTTGGATCACTTGTAAGTTCTTCAGAGAACGTTGTAAGGTGCTCTATTTGATAGGAACTAGAACCCTCTCCCAAATTCCATTAAGGAAAAAAAAGATACGAAGTCTCATGTTACACTTGATCTTAGCCAAAAGGCCAAGAAGTGATTGCAATCTCATGTTAATCACATTCCAAGGAGGGAATTCCTAATTGTCCAGCAATACTCAACCTTCTTATATTTTAAATTCCATTGAATAATTATTTTTTTCAAAGAATTAGGGGAATCCTGGTTTCCTCAAGGAACAAGGTGTGTATTTGTTTGTGTGCTGCGTGGTGATGGTGGCGGTGGTGGTGTGCATGTCTATGTGTGCGCAACTTGCATGGAAAAAATAAAGTTATATTCAAGATGTCATTGAATTTTCTACTCTTCTCCCCCATCCCCTTTTACACTTATTATCTTTCTCTTTATCAAAATAGCAAGGCCTCCAAAGTTGAACGGCCTGTGTATGTGCTTCTTTGCTTCTCTTAAAACGAGGTGTGGCACCAGCAGCTCTGCTGGAACCACAAGGAAAGTATGGCTTGAGTTCTTGCTCTTGATGCATCTACTTAAACAGGTGAGTGGTGTAGGAATAGGGCAGCAACTGGTGCTGCCAGTGTATTTGTCAGTTGAAGAAAATAATGAACTTCGTTAAATTGGACTAAGTGATAGTCCTTGGGTGGATTACCTAAGACATTCAACCAATGAAAGAAACTGTACTAGCTCTTTCTACAAAATGAAATAAAGACAATACAAGACAAACAAAAACAGCAGAAATCAACAGAAGCTCTGTGTATGCAACTTTCCACCTTCAACACAGAATACTCAAGCAAACAATTTGTACTATTAGGTCCACTTCTGTCTGACAGAAATAGACTTGTTTTATTTATTGTGTGTTGAGTGAAATTTCACAAGGAGGCTTTAGGATTGTGGACATATCTTAAACATAGTCACAGAACTGGATTAAAAAAACTCACAGCCGGTGCCGCGGCTCACTAGGCTAATCCTCCGCTTTGTGGCGCCGGCACACTGGGTTCTAGTCCTGGTTGGGGTGCCAGATTCTGTCCCGGTTGTCCCTCTTCCAGGCCAGCTCTCTGCTGTGGCCCGGGAGTGCAGTGGAGGATGGCCCAAGTGCTTGGGCCCTGCACCCCATGGGAGACCAGGAGAAGCACCTGGCTCCTGGCTTCGGATCAGTGCGGTGCGCCAGCCGCAGCGCGGTGACCATTGGAGGGTGAACCAACAGAAAAAGGAAGACCTTTCTCTCTGTCTCTCTCTCTCACTGTCCACTCTGCCTGTCAAACAACAACAACAACAACACAAAAAAAAACCAAACTCACAGATATCTTTTGAAGTAGATGTGAAAAGGGTCAGGCCCTTTGTTTTTGACACACACCAGACCTCTTCTTTATGGGAGAATAAATAAAATAAGAGATCTGGTGCATTTGGTCTTGGGCTGCCTAGAATTTGATCTCTAATAAGTTAATTTTTTATCAGTGTATTCAGTCTGGCTTCAATTGCTGTCAATAACCGGGACCATCCCAATCTGTCATAGTCCAGAGCCACTGACTGCACGGCTTCCACCCTGCGGTTTTGGTTTCTGTATATCCAGGGCTGAAAGGAAAGCTGCATCAATGGCAAGGACTGAGATACTGAAATGGTGGCTAGCACATGCAACACATTTGAGTTTTGATCTTATAATAAGCCACACACACTGAATAAATTTATAAATATCTATGAAATGACCACCTTACCACAAATTATATCTGAGTTTTATCATCAAAACTATTTCCATTTAAAAGTCTTTGACTCTTGCCTTGAAGTGTTGGCCAAAGATTATTTTTTTTGTATTTTCTTTTAGTCTTGTATTCCAAATTGTCAGATATTATGTGTGAGAGGCTATTTGAAGCAGAACCATAATAATTACAGATGCAAATCTTTTAAATATAACTTTGTTTTTTAAAGATTTATTTATTAACTTTGTTTTTTAAAGATTTATTTATTAATTCAAAAGACAGAGTTACAGAGAGAGAAGAAGAGGGAGAGGTTATGCTGGCACATAACCCACTGCTTGGAAAACTGAATAATGAATCATGTACTATTTAGGAGAAAGCTTCTTATGAGCAGTCATGTATTTAGTATTGTTGACACTCAGTGCTCATCATTTTTAATACTGCCAGATGAAAAGTCCATTTTGTAATAATCATAATATGAAATGAGTAATGATAATGGCTGGTAGAGAAGCATAGACAATACTATTTTCTTGAACATAACATATACATAAGCAGGAAAGTAAGTAAAATAAAAATCAAGTAATGTTAGAGGACAAAAGTATCTTAATTATCTGTATAAACACTGAAAATATAATGTTTCCTGAGAAAAGAAAAAAATGTTTGTACCGCTGTGTACACTGTCCTGTGACCACAAATTAAACAATTTTCATTTTTTTGAGAGGCAGACATAGAGAAGGAGAAAGAGAGAGACACCTCCTGTTGGCAGATTCACTACCCAAATACCCACAGTGGTTGAGACTGAGCAGGGAAAATGCCAAAGTCAAAAACTCAGTCCAGGTCTCCCACATCAGGTCTCCACACCATCATTGCCTCCCAGGGTTTGCATTAGCAGGAAACACTACTCAAGACCTGATGCCAGAAATTGAACCATGGTTGTCCAATACAAGATGTGGCTATCTTTACTGCTAGACAAAATAGTACTTTAAACTTTTAAATACAAGTAACTCCAAGTTGTCACATGAGGCAAAACAGAAGCAACTCAAGCATTTTTCCGTTTGGTTACATAGTTATTGCTTTGAATCCATGGTTTTAAACATATGAAGCCATAGGACCCAAAGAGCTAGAGACATTAAGTGTTATCCAGATGAACCCAAGTGATTCCAAAATATTTCAATTTAGTTTCAAAAAGAATGGGGATGGCTGCCTCTGATGGGGGGTTCTTGGAAATTTCCACATGGAAGAGAATGTTTACTATTGAATAATATATTTCTTATGATTTGAAGATTACATACAAGGGTACTTCAAAAAGTTTGTGGAAAATTGGAGAACAAAAATATAAATAAGGTGGGCTTTTAACCTGGTGGTTAAGATGCCTGCATCCCATATCAGATTTCCTGGGTTTGATAACTGGTTCTGACTTCTGACTCCAGCGTCCTGCTACTGTAGATCCTGAGAGGCATCAGTATTTCAATTAATTCAGTCTCTGCCACTCGCATGGCAGATATGGATTGAGTTCCCATCCCTGGGCTTCTACCTCAGGTAGGTGCCATTGCAGGCATTTGGGAAGTAAATAGGTTCTCTCTCTCTCTCTCTCTAATATATTTAAAACATTTTTTTTCTTGAAAAGAACTCTATTTTGGTATAAAATTTTGAAATCCATCATATGCTATATATATTATTAAAACTCAATAGTAACCACAAAATTGCATAAAACTTGGCCAACAAGATGTTTCCGGTGGGGTTATTTTATCATTGGCATAGTTCAGAATTGGTCAAGCATGGAGGAAGTAAAAAACAGAGTGACTTTGAGTTTATTATTTATTTTAGCTTATTATTGTTTAAAGATTCTTATTATTTAAAATTTTTAAATTATCTACAGACAATAAATTGCACTGGAAGCAGGGCAATCTCATTGCCCTTTTCTTTGTATGCCACTTTGGAAAAGATTAATTTAACTTTAAATACAATTTGAGAATAGAAAAATTAAAAATGAAGTTATCCATTCCTGTTTGCCTTTCATAGTTAGTAGGTATTCAGTAACTACTTTTTGAATGCCCAAGTAGAGGAGAGAATGAAGGCTGATGGCACCCCCTAGAAGAGGGCTGTGGAGTGAGAAGGAGTAGCATGTCAATGTTAGACCCCCACTGCAGAGGAGCCAGGACATCAGCACTTTAGAAAGGGAAGTGAGCAGTACACCAAAGAGCTGATGTCAACTGTCAGTGATTGTCCTAGGGTTGGGGTGGAAGAGCAGAAGCAAGTCCATTTTTCTAAGCTTAACTTCCCATCTTACTCATTTTGCTTCTACCTTTGACCAGGGTTAGCCATGTATGTTTTCCCCTTTCTCTGCTCAGTTCCTGAGAAGACCCCTCCCACTCTTCCTTTTTGTGGCTTATCTGCATCAGATAGTGCATAGTGAAACTGTGCAAAACGGTGAACACTAAAGTGCATCCCAAGGTCACCCAGAACATTTGCATCAAATGTGTGGCAGAAATAGTGGGTAGGTTGCATCGAAGGGCTTCTGAACTTCCTTCTGAGCTCAGTTGTCTCTTGCTGACTTGGAGTTGGCAGAGGAAATCTGCCATCCTTTGCAGCCATTTTTGTACACTTCCTCTCTAGACAAAACAAGGGCAACCAAGAAGTACAACTCTTGGAGACAGTTCTAAATCATTCTTTTTTAGTCCTCATCATCCTGTCCAATTGCCAAAAAGAGATTATAAGAATGTCTTATAACTTGTTTAAAGTTTAGTCCTCCTTCTCCTAATTGCTAATCAAAAATAGAACTTTAATGAACCTATTAAGATGGCTACTATAAAAGGAAGGGAGGGAGGGAGGGAGGGAGGAAAGAAGGGAGGGAGGAAGGAAGGAAGGAAGGAAGGAAGGAAGGAAGGAAGGAAAAGAAAGAAAATGAAAAGGAAAGAAAATAAAAGAACAAGTACTGGAGACAATGTGGAGAAATCAGAATCCTTGCATTGTCAATGAAGATATAAAATGATACAGCCACTGTGGAACATTATGGCAGTTCTTAAAAAAATAAATAAATAAAGTTAACAAATGAACCAACAACTTGATCTTTGGGCATACAACAAAAAAAGTTGAAAACAGGATCTTGAAAAGATATTTGCACATCCATGTTTATGGTAGAATTGCAGTGTTCAAAAGGTAGAAGCAGGGGCAGGTGCTGTGGCACAATGGGTTCAGCTAATGGCTGTAATGCGAAGCATAATCCACCATATCACAATGCAGGCAGGACTGCTGGTTCTAGTCCTGGCTGCTCCACTTCTAATCCGGCTCCCTGCTCATGCAGCTGGGAAAGAAGTGACAGATGGCCCAAGTGCTTGGGTCCCTGCACCCACATGGGAGTCCCAGACGGAGCCCTGGCTCCTGGTTTCATCCTGGCCAAGCCTTAACTATTACAGCCTTTTAGGGGATTGAAGATCAATCCCTCTTTCTCTCCCCCCACCCTCGCCTGTCTGTAATTCTGCCTTTCAAATAAATAAATCAATCTTAAGTAAATAAATAAGGTAAAAGCACCCTAAAAGTCCAAAGATGGATGGATAAACAAGATATGGTATATACATACAATAGGATATTATTCAGTCTTAAAAATGAAGGAAATCAGATACATGCTACAATATGGATGAACTTTTATGCTAGATGAAATAAGCCAGGCACAAAAAGACAAATAATGTATGATTTCACTTATATGAGGCGCCAAGAATGGTCAATTCGTAGAGACAGAAAGTGAGATGGTAGTTTTCAGGGACTGGAGGGAGTAGGGCCAGGGACAATTGTTTAATGGGTATCAAGTTTCAGTTTGAGAAGATGAAAAAGTTTTGGTGTTGGATGGTGGTGCTGATTACACAATAATGTGAATGTATTACTACTGCTGAGCTGTACACTTTTAAAAATGTTTAACATTAAAATTTTGTGTTATATGAATCTTACTACAGTTTTTTTTTTTTTTTTGACAGGCAGAGTAGACAGTGAGAGAGAGAGACAGAGAGAAAGGTCTTCCTTTTGCCGTTGGTTCACCCTCCAATGGCCGCCGCGGATGGCGCGCTGCGGCCGGCGCACCACGTTCCTCCGATGGCAGGAGCCAGGTGCCACGTGCTTTTCCTGGTCTCCCCATGGGGTGCAGGGCCCAAGCACCTGGGCCATCCTCCACTGCACTCCTGGGCCACAGCAGAGGGCTGGCCTGGAAGAGGGGCAACCAGGACAGAATCCGGTGCCCCGACCGGGACTAGAACCTGGTGTGCCGGCGCCGCAAGGCGGAGGATTAGCCTGTTGAGCCACGGCGCCGGCCTTACTACAGTTTTTAAAATTAAAAATAGAACCTCAACTTTGATTGTTACATGCTGGTCTTAATAAACATACAGAGAACTACTTCAAGGCAGTTAGTCTAGCCCTGTGGACCACATAACCTTGCTCATGCCAAAGAGGTTTTGAAATCCTTGGGGTTGATGGGGGTGGTTCAAACAGGACATGTGGTTGAATGGTGTTAAGTCAGAGAGAACAATAGAGGATATTGAAGAAAAGAAGCAAGGAAGTGAAATATGCACCTCTGTCTAATTGGATGATGCATGCTGAGACTGAAGGTCTACCTCTGTAGCTCCTCTGCATTGTATGGGAGGTGCACTATAGGCTTTGACTCCTGCTGCAGCTCAGGTAAGATGACTCAGGAAAAAAACTTTTTTTTTCAAAATGAAATAAGTGACTCAGCAAAATTAGATGTTATATGAATTAAAAGCAAAGTCTTAAAGAACAGACACCCTCAACAGTTGTACTGTTATGTAGATATATGGATATTTAGGTTACCAGGACACAGGTAGCAGGGGTCATTAGTGAAAGAAAGCTATGATTACTATGGAGACTATTTGGCAGTAAGAAAACACGGTAATGTGCTTTGATTTATGCCTTTCCTCCCTGGGGCTCACATATGTAATCATTTCTAGCACAATATACTAATAACATAGAGAGGAATGGCTATGATTATCTCCAGTTTATAGAAGGTGAAACTGAGGCACAGAGAATAATTTGGGTGTGAGCTAGTGATTCATTGGCAGGGTTGGAAGTAGAAAACAACGTTCTAGATGCCTAGGCCCAAGGCCTCTTGGCTATAAATAGTTCGCCTCTGTCTGTTGATCTGGCTCAGCAAAGCTGTACCTCAAAGTCTTAAAAAACAGTAAGAGTTTCTCCTAGCAGGGAGGCCACACAAAGGGATTTGGACTTTCAGGTTCCTGCAGGGCTAAGAGACAGAGTGGATGATGGTCATGTGACTTCAGCAGCACTCCGAGAGCATCGATTCTCCTGACTGTCACATTTCACTGTTTCTCACTTCACGTGAGCAAGAAAATAAGAATTTCATTTTCTCGGCTTAGAAGTCACAAGCTGGTTAAGTGCCTCACTGAATAAGTGGCCCTTCTGTGTTCAGGGAGAGACCACCCCGTGACCCAGAGATGCGGTTTCGCAACATGCAGATGGAGGTTCTCAGAAGTCCTCGGCTGGAGCAGCTAAATAGGACTGAGACAACGCGATCCCAGACAAAGGTCAGCCCTATTTTAATCTCTGAGTGAGGCTATGACTCTGGGACAAGGCCCTCCTTGTCTGATTTCCTTCTATTTTCAGTGATTCACAAGCCGAAATCTCTTTCATCTGCCACTACAGAGCCACATCCCCCTTTCAGATTTGTTTGTGAGTTAAAATAGTTCCCATCCTCAATCTCCTTGGAGTGTCTTCTTACAGCCATAGACTTCCTCAGGCTGCGAGCCTAGAGGAGTCCCTGGGGAGGCAGAGACCAGCTTGGAATGCAAACCCTCCCGGGAAGAACCCAGAGTGCAGCAGGAAGTGGGGTTGCTGCTTGCTTGGATGGTCCCACAGAGGCAGAGAGCCAATAACCCAGCAGGTTACAGGCGCTTGCTTCTTGAAGAGTTCACCAGAACTCCGGAAGGCTGTAGCATCTTATTTGGACGTATGCTTACCCCGTGCTGATGGCTACAGTGAATTCTTTCCAGTGTGTTGGTCACAGCCCTGATGTTCTAGTTATTCAATGATGTTAGTGTGAAAGTGGCTCCCTTAGTTTCTTATCAGCGCAAGTATCATGTTCAGTAATGATTGGTCCACTTGGATCACTGGGAACTTGCATTGGCTTCATATTTTTTTTAATATTTATTTTTATTTATTTGAAAGGCAGAGTTACATAGAAAGAGAGGAAGAGATCGAGAGGGAGAGACTTTAATCTACTGGTTTTTCACTCTCCAAATGGCCGCAATGGCCCAAGTAGGCCAAATTGGAGATAGGAGCCTGGGGCTTCTTCCAGGTCTCCCACATGTGTGTAGAGCCCAAGCACTAGGGCCATCTTCTGCTGCTCTCCCAGACACACCAGCAGTAAGCGAGATGGGAAGTAGAGCAGCTGGGACTCGAACCAGTGCCCTATGGGATCCTGGTGTCTCAGCAATGCTGGCCCCTGAGCCACATATTTTTGGGCTATTTCTGTTTATCCCATTTTCATATATCCTGTGAGTTTTGCATTTGCTAACTCTCATCTTTTTCCTTGTAATTACATTTACTGAGGAAATCTCTCAAATCACTATTTGTTTTTAATTGTGTAATACCTCAGTTTGATGCAGTCAGAGAAGAATTTCAGTAAGGTGGTCCAGGTTAGCCTTCAGGGGGTTGTTTGGAGTAATAATAAGAGGTTGCCACTGATGGAGTATGTGCTTCTTGCCAGGAACTAAGTAAGTGCTTTGCATATATTATCTAATTTAATCTATGTGAGAATCCTGTGAGAGCATTTTACAGACGATAAAACAAAATTAAGGTATGTTAGGTAATTTTCCCTAAGTTACACAGTTAGTTCCTGGAGAGAATAAGAATTTCATTTCAGATTTTCACAACATTTTTCCTGAAACTTTGACAATTCATGCTTGACCTTCTACCCAAAGTCATTGGGTTGGTGGGTAGCATAAAATGATGTTTTCTGATTTTTCTTCCTTTTCTTCTTTCTCTCCCCTTTTATTTTTAAGGAAAAGGTCCCTAAAGTCAATGAGAAACTCTGTTGAGCTGCCCTTTTGTTTAGAAGAGGAAATGTGAACTTTGCAATTGTTCCACACATTCTTGCCACTTCCCTAAATCAAAGGGAAAAAAAGACTCGCAAAAACATGGCTCGGATGCATGTTTTCATACCAAAAGGTCAAAACCCAAATATCTCCTAGCTGGCCACAAAGAAATAGTGGGAAGAGAGCCTGGTCACAAAACCACCAGGAGTTGCAGAGAATAAATAAATAAGAGGAATTTTGCTGGGGGTGGGGATGGAGAGAGAAAGGATTAACATTTTGTTTCGGAGCTCTGATCCAAGTCCAATGTTTTCAGACGTAAAAATCTAACACAAGACAGAAGGCCTTCGGAGTGCTCCGCCCACGATGTAAAGTTAGGAACAGATTACCCCTCCCCTCCCCCACTCTTTATTGATGAGGCCAAGCAAATCACACAATGCATTGCTTTTGCTGTGGGGCTCTGTCTGCACCTCTGAGCAGGGTGGAGAGTTTAGCTAATTAGCCATAATTTCTGACCAAAACAAAATTGGTTTGCCTTTAATTACCTGGTAAAAGTGTTGGGAAGACTGAATTATTTACACAGGTTTTACCTTTGCTTGGTATAAACAGTTATTTTCTGTTTAGGCCATTTCAATTGATTGTTCCAGATTTTTAAGTTACTAGACTTCTCTCTGCTCTCAAAGGGAGAAGTAGCTTCATGTTCCTTGGAGATTTGGTTTTCAGGTCACTAACAATGGTAAGGAAGGAAACAAACAGGGGTTCTTGGCTACGGCTGCACCTTAGAATCACCTGGGAAGCTTTTAGAAATATACTGGCAGTGGTCATTTGCTGCAGCAGTTCAGAGGCCCCTTGGGGAATGACATCCCATATTGAGGTGCCTGGGTACAACTCCTGGTTCAGCTTCCAGTTCCAATTTCCTGTTGATTTATGCACACTCTGGGAAGCAGCAAATGACGGCTCAAGTATTTGAATCCCTGACACTTATGTAGAAGACTCAGATTGAATTCTGGGCTCTTGGCTTCCATTTGGCCCAACCTAGCCCTCTAGCCCTAGCTGTTGATAGCATCTGAGGAGTGAACCAGGGGGATGGAGGATCTCTCTCTCTCTCTCTCCTCTCTCTGCCCTCCAATAAAAAATAAATAAAAACTTTAAAATTATATTGATGGCCTGGCCCCATCTGAGGTGAACTGAATAAGGATCTGCGGATAGAGTTAAGAGCTCCCTGGATTTTGAAAGTGGTCTGGGGCTGGGGCTGTGGCACAGTGCTTTAATGCCCTGGCCTGAAGTGCTGGCATCCCATATGGGCGCCAGTTCAAGACCCGGCTGCTCCACTTCCCATCCAACTCTCTGCTATGGCCTGGAAAAGCAGTAGAAAATGGCCCAAGTCCTTGGGCCGCTGCACCTTCGTGGGAGACCAGGAAGAAGCTCCTGGCTCCTGGCTTTGGATCGGCGCAGCTCTGGCCGTTGTGGCTAATTGGAGAGTGAACCAGCGGATGGAAGACCCCTCTTTCTCTCTGCCTCTTCTCTCTCTTGTAACTCTGACTATCAAATAAACAAATAAATCTTTTTTAAAAAAGTGGTCATAGTAGAGAGAGAGAGAGAGGAAGAGAGAGAGAGATTGCTTCAAATGCTGCAATAGCTAGGTCTGAGCCAGGCCCAAACCAGGAGCCTGAAACTGTGTTTCTCATGGGTCTCTCATGTGAGTGATAAGGACCCAAATACTTCAGACATTACCAGCTGCTTCCCAAGGTGCATGTTAGCTGGAAGCTGGGATCAGGAGAGGATCCAGGACTGGACCCAGGCACCCCGATGTGGGACGTGAACAATCCAAATGACATTTTTACCACTGTGCCAAGTGACAGCCTCTCAAAATGATTCTTAAAAAAAAAAGAAAAGAAAAGAAAAGAAAAGAAAAAGAACAACGTCTGAATGGAACATGTAGAGATTTTTAAATCATTATTCCCTAACTAGTATAGTATAACAACTATTTACTCAGCATTTATGCTGTATTGATCATTATAAGTAATCTAGATTTACCCTGGGGGCAGGGTATGCATAAGTTATATGCAAACACTATGCCATTTTATGTCAGGGACTCCAGCATCTATGGATTTTGCTATCCGTGGGGGTCCCAGAGACAATCCCCTGTGGATACAGCAAAACATCTGTATAAAAAAGGAGGAGAGTACTTCAGTTCTATAACCTCAATGGTCCACAGACCTTTGGGTTTTAAGAATAAAAATCAAAGAGAAATGAGGCAAACCTGCAATGTAGATTTATCTTCTTGCCTTTTCTCACTAACATTGTGGCCTTTAAAAACAGTTCTCAAGCTAGTCATGAAAGCAAATTCTAAAACACAAAAGTTCTTTCAGAAAGATTAAAAAGCAAGTCTCTGTGCTCTGATGAGTACTGCTGAATAGGGAAGAACAACACTGACCAAAAAAGCCTATTTTATAATTATTCATGCATTACTTTCACCAAGTCCCTTATACTTTGCTATCCATTGGTACAGGTGCAATGATTTCTCATGTCTATTTGATAAAGTAGAGGCTCTCAAACTTTTTTGCATATCAAAATTACCCAGAGAAATGGATAAAATGCAGATTTCTAGGCCCATTTCCAGAGTTTCTGATTCAGTGGATCTGGGGTGAGGCCCCAAAATTTGAATTTATAACAACAACCCAGATCATGCTGATGTTGCTGGTCCTGGGACCATGGCAGACTAAGGAAGAACTTGAATACCTCTCTTTACAAAGCTAATTACATGAGGCAGCTGTTACAGTGCTGCTTGCAAGGCTGACATCCCCTGTTGAAGTGCCAGTTCAAGGCCTGGCTGCTCTGTTTCCTATCCAGCTTCCTGCTAGTGTGCTTGGGAAGGCAGTGAATGATGGCTTGAGTGCTTGGGGTTCTTCCATGCATGTGGGAGACCAGGATGGAGTTGCTGGTTCCTGGCTTAATCCTGGACCAGACCTGGTTGTTGTGGCCATTTGGGGTCATAAACTATTGGATGGAAGATCTCTTTTTCCCTCTTGAAAAAATTAAGTAAGAAAATTCAGTTGAAAAATGAAGATTGAATAGTAAAATAGAGCAATACATGAAAGAGTACTTCAAACAGCTCATAGAAACTGTGTATTCAAAACTATTTAGAAATTTCTAAATATTTTGCATCAAAATAAACTTACCCTTTAATTCCACTTTCTATGAGCTTTTCTTAATACCCTCTTCCATATAGGAAGTGACTATTGTGAGAAGAAAAAGAAAATAAAATGTATTTCATTATCAAAATATAAATTTGAGAATATCAATTCTATAAAGCAAATTCTAGTTTTGAGCTTTTCTTCTTATTTGTGAAACTTATTTGAAACTTAAGTAATATAACATTTAGCTGCTCTAAAATGAACCTGGGGACAGCAGCCAATGATGTGAGATTCCATTCCGTTCTTCCTTATGTACATAAGCTGCTTTCAAATAGAATACGATAAAACGGAATAAGCAGTGACATGCCTGGCTTATTTAATAAAACTGTATACAGCAAGATAACTGAACTGAAAAAGTATTTATTTGGAGACCTGAAATTTTTAGATTCGTTATCTACACAGAAACACAAAGTCAAAAGCAGAGGCAGTCAGAGTCAACAGGCAAGCCAGGTGGAGGCTGTGGGCCTGGCTCCATGTTAAAGAGGGCAACAACAGCCTATGTTGTCACGTATCAAGAGAAACCAGAGGTTGGATTTTTATAACATGTCATGAATTTTAAGGCCAACCATCCAATTTTCAAAAACAATACTATGTGAATTAAATAAAACACTTGTAGGTCAGATTTGGCCCTGTAAATTCCAGTCTTCAGGGACTAAGTTGACCTGGTTAATTACCAATTCCTTTTTGCACTCTGGCCAGGTCTCTGCCCAGGTAGCAAATCAGACCAGAGCCTGACAATTTGTCGATTCTTATTTGAATGGTTTTTCTTTAGCTCAGTGGTTCTCAGAGTGTGGTCCTAAATCACGTAGGAATCATCTGGGAGCTTGTTAGAAACCGGCATTTTGTGGCTGCTAAGAGTTTCACTGAATGAGAAACCTTGGGAGCCAGAAATTGTGTTTGCGCAAACTACTCTGCGTGATGCTGATGCCTACTAGCAGTCTGAGGGCCGTTAATTTATCGAGGAGAACCTAAGGCAGCCTGTGGAAAGCAGAACCAATCTGTTGCGTTGGTAGTAGGATGAGCTCCTCACCTGCATGCCACACTAGGGGCTCTCCCATTCTGTGACATTACAGATGACGCTGGTATTATCACCTCTCTCATCCACCCATCTTGTCTACTTTTCATAACAGCCCTTGCCTATTTTTTTAGGACCATTAGAATGTGATCACATAGAGATCCTGGCAGCTATTTATCTAATGGGAAAACAACGTCAGGGCCAGCGTTGTGGCATAGCCGGTAGAGCTGCCACCTGTAGTGCCTGCATCCCATATGGGCACTGGTTTGAATCCCAGCTGCTCCACTTTTGATCTGGTTCCCTGCTATGACCTGGGAAAGCAGTAGAAGATGGCCAAGTCTTAGGGCCCCTGCAGCCACATGAGACACCCGAAAGAAGCTCCTGGCTCCTGGCTTCAGATCGGCCCACCTCGGGCCATTGTGGCCATTTGGGGAGTAAACTAGCAGATAAAAGATCTCTCTCACTCTTTCTGCCTCTGTCTCTCTATTACTCTGCCTTTCAAATAAATCTTAAAAAAAAAAAAAGAAAATAACTTCATTTATATGAATGAGTCAAGATATAGCAAAAGAAGGGCATTCATTCTGAATGAAAATGAATTCAGAATCAGTATATTTTCCAGTATCTTCAGAGATGCAGCAATAAATATCATTTCACCTAGGCATGCTTTATTTAAAACTTAATATTCTTATTTGAGATACACACACACACACAGCTCCCTTCTGTTGGCTCACTCCCCATATGCCTGCAATAGGGGCTGAAGCCTGGAGCTGGCAATTAATCCAGGTTTACCACCTGAGGTGGAAGGAACCAAAAACTTGGGCCATTGCTGCTGCCACCTACAGTCTCCATTAGCAGGAAACTGGAGTCAAGAGTGGAGCCGGGTGTTGAACCCATGTATTCTGATACAGGATGCAGGCGTTCCAACAGCATATTAACTGCTACTCCTAATGCCTACCCCTAAGCATTTTATTTTCATCTTTGACATCTTGTTGTTAAAGAGGAGAAAGGTATAAGAAACACTGCTTACCACTAGATTTGATTTCTTGTCCCATGGCCATCCCTATCCATCTGTGTGTTGTTGAACTGGTCATTTCTAACCCCTTTTCCTCAGTTTGTAAATTGAAGGACTTATGCTGAATGATGGCTGAGAACTTTTCAGCTCTGAGAACATACTGTGATATTAAAGGCTTACTGTCATGAGGGATACAGCTCTTAGCTGAAGCTTCTTTAGTTGTTTGCTATCTGTGGATTGTGTGTTCACATGCAAGCATTCCATTTAAATCACATGCTATGAGCTCATTTACTTGAACTTTAATAGTAATACTTAAGTATTTATATATGGCTTTTCATCTTCAAAGCACTTACATCCTTATGAATCTTTCCAGCAACACTTTGAGGTAGCAAAGTGCTATTAACACAGCGAGAGAGAAAGAGACACAGAGGCAGAGAGAGAAACAGATTTTAAATCATGTAGTGATCTACCTCTGGCTAAACAAAGAGAATATACAAGGCCACGCAATTAAAAAGGCAAACTTTTTTTTAAAAAAAGCAAAGTACCAGGGCCAGAATTAAACTTGACCCTCTGTGTCATAGACATTGGTATCAAAATCTTCCTTCATCTGAATATTCTTAGGGTTCAGCTTAGCAGCTCCTCCCAGCTGTATTTCAGGATTTTCTCTAATCTTTACGGGGTGAAAGCATTTTGGCGTCATCTGCCTCCTTGAAGGGCAGAATCCATATCTAGCACTAACACAGCACTCAGTTCACAACGGAAGTTTGCTATTGATGATGGCGATATAGTCTCTCTCTCCTATTTAAAGCTGATCTAATCAAAATCAGATGAAAATGCACCTATTGTAAGAAAGACAAGGTTTCTATTGCAAGAAAGCAGCAAATCTGTGTAGTGTATGTTTTTGGCTGCTGGATTGAAAGTTTTTCTGTCATTTACCAGAGAGCAAGGTCTTTTAAAATAATGCCAAACACATGTTGAACTCTGGTAACCTCTGCTCTTTAATGAAAATGTAACTCTGAACAGGATCTATAATCAGACCCCAAAATAATGAAGATATTGCTTAGAAATTTAAGAGTTAGACTGAGAATTCCTGATTGCTGAGAGAACAGTGTAGATGGAGTGAGAAACTGTGGTAGAGGGTGGCAGGGAGAGAAGACTGAGGAGGAAGGGGAGGAGCATGAATTCTAGCTTTTTTTTTTTGTTAAGATTTATTTAATTATTTGAAAGGCAGAGTTAGAATGAGAGAGAGAGAGAGAGAGAGAGAGAGAGAGAGAGATCTTCCATTCACTGGTTCACTCCCCAAACAGCGCAATGACCAAGGATGGACAATGCCAAAGCCAGCCTCCTGGAACACCATCCTGGGTGGCAGGAGCCCAAGTGCTTGGGACATCCTCTGCTCCTTTCCTAGGTGCATTAGCAGGGATCTGGATCGAAAATGAAGCTGCTGGTACCTGAGTTGGTGCCCATATGGGATCCTGGCATCACAAGCAGTGGCTGAACTTGCTGTGCCCCATGGGAGCCTGCGTTCTCTGTAGGAAAGGGTGGTATCTGCAAGAGTTTCCCTTGGGAAGTATTCATCTTTTACCCTAGAGTCTTCCAGGGACACTGGGAGACAGGAAGACTCAGACTGATTGGCAAACATCAAAACTACCTGTATGAATGACCGATTTTTTCTAAATGAGGTAATTATCATCATAATGCTATACATTTTACTTTAAAATTAATTCATATTAAACTTTTTTCTATCTGCTTTAACCTAAGAATTCTGTAAATATCTAATTTAATATATTATAATTTTGGAAATGCTTCATGGTCACAGAAATCTGTGAAATGACTGCTCCAGCTATAGCATGTGTAAGATGATATGTTTCGATTTTTTTTTTTAAAGACACATGAAACTGGCTCATCAATATTTGATGACTGGCTGGGAAAATCCAGCTTTGCCTAATGGTAATTTCAAGTTTTTCAGCCTTCTCCTGGCTAATCTGCTCTGGACTTGTTCAAACTGCTCCATTTATATTGTTGTAAAAACATGCATTTGCCTCAGAAAATACTTTCCTGTTTTCTATCTATTGATTCACCAATTTTTATTTTCCCAAAGTTTGCTATCAAATGAAAATACCTTGTGGAGAGATGGAGAGAGTGGCTTCCCGTTTGTTTCTGGCTGCTCCTGTGTGGGCTTGTTCATGATATCCCGGCAGGCTTTGCACCTGGTGCTTATCTTAGCACAGTCTGAAATCTGATGTTTTCTCTTGATATATGGTTAATAGGGTTTTGAGGTGACTAATCCCTTCACATTTATCTACTGATGAGAGACTTGTTTGTAGACACTTAGTAATTAGTGTGAAATGGAGAATAGACCATTTTGAAAATTGTATCACTCCAGAAAATTCTTGGGGCTCAAGACATCTTAGGTCAGTAAGCACAAGGTTTCTCAGTGAGAAAAGAAAGACCACATACAAGGGAAGCTGGCAGGTCTTGTGGGTTATATATCAGGCAATGGTAGAGCCAGGGAAATTATCTTGCCTTCATTAGTGACTGAAGTCACTTAGCAGTCCTCAGAAGGTCTGTTTTCCTTGCAAAATGCTGAAGGAAAGCTGGCAAGTTCTTACTTTGTAATTCTTTTTTTTTTTCCTCTTGACATTGCAGCTATCCAGGTGGAAGTAGTTTCTATGTGTTCCATAAATCTGCTCCTTAATGACTCACCACATTCTGCTTTGTATTTTGATTAACTGTCTACATATCTTATTTGGTGTATTAAATATAAGCTGTTTTAGGCAGGAACCATATTAAATTAATCTCTCTCTATCTCTTTCTGCCTATAATTCTATTTTGCACAGGATAGAAACTCAATGCACATGACTTATCTATTCATTTGTCACTTTATCCATTTATTTCCAGGTCCTCCCTTTTCCTTTCTTTCCTCTCCTGAATAGTTCTTGCTATAAGCCTGATTAGAAAAAAAATCCCTAGCCAAGTATTCAAAAAATTTCTTAATATGACTCTATACTAATTGCCAAAGAAACATAGCACCATCCTCATCCCAAATAGCCATCAGATGTGAAATAATATAGTTGGAAATGGTTTATCTAACCAAAAAATGAAAACATACTATTATTTCTTCAGATACTGTAGGATAAATATTGGAATACCAAAATATAAACTGCTATTTTCCAAACTTCTCACATAGTTATTCTTAAAAAGATGCCAGAAAATATTATTCAGGGCCAAAATATTTCAAATGTGTTAGAACATGCTTCATTGGGATATTGCTTAACGCTATTGCAAGATGCAGTATTAAGTAGCCCGTACCATTTCTCTAGAGTGAACTTTAAAAGGAAAAGGAAGGGACCAGCGCTGTTGCACAGCAGGTTAAGGTGCCATCTGCAGTGCCAGCATCCATTCAGGCTTCAGATTGAGTCCTGGCTGCTTCACTCCCATCCGGCTCTCTGTTTATGGCCTGGGAAAGCAGTAGAAGATGGTTCAAGTGCTTGAGCACCTGCACCTACATGGGAAATCCGGAAGAAGCTCCTGGTCCTGGCTTTGAATTAGCTCATCTCTGGCCATTGCATCCATTTGGGGAGTGAACCAGTGGATTCTCTCTCTCTCTCTCTCTCTCTCTCTCTCTCTCTTTCTCTCTTGCAGTAACTCTGTCTCTCAAATAAATAAATAATATCTTTTAAATAAAGGAAAAGGAATAAAACTTTCAATGTCTCTACTTGTATTATGTTAGGTAGACTTTGAAAATTGAAGTAACCTGTTTTCCTAATTCTGCTTAATTGCACTGGCCCTTTAAGTTATCTTTTCTTTTTGTAGTAAAATTTTTCAAATAGGTAATACAGTTCTATGGTTCACAAATTGAAGGGCGTAAAAGCTAGTCAGCAGTAATTCTTTGGTCTTGATTCCTTGTCTGTCTCTACCCCACTTTTTTCCCCTCTAAATATTTCTTGGAAATCTTTTTTGTTTGTATGGAATTTCCTCATTTTCTTTTATAGGCAAAGTGTTGGTTGTCAGGATGTGAGATAATTAATATAAACAGTCTTCTATAGGTATACATTTGGATTGTTTCCATTGTTTTACTATTATAAGCAATGAGTCAAGGAATAAAGTTGTACAAATGCCATTTTGAAAATTGCTTATATTAGTAGAATAAATTCCCAAACATAGAATTGTTGGAATGATTTCTGTGTGATTGATTTTTTAATATTGCCAGATTGTCATCCTAGGGGTTGTCAAATTTTACAGTCCTAGCAGCAGAGTTAGTATTTCTCCACAGGTGTATTTTCAAACCTTTGGAGTTTTGCCAAATTTCTAGTTGAAAAATAGCATTTCGGTGTACGTTTCACTTGTTCCTCTCTTATTATGAAATTTAATAATAATTTCTATTTCCCCTTTTCATATTGTCTGCTTATTAAATAAGTATTTCACTTTGGTGTTACATTTTCATGATTTATTTCAAATTTATTTTAGAGTTTTGTGTATCAGATATAAATTAATAAAATATCTTTTGACATAATCAGGATTACTAAGACAAAATTTCTCTATAGTTTGGAATAAATGCTGAGTCTATCATATGAATGGCTCAGATTGGTTGTCTAGAATGATCGCTAAACCCCAAATCTACTTCAGTTTGTCTTATTTGTATGTCTTCCAATCCTCCTAAACACAAGGGTCAATATATTTCTTTTTTACCGTGAACCATATTTTAGTCATTTTCATTCATGGCTGAAACTCTAGGAACTACAAGTTAACATCTTTGTATATGAGCTTCCTGTAGACACTGGAGAGAGTTTCAGCCAAGTATGTTCCACATTGTTTTGCTGTGCTTTGTCCAAGTGAACATTTATGAGGTGGCTGCCATCCAGCTTTGTGCAGATTCTCTTGCCCACAATTTCATCTGGGAAGACCAAGTCCTTAATGGTCGCATCAGATGTGATTTGCAGACTGTGGCTCCTGGGATAAATTTTGCTTATTTTCCTATGGCTTTTTCAAGTTGGGTTAGGCAGAATTCTCCTCTGAGCAATAATGAAAACATGCTTGCCACTAAGCTTTTTCTCCAATTCATGTACTAGGCAGACTGGTTTACTGGAAAGATTTTAGCTGTAGAATGGGAACAAAGATTGTGATAGGCCAATTTCAATTTCCTTGGCTACTATGATGGTCAACTCACTTAGATGAGCCTTGAGGTACAAGTTCTTCTCTAGTTCCAGGAGCTCCTGGGAGATGCCCATTTAGAACTCATTCAGCTTCTTACCTTTGGGTTTCATGATCTTGGAGTTTGAGCTGAATGTGGCCTCTCCTTGTTGAGAGCAGGCTGAAGGAACAGGTGTATATCTCAAGAGTCCCTGCTGCCAAGATTCCAGTTTTAACAAAGAACAATAACTCCTACTGAGACAAGTCTAGTTAACCATCCTTTGTATATTTCAGCATATACTGAGTTTCTTAAGAGGTCCATAGGACTAGAAGAATAAAATATTTACCTTGTGGGGGACAGCATTGTGGCATAAGTGATGGCATCCCATATGGGCACAGGTTCAAGTCCCAGCTGCTCCTCTTCTGATTCAGCTCTCTGCTAAGGCCTGGGAAGGCAGTAGAAGATGGCCCAAGTCCTTGGGAATCTGCACCCTCATGGGATACCTGGAGGAAACTCCTGGCTTCAGATCAGCCCAGCTCTGGCTGTTGTGGCCATTTCAGTAGTGAACCAACGAATAGGAAACATTTCTCACCATCAGTCTGTAACTACCTTTCAAATAAATAAATAAATCTTTAAAAATTACTTATTTTGTAATCAAGACTCAAAATTTTAATAACCTTATATGATAGCAATGCCTATGATCATCCTAAAATCAATAAATCAATAAAGAATAAACAAGGGGTTGGATATAGAAAATCTATTCCATAGAGTTCAGATGAGGTGTATGAGCTAAAAGACAAGCATGATCAGTAGATAGAGGGTTTTAATTTCAAGTAGGAAAGTTCATTGGAAATATGTCCTGACATTGTTTCAGGAAGGAAATGGATAAAGAGCCAAAAGAAATTGGCATGAAGTGGACTGGTAGTATAGTGAACTTCTGCATGCTATTGTACACATTTTTTTTTAACTGAAAATGATACCAAACAAGTGTGGGATGTTGACAGAAGTTGCCATCACTTTTAAAGGTCTATTTAGGAAAACCGAGTGTGAAAGAGTCCATATGTCCCTAAGATAAGACTATACAAATGGAGCTGTTGCTAGAATCCTCTATCTTGTCTCAGATAACAGGCACTTGAAAATGATCAGGCCAATAAGAACAGATGCAAAGGGGTGAACCTCACATAGTCCCCAACCCTACACCATCCAGGTCAGTTGGGAAGGATGGGTCTTATTCAGTAGAGTCAGAAATGATCACAGTGAGTGAAAAGGGGTTTATTTTGCCAAGGTCTAGGGTCTTCAAGTGGAGACAACCTTCTTGCTGGCAGAGTCCTGAGGTGACATAGGGCCTCACATGCCAAGAAACCAGGAACACACTAGTCTATGGCTCTATCGCTTTCCTCACAGAGCCACCAGGATTCAATCACAAAGCTCCACCCTAATTCAGAGCGGTTACTCCCCAAAGACCTCCCCTCTAAACACTGTAATTGAATTAAATTTCCACCCTCTTAGTAACATTTACATAAGACTTTGGGGACTAAATTCCTGAGTTTGGTGGGACAAATACTCAAATCCTAGCAATTACATGGTCTGTGTTATATCATCCCTCAAGTGACTACTTGACATTTTCACCACAACTCTTTGAAAGGAATATTATTAGAAAAAACAAAAGGAGCCATACCTATGTGTATGATAGCTTTCTCATACATATTGTAGAGTAACTTTAGAGGAAATATTGCTAATGCTGAGAGTGCTTTATGAAATATCCATTGATACCTCATAGAATACTAGTGGATTTTACTGTTAGTAGAATTGTGTTTGAAAAAAATACTGAAAATCATGGGTCATAGGGTTTAATCAACCAGCACCTGATTGATAAAAATCAACAACTGATTGATTAAAACTTAAGGCCAGTGATTTTGAAACCTCTGTGCTCAATTCTGAGTGTAAGCTTGGCAAAGTGACAAACGCCACATAGAATCTTTACATTTGGGGCTGGTGTTGTGGTACAGCGGGTTAATGTCCTGGCCTGAAGTGCCGGCATTCCATATGGGCGCTGGTTCGAGACCCAGCTGTTTCAGTTCCAATCCAGCTCTCTGCTATGGTCTGGGAAAGCAGTAGAGGACGGCCCAGGTCCCTGGGCCCCTATACCTGTGTGGGAGACCCTGAGGAAGCTCCTGGCTTTGGATCAGTGAAGCTTCAGCTGTTGCAGTCAATTGAGGAGTGAACCATTGGATGGAAGACCTCTTTCCTTCTCTCTGCCTCTCCTCTCTCTGTGTAACTCTTTCAAATAAATGAATACATTTTTTAAAAAAAAGAATGTTTACATTTTTTGATTCTTGTATTTTACACACTTTGCTGAACATATTTATTTACATACATAGATATTCCTCTCACTTTGGACCATGAACATATTGAGGGCTCCATGATTTTTCACTCATAGTTGGTGCATAAGAGATGTTGATATGAACTGAATTCTGTACACCCTGTACACCCTGAAAGGAAGTAAAATTTGGTTGGTTAAACAATATGTACACATAAAGAGATTTAGAGATGCTTTATTTAAAAAAGAGATTTATTATTTATTTATTTGAAAGGCAGAGTTATAGAGAAGCAGCGGCACAGAAAGAGAAGTGTTCTATCCACTGGTTCACTTCCCAGATGGCTGCAGTGGCTGGAGCTGAGCTGAGCTGATCTGAAGCCAGGAACTTCTGGGTCTCCCACAGGGCCCCAAGCACTTGGGCCATCTTCCACTGCTTTCACAGGCTGTAGTAGAGAGCTGGATCAGAAGAGGAGCAGCTGGGACTTGAACCTGTGCCCATATGGGATACCATCGCCACAGGTGGGGACTTAGCCTGCTATACCACAGTGCTGGCTCCTAGAGAGATGCTTTTGGTAAAGTAATCTCAGGCATGGAATAAGAGGCATTTTTTTTGTTTGTATAAATAAACAAATAAGTAACCCTTTAGTGTACTTTATCTTGCATAGGATCTAAAACTGACTTCTGTGACTTTCAGTCACTTGTAGATCTTATGCAAGGGAAAGAAAAATTTTATAAAATGTAATCCAATTAATATAATTCTATATATTCTCAATTACTAGTTTTTATTTATTTGAGAAGCATAGAGAAGTATATACAGACCAATGGAGTTTCCATCTGCTGGTTCACCTCCTGTATGCCAGCCACAGGCCCACTTGGGCAAGTTCTGAAGCTGGAAGCTAGGAACTCAATTTGGGTCTCCCATGTTTTTTAAGCCTACCAGAATTATGACAGTCCCCAGTGATTCTCATCTCCTGATAGTTTGACCTTGTCTCTCTTTTTCCACAAAGAATAAAATGATACAAACAGCAAAAGAACATAAAGTATAAGTAATAGGACATTGGAAAAAAATGACAATGTGTGATTTCTTAAGCCAGGTCATAAAATATAATGTAGCTTCAATTTACTGCCTTTGATTGTTTGCTCTGGGGAAAGCCAACTACCTTAATCTGGCATCTGAACCACTCAGCCAAATACCTGCCTTCTAGTAAACTCTTTATCAGATTCCAAGACCCAACTTAAAGTCTCCCTTGTTATTTAGGATTGGCTGCCTGTAACTAAATAACCCCAATTAGCAATGACTTAAGAGAAGAGAAGAGGAGGTTTGTTGCCATCTTCATATGTAAGAACACATGGAGTAGGCAGTTCACTCTGTCATAATGAGTATATTATAAAAATAAAGTGTTATAGACGCAGTTCCTTTTAGCTCATGGCTCTGAGTGTAGCTCTCTCCTTCCCATTCTAAGATGTCAGCCAGAGTACCAGTGTTCAATATGATTTACAGGCAGCACAGTAGAGGCTGGAGGGGGAAAATGGATATGCATATCAGTATGTACATCTGTTGTTTGAAAATTGCCACTCAACATTTCCCTTATGTCTCACTGGGACCTGCGCACACTTCGTGCGTAAGGAAGAATAGAAAATGAATTCTGTTCTTGGTGGCTCTATGCCCAATTGAAAATTAGGAATTCTATTACTAAGGGAGCAGCAGGGAGATTCAACTTGGGGTGGATATGATACTGGAGTCGACAACAGAACTTTAGTCATACCATCTTTGTGTCCCCCAGAGTTCAGAGCATCCTCCACTGGGTTCTTGTAAATGCCTCCGTGAAGAAACCTAATTGCCTTCAATGAAAAAATAAAAAGTGGGTTTGGACTATAGACCGGTGGCTCATAAATAATAGAAACTGACTTCTCACAGTTCTGGAGGCTGGGAAGTCTGAGACCCAGGTGCCAGAAGTGTGTTTTTATTGAAGATTTGCTTCCCCATAGTTGATGCCTTTTAGCTGTGTTCTCACATGTTTGAAAAGGGCAACACATTCCCTTGGGTTTCTTCTGTAAGGGCGTTTTTACCATCCATGAAGGCCCTGCCCCTCTGATCTAATCACTTCCCAAAGACCTCACCTCTTATTACAATGGAGATTAGGTTTCAACATGTGAATTTTTGTAGAACACAAACATTCAGACGACAGTAAGGATTTTAATAAATGTGTCTAGATTGATTGCACAACTAAATGAAGGCCATACCTGCTAAAGGATTTTTTGAGTCTCAACTTCTCACTTCTTTGAGCTTCTTAGTAGAAAGAAATACTATTACTTTTCATTTCTCTAAGAATTGCAGAGAGCAGTCTAGTGAAATGTCTTGTTCTTAGCTAATCAATCATTAATCTAAGATCTTACTTCTGATAAATTGCCTAGGACACTTGCTTTTGAACATATCAATCTTGTTGCCAGATAAAATGTTGTAGGTAGTAACCATTCTGCTAAATCTTACTACTTTGATCACAAAAAGTGTAATTCAGTATATGAACTTCATCTGGTAAAAGGTGTTGCAACATTACAACCTTCTCATAAATGTAGAGGCAAGCTGAATAGGTGTATAGCAATGATAGTACATGGGAACCATCATGAAGATTTTCTTTTCCTTTGGCTTAGTCATTCCAAACAACAATTCATGGAACTGGCATTTAGCCTAGTGGTTAAGACACCTACATCTCATATTGGAATACTTGTTTTTCATTTTTGGTTCTAGCTTGTGACTCCAGCTTCCTGCCTGTGCTGGCCCTGAGAGGCAGCAGTGATGGCTCAACTAATTGGAACTCTGACACTCACATGGGATCCTGGATTGAGTCCTAGCCATTAATGGGCATTTTGATGTGAGCTCTGTCACTGAAATACTTTCTTTTAAGTTAAAAAAATTAAAGAAGAAAAAAATGATGTGTTAGGGTATTCCTTGTATTATTTATAATGCATAAGCAATCAATTAAAAGCAAAGAGCCTAAATATTCAGTATATCTGATTTAGTAATGCATGGTATTTTGATACAATAAAAATCAGAATAATAGAACCATGGCAAAACAGTCATGATTTTTTGCTAAGAAAAAAAAAAAACCTGGAAGTACATGTTCACTATGATCACAATCATCATATGTTTATTGATAAAAATAACAATAGGACAAAAATACAATTACCAGTAAGGTGGTGAGATTGTGGATGATTTTTGTTTTCAACAAACTTTCTTTTAATGTTCTTTTGCCACATAAATAAATGATAAAAAAAATCTGTATAGATCAGTGCTGAGTCTTGTAACAAGCCAGTGGGTAACATACTGTTTCTGTTAAGGACTCTATTGTGAGTTTGCTAGGTGGAACAAGGGTAACACTAAGAAACTATTTGAACAGTACCCTGGATTTTATGGACATAGATTTCTCCAACAATAAAATAGTTCATGTATCTGATAATTTACCCTTGAGGATAAGTATGAATTGAAGTAAATATCAGCAAATCTTACATCTAATACTTTCATTTGCTAAAGAAAAGTTTTTTTCCCACCTTAGGGGTGATGAAATGAACCATTAGCTATCATTAGCCCACTCTTCCTAGGAGGTAAATTATAAGTAGACTTTAGAACTCACAGCTAGTTGCCCTACAGCATATAGGTAGAATCAAAGGGGCAACACATTTGTACTTGTTACTTCATTATCGTTGCTTAGCTTAAAAAAGAATTATATACACTGTGTGTGTGTGTATTTGTACATAGTCACCAGCATTTATAGGCTATGAATCTAGTAAGAATATTGCAACTAACACACAATTAGCCGTAGGTGTTTAAATTTTAAATGAAAAGTGATCCCTGAGAAATATAAGAGTGGGAATAAGAGAGGGAGGAGATGTACAATTTGGGACATGCTCAATCGGAACTGCCCCAAATGATAGAGTTAGAAGTGTGCCAGGGGATTCCAATACATTCCCATCAAGGTGGCATGTACCAAGGCCATCTCATTAGTCCAGGTGATCAATTTCAGCTCACAATTGATCACACTGATAGGTCTAAGAGTCAAAGGGTTCACACAAACAAGACTAGTGTCTGCTAATACTAACTGATAGAATCAAAAAGGGAGAGAATGATCCAACATGGGAAGCGAGATACACAGCAGACTCATAGAATGGCAGATGTCCTAAATAGCACTCTGGCCTCAGAATCAGCCCTTAAGGCATTCGGATCTGGCTCAAGAGCCCATGAGAATATTTTAGGCATGGAAAGCTAAGACACTCTGAAAAACAAAAAAAAAAAGAAGACCTAAATGAAAGATCTCTGCGAGTGAGATCCCAGTGGAAAGAACGGGGCCATCAAGGAAGGAGGTACCTTTCTCTGAAGGGAGGAGAGAACTTCCACTTTGACTATGACCCTGTCGGATTAAGATCGAAGTCGGCAAACCCTAAACGCTTCCATAGCCTTGGCAACTCATGACTAGAGCCTGGGGAGATTACTGACGCCATAAACAAGAGTGTCAAATTGTTAAATCAACTTCAGAAGTCACTGTGTACTTGCGTCTCATGAGGGATCTGTCCTTAATGTGTTATCCAATGTGAAATAATGCTATTACTAGTACTGAAACAGTATTTTTACACTTTGTGTTTCTGTGTGGGTGCAAACTGATGAAATCTTTACATACTATAATATTAAATCGATCTTCTGTGTATAAAGATAATTGCAAATGATTAAAAAATCTTGGTGTTAAATTGGAAATTACATAGATAATTAATCAATTCTTTAAAAAAAAATCATGTAGGATCTCTGTCTTTAATGTACTGTACATTGTGAATTAATACTATAACTAGTACTCCAACAATAATTTCAGTTTGTGTCTCTATGTGAGGGCAAACTGTTGAAATCTTTACATAATATGTTCTAAACTGATCTTCTGTGTATAAAGAGAATTGAAAATGAATCTTGATGTGAACAGAAGGGGAGAGGGAGCAGGAGAGGAGAGGGTGGCGGGAGGGAGGGAAGTTGTGAGGGGGGGAGCCATTGGAATCCATAAGCTATACTTCGGAATTTATATTCTTTAAATAAAATAAAAAAAAAGAAATGAAAAAAAATAAATTTGGATTATTCAACAACAAAAAAAGAATATTGGTTAATTTTACTAAAATCATTTCCTTTTCACCAAAATCATGGGGTTTATTCTTGTGCACATTTTACTAAAGGATGAATAGGAAGATACATTCTATTTGGCATTGTCCTAAAGTTGGTAGCATTTTAGAACTTTGATGAGAATTCAGCATTTAGTTGCCTGTAGGCAGGTAAATGATCTTTCTGGATATTCTCTGATTCTTTGATGTGACTTATGAGCACAGGTAGGAAATGTTGCTTATGTTTTCATAATGTGACTTTCAAAAAAATTAGCAGCTTTATTCAGCTATAGTTTACATATGCAGTTTATCAGTCATTTTTTCATTATTATGCAGGAAGGAGGTTTATTTTGGCTTATGGTTTTGGAGGTTCACAGTCCAAGATCAGGCAGGCACCAGTAGTTCAGCCATCTGGGGGGGTGTGGCAATGGCAGCATAAATGCAGAAAAAAGATCATATAGTGAGAGTGGCTGGGCTCTCTTTTGTGCGTCTATCCAATCCTCTTCTGCGAACTACTTTCCAAGGTCACACCTTCAATGGCCTAAGGATCTCCTTCTAAACACCACAATTAGATTAATGTTCCACCTTCTTAACATCATTAACTTATGACTTTGGGGATTAAATGCCTGCAGAAACTAAGGAGCCATATTGTGTTCAAACTACAGCATGAGGGAACTTGAAAAAGTTCATGGAAAATAGATATTATGAAAAACTGTGTATGGATTCCCATTTTTTTTCAGCAGGACATACTTATCATTTAATTCCATTCCCGATGAAATTTTTGAAGTACCTTCCTAAATAAAATTCTTATCTCTCAGAGTATATAATTTAGTGGATTTTAATATATTTACAGAGCTGTGCAATCATTATCACTAATTTAATTTTTTTATCACCCCAAATCTATGAATAGCCACTACATACCCTCCCCAATCTTCATTCCTAGCAACTACTTTTCTACTTTCTGTCTCTGTGGAATAGCTATGTAAGTGCTGGAATAGCCCATGGTTGATGGATTGCTCCCACTGATATACAAATTATATACAAACACATACATACATGCACACATCTATGTGTATGCATGAATAAAGATATTGCATGAGTAAGAGTCTTTCAGATTATAAAATAGACATACACAGGTGACTTCAGGTATTAAAAATTTCTTTATTTCTTTTTAAACTTTTATTTATTTGAAAGGCAGAGATACAGATACAGCCAGAGATCTTCTATCTGTTGATTGTTCTCAATATCCTTTCAATAGCCAGGGGTAGGCCAGGCTGAAGTCAGCAGACTGGAATTCAATCCAAGTCTTCCACATGCATGTCAGGGATTCTAATACCTTGGTCATCACCCAGGGTGCATATTAGCAGGAAGCTTGAAAGGGAGCAGAGCCAGAGCCTGACCCAGGAACCCTGTTATTGGATGTGAGCATTCCAAGCAGTGTCTTAACTATTGTACCAAACACTCATCCCTAGAAATCTATCATAAGTGCAGAAGTAAGGGAAAATATGAAATATTCTTTGGTGGCCTCGTAGGAACAACTGTGGGAGAGATGTGAAATAGTAGTTGTAGGTCCTGGAATGGCCTGCCTAGGATTGTGTCTTAATGTCTTCATCTACTTCATGTGCGATCTTTGGCAAACCCCTTAACTACATTTCTACTGTGCTTTCCCATTTTCCAAATGAAGGTGCTAGGAGAACCTGCACTGCAGGATTTATAGGAAGGTTAGCTGCAATGACCACATGGAGAACAGAGAAGAACAGATGCTGTAAGCTCTGTTAATTTATTAACCGTTGTTACTGAGGATTTAGTAAGTCTCTATGGATTCAAATGTTTGGTCGTTTTTGAGAGCAGACTGCTGTTCCTTGGCTCCGTTGGTGATTTACACATTGGGGTGACTCAGCTTAATGTCAATGATCCACTTTCTCTTTGCTTGTTATCTCATGAGTTCTATTGACTCATATTTCTGCTTTGTGGTTTTTCTCTTGGTTTCATCATCAGTCTACCAACCACTAACTCTTATCTTCTATAATGTCTGACAGAAAATCTGACAAATCTGGCAACTAATGGATTGTAAAGTCTCTGTGTAAGCACTGTTAACTAGGATTCTAAAGCCTGTAATGGCAAGGCCACAAGGCATGGAGACTGTTAACACACACACACGCACACATATGCACACACACAGGCAAAGAGGTATGATTTTGGTGAAAAGAGGGAGGTACAAATTTGAGGTGCCTTGTATGTAATGACCAACATATGGTCATGACATAGGCAATGTATTAGCTATTTGAGAAAAGCAGAAAACAAATTTATACAACAGAACAGAATGAAAGGAAAAAAAGAAGAAAGTATACAACTTTTAAAAACATGATTTTTATGATTTAGGTAGTGAGTCGATGCTCTTTTTTCTTTTTTAAACTTTAGTGTAGGGATTCAGCTTGACATAACTACAGCCATGTTGGGTATAAGTACCATCTTGTCCTTTATGTGACCCTGGAGGTGGTCCTAAGCCTTGTGGGGTAACCAAAGTCATTAAGATAACCTGTTTGTCTTGTTGAACTGCACCTTACTATGTCTCTTATCTAGTGCCCACAGTGTTAATATTTCTTGAGAAAGTCCAGGTGCACTTAGATTAGCCATAGGCCACCTTTGTGTATCAAAGCCTTTTTCTCCCACCTCATGATGCAGATATGCATGTACCACAGCTGCTTGAGACCACGCTTCTGTCCATAAGTCTGCCCAGTAAATTATACTTTGCATAATCTTAGATTTGTCCTCTTTCTTCTGTCTTGCTGCTGGTGGCTAGTTCTTGTATACGGGATTTACCCAAAATATCTAGTGGGGCCAAAATTTTTAAACATGTGAATTCCACTTTATGCATTATAATTTGTGATTTATCAAGTCTAAAGCAGTATCTTCTTTAACATGTAACCATTTTTTCCATGTATTATCTCTGCACAAGAAAATGCAGAGTTGTGGTAATTAGTTAGCTAATTTGCGCTGGGAATTTTATCATTGAGAAAGCACATAGCATCTTATGGAGGATTTCTTGTGTTGTTTCAGCCTCCATGTCTTTGCCTAAGTGACACAATTCTGTGGTCTTCACCGTATTTATCTTCATGAACTTGGACACCCTGTAAAGTCCTTGGTTCACTCTGCTTATTGTGAACATGCTGACTCTTCAAAATAGAGTTTTTTTTTTTTTTTAAATCTATGTAGTTGGAGAAATCTATGACATATGGCTCATAGTTTATTTCCCAGCTGTTTTCTGTTAACCTTGACTCTGGGAATTTTTCTTCCCTAAATAATTTATATATCAAGGCAGGATGCAGGTCAGTGGGGAGTTGTATTTTGGATGTGAGGATGTTAAGGCACAGAGCATGAAAAGACAACAGGATTATTTTAGCAAGTTATAGATGGGTAAGACTTCAGAATTTTCGATCCTTTCTCTGTTTCCCATAGTTTCCCTCTTCTCTCCGTTCTTTTTGCCTTTATCAAACTCTTACATATGCTGTGATTTGCTCCCATCTGCATGACTTACATTTTTGGAATAATCTTAAATCTTGGATAAAAGAAGCACCCCCTTTAAAGTCACAGACAGGACTGCAGAAGCAATTAACTAAAAACAGCAGGCTCTTACCTGATGTCTCCAGGATGACTCTTAATTATGCTAAATGCCCTACTTTTCCTAATGAGGATGTTCTGTAAACCCTGCACATGGTTTCCCATACTGCCCCTGCAGAGAAACCGTGTCCAGCAGGACTGCTGCTGCCTGCCAGACCAAATCCTTTCTCTGCAACAAAGCCTGCCATTGTGTCCCCATGCAGCCCCCACTGATCTTTCCCAAAAGGCTTTTTAGAACATGTGCACACTTATTTCCATTCCCTGATGTGCTGGACGCAATAATAGCCAGAGAACCATGGTAACTTGCCTTCACCCGGACTGCGACGCAACGCTGTCTGGTGTTCTCTGAAAGCCATCTCTGGCAGCTGGACTGTGTGTGTGTGTGTGTGTGTGTGTGTTGTTGGGGGAGGGCAATTTCGAGTGCTTTTGTTGGAGGGTAAAGGAGGAATAAAGAGCTGAAGAAGTGACAAGGTGTCAGTGTCCTCATTGACTCAGCTGTTCAGGGCCCTAATCCCAGTTCACAACTGGATGTCCAAGGGATTGAAGGAGAACTTTGCTCTTGGCTACCTTCCAACTGTTTCCAAATGCACTTGAGAAAATTCCATGTGATTTTTTTTTTTTTCATGTAGCACCTGCTCTAGCAATCCAAAAACAACTTTTTTCTTCTCCATTATACTGTACATCTGTTATTTGGCTTACATGGACGCTAGTATAACAATTAGATTCATTACTTGCCCAATAAGTTGATTCTAGTTAAGCTTAAAAGACTTTAGTGTATTCTTTGAGCATTTACCTAATAAAAGAACAAATTAAGAAATCTTGTTTATAAAGGCTTTTAGGGGAGTGTGTCATTCATATAAGCTTGTTTTATTTCAAGGAAGTGGTGAGATGAAATTAGATTGCCTGAATGATAGAAAAGACAATGAGAGGTGCCTGAAGTATTTGTTTTTTCAACCTTTTCTTAAGAAAAAGTATATTATAGGAAGGTATTTTAAAGCATCATGTTTTTTCCAACAATTTTTCAAAGTGATTGAGTGATAGTATTTTTTTAATCAGTGCTTTTCAATAATAGAAGCAAAGAAGTAGTTTCTTATGTGGAGCTGACTTTTTTCCTTGGAACTAAAAAGGGGATCTGTGGGACCAGCATTGTGAGGCAGCAGGTGAAGCCTCTACCTGTGATGCTGGCATTCCATATGGCTGCTGGTTTGAGACCTGGCTGCTCCACTTCTGATCCAGCTGTAAGGCCACCACAAAACACACCGAATACCGGAGTAAAAGAAAGGGTTTATTGATGGGGAAATCTGACAGGCTGGCGGGAGAGGGTGAAGAAGAAAGAGGGTGAAAATGGGGAGATAGGTCGAGAGAGAGAGAGGTCAAGAGAGAGAGAGAGCACGTCCTGTTATACTCTTGCATGGGGTAGGGAAGTGGAAGCAGCAAATCCCAATAGGGTGGGGATGGAGCTGACAGTTGCCATTGGGCCATTTGGTCACCTGACATCTAGGGAACCAGGCTGGCAATTGCAACCAGAGCCTGAGATGGTGCCACAGATAAGACAGCACCATTTCACTAACACCAGCTCCCTGTTAATGCACCTGGGAAAGCAGCAGATGATGGCTCAAGTCCTTGGGCTCCTGTACCTATGTGGGTTACCTGGAAGAAGCTCCTGGTTCCTGGCTTCAGCCTGGACCAGTCCTAGCCATTGCAGCCATTTGGGGAGTGAACTAGCAGATGGAAGACCTCTCTCTCCCAATCTCCAGTCTTCTTTCTGTAACTCTGCCTTTCAAAGAAGTAAAAAAATAAATCTTAAAAAAAAAAAAAAGAAAATTTACATGGGTGTACTTGGGTGGAGTTGGGATGGAGAAAGAAGAAAGGCAATTTGACAACTACCACCCCTGTGGAAACACACACTTTGGCTCAGTGTTAGATACTGTCTAGGTGTGAGGCTCTTTGTTCTACCCTAAAGTTTCATTCAGCAGAGCATCTTCACAGAGAATGAGAGCAAATAAACTAGTTGAAGACAACACATTCCCAAAAGGCATGCTAATAGTGGAGAAGAAGAAAATTCTTATTTGCAGGAGAGAACTTTAAGTTGACAGGGCAAATGTATGTGTGTCAAAATACTACCAGTTTATACAGTGAAGATTCTGTCCAAATTCGGAATTGAGAGGTGGGCGTTTGGTTTAGCACTTATATTGCCATTTAGGATGCCTGCTTCCTACATCATAGTACTTGAGTCAGATTTCTGGCTCTGGCTCCTTGCTCCAGTTTCCTGCTAAATGTGGACACTGGGAGGCAGCTGAGATAGCTCAAGTGACTGAGTTCTTGCCACCCACAAGCTAGACCTGGACTATGTTCTTGGCTTCTGGCCTTTGCCTAGTCCAGTGCTACCGTTTGGGAAGTGAATCAGAAGATGGGAGTGTTTTCTCTTTCTGTTAACTAAATAACAAAAAAATTTTCAAAAAATTTTAAAATATGTTTCTCCTTTCTAAGGAGATTAGCTGGGCAGTAAAAAATATATATGATTGCCTGAAAAATAAATTGGGAATGAATTCTGCTTTAGACTTTTGTTTCAAAGTTGGTAAAGAAATAACAAAACTGGTAAAGCTTTTTTTTTCTTAGAAATATTATAAATTCAATCAAACAAATATTGAGTGCTTGTTATACACAAAGTTGTCTCAGAGGGTATCAAGAATACAAGCTAAGTAAAATATAGCCTTCTTAAGGTGCTTTAGGGTAACTACAAATGGTAAAGATAGAGAATAGGAACATACCCCAAACTCCCAGGGCTGGGAAAAGATAAATTGCACAGTATACATATGTTTTTATAAGGGATTTGGGGATTCAACCTATAGAAAAGGCACTGTAGGCCGGTGCCGCGGCTCATTAGGCTAATCCTCCACCTTGCAGCGCTGTCATGCCGAGTTCTAGACCTGGTCAGGGTGCCGGATTCTGTCCCTGTTGCCCCTCTTCCAGGCCAGCTCTCTGCTGTGGCCTGGGAGTGCAGTGGAGGATGGCCCAAGTGCTTGGGCCCTGCACCCCATGGGAGACCAGGAGAAGCACCTGGCTCCTGCTATCAGATCAGTGCTGTGTGCCGGCCGCAGCGTGCTGGCCGTGGCGGCCATTGTAGGGTGAACCAACGGAAAGGAAGACCTTTCTCTCTGTCTCTCTCTCTCACTGCCACTCTGCCTGTCAAAAAAAAAAAAAAAAAAAAAAAGAAAAAAGAAAATGGCACTGTGATGAAACCTAGACTGAATTTCATGGAGAATGCAATGCTTTCTATATTTCCTTGAAGAAGGATGTGATTTCTTGAATAATTCATGGGAAGGTGTACTCCAAGTCCATTTAACAGGAGGAGTTAAGATTGGAAAGTTGAAATTTTTTACACCTAATCTAGAGTTGACATATACAATTATAAGGAACAGTACAATTATCTATGAATATATGCCTATTTTAAACATAATTTAGTATATATATATACATAATTATAACCTGAACTACTACCAAAAACATTGTTCCTATGGACTGTAATTATGAAATCATCTAAAAGGGAGAGAGTGGTTTATTTTTCAGGATTTCAGGGAAAATCTCTGGTGTGTTTTGCCATTGGAGGTATGAATGTTTAAAAATTTGAAATTTGGAAATGATTTAAAAGCCTTGAAATATTTATTTCCTTTAAAAAATTTTTTTTTTCTTTAGAGAGAGACAGAGAGAAAGGTCTTCGTTCTGTTGGTTCACCCCTGAAATGGCTGCTGTGGCTGGCACTGTGCCGATCCGAAGCCAGGAGCCAGGTGCCTCCTCCTGGTCTCCCTGCACCATATGGGTGCAGGGCCCAAGGACTTGGGCCATCCTCCATTGCCTTCCCAGGCCACAGCAGAGAGCTGGACTGGAAGAGCAGCAACCGGGACAGAACCGGTGCCCCAACTGGGACTAGAACCTGGAGTACCGGCGCCGCAGGCGGAGGATTAGCCTATTGAGCCACGGTGCCAACCAGAAATATTTATTCCAAGCACTCTTCAACAGATGGCCATTGAACACCTGTGAGATAAACCATGTGTAGGCACTTAAAACACACCAATGAAGAGAGCTAAGTCTCACAGTTGTAGAGCTGAAGTTCTAGTGGTAACAGATAAAAAATATGAGGTATATATAGATATTTCTAATCTTGAAAAGGTCTATGAATAACGATTAATTAGGTAAGAGGGAGAGGGTACACTTTTTTTTTTTACTTTTTTTGGTAGGTAATCAAAGACATGATATTTGAATAGAGATCTGAAGGAAGAGCATTTCAAACAGTAAGAGTGGGCAGTTTAAAGACCTTGGAGTGGCCCCATGCTTGGAGATAAGAACAATCTGGCTTGAACAAGTGAGCCAGGGGGAGACTGTTAGGGAGCTGAGTGACCCAGGGGGAGACTGTTAGGGAACTGAGGTCTGAGAACGTGGTAGATACGAGGATAAGCCTCGAAAGTCACTGTAGGAAATTCAGCTGTTATTTCAGGTGCAAAAGAGCCATTGGGTGTTTTTTGGCGGAGTACTGACATGGTCTAGCTTATATTCCTTTAGATATGGATGAGTTGGGCCAAGTTAGTAATAGCAGAGTGGGAAGAATTGGGTAGTATCTGGAATACTTTGAAGAAAGAGTGAGAGAAGAAGAGTAACACAGAGATTTAGAGGTTAAGCTGCAGGAAAGGAGGAAAGGAATGGACCAATGAGGAAGCCGTAAATGCAAGTTAAACCACAATCAATAAGGTTGACTCCAAAGTTCCTCAGACAAGTGGCACTTTTTCTGAGGAGTGATGCTAGCCCTACTCTGCAGCACATACCACTTAAGCAATTTCTGCCCCACAGCCACATATGTGAAATCCATAGAGCAAAAGTTGAAATGTCTTGCATACAAAGACTTGCTTACAATGGAGGGGGGCAAATGCAGTTTGAATCTTAAGTTATTTCACACACTGTGAGTTAATAGCCCATGAACTCTTATTTATACAAACCTATTTTCTAATAGGGGAAGAAGTACAGATAATAAACAAATACACAAGTAAATGTATGATATGCCAGATGTTGCATGGCCACGGGAGCTCTTTCTCAGCTAGAATTCTTATTCTAGAATTTAAAAACAAACTTTTTCATGAATGAATTAACATCTAGACTACTGTTACCCAATACATATAAAATAAAAGCCACAAGTATAAACCAAATAAGCATTAAGAAGAAATAACAAATAATTTTAATAACTTATTTTACTAAATATACTCAAATATTACCATGTCAACATTTAATTAATATAAAAATCATCAATAAGGTATTTTGCTTACTCTTTTCCGTGTTAAAGCTTCAAAACTCACTGTGTACTTAATACTTAAACTATGTGTTTTGTACTTATTCAGAGAGTGGTCAAGAGCCAAAGACTGATGACTACCATACAAGTGACAACATGGATTCAGAGAGTTCTCAGGGTTTGGTCAATTCTTCCACATTTATGAGCTACATGGTGTAAAAAAATGATGTAACTCTTATTGCATTTAGATAGGTTTTCCTTGGGTCATGCATATATAAAGATACATTATACAATATTTAGAAAGAACATATTTAGATGGGGCTAGGTATAGAACTGAATTGTGGTGTCAATGGCACAGTTCACATGACATTCACTAGAAAACAAACAAGTGGGAAAAAATCACTTCCTTTTCTTTTCTTTCTTTCTTTTTTTCTTTCTTTCTTTCTTTCTTTCTTTCTTTCTTTCTTTCTTTCTTTCTTTCTTCTCTCTCTCTCTCTCTCTCTCTCTCTCTTTCTTTCTTTCTTTCTTTCTTTCTTTCTTTCTTTCTTTCTTTCTTTCTTTCTTTCTTTTGACAGGCAGAGTGGACCATGAGAGAGAGAAAGGCCTTCCTTTACCGTTGGTTCACCCCCCAGTGGCCACTGCAGCCAGTGTGCTGAGGCCAGCGCATCGCGCTGGTCCGAAGCCAGGAGCCAGGTGCTTCTCCTGGTCTCCCATGGGGTGCAGGGCCCAAGGACTTGGGCCATCCTCCACTGCACTCTCGGGCCACAGCAGAGAGCTGGCCTGGAAGAGGGGCAACCGGGACAGAATCCGGTGCCCCGACCGGGACTAGAACCCGGTGTGCCAGCGCAGCAAGACGGAGGATTAACCTATTGAGCCGCAGCGCCAGCCATTCCTTTTCTCCATATTTACATTTTGCGGAGATATCTTGCAAATTAAATAGAATGGAGATGTTAGTGGGAGTGTGTTAGTGTGTCTGTTCCCTGAAGGATAAGTAGCCGTGTTGCTTAAATGGAAGTCATAAGGCAATGGAAGTATCAACAAAACTCATGGCCCAAGGACATTGCAAAATGTGGCTTTCTGACTGTCATCCCAGTGTGGAGGGACCAGGATAATTATCTATGTTAAATAAAAGCTATCCAAGCATTCCTGAATTACATGAGGATAGATTCTTTATGAAAGAGAGTAAGTCTTGAAGCTCTGTAATTATAATTGTTAGCTGTAAAAAATGATTTGTGATCAAGAGTAATTTTCTTTTGGGCACAGAAGGTATTCAATACAATGGAATTGTGCATCTTGGAAACAAATTTGCAATTATCATTTGAGAGGGGAACACTGAGATACAGGATCTAGGAAAATGGGTGGAGTGAGTGGGGGAGGAAAAGCCCAGTTGAGAAAAGATATTGAGAGTAGGAAGCGAGAGGTCACAAAAGGCAAACTTTCCCTTCTTTGATGTTTTGCCCAAGATCAGACCTACCCTCTTGCCCTTACTGCTTGCAGGGAGCCAGAAGCTCCCCAGAGTTCCCTCCCAGCAGCGAGATGGAAGGCAAGGTGGGGTGTGGATGAGGGAATGAAGGAGGGCTCACTTCTTACACATTCTTGAGTTATGAGCATGCTTTTATAACACATAGCGAAGCTTGTTAATTAGGTTATTAAACTGCTAGGGGATGCAGAGAGGAAGAGAGAAAACGCTGGTGGCCTACTCTGTACCAAACACTTTACATAGGCCTTCTCAGCCATCACTTATTTATATTTATGTTAAAATGCTAGTAGTTTTACAGAGATAAATGAACACATGCTCATTACAAAAAGCAATTACGTATGACCCCAATTTACAGATGAGACCACTCAGATTCAAAGAGGATGAGCAGCTTGTTATGTGGTAGAGACGGGATGTGAAACTACTCTTTACCTCCTATCAGAAGAGCCTCTAATCCTCTGCCTTGCGGTGCTGGCACACCAGGTTCTAGTCCCAGTCGGGGCGCCAGATTCTGTCCCGGTTGTTCCTCTTCCAGGCCAGCTCTCTGCTGTGGCCTGGGAGTGCAGTGGAGGATGGCCCAAGTCCTTGGGCCCTGCACTCCATGGGAGACCAGGAGAAGCACCTGGCTCCTGGCTTCGGATCAGCGCGGTGCGCCAGCCGCAGTGCACTGGCCGCGGCGGCCATTGGAGGGTGAACCAACGGCAAAGGAAGACCTTTCTCTGTCTCTCTCTCTCACTGTCCACTCTGCCTGTAAAAAAAAAAAAAAGAAGAGCCTCCAGAGTGATTTAGCTGAGCTGTGGTACACGTGCCAGTGGTCAGTTTCCTCAGGCTTCCTGCTTCTTGCTGTTTTTGTGTGTCTGTGCCAGGAACAATCTTTGCTTGTTTTTGTGAAGCCCAGGAGATAATACAAAGGACCTTTCAAAACTGCAGTAGTATATATTGTTAAATAAAAGTATAGGAGACCATTGTTTTGAATGAAATTCCTGTACTCGACTCTTAACAGATCAGGCTAAAAATCAAAATGGAGTCACTCACGCTAAAGTTTTATTGCACAAAACTGAAACAGCTATTTTCTGACCTCCTGAGAAATCAAGATTAGAGAGAAAAGAGCTGAATTTCCCAAACAGGCTGGTTTCCATTGGCAAGATAATGAAGTTCCCTCTGCCTTAATCCTTACACACACACAAAAGGTAGCCTGAAGCTACCTGCTGTTAACTAATCAGTTATTTTCATGTTGTTCTGTCTCCCTCTCCCTATCTGACAAGGGAAAGTAACTTGAAATGACCTGCTCACTTTTTACTTTTTGTTTCTGCTTTCTCCAAGCCTTTTCTGTTTATAACACTCACCTCCTCTCCTTCGCTCATTGGAACACTTACTCCAGTTTTATGGAATGAAGTGTTGCCTGATTCTAGAGTCACAGATAAAGCCAATTCAGATGGTTAACTTGTTGAATTTTGTCCTTTGACAATGGTACTACTGCTACGAAGAATGTATAGTGTTGGATATATGTAAGAGAACAGAGCAAAAGTGGAGGCTTTGAACACTTATTGGGCATTGCGTAACTGATATCTCAGGTGGAGAGAAAAAAAATCCAAAAAGATCAAGCAGTGTAAAAAGTTGGAGGTTGACAAAGAGTCATAGTTGTCTGTGTTGCTCCAGCCCTATTCTCACATTTGATCACCAGATTCTGATGCTAAGTAGGCACTGAACAATAGTGATCCATCCTATCTAAGGATTAGGGAGAGAGATCACTGGCCAGGCAAAATTGTTATGCCTCAGAGAAGCTCAATCAGGAAGCGCTATTTAGGTAGGGCCTGTGAAGCTGGTACTGTAAGATCCAAATCACAGCCTCACGGCCAAAGAGTACTCACAAATCATTTATATCAGGACAATCCAGCAAGCTTTCAAAAAGAGCCAGGTGATCCCTTTCGGAGCCTAAGGCACAAACAATAAGCAGAGCTTCCCAAAGAGTTCAAGAGGGGAGTAATTATTTATCTTTCTTTACTTAAATACCTCAACAAAGAGTTTCTTTGAATGAAGACTGTCTCAATGCTCTCAAACACATGTTCATAGATGAACCACTTGATTGAGGACCAGATGGAAACAGACCACAATGAGGTACTAGGATTCACCAATTAAAAAAGATCCAAATCAAAATGGACAAATAATAATAACAAGGGTAGATTTTTAGACTTTCTCTTTCTTTGCCGCTTTTGCTTATTTTAATTTCTTCACTCTGATTTCTTTAAAGCTATGTTTATTGTTCCTGCTGCCAGAGTACTTCTGTGTCTTCCAGTCTTTCTCATGAGGCTCTAGAAAATTCTACCCCAATTTCCAGTTTCATAATAGAGCTTTTCAAGGCTCCAGGTCTTTGAATGTTCTGTTCCCTCTCCTGGGCATTCTCTGCAGCCCTCTCCATCCTTTCAAAACCATCGCAGATATCACTTCCTCTGCAAATTTAGTCCTAGAGAATGTCCACTTTTGCATTCATCACATTGCACTGTAATTGTTTGTTTACACATCTGTTTCCTCAGCCAGATTCAGAGCTCCCTGAGGTCGGAAATCTTGTCCTGTTCAACTTTGCAGTTTCCTGTTGCCTGAAAAGAAATCCAGGCAGAAAGATGGCCCACCCTAGGCAAGTGTGTGGCCAAGCTTCAGAGAAGTTTTCCTGCTTCCACATTTGCCCCTTCTGTCTCCCTTGGCCTTTATCTATCTTATCTACTTCTAATTCCTGTTATCTGGAAGCATTGTTCATATCTTTGTAAGTCATCTGAAATAACTTTTAAGTAACTTGGAGAATTTAGTAAGGAAAATACCCATCTGTATTTCTAGGCTTAACATAGTACTGTTACCTAGAAGATACTAAGATCTCAAATAAATGTATGTTTAACAAATCACACAATGATAACAGCAGTATTTTGATATTACTATGGACTAGACACTCTCCTATGCAGTTCATATATAGTAACTCATTTAAAAGTTCCAATTTGAGGAGCAGAAATTTAAGAAACTAGCACAAGCTACATAATCTGGACTTGGCAAAGTTAGTTTTTAAACAAAGGTGATAACAAAGGAAGAAGCTAATTTAATTCTCAGTTGAATCATTTCAGAATCTCATAGATAAAATTTATGCTTGTACATTTAATACTTAAGGATCATGAATCAGGCATGATTTTGGCTTCATGTACAAATTGATTTTTCCATTTAATTTTATAAATCTATACTTTATAGGAATTATTTGGGAAAATATCACCCAAAGGCTGTTGTATTCCTTGTAGGTCCCCTAGTAATTCTGACAGCAGGAGACATAGAACTGGGCAGCACTAGGCTCTGCCTCCTGTGAGGAATGTGCCAACCTCAGCAGCTGAGCTCCTCTCCTTTGGTGATGCCGAAAACCTGGACTCAACAGCAAATTTCTTAATCGTCATTTCAACCTGGTCTATGTAACATGAAAGATGCTCTGCAATGATTTGTGTTTTTTTAAAGATTAATTATTTAAAATGGATAAAAACTGTACATATTTGTCATGTACAACGTGATATTTTGAAATATGTAGATCTTATGGTATGGCTAAATTGAGCTAATTAACATATGCGTCGCCTCACATACTTATCAACAACTTCCATGATTTCTACACTTCACTTGATCTTAGCCTACAGGCCGAGAAGTTATTCTTCCACAATTTCTTTTTTTTTTAATATATATTCATTTATTTTTACTTGAAAGTCACAGTTACACACAGAGAGAAGGAGAGGCAGAGAGAGAGAGAGAGAGAGAGAGAGAGAGAGAGAGAGAGTCTTCCATCCGCTAGTTCAGTCCCCAATTGACTGCAAGGGCTGGAGCTGCACTGATCTGAAGCCAGGAGCCGGGAGCTTCTTCTGGGTCTCCTACATGGGCACAGGGACCCATGGACTCGGGTCATCTTCCACTGCTTTCCCAGGCCATAGCAGAGAGCTGGACCGGAACAGCAAAGACTCGAACGGGAGCCCATATGGGATGCCAGCACTGCAGGCGGTGGCTTTACCCTCCATGCCACAGAGACGGCCCCCCCATGATTTCTTAACTGGCTGTCTTTTCACGGATCCTGACTTCCAGGTCCCTGGGTAAAGTGGGCCTTATTGTAGAGAAGAAAGAAGCAAGAGGAAGAAAATTTCTTTCTCCTTTTTTGCCTTCTGTACAGCTTCCTTAAGTAGGTCTTAACTTTTCACAACTTTATCAATCAGACTTCTACTTCTAAGTCTCCTGTATAAGCCTGTATTGCTAGACTGGCTCCATGCCTCAGTTTCCTTCTGCTGTTCAAGGGAGAAACAGGAAGGCTCGATGTGCAGGTTGGGGTTGAGGCATCTAAGGAAGACAGGATGAGTTGGAGACACTACTGAGAAAGCTCAAAAGATGACTCTGAGTAAATCAGGTCTTGGTGGAGGAGGGAGGGGGAAGCTGGATTATTCAAGTGAGAGTCCTGACTTGAAGTAGAAAGAGGATGAGCTGATTCCAAAGTCCAAGCTCTTTCTTAAGTTCCAAATGGAAAACGTGTGCCCCATGCTCCTGACGCAAGTGGAGGCTGGAGGAAAGGATGGGTGGCCCTACTCCTGGTTCTCAGCTAACATCCAGTCATTACCTCTATTGCATTTTGAATGTGCCACTGGTACAGTGGCATTGTATTATCCAAAGGTGGATCATTCAGTGGATGTTTTCCTATGACTATCACAGATTCTAATCTGTGACTTGCATGTTACATATTGTACTCAAAAGAGTGATAGCTGATGCTATGGCCCCAGATAAAAAGGCAGAAGGTCCCTGAGTCACTGTTAGGTGGGGCAATGTTGGCTAATTTGTCACTATCCTGATGAGGCTTTCCATGCAGTAAAATCCCTGTAGCCACAGACCTCAGAGGAAACTGGGAGCCATATAATCCCTTTCTTGGTTTCTCAACCATCACAGGCAGATAAGAGATCAAAGCCCAGGTTGTAAGGGGGTTTAGAGTCAATTTAAATTTCCAGATCTGTTACTTGCCATTAGTTGACCAGTTGGCCATGGACAAATCTCTTAATATTTAAAACACTAAAATGTTACTTTCTGAGCTCAATGCATAAAAAAAAAAAAAAATCCCATCCCTGCATTGTAAACAATGAAGGACATGGCATGCACTTTATTAATGGCTTTGTGATTTCTTTAGTGAGAGGAATTTTCTAAATGTCGATCTTGGGGCCAAGCAGGCTGAGTTTGTAGACACCGCAGCCTAGATCATCCATCTGGGTGGCATCATTGTGGAATGAAAGATTGTAACTCCAAGGGTAAGACAGATGGGGACAGCCTCAGGCGCAGACAGAGTGTACTGCGGTTACATTTAAGATGGATGGAAAAGCCCAGGTGACCAAATTACCTTGGATAAATCCAGTCCCCAGAGATTAATCCTGTGGTTAATGATGTAGCCTTTTCGAATAGAGCCATCTTTGGGGAGGTTAACTTACTCACGCCATATGTGACTTTTGCTGAGAGGCCCTGAGCAGGAAAGGACAGCCTGAGAGGGGGGCTGACGCAGGCACTGTCCCCTCCTCTCCAGAACATGACGAGGAAGGCTGCTATTGTCCAAGATTAAGGGGAAAAGAACAATACTAGTAAAGTTGCATTATTGCACCATTTTCTTAAGACAAAGGCCAGGATTATTGAACTAGATAAGAAGAATCACATCTTAATAACGTGTTTACTTTTAGTTTTTCTTTCTTCTCTTCCTCCTTCTTCTTCGGTGAATATAACCTAATGGTTTTTAAGGTAGGCCCTTGAATCTCAAGGAAACAAAAACTTTGGTGGAAAAGACACACAGAGAAAGTCAGTTCTGAGCTTTACCTTCTAAGAGAAAAAAACCTTCACTGTGACCCCTATCATGCAAAAAAGATTGGGAACTTTTTCCAATTTGGGGTAGAGATTTAAATTTTTTTTTATTTACTTGGATGACAGGGAGTTTGAGGAGGGTAGGGGAGAAAGAGTTCTCCTATCCACTGGTTTAATCCCCAGATGCTCTCCATGGCTGCAAACAGGCCATGGACAGGATCAAAGACAGGTCAAAGACAGGATCTAGAACTCAGTCCTAGTCTTTCTCGTGAGTGGCAGGGACCCAACTACTTGAGCAGCTTCCCAAGACGTGCATTAAAAGGAACCTGGAAGAGAAAGTGGATGTGGGCCTCAAACCAAGGCACTCTGATATGGAAAGTGGGCATCCCAAGTGGTGTCTTAGCTACTGCTCCAAACAAACCGAGAAGTTAAAAAGCATCTTTGTTGAGATATAAATTTATATGTTGATATCTTATACTGACATAAAATTATATATTATACATTGTACCCATTTAAACATATTTTTTGGTATATTACTTTTTCATATATTACATTATCAATTTTTAAAGTTGTAGTAAGATATATATCATATATATAAAACATAAAATTTGCCATTATAATTGTTTTTTAGTGTACATTGAATGGAGTTTTAAAATCATTTTTCACAAGGGTGCTCTGAGTCTTAACTCTTGCTTGTACATACAAGTCTGAAAAAATAATCAATGTGCTGGAATAAAACAGATCAATTGAAAAAAACCACTAAAATGAACTCTTCTGTAAAAGAGGAGCAACTCATTAGCTCCATCGGCAGACAGGGGCCTTGTGACTCCCATGGGCCTTACAAGTCCCAGATTTGCTCAGTCCCGTCTTCCCAGAAATGCTGCTCCTGGGGCCCCACCACAAGGAGCAAAGTGTTCAAAACAGTTTTCCCTCAGGCCAGTGACCTAGCAAAATTCTTAGTGTCTGGGGAACTAAGTCCTATCAGAGGCACCCGGATGCACAACAGGAGCCAAGCCTGAAAGGATCTAATATAAAGATCTAAAAGGGGGAGGGAGTGATGCGTTTGACCCAGAGGCCTGCAGTTTCCAGAGCATATCCTGGGCAAGGTTCAAGAAGGAGCTGAATATTTTAAAGAGTGCATGAAAGTGGCGCTCTGACGGGTTAAGCTTCAATGAACGGGATCCTTGCTGTGCTGGGCTTTCAGGGACTCCTCTGCATCTCTCCACCAGCTGAATCCTCTCTCAAGCCCTTGAAGCTTTTCCTCCTGCACTCAACGTTTCTTGAGATTTGGCCAGCACCTTGATCTGGACATCATTTGACTCTTTGTCACGTGCAGTAGAGGTACTGCTGATTTTCTTCTTTAACTTTTCATGTGGAGGCCTTATTTCCCCCAATGAGATAATAGACCCTTAAGTAAGGGGTCACCTCTGCTATAATTCTAGCACCCTCACAGGTTTTAGCATGATCCCACGCCTTTAATCCGTGAGTAGTTCTTGTTGTTTTCACATTTTAATTTTTTTTTTCTTCTTTGAGAGGCAGAAAGAGGGATAGGGAAACAGAGAGACAGAGATCTCATTCACTCATTTGCTCCCCAAATGATTGCAACAGCTAGGGCTGGACTAGGCTGAAGCCATAAGCTGGGAACTCAGTCCAGGTCTCCTACATGGATGGCAGAGACCCAACAACTTGAACCATCACCTGCTTCCTCCCACGGTGTGCGCTAGCAGGAGCTGGATTTGGAAGCTGGAGATGAGAGTCAGTCCTAGGCATGTGGGAGTCCCAAGCAGCACCTTAAATGCTAGTCCAAACACCTGCCCCTCAAGCAGTTCTTAACCAGAATCACAATGCTTGTGCCTCACCTCTATCAAAGGGACTCTGGCCTAGAACGTGGTGAAAGCTCTCCAGGTAATTCTGATGGAGAGCACTGCCTTGGAATTGTTCTATTATGTGATTGTATTCCTCAACATACTTAACTGCCATTGCCAACCATTATTTGAAGCTTCCTTGGTTCAAGATTTCATGGTAGGATATTTTTATATTTTATCCATGTTTTTGGCTGAAAATAGTAATAGTTAACAATTTCTGAGCACTTTCCAGGGGGCTGTCTTCAGTGCGAGTCCTAGGATAAACCTAAGAGGAAGGTGCTCTTATTATTTATCTTATACTCTTACAGTGAAGGCAGTTGAGTTTAGGAAATATCCAGTAACTTGCTCAACCCAATGTCATGCAGTTGGTGAGTAGTAGCACAGACTCCAGTGCGGGCACTAGTCTTCCCAGCCAGAGATGCTGCTGAGCACATGGCAGATTCACAGTGAGCACTTCTTATCTCTGCACTTATGCACCTGCTGTAGAAATGTCACAGACACTAAGGGGTGGATCAGTAAAGGTCTGAGCCGGGCCAGCCCTGAAATGTTATTCCTGTCTTCCAGTGGCTGTCAATCTGGGAAAAGCATTGCCTACTAACTAAACAATTTCAGTTTTGTTTTTAAGATTTTATTTATTTCTTTGGAAGGGAGAGAGAGAGAGAGGGAGAGAGAGAGATTCCTTCCATCCACTGGCTCACTCCCCAAATGCCTGCAATAGTCAGAGCTGGGCCAGGCCAAAATCAGGAGCCAGGAACTTCATCTGCGTGTCCCTTGTGGATGGCAGGGACAGAATACTAGCACCATCATCAGCTGCCTTCCTAGGTGTATTACCAAGAATCAGGATCAGAAGAAATAGCTAGCACTTAAACCAGTGCTCCAATATGAGATGTAGGCAGTGCACATGGCAGCTTAACCTGCTGTGCCACAATGCCTACCCCTGATGCAACAAGTTCTATAACAAAGCAACCAATACAGAAAACTGGGGGGCCAGTGCTGTGGCACTGTGGGTTAAAGCCCTAGGCTGTAGTGCAGGGATCCTATATGGGTGACAGTTCAAGTCCTGGCTGTTCCACTTTCGATCCAGCTCTCTCCTTATGGCCTGGGAAAGCAGTAGAGGATGGCCCCAGTCCTTGAGCCCCTGCACCTGCATGGGAGACCTGGAAGAAGCTCCTGGCTCCTGGCTTTGGATCGGCTCAGCTCTGGCTGTTGCGGTCATTTGGGGCATGAACCAGTGGATGGAAGACCTCTCTCTCCGGCTCTACCTATTTCTGTAACTCTGTCTTTCAAATGAATAAATAATTTTTTTAAAAAAAGAAAATTGGAAGGAATTTTTATAATTTAAACATAGTAAGAGCTGGATGAACTTGCCCGAGATATAATGACATGCAATTAAAAACAGACCAGGGTGGGGGAAGGCATTGTAGACAGAGGGTTAAGTCACTGCTTGGTAGGCCCACATTCTATATCAGTGTGCCTGGTTCAAGTTCTGACTCTTTCCAATCTAGCTTCCTGCTAATGTACCTGAGAAGCAGCTAGTGATGGCTCAAGTACTTGGGCCCCTGCACCCATGGGAGATCTGGATGAAGTTCCTGACTCCATCTTCAGCCTGGCCCAGTCTTGGCTGTTGGCATTTTGGGGGTGAACCAGCAGGTAGAAGCTCTCTTTTTGTCTTTCCCCCTCTCTCTGTCACTCTGCCTTTCTAAATAAATAAATAAATAAATAAATAAAAGCAGCCTTGGATAAAAGGATACACACCATCTTTTTAAAATAATTTATTTTGTAACTTCTGATACTTTGTATTGTGGTAGCTACTAAACTAGGTGGTCTTCAAGGTGTCCCAGGGAAGCTCTGAGGAAGGAATGCTTGCCTGCCTCCCCAGAGCAAGCACACTGCTCCTCCAAGCACTCAGAGTATTGTAGTTAGTCTGCTCACGGAGTACTTGCTGCCCAGTGAGTTTACAGAGCCCTTACTCAGAGTCTCCTTCACATACGTGTTGTGCACCTTGGGTGAGATGTCATTGACAGCTTTGTAAATTGTATCCTTTTTTTGGCATAATGGCAGGCAGCTGTCAATGTGGACACATGATGAATCACATAATTGAAGAAAGGCAGAGATATTTGCAAAAGTAAGCCTTCAATGATCTTAACAAGCCTCAGCCTTGTATCAGTCATTACAGCCCAAGGTTCCTGAATCTTTCCCATCAATAAAATTCATGATGCTTAAGAAGCTCTTTTGGGGGTATGGCACTGTGCAGTGCGGGCATCCCATATAGGCTCTGGTTCAAGTCCTGGCTGCTCCACTTCTGATCCAGCTCTTTGCCGTGGCCTGGGAATGCGGTAGAAGATGGCCCAAGTCCTTGCATCCATGTGGGAGACCTGCAAGAAGCTCCTGGCTCCTGGCTTTGTATCAGCACAGCTCTGGCCATTGTGGCCAACTAGGGAGTGAACCAGCAGATGGGAGACCTCGCTCTCTCTCTCTCTCTGCCTCTTCTCTCTCTGTGTGACTCCAACTTTCAAGTAAATAAATAAATCTTTTTTTTTTTTAAAGAAAAAGCTTTTCAGCCTTTTCGGGGCACGTGACCTGTAACATACCTTTCTAAAATGTCCCCTTTTAGTCATCTTTTGCCTCTATTTTTAATAAATACTGAAGCATAAAAATGTATTACCTAAGAACATACCTTTCAAGTTATTTCTATAACTAAAAGTAAAGTGAAAAAATGAATTTAAAAAAGTGATTTAATCCTGCATTCAGAATCCAGGAATGGAAAACAAATCTTTAGTTCGGGATAGGTAAGTGTTGTGGTTAGGGTAGGAGCACATCCACATTGCTGTTTCTCAGTAGGTGGGCCTGAACAATCTGCTTCAAAACGTCTTCAAAAGACCCAAAAAACAAAAAAATTAAAAAAGAAAGACTTCAATGCAAAACCACCTCAACTCATCTGTGGGGGGTATAGTGCAGTTATCTGCGGTTTTAAATCAGCTTCTCACGAGTCAGTTGGGTATTATAGATTTTCCTGTTCTCTTCTGATTGCAGATGTTCTGCAGGAATATTCACAGCTCTGGACAGCCCACGGACTTTTCCCTCATGACTGTTCCCATGGCCACAACAGGGGCACCTAGTCTTCTCTGGGTCACTCACCCAAATGGAAGTCTAATAAGCCTATCAGAATTCTCAGAATAATGTTTATAAATGCATACATATAATGCATCATTCTCTGAATTTTAAAAATACATAATCCCCCTTCTCAGAATAATGTTTATAATAAATGCATAAATGAAAAACATAGCATCATTAACACACTAGTTTGTGGCTTACATTCAATACAGAAGGAGTGCTAAATGTTTGTTAGAAGTTAACGAACTTCAGGATGTGAAGTTTTCTTATTGTAAAATTTTGAGCTCCCTCAACTTTAACCTGAATTGCAACTCCAGGTGAAAATTCCTATTCTAGAAAGAGGTAGCTGGGACAGTTTTGTGGAAATTTCTATTGCTTTCCAGTTCAAATCGGTCACTCTTGAGAAATTTCTTCCTAGTAAGCTAGGGAAAAACAAATTTGCTAAATGCGATCTGTGACAGGGCAGCGGATTCACACAAAGGTGCTATTCCTACTTACCCTGAAATTATGCTGGATTCCTGATTTAAAGACCTATTACTCTCTTGCCTGACTATGTGATGTTACAGAAAAGTGTGAATGGGCAATTTGGACTCTTCCCCCGAGAGAGATTTTCCTCTTGGACCATTTGTTTCCACAGTCCCTGGAACAAGCTAATTTCTCCATGGCTTCTCACACTGAGTTGAATAAAGACTAAAGAAAATCGCTTAATTATGCAGGTGAAAGCTTGGTCTGGGCCCTAGGGGTGGAGTCAGAACAGGAGTGTAAATTAAATCAGTTATTTTTAAACTTTCCTCCCAGGGACCTCAGCTGTGGTCGCCTCAGCTGGAGGAGGTGACGAAGTTCCAAGAGCCCAGAGGACCCATTGTGTTGGTGGAGACTTGGGTTTTCCCACACAGGCTCCCACCACAGGTGGAGTAGCTGAATGAATGAGAGTCCTCCAGTGTGTTCTGCTCAGTGGCCTGGTGGTGATGGTGGGGCTTCTCACCAGGGGTGACACTCAGCTGAGTGTCGGGAGACAGAGTTCCAGTTCTGGTGCCTGGGGAAGCTCCTTTCCCATCCCTCTGCCTTGGTTCCCCCACTTGAATCAAAAGGTCTATGAAAATAGGTCTTTGTGTTTAGTCATTGTCGTCTTCTGCTAGGGCTGCCACAGCAAAGGCCCAAAGGCTGAGCAGCTTAAATGGAAACTTCAAATCTGGAGTGCAGAAGGCTGAGATCTAGGTGTGGGCAGGGTTGGTTCCTGCTGAGGGTGTGAGGGAGGGGTCTGTTCTAGGTGTTTCTCCCTGGCTGGCAGAGGGCCTGCTTCTTCCTGAGTCTGTTCACATCTTCGTCCCTCTGTGCTCCTTTCTGTGTCTGAATCTCCTCCGTTGAGAACATCAGTCATATTGAATTGGAGCCCACGTCGATGACCTCACTTTAACCTGATTATCTCTGTAAAGATGCTATCTCCAAATGTACCAATGTATTGGAGGTTAGGACTTCATTTAGCATCTGAGTTTTGGTAGAGGGAGCACAACTCAACCCACAACGCTGGTCTTTCAGATGTCATTTCTGTTAGAGGGACTTAACCATTGTTCAGATCTCCTGTAGGCGTAACAATTAATGCTGAAAATTTCCTACCAGGAAGTAGCCAGAGTATTGGTTTCCGAGGCACTGAAAGGACACAGGCAGTCCTTGGCAGCTCTCTGCAGTGGCCAGAGGAAACTTGCCTGGAAGCACATTCCTCACCCCACCAAGAAAAGGCTAGAAAAATGTGACTTTCTACCTGGCTCAGATTCTGTGCAGGGGAGGGGCAGAGGCTAATGAGCAGTTTTCCCATCCACAGGGAGTCATGGTCCCACCTGATCCCAGCCCTTTCAGCTCCACCTTAAACACACACAGTCAAGCAGCTCTTAGCTTGGGAGCAACACCAGCTTTTAAATGCCTAGCCTGGATTGTAGCAGGGAAATTGCTGGGTGTCTGTATGGAGTGTTATTTACTCTACTGCACTTTATCTGTGTTTACAAACCCTCTACTTAGTTTGCCTGCCAACTTCACTGTGGAATAATTGAAACTAAAAAAAAAAAAAAAAAAAAAAAAAAAAAAGGAAGAAGAAAGCGAGTGCCAAAATCTAAAGTTCTCAACCATAAAACAAAAAGAAAATTTAAGCTGGCTTTCTAAGGTAAAACGATACTCTATCTGGCACAGAAGAATTCTAAAATCATTTCAAAAACAGAAAAAATTAGGAAATATTTTCTAATTGACCTAGGAATTTGTACAATTGATAGGCTATAACTGTATAAAATCTGAAGATGATTTTTATTTCATTAGTGTTTTCTTATTCATTTGCCATGTGACCATATATTTGTGTATACATATATACCACAATCTATGAGTGAAAATAATATAAAAATTTTCTAAAATTATATTTTACAATGAAATAAAATGAGTTTTATGCCATTTGACCAGTTAATTTCCAACTTCTAAATATTTACACCAAATTTATCTAAAACTCTATGTCCAAGTACCCCATCACTCGGCCCCCATGCCCCAGGTAAGATCATTTCACTCTTCTTCATGACAAGGTTTTTTACTTGCTTGTTTCTCTATATTGAGTTCAGTGACTTTGTTCTCATTTAGGCTCTGCACAACCAGGAATCCAACTTGATGTATTTTATCTCTTAGTTTTTATCCTAGTATCAGCATCTGGAAATATTTTTCCTTTTTGTATATATGTATATATATATATATTATGCTTTATTTTCATATGATTGAAAGAAAATATAACTGCAGTTTACATGTCTGGTAGTCTGTCTTCTAAAACATCTCTCCACTGCTCATCTTAGTTTTCTGCAGCTCTGCTTTGCTTGTGTCTGACCTAGATTGGAAGCTCCTCAGGCAGGGATCTTGTCACTTGGTGCTTTGTTAATGTGTTCTAGACACTTCTTCCAAGACTGAGTAATCACAGTGTGCAAACTGGGGAGTGATTAGATTATGAACCTGAATGATAGTACATCCCACAGTTAGGTTAGGGTGTGATCAGGAAGCACAGATAGTCAGAGGTAATGAAAATGATTAAACAAAAGAACAGTTGGAAATGAGTTTATTACAAGGGTAAGGAAACTGAAATCCCTTGCAATGAGGCTCTCTGTGTCAAGGCCAAAAAAGAAGCTGCAGGTAAAGCCTGATGCTCTGGAAAGACTCGCACAGGCAGGTGTGCTGAACAGTCTAAACACAGAAGGAAGAAGCCCTGCCCTGTTCATTGGAGACTTTGCGGAAACTGGAAAAGGAAAGCTATTCCTCAGGTACAGAAGGTCAATGAATATTTGAAAAACATATTGGCTATACTGCCTCCCTTGGAAACTGATCTGGCTATTTATTCTGATTCAAATGAACTTCTTTCTCGACTCCCTGTAGTTATGGCCACAACCTCTATGTCTCCTAGCAGCTTGGAAAGTGACAAATCGGAACAAAATTTGAAGATACACCTCTTTTTTATTTTGTTTTGTTTTGTTGTTTTTTTGGACACACCTCTTATCTGGTGAAAGGTCACTTCCAGTCATTTCCTTATGCGCAATCCTCAAAATCCTAATTAGGTATCCGAGGCCCCATATTTGTAAATATTCAGAGGAGCCTCCTCAACTACCTCTGAAAAAGCAAAGAAAGATAAATTGTTAGAAAATTCTCAGAAATTTAGGAGAATAAAGAGTTAAGAAGTTTGAAAAGAATCATGTTTACAGGAAGGAAAAGTCCCTCCCCATGGCCGGTGCTCGTGGGACCCAAGGCTCCTGGGAAAGCCATGTTCTTCTTGCTGCCTCTGGGCGGGGGCTGCACCACTCCCTGAGAGTGAGGTATGGAGTGTGGGTCTGTGGCAGATCTCCTTGAGCCTGAGGCAGCTGAGGATAAAAGAGCTGTTTAGACAGTAAGGCTTTGATGCCAAGGCCAAGCTATGCAGTGCATGATTTGGCTCTGTGAATGCTCCTGAAGCAGTCTCTCCCAGGGTTCTCACCATGGGGAGTTAAAGGGTGACAACGCAGGGTCTGGAAGGGTTGTCACCTTGGCTGACTCTGGGAGCAGAAGAGTTACTGACTCCTCACAACACAGCAAGACCTTGCTGGGAGGATGTTCACAGCCCCTGCTGAGGCCGGTGAAGATGGCTCTCTGGAGGAACAAACATGCACAAGAGAACGTAGAGGTGACAAGGTAAAAGATGCTCACTTCTCAGCTCTCCTGCAAGCTCTCAGAGGTGACAGGGCTCGCTGAGATCCAGTAAGCAGGCCTGGCAAATTTTCATGAGGGTATCCCATTAGGGGGTTTAGGCATCTTTTCAAGATAGGCTAAAATTAAATACAATAAAAATAACATGAGATATGCCTGGAATCCTGTGATGGGAGATATTTTACCTTTGGGAGTTCAGGAAAAGGTGACAGATGTTGGCATTGTGGCACAGTAGGTTAAGCCACTGCTTGTGACACTACCATCTCATATCAGAGTGCCGATTCAAGTCCTGACCACTAGGCTTCCAATCCAGCTTCCTGTTACTGCACCTGGAAAGGCATCAGAAATGCTTGGGCCACTGCCACCCATGTGGGAGACCCTAATGGGATTCCCAGGCTCTGGTTTCAGAGTGGCCCAAACCTGGTTGTTGTGGCCATTTGGGGAGTGACCTGTGATGGAAGATCTCTCCTATTCTCTCTCTCACTCACTTTAGCTTACAAATAAATAAATAAATCTTCAAGGAAAAAAAAAGATTGACAAGCTAGCTTAACCTCTTTGAGAACAAAACGAGTGTGTTTTAATACTAACATTGAAGAATTGAAACCAAGAAAACTGTTTCAGTATCTTTCCTGTTTATTATCTTTGTATTAATTCTACCTATCATTTTAAAAGGTCCTTAATAAATCAATCAGGAAATTTATGCTCTGCACACATTACATGGAATTAATAGTTCTGTCATGTGCCTGACTCAAAGTTGTACATCATCACTAGAACACCAAGAATGTCAGAAAAATAGAACACATTTTGCTCAGTTTAATTAGACTTTGTTCTCCTACAAAAATATTGCTACTTTTAAAATATTTTTGGGGTCAGCATTGTGGTATAGTGGGTAAAGTCACTGCCTGTGGTGCTGGCATTCCATATTGGCTCTGGTTCATGTCCTGGTTGCTCCACTTCTGATACAGCTTCCTGCCAAAGGAAGATGGTCCCAGTGCTTGGGCCCTGCCATCCACCTGAGAGACCCAGATGAAATTCCTGGCTCCTGGCTTCATCCTGGCTGACCTCTAGCCATTGCAGCCACTTGAGGAGTGAACCGGTAGGTAGAAGATCTTGGTCTCTCTGTCTTTCCCTTTCTATGACTCTGGTTTTCAAATAAACAGATAAGTGTTTAAGAAAATATTTTCTTGCCAGCTTTATACTATTATTTGGTACAATTTCTTTGTCATAAAACAAGCCACAAAATGTGTGACTCAATTGGCAATACTTTATGTGCTTGAAGCAAAATCTAAGAAATTGCATTTTAAAACTCTCAGAACTGTTAAAATGAGGTGAAAACCACTTACTTCAAGTGACCAAATAGAAATATTTAAAACTGGGAATATTTTAAGATATGTTACCAATAACCATTTTAGGAAACAGCTATTAAAATTTCAATAGTTCAATTTCTGAACAAGACACTGCAATTTTCACAACTATTACGTTCTTCATAGTGTGAGGAGTTTTTCCCAGATAAGGTTGTTATTCCCATTGGTAAACCTATTTGAAATACATGTGGTTTGAAGATGAGCCATTTTGAGTTTTGTTACTTTAAGCAATCCATTCATAGGGAATAGCAAAACCAAAAGGAATATTGTTAATCACACAACTTTTATTTCTTTGTGTGCATCTGTTTTTAGATTGGGCAGAGTTTAGAAAACTCAAAGCCTGGGAACCCAAATGACATTAGGAAGCTTGAAATGTTGAAGTGATACTTATTTGTTACATTGTCATCTGTGTGCTAAACGTATATGGATATGCTTATGTGTATAAATAACCATATACATGCACATGCAATTACATGAATTTCCTTCTTCATCTAATTAGCATTTCATTTCGATTTTCTTCACTTGTGTTTTGGGAACATGTTTTTTCCCTGGGATTCGTGGAGTATAAAGTGTGTAAGAATTGAAGAGACAATTTTTAGGGTTCACATCTGTGGATAGCTCCTTGGGCTAAATTCAATACATTAAACAAATTTGGGATTCCTCATTTCTACAGAACCAACAAACTTTCCACATTTCTTTAAGGTTGCTATCAAGATCTTATCTAGGGGCCAAGATGCCATAAATCTATGCTTTCCCAAGGCTGTCTAGTAAACACCTTTCCTGAGTATCTCACTCACTGGAAATAACTCACTCTTTTCTATGGCCTCAGCACCTATTAACAATTTCAAGTTGGATTTAGCTTTTTCTACATAATAATTTTTTAACCACCACAATATGTTTTTGTCCCTGCTACTGCCTTAAAATTATTCTTCCCAAAGTTACAATCCATCAGGATTCTTGTCACCAAATCCAATAAACACTTGTCAGTCAATATCTTCTCTGTTCAGGAGTTGTCAATATTGATCACTCACTCAATCTCCAGGGTTAACATTCATTGTTTATCTCTTGACCCACAGGTGTTCCTCTTTCTTCAAACCTGCCATATTGAGTTGTCTCCAAAATCTGCTGCTTTTTAGAACTTTGCAGCCTCTGTTAGTAACAGGAACATCCACCCAAGAGGTATGGTATTATTGCCTGATAGGTAAGGTGGTTAGACATATCAGTCTCTAAATTCTGTCTTTGCCACCTTGTATGCTCATCTGAAAAATTACCTGACTCAAATTTTCCTCTAAAACTGAGATAATTGTACCTTTATCATGAGGTTGTTATGAATATTAAACAAGGTCATACAAAATATGTTGGATTCCCTTGTCTTAAGTTTTTCCTATGCTTTAGTCATCCTAGGCTCGTCTCTTCTTATCACTAAACTTAGTGAATTTCACAAAGTGTTCACCAAGTTCTGTTGATTAAAATTTCCAAAATTTTCTAAAATCCATTGCTTCCTACCAATTCTCATGGCCTCATTTATTGACTAGATCATTGCCACAATTTCCCTGATTTAGTTAAATCGGCTCTCACAGCAGAAATAAAATTGTTTTAAAAACGCAAATCTGATCTAGACTGAGCCCAATTTAAATCCTTCAGTGGCTTCCTACAAACTTCATATCAAGTCTATCTCCAGAGCACGGTAGGAAGGGTGCTTTCTGGCCAGGTTCTGCACTGTATCTTCAGATCCAAGTTCTGCTTCTCCCCAGCACAAATCATACCTGGATTTTCTGGAAAATCTCTTCCTCTCCATGTGTTTATCACTTTCCACATGTGCTTATCACTCCTTAAACTCTCCCTCTCTTTTTTAAAAGATTTATTTGAAAAGCAGAGTTACAAGGAAGGGAAGGCAGGGCCAGAGAGGGAGAAGCCTTCCATCTGCTAGTTCACTTCCCAAATGGCTGCAGTGACCAAAACCAGGAGCCCAGGTCTCCCATGTGAGCACAGGGGCCCAAGCACTTGGACCATCTTCCACTGCTCTCCCAGGTGCGTTAGCGGGGAGCTGGATCGGAAGTGGAGCAACTAGGATTCAAATCAGCTCCCATAGGGGATGCTGGCACTGTGGCATAATGGGTTAATCTGCCACTGACAGTGCAGGCCGGTTCCTTAAATTCTCTTTCCATCTCCTTCAAAGTCACCTCAAGCTTCCTGGTGAGCCAGTCTGCTTTAATGCTCTTTCTGCCTCTGTTCTCCTTATCATAGCCTGTGTATTTTAGCCATAGCATGGATTATATATATATTTTTTTCTCATCACATTAATTATCTAGCTTCCACGGTAGACCACAAGTCCATTAGGAGCATGTTATGACTTTTGGATATAAAACATGCTTTGTAAATACTATGGTTCAATACGTGTAAGAGAAAACTTCAAAAAGTTTGTGGAAAAAATGGAATGAAAAGACAAATTTATTTTAGTACAGACATTTTTTTTCAAACTCCATGCAGGAGCCTGTGCTCTGGCATAGCTGGTAAAGCTGCAACCCTGCAGTGCCAGTATCCCATACGGGCACCAGTTCGAGTCCTGGCTGCTCTACTTCTGATTGAGCTCTCTGCTATGACCTGGGAAAGCAGTGGAGGATGACCCAAGTCCTTGGGCCCCTGCACCCGCCTGGGAGACCAGAAGGAAGCTCCTGATTCCTGGTTTCTGATTGGCGCAGCTCCAGCCATTGCAGCCAACTGGGGAGTGAACCAGCAGATGGAAGACCTCTTTGTCTCTCCCTCTCTCTGTCTATAACTCCACCTCTCAAACAAATAAATAAAATCTTTTAAAAAATATTATGAGAGATTGGCCCATGTGATTATACAGGCTGAGCAGTCCAGTGATCTTCCACTTGCAAGAAGAGCCAGGAAGATCAGCAGTATGTACGCAATTCTAGTCCAGGCCCAAAGGCTCAGGTGCACAGAGTACCAACGTCCAAGAACAGGAGAAGATGGATGTCCCAGATGAAGAAGAGAGAATAAATTTGCCATTCTTCCTTACTAAATGATGCCACTTTGCTTTACTCAGTTCATCAGTTCAAATGCTATCTCTCCCAGAAACACCCACACAGATGCACACATAGAAAACCATTTTGCCATCTAGCTGGGCATCTTTTGACTCTGTCAAGTTGATGCATAAAATTAAACATCATGTACCTTCTGGATTTTCTGATCCTTTACTTGCACATGCAGGTTTCAAGAGACAATTTGGACTAATGCTATTTATTTTAAAAATGGGAGACCAATATGAACCCCTTCCTTCTTGTGTATGATCAATGAGGAGAAAGAAAATAGATTGCAAATTTTATCATATTTTATTGGTTTGTAGATTACTATATCTACAAAATCAATAAAGTATATTTTATTAGCTCTGAACTGTTGTGTTTAAGAATTGTGACAATAGAAGAAAAACAAAGATATATTGAGATTAAATTAATGGCTTCACCTGAATTCCTTTTAGGTCTAAGCTGAGAAATTATTATTTTTTCTTTCTTTTTTTCTTTCATTAAATCTTTACTTCAAATCCCCTTTTCTACCATATTTAAAGGAGGCTTCTAGACAAAGACCTTCTTTGGGTAGTTAATGGCCTCACCCGGACAAGTTCCCACCTTATCTTTCATGTCCTTTGCGTATTCTAGACAAATAAAACAGATGGGAACAATATTTTGAGCCAAAGAACACAGTGCAGTTGGAAACACTTGCCTCATGTAGCCACGGCTGTATTTATTGTTGTTGTAGATAACAGAGGCTAAAGCACTAGAAAATGGATGATAGGGTTCCCTAAACATACCCCCTCTTTCTCACATCCACACCTTTGGGCCTGCGGAGGCCTCTCCATGGACTACCCTCCCTCTTTCTCTGCTGTGTGAACTCCTCTTTACCTTTCAGACCCCAATACCTCTAGAAAACCTTTCCTTCTCTGGCCATGCAGAGGGAATTGCTTTTTTCTTTTTGGGGATAGCAGGCACAGGGCGCCCCACCCCTAAATAAGAGCTGTCTCTTTGACCATCGGTCTTTTTCACCCACTTGTGAGCTCCCCAGGAGAAAGAGACTGTGATTATTTCACAAGCAGATTCTCAGAGCCAAGCTCAAGTTAAGCCTGGCACGTAGAAGTTACTCAAATGTTTGCTGAATAAATATTGAATAAATACGAAGATCTGTGCTCAGTCTGAGATGATGTAATATTTGTAATCATTGACTCAGATGATAATATCCTTAGTGGATCAATTAGGTAACATTAAGAAAAATGACTAAGCCTCTTTGTTCTTACCTGAAGTGTATCGAATGCAATTGTTTTAAAGCTGAGATGAGCCTTCTGATTGAAATGGGTTCACTTGGAAGCATAGGTTGGAGGTGTGGAATGGCACAGTGGCTAGAAATGTGACCTTTGAAGTCAATCCTCCTGTATTCAAATCCTATTTACAGTGTTTTCTAGGCTTATAATATCAAGCCACTCACTTCAGTTTTATTATCTGTAAAAAGAGTATAGTTTTGCCATGCATATAGTTATTTTACAAATTAGAATATGTCAACGAAATTTTCTGCACGTATTCAGCCATAAATAAACACTTTCCATTATTAGTAGGCCATGTGTTTCTGAAGCCCTGCTTTCGAGTAGGACTATGTGATTTTGGTCTGAATGTTCTGTTTGTTCTCCCATTTCCCGTGGTGTATGTGATTGCAGATGCTGGGAACTGACCTCAGCCTCCCTGACACCGAGCCTCATGGGGCCCATTTAAAGTAAGAATATAATTGACATTTTAAATGCAGGCTTTGTCAATGTATTTTCCCATTTTCACCCACTGTTCTCTTTGTCTCCTTCTATTGCAAGATTTTTATTATAACATTTGGGTGTTTGTTGGTTTATAGAGAAAGAGACAGAGTTCCTATCTGCTGGTTCACTCCCCAAATGTCGGCAAAACCCAGGACTGAATCCAGCAGCTGGGAACTTAACCTGGGTCTCCCCTGTGGATGTCCAGGACTCAATGCCCTGAGCCACTACCTCCTGTCTCCCAGGGAGTATACTAGAAAGGAACAGAGCCAGGCTCAAACCCAGGCATGCTGATATGGGATGTGGGCAATGCAAGTGACGACTTAACTACTATGCCAAACACAGGCCCCTCACTATAATATTTGAAGTTGAGGACGAGCCAGTCAATGAATGACTGCATTTCCATCTGCAACTCTGCTCTGGATGTTGGATTAGCCTTGCATCCTATGGGCTTGAATTGGGAATAGGCTTGAAGCCCTGGAGGATCTAAGGTATAGTATGTAGAGGTAAAAGTGGTATGGAAACCTATGATAATGTGAACATCAACTCAAAGGCATTGGGTCTAGGAGCAAAACTCTACTTGAGGTAATACAAAAACTATACAAATACTATAGTAATACAAATACTATAAACTAAGGCTAAAAAAGGACTGAATAGTGCATATGGAGAGATTTTTCAAATCCCTGGGGCAAAATCACAGGGGGCTTGGAATAGCAGAAAGGTCTTGAGACCAGTTTGTATGACCCGGCATCAGCTGTCTCGCGCCTTTGAGCTCCAGTGGGTTCACCTGTAAAATGTGGGATGATGGAGGAAGAAGGTTTACCTAAACCATCCTACACTCTCCTGGTACTTAATTCTCAGCCATGGCTGCAGGAGAGGAGGGAACCCTTAAGTTGTAAACCCAACAGAGATTACTGGGGGAAAGCAAACCTTTCCCTTCAACAGTGTCCAGTCATTTCTTTGGTCAGGCTTGTTTTAAAAAAACAAAGGAAGGAAAATCAGAAGGAGTATTGTTGATGTTTGTTAACATAAGCCCAGAAGTTTAGAATTTGCATTTGTCATGGACCACTAACTGCTGGGTTGGTCTTATTGGCTCCTGCTCATTTCTGTACTGATCCATTTCCTGACTTCCAGGTGTGTTAGAAGAATGGCATATATGGGGATTCTAGAGAAAAAATTGTTCCAGGATATTCCTACTCTTAATTCTCAGAGATCTGGTGCCCACCTTCCTAATGGAGTGAATGACCCTTGTTGGTCTACACTGTTTTGACGAAACCATGCAGTTTGCTTTGCTCTGATTCTCTCTCTTTTTTTTTTTTTTTAAGATTTATTTATTTTATTTGAAAGGCAGAGTTACAGAGAGGCAGAGGCAGAGAGCGAGGGAGAGAGAGGTCATCCATCCACTGATTCGTTCCCAAAATGACTACAATAGCCAGAACTGGGCTGATCCAAAGCCAGGAGCCAGGAGCTTCTTACTGGTCTTCAACGTAGGTACAGGGGCCCAAGCACTTGGGCCATCTTCCACTGCTTTCCCAGGCCATAGCAGAGAGCTAGACGAGAAGTGGAGCAGTCAGTACTCAAACCGGAGCCAATACAAATGCCAACATTACAGGAGGCAGCTTTACCCACTAAGCCACAGCACCAGCCCCTGATTCCATCTATTTTCAGGATGATTGTGACACTTAGTCATGAATATTTAATCAAAGCATATGCAACATACATCGAGGATGCATTTGAGCACTTGGACAAATATAGAATAACACATGGATGATAATTGGAATGAAATTTAGTTGCTACTGATTTTATTTGATGGTGCTAAATCCTTTCTTGGGGATAAATTAATTTTGCTTCAACCTAATTAAGAACATTTGATGGAAGTACTTGATTTTTTTACTTACTTTGGTGCTTAGCTAGGTACACACTGAGAAAAGCAAAGGAAAACTGATTAAAAATACATATATACGTACTATACATATATATATGTTTTCATAAAGCAGTATTAGATAATTGTATTACTGTTTGGTCATTAATCATCCATTTTAACTCTTGTAAATATCAATGACTAAATATAGAAAGAGGAAATGTATATTGATAAATAAGAAATGAACTTGATCGAGAAACAAATGTTTGCTGGTTTCTTGTATGTATTTCTAAACCTACTTGCCAGGCAACTTATTGAGGAATTTATTGTTGAGAGAAACAATAAAATGAGAACAGTTAATGATCAAAATTTAGCTTAATGCTTTTAATTTATTCTTTTCCATTGATTTCTCTAGGAGGCAAGATAGTGAATTAAGGGAAAATGTGTTTTAAATGTGCTTTCTTTACTATTTCCCTCAACAAACTGGTTTTGGCTTCTTTGTACCCTGACTCCCTTGCATTTCTGCTCTAAGTTCACATACTTGAACACTGAATGTCTCTCTGCTTTTTATTCTCTTTCTGGCATGAGATAACTCTTTTAAATCAACCATCTGTTTTCAACCAAAAGGATTTACTTAAATAAATAAAACATCATTGAGGCATAATGATTAGAATAAACCTCTTTAACCCAATTATGGGACACACTAAGACTGGGTCTGAAGATTTCTGAGTGTTTCCCCCTCATTTTGAGATCTCGAGAAACTGAGTTATTCTCTCTGAGCCTTCGGCTTCACATCCATGAAGTGGGATAATGAAACTTTCCTGCGATAATGAAAACTGAGATGTCATGGAAGCAGAACTGCTTCACATTTCAAGTGTAAAGGTTTTTAGGTTTTTTAAATGCTAGGTCAGAAAGAGAGTGTCTCAATGTTCTGTGTACTACTCAGTACTTAGCAATGAGCAGGCACACAGTAGACCCCCCAGACGAGTGTTAAAGGAGTTATTGGTGTTCTCCCAGGTACTCAAGTTTGTATAATGACTTCCTTGCCCATCTGTGAACTCGTTTGGGACCAAGATTGAACTTCCTTGTTTCTCACAAATCTTGACACTGTGCCTCCAGCTGATTCCAACAGATTTCAACATGAGTGAGTGCAGACCACGTTGCCAGCATGCTCTGCTTCTAAAGGAAGTAAAATGATCTAATGTGTCCTATATGTTTAGCCATTCTTTATCAAGAAGTCAGTGAGCAGAGAGGTCATCAGGCTTTGCTAATGACATAGAAACCTAGACAAGCATTCACAGAGAAAGAACCATGCATAATACTTGGAATAGTAAATAATCCCAAAGAGACCACAGATGTTGTACTGTAAGTACTTCGGTAAACTTTGCAAAAACTCTTTCCAGAATAAAAGCACACCCTTGAACAGCAGTAATTAGAATTTATTAAAAATACCAAAGAACTGGAAGAGATCATTTATTGTAGATAAACACGCTAGCAACACTTGCCCAGCTGCATTTTCTAGTTTTGTAAAAGATGTACAAATCAGGGTCACGGCATATGAGAAAACTGTGTGTTCTTAAACCACGCTGTGTAGAGGTCACCTAACCACATTTGTTTCTATGTTGGCCTGAGGTCCAGAACAATGAGCTAGAAGTATGCATTCCAATACTTTTTCAGCCGCTAATTTATAAAGTGAAAACAGCAAGTCACTGAACTCCTTGTGCCTTAATTTCTTAATCTATAAAGTAGGCATTATAATATATTTTCTCTGTATACCCCTCAGGCTTTCTGTGAGGATTCAATGAGGAGAGAATGTACAAAAGGGTTTGGAAAGCAAACATAAAACTTTTCTTATCTAGACATTTTGCAGTGACTCTGAATATAGTCTGTATTAGTTCTTTCGTAATCTTGAGTTAAGATATTCTGACAACTGCCATGCCTTCAGCCTCAGCTGCTTTGTTTGAAAAGCAAGGTTTCTCAATGTCATAATTCTATCATGAACATCACCTCCTCAGTGCCTTGTAAAAGCTGAAAATCATGGTAATAATGCTTATTTCACAATTTTTTAGCAGCTCTTACTTAAAACTTTTCATTCTCCTACAATGAAATTATCTGTTATGTCTGTTACTGCATTCTGAGCTTCTGGCATGTAACTGGTCACATAAAACATGCCTAATTAACATTTGTTGAAGAAATGAATGAGTGAACTAAAGTATTGAGTGATTTTTCCAAAGGAGCATTTGGAAATTTCTTTGGAACTATGTTTCTCTGGAAAATTAACAATTAACTTGGGAGGAAAGAAATTTTATAAAATAAACTTATCTTTTAAATCTATTTTTCTAAAACTTAAAAAAAATTTTTATTTTATTTAAAAGAGAGAGAGAGATCTTGTATTTGTTGGTTCACTTCTCAAATGTCCATAGCAATCATGACTGGGTCAGGTTAAAGCCAGGAGCCCAGAACTCAGCCTAGGTCTCTTGTTGAGGTGGCCCGGAGCCAAGCACTTGAACCATCGTCTGATGCCTTTCAGATCATCAGATGCCTTTTCTGAGTTATCAGGAGGCTGGATAGGAAGCAGGGTAGCCAGAACTTGAATCAGCCACTCTGATATGGAATGTGGGCAGCCAAGCAGTGACTTAACCACTGCCCCAAATGCTCACCCTGAAAAAAATGTTGGGGTATATAATCTGTGATTATATAAATACTCAGATCATTAGGTAAAGAAAACATACTTGTACTATAGTCCCTTCTTATCTATGGCCTTGGTTTCTAAGGTTTGAGTTACTCTATGTCTAAAAGTACTAGATGGAAAATTGCTAAATAAATAGTTCATAAGTTTAAAATTGCCTGCCATTCTGAGCAATGAAATCTTGTACCTTTCTGCTTTGACCCAGATGGGATGTGAATCAGTGTGAATATACTATCTGGTCATGTGTCACTTAGTAGCTATCTTGGCTATCAGATCAACCACTGTTTTACTTAATAATGGTCCTAAGGCACAAAAGGAGTACTGCGGACAATTCAGTTATACCAAAGAAAATCTGTAAAATGCTTCCCTTAAGTGAAAAGGTGAAAATTCTTCTCTTAAATGATAGAGCTTGCTAAGATCTATAGTAAGACTGGATCTTCTATTGGGCAATTATGAAATATTAGAAGGAAATTTATGCTAGTTTGCTTTAGTTTTGTGCCTCAAAATGCAAGATTTTGTCCACAGTGCATGATAAGTACTTAGTCAAGATGGAAAAGGCATTACATTTGAGAGTGGAAGATACGAACAGAAAGCAGGTTTATATTGCCAGCATTGTTCATATCCATGGTTTCAGACATCCACAGAGCCCCCTCAGATATAGGGGTACTACTGTACTACTGATTTGGTGGCTCCATTGTGGACATACTGAGGAGACCTGGAAGTGAAACTCAGTGCATTCAGATGGCACAATGGCCCATAGGTGGAGTTGTGTGGAGACATGAACTCATGGAAGTTGTTACTTTTACAAATGTTTAAGAAATGTAGCTTTGGGTTCAGTGCTGTGGCACAGCAGGTTAATCCACCATCTGCAGTGGCAGCATCGCCTATGGGCACCAGTTGAATTCCTGGTTGCTTTAATTCTGACCTGGTACCCTGCTAATGTACCTGGGAAAGCAGTGGAGGATGGCACAAATCCTTGGGCCCCTGCACCTATGTGGGAGACCCGGAAGAAGCTCTTGGCTCCTGGCTTTGGCCTGGCCCAGCTTTGGCTGTTGCAGCCATTTGGGGAGTGAATCAGCAACTGAAAGATCTCTCTCTTTCTCTCTGTAATTCTGCCTTTCAAATAAATAAATAAATAAATCTTTTTAAAAAAGAAATGTAGTTGTACGTTAAATGCAAATATTTTGATATGTGAACCTTCATTTATTCAATAATATTTAAGTGCTTCATAAATCAAGAACTGGCTACATGTTCAAGGTCAAAGATGACTAAGAAAGGCAACTTCCCTGTCCATGTGATTCTTATTGTGAGCTGGTGATAAAGACAAATAAACAATCATTTACAGCTTTTGTGACAGGGACCAAGGGAATAGACAGAGTTCACCTTATAGAGATTAAGCTAATAGATTGGATAGAAATAGACTTTCTGTAGGAGATAATGTCAAAACAGAAAAAATGGAGGGAAAAGATTGCATGAAAGATCAACAGCAGGGTTAGTCCACCTAGAGGCATGGGAGTTTGTGGAACAAAAATTACTCCTGGAGAAGTCATCTGGTCAGATCACACAGGACCCCAAAAGCCATACTAAAGGGTTTGCAGTTCATTGTATGATGAATGGTGAGCCCTTGTAAGAGTTTAAGCAGGACAGTGATAAAAGCAGGTCTGACCATTTAAAAATTCTTCTAGCAGATAATACAGACAGTAGATTGGAGAGTGAGACTAAAGAGAAGTTGTTCTAGATGTTTAGGTAGAGTGTGGTGGTGGAGACTAGGGGAGCGGCAATGTTGGCTGAGAGAAGCAGAGGAATCTGAAAGATCTCCAGGTGTGGAATCTAAGGGTCTCCACAAACCCATTCTGGGGAGCCTGCCTGTGACTTTCAGACAAGGTCTATGAGACCATGCAAACTACAAAGAGCAGGTTGTGTGATCTTTGAGGACAGAGTCGATGCAGGACCAGCCTCATGAACATTCAATCTGTGTAGTCACGTGTAGTTCTGCATTCAGAAGGGCCCTGCATTTGGCTTAATGGACTGTCATAATCATTTTGGAATTCTAAATAATTTTGAGTGAGAGGGCCTTACATTTTCATTTTGTACTAGGCCTAGAAAATTACACAGCCTGCCTGGACACCAGCACAATGGTTAAACAGGATGAATGCTGATGTAAGTCAGCTGTGTAAAGGAGTTCTGTTTGTAGTAAACGACCCGGAGTTGGTTTGGGAGTCCTGAGGCAAGCAAGAGGAAATAGTCTGTGTAACATGAGCTGCTCCCACGTAGCATGGGGTCTCCTGTGTTCTGGTGGATGACAGAGAGAACTGCAAAGGGCACACTATGAGAAAGACAGAGCAGGTATACCTCAGAGATCTGTAGGCTGGGTTTGTCTATGTACCCAACTGGCTTGGCTTCTCAATGACTTCTAGACAATAGCCTTTACTTAATACTTATTAGCTTATCCAGCAGCAAAATTATCTTCCCTATTGTGTTGACTTTTAGTTTTGTTTATAGGTTACTCAGATATTCTGTGAATTGTTGATTTTCTTTCATCTTCTTTTCTGTGCCTGGCATTATTTTTCTGTGCTCAGTTGTCATACTGTATAATTAACTTTAGCTTAAGTTTACTTACTATAACAATTGCTAAGAGAAAATTATATACTGCACATCTTGTGCTAGAGTCAGATATTATTTTAAGCCAAATTTAATGGGTTTTTCTCCACATTAACTGTTGAATTTTTCTCTTCTACATGTCCCTGTGATCACTTTAATCAAAGTCTTCGTTGACATGTGTCCTTCTGCAGAATCTTCATCCTTCCAGGCTCTTTCCACTTAAACTCCCGCTTCAGGCCAATTGCTGTATAAACACAGAAACCCAATAAGCCAAATAATGCTTTTGCAACTCTTTTAGAATCTGGGAGGCAGGTGTCCAAAGTGGAGGGAACATGGACTTGAGAGTCACTGAAACCTTGGTCTGAATTCCAATTCTGCCCGATGAACTCTATGAATTTGGGTAAGTTATTTTTAATTTTTTGATCCTTAGTCTCCTTTTCTGCAGATGAGGGGTAATGCTGCTGCCTGTCTTACAAGACAATTGAGGACAGCGATTATGTTAATACATAGAAAATGCCTAGGACACACTAGGAATGCGGTAATGGCAGCTAATATTCTAAATATAGTCTTCATTTCCTCTTAAAACTCTCATAACTCAAGGAAGACATTAAATATTCTCATTGTATAAAATGTAAACAAATGGGTAGGCAACGAGGTACAGCAGTTTAGTCTGCTCTGCTTCCAATCTAGCTCCCTGCTGGTGTACCTGGGAAAGTATCAGAAGATGGCCCAAGTCTTTGGGTCCCTGCCACCCACACAGGAGATCTAGAAGAAGCTCTGGGATCCTGGCTCCTGGCTTCAGCCTGGTCCAGCCCCAGACATTGTGGCCACTTAGGGAGTGAATTAGTGAATGAAAGCGCTCTGTCTCTCTCTCCTCTCTCTCTCTCTCTATATATATATATATATATATATTTCCTCTTCTCTCTGTAACTCTGCCTTTAAATAAATAAATAAATCCTTAAAAATGTAAACAAGCACATTCTACTTATTTTCATTTATATCTATCTATATGGAAGTCATATATCTGTATATGCTTTATGTCTGATTTCCAAAGCTTGCCTACTGTGTTTCCTCTTTAATAAGACATGGGGATCACACCTGAACATTTTAATTCAAAAATTTTCACATATGTATACAAATTGAAGTGATAATACAATAAACATTGATATACACTTTCCTTAGGTTCATTAATTTTTTTTTAAGATTTATTTATTTATTTGAAAGAGAGAGTTATAGACAGTGAGGGGAAGAGACAGAGAGAAAGGTCTTCCATCTGCTGGTTCACTCCCCAAATGGCTGCAACGGCTGGAGCTGTGCCGATCCGAAGCCAGGAGCCAAGAGCTTCCTCTGGTGTCCCACATGGGTGCAAGGGCCCAAGGACTTGAGCCATCTTCCACTGCTTTCCCAGGCCATAGCAGAGAGCTGGATCAGAAGTGGAGCAGCCAGGACTAGAACCGACGCCCATATAGAATGCCAGCGCCAAAGATGGAGGTTTAACCTACTGTGCCACAGCGCCGGCCCCATCATTAATTGTTAATATTAATCAATTATTAATCATTACCAATAACATATAGTATAATATTCTCTTTTTCAAACTATCTAAAAGCAAGTTGAAGACATAACTCTCAGTCTCAAGCACTTTGATATGTATCTTTCAAGTGTAAGAACACTTCTCCAAATAACCACACAGTATCACACCTAAGACCTAAGACATTTAATAATAAGAAACCTTCTGTCAGAAGAAATCTTTCCACTGTTTGCATTCATACCCTTTCTTCAGCTAAGAATTCTTGTCAATCTGGTGATAGTTCCAGTTCAGAGACAGAGGCACTCTGAGAAAGGACAAGTTCGTTTGTGAACGTCAGATTTCACAGTAAACTCTGATGATTATGAGCCAGGAGAGTGGACAGCCAGTTTCTAACACAGCCTTCAAATCCTCAGATACAGGCTGTGCATTGTTTTCTCTCTTGCTCAGCATCTCTTTGCACACCTACCATGATCACTTCCATCCCTGTCCCATTCCTGCTTCTCACTCCTTTCTTATTCCACCTATGAGAATTCTACGTCATCATGTTCCCCTGTCTCTGTAGACTTCCCAAAGATATCAAGTCATATCTATCTTAACCTCTGAACTATTGCTGTGCCTCTTGTATACATCATTTAAAAAAAATTATTTATTTATTTGAGAGGTTGTTACAGACAGAAAGAGGGAGAGACAGAGAGAGAGGTCCTCCATCCACTAGCTTATTCCCCAAATGACTGCAACACCTGGGGCTGTGCCAGGCTGAAGCCAGGAGCCAGGAGTTTCTTCTGGGTGTTCCACGTGGGTACAAGGGTCCAAGCACTTGGGCCATTTCTGCTGCTTTCCCAGGGAATTAGCAAAAATTAGCCAAAGGAAAGTCATTTATGACCAAACAAATTTTTGAAAAATATGAATAATCTAAAATGATTCCAGTTTCCATAAAAAGGGAAACAGGCTAATTGAAAGTTTAAAGACATATGTGATGTTTAATTAAGAAACTATCATAGCAGAAACTTACCATGTCTGTTACTAATCTGAATATAGACAGATCCCAGTTGAATCAATGAGAGTATTAGTTCATACTTAAGCAACATAAATAAAGCATTTGGAAAAATATACTGCTTCTTTTGTTTTTTAAGATTTATTTATTTGAAAACCAGAGTTACAGAGGCAAGGAGAGAGAGAGAGAGAGAGATCTTTCAACTGCTGGTTCACTCCCCAAATGGCGACTATGGCGGCACTGGGCTGGGTTGAATCCAGGATCCAGGAGCTTCCCTATCTCCCTTGTGGGTGGCAGGGGCCATCTTTAACTGCTTTCCCGGGTGAAGTAGCAAGGAGATGGATCAGAAGTAGAGCAGTTGGGTGTTGAACCAGTGCCCATGTAGGATACTGGCATCACAATGCCAGCCCCAGTATTCTGCTTCTACAAGTGAAACAATAAAACAAGGTGTTGTCCTTGCCCATAGTAAGTTCAGAATGGTAAACTATAGTGACTCAATCCATTATAAGATGATGCTTTCTTATCATTTGCCATTGTCTCCATTTACCTATTTTAATCTTCATTAAAGTGCCACCCTCATAGTTTGTTTTAATATTTGATGACTTAGGAAACTCCTTTCAGAATGTACTCAGTTGTAGGTTAGTGTCAAGCTTCTTTCTTTCTAAGTCTCCTGTGTGACTTCATTTTGATGGTATAACCAGGGAGCAATAAGGATAGGATTCATTTAAATACTTTGTGTTGATGTAATACAGAATAATAAGGATTCAGTTATATAGTTCTTTGGAGACTTAACTTTCATGCTGAAACTGTTCTTGTAGCAAACACATAACTTATGTGAACACTTTGGCTTTTTATATTTTTTTAAAAAAGATTGATTTTATTTGTTTGAAAGGCAGAGTTACAGATAGTCAGATGGGGAGAGACAGAGAGAGAGAGGTCTTCCATCTGCTGATCTGCTGATTCACTCTCTGAATGCTTGCAGCAGCCAGGGCTGGGACAGGATGAAGGCAGGAGCCCAAAATGTCATCTGGGTCTCGCACAGGGTGGCAGGAACCAAAGCACTTGGGCTGTCATCTGCTGCCTGTCAGATACATTAGCAGGAAGCTGGATCAGAAGTGGAGGTGGGACTTGATCTCAGAAACTGATATAGGATGGGTGTCCCAAACAATGACTTTACCAGCTGCACCACAAGGCTATCCCAGGTTTTTTTTTTTTTTTTTGTCTCTAATCATAAGCAAAGTTTAAGCAAATTCTTTTCCTTGATTCCTCTTTTGAATCTTTGGATTGCTAACTTGTCTTTGCTCTTGAATTTCTAGCACATTATATACAATCCTAAATAGAATCCAGGTTATGAATGACAGTAGAAAAATTCCCATAATCTATATTAATAGCCATAGTACTTCACTTACAACAAGCTTGAAAAGCAACTGATGCATGGGAAAATTCAAACAGATCCTTTGTGATCCATGTGGTATTTGCTAACAATAAGGAACCTTCGGGTCTACATAGTTACAAAAAAAGGCACGTTCTGCTCTATTGTGATATGGTTGTACCTAAAATTACAAGTTAATTTCCTATCCAGTTTGTGTCAGAAAACTGTAGCTAAATTTCAAACACGGAAACCTTCTCACTACTTTCATTATTTCATTGTCTCTGTTGTTCTACTTACAGAGGCAAAACAAAGAAGGTGATTTGTAAATATTGACTAAACAAAGGACACTTAAGAAAGGATTCCAAGAACTCTCTGTACTTGCATAAACACCACACTGAAGCTACCTTCCAGACAGATTGAAAACATCCCAGCCTCAGGGACACTAGGAGAAACTGGATTGCTGGAAGCTAAAATTCAACGTAGAAAACAGTAGTGGAATGAAAAGAATCATCAGATGCCTGGGATTATTATTAAGATAGCACCCAACATACTTGTTTTGGGGAAATATTCTTGCAGTAAAATCTCTCCCATTATAGGACTCTTTTAAAATCATGTCTGAAGAGTGAATAAGAAATCTGGGATAATGATTAATAGATACACAAATATCAAATAGTTTTCTTTTTCCTTTAAGAAAAAAGATAGTTAGGGGCCGGTGCTGTGGCATAGTATAAAGCCACTGACTGCAGTTCCGGCATCCCATATGGGCACCAGTTCGAGACCTGGATGCTCCACTTCCAATCCAGCTCTGTGTTACGGCCTGGGAAAATAGTAGAAGATAGTTCAAGTCCTTGGGACCCTGCACACACATGGGAGACCCAGAAGAAGCTCCTGGCTCCTGGCTTCGGTTTGTCCAGTCACTCCCCATTGCTGCCAGCTGGGAGTGAACCAGCTGATGGAAGACCTCTCTGCCTCTCCTTCTTTCTCTGTGTAACAGACTTTCAAAAAAATAAATAAATCTTAAAAAAAAAAAGATAGTTAAGTATTGGAATGGAATACTTAAGAAAATCTTATACTACCTGCTTATTTCAAAATTCTTTTAAGGTAGAACATGTTCTTTACCCAATAATGATTATTGAAACAAGGCCAATTCTGGATTTGGGCAAGTGGCCAGTTGACTCCTCAAGATTTTATTTTTGGGGAACTTTTTGGTGGTCACTTTTGGTGAGTACCACTATTTTCCTCATGCACCACCTTGAGAGCTGGTGGAGTACTTCAGATATAAAGCCACCTTCCTATCAGCATGATAGGAAAGAAAATAAAAAGAAAATAACACACAACTAAAAGACTGATGCTTTCTGCTCACTCTTCCTGATTCACAGGTACTGACACATGGACCAAAGTGCCAAGTACAAGATAATAAAATAAAAAGAAAATAACACACAACTAAAAGACTGATGCTTTCTGCTCATTCTTCCTAATTCACAGGTACTGACACATGGACCAAAGTGCCAAGTGCAAGATTTACCCTAGTTTCCCATGTGAGACTGGAGGTTAGAGTAATGGTAGAGATTATCTCCTTTTGGCTTTGTCAACCTCTGTAAACTCTGTAGCAGACATTTAAACTTGAAATTGACCTGGTGTTGCTGTGGATCCGTTCTGAGAGAAGTGCGGTGGGGGCAAGAGGTGTGGAGTCAGGACACAGACACCAGGAGCTGGATGAAAGCGGTCCAGAGGCAAGCAGCTTGCAGACTCATTTATTTCTGTTGGTGCAGCAGCTTATATAGCCGAGGAAGCCAATCTGGTCAAGTGGCAGTTTGTGCTGTAACCAATCACTGACTGTTGCTAGGCAGCCTCCTTTGCCAGGTGGGTTCCACTGCCATTTTCTGAGTCACTGAGGCTGACTCGCCAGTGCCATCTTGATACAGCCTTCTCATTCCAACACAACCTGGGAACTGTTTTTTTTTTTTTTTAAGATTTATTTATTCTATTTGAAAGAGTTATAGAGAGGGAGAGTCAGAGGGAGAGGGAGAGAGAGAGAGAGAGAAAGAAGGAGAGAGAGAGAGAAGTCTTCCTTCTGGTGGTTCACTTTCCAAATGGCTGCAAAGGCTGGAGCTGCGCTGATTCAAAGCCAGGAACCAGAAACTTCTTCCACTTGGTGCAGTCTGCTGAAGGACTTGGGCCATCTTCAACTGCTTTCCAAGGCTCTAGTAGGGAGCTGGATTGGAAGTGGAACAGCCAGGACTTGAATTGGTGCTCATATGGGATGCTGGCACTGCAGGCGACAGCTTTACCAGCTATGCCACAGCATCAGCCCCAACCTGGGGACTCTTTAAGTTAGAAAGTCTTGATTAGTTCAAAATGTTATATTTTCCAGCTAAAGCAAAAGAGAAAATAAGGCAATATAGAAGTGAATGTCTGATTTAATCCAAAGCCATCTTCAATACTAAAAGATTTGAATCCGTTTATTTACTTTGAATAAATTTGTGATGCCATTATGTGTTTTTACTTCAATATAATTATTAAATCAAAATGTGTCTCTTATTTTTAAATAAATTTTTATTTATTTTCATTAAAGTATTATTTTTTATTTATTTGGAGGCAGGTTAGAGAGAGAGAGGTCTTCCATTCCTTGGTTCATTCCACAAATGGCCACAACAGCTGGAGCTTGGCCAGGCTGTATCCAGGAGCCAGGAGCTTCTTCTGTGTCTCCATCTGGGTGCAGGGCCCCAAGGACTTGAGCTGTCCTCCATTGCTTTCCCAGACACATTTTCAGGAAGCTGGATCAGAACTGGAGCTACCAGGACTCAAACTGGTGCCCATATGGGATGCCAGTGTCGCAGATAGCGGCTTTACTCACTATGCCACAATGCCGGCCACTATTTTCATTTTTTTTATTTGAAAAGCAGAGAGATAAAAGGAGGGAGGTAGAGACAGAGAGACAGAAAGCTCTTCCATCCACCAGTTCATCCCCAAAGTCCACTATAGCCAGGGCTAGGTCAGCCTGGAAGCTAGGAGTCTGGAAACCCAGTCCAAATCTTCCATGTGGCAGACACCTTGGTTGCTGAGCCATCAACTGCTGCCTCCCAGTGTGCACATCAAAGGAAGATCAGAAGCCGAGGAGCTGAGACTCGAGCCAGGTACACCAATATGGGATGCGAGCTTCCGAAGTGGTGTCTTAATGGCTGTGCTGTGTTCTTTTCAGTATGAGATTGGTGTTTTTGTGTCTTTTCTTTCTTTCCATTTGTGATAAGCTTTCATAAATACAGTGTATACTTAGATACAAATGTTATTCAATTTCTGGGCACTTGGATGCAACAACTTCTTATAATGCAAAGGAGTGGGAGTGGACATTTGACCTAGTGGTTAAGACACTGGGAAGGACTTCCAAGTCCTGAATCAGAATATTTGGGTTCCCAGCTGTGTCTTCTGACTCCAGTTTCTTGCTAATGCAGAGCCTGGGAAGCAGCAGGTGATGGCTCAAGTAGCTGGATCCCTACTGCTTGTAAGGGAGACCCAGGCTGAGTTCCTGTTTTCCAGCTATCGTCTCCCTTAGACTCAACTGTTGCAGGCATTTAGGAAGTCAACCAGCAGTTAGGAATTGTTAGGAAAATGGCGCAGTCTTATCTATGGCACAATCTACACCCTGAGCTAATCCTAGGCCCTAGCCCCTGCAGCCATTGCTGAAAGCCAGGTAGCCACATTGCCCATCCATCATTGTCAAGCTCCACCCTTAACCTAATGGGATTCGCTATTCCTACTTACCTGCTCGTCCCTTGGAAAAGGGATATTAGACTGGCTTCCAGGACATGCACTTTTTTTCCCCTTCTTCTCCCCTTCCCTCGGGTTTGCTGGGTTTTCCCAATAAACCCTTTTCCTTTCTCCAGTGTCTGGTGTGTTTCATGGTGGCCTTACATGGCCAAAACCCAGGACCGTACAGGATCTCTCTCCAATAGTCTCTCTCCCTCTTAAATAATACAAGAAAAACAAAACAAACAAAAACAAGGTAATCGACATTTTCCCAAAACCTTTTATTGCTAGTTCGATTGACTTCCCACTGTTCTGATTTTTTGCTTCCAACATTGGGTAAGCCAATTCAAACAAGCATCTAAACAGACTGAGGCCGAAAAACATGTCCTACTGCTGCTATCTTCTCATGTGTTAAGTAGGACCCTGTTCTCCTTGCCCTGTATACACTATTCTTTTTTCTGGCAGCCATACCCTGATCATTCCTTGGGGATTCACTCTTGTCCTAGACCAGGCTTTTCAGCTAGTGCTGATCTTACTCCCTGTGTCAGAGGTGGGCCTTTGGCTCAGATATGGTCATTCCGTGTTGCTCATCTGTTTGGCTGTAGTAATTGTTCCAGGTATGGTCATGTGATTCTAGGTATGTCTGCTCCAAGTCATTTACACCAGTTGGGAAAGGGAAATTCTGTTTGCTGGCTGATAAGCCAGGAGAACAAATGCCTAAAATTGTTGAGGACAATCTTACTGGCACAAAGGTGAAATAGCTAATGATATAAAGCCCCAAGTCAATGAGAGCAGAGGATGCAGGCCCATTCCTGATTATCAGATTATCAGAGAACAAGGATCCAGTCATGACTGTTCCCTGAATTTCTAATTAGCACTAAAAATTGTCTTTCCCTGTTTATGTCTCCTTGAGTTTCTCTCAGTTGCAGCTGAGTTAGGTCCTATATGATGATTCCAAGGGCAAAGAATCATGGAGGCATTCTAGTTGTATCACAAAGACTCCAAAGTGAATCAGGCATCAAATGACACCTTATTCGTTTCAGGAGGTTGACTCTTGTCTTGATCAGGAATGTCAGATCATTCTTGTGCTCACAACAGACATCACTAATCAATCACTACGGTGAGCACTGAGTCCTGCAGGGACTCTGTGCTTGAAGAAACCAGAGTGGTGAATAAACTGACATCATCTTGGTTCTAATGTCTTCCGGGGAAAAAAAAGCACATCTTTGGGATCAATAGGTGCCTCCAAATACCATGAGAGGACTGCATGTTTGTACAAAGTAATCAGCAGAATCTGATCTCGAGGATGGTAGAAAACCTCAAAAATCTTCACCTCCCAAACCTTCCTTTGCTTCTGCCTTTTCCTTTCTGGCTCCTGAAATTTTAAATCAGGACTTAAGTTTTTCATCTTTTTATCTCAATGGTTATTATAACATATGTATGAAGAATTTTTATTTATTTGGCAGGAAACATGAGAAACATAGTGAATTTCTTTTGGAGAAAGGTGTAGAAGAAAATGGAAGGAAGGATTATCTTTTATATTTTGTCACCTGTCTTAGGTTGAACTTGTTAAATAAATCTAAAATTAAAATATAAGTCTATTTTAATGTTTATTTACTTTCATTTATGCAAAAGGCAGATACATCAGAGTGGGGGAGAGAGAGAAAGAAAGAGAGAGATCAATTTTTTTTAAATATTGTATTTATTTATTTATTTATTTGAGAGGTAGAGTTACAGATAGTGAGAGGGAGAGACAGAGAGAGAGAGAGAGGTCTTTCATCCGCTGGTTCACTCCCCAATGGCCACAATGTCTGGAGCTGCGCCGATCCAAAGCCAGGAACCAGGTACTTCCTCCGGGTCTCCCATGTGGGTGCAGGGGCGCAAGGATTTGGGCCATCTTCTACTGCCTTCCCAGGCCACAGCAGAGAGCTGGCATGGAAGAGAAGCAGCCGAGACTAGAACCCAGTGCCTATATGAGATGCTGGAGCCACAGGCGGAGGAATAACTTAACTACGACACGGCACTGGCTCTGAGAGAGATCAATCTTTCATCTACTCGTTCACTCCCCTTTTGATATTTAAACAGAAGTGAGATTGTTGTCTCATACAGTAGTTCTATCTAAGTTTTTCAGTAACCTCTATACTGTTTTGTATAATGACAGCACCAATTTACATTCCAACCCAGAATGGATAAGTGTTCCCCTTTCTCTGTATATTGGCCAAAACTTGCTATCTTTTGTCTTTCTGATAATAACTGTTGTAGCTGGAGTAAAGTAATATTTCATTATGATTTTGATTTGAATTTCCCTGATGATTAGTGTGGTTCTGAGCATTTCTCTGTATGCTTGTTTATCATTTGTATGTCTTCTTTTCAGAAATTTCTTTTCAGGCACTTTGCCCATTTTTAAATCATATTATTTGTTTTTTGTTATTGAGTTGCTTGAATTCCTTATATATTTGGGATGTTAATTTCTTCTGAGATGTATGCTGTGTAAATTTTCGTATTCCATAGGCTGTTTCCTAACTGTATGATTATTTCCTTTGCTGTGAGAAGCTTTTAGCTTGACTCAACCTCATTTGCTTAGTTTTGCTTTTTATTGTATGTGTTTTTGGGGCTATATAAAAAGAATCATTACCCAGACAAATGTCATGAAGATTTTCCCTTGTTTTCCTCTAATATGTTTACAATGTCAGGTCTTAACATTTACAGCTTTAATCCTTTTGAGTTTTGTTGAAGGTGTGAAATAGAAACTAATTTCATTCTTCTGCATATAGAAATCCAGTACTAAAGATAAATGGTTTCTTCATTATGAATTCTTGGCACCTTTGTCAAAGATCAATTGTCAATAAATGCAGAGATTTATTTCTGGACTCTTTATTCTGTTGGTTGTTCTATATATCTGCTTTTAAAAATAACACTGTAAAAACATTTTATTGAAATACAGTATATATATATCAAGAAATACACACAAGTGTACAGATAAATGAGTTTTTTTGCCCTCTGAGCATATACATAGCCAACACCTAATTAAGAACAGAACATTACTAATATCCCAAGAGTCCTCACTTTTTCCACCTCCCCATTTCTTTTTTAAGCAAGGGAAAGAAAAGTATATTATCATTTACATGGTGTGATTCAGTGGAGCAATATTTATAGTAAATACCAAATGATGTGACATCCACACAATTTTTATACTCTCTGTGTGGAGAAACTTCCACAAATAAAAGAAAGCATGTGATATCTAACCTTCTGGGTCTGACTTATTTCACTTAGCATAATGATCTTCAATTGCATACGTATTGTAGCAAATGTATAGGTCTCTTTTTATGCCAATACCATCCTAGATTGATTACTATTGTTTTGAGTTGTAATTTGAAATCAGGTAGTGTTATACTTCTCACTGTGTACTTGCTGACTACTATGGTTATCTAGGGTCCTTTGAGATTCTGTATTAGTTTAAGGATTATTTTCTTTCATTTTTGTGAAAAATATTTTTGGAGTTTTGATAGGAATTGTATTTAATTGGTAGATAATTGAGTTGTGTGGGTATTTTAGCAAAATTGATTATTCTAAACCATAAACACAAGGTATTATCCCACTTTGTGTTTTCTTCAATTGCTTTTGCTAATGTTTTCCAGGTTTCAGTGTACAGAGTGTTTATCTCCTGGGTTAAATTTATTCTTAAGTAATTCATTTTATTTTTTAGGCTAATGTAAAATCAATTATTTTGTTTTGGACAGTTAATTTTAAGTGTATGAAAATATTACTGATGTTTTGTATATTGATTTTGTATTCTGAACTTAATTCAATTATTAGTTCTAATAGCTTTTTTGCTAGGTCTTTAAGAGTTTGTCTATATAAGATCATGGTATTTGCAAGGAGACGATTTTACTTCCTTTCCAATTTGGATGGCTTTGATTTGTTTTTCTTGCCTAGTTGCTCTGGCTAGGACTTCTAGTAATGTATTGAATAACAGTGGTGAGGGTGAGAACTTTGTTTTTCCTGATCTGAGGAGGAAAAACTTGAAGGTTTTCACCCTTGAGGATGATGTTAGCTGTAGTTTGCAACTTTATTGTGTAAGGTGACATTCTTTCTATACCTAATTTGTTTAGAGTGTTTCATCATGAAAGAGTGCTGAATTTTGTCAAGTGCTTTTTCTGCCTCTACTGAGATGATTGGTTTTGTCCTTCATTCTCCTAGTGTGATGCAGATTTATTGATTTGTGCATGTTGAGCCATTTACATGATAAAGAGATAAATCTCACTTGAATGTGGTATATAATCCTTTTAATGTGAATTTTGTTTCCTAGTATTTACATCTATGTTCAACAGGAATAAATCAGTCTGTAATTTTACTTTTTAAAGTGTTCTTGTCAGGTATCAAGGTGATGCCAATCTCAAAACTGAGTTTGGTAATGTTCTTGTGTCTTTACTTTTTTTTAAAATGATGTAGATATTTATTTGAAAGTTAGAGTTACCGAGAGAGATGGAGAAACAGAGAGAGAGAGAGAGAGAGAGAGAGAGAGAAAGATCTTCCATTCATTGGTTCACTCCCCAGATGGCTGCTACAGCCAGTGCTGGGCTGGGCTGAAACCAGGAGCTTCATCCCGGTCTCCCAAATGAGTGGCAAGGGTTCAAGCACTTTAGCCATCTTCTGCTGTTTTATCTAGGCCATCAGCAGCTGGATTGGGAAGTGGAGCAGAGGGACACAAACTGTCACCCACATGGGATGCCGGCATTGCAGGTGGTGGCTTTATCCAACAGCCTGCAATTCTTTACTTTTTTGGAAGAATTTTAAGAGAGCTAGATGGAAAGAGGAACAGCTGGGACTTGACTGGCATACATATGGGATGCTGGCGCCCATACTGGATCCTGGCACCACAAGTAGAAGCTTAGCTTATAATGCCATGGCACTGGCCCCAAACCTGAATGCTTCTTAAATATTTGGTAGAATTTACCAGTAAAACCATCAGGTCCTGGCATTTTCTTTGTTAGGGCTATTTTGATTACTGACTCAATCTGTTTGTTCAGATTTTCTGGTTCTTCAAGATTCAGCCTTGGTAGCTTGCATGCTTCTAGGAATTTATTCATCTCTGCTTGGTTATTCAATCTGTTAGTGTGTTGTTGTTCATAGTAGTCACTTATGATCCTTTGTATTTCTATGGTGTCAGTTGTAATGTCTGCTCTTTCATTTGATTTACTTGAGTTTCTTTTTTTTCTTATTAAGTCTAGGTATGAAAGTGGCAGTTTTTATTTTTTAATAAAATAGACTTTAGTTTAATTGATTAGGTCTGTATTTTTCTAGTCAAGGTTTTTTATGCTAATATTTATTATTTCCTTCCTTCTGCTCATTTTGAGATTAGTTTGTTCTTTTTCTAAATCCTTGGATTGTTAAATCAGGTTGTTCATTTGAAATCTTTCATTTTCTTTCTTTTTTGCTTTCAAGCTTTTATTTACTTGGAGGAGAGAATGAGGCAGGGAGGGGAGAGAGAGAGAGAGAGAGAAAAGAAGGAGAGAGGAAGAGAGGCAGAGAGAAAGAGAAAGAGAGATCTTCCATCTGCTGATTCACTCTCCAAATGACTGTGATGGTTGTGGAATCCAGGAGCCCAGAGCTCCATACAGGGCTCTCACATGGGTAATAAGTACTTGGGTCATTCTCAGCTGCCTTCTCAGGCACATTAATAAGGATCTGCATCAGAAGTGAAGTAGCTGGACTCAAACCATCTCTCTGATATGAGATGCTGGAATTGCAGGCTATGGCTTAGTTCACTGCCCCCAAATTCCAGCCCCTTATTTTCTTAATGTTAGCCTGGAACACCATAAACTACCTTCTTAGAACTACTTTTTCTATATCCTATAAGTGTGGTATGTTGTGTTTTGATTTTCATTTGTGTCAAAAATATTTTTTGCTTTCCTTTTTGATTTCTTCTTTGGCTCATTGCTTGTTCAGAAGTGTTGCTTAATTTTCAAATAGTCCTGGATATTCCAGTTTTCCCTCTGCTATTGATTTATAGTGATTAGAATAGGTACTTGGGCCGGCGCCGTGGCTCAACAGGCTAATCCTCCGCCTTGCGGCGCCGGCACACCGGGTTCTAGTCCCGGTGGGGGCACCGGATTCTGTCCCGGTTGCCCCTCTTCCAGGCCAGCCCTCTGCTGTGGCCCAGGAGTGCAGTGGAGGATGGCCCAGGTGCTTGGGCCCTGCACCCCATGGGGAGACCAGGAAAAGCACCTGGCTCCTGGCTCCTGCCATCGGATGAGCGCAGTGCGCCGGCCGCAGCGCGCCGACCGCGGCGGCCATTGGAGGGTGAACCAACGGCAAAGGAAGACCTTTCTCTCTGTCTCTCTCTCTCTCACTGTCCACTCTGCCTGTAAAAAAAAAAAAAAAAGAATAGGTACTTGATATTATTTCAATCTTCTTTAATATGTTAAGACTTGTTTGTGGCCTAATGCGTAATTTAACCTGGAGAATGTTCCATATGACCTTGAAAAGAGTGCATTCTGCTATTATTGAATGGAATGTTCTATACATGCCTATTAGGAGTGTTTGGTGTTGTTCAAATCTTCTCTTTCCTTTTTTATTTTTTGTCTGAATCATTTATTCTTTGTTGAAAGTGGATATTGAGGTCCCCTACTATTACTGTAATTCTGGCTATTTCTTCCTCCAGTTTTACTAACATTTGCTTTATATGTTTAGGTGTTTTCATAATTTTTTTAATTTGAAAAAAAGACAAGTAGATAATCTTTTTCCTTATTTGTTGTCTTAATACCTGCATGCATATTATGTGTGCATCTACTCATTCAACAAGTATATGAGCTTCTACTTTGTATCGGGCTCTGTTCCAGGTTTTAAGGCATGGCCATGAGCCTGGTAGACAGTTTCTCTGTTCGCAAACCTTGTATTTCAGTTTCTAGAACTTTGCTAAGATTTTCTCATTTATCTTTGCCACAATGCTGGAGGGGTGGTTTTATTTTACAGTTGAAGAAACAGTAAATGTAAAGGTGCTAAGAACTTCACTCCGTCACACTGGAGTTAAGTGAGAGAGACGGAATTTGAGCAGAAGCAGTCTGACTCCAGAGACTGCAGATGGCATCAGGACACATAAATGGCTTCCAGTGTCTGGGACAAAGTATCTGATTAATACCTGTTAATGCAAAAAAAATCCTTGTGAAAACCAGACTTTAAGCTGTTAGGTAATCAATTGAGTTTTGGCAAAGTATATACGAGAGTATATTTCTCTGGAAATAGGAGGTAAAATGCAAGTGGGCAGGAGCTGGGTCTGTAGTGATGGAAGGAGAGAAAGCAGGAAAGAAAGAGTGGAGGGGAGGCCTCTTCCTTGAAGGGAATGGTGATGTAAGCAACACCAGCTTAGCACATTTTTGTTGTTTGGTTCCTTGGTCACTGATACTTAGCACATTGTATTCCTTAATCCTTACCACAGCTCTGTCTGGCTGCAAAGCCGGTGTTCTTCCAGTTCACTTCCAGCTCTACTAGTTTCATGTGGACTCATTTCTAGGTTGAGCCATTGTAGCAGGCATCAGTGTAAGAATATAAAGATTCAGAGGCATGAAGTCCAGAGAGTCTGCTGAACCTTCCCTCTCTGGGAGGGGTATTAGATGAAAATGATATTGCTTAAGACTTTGGTATAATATGGTAGTGACATTCTTGGGTGCAATGCTATGTTGACCCCAAGTCTGAACACAGACTCCACTGTTTGAGAAAGTAGCTCCTAACATGAGAGGCTAATGAACAGAGGACTTGCATGGACCAAGGCTTCCTGGGCATGCTCAGATCCTAGAAGCCAACAGAGGTTTGTTTCTGGTTTAACATTAGGTGCTAAGCATGCAAGCTGGAGAGTGTGTGAGAGAAAAATTGCCTGTGTGTGTGTGTGTGTGAGAGAGAGAGAGAGAGAGAGAGAGAGAGAGAGAGATACCAACCACTGTGGTATTCAGGGAAATTGTTCCCTAGGGAAGTATTAATTTCCTCCTGGGTTGAGAATTTTATTGCCAAGCTTTTTTGGACAGCAACAGGAGAAGGCAGACAACTTTTAAGAAGTTGTTGTTTTCTCCTAAAGCCAGATAGCTGCAGAAAGGTTATTCTTGCATAATTAAAAAAAAATTGTTTATTTATTTGAAAGGCAGGGTTAGAGAGGCAGAGGCAGAGAGAGAGAGAGAGAGAGAGAGAGAGAGAGAGAGAGATCTTTCATTCACTGGTCCACTCCCCAAATGGCTGCAATGGCCAGGGGTGGGCCAGACGAAAGCCAGGGGCCAGAAGCTTCATCCTGGTATTCCACATGTGTGCAGGGTTCCAAGCACCTGGGCTATATTCTGTTGCTTTCCCAGGCACATTAGCAGGAGGCTGGATTGGAAGTGCAGCAGTGCTCATATGGGATGTTGGTGCTGCAGGCTTTGGCTTAACCCAATTACACCACAGCGCCTGCCCCTCCACAATTATTTTAAAGGACAGAATGCTATGCATGTCCAGGCCATTCTTACAAACCTGAATCTCCTTTATGGTTATTACATTTTGATATGAGATTGTATGTGACCTCACTTAACTGTTGATTCTGGGAGAAAGGAATCTAGGGTCCAGAGCTATTATTTTCAGGTAGGTTCCCATAGAAATTGGGATTTTTAAAAAAAATTTATTTATTTTTTAGAGAGTCAGGGTTACAGACAAAGAGAGGGAGAGATGGAGAGAGAGGTCTTCCATCCTCTGGTTCACTCCACAAACAGAGCTGGACCAGTCTGAAGCCAGGAGCCAGGATCTTCTTCCAGGTATCCCAAGTGGGTGAAGGGGCCCAGGGACTTTGGCCATCTTCCACTGCTTTCCCAGGCACATTAGCAGAGAGCTAGATCAGAAGTGGAGCATCTGGGACTTGAACTGGAGTCCATATGGGATGCTGGCATGCCAGGCAGAGCCTTAACTTAGTATTCCACAGCCCTGGGACCCTAGAAATTGGGATTTAACAGTTTTTAGCAGAAAATATATGAAAATATACCATCTTTAATCTGAATCACAAATTATAGTCATGTATGAGTTATATACTACTATATAACGTAATTATACTTTAAAATTTATTATTTAATTATACTTTAAAATATTGAACATTTTTGTTTCAAATTTCTGTGCCAACAATCTAGGAGCATTTGACCTGGGTAATTCTGGCTCATAGAGTCTTAAAGACTACAAGTGAAATATCAGCCAGAGCTATAGCTATTTCAAGGCTCAGCTGGGAGGAGGACCTCCTTAAGATCACTCCTGGGGCTATGATAGGCCTTAGGAGATTTTCTTCCAAGCTCATATACATAGACTTCTGAGCAGCCTAATTTACAAAGGGCAGCTGGCTTCCCCCAGAGTAGGCAATCCATGGGAGAGGAAAGGAGAGCCATTGAGGCAGAACTGATACTTTAAAAGCCAATCCCAGAAGTGACATCTTATTACTTTTGTCATATTCACTAGAAATTAGTCACTAGGTCCAGCCCACATTCAAGGGGAGAGATTGCACAGGACTGAAATCAGGAGGGACTGTTGGGAGCTATCTTGGAGACTGCCTACCACAAACCCTACACAGAAACCCACCTGATTGGATTTTCTTTGTCATGGTCACCAAACGCAGACGGTTAAGTTTATCCAATTAACAACTTAGTAAGTTGCTAAGATTCAAAGATTGCTGTTAGTAATTATAAAACAGAACAGATTGTGTTTGGATTAAGCAGAAAAAAGTAAACAATTGGAGGTGCATGTAAGACACCCAATTTCTAAAAAATTTGCTTTGGAGAACATAGAAGAGAAATCAATTAGTTCAATTAAAAATCCATTTTTATTAAAAATCTAGGTCTAGAGTAAGCTCTGCTTTATTTAAAGGCTTCTGTTGATCTCTCCTCATACAAAACATGTATTGTCTAATTAGGGATGCAAAATATATAGAAAGTGGAATAATAGTATGAGTTTATATTATTATAAAGCATATGTATTTGTCAAGTTTTCATCATTACGACAAATCCCAGGAGAAGCTACTTATCAAGGGAAGAGGTTTATTTTGCTCATGGTTTTGAAGGTTCACAGATTCAATGGGCCAATTGAGCTGTCTCATAAGGCCAGAGAATGCTGAAGGTACACGTGTATGGAGGAGGCATCATGTCCTTGGCCAGGGAAGCAAAGAGAGTATGGTTAGGTCCAACTCTGGTTCACGAGAACTACCCTTTAAGGTCATGCCCTCAATTACCTAAGGACTTCCCACTAGGCCTACCTTCTTTACCTTTATGATTTGGGGGATTACACATCTGCATGAGTTCAGGAGCCATATCCTATCCAAACCTTAGCAGCATGTATGATGGGATGGTGAAATGGCATCCTAAAATAAAGGTCAACAAAGCTTTGCTGTAAAAGTAAAAGCCACATAAGATACATTTGATCTTGTATAATCTACATACAGTCCCTGTTACATATTCTTCTTCTGTATCTCCTTTTTTTTCTTGTACAACATTTAAAAAATATGAAATCCATTCTTAGTTTGTTGTCCAAGTGAAAATAGCCATGACTCAATTTTGGCTAGAAGGCAAAGTGTGTTGGCTCCCTCTCCAGACTCTTTCTGTAACCATTTGTAAAAAAGTAGTTTTCTACCACACCATTCTACCACCAATAATTTGTGTAAAGGCCAATGAAAATCAATTACTAGAAAAATCAAATTAAAAACCCAAAGGCATTGTGATAATTAATTTTATGTGTCAACTTGGAAAATGTTTATGGATGAGATTAATATTTAAATCAGTGAACCCAGAGTCAAGCAGATTGCCCTACATGATGTGGGTGAGCTTTATTCAATCAGCTGAAGGATGGATGGGGCAAAGACACTGGCCTCCTTGAGCAAGAGAAAATCTCCTGCAGGTAGCCTTTGCACTTTATCTACATCAACAGCTTTCCTGGGTCTTGATCCTGTTATCCCACACTGCATGTTTTGGATTTGTCAACCTCTATAATCGTGTAAGCCAGTTCTTCATAATAAATCTCTCTCTCTCTCTCATACATACACACAGTCACGCCATGTCAATGATGGACCATGGACCATATATATGATAGTGATACTGTAAGAATATAATAGAGCTGAAAATTTCCTATTTCCCAATGACATCATAACCATAACGTCATATTATCATGCATTATTTACACTTTTGTGGTGATGCTGATGTAAACAAATCTATCCTACTGCCAATAATATCGAAGTAGAGCACATACAATTATGTATAATACATTAAATGACTGCTATTGGTTTATGTATTTACTATATTATATTTGTAATCATTTTAGAGTGCATTACTTCTGCCTATAAAAATGTACTAAAAGGAACAGTGTGTGTGTTATGCTGGCAGCAGCCTCATACATCTGGTGTTTATGGTGTCTCCTGATTGCATCAAGACGGCATGTCAAGTGATTGAACTACATGATCTAGGTTTATGTAAGTGCACTCCAGGATGTTCACACAATGATATTTTCTAACAGTGTTTCTCAGAACACATCACCATTGTTGAGTGATCCATGGTTGCTTACATGCACACACACACACACACACACACACACATATATCCTATTGGTTCTGTTTCTCTGGACAATTATAATTCAGGTACACAAAATTCAAGTCATTATTTTTATTATTAGATTCAGAGGCATGTATTTTCTTCATAAATTATTATAAAATTTTTTTTCAATTTCTGTACTGAATTTGCTGTGGACCATAAAAATGTATGTCCTGGCACTCTTCTGAAGACTACTATGGTTAGCACTGCTCTAGGAGATCAGATGGAACAAGTAATTGCCATGTGTTGTCTTGATCCTGTAGATCCTGGAGGAGAGTAGTGCAGGCATTCCTAGTGGAACACTGAATATGGATTCCCATCCAGGAGTTGCATGTGTGTGACATATGAGTAAAACTGATGACTTGGAATCAAATCTCATTTAGGGAGTAATTGACATGAGGTGGGTCAGGTAAAACAGTGAGCTTTCTATTGAGTAGAAGTCGAGAAGTTTGACCTTAGTTCTATGGCAGTAAGCAATCAATGCAGGATTTTGAGCAAGGTAGTTCTTGATATGATGCAATAAGTATTGCTTTAAGAATATTAACCTTGGGTATTAGGTAGGATTGCTATAATGCTGGATGTAACACTCTTGGGTACAGAGGGAGATGACATTGGAAATGTATACGGAAGCCATATCATGCAGCTAAGGAGTTATGGAAAGTTTTAAAACTAGGGACTATCTTGACCCATTAATAACAATGAAGAGAATTTTGCATTAGTCCAGGCATAATGAATTGAAGAACACATGAATTGGGCTAGCAGCCAGGGCTCTGTTCATGTTGCTTAGACCAGGATTATCTTAATAAATGATTACATGGCTCTGAATGTTGACATATGAATACTTGAGATGTGAAAGACAGTGAGCATCTGTTCTCAGATTGGCTTCTATGTGAATAGTAATGTAAACCTACAAATCATATGTTATATACATAATGGTCTTTGAGGTTGATAATCTTTTCTTCCAGTATTGCAGGGAGCTCCCTAAACAACTCTCTATTAGAGTTTAGCAAATTATGCAAATAGCATTTATAATTAGATTTTGTCCTGCTGAGTAACAGACTTTCTCTAAAATTGGTTAGAATCTGTAGATCTTAAGATATGAACAAGATGATATGATTTAGTTATGATACAGAAGGTTGAATTTATGTGCAAATGTGTGAAACATAAGATTATAATGCACTTGTAGTAATATAACATGAGGAAACTGTTCCATTACTCATGCCTAAAAAGCCAGCCCTTACTCTTCTTTACCATTAAAAGAAGTTTCCCAGGGCTCTCTTCAGCTTGTGTCACACCCAGTGCCCTAGAGCCCCACCTAGTTCCTTGCACTGGAATCTCCATCTTACCTGGAGTGGTGGGAGCGATCATTCCCTTCTCTTTCCTGGAAAGGGAATGTCCTGTCATTTTTCTCCATGTCTGAGTTTAAGAGAAACTGAATTAATGTGTTAAAGTTGGTTTTATATGTGTACACATGGTGAGTTTTTGTACTCTGCCCAGCCCCTGGGCTAAATTTCCTGAGACAAAAATCAGACCAACCAAATCAGAAACTCGAGGAGTGGAGCTTAACTCTGTGTTTTAACAAACCTGTCCGGAGATTTTAATACAAGGTGGTTTGAAAATCACCGAGTTAGGAGTTAGAAGACAAATATCACTCATTCTGAGTTTTACCTTTGAACCTGGGATTTAAACTTAAACAAGATCCATGGATTTTTGCTTTTGCTGAACCAAGAATGAGATAATCATCATTAATTCTAAGCAAGGTCAAAGTGGATGGATGGATAATTGAATAGAAGAATGAAGAAATCAGCTCACTGGGAATTCCTGTTCAAAGCTGTTTGGGGATATTTCTAATGCAGAAGTTTGTATACCACACGTGATTTTGTACACCATATGGGAATATTTGGTACATTGAAAAAAGATGATGTTTGGTAGCAATAACGAATTTACTTATCCACAAACACAATCTGTAGCTTTCAAAGCTCATGGCAGTAAGCTGTAGCTGGTCAGTCCTGCCACTCTACAGAAACCATGACAAGTGGTGCCAGTACTGGGTGGGGAAGTGTGGCAAGAAGCTCCATGAGCCCAACCTCCACTCCAGAGTAGACCTTTGTTTCAGTTGGCTGATGGTATTCCCCCTCCCCAACCACCTCAGCCTTGCTCTGTTCTAGTGCCTTTGGGAATAGGCTGTTTAAAATGAGATATATCCTGAATCCAAATGCAGGGGAAAAGTATGTTACCTCCTTACCTCCAGAAAACATTACTGAGGCAGAATGTCCCAGGATCTAAGTTATTCTTTGGCTACAAATGTCCCTTTGGAAGAGCACAGCAGGGTCCCCAGGCACAGGAAGTAAACCAGCTGGGTGCACTCCACACAATAGACTAGACAGAGTCTGAAAATCATACTTTTGTAAACCAAATTGCATTTTAAATTCAAGCAGAGAAATTGCCATTTGAAAGGAATTTCCTGGGTGATCTTTGCCAAGAATATAATTATTTCATTATTTATTTCTTACTAAAAAAGATTTCCATATGAAATAAAGCCTCAGTTAAGCAGAATGTTCAGAATATAATTATTTTGTTATTTATTTCTTACTAAAAAAGATTTCCATATGAAATAAAATTTCAGTTAAGCAGAATGTTCAGGTCATTTGTGGATTTTTTTTTTTAAGATTTATTTATTTATTTATTTGAGAGGTGGAGTTACAGACAGTGAGAGGGAGAGATAGAAAGAGAGGTCTTCCATCTGCTGGTTCACTTTCCAAATGGCTGCAATGTCTGGAGGTGAGCGGATCTGACTCCAGAGCCAGGAGCTTCTTCCAGGTCTCCCACTTGGGTGTAGGGCTCAAGCACTTGGGCCCTCCTCCACTGCTTTCCCAGGCCATAAGCAAAGAGCTGGATCGGAGGAGGAGCAGCCAGGACTTGACTAATACCTACATGGGATGCTGGTGCCACAGACAGAGGATTAACTCACAGTGTCACAGCGCCGGCCCCTCTTTTGTTGGTTCTTACGACATTCTCTCTTTCTACCTTTTGATTGATAAAGGCTTAACTGAGAAAAAATTTCTGATTTTTGTTGAAAATCCTGAAATGCTTAAAACTGAGTTTTAAAAATTAGTGAGCACTGGATATAATCAAATCTTTCTTGGTGGTTAAAGATTCTGCAGCACATTTATATCCACTAGATATTGATAAAAGATTAGGTTGATTTTGTGCTGATCTTAAAGAATACATTAACACTTATTTACTAGAATATTGGAATTAAACTCTCAGTTTTATTTTTTTCAAGTTATATTTTACTTATGCATTCACAGAGCAGAACATTGTTTTATTTGGGAACTTTTGCTTGTTGGGTTGAAATTTGACAGGTTTCCCTAATGAGAACCTACCTATATTTAGAAACACCATTACATAGGAAGTAAGCCGTCTTAAGACATTTTTAGATGTAATATGCAAACATACTCTCATGAAAAAAAATAATTCTTTAAGCCAGAAGATCTTGAACTTTTATTGCTGTTGTTAAGATTAAAGAAGTGGCTCACAAGCAGGCTCTGCTCAAATTCAGTAAAGCTTATGATATACTTATGTGACTCTTGGTGCTTCTGGAGATATGTGAAACTTCAAAAACTTCATGGAAATTTTCCAAGAACCTTGTGAAGTACCCATGTACAGAGACAAACAAGGCAGCCCCAGCCCTTAGAGAGTGGGAAGAGTCCTCTGGTGTATGTTGATGGGACGGAAGTGTATGTGGAGGTTCAAGCAAGAGAGTTTGGAAATCTTCAGACCTGTTGAGGTGGTACACAGTGTTGATGCCACTGAGGAATATGGTGGAACAATTATATATATTACTTTTTCATGAAAACTAGACTTGATCTTGCACACAGAAAGTATAACTACTTAAATATGTATATACTATAGAATCATAACCGAGAACACCAACACCACAGAAATAACTCCAAGCTGTTGAGCTAAGCAGGACTGTTTCTCCATTTTTCTGTTAAGGTTAATACATACTCGTTAATTCATTTTGTCATCTGCTACCACTTGTCACCAGACAAGCAGTAACAGGTGCCAAATGTTTAAGAGAGATGAAGACTTGAGAAACTTCTATCCATTAATATAATTTAAAAATTGATTTGGGAAACAGTGATAATCTCTCAATTTCTGTGGCAGCTCAGAGAATTCCTGGGCTCTACTAGAAGGTGTGGAAGCATCTGAGTTGCAGAGATAGTGAGCGTTGGTGACCAGAGGGATTTATTGTAATTTCAGCCCCAGCCAGGAAGCCCTTCCAGGAAGTATATCCTCTCCTTCTGAGGGGGTGGGGGGGTGAGGGGTGGGCATGTTTATAAGTTCCCAAATGGAAGGGAAGATGCCTCCTTAGCTTTTTTCTTTTTAAAGATTCATTTATATATTTGAAAGTCAGAGTTGTGCAGAGAGAGGAGAGGCAGAGAAAGAGGTCTTCCATCTGATGGTTCACTCCCCGATTGGCTGCAATGGCTGGAGCTGCGCTGATTCAAAGCCAGGAGCCAGGAGCTTCTTCCAGGTCTCCCACGTGGGTGCAGGGGCCCAAGAATTTGAGCCATCTTTTACTGCTTTCCCAGGCCATAGCAGAGAGCTGGAATGGAAGTGGAGCAGCTGGATCTCGAACCAGTGCCCATATGGGATGCTGGCACTGCCAGCCAGGGTGTTAATCCACTGCGCCACAGTGCCCCCCCCCCCCGCCCTTAGCTTTAAACCTCCTTGGTACTAACAGTGGTTGGTGTCCCATACTGGAGGGTCTGGGCTCAATTCCAGGTTGTAGGCAATGGAAATGGGTCAAGTGATTGAGTTCCTGCTATCCACTCGGGAGAACAGGATTGCAATCCCAGCTACTGGCTTCAGCTCTGGCCCAACCTTAGCTACTGGGAAAATTTGAAGAGTGAACCTACAGATGGGAGTTGTCTCTATTTCTTCTTTCTCTCTCTCTCCCTCTCTCTTTCTGTCTCTTTGCCTTTCAGATAAATAAAGTAGCTGCTCAGTAAGCTATTGAATGGTGGCACAGGCAGGAATTTGGACAACTATACCTGTAAAAGCAATGTTATTAGCATTATTAAGTTTACATGAAATCTAAGGGTACTTAAAAATGCATATTGTGAAGTTTATTTCAATGTGAAAAATGTTGAAGTCCCTGTATATGAAGGGTCTTCAGAAATTTCATAGGAAATGCATATTATGAAAAAACTGAACATCTATCAAAATTTTTGGTATCAAAATAAACCTATCTTTCAATTTGATTTTCCCACAAACTCTTCGAAGTATCCCCATAATGTTAAAATAATAGAAGGAAGATACAAATGGATTACATCAGTTTTGTGGGTTGATCTTGGAAGTCCTCCCCCATTTGTGATATTATTTACATGGAGTAGAACTTTCTTACTTTTACTAATTTAGTTAGCATGTTTGAGTATTTCTCCCAAGACTCTTCTGTGCCAAGAACTTTCTGAGCATTCTGAGGGGTCTCAGTTTCATTTTCTGTTGAATGGGAATAAAAGATATTCTTAATCTAATAGAGTTGTTAGGAGATTAAATGACTTCTAACAGGTAACCTGCTTTGATGGGTGCCTGAACTATATATAGTGAGTGGTTAAGTATTAGCAGATCATTCTCAGTGTCACTGTATTGAATATGACGCAGACACAGGTCAGTCCATACAGAAATTCAGACATCTTTCTAGAACAGTATCTCTTGGTAGCTGGGCCTGTCTGTATTACTAGAGTTTCTTATTCTGGGCTTTCAGAGCCCAGCTGCTGTCCTGCAGTTGTGGCTGGACTGAGGGGAGAGCAGTTGGTGTTTGTCTGTGTGGTTTGTCTGGTAAGCAGAGCCCTTTGCAATCTTCCCCTAGGGCTGGTGGCTGGCAGAGCAGGGAAGTGGTAGAGACCTGTGGCTGATTCTTGAAATTCTAACTGGTGGCTTTGCCTCCTGGGAATTTGCAACTCTACCCACTCATGTTTACTTTAGGAATAGGGGGAAGGCTGAGAGGCACACAGAAGTTGGGGTTGTAGCTTGCACGCCTGTTGGAGTTTGTGGACATGTGGTTCTCTCACTGGGTAAATCTAGGAAAGGCAGAGATTGGTAGTTTGATACCAAGACTGTCTGACCCGACCTGCAGAAGGCAGGATAGGGGAAAATTTTCATTTTTCAAAATATGTCAAAGTCTCACACATTGCTTCTTCACCTATGAAATCCAGCATTGTTTGGATGTCCTAAAGTAAGCACACCAGCTTCCGGAGCCGTCAAAGCTTTGGGATGAAATGTTAGCATGCTTCCTGATACTCATTCCTGCATAGCTCAAATTAGCCCCAAGAGGATTGAAAGGTGAAAACTGCAAGTTCGTATGCTTGAAAATCTTGGTAAAATGAAGCTGGTTAACACCCAAGTGACGCCAAGATACACAGCTGTGACAAGTTTAAGGTGAACTGTGACCAGAGCGAGTGGGGATGGTTCTTTCCAGAACAGAATGGGGGACTGTCCTCGATAATTGATACTCATTTCACCCTTTAAAGGACTACATCCAGGGGACCTGTGTTTATTTTCTTAAAATAATTTTATTTATTAATTTTTATCTTATTTGAAAGGCAGTGAGATAGAGACAGACAGACAAGAGTTTTCATCCTCTGCTGTTTCACTCCTGAAATGCCTGCAGTAGCCAGGACTGGGCCAAACTGAGGCCTGGAGCCCAAAACTCAATCAAGTTCTTGCACTGGGTGGCTGGGACCTGAGTATTTGAGCCAACATCTGATGCCTCCCAGAGTACACGTAAGTAGGAAGCAGGAAGCAAGAATTGTAAGTGGAAGAGACGTGACCTAGACCAGGTATTTGGATATGGGATGCAGCATCCCAAGCGGTAGCTTAACTACTGGGCTAAATACCTAACCCCTCTTTGATTTATTTTCATTGAGGTCTTCCTAGATGCCCACACTTTATCTTATCTCATGGCAGAATAATTGCCACTCATTCAACAACCTGTAGATTTTCACTGCTACCTGGCTCATGTTACCCATAAGGATTTAAAAACAGGAAAAATAAGCAAGAAAAGAGTATTTAACTGCTCAGATTATGTTTTATGGATTTGTTCTATTTCGGTGTCAAACATTTCAGAAGACTATAGGTGCTAAATCAAGCCTCAAGGCCTCTTAAGGCAGCAGTGTTCTCAGGGTTCTGAAGTGACAAGCAGAAATGGGGGGCACAGTCCAGGGATTCTTATGTCTGTGGCTAGACCCATGGTTTGGCAAGAGCGGGCCCCACTGCAATGGTAAAAGTGATTTCTGGGTGTATATCGCAAGTGCTTGAACTCTAGAACCTGCTCAGCTGAGCAGATTAAGGAAGAAGTTCAACTACCTCTAATAAATATGGAATGAAGAAGACTTTAGCTGCCTTGAGTTGAAAAGATTGAGAATGAGACTAGAGGCTGTATTGTGCCATGGATCAACCTCTTTCAAATCCTAGCTGTGTGACACTGGGCAAGTTGCTTGGCCTCCCTGATCTCCTTTTCCTAAATGCCATGAGGATGCATATACTTGTATAAAGTGGCTGAATTATGAAATGTAAACAAGTGAAGGGCACAGCCTAGCACATGTTAAAAACTCAATAACCTGATAGTATTCTTTTCATTTTTACTAGCATTTACTTTAAGAGTAAGGAATAAAATAAGTATATTTACCTCTTTAATAGGTAAAATTGAGCTGTCTCACATCATACATGGAATTCACCAAAGATTTTAATTAGTATCCATTAAGGAAAATGCCACTAGTTTAACTTTCTTAAAAGATAAGTTCTTAAAAGATAGCTAAAAGAAAGTTTTATTTTCAAGAGTCTAAGGAAGTAAGATTAAAAAGTAGCTTATGAGTTTATATTATAAAATAAGTAGCAATCATAAATGTGGGAATGCAGTTACCTTATTCACTTTTGTGGGTAGATATAGATTTTAGGAGTACAAAATAAAAAACTCAATATCCTTACTTACTATTTAATTCTTTGGTACAAAATAAAGCTAGTATTATAGGTAAGCTGCAATTTATCAATGATACTGAACTTGTTTTTACATTTTAAAGTTAGATGGCTAATTATGCCATGCTATTTATTTTTTTATCTTAACTCTAGTATTTGCAAAGTGCTTTTTATCATTTTTGAAGCATTTTTGGAGTCTTAATAAATTGATCCCCATAATAATCTTGAAAGATAGAGCAGATATGGTACTATTTTTATATTCTACAAATAGTAAACAGGAGACAAGGCTGAGTGACACAGCGAGTGGGGACTGGATTGCCATTCATTAATTCTTGTGTTTAGAACTTAAATTTGTTTGGATGCTTGCAATTTGAAGTAGATAGTTGGATTGATCTACCAGGTAGTACTCCTTGACAGGAAGACTTTCTTCCTACAAATCATTCTGCCTCATTATCAAAGTTAGGTACTACTTATGTTTTTTTTTAAATCTGATTTTTTTAATCTGATTATGTAGCACCTGTACTGTTTCTAATGAGTAATTGTTGCTATCAGTTTGAAGCCAGGCAGTGTCTAATTTTATTAACTTTCTGGGTAACTATTTTGAACTCTAACCCCATATTTAGTTGAAAATTGAAAATTACAGTTATACAAATGTTTATAAACACTTGATGACTGAAATATCTTTCTTTTCATTTTTCATATAGACATGTAGATTCATGTAGCTATGTCCTGTATTGTGAGAGTCTGGGAACTATTTCTGAGAACCACATCAGTGTCTGTTGCTTTTGAGTGTTTTCACATGTATAAATCCCCCTGAGGAAAGTCTAACTCCTGAGTCCAGCCATGCATGAGACCTACTAGAGGACAAGTATCCAACTGTTCGTCCCTAGTGTGGTCCCAGCCAGTGTGGCTTTTGCATTTTCCTATGTTAGATTCATCTACAAGGATGCTGAAAATTAAGGTCAAGAAAGGAAGAAACAGCAAGGCAGGCCTAGCAGTTAAGATATAGTTTGAGATTCCTTCATTCCTTCTTGGACTGCATGGATTTGAGTCCAAGCTCTGCTTCTGATTCCAGTTTCCTGCTAATGCACACCCTGAAGGCAGTGTGATGGCTCAAAGCAGTTGGAACTCAGCTACAGAAAGATTCAAGCTGAGTTCTTGGCTCCTGGCTTCAGCCTAGCTCAGCTTTGGTTGTTGTCATGGGGTAGTGAACCAGCAGATGAGGACTCTGTCCCTCAAATTAAAAATGATAATAATAATAAATAATAAAAATAATATAAATAACCTTGTAAGTTTAAGATGTCATTCAGGAATGAACCATGATCAATTCTTACATTTATGCTTCTTAGGAAACAGTTTTCCCTCCAACCCTCTTTTCCTCCTGAGTTGAGTCACTGAAGTGATGGGGATTAGATGTTGCAGAGGCTAGAACAAACATCAAAAAGCATTTTCAGGACTTTTCTGTTTCAAACTAAGTAAGTAAAGGGTTCCTCAGTTACTTCTGGCTTCTTCATTTTATGAACACTTATGGCTTTTATGGCCTGTAGCACTTACTTTGAGGTTGATTACCTTGTACTTTGTTATTTCTATTCTTGCATTTTTATTTTAAATGCACATGCTACTTTTTCAATTAAACAGAGGAATAGGACACATTTTATAGTTGTCTGTCTCTTTAGGTTCTTACATATTTATAGTGGCATTCTACACTGAGAAGACAACACAATGATGATTTCTGATCATAACTACAGATACCTTCTTGGAGAGGGTTGTATATGGCTTTCCCAGAAAGGCACTTGTGACTTTAAAAAGCCAAAACACCAGTGTATGTAAACATGGATGAACTGAGAAAAAAGAGTCAGAAATTATTTAAAGGAATCAATTTGAGCTAAATATCAGAGAATTATACCATTCCCCTGCCTAAAAATTCTAGTTAGATTCATCAATAATGTATCAGCTCAAACTGAGTTCAATCATGTGGGATAGTTTTTTCCTTCCCTGGAGTAAATTCCACATTTTAGACAAGGAATTTGAATAAGAAATTTTGATGGGAATCAAAATAAATTGTACTGTTGCAATAGTTTTTTCACTTCGAAGAAATGATAAAGATCTACTTACTCAAATGACCAAAGAAGCAGAGAGGTCAGAAGAGCCACCTGGGGCCAGCGCTGTGGCACAGCGGGTTAATGCCAGTTCGAGACCCAGCTGCTCTATTTCCAATCCAGCTCTCTGCTGTGGCCTGGGAAAGCAATAGAAGATGGCCCAAGTCCTTGAACCTCTGCACCCGCGTGGGAGACCTGGAAGAAGCTCCTGGCTTCTGGCTTCGGATCAGCACAGCTCCAGCCATTGCAGCCAACTGGGGAATGAACCATAAGATGGAAGACCTCTCTCTCTCTCTCTCTCTCTCTCTCTGTGCCTCTCCTCTCTCTGTGTAACTTTGACTTTCAAATAAAATAAACAAATATTTGTTTAAAAAGCCACCTAAACTTCACCAAGTAGTCTAAGTAAATACTCTCCTTATTACTTTCCAAAGCAAGTCAAACCTGAACTGATAATCATACACAGTTTTTATCTCGGTACTGTCAACTGTGTTTCACCCCTAGATCTTCACCCTCTCCCTTTGGGACTCTTTCCAAATTCTGGATTTACCACCATTTTCATGGGAGGGGCATTTTGATTTGTGGTGGTGAATGGTATATATTGGAAGAAGCTTATTCTGGTAAGTAATATTCCAGCTTTATTCAAAGGTTAAGCCATAAAGGGAGAGTCTGTTTCTGTTAAGGTCTTCTCAATTGCATGTATTTCAAAATTTTTGCACCAAAATAAGCATATTTTAATTCCATTTTCCAGAAATTTTTCAAAGTATCATTGTATGTAATAGAAAGTGAATAGAGATGATTATTATGTTTGGATAGTGTGGGCCAGCTTTTTTTTGAATTATAAATAAGATATTTTCATTTAATTACCTTTATTTTGTGAAGGCAGCTTGTCTACATAGCACATAAAATCTTAGCAAATCAAACGAATGCCATAAACCAGAACATTATCCTTTGCCATGTTATGTTCACAATAGCATTTAAGGGTGGCTTTATGAACTTTTAATTTTAAGATATATTTCTATGCTGTGTGTGTTCTTTTTTTAATAGAGATTTTCCTCTTAATATGTTTTGTTATTTAATCTCTATGTACTTTTTTAGATTTATTTGTTTATTTGAAAGGTACAGAGAAAGAGAAGGAGAGACAGGGAGAGACAGAGAGACAGAGAGAGAGATCCTTCATCTGCTGGTTCATACCTTAGATGGCTACAATGGTCAAGGCTGGGCTGATCTGAAGCCAGGAGCCAGGAGCTTCTTCCAGGTCTCCCACGTGGGTGCAGGGGCCCAAGGACTTGGGCCATCTTCTACTGCTTTCCCAGGCCATAGAAGAGAGCTGGATCAGAAGTGAGCAGCCAGCACTCATTTGGGATGCCGGCACTGCAGGTGGTGGCTTTACTCACTATGCCAGAGCACTGTGCATATGCTAAAAACAACTGTAAGCATACACATGACATGTTTTGAAGGACATTGGAGTTTCTGCCTGCCTGAAATGTCTCTGCTAGGCTTCATATCACTTTGGGTAGAAATTGCTTTCAGTAGTGACTAGGGCCTGATCCTCAGATACTAATGTGTTGGGTGAACTTCTGTGTCACTTAAATTGTTTTGGACCCAATTTCCTCATTTGACAAACTCTACTTTCTCTGGACTGATTCTCCATTGTTTCTCTCTTTCCTTTCCCAATGACTTAGTTTTGTGTTTAGTGTTTTCCTATATTCAACTTTCAAAGAGTTACAGACAATTTGAATTATGCAGCAATCAAAATGTCAACTTCTAATCTTAGGAAAACAGATTTGAATTGACTGGGATTACCACTGAGCGCTTTCTTATCGAGGAATTGTTCTCTATGCAAATCTCTGATAACCTTTCTCCATAGTACTCGAAGAAGTTCTTGGCCTCCACTTGAACTTCTTTTCTTCTTTTAGACCTGTACATCTTCATTAGCTTCTATACTTCTGTTCCTGACCCCAGGTTCTTTGGCTCACTTGTAAATAGAAATTGACAAGAGGCCCATGTGAAAATCCAAGAAGGCTTAACAGGGCTTGTGCATTAACACAGGAGAGACAACACTGTGAGAAGACATTCTGCTGACTCCGCTGACTGGCTCCCCAGGAAGAGCTGAGCATTTGACTTTATGGGGCTGGGAAGGCATGGCAGCTCCTCCTCAGTGCCTGGCACTTGGATCGGCACATGACCTGGAGTTCCGCTTGTTCCCACAGCCCAGTGCCCTGTGCAGATGTTGTTGGCTTTTTGCACACAACATGCCCAAAATGGCAGTGCCACTCACTACTGCCATCCCGGAAGGTTGCAGATCAGTCACACTGAGCTGTTCTGGGCAAGTGTGCTAGGTGGGCAACTCCCTAACAGGACAGTAGGGGTCCTTTTGTGGTTAAGATCTGGATATTCCCTGCTCCTGCTAGGCTGAAGTCGGCAATGGATACTTAGATTGGGAAATGAATACATGTTAGTTCAGAAGGGACCTGATATAAAAACTTGTTTCTCTACTGTCTCACTTTTGCTAAGTGGCCTAAAGATTACTAATAGTTAATATACTGATAACCTTTATATTTTCAGATTTTTTTAAAAGCTCTGCTTTTGTATTTTTTTAAAAAATTTTATTTGAAAAGATGAGTTACAGAAAGAGAGGAGAGAGATATCTTCCATCCTCTGGTTCAGTCCCCAAATGGCCACACTGGCCAAAGCTGGGCCAAGCCGATGCTAGGAGCTAGGAGCTTCTTCTGGGTCTCCCATGTGGGTGGCAGAGGCCCAAGCACTTGGGACATCTTCTATGCTTTCCCAGGCACAGTAACAGGAAGCTGGATTGAAAGTGGAGCAGCAGGGACCAGAATCAGTACGCATATGATACGCTAGCACCGAGGGTATTGCAGGTGGCCGCTTAACCCGCTGAGCCACAGGGCCCGCTCCTCTGTTATTATCTTAAATGGAGAACTACACAATTTTTATTGTATGGGAGAGATAGCCTAGTTTCTAGGCCCATCCCTGTAGACTTTTTGACCTTAGTCTCAGGAATTCTTAGCTCTCTTTGTCTTTATCAGTTTGGGTGTGGCATTGGCAGCTGTGCAGTAAAAGAAATGTGTAAACACACACATACCTCTGTGACAGAGTTCACCCAGTTTCTCCAAGCAAGAGCGAATTACTACCTGATGATGAGTTTGGGAGAGGGAAGTAGTTCCTGCCTTGTAGTTATTTGTATTTCTACATGGATCAATAAGCATCTATTGAGTATCCATGATGTGCTGGGGTGGGGGGCTGGGTTCCATTGTTTTGGCTTCAGTCTCTAGCAGTGGAGCAGCCTGGGAACCTAACTCCTTCCACTCCTGATGTGCCTCATAATTCAAGCAGCATCAAATACACAATCCAGGCAGCATGCCAAGTTTAGTGTTGAGGAGCACATGGTTCTTACCCTGAAACCGTAAGTAGCCTGAGTTTGCTCACAACTTGGCTTTTATATAGATCGAAAGTTCCAGGCTCCTATTAAGCAAGCTTTGACGAAGCTCTCATCAGAAGGTCGTGAAATGGACACTCAGGCATCACTCTCCAAATCGAAACCAATCCCAAAGAAAAGAATATGCCCTTTCTTCCTTCTTCCCTATATGCTATAAGTATTCATATAAGTCAGTTGACATTTGCAGAAATCTTTATTAATAAGAATGGGACTATGAAGTTTAAAATATATCTTAGAAACAAAATCACTCAAAATTTCTTTCACTTTTAGAAGTGACAATTCAGCAGACAGTTCTGTCAATCATAGGTAAAGACTATGCCCAATTCAGTCGCTGCTTTCAAGGAGGCTTCGGTGTTCCCTCTCAGTCGAACACTTGTACAAACTTAGGCTGTCACTGCTTTCTCAACTTTTCAGGCAAGTTTCTGCTGCCAGGAGCAGAAAGTTTGACCAAAGCTTTCTTTAAGACATTACGTGCTTTCCCCTTGTAGATAATCTGATCTGATTTATTAAGGGGAAGTCATTTCATTGTCCAGGATTTAGCTTCTTAACAGTTATGCTTTGTAACTTTAACTTGCTTTTAAATTTAAAGAATTTTAACTTTATTTTTATTTCTCTTTGATAGCTTTAATTTTAACATTTTTTCTTAATTTATGAGTGGATCTCTTGCATTCACGCCATTTGGGGTGAGGGAACTATAGTGAAGGGGAAGAATTTCACATGGCCGCACACAAGAAGAATCCTGATGATAACAGAAATGACTCGACTCAACTCAAATCCCTCATTTAAAATTACTAAAATTTTGTTTTTTTCAAAAACTTCTTGAGTTCTATGAAGTAGGGAGTTGGAGAGAAAGATAAAGATATTTTTAAAAATTATCTTTGAGCATTTGGCACAAGGGTTAAGTCTCTGGTTCTCTACTTCTCAAATAAAATAAATAAAAATTTCTATTAAAAAGATCCAACTTGAGATGCCATATCAGAGTGCTCGAGTGTAAGTTCCAGCTCTGCCCCAGGTTCCAGTTTACTGTCAGTATAGACTAAGAAGCAATAGATGATGGCTCAAGCACTTGTGTCCCTGCCCCTCATCTGAGAGCCCCCCGACCCCCACTGAAGCCTATCCTTGGCTGTCACAGGCATTCGGGGAGTGAACCAGTGGATGGGATATCTCTGTCTGTCTATCTGTCCTTTACTGTACAAATAAATAAGATAAACAAATGAAAAATTAAAAAAAATTACCTTTGAGAGTTTCCTTATTTCACTTACAACTTATAGGATTATATATATTTTGAAAGATTTATTTATTTATTTATTTGAAAGACAGAGTTAGAGAGATGCAAAGGCAGAGAGAGAGAAGTCTACCATTTGCTGGTTCACTCCCCAAACGGCCGCAATGGCTGGTGCTGCACTGATCTGAAGCCAGGAACTTCTTTCGGGTCTCTCGTGGATGCCAGGGCCCAAGGACTTGGACCATCTTCTACTGCTTTCCCCAGCCATAGCAGAGAGCTGGATAGGAAGTGGAGTAGCTGAGACTCGAACCAGCGCCCACATGGGATGCTGGCACTGCAGGTGCTGGCTTTACCCACTATGCCACAGCACCAACCCCTGGATTATATTTTAAGATTAATATATTATTGATATTTTTATCATAATATTTAAGCTTCAGAATTCACATGTATTAAGTTTTGTTCTTCAATAGGGAACTTAACCCAACCTAGTAAATAAAAGGTACAAGCAATTTTTCTTATGTTACAGGATTTCCATATCTCATAGTGATTCTGGTGAGGTAGGCTACATATTAAGCATTCCCATAAACAGTAACTAAGCACATAAAGCAAATGCATCTTGAGACTAAAGCACTAGAACGGATAATTACATTAACTCTTGGCCTAGGGCGTGTCTATGAATGTTTACAAGGGAAATCCATTTCCTTGTTCATTTCTTCCTTCCTGCATTCATTTAAAGAATCTTTATTGCAATCTTCCTATGTGTTAAATAAACTTTCTAGATCAGGAATTGGCAAAATGTAGCTTAAGGGCCTATCTGGCCAACTGCCTGTTTTTGTACAGCTTGTGAGCTAAGAATAGGTTTTTACATTTTTAGATAGTTTTTTGAAAAAAATCTAAAGAATGATATGTATTTTGTGAACATTTAAAATGATATGAAATTCAAAATTAATTCAGTGTTCCTAACCAAAATTCTAATGGAACACAAACATATGCATATATTTCTTTGTTTATCTATTGTTTACAATCTCTTTCATGCTGTAAAGCTAGAGATGATAGTAAAACAAAGACTACGTGGCTTGTAAAGTCTAGAAAAGTTCTTTTATAGACACGGCAAATTCAACAATCATCATAAAGTAACTGAAGAAAAGACGATGGTGGCTTGGATTAGAGGTTTACTGGGGAGATGGGAGGAATTAGATTTGCATTTTAGCTTGGAGGGGTTGGTATTCAGTTGCCATTTGGGATCCTTACAGCCTATACGGGAGTGCCTGATTCAAGTCCTCACTGCTTTGCTCCCAATCCAGCTTCCTCCTAAAGTGTATCCGGAAGGCAGCAGATGATAACTCAAATACTTGTGGGTCCCTGCCACCTGCTCCTGACTTCTGCTTGGCCCAGCCCTGACTGTTGTGGGCATTTGGGGAGTGACTGTTTCATTTAAGAAGGGCTAAGTGAGCCGGCACCTTGGCTCAACAGGCTAATCCTCTGCCTGTGGTGCCGGCACACCAGGTTCTAGTCCCAGTCGCCCCTCTTCCAGGCCAGCTCTCTGCTGTGGCCCGGGAGTGCAGTGTAGGATGTCCCAAGTTCCTGGGTCCTGCACCTGCATGGGAGACCAGGAGAAGCACCTGGCTCCTGGCTTCAGATCAGTGGGCCGGCCGCAGCGGCCATTGGAGGGTGAACCAACGGCAAAGGAAGACCTTTCTCTCTGTCTCTCTCTCTTGCTGTCCACTCTGTCAAAAAATTAAAAAAAAAAAAAAAAAAGAAGGGGTATGTGATACAATTGTTATGGGTTAAGTCTTATTTCTTATCAGTTGTGTTTCTGCATATGTCTAGGTGTTGATAATTCAATAAAACATAGTTTAGTATTTGGCTTTATTTTGAAAGATGAATGGCATATAATTTAGATAGTTTTAAATTAAAAGTTGGTGTACTATTTAGAAAAATTGTATGTAAAGTGAATGAAAATATTCTTCAGCTGATTTGATCTAAATAGAAAGTAGTGGTATTTATAAGTTGGGTGTGAATGTCAATAGTTCAGTTTTCAACAGCACGACTATAATTTGTCGGAGTTAAAAAGACTGGAGTTGGCTCATTAAGGAAATTTTGTAGCACCTCATCGAGAAATAACTATGAAATTCTGTACAATGAATCATCAAAGTTTTCTTTTCTTCCTTTTCCAAATTCTCCTCCTCCATTTTTAGGCTTATAAGAGATTTATGTTCATAGGCTAAACTTCATTTAAAGACTTTGCCAACACGATGTTCATATCATAGACAAATTAAATCAAGCACAGACAAGCTTTACATGTCTGGGTTCTGCAAAAAGTTTTTGCCGAAACCAGCAATAGCACTGGAGTTTCCTATTTGCAAATGAAGGAACTGTTTTAGAACACAATATGACAAATATTTTTTGAGTAATAGCTGTTAAACTAGCTTTACAAAGAAGAATGGGTCAGATTTTCTTCCCTTTTACAATATTACCATCCCTGTCTGCATGGATGCTATCATTTTCCCCATCAGTATCAATTCAGTTTATTAAAAGAATGTCCATTTTAGTGAAACTTCACAAAATATTTCAACATTTTAAGTATTTTTCACTTTCTAGCCATGAGAAAAAATAAATTTTCTCATTTTTCAATCATAAAGTTATAGAGACAAATACATCATTTAGATGACAAAGTCGAGATCATTTTTTAATTCTGGTGTTTATAACATTCTGGGCATGCCATTGAGAGTAGAGTCTTAAGAGCATCAGGACCTAATGATACCTTATATTTGTAAAATAATTGCTAAAATATGTTTTATATACTTGACCCTACTTTTTAAATGCCAAGTTATTTTTGCTTTTTACAATAGATATACAGGCATTTTATAGAAAATTTCTAAGTCAAAAACACATAAATAGAAGGAAAACAAAGCAGCATTCCTAAGCTAAATCCTTTGGACACCTTGGTGAGTATAGTTCCACCCTCTCCCTTTTCTCCACATGAGTCTGTGTTATCATCCAAGGTACACATTTGTGACTTGCACTTTGTACCCATAGCTAATCGTTTTAAGCTACACAGTGGTTCCAATGTATTTAACCATTCTCTATTATGAAACATGGGTTATTTCTTATATTTTGTTATGACAAACAACTTACTAGTAAGCATCCTTTCATGTATGCCTTTCTACATCTTCTTTATTGTTTCCTGTGGCTAACTTTCCACAAGAGAAATAACTAGGCCACAGATCTGAGCACTTTTAAGTTTGATGATTACTGCTAAACCACTCTCCAGAAAGTCCTGCAATCTCTGCTGTGATTAATGACACATAAAAATGTCTCTTCTCCCTCCCTAGAGAAGTTTTCCTTGTCTTACTCTGTGTCTTACAATAACTCCACAGTGTAGACAGAACAGATTAGGAGAAATGCTAATAGTCATCTCTCTAGAAAATAATCAGACTGGGAGTTGAGTTTTCTGAATTGTTGCACTAGGTTTTCCTTTCCTGAAACATTCATCTTGCTGTCATGCTGCTGCTGATGGCCATTCCAAGTGCATTATCAGGAAAGAGCCGAGACCAGAAATTTGCACACAAGCCACAGCCTGACTCATGCCTGTGTTGCTGGCAGTGCCCTGGCCTCCAGCCATAGGACTGTGGGTGGCACAATTCTTTTATTCTGAGAAAAAGGCAATGTTGGCACACTGCTTGTCCAGGCCAGCACTGAAGCCAATGGGAAGGGGAGGAGGTAAGGAAGTTGGAGTCAAAGCAGTGGAGGGTGATCAAATTATAGAACTTGTAACAAGATGGTTGTAAAACTTTTCATTCTTGCAGTGTATTATGAGTAAAATAATCCATGCCATACATCCTATTTGAAGATATTTAACTAACGAGTTTACTTTATTTATTCTAAGACCACAGAATTCTGGTTTTGTTTTTATCTATATAAAACTTTCCAGAAACCAAATTCTCATAAGTTGAAGCAGACCAGATGATAAAGAAAAAATTGCTTTTGAATTAAAAAAAAAAAGTTTCCCCCTCCTTTTCCCTTCCCTTCCCTTCCCTTCCCTTCCCTTCCCTTCCCTTCCCTTCCCTTCCCTTCCCTTCCCTTCCCTTCCCTTCCCTTCCCTTCCCTTCCCTTCCCTTCCCTTCCCTTCCCTTCCCTTCCCTTCCCTTCCCTTCTCTTCCCTTCCCTTCCCTTCCCTTTTTTTCTTCTTCTCTCTCTCTCTTTGGTGTCATATGGTTTAATAAATTTAACTCAAGTATAAAGAAAACTGAAAGCAAAGAATATCATTGAGTGCAATCATGTAGATGTTTACAAAGTTCTAAAAATGATTTGACTATAGTATTTTGTAAGAAAACTGTTATGTAAAAGTGCAAGCAATATTTGTTAAGGGTGGAGGCTGGTGGTTGGCATAGTGGTTAAGACCTTGGGTAGAAAGCCTGTGTCCCACTTCTCAGTATTTGGATTTGACCCTGGCTCTGGCTCCTGACTCCACCTTCCTGTTCATACAGAGTCTAGGAAGCAGCGGTGATGGCTTCAGCACATGGGTTCCTGCCACTCAAACAAGATACCTAGGCTGAGTTCCTGACTTTCAGGTCAGCCCAGTCTATGCAGCTGCAGACATTTCAAGAGTAAACTAACAGATGGGAGCTCTCTGTCTGTGTGTATGGTCTGTGTGTTGGTCTGTCTCTATCTCTCTGATCCCTAAATAAATTAAAATTAAAATTAAAGAAAAATTCTGGATTAACCAATAAACCAGGTATAACAATGTATTCTGTGGGGCCACTAGGCTCTCTAGTTACAGGCTCTGTCTCAGGAGCATCCTGGCTTGCAGCAGTGAGAAGGCTGTTCAGGAAGCTTTCATGACTACTTACCTTGAGTTGTTCATTCTCTTCTGTGCTTCAGCGTCACTCTGTTTTTTGTTTTTCCCCATCACTGAATCTGCTTATAAATTGGAGTCCTCTGTTTATTTGTCTGGGGTATCCATAATCTTGGAAACTCCTTAAGGTCAGGAATTATGTCTTGTTCTCTACTGTGCTCACAGTGAGAGTCTGTGTAGAAGACAGGCCATAGGAACTTAGTATACAGAATAAAATTATATAATAAAAAACATAATATCAAATTTTAACATTTTGAAGTAGAAGTTATTATTATTATTAAAGGTTTACTTATTTATTTGAAAGGCAGAGTTACAGATAGAGAGGGAGAGACAGAGAGAAAGAGAGAGGGATCTTCTATCCATTGGTTCATTCCCCAAATGGCCACAATGGCCAGAGGTGGGCCAGTCTCAAGCCAGGAGCCAGGGACTTCTTCGAGGTCTCTCACATGGGCAGAAGAGCCCAAATACTTGGGTCTTCTGCTGCCTTCCCAGGCAAATTAGTATGGAGCTGGATCAGAAGTGGAGGAACTGGGACTCCAATCAGCCCCCATATGAGATACCGGCACTGCAGGTTTAACCTCTTCGTCACAGCACTGGCCCCAAGAAGTTATTATTTTGAAGATTTATTTATTTATTTGAAAGGGTAAATAACAGAAAGAGGGGGAGAGAGAGAGAAAAAGATTTTCCATTCACTCCCCCAAATGATGACAATGGCCAAGGCTGGGCTAGGCTGAAGCCAGCAGCCAGGAATTCCAGACTGGTCTCCCATGTGGATGCAGGAGCTCAAGTACTTGGCATCTTCTGTTGCTTTTCTGAGCACATTAGCAGGGAGCTGGATTGGAAGTTGAGCAACTGGGACTTGAATTGGTGCTCATATGGGACTCCAATGTCCCACATGGTGGCTTAACCCACTGCACTAAAATGTAGCCCCAGAAGTTATTGTTTTGATTATTATATTCATAACTTATCAAAAAATATTGGAGTCTATTTTTTAAATTAATTAACATTAATTTATATAACAATCAATTTTAGTTTTTATTAATTCTGTGAACTTGGGAAGATTAATTAATTGCCTTAATTTTTTTTCACCTTTAAATTGAAGGTGCTGGATCAGACCAATAATTCCCATGTAATGTTGGGGAGACCTACACGATATTTAAAATCTTCGCTGGAGTATTTGTGGCTTGTAGGAACTTATTCAAGGCCAGCATTTGGTGCAGCACGTTAAGCCGCTGTTTGTGATGCCAGCATCCCATATAGAAGCACCAGTTTGAGTCCCACCTGCTCCATTTCTAATCCAGCTCCCTGCTAATGTGCTTGGGAAAGCACAGAAGGTGGCACAAGCACTGGCCCCTTGTCACCCATGTGGGAGACCTGGATGGGTTCCCGGCTCCTGGCTTTGACCTGGCCCAGCCCCGGATGTTTTGGCTATTTGAGGACTGAACCAGTGGATGGAAGATCTCTTTGTCTGTCTTTCCTTTTTTTTTTTGTCAATCTGCCTTTCAAATAAATAAAATAAATGTTTTTAAAAAGACTGTATTCAACACAATTACATATTTTTATAGCTAGGATAGAAAAAAGAAATGTGTTCTTTCTATAGCATGAAACTTTAGAAAGGGCAGACCTGGACTGGTCCCTTGCTGTCTCAGATGCTGGAGCACAAACCTTCCCAAGGGTTACATAAAACTCTGAGGTAGGGGCCATAATTTATGCTCTCTAAAGCTTTTCAATGAGTTAAATAAGAGTGAGAGACACTGTGCTGATCCTGAGAATCTCCTATTGCCTGGTGTTTTGTCATGGTTCATATCAACCTTGTTTTTCTACAGCTATGTTGGAAGAATTCAAGAATTTTCATGTATTTTATTCTAAAGGAAGGAAAGATCATGGATTATATTAATACTAAGTTCAGAAATGTAAGGGGATTTTCAAAAGTTCCTGGAAGATGGAATTAAAAAATTTTTCATGTAAAAATATTTTGAAGTGCATACATGAGTGATCTTTAAAATGTTATTAAAATGCTTATTACGAAGGAATGATGAAAGCATGGATTTCGCAAAGTTTTGGAGTCAAAATAAACTTAAATGTTAATTCTGCTTTCTGTGAATTTTGTGGAGTTCCCTCAAGCAAGGAAGATAAGGGTACCAGCTAGAATGTGAGTTTGATTTTATGCTGTTACTTAGCTTTAGAATAAGTAGGGCATTGTTTAAATTTGGAGACAGCTTATGATGCTGAGATGCAGATATATTGTTACTTCATTAAATTGCCACGTGGTAGAGGACAGGTTGATAGATTAGCTCAGTTGTGACTCAAAAGATTGTGTGAGAAAACTGAAACTACCTAGTGTGTTTGGGTGATTCGGCTGCAATGTCCAGAGCTATGCCTATCTGAAGCCAGGAGCCAGGATCTTCTGGGTCTCCCACACAGGTACAGGGGCCCAAGGACTTGGGCCATCTTCCACTGCACTCCCAGGCTACAGCAGAGAGCTGGATTGGAAGTGGAGCAGCCAAGACTCAAACCAGCACCCATATGGGATGCTACACTGCAGGTGGAGGATTTACCAGCTAGGCCATAGTGCTGGCTCCTAGAAATATTATTTATTTATATGAAGGGCAGAGTGCCAGAGACAGAGAGAGATCTTTCATCTACTAGTTCACTCTCTAGATACCCTCAACAGCTAAGGGCACAGAATTCTACCTGGGTCTCCCATGTGGTGGCAGGGACTCAAGTACTTGAACCATCAAGTGTTGCCTCCCAGTGTGACATCGGTAGGAAGCTGGATTGGAAGTGGAGAGAGGGTTCAAAACCAGGCATTCACACAGAATGTGGGTGTCCCCAGCAGTAGTGTAACCTGCTATGCCTCAGTGCCACCACAGGATGCTGTATTTTTAAGGAACTAGAGATTGTGTATTCACAGAACTTGAGGGACGTGAGTAGGCAGGGACTGCCTCCAGACTTTGATGCAGGTCTGTGAAAGGAAAGCAGTAAGGAAAGGTAGATCTGGAAGGAGCCTTAGACCACAGAGCACTTCTGACAAAGTCTGATGCAAGCCAGTGGTGATCCCCGAGCCCCAGGAGTCGACATTTTCTGTGAGAGGAATTGTGTGTCAGGGAGCAGTGTCTTCAACCCATTGTTGCCTGTGCTGTGTTATAGTGTGGGGCAGCCAGGGGGAATGCTGGCTTGAATGCTGCAATGGACACAAAGGCTGGGGACTTTGAGTCGATCCTTTGGGAGGGTGATTTCAGTGGAGTACCTATATCTCAAGACCCTCAGCAGGACTTCTGAAAGATTGTGGACATGATCCCCTCTGCCTGCTCCACTCCCATCTTCAGACCAACTTACAGCAAAGGGTAAAAGGAGGCGACTCTTTTCCATTCTGTTCCTAGACTCCTAATCCCAACAGAGCAAGTTTGGATCTGGAGGTTACACCTCCCAAGGCTCACCTTCGTTTATTTTTATCTCCTAGCCAATAGTACCATCCCTTTTTAAAAAAATCCCAGTGCCCCAACATTTTTAAGCAATGAATTAATACAAAGGCCATGCAATAAATGAAATACTTCAACAGGCCGACACCCTACAGAGGGTTATACACATATTAGCAGAAATGTAAATAATGGGATATGGAGCAGAACAGACTGGTTACAGAAGTGGTGTATCTTGACTGGCTTGCAAAATCTGACAGAGTCTCCAGGGCCAAATGCAACTACTCAGACAAAAAAAAAAAAAAAATTAGACAGACAGTGGCAAGTCTAGGCAGAAGCAATGAGGAATGACAAACAGACTATATGAAATGGGAGGTTCCCGGAGGACGGGAGGATAAAGGGTAATCCTTAGGAGGTAGGCAGGTTCCTGATTTATGCTTGGGAAATTGCACTTGCCGTGTCAACCACGGTTGTGCACATTTTATGAGTGTGGAAGAGATTGGTTTGGGCAAGAGCAGAGAACAGTAGGAAGCAATTACCTCTTGCCAGTTTACTCCCATCTTTTCACTGCTGTGTCTCTGCAAGGACAGGAGTCTGGGGACGCAATTGGCTAGTAACTTACAGTTGGAAGACCTGGATTCTAATCTCAGCATCACTGTTTACCATGGTGTAGGCCAGTTATGAAACTCTGAAAATGAAAGTTTCTGTTATGTATAAACTGGAAATGACATCACTTCCACTGATCCCCCGCCCCCGTGGGTTCCTGCGAGAATCAAACGAAAACAGACAACGCTTTCTGAAGTCACTTCGCTCACTTTCAACACTATAAAAATTAAGGAACTGCTACACAGTATTGTGCAAGAAATAACAGGCACCTGGGAAAACCCACAAAGTATTGTTTTGTAAAGATGTTGCTTAGCCTCCCAAAGAGAAAAATGCTTGGCTCAAGATTGACCAAGATGAACAAGTGCGGGGAATTACAACGTGAGGTAAAGCAAATGGGCTTTTTGTTTTATTTTTGGAGACCACAATTTCTTAAATGTCATCCTCACTGTTTACTGCTCTGTACCACTGGTGGCTCTGAGATGAGAGGAAGATGGGTCAGGGAGTATTAATGAGGCAAGGGAGGTGGTTCAAAGTTACTTGAATAACTTCAGTGTGGGGAGGACGGTGTGCTGTACATGGTCCAGGCAGATGGCATAGCTGTGGGAATGAAACTGAGATTTAATCAGAAAACGTTCTTGTTTTCCTGGGACACAATGAGATAGATCTCTGTCCTCTTACAGTCCCTAGAAATAGCAGTATATTATCAAACAGACAAAATTTGTTTTAACAGAACTTCCCTTCTGGAAGAATTTTTTCAAAATCCATCTCTTATTAGCTCTATTTTATTGAGAGTTTTAGTCTTTTTAAAAAATTTTATTTATTTGTTTGAGAGGTAGAGTTACAGAGAAGGGGTGTAACAGAGAGAAAGATCTTCCATCCACTGGTTCACTTCCCAAAATGGCCAGAGCTTAGCCGATTGGAAACTAGGAGCCAGGATCTTCTTCCAGGTCTCCTATATGGGTGCAGGGGCCCAATCACTTTTGGTCATCTTCTACTGCTTTCCCAGGCCGTAGCAGAGAGCTGGATGAGAAAAAGAGAATCCAGGATTAGAACCAGTGCCCATACGGGATGCCAGCTCCGCAGATGGAGGCTTAGCAGACTATGCCACAGTGCCAGCCCCAAGACTTCAATTCTTAATGAGCCAACCACTGAGAATATCATCAATATACTCAACATTGGTAAGAACCATAGGCCACAAGCCCCTATTATCAAGAAACCCCTTATAGAGACCTTTCCTGGAGTAGCAGTAATCTCCTAAAAGAAATGTTTATTCTATGAAGAACTTTTGTTTAAAAATTTTTAGTTATTTGAACAATAAAGGGGGGGAGGGAGGGAGAAAGTGGGGGAGAGAAAGAGAGAGAGAGAGAGAGAGAGGAAGAGAGAGAGAGAGAGAGAGGAAGGGAGAGATCTCTCATCTGTTGGCTCACTCTCCCTATGCTTGCAGCAGCCAGGGATTGTCCAGACTGAAGCCAGGAGTTCAGATCTCAATCCAGTCTCCCACATGGGTGGAGGGGACCCAACTACTTGAGCCATCACCTGCTCCCTTTGGAGTGTGTATTAGCAAGAAGCTGGAATCTGAGGCTTTTTTTATTTTTAAAAAATATTCATTTATTTATTTATTTGAAAGTCAGAGTTACACAGAGAGAGGAGAGGCAGAGAGAGAGAGAGAGGTCTTCCATCTTATGGTTCATTCCCCAGTTGGCCACAATGACCAAAACCAGGAGCCAGGAGCTTCTTCCAGGTCTCCCACGCGGGTGCAGAGGCCAAGGACTTGGGCCATCTTCTACTGCTTTCCCAGGCCATTGCAGAGAGCTGGATTGAAAGTGGAGCAGCTGGAGCAGGTGCCCATATGGGATGCCAGTGCTTCATGCCAGGGCGTTAACCCACTGCACCATAGTGCCAGCCCCTGTGGCTTGTTTTAAATGGTCAGGTCCTGCTGGGATCTTAATTACATTTACAAAATCTCTTTTTATTATAAACTGGAGTATAATCATGGAAGTGATATCCCATCCTCTCTACATATCTTGTTCACAATCAAGGAGTGGGTATTGCACAGGTGTGCACAACAGGAAGCAGGAATCTTAAGGAGTATCTCAGAATGCTGCCTACCACAATGTGCTGTTTGGAAGTGGAAGTGAGCCAAGTGAGTAGTGCTCCCACGTAGGGAAAGTACCTTTCAGCAGACACAGTGGTGTAGATGGTGCAGGGCAGCTCAGGAGTTTTTGTGTCTATGAGTCAAGCAGTTGGCTGCAACAACAGAGATGTTTTTGCTACAACACCTGAAGAGGTTGAGCATTTTTTTCTGGATTTTACTTGGTGTCTTCAACACTGGTTTTTTGGTCCTCAAAGACATGAGATTAGCTACTGGTTATAATAAATATCTTTCCTCTCAAACTCTTTGTAGTTAATATTTTTATCTGTAATATAAAGCCTTTATGGTACAACAGGATGTACTGTTTTCTGATTAAACTGGGAACTTTTTTTTTTTTTTAAGATTTATTTATATGATGGGGCCAGTGGTGTTGCACAGCAGGTTTAAGTCCTGGCCTGAAGCACCAGCATCCCATATGGGCGCCGGTTCGAGACCTGGCTGTTCCACTTCCAATCCAACTGTCTATGGCCTGGGAAAGCAATAGAAGATGGCCCAAGTACTTGGGCTCCTGCACCTGCATGGGAGACCTGAAAGAAGCTCCTGGCTCCTGGCTTCGGATCGGCGCAGCTCCAGCCGTTGCGGCCAATTGGGGAATGAAGCATCAGATGGGAGACCTCTCTCTCTTTGCCTTTCCTTTCTCTCTCTCTCTGCTACTCCTCTCTCTGTGTAACTCAGACTTTCAAATTAAAATAAAATAAAATAAACTGATTTATTTATATGAGAGGCAGAGTTACAAACAGAGAGTGGGAGAGATAGAGGGAAAGATCTTCCATCCCCTGTTTCACTCTTCAAATGGCCCCAATTTCTGGAGCTAAGCGATCAGAAGCCAGGAGCCAGGAGCTTCCTCTAGGTTTCCCATGTAGGTTCGGGGACCCAAGCAACTCATCCATCCTCCACTGCCTTCCCTGGACTTAAGCAGAGTGCTAGACTGGAAGAGGAACAGCTGGGACAAGAACCAGCACCCGTATGGGATGCTGGTGCCACAGGCAGAGGCTTAGCATACTACACCACAGTGCCAGCCCCTACAGGGGCTCTTTTTAAATCTCCTTTAAACATGTGTAATTCTGTATCACTTTTATAAATTCATGGGACTGCATGCAAGAGAAAGCATTTGCTTCTAGAAGGGTGTTTTTCAAGCTATAGGGTGTTTTTCAATCAATAGAACACATGTAATAAGTCCAAGATGTAATAATAGCCTTTAGGGGAATAAGCATTCAATAGTCATGGCAGCAAAGGGCCTATATATTCTCTGAGAGATCCAACAAGCAATAATAAGCAAACGCCCCTCAGAAACTACGAGACTCTTCTTAATCAACCAGTTTTTCCCAAATCAAGAACAGAAAGTTTAAATAAGTCACCAAAGTTTATGAGGGGGGTTAGTGGTACAGTGAAGGCTTGAAAAGTAAGCTAATTGGACTTCCTGCCTCTCAGGAATTTAGCTTGTTCCTTGCTCCATCTTCCTGTGAAGAAAGCTTCAATGAGTACTAAACACAGCCTCAGGAGGAAGTAAAAAATATACAAGTAGTTAGTTCTGGCAGATATATCACTGATGCATCCCTGAGTCCTGGCTTATCTCTTTGGGAACCTTGGAATCCATACACATGCACCCACACACCACTGAACAGGAAGTGACTGACCAGAGGGTGGATGCCAAGGCGGACGTATCCCTACCTCACTGTAACTCACACAATAGTCCTTCCTGGGTCCCAAGGCCAAGGGCTCCTGGACCAAAGGAAAAAGGGGGCCTTTGAAATTGGGCTCCGGAACATTTTGGTAACTGTAGCGCAGTTATCTTCCATGCAGACATTCTGAGCTTAGAGCTTGATAGGAAATGAATTGCCCTAAAATAAGTCCAAAATTAAAAAGGAAAAAAAAAAAAACATATGAAGGTCACCTCAAAAGGCAGTGCAGATCATGTGCATAATAGAAACCTCATTCCTGGATCAGAATGCTTGCACGCACATGCCTCCTGCATTCCATAATGTAAATCGCATCACACACATCTGACCCAGAGAGATGAGGTCCCAGGAGGTGCATATTTTCAGCATGAAGACAAGCAACCATTAGTGTTACAAGCACAGCCTATGGTCAGCTGGCTGGCCTGACACACCTTGGCATCCACTGCTCCCCAAGGCCACAATGGCTGCGTCTTTCCGAGTCCAGGGGTGGATGTGGATGTACTGAAGCAGCTTCAGGCCCTGACCCCCATTTCACTACTCTTGGAAGGAACTAGGATTAAGCAAAGAATCCCGGCTCCACCCTACTTTTTTTTGTTTTAATCTCCACCCTACTTTTATTACGGGGGAATGATTTGCCCTCCAGGGCTGGAGGTAGGATCTCAGGTTAGACTTCTTGCATTTTTTCTCAAGCTTTCCCCCCCCCCCCCCCCCTGCAGCTTTTCTTTCTTTCTTTTTTTTCTTTTCTTTTTTCCTCTTTGGCTGCTACATTTCTGAAAAAACTGGTACACTGGTTAAAACCAAAAACCAAAACCCACCAAGTGATCCTCAGAGCAATGTTTCATGGCCACTCAGACCCTAAGAAGAAATGAGATGGTAAACAAGCGAGCCATTACGTTTAGTCGTAAGGAGACTCAAACCACAACACACACCTACCACAATTCCATGGGAGAAGATCCCACAAACGTGCATATTTTGTTGTGTCTCCCAGGGACAACTATGAAGAGTCCTGTGAAGGACTCTGGGGCTTTGTGGGGTTGCATTTATTATGCTTGAGGCATTTGGAAAAAGTAACTTAGGAATTTGGGTAATGGCTTAACACAATTTCATTCTATTCTTACATGCCTCAGTCTGTTGAATAGAGAGTCTTTTTGATTCAGGGGTGGAGCCCCTGTTTGAGGCTTTCAAGCAAAAGCTATTAGTAAAGTTGAAACTGATTGCAGGAATACTGTTGGGGCTACAAAAGAGACCTTGTTTGTTTATTTTTGAACCACAAAGAAAGAAAGCTTACAAGTATTGGGACATACTTAAGCTTTTTTTTTTTAATTCTCCTTTTTATTTATTTATTTTTTGAATAGCAAACCGTTATGTTTATTTATTTTTTTAACTTTTATTTAATAAATATGAATTTCCAAATTACAGCTTTTGGTTTACAGTGGCTTCCCCACCTCCACATAACTTCTCTCTCACCTGCAACCCTCCCATCTCCTGCTCCCTCTCCCATCTCATTCACATCAAGATTCATTTTCAATTCTCTTTATATACAGAAGATCAATTTAGTATATATTAAGTAAAGATTTCAACATTTTGAACCTACACAGAAACACAAAGTGTAAAGTGCTGTTTGAGTACTAGTTATACCATTAATTCACATAGTATAGCACATTAAGGACAGAGTTCCTACGTGGGGAGTGAGTGCACAGTGACTCCTGTTGTTGACTTAACAATTGACACTCTTGTTTATGGCATCAGTAATCACCCTAGGCTCTTGTCATGAGTTGCCAAGGCTATGGAAGCCTTTTGAGTTTGCCAACTCCGATCTTATTTAGACAAGGTCATAGTCAAAGTGGAAGTTCTCTCCTCCCTTCAGAGAAAGGTACTTCCTTCTTTGATGGCCCGTTCTTTGTTTTCATCTACTCAAAAGGCATAGTGACAGGAAAGTGTGGGGAGGGAGGAGGGAGAGAGGGAGAGACAGAGAGAGAGAATGAGAATATTCTATTCACTGGTGCATTTCCCAAATTCTAATAGCCAGGGCTGGGCCAGGCCCTAGCCAGGAGCCTGCAACTGCATTGGAATCTCCCATGTGTGTGGCAGGGGCCCAGGCACTTGAGCCATTTTCTGCTGCCTCCCAGGTTCATTAGTAGGAAGCTGGATTAGAAGCAGAGTGGCTGGGGTTTGGCACTTAAATAATGGAAGTAAGCATCCCAAAAGGCATCCAAGAGGCAAGTGATGGCTTAATCTGCTCTACCACAGTGCCCAGCCTCAGATTTCAGTTTTGCTCTATTACTCTATGACATGGTTATGGAAGGCCTGAGTAATTAACAAGATGGTTTCCAAAGCCAAAATATCCATATATTATTAATCAATAGACCAAATATTTTAAATAATGTTTCCTATTATTAATCCTCAAAACTGAGCTCAAAATGTATCTATTCTCTAACTAATGAACAGCTATAAATATTTTAAGCAGAGGTTTTTAATTTTTTTAGTTAGTTACAGAGACACAAAGAGAGCTAGCAAGAACTCTCATTCATTGATTCACTCCCAAATGCCCAGAAAGGAGAGGGCTGGGCAGCTTCAAAGCGAGGAGACAGGAATACAATCCAGGTCGCCCACGTGTATGGCCAGGGCACAACTACGAGAGCCGTTACCTGCTGCCTTCCGTGACCTACAGGGGCAGGAGGTTGCAATGAGGAGTTGGAGCCTAAAATTGAACTGAGGTTCTTCAGTATGGGACATGGGTTTCTCAACCAGCCTTTTAACCACTTGACAAAATGCCTGCCCCTAAGCAGATGTTTTCAATACGGTCAACCTCTTTGCTTTGCTAGATATTTAACAATGGGCATTGACATACGTCATAGGAGATGGCTCACAATCTAGATCTATAGATATGTTTTTTTAAAAAATAGTATTCATTTATTTATTTGAGAGAGAGAGAGAGAGAAAAACTCTTATCTACTGGTTTGCTTCCCAAATGTTCACAACGGCTGGGGCTTCTGGGCTGAGCTGGAGCATAGAGCTGGAAACTCCATTCAGGTCTCCCATGGGGGTGACAGGAACTCACTTGATCCATTGCTTACTGCCTCCCAGGTCAGCATTAGCAGGGAGTTAGTCATGAGCTACAGTCAGGTATTGAATCTGTGTACTCCAATGTAAGACATGGGAATCTTAACCAGCGCCTTAACCACTAGCCCAAAGGCTTGTCTCAAAACATATGTACCTGAGGATGGATCAGGAGATGTACCTTAGGAATTCCCAGAAAATTCTGGAGTGCAAGTTGCTTGTTTTCTGCATACTTCTTTATTTCTGTACCAAAAAGGTCTCCAGTAAGTGTCTGGTGCTTACTCTGCTTTCCCACAAGACATGAGGCTCCATTGTACTTAGAACACATTAAGTAGAATGTTCTTTATTGTAAGGAAATGTGAGTCCACGTCTTACAATAATTATTTATGCTAAATTAAACCAAAAATGGACCTTTTGCAGGAGCAATGTTCCAGGCTTGGGTAGTGTAGGATGAATACATTTCCATTCCTTTTCTTTCTTTTATATGATGGCCTGAATTCGTTTCAATCTGCCAAAACCAATAAGAGAGCACTCCTTTTTAAACTCAGTTTATGATGATCCGAGAAACAGAATGAAGATGTGTTGGGAGTTCCCGGTAGAAAGTCCTGGTATTTCCCAGCCACTGCCTCATACCACAGTTTTTAGCTCTCTTACTCCAGGAAGGAAACCTGGGGTGTTGAAGGTATGGATAAAATTGCCCAAGTATTTGTCTTCTTTTATCAAGTTATAACTTCAAATGGCTGTCCTCCTGGTCCAAAGCAGGAATGACTGCTAAGGACTTTAAATAAGTACTCAAACAATTTTATCTGGCCTGGTAATGTGCATATTTTTGATAAATGAATGGGGAGAGCTGATATCCCATTTCAAAGGTGCCCATAACAGGCCAAGAGAATTAGCTCCTACTGACTTGCAGGGAAAACACTCATAAAGCTCACTGGTGGCCCTCAGAGGGTGCCTTGGTCCTGTACTTTGGACTCTTTGCTGCTGTTCCAACAGGTGAGGCCCCACATGCAAATATTTGGTTTGGCCATTTTTACTGTAAACACTGCAACCCTTAGGATGATAAGATCTATAGAATTTAAGGCTATATGCACAGACATTATCAAAATAATTATAAACTCTACTTTCTTGTTATTTTTCAAGCTTGGCTGGCATTTTGGGAGAGTCTTTGCTTAAGGTAGGTATATAGAGAAGTTAGGGAATGAAAAATGCCAACAAAACATATGGATTCCAGAGCACTGCAGTCACATTCAAAAACAAGGTCAAAGGATGAAGCAAACATCAACTGAATCCAAATTCCCTATCAGCACAGGAAAGGCAATTACCGAGTCAATGCTCATGTCCACGACACACAAGCACATAGGCTGTTCCTCTTTCAATTTTTCCGTGCTTATGCATTGTGAATCTTGACCACCTTCCTTGTTGCATTTTATTGAGTTTTATTTTGTGTTGATATTTTTAAATATTTTTTATTTTTAAAAATTTTAAATTCGTTTTTAACATACTCAGTATAATTCATTGAGACAATTCTAAGACTATGATATTCTCTTCTTCTCTCACTCTCCTCTCATCTCTCCCACCTTCCACACTCTCTTTTTCTTTCTTTCTTTTTTTTAATTTTTGAGATAATGTATTTTAAACTTACATTACAGTAAAAAGGCTTAACACTTCACCAAATAAGAAGTTTAACAAGGAAAAAGGAAAAAGTCTCTAGTTTATGAGAATATAGGGAACATTATAAACAATAATTGAATGGAAAAATGACCATTTCAGCCATATTCAGTAAATTTTAAAGCAATCACACATCGTTAAAACTATAGTAGTATAACTTCCTTAACCATTGGTTTGACAAAGGTATAAAACAAAGTGTTTTCCCTTTTTCTGCTCTTGTCAGTGTAAATTTTGCCTTTCTCTCTCTGCAGATCAGAAGCCTTTTCAGGGGAAGTGGTGTGGTGTTGAAGACCCATTGCTGGAAGCAGAAAGGGCATGGACTGTGGAATCATCCTGGCTCTTTCAGTTACTAGGTGAGAAAACATTGGAAAGCTAATTAACTCTTGTGAGCCTCTGTTTCTTATCTCACAAAATCATACCCACATCCCAGCCTTTAAATTATATAGACTACATAAAGCCTACAGCTCAGATCTGGTTCCTCAACACATTGCTTCCTTTCTTGCATTTCTTTGATTCTCCTTCACCCTAGTACTGGGTACATGCACTTAGTATGTTGGTTAGTGACATATAAATATATATGCTTTTTGACAGTGAATTGGAAGATTCAGAAATTATCGAGGGACTGGCACTGTGGTATAGTGAGTTAAGCCACTGTGTGCAGTGCTGGCATTACATTTGGGCACCGGTTCTAGTCCCAGATGCTCCACTTGTGATCCAGCTCTCTGCTAATGTGCCTGGGAAAACAGCAGAAGATGGCATAATTGTTTGGGACCCTTCACCCACGTGGGAGGTCTGGAAGAAGCTCCTGGCTCCTGGCTTCTGCCTGGCCCAGCTCTGGCAATTGTCATTTGGGGAGTGACCCAGCAGATGAAAGATCTCTCCCTCTTTCTGTCCTTCTCTCTTTGGAACTCTGCCTTTCAAACAAATAATAAAATAAATCTTTGAAAAAGAGAAATTATCTAATATCAGTTTGTATTAGTTTGGAGAGACTCAGTTCTTTAAAAGTTCCACCTGCTTTCCTGTGGATCAGGAAGCTCTGACTGGATGTTGCTTGTCAAACGCCCAGTGTGACTTCTTTCTGTAAGTATTCCATAGTTTGACATTTCTTTTTCTGTAATTGTATTTTCCCAAGCAATTTTTACACTTGTCCATTACAGTATTTACCATATTATTGTAATTGCTTATATAATATCAGCTCCCTGCAGCATGATACCTAGTACATATTAAGTAACTGAATGAAAAAAATTATCAGAAGAAAATATATTTTTTGAGTAGCCAAAATTAATTGTCCTTGGACCTAAAATATCTCTCATTCAACCTAGATCATAAATAGGGACTGGACACCTATTGTTTACTCAATGAACAAATGTATTAAGTTGCCCCAGTGCTGTTTTTCTTTTTTTTTTTCTTTTTAAATTTATTTGACAGGTAGAGTTATAGACAGTGAGAGAGAAAGAGAGAGGCAGAGAGATCGGTGCTGCGCTGGTCCAAGCCAGGAGCAGGTGCTGGGGCCCAAGCAATTGGGCCATCCTCCACTGCCCTCCCAGGCCGCAGCAGAAAGCTGGACTGGAAGAAAAGCAACCGGGACTAGAACCCAGCACCCATATGGGATGCCAGCACCACAGGTGGAGGATTAACCAAGTGAGCCATGGCACCGGCCCCCACCAGTGCTGGTTTTCATCATTTGTCATTTTTAAGACTCTTATGATCTTTAATTTCCTAAGAATAAATTATGTTTGGGGCCAGCCTTGTGGCATAGCAGGTTAAGTCACCGCATGTGACATGGCATCTCATATGGATGCCCACTGGAGACCTGGATGCTCCACTTCCAACCCTGGTTCCTGCTATTGGCCTGGGAAAGCAACGGAAGATGGCACAAGAGCTTGGTCCCTGCACTCATGTGGAAGACCTGGCAGAAGTTCCTGGCTCCTGTCTTCAGCCTGGCATAGCCCTGACCACTGCAGCCATTTGGGAGTGAACCAGAGGATGGAAGATCTGTCTCTGTTTATCTCTTCTCCTCTCTCTGTAGTTCTGCTTTTCAAATAAATAAAAGATAAATCTTAAAAAAAATTAAAAAAAGTTCATTTGAAAAGAAGTAATTGTCTATGTGGTCCAAAATTTCTTTCTTTCTTTTTTTTTTTTGACAGGCAGAGTGGACAGTGAGAGAGAGAGAGAGACAGAGAGAAAGGTCTTCCTTTTTGCCGTTGCTTCACTCTCCAATGGCCACTGCAGCCAACACACCACGCTGATCGGATGGCAGGAGCCAGGTGCTTCTCCTGGTCTCCCATGGGGTGCAGAGCCCAAGCACTTGGGCCATCCTCCACTGCACTCCCGGGCCACAGCAGAGAGCTGGCCTGGAAGAGGGGCAACCGTGACAGAATCCGGTGCCCTGACGGGGACTAGAACCTGGTGTGCTGGCGCCGCAAGGCGGAGGATTAGCCTATTGAGCCGTGGCGCCGGCCTATTCCTTTTTTTTTTTTTTTAAGATTTATTTTTATTTTACTTGAAAGGCAGAGCTACAAAGGGAGGAGAAGACATAAACAGAGGGAGAGAGTGAGAGAGAGAGAGAGAGAGGAATCTTCCTTCCTCTGGTTCACTTTCCAAATGGCTGCAATAACCAGAGCTGGGCCAAGTCGAGGTCAGGAGCCAGGAGGAGCTTCTGACTGGTCTCCCACATGGGTGTAGGGGCCCAGCACTTGGGCCATCTTCAGCTGCTTTCCTAGGTGCTTTAGCAGGGAGCTGGATTGGAAGTGGAACAGCCAGGTCTCAAACTGGCATTAGTGTGGGATGCTGGCACTGCATGCAGAGGCTTAACCTGCTGTGCCACAAAGCCCTCTCTGGTCCTAAATTCTTAAGATAAGAAATCTGAAGTCTGTATACTAAATTTATGTGAGAGGTAGTGTTCTTGATACCTCTGTGCCTACTGGTATTGGAAAGTTGTTTACATTCTTTTTAAGTTTAGCTACTGATTGAGTGTAAGGCAAAGGAAATGCCACATTAAAAGTGTTTTCATTGGGAAATCACTGGGTCCTGCTTAGACCATACTGTTGAACAAAACACAAAAATACTTTCTATTTTCTTAATCTGGCTCACTTATTAGTGTTTAAAGAAGAACTTTACATATGTATTCAATTTTTTTTTTTGTCATTTAATAATGTAGCTTGTCTCAGGTATTTGGCACAACAATTTAAGTTGATGTTTGGGATGTACACATCCCATATCAGAGTGTCGGCTTTGAATACCTGCCACTCTGCTTCTGACTCAGCGTCCTGCTAATATGCATTAATAGGAGTCAGCAGATGCTGGCTCAAGTACTTGGGTATCAGCCCACTTACGTGGGAGACCCAGATTGAATTCCATGGCCCTGTCTTCAGCCTTGCCAGCCCTGTTGCTGCGGGCATTTAGAGAGTGAACCAATAAAGAATTTTCCTCCTTCTGTCTCTATCTTTCTATCTTTCAAATAAAATTCAAATAATAAAAAAAGTGCACAAAATCATAGTTTTTAGTATGCAATCTCATTCAGGTCTTCTAGGTTGCCTTCTTCTTTCTTAAGAATTCGTGAGTTTTTACTCTTTTGGGAAGGTAAAAGGAAATTTCAAATGGCATAAGACATTTTTTGTGTGTTCTAGAAGTTAGGACGAAGGTGTGCCCTTTTAGAAGAGAATATGTCAGAATTGACATTTGATTAATGGTTCAAGGTGTTGGGGGAAGGCTTATTATAATCTCATCTCTATTGTGCAGCTGAAATTAATTAGTTTAAGTCTAAAAAAGAGTTTGCATTGAAAGAAAGCAAGGAGAAGGGATAGATCAAGAGATTCATGTTGATGGACAGCCCTGGGCTGTCCTTACATAGGAATTAAGAACATTTAAAGTTAGCACTTCACTTGGGTAGGACTGAAGTAAGCCCCACCCTAAGCCTGGTTCTATAGGAAAATGATTTTGATTATTATGAGCATGAGTGTCAACATTTGTCTTCTGTGCTTATCAATGGCTCTTCCTAAACACAGACTACAAATAACAAGTGAATATTTAATAGTATACTTAACAACCTATTTCAGTATTTAAACATTCAAAAATCAGTATTGGACAGTAAGAATCAGTAGCTGCCTGTTTGTCTAAGTAAGCAACAAGCTAAAATAGAAAAGAGAAAGAATAATTGTAAGCTACTTTCACATTAATTTGGAAACTAAAAAAAGTATATGCCCAAAGTTCATGTTTGTTTTTTCTTCTTGTGTGTCTAACTTTTATCTTAAATCTAACAAATGACTAAATAAGTTTGTCCAGAGGCCGTTACCAGCTGGGGGGTGAGAAGGAAGTGCCGAAAACTGGCTCAGAATTAGCAAAAGGGAAAGCAAAGAGCAAAGTCACATGGGACAAGCTGGATGACACACATTTAAAACAGTGGAACTGCATTGAAGTTGTGTGCATATTGAACAAATCATTGAGAACACTTGTTTGTTTAAATATGGAAATTAATGTACTATTAGTTAAGATTCAAGTGATCCAATATACTCTCTGAACCCTAGCAGAATTCTTAATTTCAGTTTTAGATCTAGTTTTATAGATTTCATAGATAGTTGAGGACCTGTTTTTTTTTTTTTTTTCCAGATATGGTCAGAAGCTGGGGCCTTATGGGAGCTCTGAATGAACACTAGAGTAGCTAGGGAGATGCTAAGTAAGCAGATACTTTCATTATAATAAAGCAGAAGTACCCAAAATACAAAGTTATAATGGAGATAGATGATGCCAATATTTCAGAAAAATTCTTGTTTGAATCCAACTTAAAAGATGTAAACAGCCAGATGCAGGATGAAGTAAGATTCTGAAAACAGATAAATATAGTTCTGAATCCTGACGCTGCCCTTCTGTGAATAATCAAATTGCTTTATTTGTAAAGGAGCTATTATGTCTAAAAAGGGCACTAAAATACATACATCCTCTGGTTTTTCTGTATTTGAATCACTGCTACATGTTAGTTATCATTATGTTGTTATTACTGGATTAGTAGTATTATACCATGTCTACATGAAACTGTGGAAGATAATTAGATCCAAGCAGAAGATCACAGAATAACTTTATATATTACGGTTTTATGAAACATATGCTTTGTCTTCCAGGATATCCAGATGTTTGACCTTTGCAACAAAAATTGTTGTGTTTTTCTTTTTTCATTCAGATACTTGACATCGTATAGATTCTAATGTTTTAGCTGTCAGGGTATGATTAGAATCTTACAAATTACAGCCTATGGTGTTCAAAGTTATTTATGTCCCCATTTGATCTGACATCATACATTTAATATTCAGTTCAGAGTTTTTACATTTTGTATTATATGAAATTTGATGCCAGAGTCTTTATAGCAGATGTGTTCAATAAGAACAGCTTTACAAGAAGTTTTTATCCATAAATTAGTCATTCCTCCCATCAATGTTCTTCCTGAATTTCGTTCATCTCTGTCTCCTCAAGCATTTACTATCAACTTGCCTGTGGTAAGGGATCTTTCCTGTCCTTGGGTCATGGCTCCGTCTTGCTGGTTCCACAAGGAACTTGGTTTTACAGATCTGGCCCTGTTCTCAGGTTCACTTGCCACCTCCTGCTATGGTTTGAGTTTTTGTCTCCTGGAAATCATGTGCTGGCAACTTAATCATATATTACTGGTACTTGGAAGAGAGAATATTGGGATGCAATTGGGTCTTGAGGCCTCTGTCTTGATGAATAGGTTAATCCATTAGTGGATTAGTAGTTTAAAGGGTTATCAAAGAGAGTGGCTTTGTTATAAAAGTGAGCTCTCTGCTACAGTTGCTCTATTTTGCCATGCACTGCCCTCCGCTGTGTAAAGATGCAACAAGGAGGCCCTGACCAGGTGCTAAGCTGAGGCTGGCACCATGGCTGTGGGCTTCCCAACCTCCATAACTGAACTTAGTAAACCTCTAGTTTGTAGAACCTGCTCAGCTCTGTTACTTGTATTCATATGGTAGTGGAAATACTTCCTCTCTTAGGCTTCGAACTTGCCCTTGCCTCTCTTCAAGCACCTCTGGATATGCTTGGATCCAGCTGATCCAGTCCCAGGATCCTCCTCCAACATTCCCATCAGCGTTTCTCATGCTTTTCTCTCTTCTAATCAAGTGCTCTTCTTGTCCCAATCTTTGTTTCCAAGCCCTTCTGCTTTAGTGCTCTGTGCTATGAGAAATGCGCCCATATTGCCACAGACTTGTTAGTCTTATTGGGTTCTCTCTGAGTTTGTAAAGACTCCTTTTGTCTGAGAAAACCTTCTACAGTCTCCCTTGTCCCTTTGGTATGATTCATCAATGGAATCTCCCTGGTTTTCCTTGCTTAAGAATTAGAGTCTAGTGTAAGCCCACTGGGAATTTTCATAATTTCTTATCAACTCCGAGGCTTAACAAAACTGCTGGGCTCACTTCCTCATTTCAGTGCTTGTGGAGCTAGCAGAACAAAGAACCAAAATTTCCGGTGCCTGTCATTAGAACGACTTCTAAACAGAAGCACGGATGATGCTATTTGCCTGTCAGAGATCATTTTCAGCACTTCCTCACCCAATACCCCCAGTATTCCCCATTTCAAATCATCAGATCATCCAAACAGGTTTTCTCCTGTTGTCCTTCCTGCTCTACTGCATCCCCATCACCAATACTTGAGATCTTCCCAGTGCTTTTATGAGTCCTTGGGGGCTCTTCCTGAAGGTCACCCTGAGATGTTAATAGTGGTTTAGTGAGTTTCCTTGCCAAGGAGTCTTTTAAAAAGCAAACACATGCACTTTTAAATAGGAAGCAAATTGAGGGAGAGGTGTTTTCCCTCCAAGTTGGGGAATTTTGTGCACGAGGGTATTTAGGTGGAGAATGAATGTGTGAGCTTTAATGTTTTCCTTCATGCATCCAACACCCCAGACCCATTCCTACAATTTTTTTTTTTTCATATTGTGCTAGGAGCTCAAGAAATTACTCTTTCTATGAGGAGAGCTAACATCTCTGTCTAGTCCATCTCTTTTGTAGACAGAGACCTACAAAATGCTCCGGGTTGCATAACTACTCTGGAGGGAGAAATGTTCTCCCCTCTTCACTTAACCTTGTTTTTTTTCTGGAAAAACAGCTCTTGCAAGATGAGATACTTGAGGGAGGATGGTACTACTGAGATGATGATGTCTAGTTGTTCCCTCAAAACCCAATGGGTAGTGATTCAAAAGCATTTGAGGAAAAAGATGTAACTTGTTACCAGCCAGCCAAAGATTGACTTAGAATCCTGTTGTGATTTATTGTGAATTCAGCTGCCTGAAGATTAACTTTGAAATGAGTAGGTTGTTTAAGATTTTAGCAAAATTAGAGATTCAAAACTTTCCTGATCTCATTTAAAAGAGGAAATCTAGCATGATGGGAAAGTGGTAAAGTCAGTAGAGTGCACGTACCTCATGCCTGGAGACACAGAATGGAGAATGTTAAAAATAAATAAATATATCTTTAAATATCATAGTTTTAAATAATTTGCTTTGATGAATGTTTTGTATTATTCATAATATGTAAGTAGCACAGTTACATAATTCATACACAACAGCATAGATATATATTGGGGTACACTTTTTTTCTTTTACATTAGTGTGCTGTTGGGATCAAAGAGGGAGCCTACTGAGTAGGTGATGCCATGGCTGTAATCTCTGCTCCCCGGCAGTCAATGCATTATAATGATGTCCAGTCCCAACATCCCCTTCTAGAACTGGGGAATATTAAACACTATTTTTTTCCTACATCATCATAACCTATGGTTTTACTTTCACTACCTTTAAGATGTTAAAGAAAGTAGAGAACAATACTGGGAGTAGTTAGAACAAGTTCCTAGTTACAAGTTCCAAGTTACTACAAGTTCCTAGGATTTTGTATAAATATACATATATACATATGTATATATGTCATATATCTTTAAAATATTCTTTCTATTCCTTTGATTAAAAAAAATCTCCTTTTTAAAACCAGACATTTTCTAAAGACATCAAAGGCCATGTAGAAAACTATAGAAATATTTGCCATAGATGTGCTGTAGCAACAGAATAGAAGCAATCATACAATATTTGCTGAGACCACAAGGTAAAATGTATTGGCGGTATCTCTTTTCATATTCTCTGTACTGGAAAATGAAAGCTTTGATAAGAAATTTAACCTGTTGATGTTTGCTGATATTTCCATGCATGCAAGGAGAATTTCTATTATGCAGGCATTAGTTAACAAGCTGGTTGCCTGTTAGGACAAGGCCAAGGGCGACCTTATTTGCATTTGCTGATCAATGACTCTTTAGGCTGTAAAGACTCAGAGCCAAGGAGTAATCAGACAGGCAGGAGCCAGTGTCATTCTGCTTTGGACCTGGCCTTGCAGCATAGCAGTGTTGTGACTCAACAGGTCTGCTGCTTACTTGGCTTTCGGTTTCCCCGTCTTATAATGCCACAAGTGGGACTATTGGCAAATCAGAGTTCACACCCCAACTTCTCAGACTTCCCCCTAATTCTCACTCAGTCAGAGGCCAAGCACTGCAGTGTAATGATTCATGGACCCTACTTCCTGCAAGTAATTATTTTCCCACGATGAGTGATGATTTATGCTGGGAGAGGGGCAAAGAATGTTGATTTGCTTTTTTTTTCTCTCTGTGGCCTTTCTGCTGACAGAGAGTTGGCTAGAAATACTTTGTCCCCTTTTGGAAGGCCATCTTAAAGATGTTTAAAAGCATTTTAATTTTCAAAGCTTGGGCCCTTTAAATGTGAGTAATTCATAGGCAACTGGATTGCAATAATCCCAACTCACACTTTGCTAGAAAAGGAAGGCAACTTTGGAATTTATTTCCTTATTTATTTATTTATTTTGACAGACAGAGTTAGATTGAGAGAGAGAGAGACAGAGAGAGAAAGGTCTTCCTTCCGTTGGTTCACCCCCAAATGGCTGCCACGGCTGGCGCTGCGCCGATCTGAAGCCAGGAGCCAGGTGCTTCCTCCTGGTCTCTCATGCAGGTGCAGGGCCCAAGCATTTGGGCCATCCTCTGCTGCCTTCCCGGGTCACAGCAGAGAGCTGGACTGGAAGAGGGGCAACTGGGACAGAACCAGCTCCCTAAATGGGACTAGAACCCGGAGTACCTGCACCGCAGGCAGAGGATTAGCCTAGAGAGCCGCGGCGCCAGCCAATTTCCTTATTTTGACATGTGAGGACTAAGGATGCCTCGTAGAGCTCAGGAGCTGGAGAATCCCCACTACAGCCTCATTTCATAGATGAGAATACTGGGAGCCCGAGAAGATACAACAGCTACTATCTTACTATCATTGAGCTTACCTGTACTGTGTCATAAAGGGAAAATCTATGCATAAAATGTTTGAGATAGCATGGTGAGTCCTGTCAGTTACTGAGCCAGGGTCATCAGAGAAGCATGGCAATTGGCATCAGATAGACTTTAGCTTTTTTCTTGCCTCTGAAACTGGGTGAAGCTGGCTAATTAATTTCTCTGAGTGTATTTTTGTCATCCTGATAGGCGAAAATGGAGATAGTAACATCCACTTCTGATTATGTGCTGTAAGAGCAAGAGACAAGGCAAAGCTCCTGGCACACAGTAGGCTGTCAGTAAATGGAAGCTTCAATTATTGCTTACAACTCAATGACCCTTGCCCTTACTCTCTTGGGGTTTCGTTTCATAAGCAGCTCCAGCTACCCTTTGGGCCGTCTTAGAGCTCTGCTTTGTCAGACTTAGCATGGTTCAGTTAATTTTCTCAAACCATTGCTGACTTTTTTGCCTTCATGATTTGCATCTGAGTTGTCTCATTTCCCTGAAAGCCCATCACAAGCAAGGAGATTGTTGCAGAACATGATCTGAAACCTCCCTGGCAAGGGAAGTCCCCTCCAAAAGAGGTATTTTTTTCCCCTCTGGAGTTTTACACTTCTCTTTCAGGTTGTGCAGGCAGCCGACTGGCCTGTGGACCAACTGGGCAGGAATGAAGGACTTCGCTTTGGATACGAAGGTGCCATGGGGAGGCTGAGGGTCTGGTCACATGTGCTCCTGGGCTCTTTCCCTTCACCCCTGCCTCTGTGCCCTTTTAGTTTTCTCCCAGAAGTCCTTTGTTGCTTTTCTCTTCTCTGTGGTCTCTCCTCACCACCTTCCGCCCCAATCAATGGAAATTTAGAGGCTCTTGTGGTTAAAATGGGAGTACTGGGGCTTTGCATGTTCTGTGTCTACACTTCCTTTATAGTTCACAGGGATTTCCTAAGCAGCCCCCTCTCTGCTCAGTGGCCCAGGCTTGGGTCCTCCCCGCTGGGATGGGGAATTGCCACTACATGGTTCTTCTTTTACTTCTTCTTTTTAAAAATGCACTTGCAAAAATAAACATCTTATCTCAGGTGTTGCAATGAAAAAAAGTTCTCTAGTTATTTTTGTAACTTTTTAAAAAAAATTTTTTGACAGGCAGAGTGGATAGTGAGAGAGAGAGACACACACACACACAGAGAAAGGTCTTCCTTTGCCGTTGGTTCACCCTACAGTGGCCGCCGTGGCCGGCGCACTGCGCTGATCTGATGGCAAGGGCCAGGTGCTTCTCCTGGTCTCCCATGGGGTGCAGAGCCCAAGCACTTGGGCCATCCTCCACTGCACTCCCAGGCCACAGCAGAGAGCTGGACTGGAAGAGGAGCAACCGGGACAGAATCTGGTGCCCTGACTGGGACTAGAACCTGGGGTGCCGGTGCCACAAAGTGGAGGATTAGCCTAGTGAGCCGCGGCGCCGGCCCTTGTAACTTTTTTTTATATTTCAAATATTATATGTCTCAGGATGAAATAGAGTTCATGTAATTAAATGGGCTCACTCCTTTAACCCAAATAGCATATGTGTGTGTCTTTAATGCCTTACTTTCTAGATATTTTGTCACCAGGGAATTTCCCACTGGAGGATACATTGCAACACATGAGGACAACCTGCAAAACTTTAAAAAGATACAGATTTCTACTAAATGTTTTGAAACTTCAATGACTTTAAATACTATTTCTATAAAAGGAATTTTTTTTTAAAAACAGAGAATATAGCTCCAAACCCATGCTTTTATTATAACAACTGATTTTACTTTCATATATTAACTTTCATTTTTTATTCACATACTATTCATATGCTGTGGTTTCATTGGGGTAGGGTTTTAAATTTGTGTTTTAAAAATGAAACTAGACATTGCCTCATTTTTTTTTCTTTTTGCTGTGTGTCCACCCACTTTTCTTATTTCATATGACTGTCCTGTCTGAACTATAATTGGCCAAGTAACAGTGAAACCAACAACCTCTTCCCAGGTTGTGGACTACTATAAAGTTCCTAAACCAAGCTCCGTTACAGACAGCGCCTCTTTCATTTAAGAATGACTGAGAAACAATTCAGCATGCCTTATTTCATTCATTCCTCAAATAAGTATTATGCTTACAAAGTATTGGGTGTTACTAATTTGAATGGAGATACAGGATATATCATCACTTGGAGTTGAAGATGGAAGGAAAAAATAGGAAGGAAATTTTGTGTGGTTTTGTGATGCTGCAAATCAATTAGCAGAAAAAAAAAATCAAATCTCTGCTATTACGTTCCACATGGGAAGAAGTGGATGTGGAGATAATAAAATAAAATGAAGGGATACAGTAAGTCACAGCCTAGTGTTGGTGCTGAGTTTGGATTTGGGAAAGGATAAATAAAATAATGGACCCCAAGAATAATATAGCAGAGCTGAATCAATAATTGTGGGTTGGATGGTTTAGTATCTTTGGAAAATAATTTATTTGTTCTTTTGGTTTGTTGTTGAGATTGGGGAGGAGGGATTTAAATGAAATTAGCCAAATTAATTTTCAATGAAAAGGAGAAAAAGACAATTCTAATAGGTTTAAACAAAAACTGAAATGTATTGCCATCTAACTAAAAAGTCCCAGGCTGTGTATGGATTCAATTTTGGCTAGGGTTAAGTCTTCCAATAAAAGTTCCCGTGATTATGTCTTTCTCCACATTTTTACTTAGATTCTTTCTTTGTAGGCAACTATTTTAGGCAAACTTCCTGACAGGGTAGCAAAGTAGACTATGTGTAGCTTGTGGTATAGATTCTGTAAGTTTTGAAACCGCATGGAAAGTGTGCCTCTTTTCACTTTGACTGGGTCAGCTGGCTTTTTCCCCATCTGGAGCCAGGTGATAGATTTAGCCCTCATTCAAACTCTGTAAGTTGAGAATGGCAAAATAGTACTTCTCTAAAGGGAAGGAATATGCTAGCAAGACAGGGATATTGGGCAGGTGAAAACAAAGACTGACTACTCTACAGATACTTTCAAGGACTATTGAAGGTCATGGAACTTCTGTTTCAAGGAAAGCACCTGGGAAGTCAACATTGTTATGCTCACAACTTCAAGAGTCCATAGAACTTCTGAAGATACACATTAGTGCACTGGAGTTCCAAGGACTCCTGCTCAAAAACTCTGCTCTACATGTAAAGCAATTGAGGACAAGTACTAGCACTTTTTGGTCATGATATCCCCTATACCTGGAAGAGAGCCTTGTATATATTAAGCCCTCAATAATTTAATGAATAAGTGAATGAATAAGTGACCAAATAAAACTTTTCAGTGACCTACCCAGCTGGTACTATGTTACGTGATTTATACATGTCATATTATTTCATTCTTCTCACATAATTTTTTATAACGCTTTTATTTAAAGAATATAAATTTCCAAAATACAGCTTATAGATTACAATGGCGTCCCCCCCATAACTTCCCTCCCACCCGCAACCCTCCCCTTTACCACTCCCTCTCCCCTTGCTTCACATCAAGATTCATTTTCAATTCTCTTTATATACAGAAGATCAGTTTACTATATATTAAGTAAAGATTTCAACAGTTTGCCCTCACATAGCAACACAAAGTGAAAAATACTGTTGGAGTACTAGTTATAGTATTAATTCACAATGTACAGCACATTAAGGACAGAGATCCTACATGATATATATTTTTTTGAATTGATTAATTTTCTATGCAATTTCCAATTTAACACCAAGATTTTTTTTTTCATTTTTAATTATCTATATACAGAAGATTGATTCAGTATATACTAAGTAAAGATTTCATCAGTTGGCACCCACACAGAAACACAAAGTGTAAAATACTGTTTAAATACTAGTTATAGCATTACTTCACATTGGACAACACATTAAGGACAGATCCCACACGAGACGTAAGTACACAGTGACTCCTGAAGTTGATTTAACAATTTGACACTCTTGTTTATGGCGTCAGTAATCTCCCTAGGGTCTAGTCATGAGTTGCCGAGACTATGGAAGCCTTTAGGGTTCGCCAACTTCAATCTTATTCCGACAGGGTCATAGTCAAAGTGGAGGTTCTCTCCTCCCTTCAGAGAAAGGTACCTCCTTCTTTGATGGCCCCATTCGTTCCACTGGGATCTCACTCACAGAGATCTTTCATTTAGGTCTTCTTTTTTTTCCAGAATGTCTTGGCTTTCCATGCCTAAAATATTCTCATGGGCTCTTGAGCCATATCTGAATGCCTTAAGGGCTGATTCTGACGCCAGAGTGCTATTTAGGACATCTGCCATTCTATGAGTCTGCTGTGTATCTCATTTCCCATGTTGGATCATGCTCTCCCTTTTTGATTCTATCAGTTAGTATTAGCAGACACTTCTCACATAATTTTATGAATTAAGGAAACTGAAGCTAAGGCAGGAATAAAGTAAACTGGACACCTAGGTTTTACAAGCTGGAAAGGAGAAGAGAGCTGCCCTGAAGTAGAAGGGAAGAAAGTCTAAATGTTAGTCTAGGGTATCAAGGGTCATTGTGGGATTCATTGTGGTGGCTCAGCTGGTCCTAGTTCACAGCCACAGCTATGAGGGCCATCATCTCAAAAGTCCTCTCAGGCCACTATGTGGCTGCCACCTCCTACAAGTGCTTCTTGTTAGTGCAAAAAGAACACTTACTATCTTGTTTTCAATAGTAGTCTCTTAAAATAATACTTGACTCTTTTTTAACTTCTGCTTCAGAATCTGCACTCAAACCAAAATTTTGTTGTTGTCAGTTCAACTATTGGATTCATGCATTGGCTATTTGGGAACCCTTCACACCATGGGAGGATCCCAGGATTCTCAAGGTTGGAGTTCTGGAAGAATGATGGAACTGTAGGTCAGCTACTGGAGAGTGGGCCAACTGAACAGCCCAATACAGAGAACGTCCTCAATCTTCTGACAGTTTAAGAGTCAGCAAAATAAAGTGGTATAAACCATTATCCTGGGGTCACCAAGTCTGGCAGATTTTGTGGGTCATATGTCAAAAGAGGGTGTTTTGCTCTGTTGTCTTGTCTTGAGTATGCTTGTTTTTATGTAGCTTTATTGGCCATGTTTTTTAGGCTCTTGATAAAGCAGATATTATTATATCATGTATATTTAAACTAAAAAATCATTTATTCCATAAGAATGTATGCTTGAGATGTGCTAGACAAAGGGGATGATTAAAAGGCACCTGCTGGGGCTAGCATTGAGGCATAGCTTGTAAAGTTGCTTCCTGTGATGCCCACATCCCATGTGGGAGCTGGTTTGTGTCCTTGCTGCTCCACTTCTGGTCCAGCTCTCTGTTAATGGCCTGAGAAAAGCAGCAGAAGATGGCCCAGGTATCTGGGCCTCTGCCATCCATGTGGAAGACCCAGAAGAAGCTACTGGCTCCTGGCTTCAGCCCTGCCCATAATGGCCATCTAGGGAGTAAACAAGCAGATGACTTTCTATCTCTGATTTTCAAAATAAATAAATTACTCTTAAAGAAAAGACACCTGCTGAGAATGTTGCTTTATTGGACAAAGTGTTCTTGCAGGTGTGATTGAGTTAAGGATACTGAGATGGGGAAGATTTTCCTGGTAAATGTATTATCATCAAGTTCCTTATAGAAGGTAGGCAGGAGATCAGAGCGAGTAGTAGAAAACAGAGGCTAGAGTGAAGCATCTTGAACTTGAGGCTACCAGCCAAGGAACACAGGCAACTTCTAGAGCTAAAAAAAGGCAAGGACACAAATTCCCATCTGAAGTATCCAGAAGGAATACAGCCCTGCTGAGACTTGGTTTAGATTTCTGCTCTCCAGAGCTGTAAGAAGCCATTCCATGCTGTCTGATAGAGCAGCAGCAGGGCACTGATATACCCCTTAGACAGAAGCACAGAAAATTCCAGGAGACATTGATCTGGTATATATATATTTTTTGAGGTCAAAGTACTTTATTGAGAAGTCTGAAGGGGTGGGAGGGGGGACTTGAACCTGAGCTGGGGTTGATTCAAATCCGATGTCCTCGGCCAGGACTTTCCCACTGTCGCAGTCTCCGAAAAGTGATCTGGTATATTAATGTGTGCATTTTTCTGTGTAGGTCATGGAAATATGGTTAATCCAATCAATAGCTTTTCCAGGTGCCAGCTCCCAATATTTTCTTATTAGTTCTCCTGAAAAAGATGTGTAATTCTCCATTCAGTTGTGAATTAGGGGAAAGAAAGGATAGTACTGAGGATATGCTTAGGGAGCCAAAGTACCTTGCAGTGTTAGGGCACTGTGAGTGCTATAGGAATATACTGTAGTTATGGTCTCTGTACTGGCTAGAAAGGATAGGTCATGCTGTGTTAACAAACAACTCCAAATCTTATAGTGACAGAGTTTCTGTCATATTTGTGCCAAGTCTGCTGAATCACTGAGTGACTGTCAAGGGCAGCCTTCTTTTATGTAATGACTCAATATTGTGTCTGCATATGAACATGCTGCTGTGATAGCTAAAGCATGGTAAGATAATGCTGGAGGGTCTCATACTAGCAGCTGAATGTTCTGCAAGTGATACACTCACATCCTATTGACCAAAAGAAGTCACATGACTACATCTCAATTCAAGGTGGTGCCAGAATGTGATATTCCCTAATCCCAAAGAAGAAAAGTTAAAGATACTCAAATAGCATTTATGTCTCCTCCATGACTCCAATTTTGTAGGGTGGAGAAGTATTTAAACTATTTACATACAACCCTCAATTATATAGTTACAGCTCCATGCTTAAATCCGATATACCTGTCCTCTTTCTTAAAAATATTTGAGAGTCTTGTGTTCCTTTAGTATTGGTGTTGATGCAGATTTCAGTTGAATAGTTAGTTTGGAGAAAAGTATTATAATTAACCTTGTAAATTGATTCTTAATACCAAGTTCTTTGATTTTTGAAGGGCTTAAACCTCACCTACACAGAGCTGGAAAAAAATGAATATGAGTAAGCTAATAATGATGAAAATGAGAACCAAAGTGCTGTTCAATTAAGTATGTACCAACATTTGTAAAGAAATGGGAACTCATATCTAATTATTTCATTGTGCTTGTGTTTCCTCAGAAAGCCTCTGGCATCTAGAGCATTTCTGTAGGCATTCCATGGTGACTAAATATCAATTAATATCTACTTGCAGAAAAGTGTTGACAGTAAGTTTCTAAATTCACAAGCTTGACATTTTGTGGTGTAATTGGGCATACATGAAAGAGCTCTCCAGGTTGCCATTAAAAGCAACTCAGAAGGATGTAAAGTGGGTATTAACCCTTTGCCAAAGAGGCTGTCTGTTAGTTGGAAATACAACAGCAGATATTTCTAGCAGAGAGGCTGTGAGACTGAGCAGCCCTGTGCTCTAGACCCGGCGCTGTGCCCTGAAGTTCCCAAAGCCCTGGAAAGGAATTTACTTGCAGCTCTCTACAGGTTAGACGGGGAGCCTGAGTGTGAGTCAGGTGGAGGCTCTGGAATTCCAGCTGTCGATGCTCACTGTCCATTTCACCTCTCAGCAGGGCTCGGGCAAATACCAGGGTTAACACCCCAGAGGGAGCTGGTTTTAGGACTAATTAGTCTGGGGGAATTCCAGTGACATTGCTGGATTTTCTAAACAATGATCACAGTTCTTTTCTTATTACAACACACTGATTATTTGTGAATCTGCGGATTAAAAGTAGTTGACTAAAGCATATATATTTGTTTTTAAGTTAAAATTTATGGAGCAGCATATATTAGTAAAAGATGTTACCATTTTATAGAGTGCTCCTAATGTGTTAGGAACATTCTAATTTCCTTCCATACAGTATTTCATTTAAACCTTGTACAATCATGTCGTTGAATACCTGGCTCTGACTGCTGTGGGTGTGTGATTGCAGCACGGAGGCTGGGGCAGGGGTCTGTCTGTTTCTGTTGTCTTCCTGGCCGTGGCATCTGCCCCTGTATCTCTGTGGAGTCTAGAGGTTTGGTGTTATTGTTTCCCATTTTACAGATGAGGAAACTGAATTCAGAGAAATGGAGTGAGTTGGCCAAGGGAACACAGTTCATCACTTACTCCTGGTATTTACTATGCTCACCCACTAAGGCCCTTTAACAGCCTCTTTGAGATTCATTACCTTGTGTCAGTGCAGCCTGGAATTATGATTGTTTTATTCCATCAAAAATGATGATTCTTAACCCTTGAAACATTGTGTATCATGTCCAAGTTCACACAGCTGCAATGTGTAAAAGTTTCGATTTAAATTTGGGTTCTCCTGACTTGAGTCTTGCATTTGTGTGATCGTACTATATCTGCACCTAGATGTTGGTGGAATCAGAACTCCCAAACTCCACATGGCTCTAGGTAGGGCTTGATCTGAGGTGGGAGCTCACGTTTCAGGATTACATTTGTTGGCTTGAGGCTGAAAGACTGACTTTCACTTTGATCTTCTAGGGTTCATTTGCTGGATTTAGGGTCCATTGCACCCAGAAATATGACAATCACTTTATTTGCTCATGTCTTTTGATTTTTCTTCTTGGAAGGTTACCAGTGTTCTCCACACATAATAACTAATTAGGACCCATGTTCCTGACAAGAACATTTTGCTTCAAGTGACCTTCAAATGACTTTTAGTATTTGCTGTTTAATTTAGTCAGTTGATTTTTTTCAGAAAAGCACAGCTTTCACAGCCATTGCCAGCCAAGACCTTCCATTTTAATCACCTCTTTGAAAACTTTTTTAAATTCACTTTGAGCAAGAAGGCACATTTATTTTTACCTTGGCCTTTAATTTCCAAATATACAGTTAAGGAGGTTAGTGATCATTGAATCATTGAATACACGCTAGAAGGATATATTTCTTTCTTTCTTTCTTACTCAGTATCTATGTGCCGAGGAGTCAAACACATAGTTCTTCTGAACTTAGTAAGAAGCCCAGGTGGTTTAGGCAGCCAAATGTATAATAAATTTCCTCTAATGTAAAATCTGCCACATGTGAGGGCTGAATTGACCATTATTATGTGTTTAATATGCATAGAAAAAATATCTGCACACTTCCAGAGAGTGCCTAACTTTGGAATACATGTTATTTTTGGTACTCAGATCAATCAGTTCCAGAGGAATAATGTAGGGATTTCTAGACCCCCATCACTATATGGCACTGCTGATGTCAGGACATCTACTTCCCCTGGACTGAAATCATTCATCTGAAGCTCTGCTTCACAGTTCTGGCTTCCTTCCCTCTTTTTCTTTCTTTTTCTTCCTTTTTTGCCTTTTCTTTTCTTTTCTTTTCTCTCTCCTTCCTTCCTTCCTTCCTTCCTTCCTTCCTTCCTTCCTTCCTTCCTTCCTTCCTTCCTTCCTAAGATTTATTTTATTTGTTTGAAAGTCTGAGTTACAGAGATACAGAGAGGCAGAGGCAGAGGCAGAGAGAGAGTGAGAAGTCTTCCATTTGCCAGTTCACTCCCTAAATGGCTGCAATGGCTGGAGCTGGGCTGATCCGAAGCCAGGAGCCAGGAGCTTCTTCTGGATCTCCCACGTGGGTGCAGAGACCCAAGGACTTGGGCCATCTTCTACTGTTTTCCCAGGCCATAGCAGAGAGCTGTATTGGAAGTGGAGCAGTGGGAACTTGAACTGGCACCTATATAGGATGCTGGCACTGTAGGCAGTGGCTTTATCTGCTATACCACAGCACTGTCCCCATTCTTCTTCTTTCTTTCTTTCTTCTTTTTTTTTTTAATAATTCAATCAACCAACAAGGTTGGGAAAGGGGAAAATCTGATTTTGGCTTTAAATACAAGGTAAGAGATGTTTTTCTCTTTGGGTATTCCATTCAGTTTGGGGAAGTGATATATGATTTGTTATTCAGGAATCTCATCAGTAAATATTTTCTGAGTGATCACCATGTACCAGGGGCTAAGGATTCAGCTTTGAACAAAGTACATGGAATGTCTATCTTTATGTAAGTAGCTAAAGGAAGATTCAGAACTAAAAATAGCTAAGGATAACATAGTATGGTCGATATTATCAAAAGGAGACTACTTGTACCAAAGCAGGAATACAAAGGTAATGCCAAACAGCCAACTTGTTCCTGGGGGGAGGGGTGGGAAAGTCTTGTTGGAAGAGGAAGAAGCAAGAATTAGGGCCAAGTCAGAGTGGTACAGAAGGAACAGCATGATAGGCTGAGACAAGACTCAAATCTGATTGGGAGCATAAGAGAGATATTTAGATGGGCTAGAAGAAGGTTAGTGTTGGCCTGGGATGGGAAAGATGAGACCGTGTAGGAGTGAGAATAACTACTCTGACTTCAGCCCATAGTGACTTGTAGGGGCTCTAATCAAGTATCTGTAGTGATACCATTTCTAATAAGACTTCAGTAAAATGGGGGAGAGATGCTTGTGCCTGAGCTAACCTAGTGACCTTAGAGGTGAAGAGATGTATGGAAGAAACAGAGCTGACAATCACTGATGATTGCTGGAGGGCCAGGCCAAGGTCATGTTGTCAGGTATAGGCAATGGGTCTATATAACCAATTTCTTACTAAATATCTGTGTGGTGTCACACAGAGACCTCAAACTGTACATGACCCAAACCAGAATCATCATCTTCCTTCTTCAAACTTGCTCTTACACCTGTGTGTCTGATCTCTGAAAATGAGCTCATCAAGCCCATTGCCTAAACCTGACAACATGACCTTGGCCTGGCCCTCCAGCAATCATCAGTGACTGTTAGCTCTGTTTCTTCCATACATCTCTTCACCTCTAAGGTCACTAGGTTAGCTCAGGCACAAGCATCTCTCCCCCAGGCAAACTGTTGAAATCTTTCCGTAATATGTACTAAACTGATCTTCTGTGTATAAGAGAATTGAAAATGAATCTTGATGTGAATGGAAGGGGAGAGGGAGCGGGAAAGGGGAGGGTAGCGGGTGGGAGGGAAGTTATGGGGGGGGGGGAGCCATTGTAATCCATAAGCTGCATTTTGGAAATTTATATTATTTAAATAAAAGCTTTATTAAAAAAAAAGAAATTGGTTATATGGGTCTAATAATGAGAGGCAAGAGCTAGTGTGAAGATAGAACACTGGCAGTCACTAGTGTGTGAATAATAACTGATGATGTTGCCTACTGTGATTGCTAAAGGAATAATAACACTGAGCGCAATGCCAAGGAGTGCCAGCAGCCAAAGGATGGGCCACAGGCAGGAACTCACAGAAAAGACTCTAAAAGAAAAGAAATAGGAAGAAAGCCAAGGAGTACTGACACTGAATCTACTAAAAACAACATTAAACTGAACACAAGACTACCTATTAATATATTTTACTATGAGGGAAGCTAGAATCCAGGGCTAATAGAAATGAAGAATAGGCTGCCAGAGCTGGAAGTTACTGTAGCTGTTAAGATGCCGGTTAAGATACCTGCACCCATGTTAGAGTACATTGATTCAAAACCTGGCTCTGGCTCTGGCTCCAGTTTCCTAGTAATGAAGATACTGGGAGTCAGCAGGAGATGGTCCAAGTAATTAATTTCCATCACTCACATGGGAGAACTGGGTTGAATTCATGTCTCCCAGCTTTGGCTCCAGCTCCAGCCCTGGCTTGGCCCTGGCTGGCTGTTAGGAGCATTTGGAGAGTGAACCAGTGGATGGAATTCTCTCTCTCTCTCTTTCTGCCTCTTTATCCCACCAACACAAACTTCCCTTTCTCTCAAATAAATGAATAAATAGATGAAGAAAGAAAAGTGAAAAAACAAATATTAAGCTTTCCTTTTAGTATTTATAAAAGTGTATGGGGCGGGGGAGGAGAGTTGTTTAGGGTGTAGGAAAGGAAACAAGTAGCTTGGAGCAAGCTTTTTCTTGTTCCTTCAGATTAGGCATACATGGAATACTTAGTCACTTACATATTCATTTAAAACTTACGAATAGAACATTTTTCCTAGGTCTGTAGAGGATATATGAGAAGAATAAACTGTATCTGCCCCCTGGAAGCTGTGAAAAAATTAAGAATATAACAAATGCACAATTTCAGAAACAGGAGGAATTTTATAGGACAAACACTAAGATTTTATGTAGAAAACAAGGTCTGTAAGAGTTTAAGAGGAGGGAGATATTGATTTTCACCAACACTATTGTGCAGAAAGATAAGACACAGGGCTGGTATCCTACTCTATGTTGTAGTGACCAGAATTTTGCAGGGTTAATAGTGTTAGAAAACAACACTCAGGGAAGATAGAATCTTGATCTTTTCTCCAATATGCCCCTTTTCTGAATTCAATAGGGCAATACTGCATCTTTTCAAGAGTGCCTCTGGCTTCTCAAAGCAACATTCATCCCAAGGAAGAACAATTAGTCTTTGTCTCTCATCAACAACAGAATCCACTGCTCAGAAAGGAAAAGCCAGCAGTGACTTTTCAATCACCCCGCAAAACCCCCAGGTTGTTCTGAGAAATCCCCAAATTTCTTGTAGGAAGAACGTGAAATATATTTAGTGACAAGTTCCTCCTTGCCCTGAAGTATGTCAGAAACAAATCTGAAAGCTCATGGAAAATACAGAGAACTTGTGGGTTTTGTTACTTGGCAACTGAGATCTGAACTGTTAAAATAAGAAATATGCATTATTTTACAATTCTAAAAATGCAATGCATGCTATTTTATTTTCTAGAAGTGAAAATAAAATTACTGTAGTTTCTATTTCCCATTGTTTCAAAATTCCATCCTCAGTTAATCTTGATTTCTTGCTCTTATTGTTGACACCCGGAATGAACACCTCATGGACTGGTGATTTCTAGGTAGAACAGAAAATCTAGCTAAAGTTCCCAGGAATGCCACAAGGAAAGCTAGAAAACATGCAGAGAATGGGAAGAATTTTATCAGGGAGTGAGGAAAGCCTCTTTGTCTATAGTGGCCATGGGAGTGAACTCGGGAGAGATAGAGACCAGAACAGTGACATCACCCTGAGATTACAGGGGAGACTGTTGCGTCTGCTCCACTTCTGGGAAGTGTGCCTTTCCTTTTTCTGCCCACTGGCTTTGCTGCTACCTCTACCCCACTGAGGTTATTTTTGACCCTACACCCAGTGTAGGAGAAAGTATCAGTATGACACCCACAGTTCCCAAATTACATCTTGGAACTAGTGCTCTGACAAGAGTGGATGAAGGATAAAGAAAATACACAGGATATTTTCCATTGCTTCTTAGGAAACATGGGATGGCTGATGTCTTTCTATAGGAACCAGACTCAATTGAATTGCTGTCTTTGGCCATGTGAAATTCAAGGAGGTATTAGGTATGTTGGGAACTTCTGATTTCAAGGAGGTACCTTATCCTGTCTCTGTTCCCATTTCAATGTTGCTGTAAAAGTCAGGATTCTGCAGTCGTATTATACATCAGTGAGTCATCATGGTGGGAGCTCCTGGGATAAGATATTCTCCACAATCTTTGGCTACCAGATAACCGCAATTTTGGGATATGGCATTGACCAATTTGTGAAAGTTTAGGAAATGGAGAAGCTAAATAATGACATTAAGATTTTGGTGTTATACACTTGACAAAGAATCATGATATTTTACATTTATTGAGAACATAACAGAAATAATTTTTAAAAGAAATATTTATTTAAAAGAAAGACTGAGTTGAGAGAGAGAGAAAGAGAGAGAGAGAGAGAGAGCTTTCATTTGCTGGCTTGCCTCCCAAGTGGCTGCAATGGCTGAGACTGGACCAGGCCAAAGCCAGGAGTCTGAAACTCCATCCAGGTCTCTCACTTGAATGGCAGGTGCCCAAGAACTTGGGTCATCATCTTTTTTCCCAGGGGCATCAGCAGGGAACTGGCTTGGAAGTGGAGCTTCTGAGATTTGAACAGGCCCTCATATGGGATGTTGGCTTCGTAGGTGATGGCTTAACACGCTATACCACAGTGCTGGCTCTAGAAATCATTTTCTTATTCATTACTTTATTTGTGTCCTATAGTAAATTCAGGAGAATGTATGACGGGTCTTCAAAGGTTCATAGATCCTGGCGTTTGCACACATTGGATGCAACTAAATATCTTTTTACCAAGTAAAATAAGCTAGACCCCAAAAAATAAATATCACATGTTCTTTCTTATTTGTGGTAGTTAACATAATTGAAAAAAGTTTAAAAATTGTGTGGATGTCATTCATGTCATTTGATATGTAGTTATAAATATTGCTTCAATGGATCATATCATGTAAGTGACAATATACTCTACTTTCCCACATAAAAAAAAAAAAAAGAAATGGAGAGGGGATAAATAGATAGGAGCCTTTGGATATAAGTAATGTTTTTTTTTTTTAAGTGTTGGTTATGAGTGTGAAGTGTGATTAAAGGATCAAAATCTCACTTATCTGTATGCCTATGTGCATTTCATAGTATGCATATTATATTTCAATAAAATATTTTAAAAAAAATTCGCATAAAATTTATATTGTGGAAAATATGTGCATCAATTTCAAAATTCTTTTGCAGTAAATTTATTTTCCATGAAGTTTTCAAGTACCTTTATACTATTGCAACACTGACACATAGGCTGAAATGTAAGCTTTGTTGTTATATTTATTGGTATATCTACAACTATTTAGAAGAGTTGTTGGTACATAATGTTGTATAATGATTTACCTAAGTATAATATGTATAGATTATATAAAATTGAGTCTTTCACAAATATTTTATGAAACTAAATTCTCACTCAATGGACTTAATGGACTAGTCCACTTAATGGACTAGTTTATTCTGTATAGTTTCCAGATTATAGTCATTCACAAATCACATTTTCTTTTTTTTTTTTTTTAAAGATTTTATCAGGCCAGCACCGTGGCTCAACAGGTTAATCCTCCGCCTTGTGGCACCGGCACACGGGGTTCTAGTCCCGGTCGGGGCCCCGGATTCTGTCCTGGTTGCCCCTCTTCCAGGCCAGCTCTCTGCTGTGGCCCGGGAGTGCAGTGGAGGATGGCCCAAGTGCTTGGGCCCTGCACCCCATGGGAGACCAGGAGAAGCACCTGGCTCCTGCCATCAGATCAGCGTGGTGCGCCGGCTGTGGCCATTGGAGTGTGGACCAACAGCAAAAAAAAAAAAAAAAAAAAAGGAAGACCTTTCTCTCTGTCTCTCTCTCACTATCCACTCTGCTTCTCAAAAAAAAAAAAAAAAATTGAAAAAAAAAAAAGATTTTATCTATTATTTGAAAGGTAGAATGGCAGAAAGAAAGCTATCTTCCATCTGCTGGTTTACTCTCCAAATGCCCACTATAGCCGAGGCCATGTGGGTGGTGGGGACCCAAATACTTGAAGCATCATCTGTTGCTTCCAGGCACATGAGCAGGGAGCTGGGCCAGATGTAAAGAAACTGGGACTTGAACTGGCATTTTGATATGGAATTCAGGCTTCCCAAGTGGCAGCTTGACCTGCTGGCACAATGCCTGTCTGGTAACTCACGAATTTTGCAACTTTGAGTTTAGGCTGTTAATATTTTATCTTTTACCTGTTCAATGAAGTGTTATCTAAGGATCCTTTTCATTTTATAAGTCAAAGCATCGTCTCCTTACAACACACCATGATTCTTATAAAATCATACAAAGAAGCAGCACATCCACTGGCTTATATGATATCTACTTGATATCTATGCAGAAGACTCTGAGAAGTTTTGAAAAAACAAAGATAAACCCAACTCATCTTTGGTGGTTGTCTGAAGCATCATGTATGTAGGAAAAATGTTCCTTGTTGAAAAATCGTAGCTTTTTATCTGCTCAGAAAACTCATTAGCAATGGTGACCTATTATTTAGTATCCAGGCATCGAGTTAATGTTATCCCAGTGGCACTTACTAGTTGAGCAGACAGATGAAAACCAATAACTACAGATTGTGAAAAATTAAAAGGAAATTGAGGGTTCAGATTACCACGATGAAAAGTGACTGGGCTGATGTAGAAGTTGAGCTATTTTAGACAGGAAGTTCAGGAAAATCTTTCTGAAAATACCTCATCTGAAAGATGAAAAGCAAGCAGCCACATAAAGACTAAGAGGAAAGCATTTCAGGCAGAGCACAGAGGGTAAGCAAATGAATCACAGTTCCAGAACTCCATGTATTTACAGATGAAATGACACAATATACCCAGGATTTGCTTTGAAATAACTCAGTGGGAGGAGAGTATAGATCAACAAGATTGGCCATGCATTGATTACTTTCTTTTTAAAAGATTTATTTACTTATTTGAAAATCAGAGTTCACAGAAAGAGAAGGAGAGGCAGAGAGAGAGAGAGGTCCTCCATCCAGTGGTTCACTCCCCAGTTGGCTGCAATGGCTGGAGCTGTGCCAATCTGAAGCCAGGAGGCAGGAGCTTCTTCCAGGTCTCCCACAGGGTGCAGGGGCCCAAGGACATAGGCCATCTTCTGCTGCTTTTCCAGGCCATAGCAGAGAGCTGGATTGGAAATAGAGCAACCGGGACTTGAACTGGCACCCAAATGGGATGCCGGCAGTGCAGGCGATGGCTTTATCCACTAAACCACAGTGCTGGCCCCAGTGACTTCTGAACTACTTGATGGGTACATAAAAATTTATTATGATATTCTCCTTGCTTATGTTTGTAATTTTATATAAGAAAATGTTTAAAAACAACATTTGGAACTAGGCATAGCCATTGTTTAGTTAATAGTTTAGACATACGATCCTCTTTTATGACTGAGTATCTAAAGAACATTGAAGCTGATGGTGTCAGGAAAAAAGTACTTGGATTATCAACAGGAGAGCTCAGTAAAGTACAAGCCTTAAATGTAGACCAGTCTTTGTTCTAGAAATGAAAGATTTTCCTATACTTTCATGAAGTGAAAAAGATGTATTTAAGGAAATTTAACTAAATGCAATTATAAAATCAACTTCATTGAAGTATAATTTACATGAAACAGAATGCATATATTTTAAGTATACAGATTCATGACACTGTGAAACTTTACCCTTTGCATGCTACAGAGTATTGATACTTTTCCAGAAAGTTCCTTCTGCCATGTGTGGTCATTTATCTCCCTTTCCCCCATTAGGACAAAACTGAACCAATTTCTATTATTATAGATTACTTTGCATGTTCTATAACTTCATGCAAGGAAATAGTATATTGTATGCTTTTTTGTGTTGTTTCCCTTTACTCAACATAATATCTTTGTGATTCATCCTGTGACAGCATGTATAATTCTTTTGATTATTGAGTAGGACCTTATATTATACTATTATATCACAGTTTATCTGTTCACTTCTTGATAGACATTATGTTTATTCTTTTATAAATAAAACTTCTACGGGGCCAGTGCCGTGGCTCAATAGGCTAATCTTCCACTTTGCGGCACCAGCACACCGGGTTCTAGTCCCAATTGGGGCGCCGGATTCTGTCCTGGTTGCCCCTCTTCCAGGCCAGCTCTCTGCTATGGCCCGGGAGTGCAGTGGAGGATGGCCCAAGTGCTTGGGCTCTGCACCCCATGGGAGACCAGGAGAAGCACCTGGCTCCTGGCTTCGGATCAGCGTGGTGCGCCAGCCACAGCGGCCATTGGAGAGTGAACCAATGGCAAAGGAAGACCTTTCTCTCTGTCTCTCTCTCTCTCTCTCTCTCACTGTCCACTCTGCCTGTCAAAAAAACAAAACAAAACAAAACAAAAAAACTTCTATACATCCATGTGTTTTCATTTCTCTTGAGTAACTACTTAAGAATAGAATTGTTGAGTGCAACGGTAAATATGTTTGTAACTTTGCGAGAAATTGCCAGAATGGTTCTCAAAGGGTTTGCACCATTTTATACTCTGCCCAGCAACGCGTGAGAATTCCAGTTCTTCATGTTCTTGGCAGTATTTGCTATTATCAGCCTTTAATTTTAGCCATTCTAGAGGATATAAAGTAATGTCATACTGTAGTTTTAATTTGTATTTTTCTGAGGGCCAAATGTTAAGACCCATGAAAATCCTTTGTCGACAACACACCATTAATTAAATGTTAAATAACAATATAGACAATTTTTTTTAACTTTGGCATGGAAAGGAGTATGAGAGGAAACATTAACATATACCAGTGCAGTGCCGGCATCCTATATGTGTGCTGGTTCAAGTCCTGGGTGCTCTACTTCCGAACCAGCAACTTGCTAATAATGTCCCTAGGAAAGCAGTAGAAGATGGCCCAAGTAGTAGGGCCCCTGCATTCTTGTGAGAGATCCAGAAGAAGATCCTGGCTCCTGGCTTCCAATTGGCTCAGCTCTAGCCATCGTGGCAATTTAGAGAGTGAACCAGTGGATGAAAGACTCTCTTTCTCTCTTCTTCTTCTTCTTCTTCTAACTTTCTGTAACTCTGTCCTTTCAAATAATTAAATATTTTTAAAAACTCCAAAAAATAAAAACGTACAGCAGATATCTGCTGTATGCTAGGCACTTCACATATACCTCACATATACTACTTCTTTTATTCTTTTCTTTTAAGATTTACTTTATTTGCAAGATTTATTTATTTGAAAGACAGAATTAGAGAGAAAGGTAGTGAGAGAGACAGAGAGAAATCTTCCATTTGATGGTTTACTCCCCAAGAAGCCAGGAGCGTCTTCCAGGTCTCCCATGTGGGTGCAAGGGCCCAAGCACTTGGGTCGTCCTCTGCTGCTTTCCCGGGGACATTAGCAGGGAGCTGGATTGGAAATGGAGCAGCCAGGACTCAAACACGTGCCCATATTGGATGCCAGCACTTCAGCCCAGAACTTTAACTCTCTGCACAACCGTGTCAGCCCCTCTACTTCTTTGATTTTTTACCACAATTCCATGAGGCTCAGATAGGGATTCTGAGGTAAGAATTGTCATCATTTTGCAAATAAGAAACTGAAACTCACTGAGTTTAAGTAACTTGCCTAGGGTTCCTCAATTATTAAGTGTCTGACTTTGAAACCTTGCATGGTTCTCAAAACAGATGGTCTATTTGAGAAACTGGTAGGCATTGGAAAGAGTTGCCAAGGAAATGCAGGGATATCTGAGTACGAGGTGTAAAGCAGTCCAGAATTCAGACGATCAGATTTGTTCTCCACTTTTCCTTGTATGCTCACCCTTGGGTCCACACACATAAAGTCTCCAGCAAGGGGCAAGGCAGGTGACAGCTGAAATCACACGTCACAGATTTTACTTACAAGTGTCTGTACTGAGATTTATTTTTGGAAGCTGTAGGCAAATAGTATTTCTTAAGTACATTTACATGCTAGCCCGGTAACAGATGCTGGAGAGGAAGTCCATGAGGCACTTGTTACTTTAGACTTGGGACAGGACAAATCTACGGGTAGATTGTTCACAATAATTCCCAGCCATGGGCATGCAGTGTAAAATGCATGAAAAACAAGTTATGATCCAGGAATCAGAGGATGCCTAGAACATGAGGAATGCAAGAATCCTACCTTGCTTTTAAATTGATAGGTAGGATCCAGTGAAGAAAGAATGAGAGTATATGTCTTGAAGTAATTGTGAAATGGAAGTGGGAATATATGCTTTTTGTTAGAACTGTAGGAACAGCACGGTGGCCAGAGAACCAGCTGTGGTGGTTAAGCACTGCCTACATAAAACCACAACTGACCACCACCGACTGTCTTTGACATCCTGGGAAATTTATTAATCCTCTGCACACATGTGCATATAAACATATGTACATATTTTCTCACATGTCAAATGAGGGAATGAGAACATTGGTCTCCTAGTCTTGCAGTGAGGATTCAGTGAGTTAGGGCCTGAGAGCACTCACTATGCTGGCTGACATATAACTAACACTTACCAAAACAACTACTGTTTTCATTGCTAATGGTCTTGGACACCTAGCCAGGGAAAGCAATTCATTCGACTTTCTGTCTGTCATCTTCCTGAGTTATTTGGGTTTGTAACCATCCTTGCTTCCGTCTCTGTTTTCAAAGTGCTATTCTTCTCTTTCAAGGTCAATTCTTCTGCTTGTCCTTCTTTCTATCAAATATTGCCTTCATCCTCCCTCTTCCAGTGCCTTGATTTCTGGGACTTTGTATCATACCACCTTCTGCTGTTTACTTGTTTAAACCTTTCTCTCTGAAGAGAGAGATTGAAAATATAAACCTTCCTACCTCATGTGTATTCTATTCTGGAGGTAGAAAGATTCTCCCCCCACTTCTAAGTTAGATGCTTTAAAGGTGTTATACATTGCAGGCTAGGTAGCTGCAAATGATATATTAGAAGTGTAGGGCCGGTGCAGCGGCTCACTAGGCTAATCCTCCACCTTGTGGCGCCAGCACACTGGCTTCTAGTCCCGGTTGGGGCGCCGGATTCTGTCCCGGTTGCCCCTCTTCCAGGCCAGCTCTCTGCTGTGGCCAGGGAGTGCAGTGGAGGATGGCCCAAGTGCTTGGGCCCTGCACCCCATGGGAGACCAGGATAAGTACCTGGCTCCTGCCATTGGATCAGCGCGATGCGCCTGCCACAGCGCACCGGCTGCGGCAGCCATTGGAGGGTGAACCAATGGCAAAGGAAGACCTTTCTCTCTGTCTCTCTCACTGTCTACTCTGTCTGTCAAAAAAAAAAAAAAAGTGCATGTATGTGCATATAACTTGAAGCCTGGAACTCTGGAAATCCTAACATCTTTGGACAATTATAGAAATCCTTGGTCTTGGGAATGGGATTTGGTGTGATGGTTAAGCCACTTGGGAAATTCACACCACACACTGGATGTGAGTCCTGGCTCAGCTTCTGGTTCTACCTTCCTGCTAACGTACTCCTAATGTACTCCCTAGGAGGCAGCAGGTGATGGCTCAAGTACTTGGACCCCTGCCACACATGTGGGAGATCTAGATTAGGTTCTTAACTTCTTTTTTTTTTTTTTTTTTTGACAGGCAGAGTGGACAGTGAGAGAGAGAGACAGAGAGAAAGGTCTTCCTTTGCCGTTGGTTCACCCTCCAATGGCTGCCGCGGACGGCGCACTGCGGCCGGCGCAACGCGCTCATCCGATGGCAGGAGCCAGGTACTAGGTGCTTTTTCCTGGTCTCCCATGGGGTGCAGGGCCCAAGCACTTGGGCCATCCTCCACTGCACTCCCGGGCCACAGCAGAGGGCTGGCCTGGAAGAGGGGCAACCAGGACAGAATCCGGCGCCCCGACCGGGACTAGAACCTGGTGTGCTGGCGCCGCAAGGGTTCTTAACTTCTGACTTTGGTTTTTCACAAGCCCAGCATTTGCCAAGAGTTGGGGAATGGTCCAGTAGATAAAAGAGGTCTCTCTGTCTGCCTTTCTCTCTCTTTCAAACAAATAAAAATTTTTAAAAATTAAAAAATAAAACTTGCTCCTTAATTAAACAATGCACTCCAAATGGGAAAACCAATGGAAAAAATCACACACACACAAATCACTGTTTGTCTATTCAAAATGTGGATCACTGCCTTTAAATAGAACCACAAAAGGTAATTTCCAATGCTTATTTTAAAGTCATGTCAAATAAATGGAAACAAATGTGTAGCATAGAGCTCTGACGTGAAGAACAATTCAGAGTTTTCCTAGCAACAAGTGCTGTGCTTACCATTCAAGTGGGCAGAGGGGCTTGAGCTCTTCACTCTCTCAGTCACATGCCAATGTCACCAAACTCCTGTCATTTCAGACACACTGTAGGCATGGTGTTAACATAAATGGAACCAGGGAAAAATTACATGTGCTATATTTGGGGAAAAGCCCAAGCTCTTCCTCTCTTTTTATTAGCCTCCAAATTTTGCTGCTGGTATGTGTATTAACAGAGGAATGTGGTATTAATATTTAACTCACTCTGCAGAAATATGCATTTAAATGGGAGAAATTTTAGTATGCAGGCTGCAGAACAAGATTTCTGTCTCTCAGTTCTTGCACGCATGCACACATGCACACTCATACACAAAATGCTTTCCAGCTCACATGGCTGGGAGCCTTCAATTAAATGCGAAGAGTAACACATGGCCAGCAGAAGGAGGGGATCTAGTAGAATGGCAATGTTTACAGCTCCAGGGGATGCCCGATGTGCACGAGGGTTTTGTGAACCCTGCTGGAGACGGAAGTCCCACATGGACAGCTGCAGCATCAAAGAACTCTGGTGACCTAGATTCAGCTATAGATTGTGCACTGCTTTGGCCTGTGCTGCCATCACCACGCCAGCAGTCGGCTTGCAGTTTCATGGGCTGCCTGGCAAACAGCGCTGACCCATTTCACCATGACAACCTGGGCTGCTCTACTAAAGGCTGTGTGCAAGGACACGCTCACTGTTGGCATTTTAAAGATTCCAAGATTAAGTTTACTCAGAGTTTTTGAAAGCCACATTTAGGAGACCAAACCAAAGCTGACATTCTTTGACAGCCAGGGAAGTGATGGAGAAGACAAATGTGAAAAAGTTAGTTAGCGTTTTCCATGTTCCCAGAAAAACGGTCTATTTTATATTTTACTCAGCCAACAGCATTGTAATGTTTCGAACCAAGTGAATTGATAAGCAGAGAATAGGCAGGCAACAGGCTAAGGAATTAACTGCCGATGCTACAGATACATATATTCAGACTCTGGGTTTTAAAAACAGATATATAGAACCAAATAACATAAAATCTCATGATAAATAATGAAAAGTGTTTAAAAGTGGATTTATTACAGCCTTGGCTCAACCTTGAACTGCACAGAATTGAGTTTCATTAGAGAACTAGAATAGTATGCCCCTTGGGGGAAAAATGGGTCTGTGCTTTGGTAAAGGAATTTCATTTAGTAAGTGCAATTTAGAAAAATCAGGACCTGGTATGTGCATGTGAGCACATTAAAATGCAACCTCTGCTTTTCTGACAAAAACCATAGCTCGGAATTGAAAGCATTTGCAGGCCTTTGTATTGAAATCCGTACACCATTCTCAGCACCACTTTGTTGTTATTGTTAAATTAGCTCAGTAAATTAAATCTGAGAACTTCCTGAATAATTCTATTTCTGACTTAGAGAAAGCTAAGTCACCAGAGGCCAAAGGATTGTTCCCTGCAACGCAGTCTATTCCTGGTGACAGACTCTATCCTGGGGCCATGGAGGCCCTGAGGATCTTGGACTCACACAGTCTTTACTTTCTAAGGGAAGAATGAGAAGAGCAGCATTAACTTCACATTATTAAAATCAGCCCAGTTTTGTGAAAACATGGAGATAAAATTGCAGTGCAGTGGAGGGTGTTTGGGCTAGCAGAAAAGATACCTGCGCCCCATATCAGATTACCTGAGTTCAACACCCCCAGCTTCCTTTTATTGCAGATCCTATGGGGCAACAGTCATGGCTTAAGCAACTAATGATTGGGCTTCTGCCACCCACACGGAGAACTTGGTTTGAGTTCTCAACTCTCTACTTCAGCCCTGTTCAGTACTGGCTACTGTGGGCCTTTAGGGGAATGAACTCTTCACTTCTTTCTCTCTCTGTCTCTTTCTCTTATCTCAGAAAGAGATAATAGATCAATAAAATAAAAAAATAAAAATTATAGCATATCTGGCTGTAGTGGGGATGACAATGTCTGGAGGTAAAGGTAGACTTCATTTTGACAAAGATTTTGGGACAGTGCTGGGCTGTCAAGATGGAGCCTGCAAGAGCAGTCTGTGATCAGAAAATAGTTTAAAATATGGGGCCAGCGCTGTGGCATAGAGGGTGAAGCCACTGCTTGCAGCGCCAGGATCCCATATAGGCACTGGTTCGAGTCCTGGCTGCTCCACTTCCTATTCAGCTCTCTGCTATGGCCTTGAAAAGCAGTGGAAGATGGCCCAAGTCCTTGAGTCCCTGCACCTGCATGGGAGACTCAGAAGAAGTTCCTGGCTCCTGGCTTCAGATCGGTGCAACTCCAACCATCAGAGCCTTTTGGGGAGTGAACCACTGGATGGAAGACCTCTCTCTCTCTCTGTCTCTCTCTGCCTCTGCCTCTCTATAAACTCTGCCTTTCAAATAAATAAGTAAACCTTTAAAAAAGAAAAAGAAAATAGTTATTCAGAATAAGTTGCATCTGGGGTTCAACCCTCAGGAGAAGTAGGGGTTGACACTGAAAGAGTAGTTGAGAGCCAGATTGCCAGATTGTCTGGGTTTGATTTAGACTTACAGGCAGAGGAGAGACAGTCAAGTACTTTGAGTTAGCATCTCTTAATTTCACTGTGTTTGAAGAAAACCAAGGTACAGGGCAAGCTGCGGGATGAGCCAGAGGAGGGAGGGGAGCTGAAGGCAGGAGGTCAGTTGGGAAGTTACTGCCACACTCAAGGTGTGGTGTGATAAGAGTTGGAAGAAGGTGGAAACAGTATGAATAAAAGGGAGAGATGCTATAAAACAGGAAATTGTTATTTTATTTCCCCCAGAGAGTTGAGTTTGCCTTCATTAACACACCAATAAGGTCAGTCATGCTTCTATTAAGTTTTCCAAAAATGGATCAACTTGTTTTGCACAAATCATGCCCAAGATGTACTTATTGATGCTATAAAATGGGTTTGATCAATGACTTGAAAGATATGTACCAGATGATAATGAAGATCATAATCTTAAATCTCCTTAAATCTCCTTTTCCATCCTCTCCACTGCCCACTCTGTGCAAGGGCAGGGGGCTGATAAACATCACCTGTGCAACTCTCAGCAGATCCCTGAGGCTGACTAAGCAGTCCTGATCAGGTTATGTGGAAATTGTTAACACAGGAAGTTTGAATATACAAAGTGATACAAAAGCAATATTTGTATTATACCAATTTCCTTCCCAAGAGGCAGGTTAGCATAGTTTTTGGTGGCAGCTACTTTACAACAAAGTAGTTTAAGAAGGGCCAAGTTGAGATGAACAGGTTAATGGGAGATAATTAAGGCTGAGCATATGTGGAGAACAGAGATTACTTGCTAATAAGGGATGGTCCTTAATTGCTGAAGCCAGCATGAATAATTTAGGAAATTTAGAACAATGGCAATGGATTGTGTCATGAATGACCTGGAAATTTTTGTTTTCTTGTCAAACTTTAAAAAAAAAAGATTTGTTTACTCTTTATTTCCTGTTGAGTATATCCCAGTGTACTTGCTGCCTGAAAGTGCCTCTGTTTCTTAAGAATAATCCCTGATTAACGGATAGGAAGAGAAAAGACATTGTCTAGAACATAAAGTTCAGCTTAATATCAGCTTTGGCAACATTACTGAATATGCACCCAATAGATGACACCAGTAACCAATAATTTAATTACAACAGTTACTAAGGATGTGTATTCGCTATGCACTATCTATTTATGTGTCTAGTTGAGAGTGCAGAACTTAGGAATTTTCATATGTATGATGAGGCAGAAATAAACAAGAGAAGAGAAGAAAAAGAAATCTTTGCTTAAAAACAGAATTGGATGAAATTTATGCTTACACCATTTTTCTCTTAAATATTTTAGAGGTTTACTCTTCAACTGTTTGAAATGGAAATCATCCTTTTATGATACAATTTTTTCACTCTTATTTGTTTGCATAGAGTTGCCCAAGAAGGCTGCCTTGTAATGTACCATGATTTACTCTACTATCACAAACAACAGAAGAATTTCCAGACTTTGAAAGCTAACAAGGGAAAGGAGGAAACAAAAGGAAATGTTTATGCCTCCTCATTTTAACATGGCTCCTTCAGAAATCTGATACTGAATATCTTCCTGCATCTGGAGGAAAGAAGAAAGAGACTATACAGCCATTCTGTACATAATGTTGAAATAAAACTCGCTATTGTCCACTGAGACAATAGAACTAGCCTATAATAATGTGGTACAAGTAGAGCATAAATGACATAAGCCAGCAATGCAATCTTTGTTCCAGTGTAATCTTCCATATCAACCATCTACACTCTCTGGAGGTAAGAGAAAGGCCTTTCTCCCATTTCCCATAACTTGCCACCACCTCCCTCTCTCTCCCTGTTGTATAGAAAGCAGTGTAATAAGGTTTCCCTTTGGGATGGCTAACTATGTTTGACAACAAAGGAATTGTCCTGAATCTTGGTCAAAATCTCAAACGAAGCCCAAACCATTTCTACAGATAAACAAAATGAGTTCCCTTTTATTATCTGTCTCAAAGTTTCCAAGAGGTATTTACTTTGGTGGGAAAAGATATGGGAATACTGAGAAATAAGATGTGGGCTACCCACAGAAAAAGACCTAATTGGGAAGATATCATGCTCAGCTTCCACGGGGAAAGATAGCATCTTTTTATGGGAATAGGCGATAAAGGCACTGTATAATATGGAACAAAGTAAACTGTTGAAGAATACTGGGTTAAGGCAGAAGTGCTTCCCAAGAATTCCGAGGCTGTCCGACTCACAGCTCCCTGCTACTGTATGAGGCACTGGGCAGTTCCTCCAGTGATGAAAAAGATGGCCTGCTGCTGTCTGCATGCGGCTAACCTTTGCAGTGGGCCTCCTGCCCTAATGCACAAATGTGTGTCTGATAAATATCTCAACTTTGATGTTTTCCCTGAGCCTAGCCACAGTTGAGTCTCTAAAATTGCTTAGGGACTGGCATTGTGGAGTAGTGTGTTAAGCCGTTGCTTCCAATGCCGATGTTCCACATGGGAGTGTTGGTTTGAGTCCCAGCTGCTCCATTTTGCTTGTTTGTTTTTTAAAAAGATTTATTTATTATTTGAAAGGTAGAGTTACAGAGAGGCAGAGGCAGAGACAACACAGAGAGGGAGAGATCTTCCATCCGCTGGTTTACTCCCCAAATGGCCACAGTGGCTGGAGCTGGGCTGATCCAAAGCCAGGAGCCAGGAGCCAGGAGCTTCTTCTGGGTCTCCTATGTGGGTTCAGGGGCCCAAGCACTCGGGTCATCTTCTGCTGCTTTGCTAGACCACAGCAGAGAGCTGGATCGGAAGTGGAGCTCCTGAGACTAGAACCGGAACTCATGGGATTCTGGCACTGCTGGCAGAGGCTTTGTCGGCTATGCCATAGCACTGGCCCCTATTTATTTTCTTCCTCTTTGCTGATCATAAACAAGAAGAAAAGGGTTCATACTGGTCCCCTGGTTTTAAAATAAATAGCATTAATCCAAACTGTCTCATGAAAACTGTATAAGTAAAGGATCAGAAAATTAGACTATAATTTAGATTCAGAAGGGACCTGATGTTTAATTTTATGTGTCAACTAGACAGAATCAAAGGATACCCAGATAGATGGCAAAATGGTTTTTCTACATGTGTATCTGTGAGGGTGTTTGTGGGAGAGATAGCATTTGAACTGATGAACTGAGTAAAGCAAAAGGCCATCATTTAGTAAGGAAGAATGGCAAATTCACTCTCTCTTCTGCAGGTGGCGACTTTACCTGCTGCACCATAGTGCCGGCTCCTGCTCCGGGACAACTGAACATTTAAAAAAAATCAAAAAGCACTGGAAGGAAATACATATTTTATCTTTGCTTTGCTTGCGAGTAGAAAGAAAAGGACACTGGTAAATGTTGGTTTATTCTCTTTCTGATATGCCATTGATGTCTTGACACATTGTGTCTCAGGGTCTGTCACACAGAGATATTCATTAATATTATGAATGAATAAATGGGATACAACAATGAGCAAAAACCTTATATTCTAGAGTTGGAGACTATGATACACATGTAATTATTCAAAGGAAAGAATGTTAAGAAGGAAAAAAGAAAGCAATGGAAAAAAGTTCTGTTCTGAACTTGTAGAATTCCAGAGTAAAGGTTTTCTTTGCAGATCTCATGGGTAGCTTCTTGGTCAGAGGACATTTAGTGATGTGAGGTACCATTCTCAGAAGACATCTGGAAACAAGGGCTCAAGCAAAAGAAAAAGCAAATGCAAAGACTGGTGGGCCAGCACAGGTCTGGTGTTCCCAAAGCTATAAAACTGGTGTGCCTGGAACAGTGGTGGGAGGACACATGATCAGAGAGGTAAAGTGGGGGGTGAAATAAGATCATGGATTAATCTTGTAGGTAATATTAAAAGGTTTGAATTGTATTCCCAATGAGATGGGCAATTACTCAAGGCTAGAAACAGAGCAGAAAGGAGGATGTCATATTTTGAAAATGGCCATGAATAAAGGGAAAATGGGTTTAGGCTTTAATGAGGAAATGTACTTTAGATGCCCAAAATTCATCTTTTAAGACTTTAAATCAGAAAAATTTATCAAGAAGCAATAATATTTCTGATTTCATGGGATGCTTAGAGAAAGCACATTTATGGCGGGCGCCGCAGCTCATTAGGCTAATCCTCCACCTGTGGCGCCGGTACTCCAGGTTCTAGTCTCGGTTGGGGCACTGGTTCTGTCCCAGTTGCTCATCTTCCAGTCCAGCTCTCTGCTGTGGCACGGGAATGCAGTAGAGGATGGCCCAGGTCCTTGGGCCCCACACCCAGATGGGAGACCAGAAGCAGCACCTGGCTGCTGGCTTCGGATCAGCTCGGCGTGGCATGCTGGCCGTGGCAGCTATTTGGGAGGCGAACCAATGGAAGGAAGACCTTTCTCTCTGTCTCTCTCTCTCACTGTCTAACTCTGCCTGTCAAAGAGAGAGAGAGAGAGAGAGAGAGAGAGAGAGAGAGAGAGAAGAAATTGGCCCTTGCATTTGAAAAAAAAAGAAAGAAAAAGCACATTTATTTGATATGAAGTGCTGCCCAATGAGAGGATCAATGTGCTTTTTTCTCCAACAACTTAAACTAACCCACAGTCAATTTGATTGATCATGCACTCAAACCAATTTCATAATTAAGACCACCAGGAAAACTGGAACATGTCTAGCTCTTCTCTCCATTGTCTCCCACCAGTGGGCATGTCCCAGAGTAAGCATCCACTTGACTGTCTCTAGGACAGTGGTTCTTCTACATCTGACCTAGGAATAACTTCAATAGATCTTTATTCCAGATTTTTTTTTTTTTGAGAATACCACCAATGTCTGACTAAAACCTAAGAGCAACTTGAGATGATGTGTAATTTAATATTCTTTCAAACTGATATTTAAAAAATATTAGCACAGGTGCCAGCATTGTAGTTGGGCAGATAAAGCTACTGCTGGTGATGCCGGCATCCTATATGGGTGCTAGTTCGAGTCCCAGCTGCCCCACTTCCAATCCAGTTCCCTGCTATGGCCTGGAAAAGCAGCAGAAGATGGCCCAAGTGTTTGGGCTCTTGCACTCGTGTGGGAGACCTGGATGAAACTTCTGCTCTTGCCTTCAGCCTAGCTTAGTTCTGTCCATTGCAGCCATCTGGGGAGTGAACCAATGGATGGGCAATCTCTCTCTCTCTCTCTCTCTCTCTCTCTCTCTCTCTTTCTTTCTCTCTGTCTCCTTTTCTCTCTTTGTAGCTCTTTCGTACTATCTCAGTACTCACATTGGTGGGAATTCAGATTAATGAACGACTTATTATTAAATATTATGTACAAGCCATATTATTACAAATCATCTTCAGTGCCCAATAAAAACACTCTGTTGAAAGAAAAATTGTGGAACGACAATTTTTTTCCTATTTTGCTCTGATTCTCCTTTTCTTTACTGCTTTATTCTGAAATTTTCTAAAGCCTTGATTCACTTAAGATACAGTAAAGTTTAAAACTTCAGCTAGTAAAATAAAGCATTCCTATAAAGAGCACTATACCATTGTCAGAATTCAGTGATCTGTGATCATGATTTTCAGTTGATGGCCACTACTATTTCCAAAAATACTCAACTGCAATGGCTTTGCCCTAGGGAAGAATTCTCTTTTTTCCTTTCCAAGGGCACTAGGAATGGGATCAATGCACATTGATTCTTATAACATTTTGGTAACCTTTGAGATTAGTGACCATTATTTGCCAAACTGGTTGATCTTACCATTAAAGTGGACTGTGGGCCCTATATTTATGTTGTACACAATATTGCCACACAAGATTTGCTCAAGGACCATGACAGAGACTTGATAAGCTAGATGAGACTTAGGATAGAGTGGCCAATGACAACCTGAAGTTTTGTGGAAACATCTACTCTATCTCTTGTCTTACACACCATTGAGACAACTGCAAAAGTCTCTTCCTTTCCTGTGAATCATTGCTTACTTTATTCCCTTGCAGAACACAATACTCACAAGAATTAAGGTATTAATACATGTTTGTTGGTTTTGCTTTCTGTTTGTTTTAAATGATGATTATGGCTGCCCTAGTTACTTTTAGAAATTGCAGTAAGGAGTTAGGTGATGTTTGTGCTTGCCAACCAAGGCTTTAGAAAAATAGAATGTCTCTTATTTAGACAAGGTCATAGTCAAAGTGTAAGTTCTCTCCTCCCTTCAGAGAAAGGTACCTCCTTCTTTGATGGCCCTGTTCTTTCCACTGGGATCTCACTCGCAGAGGTCTTTCATTTAGGTCTTTTTTTTTTGGCCACAGTGTCTTGGCTTTCCATGACCAAAATACTCTCATGGGCTCTTCAGTCAGATCTGAATGCCTTAAGGGCTGATTCTGAGGCCAGAGTGCTATTTAGGACATCTGCCATTCTATGAGTCTGCTGTGTATCCAACTTCCCATATTGGATCCTATATCAGTTAGTATTAGCAGACACTAGTCTTGTTTATGTGATCCCTTTGACTCTTAATCCTATTATTATGATCAATTGTGAACTGAAACTGATCACTTTGGCTAGTGAGATGGCATTGGTACATGCCACCTTGATGGGATTGAATTGGAATCCCCTGGTACGTTTCTAACTCTACCACTTGGGGCAAGTCCGATTGAGCATGTCCCAAATTATATCTCCTCCCTGTCTTATTCCCACTCTTATATTTCACAGGGATCACTTTTCAGTTAAAATTTAAACACCTAAGAATAATTCTGTGTTAATTAAAGAGTTCAACCAATAGTATTAAGTAGAACAAAAAAAATACTAAATGGGATAAAGTATTACATTGTACATCAACAGTCAGGACAAGGGTTGATCAAGTCATTGTTTCTCATAGTGTCCATTTCACTTCAACAGGTTTTCATTTTTGGTACTCCGTTAGTTATCACCGATCAGGGAGAACCTATGATATTTGTCGCTTTTGGACTGGCTTATTTCACTCAGCATGATGTTTTCCAGATTCCTCCATTTTGTTGCAAATGACTGGATTTCATTTTTTTTTTTTTACTGATGTATAGTATTCTACAGGGTACATATCCCATAATTTCTTTATCCAGTCTACTGTTGATGCACATTTAGGTTGATTCTCAAAAGGCTTCCATAGCCTTGACAACTCATTACAAGAGCCTAGAGTGATTACTGACGCCATAAACAAGAGTGTCAATTGTTAAGTCAACAACAGGAGTCACTATGCGCTTACTCCCCATGTAGGATCTCTGTCCTTAGTGTGTCGTACTATGTGAATCATTGGTATAACTAGTAATCAAACAGTACTTTACACTTTGTGTTTCTGTGTGGATACAAACTGTTGAAATCTTTACTTAGTATATACTAAATTGATCTTCTGTATGTAAAGAGAATTGAAAATGAATCTTGATGTGAATGGGATGGGAGAGGGAGCAGGAGATGGGAGGGTTGCAGGTGGGAGGGAAGTTATGGTGGGGGGGAAGCCACTGTAATCCAAAAGCTGTACTTTGGAAATTTATATTTATTAAATAAAAGTTAAAGAAAAAAAATCCAAGAAAAAAAAGAAAAATAGAATGTCTCAGTCTCTAGAATGGTAACCTTTTCAGAAGGTCCAAAAGAACCAAAGGGTGCTGCCTGCTCTTGTTCCCTTCTCTTCCTGAGTTTCGTGAATTTACATCTGTTAGGATCAGGTCATTAACACAAATTATTGTCAATAGCAAACCAAAGTTCTGAGTAGGAAAACTGTGAACTCAGTCCTGGAAGGGAAGGTAAGGCATGTTTCTGGTCTACCTCCAGGAATTTCTGGCAGCTCTGCAAACCAGATGAGACAAAGAACAGATAAAATACCCCATTTAAGTCAGAGTATCCATGTCTGGTTCTAAGCAATCTGCTCTGTCTCAGCAACTTCACATATACTCTTTTCTACCTCTCTGTCTGTGGACCTGCCAGTATGCACATCAACCACCAATTTGTAGTAGTCATGCAATTTGTAGTATTGATGTATCTTATCTGTAGTGCCCGAGAGACTCTGGATGAGATCAGGCGGAAGCATGGTGCCAAGACATAGTATTAATCATTATCCTTCCAGCATCAAGACCTTTTAAAAACACTATTGTATGATATTAGTGATAATTGAGCCTAATGATAATAATAAGCCTTCCACGGCACCAGAGATGTAATATGTGACAGAAGGAAAATTATTTGAAAACACAATGGAGAGAGGAGAGTTTTGGGACCCATTAGATAAAGGAGAGTCCACATGTGCAATTTAAAGTAGGCATACAGGACTAACACGTGGGTCTTTGCTGTTAAAAGTATTCTTTTCTAGCTTGGTCTTCAGGTATTCTACTCAAAGTAGGAGTCTCAGAGCAGCCACTGTGCTACTGTTCAGCCATTCAACTTCAAAAGGGAATGAAGTCGTTCCACTAGATAGCCTCTGATGTCCTTTCAAGATCACAGACTTCAATTCCCTTTGCTTGTTTACTGCTTTCCAGAACAGGTGCATCTCCCCATTGTTTCCCCAGACACTGCTTTCCTGACTCAGTTTCTTATCACATTATGTAGCTGTTATAAAACTGGGTGGGGAGGTAGGATGAGAAGGGAGAGAAAAAAGTCCCACAGATTGTTTTCTGAAATCATTTTGCATGAAAGTTTTCCCAAGGTTCTAGTATTTGCAGTAGGAGCAACTAGATTTAGTCACTGGGAAAGAAGGAGGCAGCACTGTAGCTCTGAAGTAGAATCCACCCCAGATGTTCCTGATAAGCTCCTGGAATTTTGGATGAGGAGTGAGGAGTGAGAAGGTTCCTTGGAAAAACACATTCCCTGTTTTTGGTAGTTTCCTTATATTGAGTCCCTATCATGAGTCATTTAATTTTATCTGCATGATAGTTCAATGATATACCTACTACCATTTTTTTTTTTTTTTGGACAGGCAGAGTGGACAGTGAGAGAGAGACAGAGAGAAAGGTCTTCCTTTGCCATTGGTTCACCCTCCAATGGCCACTGCGGGGTGCGGGACCCAAGCACTTGGGCCATCCTCCACTGCACTCCCTGGCCACAGCAGAGAGCTGGCCTGGAAGAGGGGCAACCGGGACAGAATCCAGCACCCCGACCGGGACTAGAACCCGGTGTGCCAGCACCGCAAGGTGGAGGATTAGCCTATTGAGCCGCAGCACCAGCCCTATTACCATTTCTATTTCATATATTAGGAAACTGAGAAGCAGATGCCTATGTAACTTATCCACAGTCACATAGCTAGTAAGTGGAAGAAGTAGTGTGCAATCCGAGGGCTATTTTTGTTCAAAGCCCATTTTCTTTTCAGTCTATCCACTGCCTCTTGGTTCAGGCTTCTTTGAAGGAAATAGTAAAATAATTCAATAACCCAGCAAGTCTAAGCTTTGAGGCACAAAGGGGATAATATTTGCATAGTGTGCTCAATTTGGATGCTATGGCCATGAGTAGGCCTGTTTGTAGAAAAAGGAGAATACTGACAGTCCCTTCCCTGCTTTCTAAGTAGCTCTAATTAGGCCCATCCCACCTCTGTCTCTTAGGTAGCACTAGGAAGATTATGCTGGCAACTGTTACATAGTGACACATCTACAGTAAGCACAGTACCCTCAGGATAGACTGGTTGAGGATAGCTCTGCTGGGATTTAGCCCCCTTATTCATTATATAAATGCAGACGGATAGGCAAGTCCTCAAGCCCCCACACTTGGCACTAGGAGCGATGACCCAATGTGAATCTGGAATGGCACCTGCCTGAGAGTGACACCTGGGAAGCCAACTTGCACAGCACATTCTCTGTGCAAACAGCAAAGGCTGCACAGGGATAAAAATCACCGTTCTTCCTATAGCAAATGAAACCTGAGCCTTCCATTTCTTGATACTAGTCATCAAGTAAGCAGGTGTCTTTTGTGGACACCTGTATGAGGGCTTTTCCCCACACCAGCTGCTTTCTCGCCAAAATACCAGCAACAGCACAGACCACCTTAGTCTCTTAGCCCTGGAGGAGCTCCCGGCTGTCCTAGGGTTGACACCATGTTTCACAAAGACTTGATCTTGGGGACCCTCATTTTCTCTACGAGATAAGCAATGCCTTTGATGTGCAGGATACGTAAGCTACCTTGGCAGGTATAGAGACCTTTTATTGGTCTCTGTGGCAATTTTTTTTTTACCTGGTGTCCAGAGCTTCATGCCCTTGAAGCTACCTGGCGAATTGTCTGAGAGAACGGACTGCTTGGGAATAGCCCTGGGTTTGCTATTAGTTTCTCATGTGCCTGATATCAGTCAGTTCATGAGCAGTTCAGACACTGGTGCCAGATTTACAAAGTGTGAACTCAGTTTTGTCCTGGGCTTTCTCTGCCTGATTTCCACCATTTCCCTATTAAAATGTCTCTTAAAACAGAGCCACATTTCCCTTCTAAAACCTCAACTAAATCCTGGAAGATTAACAAATAGGGCAAAATGATTACTTCTTATACATTTTCATATGGAGGCTATAAACAGTCCCTGTTCCCTGAGATCCTCCCTACGGTGTTCCTATGAGACAAGGTAGTTATCATGTTCCAGGTTTTACAAGAGGAAAAACAGAGACCATTCCTTTTCTTTCCCACTGCCAAATAAAATAAAATAAAGCTTGAGAGAAAGAAAAAGAAGATGAGGAAGAAGAAACCTCTGAAATTAAGGGGATTGAAAATGAAGTCAAAAGTACACTGGAGCCTTCTGCCTTCAAGGTGAACATTTTGTGTTTTGCTTGATTACTCTTCCCTCCCTCAAATCTCATAGGCACAGACTCATTACCCCATTAGGATTTGGCTGGGAAGGAAGAAGGGGCAATGAGAAACAGAGAGGAATCTGGCTGGGCTGCCAGAGTTAACGGCCTCTCGTGTGCAATAAAACCAGACAGTATTTTTGATGGACCACATTCCCATTGCATTCAAAGAGCCTTGGAAGGCTTCCACGGCTGCTGATTTCAAATGAGAAAACATCCAGGAGGCAAGCAAGGCAGAGATGTGTCCTCTGGGCTCACTCCTAACATTGCATCGTAACTTTTAAGTATTTAGGTATATGGCATGTGGGCCTCCATTTGTACACTTTTGGTGCAAGTTTGAAAACTCGTAAATAATACAAAGTATGTTCTACCCTTCCTTCGTGACAAATGTGTTTTCACTAATAATTTAGAGGCTGGGTTCAAAGTTAGAGTTCTCTGTTTCCTTGAAGTTCTATTCTGGAATTTGATGGCCAGACAGATCTCTCACTGCCCAACTCACTGCTCTTCTTCTGGGGTCCACCCCCTTCTCTTCAAACCCTGGTTCCATCTTGCAACGTGTGTGGCCTCCTACTCAGGTAGGACACTCTATGGCACATATTCAAGCCAATTAATACCCCCATCAGTAGCCAGCCCTCCCTGTGCTGGCCCCCCTTTGCCCACAGTGGTACCCAATTTTCTCTGACTTGGACAGACCCAGAAAGAGATGTCACACAAGTGCTTGAAGCTGGCTTCATCTGGTTGGGAAAGGAATTTCAGGAGCCTGAGAATCCAAAGCATGGTTAAAGGGATGTGGTTTGGGTGTGGGGGAAGGGTAGCCTTTTGGCTCCATGGGCTTTATTTCCATGAGGAGAAGCATTAAAGGCCACATTGCACCTTGTAAGATGCAGGACATGGAAGCACTGGCCTCTCTTGCTTGGATTTATGGATAGAAAAGATAGTATACATAAAATAGTCCCTTTATAAAAGCAAGCTTCACTTAGAAAGTGGACACTTGTTAGATTCTATATGTGGAGGTGCACCAGAGCAATGCACTCTTTGCTTCATAACCAAATGAGAATGGCTATCTGATGGTCATGATTCTCAATTCTGGATGTAAAAGTGACATCATTCAGGGAAAATTCCTCATGACCCCTTACATGTAAATTTTGATTTAATTGGTTTAGGGTGGGGTCCAGGCATAACTATTTCTATAAAGCTCCCCAAGTGATTGTATGTGCAGCCAGGATGCAGAAACACTCAGCCCAGCCTAATGACTCTGCCTCTTATATACCAGGGCTTTAACCTTTGTGTGAATTCAAAGAACTAAAAGCTATTATGATCCAGGGGAGTTTCATCTCCAGAATAATGGTGCCTCTGTATTGTAGCTAACAACTTAATCTGTACTCAGAGCAGTAAGATTTGTCTGCATAGCTTCTGCCAGTGGCAGGCAGGACTTTTAACTGTCGCCTCCACTGTGCTCCATGCAGGGTAAACACTTAACAGTCATTACTGCAATCAATCTAAACCAACTCCAACTGTAGAATAAGGGTTGGCTGCACATTATCAGACATTCTAAGATAGTTACTTCACCCAGAAATCCTTTAGGGTGGACATTACTGTGTACATTTATCAGATGAATTGCAAGAAGGTGGCAGGTCTGGGGCTTCAACACAGGTCTTCTGATACTAAATCCTGAGTTCTACCAACCTTACCAGGCAGTTTTGATAGCAATTCTATTTAGCATCAACTGAATTGTTTAATATATAACACTGGCCAAAGCAGGGAAACTTGCAGGGAGATATATTATCAGCCTCATAGAAAAATACCACATACAAAATGGAACACCTAGTTCAAAATCTACGTAACACAAACAAAGAAACAACAGTTTGGGCTTCTATTGGATGTAAATTTGTTTCTGGGACTAGTAAATACGTGGTTCTTTAAATGTATATATATATATATATAATATATTTACTTGTTTATTTGAAAGAGTGACAGGTGCTTTAGGAAGAAACTGGATAGAAAGTAGAGCAGCTAGGAGTTGAACTGGTACTCTGATATAGGATGCTGGAGTGCCAAGTGGTGGCTAAGCCTGCTGCCCTGCAATGCAGGCTCCACTAAGTAGTTCTTAAATTCTGAAACTTATGCACAAATTCGGATGTACACTCCGAACTGTAATTAGTATCAATAACACGTCACACTGAAGTTCTGCAAATGTGAGTATACTGCGATCCCTCAAAATCACAAAATCACAAGGCAGAACGGGGTCTTTCATGACAATCTAGTCCAGGACTGTCTGTGCGACTCTGCGTGTGTGTCTCAGAGGAACCTCCTCTACCTGGAATACGTTTTCCTTCTCTCCTCAGCAGGGGAGTCTGTTCAAAGTCCAGATCCAAGCCTACCTAGACTTGGCAAAGTCATTCATTTAGGATCTCCCTGTGGTAGGGCAGATTCAGGTTCTGAGAACGGAATTTTATGTAATTAGAGGGGTTCTTTTTATGATAAAGAATATACACTTAGGTACACAGGTGAGTATTTTCTTAGAATGAGAAAAGTGGTCTCAATAAATTCTAGGAGACGTGGAGACTCAGATCCCCTGCTTCTGAGGGCCCTTTCGGCAACTTTGTAGGCCTATTTGTACAGCATGCTTCCTGGTTGGAGCTTGGATTTCCTATCCTACCTCAGAAATTTCACAAATGCCAACAGATCTGAATGTGCCTAGGATGCACTAAAAAAATCTCCTTTAGCTCTTGGGCAAACTTATGAGGGCATTATTTATTTGCTGGTCTATCTGTCTACATGCTTCATCATTCTGAATGGACTCGAAGAATCTGTTCTTTATACTCTTAATTTTACACACACTGTCCTGTCATTCTGTTCCTCATTTCTGTTGTTTCTTACCTTCCCTGCCCCAACTGCATTTGTGTCCTGGTCAAACTCTATTTAACCTTTAATACTTTTCTGGATTCTTCTATGCCAGTAATTCTCAACTGGGGTCAGTTTATCCCTCAGTGGACATTTGGTGATGCTTGGAGACAGTTTAGATTGATGCAACTGGAGAAGGGGTAGGGTGGCTACCAGCACCTAGTGGACAGAAACTAGCATGCTGCTGAACGTCCTACAGTACACAGCTCAGCACCAGGAATACTAGCTCCAAGTGCTAGTGATGTTGGGGTTGAGAAAACTTGTCTTGCCTGAGAGGGGTACCTTTTCCCTGTACTCCTAGAGCCACCTGTGCAGATTCTGTATTTGCAGACAACACATTGATTATGATCATCTGTACACATGCTTGAATCCCTTATTGGATGTTGAGTCATACAAGTTCACTTTTGTATTTTAGTCTTAATATTTCCAGAATCTAACAGCGCTTGGCACACAGCAGGTGGTGTATAATGCTCATTCAAAGACTAGAGTTATTCTACTGATATCTGAATCATGCAGTTTAGCAAATATATAGTCTTATTTAAAAAGGCTTTATATGTATAAATATTGTCTCGATTAATGCTGTGATCTTGAGGGAAAAGGACTTGTCTTTATTTTCTCAAAATACTTTTGCAATGTTAACTACGCAGTAGATGTTCAATAATTATATGTGGGTTATCTGCCAGTTTCTTACAAATATCCATGATGATTAAAGTAATATATAATCAAGGTGGGGTGGTGTTTATTAAGGAAAGGTTTCTGAATGAGGTGTGTTTAAAATCAATTTCTTTTTTTTTAATATTGATTTATTTATTTGAGAGTCAGAATTACACACAGAGAGAGGAGAGGCAGAGAGAGACAGAGAGAGAGAAAGAGAGAGAGAGAGGTCTTCTATTCGATGGTTCACTCCCCAATTGGCTGCAATGGCCAGAGCTGTGCTGATCTGAAGCCAGGAGCCAGGAGCTTCTTCCCATTGACGCAGGGGCCCAAGGACCTTGGCCATCTTCTACTGATTTCCCAGGCCACAGCAGAGAGCTGGATCAGAAGAGGAGCAGCCTAGATGGGATGCTGGTACTTCAGGGCATTTACCCACTGCACCACAGTGCCTGCCCCTAAAATCAATTTCTGAAAAGGGAAATAAAGAATATTTGATTGGAATTGTGGGATTCCATAAAGAAGTTAGAAAATTAGAGCTAGACGATAATCATGCTTTCTAATTTATTAAAAGAAATCTGAAACTATGATGAATATCTCTAGTGAAATTTAGTTCACTAAGTACAGGAAATCTCTTTTTTTTTTTCAGGGAAAGGTTTAATGTCAAGTGGGGGAAGCCTGATGGGCGGGGGGGCAAGAGAGTAAGAGAGAGGAGGAGAGTGTAAGAGAGAGAGAGATCAAGAGAGAGCATGTGTTCTGAAAGAGGTCCCGTTAAACCTTTGCAGGGTGGGTGTGGAGGAAGGCAGGAAAGTAGAAGCAGCAAATCTCACTAGGGTAGAGATGGAGCTGACATAGGTGGTTGGGCCATGGGGCTTAGGATCAAAGTCTACTGTGCAACATGGCCAAAGGGCCAGGGCCTAAGATGGCATTCGAGGCATAGATGGTGCCACAAATAAGACTACGCCATTTTACTAACATTACTCCTTTTTATTTTTTATAAAGCAAGAGTTGTATGGGATTACATCCCAAAAGTCCAGGAGGGGTGGAGGGATGATGATATGTCTTTAGACATACTTCCTGCTGACATGGGGTGATGAGATACTCTCTGCTGGCATGGGGTGATGTCTAAAGCAGCTACCTCCAAGATGGGAAGCTGAGTATATCCCTGTAGCATCGTTTGGTTGACTCCCTGGTTGGTGAAGGTTTTGGTTTGTTCCATTATCACCTACTGTGAACACTTAAACAGACACGGTAGTATAAAAGTCAGGGTGAGAATAGCAACCAATAATCATTACCAGGTAATGAGAGGATTTCATAGAGGAGAGGAAATGAGGGGGGTCTCTGGACCCTTGTGAAGACTGTTTGATGGACATGGTTTGAAGCTGATCCCAACAAAGGCTGGGAGAAAAGTCATTCATCTTTTGCAGGTAGAGGGGTTTGTCTGCAGAGAAATTCTGAACACTCATGTAACATAAAGTGGGGAGAGAACCGTCAATACACACAGGTCAGGAGTAGAACCATTGATGTTAGAGTAGAGACTATGATGACAAAAGAATGAGGCCCCAGGTGGGCTAGACAGGGTCTAGAACAAAGGACAGAGTCATTATGGGGGACAGGATCCTAATCTTGATGCATATTGAATGTACTATTTTGGGGAGAGTTGCAAAGTCAATTCTGTGGTTCTAAAGTAATTGAAGTGATTTCTGATTGTCAAAAGGTCACCTCCTCAAATATTTCAATAGCTCATTTAGAATGAAAAACTTGATGGACAGGAGGTTGCCGTGAGTAAAAATTACAGATACGCCTTAAGATCATGACAATTCTCCAGATAATGGTGCTTCAATAAATGGCAGTTGTAGCTGTCTAATAGGCTATTTTCGTGCATGACAGAATCACTTATTTGCTTACTCATGAAGGAAGATATTTTACAATTTTGTTTCCATGATTCCCATCCATTCTTCTTTATGTGGTAACTAGGAGGATGATGAGACATCACAGAGCAGGAATGCACTCCCCTTACATAGCATATTTCTTCCAGATGCTTAATAGGTGAAAATCACAAAAACGTGGAGGCTGCAGAAAATTCCTGATAGTTTTAAAAAACACATGAGCATCTGTCTCGAGCCTAGTGGAATGGTAAAAAGCAGGCAGATTTCTTATGCTAATCTTAGTTATCCCAAATGCTACATCTCATCTCTGCTGTTATTGGGAAGTTTAAGGATGTTGGCAGGTAGTAGAAGGTCAGACACCCCTGAGACTACAGGCTTCCATTACTTAGACCTGGCCTAACTCACTACCTTGTCACTTTCTTATAGATCTGACAGAAAAGAACCAACTTTATTTCTTTGTTTGCCATTCCCCTCTCTCCGCCAGACTGTGTGTTGAGTAATTTTTATATGATACCTCTATCATCTAATAGCCAGAGTGCCTCTCATTTTATTCTTTTGCACACAAAGCACAATATGGATCACATGGTAGGATTTAAGTTAATATCTCTTGATTGATTGATTTTGATTTTTGTAGAACTTCATTTCAATAAATTAGACCTCCTACTGTGTCTCTCCATCACTGAACAATTCCAATTTGTTTAGGCCTTCATATTGGGTAGATCAAATTTCAACCAAAAGACATTTTAATATTATTTCTTTTCATGCTACTAGACACATCTCTACTACTTTTATTGGGTAATTAAGGAAGCTGGTTGTTAGAAATCCTGATTTAATTTGAGTTACATTTTATCTCAAACACAAAGAGCATTGGTTATAAGATAGAGTCCTGTGTGGATTGTAGATAGCTACTGTTTGCATTGACCCTCTTGAGGTTTTCTCATTGTGTAACAGACATTGCACCTTCAGCCACAGGAGTAACAAGAATTGGCCAAATGTTCCCTTGGCTATAGACACCACTAAAATTTGGTCATATCAGAACCTCTTCTGAGGGGAACCAGGAGAAAGGAGTGGTTTCTTTGGAGTGGGGTCAGTAAGCAGAGTGTGTGTGAATCTAGGTCTTCCATTACAAAAATAGGACCAAGAGATGAAGAGAAGGAGGGAAGTAGAGGAGAAGGGGCAGTAGAGATGTTAGTCATTAAATGTTTATTGACTCCCAGATTTCATCATGTAAAGCCAATGACTCCCTTGAAGTTTTCAACTTTGTCAAATAACTAGCCTCTCCTTTTGCTTTTTTTTTGTTTGTTTGCTTGAATTGGTTATTTGTAACTAACAGTCAGAGAATTCTGGTTAACACTGGATAATCCAGGTGGATTATCCAAAACAGCTTGGTTAATTTGGAAGTGAATATTGTGAATTTCTCTCTGGAAAAGAACATTCACAACTGAGTATGATAAGCCTGCCAATGGGAGAAGTGGTCAAACTTTGTTCCCATGATTGTTTTGATTTTGAACTCATTTCAGTCATATAAAGTCCTTAGCACATAGCACATGACAGTTACTGTTTGCCTAATATACTAACATTATATCATCATCATCTTGGTATGTGTCTATTAAATGATACTGATTTGGAGACTAAGTTGAAAACTTGCCTGGAGCCAGAAAGTGGTAAATCTATATGCCATAGAACAATATTTTGCAGTGGTATTTTGGGTCTATTCTAAAAGACTGTAGTTTTTGGTGTATAATGTGTTTCATTGTTTTAAAATATCTCATCTCTTTGGCATTCTCAGAGCTTTTTCAAATTAGTTTCACAGGTGTATTTGGGGATAGTAAGCAAGATTTATTTTTACACAGAAAAACAATATAATACCACTTTGACTACACAAACGGTAAAAGCCAAGAGGTAGTTTATTGATTTGTGATAAGACAACTCCAAAACCCAAACAGAATTCTATTGTTTTCATGGGCTGTAATCCAAATAACGATTCCGATCATGTTTTAAAAATAGAAAATTTTGTTATTTCTTGACTAAAGAAAAAATTTTGAAGACAGTTAAAAATTATTTTTAAGGAAATGTGAGGATTGATCTTTGAGATTAATTCCAAATTAAGCAAAAGCTATTGACATAATACCCTGAGAAGCATGCATGTCTCTCCTCTGACTCGTGAGGCAATTAAAACCAATTCTGCTGAATAAGGTTGGTTGTAACAGGGTAGGAGACACAGGTGCATAATCTGGGGAAGACTTAGTTAAAAGACAAAAATGGAGAACATTCCTTAAAAATCAACCACTTTTGTCCCAGAGGATGCCAGTTGAAAACGTCTTTGTTTTTTCACTTACAATTTTATTTCTGTTCTCACACCTCACCCTCCTTTACATGAATATTAAGGACTGAGGCTTTAGCAACAGGCTTTTTTGGTTGTGAAGGAGGTAGGGGTGAAGGGAAAAGTGTTGTGTATGGCTTTTCATATGTTAATAAGTTGATTCCATGACAACCATTGAAAAAAGAAGGGCTGGGAACAAAAGCTGCAGCCGGAGAGGATCAGGGCTCTTTCAGGGGCGCTGTAAGAATAACAGCCAAGACTCCCTCCTCTGAAAGGTATCTGATCGCTGTTGCTCAAAGGGCTTTGTTTTAATAGTGCAGAGTCAGTATATAATTAATGCAGAGTTTTATGAGTCTAAATTTCACCCTCAATGATGCTTCCCCTTTAAAAGACAGTGAATAAGAATCTGAAACCGAGAGGCTGTGTCAAATCTCTGTTCCCATTAGGGCCCAGGAATGGAGTCCATCTAGGGGACTTCGTAGACTATCAGTTCCGATGATGATACACTTCAGTTTTAAGTAAAGAGGTCAAGGGCTTTTATCTTTGAGTATAAGGAGGTGTTTAGAGCTGTTGGCTAGAAGAACTGCAATGAGAAAGGCAGGCTTTGACGTGGTGCAACACGTTATCCTCACTGCCATGTTTAAATTGTATGGGACTGGAAGCAGACATCAGCAACTGATGGCATTTCTGGGCTTTCTCAACTAATGCAAAGAAATTCTGGTTGGCAGTTTATCCTTTCAGAAACATGAAGTGACATCTTCATGCCAAATTTCCTAATGTCTAATACAACTATATTTTTACTTTCAGTAGTAAAACATATGAATTAGCTGTTGTCTCATGCTAACACAATGCATTCCTTCTAGCAGTTCTGATCTAAAGTGCTGCATTCAGTAGTAATGCTGACTTTACTAATTTTCGTCCAGCCCTGTTTTTCTCTCATGTGTGTTACCCAGTCTTTTATTGAATTATATTAAACTCCTCTTTTTTGCCCCCTTTAAATAGTTGCCAAAAATTTGCCATGAGTAACTTTGTGATACAGTGTTTTCTCTGTTTGGACTGACTGACACAAGAGCTTTCATCACAATGGAATGCTTATGGAATTACATATTTCAAAGGACACTAACACAAAAATACAACTTCATTCTGAGTCAGGTTACAATGATGAATAGTAATGCCACAATGATTACTAAAAGAATTTGTAATTTGCTCTTAGAACCTTGGCTTTGGTCTTCTCATTAGGGATTATAAAATGTAATTCATGTTTTTTTCTCATAAACTTTATGAACTTACATGAATTTCACTTTCATGCTATTTGTGACTAGCTGTAGTTGTTGTTTGATGGAAAGAAAAGAGATATTGTAGCTATGATGAATCAGAATTTGAGATCTGAGAATATCAGAACCAAAATTGTATAAAAATAGTTGGTTTCCCCAAAATAATGTTATTTTCAAATGCATATTTTACTAAATATTTACTGAAAAATTTGTTCTCATAAATATTGAGACTAAAATATTGATTTTAATAATGATCAAAGACCCAATCATCCATTCAACAGGCTTTTAATAGTTTTTTTGAGGCAGAACTAGGTTGAATCCTATAGATAAAACAATGATTTAAACACTTTTCTTGAAAAATCCATGGTTTAGCAAATGGATAATTATGTCAATAAATAAATTACAGATTTTGTTATTTTTAACCTCTCTTCTCTTTAGAAATTAGGGTTTGATGGTTATATATATGTGTGTGTGTATATATATATATATATATATATATATATGATTAAAATAAATGAGAGTCAGTAGGTGAAAAACCAAAACAGGAAAAGAGAATAGGAGGAAGCAAGGATAGGGCAAGCTCTAGACACAGAGCATAAAATCTTGTGTTGTTGCCAGAGATGGACCACAAATTTAACTCTAATATACCCTAAAGGTTATTGTTCACAACATCCATCGTGTGTAAACCAGCAACACCAACCAGAAGTTGATAATAATCAAAATTTTACTGGTTTTGAAATCTAAGAGAAATTCTCTCATGAATCCATGAGAAAGTTACATAGTAGTACATTCTCAGCATCATTCTTAAAATACATGCAGTATCAAGTCTCATAATAATTTTGTGTCTATTCTGCATGAAACAGGACAGATAAAAATTAAAAACGCTTATAAAATGCACAGATGTCCTCTAACGAAAGGAGAGTGGCCATGGTTGACTTGCTCACTGATAGATAGCTGTGCTTGAACACACACACACACACTCAGATAACCCAAATTCTCCAATTAACAAACACTATGGCCACAGCTAATTGGCCTGTGGAGAGGAGGGACACTTGACTCAAGAGTAACTAATGTTTACAGACTGGCTAGTGGCCTATAAGGCCATCTGACACAAAAGCTTTGCTTAGAAAGGATGACTGAAGTTGAGGAAACAATTGGATGTTTTCTTTGGGAGTTTTAAAGATAAGAGTTACACAGAGGGAGGCAATTATTTGGAACTGAAGTGCACAGAAAGAAAAGTCAGGTTACAAAGGCCAAGAGGCAGCTGAGACAATAAATAGGCACGGAGTGAAAAAGAGACACAGAGCCAAGGATGAGGTGAAGATTTCATGGGGCCAGAACTGGTGTAATCACCGAGCCCCTACTGCTGAGCTGGGGTTTAAGAGAACTGGTCACCAGCTGTGGGAGTTGCTGAATGACATAGCAGGTTTTCCTGGAGTCTGACTCTGTTCTGATTGGTAATTCTGCAATTCTTCCTGCAAGACATAGGTTTGTGCTTATACAGGAACTAACCTGAGAGAATTACTATCTTTTGTCATTGTTAGAAGTAGCTAATATAACTCAGAGAATTCCTACAAAGGTGCCATGCAGTGCAACTATGCAACCTCCGAAGGTTCAGCTTCATCCAATATAAAATTTGCAATAAATATGCAGTGTTGGGACTGCATGTCCTTTAAGAAATCATAGGCAAATGTTATTGCTATGATTTCTAAATAGGCTGTTCATTAACAATCCATTAGCAGGGTATCTGAAGTTACACTCTGGAAACAATAAGAAGTACAGATATCTCCTGTAGTTGAGTAAGGGTCAGTCTGAATGTTCTGCCTAACAGAGGACAGGATATGATTGATGTCTTTTTGTGGAAATGTAAAAATTAAAGACACATTTCCTCCGTCTATAGGTGAAATGATACACAGTTAGTGGGGTATGGTAACATTTTCTAATGAAACAAAATAAAGCAAACTCCCAGTTCTAACATCATCAAAGATGTGAATAACTGGAAGTCCAACAACCCAAAGTTTTTTGCCATAAAGCAGAACTACAATGTTGTTTATCTATAAAAATCTCAAAGAATGGTGGGCAATTATTGTCCCCATTGCTGTAACAAAATTGTCATCGTATTGTCCGAGAACATCTTGCCTTCCATGGCTATAGGCAGAGCCAAAAGAGTGTTGGGGTTTAGCTGCTCAAAACAATGGTTTAATTTTAGTAGTAATACAAATATCAAGGTTAATTACTATTCGGAGTACTTCTTGGTCATCATAGTGAACAAAATGGAAGAAGAATGGCAAATTTTCAAAATATGTATGTGTGGGACTTATCCATGAGGAACTGGACTATAGGATTAGTGTAATTGAGTCAAGTTTCCCAAATTGTCCTGACTGCCTCTCCGATTAAAGATCATATGATTAACTTCTGGTGAGAGACTGACTCCTACTTGTAAATGTCAGAACCATTTTAGAGTCTTATCTCCATGCTGGTTGGAATTTACTTTGACTGCACTCTTGCTGAATTTAGCTGTCTAGACAATAATATATTTCAGTGGACAATGGTCTGTCCTTATCCATCGGGATATATTTTAAGACTTCCATTGGATGCATGAAGCAGTGGATAGTACTGTTTTTTACATCCTGTATATACATACTGTACATGTATACATATGATAAAATCTAATTTATAAGTTAGCAGTGGTAAGAAATTAACAATAATTAAATATAATATATATGATTATATATAACAACATACTGTAATAAAAGTTATATTAATATTCTGTTTCTCTTTAAAAATCTTATCATATTGTATTCATTCTTCCTATAATGATGTCAGATGGTACAATGTCTATGTGATGAGATGAAGTGAGTTGAGTTGCATGATGTAGCTGTTGTGATGTAGTGTCACCCTACTGACCATCTTACTTGAACACAAACCCTGAGACAACTATGACAAATGATCTGATAACCCAAGAAGATGAAGTGACTAAACTAGGCTCATTCTATTATGTGATGGTGTTATTTAATTGTGTACAGTGTAAAGTGGGAAAAACAACAAATATAATCTATTGAGTGAAATTAATTTTATGAATATAAGTATTCTCAAACATGTTTTTTTTATAACGCTTTTATTTAAAGAATATAAATTTCCAAAATACAGTTTATAGATTACAATGGCTTCCCCCCCCATAACTTCCCTCCCACCTGCAACCCTCCCCTTTCCCACTCCCTCTCCCCTTGCTTCACATCAAGATTCATTTTCAATTCTCTTTATATACAGAAGATCAGTTTACTATATATTAAGTAAAGATTTCAACAGTTTGCCCTCACATAGCAACACAAAGTGCAAAAATACTGTTGGAGTACTAGTTATAGTATTAATTCACAATGTATAGCACATTAAGGACAGAGATCCTACATGATATATATTTTTTAAATTGATTAATTTTCTATGCAATTTCCAATTTAACACCAAGATTTTAAACATGTTTTTATTACCCTTTATTTTTACCCATTCAATCCTGCTGAGTCAAACTAATTGACTTTCAGAAGTAAATAAGACTTGCAATTTACTATAAAGATATTAAGGGGCAGAACTTAATACAAAATATTTCCAAATATTTTTAATATTACTAATTTAGGTGAGAGTTCCCATTTTTTAAAGATAATGTTACAGTAAAATCAGTAAAATCACCAAGTGGTTCTGTTTTTCAGTTTCCTGTTTGGCATTTTTCTATCATCTCTATTTCTGTAGTGAATAAACTATTGGGCTTGATATCAGAGGAATGCTCTGATTGTTCTAATATTAAAAGCATGCTGTTGGGAAAATTTCTTATTTGTTTTTTAAGTCTTGGCTTTGCCTTTTTCTTTTGTCTTCAAAATAGATAGAATGAAGATTTAAGAAAATGAAGTAAAATAAACTTTAATACACAGCCATACTCCTGACATAGAAGATGTTGAATAATTATTATTTTTTGCCAAATTTTTTGAAAGTTACATTAAAACACAGCATGTAATTGCTAATTAGAATTCAACTGAGTCATTCTTATAACCAGAGGCTGTGAATGGATGGGTTTTGGTTATTATAGAATGATCTCTCCTTTGAGATGACTTCTCCAGGCTAGGAAATTTCATGTTTTGAACAAAACATAGAGCTGTTCATTCAAAATTTCAGCTATGGTTTTTTCCTATCGCTGTGGATTATCTCTGTAGATGGAAAGTGAAGGTGAAAAGTGAGGCAGCTGCCTGAATAATTCTGGCCAAGCCAAGAGATGGTAATTGTATGTATTATTATCAATGAAAATGTTCCATGGTTTAAACTATTTTGATAATTACCTCATTTTTTGTTCTATTTTGTGTACAAATATATAACTTGAGTATTGGAGAAATGTGAGGGGAATTATTCTGTTTAATTTTTTTACTTGAAAGTCAGAGTTACACAGAGAGAGGAGAGAGAGAGAGAGGTCTTCTATTTGTTGTTTCACCCCCCAGTTGGCCACAATGGCTGGAGCTGCTCTGATCTAAAGCCAGAAGCCAGAAGCTTCCTCTGGGTCTTCCATGCAGGTGCAGGGGCCCAAGGACTTGGGTCATCTTCTACTGCTTTCCCAGGCCATAGCAGAGAGCTGGATTGGAAGTGTGCTCGAGCAGCCAGGTCTTGAACTGGCACCCATATAGGATGCCGGCAAGGCAGGCGGTGGCTTTATCCGTTACGCCACAGCGCCGGCCCCCTGGCTAAATTTTATTATTAAATCATTCACTTTGTGAGCTTTTGCACATCATTGATCTAACTTCCAATTCCATCCATGGTGTTACCTTATCCCTCTTTTTACTGTTCGTTTTGCACTATTCGAGAAGGGGGTGATGTAATCCCCATAATCCAAATACATACTATTTTGTGCTGGACTTTAAAACAAAAGATGACTAGTACTTTCAAAACATTTCCTGAGGGACTAAGCTGTTTACATTTCTCTGAGGAGCCAAGAATTTTCTAGGTGATAGGAAGATTTTGAGATCTTCATCTCTATATTTTACAAATTTCATCACAATACTCCAAACAAAAAAACAAAACAAAACAAAGGAAAACAGCCAGCTATATTAAATATTAAGTAGAAGTCAGTATAGTGTTTTTCCAAATGAAATCATCTAAGCATGTCTACACAGAAGCTTAATTTTTAGGGGAAAATTGAAACACCATAAAATATTTGGATATTACGTCTGCAGAATATCAAACATGAGATATTTAAAAATATTCAGGAATTTAGAACTATTGTAGCTTGGACACTGAAATGTCAGACTGGAAGCTCAATATGTTTGTTTTGTAGGGAGAGCTCGCCAAAAATGAGAGTGTCTTAGGAGGGCAGCCTCTGTGGAAGATTCCAATTAGGTATGTGTGAAAGTTTTTGTAAGACGTGGGTGCTTGACATAAGAAGGCAGTCGGATGTACAAAGAAAATATTTGGCTTATTGGAAGAAACCTTGTACTGTGACTCACAAATCCTTGGGTCCTCTGCAAGTGAATGGTAAGACTTCTCTTGTTTCTTTAAACCTTACTGCAGTGTTGTGACGAGAGAGGGCTTTGGAGTCAGACTGGAGGCAAACTGCCAGGACTTCCATCTCAGCTACCCATCTCTCTGGTTGTATGACCTTCTGCAACTGACCTAAACACCATGTGTGGCAGTATTTTTCTTCTGTTAATGGAACAGAAATAACACCAACCTCATACATTTGTGTGAGTTTCTTATAGAGTTACATATATGCATTTAGAACAGTGCTTGTTCCCTAGCATGAGTGTTCTGACAATTGGCCCTATTTAGAAAGTCTGGAATCTTTTAGAAAGAATTACATTGGACAATCTACTTTTAGCAACATCATTGTACTTTGATTATTTGTCAGGGAAAAGTTTCTAGCAATGCAAGGTAATATGTGAGGAAATCAGGCAATAGGGGTTCCTGGCTTTGGGTTGGCCCAGCTCCAGCCATTGCGGCCCTTTGAGGAGTGAACCAGCAGATGGAGGACTCCCTCTCCCTCTCCCTCTCCCTCTCCCTCTCCCTCTCCCTCTCCCTCTCCCTCTCCCTCTCCCTCTCCCTCTCCCTCTCCCCTCCCTCTCCCTCTCTGATCCTCACCCCCATCATGGCAGGAAAACTTTCATTCCCAAGTCCCCTGATTTAAAAATATCTTTTGATATTGAGGACTACAAGGCCAGGATATTGGTATAAGTCATGAAAATAAAATAAAAAACTAAAACCAAACAAAAATGGAAGAGCAAAAAAAAAAAAAACACTGTGGGGATATGGCTATAGTAATGATTTTCATTACACACCTATATTTTTATACCTACTCAGAAGGGAAACTAAAAGAAAAGCTAAAAAGAAAAGCTGAACAGTAGGAAAAAATAACAGTAGGGAAAAATAAAAGAAGAAAAAAAAGGGGCTGGCGCTGTGACATAGTGGGTAAAGCCGCCGCCTGCAGAAGCAAAGATGGCCCCAGTCCTTGGGCCCCTGCACTCGTGTGGAGAGATCTGGAGGAAGCTCCTGGATCCTGGCTTTGGATTGGCCAACTCCGGCCATTGCCACCAACTGAGGAATGAACCAGTGGATGGAAGACCTCTCTCTCTCTCTCTCTGTATCAGACTTTCAAATAAATAAATAAATCTTCAAAAAGAAGAAGAAGAAAAGAATAGAGAAGGACAAAATGGAAAAAAAAAGAAAAAGATAAATAACTATTACTAAGTTTTCTTTTTACTATTTTTTTTTTCCTTCAGAGAAGCATATGGGGAGAGTGAGCTTCAGGAAAAAGAAAAACAGTGAAAAACCCTTGCATTATGTAAATGAGGAAACTAAAATGAAAAGACCTCAAAGGTGGACTTTGAGACACGAGCTCTGGGAACTCAGCCCTTCCCTGAATCACATGTTCTGTTGATGTTGGTAGCTGAATTTGTTAGTAAGCTAATTTTTTAAGAAAGCTTTTATTTAATAAATATACATTTAATAGGTATAGCTTCTGGATTATAATGGTTCTTCCCCCCATACCTGCCCTCCCAGCCCTACTTCCGTCCCATCTCATATTCCCTCTCCCATCCCATTTGTCATTAAGATTCATTATTAATTCTCTTTATATACAGAAGACAACTTTATACTAAGTACAGATTTCAACAGTTTGCACCCACACAGATACACAAAGTATAAAGTACTGTTTGAAGAAGGCTAAACTTTTATAATCATTGAAAATGCCAAGGTGGAAGGGCTCTCTCTTCTTGCAATCTTTCAGGAGTCTGGGATGACGGCAATGCTATCATCTGCAATTTGTGCCACAAATAGATACTCCGATCATCAGTGTTTAAGGCAGTAAAAGAGGATAAGAGAGCACCTGAGGTTTTATACTCCGGGCCTGGAAATAGAACAAATCAATCATATCTGTGTAATTGCTATTGGCTAGAATCTAGTCATACGGCCCCAGCTAAATGTGGAATAAATTGGGAAATGTGTTCTGAAGAAGTGGAGAATGGGGCAGATGCTGTGTCGTAGAGGGTTAAAACACTGGCCTGCAGCGTGGGCATCTCATACGCACATTGGTTTGGGTCCCAGCTGCTCCAGTTCCTTGCTAATGCACCTGGGACAGCAGCAGAGGATGGTGCAAGTGCTTGGGTTCCTGAACCCACGGGTGGGACACAGAAGTTCCTGTCTCCTAGCTTCAGACTGGTCCAGCCCTGGCCTTTGTGACCATTTGAAGAGTGAAGCAGTGGATAAAAAATCTTTCTCTCTGTCTCTCCCTCTCTCTCTGCCTTTCAAGTAAATAAATAAATCTCTTTTTAAAAAGAAAGTGGAGAATGTACTGTGCTAGATGGCTGGCAGTCTGTACCACAACTGTGGACATTTAAAGCCAAGAAAATTTCAGATCACACCACATCTCTCTCTCTCTCTCTGTCTCTCTCTCTCACACACACATACAGACGCGTGCTTGCGCACACACACCCACACCCACACACACTCCAATGTCTTGATTCTTCAGTTAGTTGAGATGTTCTTCTTGCCTGTCTGGCTTACCTGGGTCTGTATGATCTGGGAATTCCTACTACGATGTCTCATTTTTGCTACACATAATTGCCCACCTCCTAATACACTGCTAGCACAGGCTTCTTTTCATAGTATCTCAGAGTTCCGTAAAGCAGCAGGAGTATGAACTTCAAATGCATAAGCACTTTCCCAGGCTCTGCTTGCAAATATTTACTAAATTCCTCTTGGTTAAGGCTTGTCACAAACTCATCCTCAGATTCACGGAGTGGATCCGCTTCATGATGGCAGATGCATCAATATCACATTGCAAGAGTACATAAAGGGAAGAGAGGAACTAGTGCTTATTTTTGAAATCTACCACACTGAGAAGCAAATTCTTAACTTGAGGGTCCAATTTTCTATAGAGAAAGTGGGGAAAGTTGGTTATTCTGACTAGCCAAATGAAATTCAGTCAATAGAGTGTCTATTTGTTATTATAGTTGCTGCTCAGAGGAAAAATAGCTGCTTCCCTTTATGCCCTAGGTAAGGACTTCTTTCTAAACAAGAGTTCTTAGAAAGTATAAAGCACAATAAAAGTTTAATGAATTGAATGGCTTAAGTTCAAACTATTTCATTAGAAGACAAAAATGCATAAAAAGCCAATGAAAGACTGATTGTTACGTAGCACATATTACCAAAACAGGTTCAGTATTCAGACTATATCTTTTGTAAAAATTCAAACCTTCCGGCTGGTGCCACGGCTCACTAGGCTAATCCTCCACCTGTGGCGCCAGCACACTGGGTTCTAGTCCTGGTTGGGGCGCTGGATTCTGTCGTGGTTGCTCCTCTTCCAGCCCAGCTCTCTGCTGTGGCCCGGGAGTACAGTGGAGGATGGCTCAAGTGCTTGGGCCCTGCACCCACATAGGAGACAGGGAGGAAGCACCCGGTTCCTGGCTTCGGATCATTGCAGCACCAGCTGTAGCATCCATTAGGGGAGTGAAACAACGGAAGGAAGACCTTTCTCTCTGTCTCTCTCTCTCACTGTCTATAACTCTACCTGTCAAACAAAAAATAAAAAAATGAAAAACATTTTGCTTATTCTTTTCATACAATATCAATTAGACAGCTTAATTAACAATAGGTATTAGTATCAATGTAAGTAAAAAAACACATTTCAGTAGAATATAGTATGAATACCTTTATGAAAAATATTCAAATCCTCAACTCATGATAACATAGCACATTGCTTAGAGTACGTATATTTGTCACACAAATATCAAGCAAAAACCAGAATTTAGAATGATTGAGTGAGGGCCGCCATTGCATACATGAGAGTGTCAATAGTAACATGATATTTCACTTATTATTATTTATTATTCATTATTATTTTTCATATCTTACTTGTGTTTTATATAAGTATGCATTCTTGGTTATGTGTGTATATTTCATAATTTTGAGAAAGGAGAAAGTGGTATGTAGGCTAATAGCAGTTATCATTTTTAATTTGGTCTTCTCAAAATATTCTAAGCATCTAACACTTCTGATGGTCTGGAGATATTGTCAAAGCCCCTGCTGTAAGCACAGATTGTCTCTGAATCCTTTAGTGACATTCACAAACTTGGGTACAATTTTGCATTCTATTTCATAATTTTTTCAGTGAGTATTTTTACATTAAAATAAAATCATTACCCAAAATATCTAGTGGAACTGAAGTTCTAGGTAGATGAATCATTTAATCTTACAGCTTTGAAAACTCCCTAGCGAACCACAGAGAGTATTTACATTGTAAACACAGGCATCTTGTAACAGAAGGCAGGATTTAAAGTTTTAAAAATTGTGTGCTTGTTGTAATGCAACAGCAGAAAATAAAATGGAGCGTCTTAAAAATGAAAGACAAAATAAAATCTGTCATCATCGTGAAGGTATCAATGAATGATAGCTTCTTATCTTGTGTATATCATTATCTTGTCACAGATTATACAATAATATCATTGCTGTTTCTTTGGCTGCATGCCCTCCTAGAACGTGAGTTCCTCAACAGAGTTGTTAATTTTTCTATCCCTGCATCCTAGTAAAACGATTAGCACACAAAATATTCTATAGGATATTCCCTGGCTCTGTTAATGAAAGCAACTATTTAAGCTGCAAGTTTGACAGAAGAGGATGGTCTTGGGCATGGAGGGGTTGCTGGCTTTTACAACACTAGCATAGTCTATGACGCTGGTCCTTTCCTTTAGTGCACCTTTAAGCACAATTGCAGTCTCCATTCTGGCCTCGGGCAGCATTCTGCTCTCCTTAATGCTGTCTGAAAGAGAGTAGACTCGAGTCTTAGAATCCATAGTACACAGTGTGACTGATATCAGGCAGTAGCCTTTAATAAAACTTCCTTAAATATGGTGGATAGCAATAGATATGGACTCTTTTTCAGAAAATAACTTACTGACTGCTTATTTTGCTCTCAGTATCACCAGGAAAATTAATGTTTGTTATTTTGCTTAACTCTCATTATAACTTCATTATGGCAATGGCCATCGTTCTCCTACAATTCTATAATATTTTCAGGAATATCTAGATTCTAAACTCAAGAGAATATAGTTGCAGAAGGAGAAAGGAATCTAGATTATTCACTGTCTAAATTCTACCTTTGAAGTTGTAACTTTCAGTCTTATGATCTACATCATTTCTGAACAATTAGCAAAGAGATTGTTCTCTTTTTTAGTGAATCCTAGCTTGAACAAGTCAAAAATGTTAAGCTTAGGGACAAGATATAGACAAATTTGGGGCATAGAAAAGGCGGGATAAAATGCAGAGAGTGAGAGGAATTTTACTCAGCAGTATCTCAACAAACATTTGTTGAATAAATTAATTTAGGGCCAGTGAGTATTCTTAGAATATACTATGATGGGAAGAATCTGCAAAAGAAAACAGAGAAATGAAAACATAGGATGTACAAAAGTAAACAAACCAACTTTTGGAAAACAGAATAACATTGATCAAATGATTCTTATTGCCATTTTTTTTTATAGATGGTTAAGCATAATTCCACTAACGGGGTGAACCAACATTCTGATGACGCCCACCTCCATGACCTAATGAAACAACATTGTAGATAGGAAAAGAGTTAAAACTGTTTGCTAAGGGAGAAGGAAATTCTAGGCACATCAACTTGGATGTCTTTCAAGTTTGATGTGTGTGTTTACTTTAGCACTCTAAACACATGAACAAATAAAAGAACGCTCCTTGGACTTGGCCTGCTCATGTCCAGTGACTAGTGAAATGGGTACATGACTTTAACAGAATGTTTTTTTTTTTCTTTTTGTTTTGGAAACAGGAAGGGAAAACTATAGAAAGATTTATTAGAAGAATCACTCATTTATCCAATGAACAATTGTGCATTTCTTAGGAATAAAATGAATATTTAGACATATCCTCATTCCTAATAGCCTTGTATATAGCAGAGACAAAAAGAAATACAGCTTGTGTAGGTTAATGTAAAATTAAAGGACATTAAGAGACTACCAAATAGCAAAAAAAAATTAGAATTAAAAAATAAAACCACAAGAATGTATCATAATAAGATCAAAACTGATTTTTATTAAACCCAGTTAGTAATTATGAAATAAAATGTATGAGATCAAAAGTTAGAGAATTGTGATGACTGGCAACTGGCTGAATGAGATCTAAGAATTAGTATAAAACAGATGCCAGTGGGCCAGCCTATGTAGCTCCTGAATAAAACTAGGTAGAGTTTTACATTTGTTGAGAAAATATCCTCTCAGAAAAGGGTGCAGGTAAGAGGGATCATAGCAAAATCTATTTTGTCAATACCTCTTCCTGAAACAGGATCCAGAAAAAAAGAGCAATTGGATTTGATGAGAGGAGGAACAGTGAGTTGCCTATTGTTACAAAGGAAGAGTTTTTATTAGCTTATCCTTATAGGTACAAGGAAGAGTGAGGAATCATGGTACTATAGTAATGATTTCAAACATGTGCCTATGTGGAAGAATCAAGAGAGGACTGATAGGCAGAACAAAATGCAGCAAATATTAGCAAACATTTCATATGAGGTTTGACCTCAGCATAAGTGGGCATGTTGTTTGCTCTTCAAAGTAGAATGTTTACACCCACCTATGACTAATATGCAAATAAATATCTTTATAATTTAACCTTTGGAAGATAAAATTGTAATGTGACAGGAAGTACTTGGGGCTGAATGTAATTCACATGTAAGACATTTCATTAAATTCCTTGCATAAAGGGGTTTCTTCCCAACTTGGAATACAAAAACAAAAACAAACAAATAAAAAACAAAATTAGGCTTTTGAAAAGTGAGGAAAATATTTATTGATTCTATACACATTCATTACATGCTTATACATATGTCTAAAACATTATTTGGAATTAGAAAACCATTATAATGTTAGGTTACTTTAATTTGTCTTAAGTATTTTCAGTATTTTCCTATAAAGTTCATACTTCCTTGTGAAGACAAGGATCTACAGTTCACACTGAAGTCTCATTCAGTTGCAGTAGATAAAATAAAACAAAGATTGTGGTCTTCCATGTGCCTGTGGCAATCATACTACCCTGTATTTTAAACTGTTGGGACCAGAGAATGGGAGAAGGTCGAGCTGGTTCCTTCTGCTTTCTTCCTCCTCCTCATCCCCCTCCTTCTTCCCCTTTTCCTTTTCCTTTTTCCTTTCTTTATTTGCTTCTTATTGGAGAATCCCAGTATAGTCAAAACCCATTATTTTCATTTTAAAAAATGTTACTCTCCCTAGATTCCTTTAACATTTGTGGTTGGTTATATAACAGTGTTTACCAGAGAGATGTAAGAAGAGATCTATTGTCAAAAGGATTGGCTCTTCCGTGGTGCCTTTTGTTCATTCCCTGCTTTTTCTGGGAATGAGCCCATGAATTAGTACAAAGCAGATGCCAGTGGAGTAGCCTATATAGCATCTCCTAATTAAAACCAGGTAGAGTTCCATGGTTGTGGAGACAATGTCCTCCTGGAGGAGGGCGGTCATAGTGCGGCTGCCAGGGTGTGATGGCATTCAAGCTACAGCAGAGTAAGTGACAGTGGTAGGGATTTTTCATGGCATTCTGGCACCATGATCCTTGCTGTAGCTCTCCCATTTCAATGCTTCCTTGTCATAAGAGAAGCATCTGTTAGGTTGGCTACTGTGCTCCGGTTTCTGTTTCATGGAATTTGAGATGTCAAGGACAAAACAAGAATTCTACAGAAAGAAAAAGGAAGGGTAAAAAGCAGAAAGATGGGGCCAGCATTTGTGTTATATTGGGATCCTGTCCTGGCTACTCCATTTCCTATCAAACTTCCTTCTAATGGCCTAGAAAAGAAGCGGAGGATGGCTCAAGTGTGTGGGGCCCTGCCTCACACGTGGGAGATGGGTGAATCTGCTGGCCCCTTGCTTCTGGAAGATCCCTCTCTCTGTGTCTCTCCCTCTCTCTGTAACTCTGATTTTCAAATAAATAAATTAATCTTTAAATAAAGCAAAAAGATCAATCAACTCAAAAAAGTTTCAATTATCTTCTAAAACTGGTTTCAACTTCAATGAAGAAATAAAATAATTCTACCTCACGTGGTATATCTTATGCAATAAGTCCCACACTTCACAAATTCTAGCACGCAAATTCTTTAACCTAATCATTTTGCTTATGTTTTCCTTTTTATGAGTAAGAGTGATAGACCATCCCAAATCAATCTAAATAGTGTCTTTTAGTACCTTTCCTTTGACAGGCAAAAAAAATGCGTCATAATTTAATTGGCAGCTTTTTAATCTTTCTTAGAGGTATGTAAAATAATGATGTGTTTTACAAGATATGATATCCCGGATTTGATGAAATACCAGAAAGTTCTCCTCTGCCAAGGAGTGAAAGTCAGCCTTCTTTTTCACAGCATGATGTTGTAATAGAATGCAGGCCTTGGGGAAAGAGGCCAAGGAATCTACCCTAAAGTAATATTTTGTGGATTCTAGCAAAATGCCTAGTGGAGAGCCTGGCAGTTATGTTGCCTTGGGGACCCATCCTATGAATTGCTCCCACAGGCAGCTCTGAACTCCGATCTGAATCTCCATGGGCAAGCCAGATCACAAGCTTGACAGATACCCAAAGTATGTATTTGTGGAATGAGTTAATTTCTAAAAAATTCTAATTAGCTTCATATGCCATGCAAATTAGTCTGGACATTTTAAACTTTTTTTCTAGTATAATGCTTTCCTGTTTTGCCTCCCTAAAGTTTTGTATTTCAAACACATTTCAGGAACAGTGTTCTGCCTTAAATACATCATTTTAAGCCAAAAACCTTTTCCTTCTGTTACATTTTTCTATAGAACTATGTAACTTGAACTTGGAAAGACAATCAAACTCTTTAGAATGAAAAATGGACTATTGAAACGTACCTGAGAGTTATAATCATGAGTCTTTGTGCTTAAATTGAAATAAATATTTTTTAAAAAATCATTCTAAAAAGTTTAATATGAGGTCGAACCATACAAAATTGTACTTTTAGGGCTCAAAAATTGATAGATAGCAATAAGTTTATATACTTCAACCTAATACATTGAGATATTGAAATACACTAAAGATATAAAGGTTTATTGGCCCAAACCACAACATGCATCTTGAGTCTAGAATAAAAAACTAAACTGCTTCTGAGAAGATCAATATTAAATGAAAATTGCTATATCAATGGTTCTTAAAGCATCTCCGGGGACCAGCAACATCACTATCATTTGGGAACTTCTTGGAAATGCAGATTCTAGAGCCCTGCTCAGACTCACTGAATCAGACATCGAGCAGGGAATTCAGAAATCTGTTTTAATAAACCTGCAAGTGTTTTTGATACATGCTCATATTTATCACTGAACTACACATTTCTCCGCATAAAACCTACATGTGTATTGAAAATGGAGCTGTTCTGAATTGTTCTTGTATTTATTAACTAACCATGCCAACTGATAAAGAGAACACAACAGACCATTGCCTGACTTGACACATTTAAATGTAACAATTACATGTTCATAGCACTGTCTTTTATGCTGTCTTCATTCTCCCATCTAGAAGATCCATGGTAATGTTGTATACCTTACTTCTTTATTATTAAGGGAGGAGCTGAGCCTTCAAAGAAAGGAATAAAATCACTTGGTGTATACATACTCCCTAAGGTAAGGGAATACATGCAATATAAACCCAAATTTATGAGAAGATGTCCAACTTTTGGGAAAGGTAAAGATAAGTGATAAAGATAGAGGAGTTAAGGAATAGAGATTTGAACACAGTTTACAGTTTTGGAAGCTGTAAGGTGGTGGAACAAACATGAGAACACTGGTGTATAAGTAGGTCAATCCTGGTGCTCTAAGTAGAAAACTAGAATCAGAAAGTCCACATCAGAGCAAGCTGAGGTGAGATGTGTTAGCTCTTTTGGTGTAGGATCAGAAGAGAGCAAATGCCTTTGTGTTCTGAAACTTATATATATAATTTCAAGTGAGAAGCAACTGAAAGTAACAGATAGAAATGTCACTGATAAGATAGAGGATTCCTATCTAAAAAAGTGCTGTCAACAAGGTGACTGGAGGCTTGAGCTTCCTTGACTGCCTGCATTCTGAGATTAGTCATTCACTTCTTTTGTAATGGCCTACTTGAAAGTGGAAGACTTTTTTGCTTTTAAATTGTCACCATATAATTTGCACCACTTCAACTTACAAGAAATAACAGGTTTGATAAAGCTATGTGACAAAAACCTACAGCAAGTATTAGCCTCAGTGGAGGAGTTCCAGACCCACATCTATTTATAGACAAGAGTGTCCACTTTCAAACTCGATGACAAGACATTTTCTAGCTAATAAGATAAGGGCAAAGAAATAACAAGTAATAGAAGGAGAGAGACAAAAATATTTTTATTGACATGTAGCAGTAAATTCAAATGAGTTAATAAGCTATTGACATAAAAAATACCAAAATAAAATGTATATAGATCAAAAGATATTTTAGTATTGAATGTATGCATATATTTAAAATTTCAGAGCATAATTTATAAGTTTCACTAAATCCAATCAAAATCCATGCAAGGTTTTTGAGCAACTGTAAAAATTAATTCTAAAATTAATATAGGAAGTTAAAGGTCCATGAATAGTTAAAATAATTTTTAAGATTTATTTATTTTTTATTTGAAAGAGAGAGAGAGGCAGAGGCAGAGACAGAGAGAGAGAGAGAGAGGTCTTCCATCTGCTGGTTCACTCCTCAAATGGCTCACAATGGCTGGAGCTGCACTGATCCAAACTAGGAGCTTCTTCCAGGTCCCCCACTCAAGTGCAGAGGCCCAAGGATTTGGGCCATCTTCCACTGCTTTCCCAGGCCACAGCAGAGAGCTGGATTGGAAGTGGAGCAGTCCAGACTTGAACTGGCACCCATAGGGGATGCCAGCAATGCAGGCAGCAGTTTTACCCACTATGCCACAGCACTGGCCCCTAAAAGTAATTTTTTAAAAAGTCAGGAGAAGACTTGTTCAAACATAAATTATGACATATTACAAAAATAGTGTTAAAAACATAGTACTGATATGGGAACATATAGATAGTGGAATGAAATTCAGTGTAACAAATAGAGAAAAGAATATATGCAATTGAGCAGGCACTTGGCACAGCTGTTAAGACTCTGTTTAGGAAACTTGCATCCCATACCAGAGTGCCTGAGTTTGAGTTAAAGCTCTGCTCCAGGTTCTACTCCCTACTAATGTGTACCTTGGGAGACAGCAAGTGATGGCTCAAGTACCTAGGTCCCTGCCACCCATGTGGGAGACCTGAATTGAGTTCCCAGCTACCAATTTCAGCCTGGTCCAACCTTAGGCACTTGGGGAGTGAATCAGCCAATAGGAGATCTCTCTCGCTCACTTGCTTTCTCTCTGTCTGCTCTCAAATAAATAACTTTTAAAGAAAATTTAAAAGGAATAAATAAAAAATAAAAAGGTTAATTTAATATATATATATATTACTGAGATGATATCATAAATCAGCAAGGAAAGGGTAGAATCCTTGATATAAGGAGTAGAAAAATTATGTCACCATATGAAGAAAGCTAAATTTGAAATTCATACTTCATATCACGTAAAAAGAAGAGTAATAAAAAAATTCATTTCAGTTGGATTAAACGCCTGAATTTGAAAGACAAAAACCTCAAGCCTTCATGGAATGAAATACAAGATTTTATCTTTGTGATCCCATTGGGTAGAATCCACAACAATATCCCAAAAGCACAAATTAGAAGAGGAAAATTTGATGTATTTAGTAATAGCCAAATATAAATCTTCAGTTTAATGAGGACGCAAGAAAAGTACAAGTAGGTACAGATTGAAAGAAGATTTTTATACTTGTTTCTGTCAGATAAGCAAGGTCTGTAAACCCAATTAAACATGAATGAACTATATGAATAATTCAAAAATGCTTAAGTAGGAATAAAATGGTTAATAACTGTATGAGCAAATATTTACTGATTTAAACAATCAAGAGATACCTTATCAGACTGGCAAAACTTAGTCACAGATGATCAGTTATTCATTATACCAACCATTGGTGGTAGCCAGATGATGCAGTCAGTTTGGGTAGTAATTTGGCAGTATTTATTGAAATTAAAATTCACGTAACTATAATGCAACCATCCCACTTCTGGTGTATACTCCAGAGAAACTTTCCACATGTCCATAGAAAGACCTGTTTAGAAGAGTGTTGGTTTTATTAGCAGAGGGTTGTTCACAGCTGTATGTATTTATCACCAAAGAAATGTCTATTGTGTTTAGGAGCAAATCATGACACCTAGATTTATCAAAGCTATTGGGATCTCTCAGGAGGCTCCTAATAAAGAATTTTCCTATTCCATCCTAGATTCTGAAGAAATTGAAGAATAAAAGCAAGAATAGGTGGAGATCTAAATAACACTTTTATTACTGATAGCACAGTATGTTAGCCAGTTGTTTTGTTAGCACAATTAAAAGATCTAAGAGGAGTTACCTAGGAAAGAAGGAGTTTTATTTTGGTTCAGTTTTGGAGATTCATGGCTCAAAACTGGGCATTTCATTTGTTTAGCTGTGCGGTGAGGCTATAGGATGTTGCACGAGCAATTACATGGTAAGCCAGGTAGTAGAGAGGGCTTAGTTAGGTCAAATATGGTTTATATAACCAAGGTATTCTCAAGAACTATACCCCCAATGAGCTAAACACTTCTCAACTGGGCCCACCTCCTAGATGCCATACTTAGATCAAGTCTCCACCCTTAATCCATCAGCCACTAGCACTAACTGTTACGTGTCTGCATGAGTTGGAGAGCTGTATCTTATTAGAATCATAGCACACAGAATTGGAAGATGTGTTGTGTGGAAGGAAGGGGTTCACTTACTAAAAACTAGAGCGTGCAAAGTGTCCATGTAGGGCCAAGTGCTTTCATGGGACCCCACATCTGATCAGGACAGAAGTGGGCTCTCTGCTGCGGTCAGGACCCATGAGGAAGAGGGCAGAACAGAGCAGGGCATTTCTGGTCAAGCTCCAATGCAGCCGTTGAGTTCACTGCTGGAGGGGGACATTGTGGTACAGCTGATTAAGCTGCCAACGACACACTCCCACAACCTATATTGGAGTACCTAGTTCAAATGTGAGCTTCTCCACTCTTCCTGGTTCAGCTACCTGCTAATGTGCTTTGGAGGCACTGATGAAGGCCAAAGTATTTGGGTTCTTGCCTCCCAGGTGGGAGACCGGTTGGAGTTCCTGGCTCTGGCTTCAGTCTGGCCCAGCCACTGACTTTCGTGGACACCCAGGGAGTGAACCAGTAGATGGAATATTGATCTCTTTCTCTTCCGGTCTCTGTTGTTCTGCTACTGAAACAAATAGATAATCTTTTTTTTTTTTTTTTCAAAAAAGAATTCACTGCGTTTACCTAAGGCAGAGGGAAAAATAGGGTAGAATGCAGCTTTTCACGGGGGAGCGACATCTCATGCAAGGGTGATCAGCCACAGAGGTAGATCTAACAACATTGTGTTCATGAACAAGTTAGGAATGTGACAAGGTAGAGTTCAGTACAGTATATGTAAGTTTAAAAACACATATGAACAAAACAAACAGCACATTTTTTAGGAATATCCACTTATGAAAATATGAGCATATGGAGAGTAAACTTGAAAAACTGAAATTCCATACATTTTTGTGGATGTCTATGTCTATGGGGGATTCATGCTAAAAGTGTTAAAAAATAAAAACAGATTTGTGCAGATAAAGGAACATAGAGTGACTTTAAGTGAGGTATAAGGAAAAAAAAGCTCATTCCTGTACCTCTCAGGTTAAAAGGAAAATATTAAGGATGCAGAAATGATACTGCATTTTATTATTGCTTTCATTTGCATTCCTATATGACCAAAAATAAAATCCAAGAGCAGCAACAAGAAACAGTTCCAGATTGATCTCAACGTCTCAGGCATTCAATGATGGGCCAGGTATCCTGTGCCCTGTGCTTAGAATGGTTTGAATGACAGCTTTCATCTGTGTGTGTCAAGTGTTTATCTCTGGGAACTCGTTATGAATCAGGAGATGGGATGTTTGCGGGAGAGAAGGGAAAGCAAGCCTGAAATCAGTCTGATGCTCTCGGTCTTCCCTAACTTCCAGACCGCTTGTCTCACTTCCGGAGGGTGCTCCCTAACCCGTCCTCTGCTCACTAGCGATGGAGAAGCGTGGCTAATTCAGTCCCTCTTGCTCCTTTCTCAGACTCTATAGGAGAGACACAACCGGTTTTGCTATTTTTGTTTCACAAGTATCTGCTAGCAACTGCCGGAGCTAGGCCAGCGAGGAGCAGAGGAAGGGGCTTGCCAGCCAGGGACACCCCCCTCCCCCAGGCTCGTGACTTCTTCAGAGCTGAGCACCGCCTTGGTGCTGGGGCTGAGTGTGTAGCACCGGGCTGCTAAGCGGCACCATCTAGAAAGGCAGCACTTGGAAAGTCCCGCTCAGCCCCTCGGTCGACAGATGGTGTTTCTGCAGCGTTTGTGTGGAGGGGTGGGGAGTGGTGGTAACAATAAGCAGCAGTAGCCACTTGACAGGCTCCCTGCTGCCAAGAATTTGCATGACGAGCGCTTGCTGCCATCTGGAGAACTTCAGCTCATTGAGGAAGAAGCCGTGTCTCAGCGTGGGTGCTCTGTGGGCCCCCGTCGGTGCGAGGGATCTCCCCTCCCCCAGGGAAGCAGAAAGCAAAAGGCAGATCCATCAGATGGACCTGGCCTGGGGGAAGCAGGCGGCACCGTCCCTTAGGGAAAGCCAGGGCTAGCTGGCTGTGCTGGTCTGATCTGGAGGATGTGCGGACAGGTCCCGCATGGCAGAGTGGGTTAGGTCAGCAGAGTCCATCGCCTTTTGAACGTGAGTTTGTTTATACGCCAGCAGTTTGTGGGGGGAATGTAGACTCTGGAAAGAGAAAGCTCAAACAAGTACCCCCTTTCCCATGACCTCCACTGGAGAGTTCAGTGAGGCGAAGGCTGACCATTGCACCCTGGGGACCGGGTTCACAGACCACAGTGCGGTGCATTGTAAGCACATGTGCGAGCCATTTCGTTAAACGCACAACAGGTTTCCAGCTGCTAAGACTGTGTGTATTTGAAGCAAAATGTATTTTCAAAGTGTAAAAAAAAATCACTTTTATGTTGGTTTTACATTTGAGATATTTTCCTTTCTTCCTTGTTAAATGACCTGGGAATCGTAGGCTTCAGTTCGGTTTTTGCTAAGATATGTTCACTAAGAATTAAATTTCTTTCATTAAAATGTCTCTAAATTATATTTACATTTTATTGGAGTTGAATGGTATCTTCAGTGTACCGATGTTTTATTTAGAGACTCTATCCCATAGCTGAAAAATTGTTACTGGCTGTGGAAGGCTGTATTTAATACACATAATTACGAATTATAAACTCATTGTCTTTCCAGATTTTCCAATATCAAACAACACAGTGGGAGCTCCTCACAGGAGAAGAGACACGAGCCGTATGAATGTATTGATTCTAGACTAATGAAGGGTGTGAGAGTAGAGTAACAGCGTATTTACTACCAACGCTCTGTGAGAGTTTCAAAGGTGGAAATTGTTGTGTCTATCATCATTATCATAGCAGGTAGCATACTTCCTGCTGTAGACTGAATAAGAGTCTGCGACTGTTATCACCTCTGGGACCTGCAAGGAACAGAAGTTATTCCTGGTCAGGTTAAACCCATGAGCATTTATTAGAAAGGTATTGAGCCATGATAGGACCTTCAGAGTTGAACAGTCATGACAGAAAAGAAATACCACCCCTCCACTGCAGAAATTTGTAATTTTTGACTCTACAACTTGATAATAAATGTGCTCACTTGCTGTGACCTGTGCATCTAAATTCTACGTTCTCTGCAGGTAGATTTTGAATGGCCCAGCTTGGTATCAGGAGATCACTCTGGACCAATCAGATAGGGGAAGATAGTAGGCATAAGATGTATAGTAGCAGCTGTTGGAGACTAATTCTGGGTATCAGAGGCCATTTTCAAGCAAGGGGAGCAATAGTTCCACAGTATCATGCCAACAACAATGCATTGCATTGTGAAAGTCATGTGGCATCATCTCATCAAGGGTGAAGTATGCTAGTTGAACTGCATTATTTCAGAGAAGTTAAGCTTAATGCTCCTGTGCCAAAACTTAAAATCCAAATTACTTAAAACTTGGAAGCACATTTCCCTGCTGTAGTAGATAGAATTATCGAAGTAATTCAGTATTTCTGTGAGTCAGAATCATCATCATGCACAGTAATTGTTCTACAGTAATGTAGCAAACTGATCGCTTCTAGAACCACTGAATATAACGAGAAGCAGGCCCTGGACTTCGGTGGGTAGAGGGAGGCATCTGGGACGTAACATTTATGAAGCCTCCCAGTCCACCATGAGAATAAATTAAGAGTGAGTATTGCCTTAAGTTCTGTACCCTAGGCTACGTGCTGGCCGCACTCTTAGGATGCTGACAGAAGACTATGTTTACATAACATGGTTCTATATGATTCAGCTGGGTGGTCTCTCAGCTGTCACTTCTCAAGAAAACCATGTTTTCTGGAAGAACTTCACTGCAATCATTCTTAGCTCCCTACCTATTCAAATTTTTGTTAGCCATAAGCATAGGTCCGTATAGACCTTTCCATTCCCATATACAACCACATGTATCAATGAGCTACTCATAGATTTAGACATCTGTATACAAACTGAAGAGGTTTTCAGGAAAGAGTCATTATGAAACAAATACTAAATGAGTAATTATGTGCAAATACATTGAGGAAAACACGTTTCTATCAGAGTGTGTCTTAAAATATAACTGTTAAAACTACAGTCTAGGAAGAACTAAGCATTTAAATGAGAAAGTAGATAACTATGCCAGTATAATGATACACTATATTTTAAATAAAATTCAAAGACAACACAATTTTTTTGTTTGAATTCTTGAGAGTAGCCACAGTTCCGGCCTGACTTATAAATAGCACATAACCTGTGTGACAGACAAGATCTAATTTTTGGTATCAAAAGTGATTCCAAGTCAAGGTATGATAATGATCCAGGCACAGAACCTTTTTAACTTGGGGAAGTTAGGTCTCAGATATTTTCCTAGCATGACTATACCACGATTACATAATCAAAATTCTTATATTCAAGTAAACTACTTGAATATAAAACTTGGAAAAAATTTCTATTGTTTCACAAAGTGCCTGAGGTGATCTACCTACATCACACAGGAAAACCATTAATTTTAAAGGTTTATTTCTTAGCATCCATTTGATATTCATTGTATAGTGGAGCCAACAGTATGGCATTTTAAATATATATATATATATATATATATATATATATATATATATATAAAGCTTTTATTTAAAGAATATAAATTTCCAAAGTAAAGCTTATGGATTACAATGGCTTCCCCCCCACACAACTTCCCTCCCACCCACTACCCTCCCCTTTCCCGCTCCCTCTCCCCTTGCATTCACATCAAGATTCATTTTCAATTCTCTTTATACACAGAAGATCAGTTTAGTACATATTACGTAAAGATTTCAACAGTTTGCCCTCACATAGAGACACAAAGTGAAAATACTGTTGGAGTACTAGTTATAGTATTATTCACAATGTATAGCACATTAAGGACAGAGATCCTACATGATTTTTTTTAAAGAATTGATTAATTATCTATGCAATTTCCAATTTAACACCAAGATTTTTTCTTTTTTTTAAATAACGCTTTTATTTAAAGAATATAAATTTCCAAAATACAGCTTATAGATTACAATGGCTTCCCCCCCCATAACTTCCCTCCCACCTGCAACCCTCCCCTTTCCCACTCCCTCTCCCCTTGCTTCACATCAAGACTCATTTTCAATTCTCTTTATATACAGAAGATCAGTTTACTATATATTAAGTAAAGATTTCAACAGTTTGCCCTACATAGCAACACAAAGTGAAAAATACTGTTGGAGTACTAGTTATAGTATTAATTCACAATGTATAGCACATTAAGGACAGAGATCTTACATGACATATTTTTTTTAAATTGATTAATTTTCTATGCAATTTCCAATTGAACACCAAGATTTTTTTTTCATTTTTAATTATCTATATACAGAAGATTGATTCAGTATATACTAAGTAAAGATTTCATCAGTTTGCACCCACACAGAAACACAAAGTGTAAAATACTGTTTCAGTGCTAGTTATAGCATTACTTCACATTGGACAACACATTAAGGACAGATCCCACATGAGATGTAAGTACACAGTGACTCCTGAAGTTGATTTAACAATTTGACACTCTTGTTTATGGCGTCAGTAATCTCCCTAGGCTCTAGTCATGAGTTGCCAAGGCTATGGAAGCCTTTAGGATTCGCCAACTTCAATCTTATTCCGACAGGGTCATAGTCAAAGTGGAAGTTCTCTCCTCCCTTCAGAGAAAGGTACCTCCTTCTTTGATGGCCCCATTCATTCCACTGGGATCTCACTCACAGAGATCTTTCATTTAGGTCTTCTTTTTTTTCCAGAGTGTCTTGGCTTTCCATGCCTAGAATATTCTCATGGGCTCTTGAGCCATATCGAATGCCTTAAGGGCTGATTCTGAGGCCAGAGTGCTATTTAGGACATCTGCCATTCTATGAGTCTGCTGTGTATCTCATTTCCCATGTTGGATCATTCTCTCCCTTTTTGATTCCATCAGTTAGTATTAGCAGACACTAGTCTTGTTTGTGTCATCCCTTTGACTCTTAGACCTATCAGTGTGATCAATTGTGACCTGAAATTGATCACTTGGACTAGTGAGATGGCCTTGGTACATGCCACCTTGATGGGATTGTATTGGAATTCTTTGGCACATTTCTAACTCCATCATTTGGGGCACGACTGATTGAGCATGTCCCAAATTGTACATCTCCTCCCTCTCTTATTCCCACTCTTATATTTCACAGGGATCACTTTTCAGTTAAAATTTAAACACCTAAGAATAATTGTGTGTTAATTACAGAGTTCAACTGCTAGTACTAGATAAAAAAAAAATACTAAAATGGATAAAGTATTACATTGTACAACAACAGTCAGCACAAGAGCTGATCAAGTCACTGTTTCTCATAGTGTCCATTTCACTTCAACAGATTTCCCCTTTGGTGCTCAGTTAGTCGTTGAGTATGGCATTTTTTTAAAAAGATTTATTTATTTTTCTGAGAGGTAGAGTTACAGACAGTGAGAGGGAGAGACAGAGAGAAGGGTCTTCCTTCTGTTGGTTCACTCCTCATATGGTTGCAACGGCCGGAGCTGCACCCATCTGAAGCCAGGATCCAGGTACTTTTTTCTGGTCTACCACATGGGTGCAGGGGCCCAAGTTTTTACATGATGTCTGTTTAACCTTACAAAAATTAAACTAACAAAAATTAACCAACAGTTGTTTGCTTCCAAAACACCAAGCCATGAGCTAGCTCAAATTGAGGAACAAATTAAAATACCCAAATTAGTGGCAGGTATTATGGCTTGGACTGCTGGTTTCAGTCACAGCTACTCTGCTTCTGATTGGCTTTCCTGCTCAAATGTTTGAATTCTTGCTACCTCTGAAGGAGATGTGGATGGAATTCCAGATTCGTGGCTTCAGCCTTGTTCGGGCTATTGTGGCCATTTGGGGAGTGTACCAGTGAGTGGAAAATCTCTTTCCCTCTCTATCAATTTGCCTTTGAAATAAGTAAATAAATACTTTCTAAAAATAATTCATGTTTGCTGGTAATATAAAGAAATTGTGGGATAAATAAAGTATTATAGACACCTGATTTTAAATGTGATTTTGTATCTTTTGTATCTTTTATTTTGTGTAATTATTCTTTTAGTGGAATATGTTAGGTTGAATTGTGTCCTCCCAAGATGGTATGTTGACATCCTAATTAAAGATTAGTTGGTACGTCAGAGTACCAACTAATTTGCACATAGAATCTTCACTGATGTAATCAAGTGAAAATGAGGTCTTTAGGTGGGTCCTGATCTCATGTGATTAATGCCCTCATAAAGATAGGACACTTGGATATAGACATGTAGGTAAGGAGAGCATTACCTGATGATGAAGGCATAGATTGGGCAATGCTTCTGTAAGCCAATCAGCCACAGACTGGCATCAAACCACCTGAAGCCAGGCTTTCAGACGTGAAGCAGACTTTTTTTCTCTCGGTCCTCAGAGGGAGCCAACCTTGATGATTCTTTGATCTTGGACTTCTAGGAGCCAAAGATGTGAGATAATGGATTTCTGTCTATAATACTTTGTTCTGATAGTTCAAGCAAATAATATGTGGTACTTACTGGAACAATGTCTAGATAAGAAACCCTTGTGAATTTCAACACTACTTTTGGATACATACATACTCACAGACATTCCAAAATCACACATTGTTTTAGGTATCATAGTAAAAGAAAACATGTGGTCTGAAAGGGTCCCTAAAGAATTTGTACTTTATATACATGCTCACCAGTGGCTTGAAAGCCTGATTGCTTTCTGGATCTAATTTTATTAATTGAATACTTTTGGAAAAATTTTCAGAATCATCTTTTTCTTTTTTTGGTAAAGATGTATTTATTTTTTATTTATTCAAAAGGCAGAGTGACAGAGAGAGGGAAAGACAGAGTGTGAAACAGATTTTTCATCCACTGATTCACTCCACCAATACCTGCAACAGAGCAGGTTGGGACAGGCTGAAACCAGGAGGCAGGAATCACAGCCATGTCTCCCACACGGGAGGTAGGAGCCCAAGTACATAAGCCATCTTCCCCTGCCTTTCCAGCCGTATTAGCAGGAAGCTGGATAAGACACGGAGTAACAGGGATGGGACCGGAACTGACACCCCAGTATGGAATGTGTTTAACCCACTCTGCCACAATACCAGCTCCGTCCAGAATCATCTTGCTACTCAAATGAACACACAGAGCTAAGAATTTACTATAGATCATTTAGGAACTACACTAAGCAAAGATCTTGTGTAACAAAGAATGATCCTTCCCCCATAAAACAGTGCAGCATTCTGCCATCAGTGAGTTCACAGGCCATATATGAGCCTTCATATCCTTCTTCCTCCAGGAGATATATTATTGATAGATTACCTTAAAAATCATTACTTTCTTCTTTATAATCTCATAAAAAAGAAATTTCATAACCTTCCTAGTTTCCTCTTCCAGTATTGCAGAGTCCCCTAAAGGAAGATAATTCTTCCATATCTCTTGGTAAAATCCCCTCTTTTTAAGAATTTATGCTTTAACATTTTTTTATTCTGTAAGAAATAAAGAGCCTGCTTCTGCAACTACCACATATTATATGCTTTCACGTGGAAGTGATGAATATGGAAATGAAGGCTATAATATTTTTAGTTACTTGTGCTTTCTTTGCCAGTTTTAAAGTGAGATTATATACTCATAGAAATGTTGTTTTCTTTCTGGCTCACTAGGCTGCATTTTTTTCTCTCTTTTTGATATACAGGGAGCAGAAGTAGGGCAATTTAAATATATCTTTTGAGCCAAGTAAGCCAGCAAGAAATAATCACAATTTTAAAGAAAATAAGAAATGGTAACATTGTTTAAGTAGAAGATTACATTGTATTTGGATTCTGTTAATTACTGCTACGACTCCAAAAGCTGTTACAAAGGTCCCCTAGAGATTATTTCCAATCTATTTATGGAATCTTCATAGGCAAGGTTATGAGAGTGTCTTTTTATGATATTATCTTTAAACTTTCATTTTCAATAGCTCACAATTAACTTCCTGGAATGAGGATGCATAGTAGGCTAAATATGTAGAGGTCATAATTTTCTGACCCACTTCCTTCTTCATGTCCAAATACATTTGGAAATAATTATTTCCAGATTCTATTTGTCTGCTGTGCTAATTTACAATGACATCTTTTCAACTATCTCAGTTTCAAAGAGTCCTGTAGCTTTAAAGTAACGATTTCCTATTTGAAGGAATTCATTACCATGCCTACAAGAATGTGGGTGGGTTGGAAGAGGCACTCCAAACGACAGTAGTCAGTAACTTGGGAAGAAAGCTTGAAACAGATATGGACAGACAGAATAAAGATGGGAGAAAATCAATGCTGAGAAAGAGAGATGGGTTGTAAAGGGAAGCTGGGTAGATCCATCTTGATTAGGCATCTCCAGATTCCAATGGAAGTTTTTCTTTGTCTGTATTTTAAAATCATAATTGGTAATTTGGTTCTATTCGTTGAGTTTCATAGAGTAGAATGTTGTACCTTTCTCTTTGATACCATATGCACATTTGAGAAGTGCAGAGCTGCCTTAGATCTCTCCAATGGGCTTTGTCTATGCCAGAGGGCAGCACGTGACACACTCCCATCTGGCATACAAGTTGCCACTTGGCTGCCACTGTGCTACCAGCCAGGACCCTTGCTGCTCCTCCCTCATCTAGTGCTACAGTCCATAAGTCCCCACAGTCTCTTACTGGCTGCTGGCTCTTCTCTAGTGGCAGATGTGGGGGGTGGGAAAGTCTTTGAGGGCCAAGCATTTGTTATTACCAGTCTGGCATAGACCCAAACAGTCCTCTACTGGCAAAAACATTGATTATGCTTGTCTCTAAGAATACAGCCCCCATTCTGTCCTTTTCTGCTACTCCAGCTCTTTCCATGTTATTGAACCCACCTTACTTTGACTTCTTACTCTAATGTGGAGTGTGTTTTACTGAACTCACATGATCACTGTGCTTTCATTCACGGCCTGCATTGAAGAGATCTTTTCATGAGTCCTCTCTGGGGTGAGGAGGAGGTTTGACTCATGCTGTCTTTAATCAGCTAAGCTTAGGCTCTTAGCTGATGTGCTCTTGGTTTTGGACATGCAAATCCCAGATCATCAAATTTTTTCATTGTGAACATGATGATAGAATCAGTGGTAGTGCTACAGAAACCTTTAGAAGAACAGTCTGGAGGGGTAAATGGATTTGATAGCCTTGGTGGTAAGAGAACAACTCTAGGATCATACTCATAGTTTTAGAGCTAGAAATAATCTTGGAATCATTCATTTGTTTGGCAAATGACATAACTAATACTGTTCTGTAGCACAGTTATGCTTTGTTTATACATGTTGACATTATTTATTAACTGATATTCTATAAATACAAATGTCATTAAGTGAATTTTTATAAGTTTTTGGGGTTTGTAGCCTACACAATTACCCTTTGAAACAGGGATTTTGTGAGAAAAAGCATTTCACTTGAATGTGACCATTTGAGTGCTAAGCCCCCTTTTAGTTATATGTTACATACCAAGGAAATGTTTTCTCTCCCTTCCTGAAAGCCTGTGAGAATATCTTTGGGAGAAACGTTATTCAAATCCATAGCTATTCACTTAACATGTACTTTTGAGTATTTATTCAAAGATACCAAACACTAAACTTGGTGCTAGAGATACTTGAGGGACAAAATAAATAAGACTACGGATGTTAAAAATGAGTACCTCACATATATTGACTTAATGGGTCAGTGAATGTGGTCTTAAGAATATAAAACTATTTTTATTTGTTTTTATTTATGTTGTTTTGTTTAATGTCACCAACATTTAAAATGTTTGTTAGGTACTCGAGTATATTAGAATGCATTTGTATATAAGTGAAAGAAAAGTTAATTAAATTCAAAGTGGTTTAAATAATAAAGGGAATTTATTGGCTCAGTAACTTGAAAGTCCAGCTGGAGGGTGGGCTTCCAGCATGGTTTAATTAAGGCTCCAGGTCAATTGCTCTGTGACTCTTTCAGCTCTGTCCAATTCCATGCATGAATCATGTTAGTTCCTGACAGGCTTCTCTCATGACTGCAAGACAAATGCCAGGAAAAAACAGGGTTTGATGCTTTCTAACCCTTGCACGGGGAGAGAAAGAGTACTCTTATCTCAGGATTCCAAGCAAGACTCTTGAGATTACTTCAATAGAATTTGATTACATCGTATGTGTACATCTGAGCCAATTATCATGGCTGGGAGAATGAAATGTATAATTTGATTTAAATCAATCCCGAACCTATAATAGGAGATGAGGATGGGATCGGTTTCCCGCAAAGTAATTTAGTTGGAGGAGCAATAGCAGATATTTAAAACCAAGTCTGAGTGCAATTTCAAAAAGTAGTAAGTGAGTAGATAATGGATACCAGAAAGTCATCAAATACTAAATAAGTTTTGGGGTACGGTCACAACATGTATGATCTTGCTGGTTGCTTTTTAGGGACAGTGATTTAACAAGCTCAAAATCAGTTTATGTTAGAGGCAATGTTTGAAGTGATACATAAAAGAAAGTAAACGTTAAACATTCAACTCAAGGAGTTTAAAAACACCATCATAAAATAATCCAAAGAAATATAGACAAAAGAGGTTAATAAAGACAACCCAGAAATTAATTAGAAAAGAGAATGGAATTTTTCTTTTCGCAGCCATGTGAGACTTTTTACTTGTAAATCCACTCTACATTCTGAGAAAGCCTGAATATGCTGAGCAGCAGCAACAAAATCTTTGAAGGCAAAGAAGAGCTGCCAAGGGCTTGAGTAGCAAGATCAAGGGGAAGAGAGCTCAGAGATAAGCCTTGCCTTTAGAGCCACTTCTCTTTAGGCTTTTGCCAGTGGGAAACAGGGGTAAAGGTTGCAGAGAGAGACTGAGAGGCTGAGCAGAGTTTGGGTAGTCTTGTGGAACTGGGGAAAACAAACACTGGAAAATATAAAAAGTTAAGTGGGAATTTGAGGACTAAAAAATGTGGCATAAGCAAAAATGGAATAGACAGATTTCACTGAGTTAGTAAACTGGAAAGCAGATCAGATGCAAATATCCAGATACCCAGACTGATGTAGCAAGAGGCAAAAAGGCAAAATATGCATAATCCAGCATCAAAGACCAAAGAGACATGGTGAAAAGACCTCACATATGTGTTCTTGGAATCTTAAAATAAAAAAGAAGGAAAAGGAATGTGACAGAAGCAATGTAGAGAGATTATCTTAGAAATTTCCAGAAAACAGATGGCAATAGGAAGAAGATCCAAAGGCTGTTTTTTCAAGAAAACAGCAAAAACTGACAAAGCTTTAGCTAAATTAATCAAGAAAAAAGAAAAATACAAAATAGACATCTGCAAATGAAAATAGGAAATCCAATAATTATGAACAAAAAATGACCAACTAGAAGTCAATAAATCACCTCCAGAAAAGCATTGCTTCGATGTTTTCATGGATGAATGCCAATATACTTTCTTCTTCTTTTTTTAAGATTTATTTATTTATTTGAAAAGCACAGTTGAAGAGAGGCAGAGGCAGAGAGAGAGAGAGAGGTCTTCTATCTGCTGGTTCACTCCCCAAATGGTTGCAACTGCCAGAGCTACACTGATCCCAAGCCAAGAGCCAGGAGTGTCTTCCAGGTCTTCCACATGGGTGCAGGGGCCCAAGGATTTGGTCCATCTTCTGCTGCTTTCTCAGGCACATTAGCAGGGAGCTGGATGGGAAGTGGAGCAGCCAGGACTCAAACCGGTACCCATAGGGATGCCGGCATTGTAGGCATTGGCTTTATCCAGTACGCCATGGCGCTGGCCCGGCCTATAAACTTTCAGCTAACAAATGCTTCTCACAATGTATGAAATTATTTTAAAGCATTAGAAAAAGATATAAAATATTCCAGTTCACTTTCAGTATTTGTGATAGTAGCCATTCAAAAAATCTGTCCACAAATGACATAGAAATCTACAAAAGTATCTCATTTATGAATTTAGATGCCAAAATTTCATAACTTATGTCTGATAGCTTATTAAGAGAAGGCTAATATATTCCAACAATACAAAAAGGTTTAATATTAGAATTCCACTAGTGTATTTTTATCACACAGATGAAAGGAGAAAAAATATAGTATCTTCTGTTCAGTGGCTATGAAACTTTTTGTTCATATTGAACTTTATTATATCAAGAAATAACACATTTTATTAGAAAATCGACATTAGAATCATGGATTCTAAAATAAGAGTAATAGACACCATCCTTCCTACCTTAGTTAAGAAAGAGTGGATGGATTGAAGAGAGTCTCATGTGTCTGGTTTGGAAAAGCCCCACAAGTGATTTCACCATAAACCCCAATGCATTTCCGTTTCTTTCCCTCAGTATTTCCCCAATGAAGTCACTGAAATAGAAATTTACAAGATATTTATTGAGTTAGATAAAGATTTATTTTATTTATTTGAAAGGCAGAGTGACAGAGGTAGAGCCAAAGGGGGGGGGGGTTTCCATCTGCTGGTTCACTCCCCAAATGACCACAATGGCCAGAGTTGTGATGATATGAAGCCAGGAGCCAGGAGCTTCTTCCAGGTCTCCCAGGTGGGTTCAGGGGCCCAAAGACTTGGGCCATCTTCCACTGTTTTCCCAGGCCATAGCAGAGAGCTGGATCAGAAGTGGAGCAGCAGAGAGTCAAACCAGCACCTATATGGGATGCTGGCACTGTAGGCTTCGGCTTTAACCCGCTGTGCCACAGTGTCGGCCTCAAAGATTTTTAAAAATAACATTAAACCTTCATGTCTATTTTAAAAATGAACATAATGACACAGCAGGTTAAAGCCCTGGCCTGAAGTGCAGGCATCCCACATGGGCACTGGTTCTAGTCCTGGCTCTTCCTCTTCCTATCCAGCTCTCTGCTATGGCCTGGGAAAGCAGTAGAAGATGGCCCAAGGCCTTGGGCCCCTGCACCCATGCTCTGGGTGTAGCGGCCACTTAGGGAGTGAACCAGTGAATGGAAGATCTCTCTTTCTCTGCTTCTCTCTCTGTATCTCTACTTTTCATATAAATAAATAAAAGCTGATGAACACATGAATAAATGGACATTTATAATAAAGGGCTAATGCTTGAGACTGGTCCTCTTGACGTAACCAGGCTGTGTGTGTAACAGGATGATGGGAGGCCGGCACTGCAAGTGCCATATGCATTCCATATGGGCACCGGTTCGTGTTTTGGCTGCTCCACTTCTGATCCAGCTCTCTGCTATGGCCTGGGAAAGCAGTAGAAGATGGCCCAAGTCCTTGGGCCCCTGCACCCATGTAGGAGACCTGGAAGAAGCTCCTGGCTCCTGGCTTCGGATCGGCGCAGCTCTGGCTGTTGCGGCCAGTTGAGGAGTGAACCAGCGGATGGAAGACCTCTCTCTCTGTCTCTACCTCTCTCGGTAACTCTGTCTTTCAAATAAATAAAATAATTTTTTTTTAAAAGAACAATCATCAAAACTGTTATAAAACCAAGAATAGATGGGTATTTCTATAACTTGATGAATAAGTTTATCAAGTCAAAGACCAGCATGGAGATGTTACTATCATTACTATTCAATGTTATTCTAGATACATTGTCTTATATAGTAAGATTAATAGTAGCTATAAATATTGGAATTGCCACTATTTATATATAAGAGCCTTAAAAATCTCAGTAGATTCAACTGATAACCTATTGAAAATTCACATAGAGTTAAGTAGCTGGAAACAAACTAAATGTGTGTATGAGTCATTTTCTTATAGGGTGACCAATGATTGTCATGTTCCTGGGACTTTCTCAGATACAGCCTGGAAGTCTTATCTCTGGGAAACCTCACAGTCCTCAATAAAGAGGAAAGTTTCATTATCCTAGAATAGGAAAAAGTCACAAAAATACCAAACATGTAAACTTCCTAAATTAATTCATATTTCGATCGCAATTCTAATAAAATTTAGCAAAATGACTCCATGTTTGTATGTAAAAACACAAATAATTGAGGTAAGAAAACTATAAGACAGAATAATGAGGGGGAATTTGGATTACAAGCTATGAAAATATATCAAAAAGTGAAAATAATTCCAATTATTGTACCTGTACAAAAATTATTGTACCTGGACAAGAAATTCAAAGGAGTAAAAACTCTACAGAGTAGAAAGCTAAAAGGCAATTCAAGTATACATAAATATTTTTATAAAAATAGGTCTATATTAATTCAGGAGGAAATATCAATAGTCAAAAATGATGCTGAGGGGCCGGCGCTGTGGTGCACTAGGTTCATCCTCTGCCTGCGGCACCAGCATCCCATATGGGCGCTGGTTCTAGTTCTGGCTGCTCCTCTTCCAGTCCAGCTCTCTGCTGTGGCCTGTGATAGCAGTGGAGGATGGCCCAAGTGCTTGGGCCCCTGCACTTGGCGTGGGAGACCAGGAGGAAGTGCCTGGCTCCCGGCTTCAGATCAGCATAGCTCCAGCCATTGTGGCCATTTGGGGAGTGAACCAACGGAAGGAACACCTTTCTCTGTCTCTCTGTCTGTAAATCTACCTGTCAAGTAAATAAATAAATAAAAATCTTTAAAAAAAAGATGCTGAACAAATTAGTTACAATTTTGTATAAAGTTAAATTCCTACCTTAATGTGTCATAAAATTCACTGCAGTGAGATTACTTAAATGTAAATGAAGCCACTCCAACTCCTTCTCTTCCAAAAAAAAGAGCTTGAAGAAAATAGAATTAAGTGGAATAGGATCATCTTTTAAAGTGATAAAGTAGAGAAAGATCTTTTTGTTTTGAAGCTTTTATTTAATGAATGCATTTTTCATAGAGAAAAATCTTAAAAACTGCTAGTATCAAGCAAACAAACAAATAAATAGCATAAATAAAACTTAAAGACATATTGTGAATCTGATATCTTTATCTTAATCAATTATGACAGGTTTTATATTCTGAGTTTGTGAGTAATATTCGTAATTCCATAAGAAAATTATGTAATACTTATATAATAGATAATACATAATGTAGACAATCAGAAAATGAGAAATGGCTGAAATACTTAAGGAAATATGTTCATCATTGCTAACACTCAAAAAATGAAAAATAAAGCATCAATGAGAATATATGACTTTTTTATATGTGATTAGACATTACTTTATTTTGTGCATGACTCATAGATGGAACAAAACTTCCTCTCCAGTAAAAGCTTACCTGATAAAAGAACACTTTCAGGGGCCAAAGCTGTGGCCTAGTGGGTAAAGCTGCTGCCTGCAGTGCTGGCATCCCACATGGACACCAGTTTGAGTCCTTACTACTCCACTTCTAATCCAGCTCTCTGCTATGGCCTGGGAAAGCAGTGAAAAAGGGCCCAAGTCTTGCACCCATGTGGGAGACCAGGAAGAAGATCTTGGCTCCCAGTTTCAGATGGGCCCAGCTCCAGCTATTGCTGCCATTTGGGGAGTGAACCAGAGGGTACAGACCTCTTTCTTTCTCTCTCTCTGCCTCTGCTTCCCTGTAACTTTGCATTTCAAATAAATAAATCTTTTAAAAAAAGAATACTTTTAAATGTGACACATTGGTTCTGCTTACTTGACAACATTTCAATTACATCCATGTTTCTATTTTTACCAATATGTACATGTGTATGAAATTGCGTATTTTTTTTTTTTTTGACAGGCAGAGTGGACAGTGAGAGAGAGAGAGACAGAAAGAAAGGTCTTCCCTTTTTTGCCTTTGGTTTACCCTCCAATGGCACCAAGGCTGGCACATTGTGGCCTGCACACCACGCTGATCCGATGGCAGAGCCAGGTACTTATCCTGGTTTCCCACGGGGTGCAGGGCCCAAGCACTTGCGCCGTCCTCCACTGCACTCCTGGGCCACAGCAGAGAGCTGGCCTGGAAGAGGGGCAGCCGGGACAGAATCTGGCACCCCGACAGGGACTAGAACCCAGTGCTGCAGGTGGAGGATTAGACTAGTGAGCCGCGACGCTGGCCAAAATTGAATATTTTATCACATTTTGCTGTTCGCTATTTTATAATAGTGAGTAAACATGGACAAAGAGATATGCACCAAAATCTATCTAACCCATTGCAAAACTGTCCCTTCAAGAATAATGAGACAAAATTAAAGGTAGAGAGATAGAGATAGAAAGAGAACACAAAGAAAAAGGAATCATGAAATAGATACGAAGGAACAGAAATAGAAGGGTGATTTGCATCATCAACCAGAAGCAGTGGATGTTGGGAAAACGCTATAAAAATTCTAGAATTTTTAAACCTAAGATTTCTCATCTAGTCAGATAATTAATCCAGTGAAGGTAATGATAATCCTCTAACTTCAGTGGCTGAAGACATCAAATGTTTATTTCTCACTCAGGTACCAGGGAGGCTGGTGAGAGCTCTGAACCACTTAGTCATTCAGGGACCCAGGCTGACGGAGAGTCTGCTACCTACAACACGTGTCTTCCAATGTAGGCTTGGGTGTGGACTTCCAATCAGCAGACGTGGAAAAAAGATGTACAGGCTCCACTTGCTTCTCATAGGCCCCTGACTGGAGTGTCCACGTCAATTCTGCTCATATTCCTGTTATGGAAAGCAGCTGCATGGCCTTACCCAGATATAAAGGGGTCTGAGACATGAAGTCCCTGGCAGGGTGACCACACACACTAACAACTCCCTCTTAAGGAAAGCAAAGCATACAGTTTGGATGACAATTAGCTGTTATCAAAACTTTTATTCAGGATTTTGAAAAAGCTACTTAGAGATGTGGGTCATCAGAAAAAGCAACAGATCAGGAGGTTGCAAATACAAGATTGTGGAATCAGGAGAGCATGACATCACAGGAGAGGAGCCAGGAGGAGGTCTAGGATGGCATCACACAGCTGTGCAGCAGGCCTGGAAGAGTAGCCAGTCCATGTTAGCGTGATAAAAATCTGGGACTGTGAGAATACCTGATACATTTGGTGATATGAAAGATAGTATTGTGAATCATTTTATATATCAGTTATATTTAAATTTTGGAAAAAGATTAGGCACAGATATATAAAAGTTCCAGAAATTATAAAAAATTAGGCAGTTATTAACTTTTGGAAATAATAAAGGTACTAGAGGAATGGGAACATGTGATTCTACATAGCAACAAGTGCTAATGATCACGAGATATATTTGCATAGGATTTTTTTTTTAAGATTTTATTTATTTATTTGAGAGGTAGAGTTACAGACACAGAGAAAGGTCTTTCATCTGCTGGTTCACTCCCCAAATGACTGCAATGGACAGAATTGGGCCTATCTGAAGCCAAGAGCCTGGAGCTTCCTCTGGGTCTCATGTGGATGTAGGGGTGCAAGGACTTGGGCCATCTTCTACTGCTTTCCTAGGCCACAGCAGAGAGCTGGATCAGAAGAGGAGTAGTTTGGACATAAACCAGCTGCAAGAACAGGCTCCCATTTGGGATGTCAGTGCCATAGGCAGAGGTTTAGCCCTACTATGCCACAGAGTTGGTCCCTGCAGAGGAAGTTAATCAAAATCTTTGGTATAAACACACTGGGAAGGTGTTGGTGCTGGGATGTGATTGTTAGTGCATGGAAGTTTATGTAAGAAGGAAAGGTATCTGTAATAATTGGAATTCAGCAGATGAAGTAGGAACATATTAATTAGAAATGTAGAGGCAGAATGCAGATAAAATAGGTAAAAAAATGAACATATTTGCCTTTTAGAATTAGAACTCAGCGTGGAGAATGGAGCAGTGGATGCTGGTTACATAAATATTTCGTAACTATTTGATTTCCACAAACTCCATGTGCAAACTACTTTGATTGAATTAAAAATCAATGACTTTTAAGAGAGCACATGGCTAGTAAGAGGCTAACCTACCAGATTGTGGAGAAAAACTAGGATTTTCCACTCACATTTCTAGGATGATTTTCAGATGCAAGAGAATTTGTTTGTTTAAAGTTCTTTGGACATGAAAACTAGTGTGGGCTTTGCATCAGATTTGGACCACCACCTTCCATGCATTTCAGCTCTCATCTCAAAGCCATTTGGTGTATTCGTTGGTTGTTGTGGAAGCCACTTGATTCTGATTTTTAAACTGGGTTATTTTGATCCTTTTGGTAATGAAGACTCCTCAGCTTTCCCAGAGATGGTTTGGTGTTAAAATGCAGTTTATGTTCGGAAATAGAGTCCTCGTTCTGGCTGAATGTGGCTACTGCCATGGTGGACTGTTGTCCCTTTAATGTATACTTTGATTCTAATACCACGTAAAGAGACACGGGTGAGTAAATCAACGTGATTGTCACTCATTGGCACAGAAATTATTAACAGGGGCTCATGTTTGTAGTTTGTTCTCTCTCTCTCTCTTTCTCTCTTTCTTTTTCTTTCTTTCCTTCTTCCCTCCCTTCCTCCCTCCCTCCCTCCCTCCCTCCCTCCCTCCCTCCCTCCCTCCCTCCCTCCCTCCCTTCCTTCCTTCCTTCCTTCCTTCCTTCCTTCCTTCCTTCCTTCCTTCCTTCCTTCCTTCTTTTCCTCCCCCTTTCTTTCTCTCCTATACTTGTAATAATGAGAAAGTTAAAAGAAAAGCATTTCAACTTAGATTCTTATCCACAATGGAGAAAGTGATAACTGGTTTGGAAATCCTTTGCTCTCGACTCAAAGGCCTCCTATTGTTGATGACTTCCTGAGCTGAAAGGGAATACTCAGGTTTTACTCAGGATCCTTTCCCTGTAGAGAGATGAGCACATACCTCACCCCTGAGATTAGGGAAGATGGCTTTGCACCTGAGAAAATTCTCACTTGTCGCTTTTCTTTTTCCTTAGGCATATATGGTAGAATTCAAAACAGGTTGGAGCTTTCCTGCATTTCCTGCCAGGTAAACTAATGAAAGTTAATGTGCATGTAAAGACAAAATGATTAGCTAAGTATTTGCCAAAGCCAAATTTTCCAAGAAAGAAAAAAATGGCAAGCCATTTTAAGAGATGAATAGTCTAACATTGCTCTATTCAGCTATAGGTGGAAGTCAGCGAATTGCAGTCATGACTTCCTTTGGGCATTAAGAACTAAAGGAAGCATATAATGTCACCATTTGTCATTCATGATCATATAAAAGTTTTTGTCTGTGATCTGATTTGCACCCAGACCCTCCCCTCTTTCCTACTTGATTTTAAAAAGTAAACATTTCCTCAAGCTCTAAGACAAGCAAGGAAAGGGATGCACTTAAGGTAGGGAAACAAAATATTTTTGTACTTGTATGTTTTTCTTTTTCTTGGATTGATACTTTTTCTGGAGTCTTCTGAGGTTTTTGTTGTAAGAAGAATCAAGCATATCTGCCATTCTCCACTCATTTTCTCAATAGCCATAGGCGTCTCACCTTGGATCTCCTGCCTCTCAGATCTTCTTCTCAAGGCCATGGCACTAGTGATCTAGTGGCATAGAGCTTAGCTACTAATCCTACGGTGACAGGCACCTGTCACACTTACTGTAAAAGCATGTATTTTGTTTGAAGCTCAGTTTCACTTAACTGTTAAAATTTCCATGTTTGTTTCAGGTTAATGACATTGCATAAGTCTATGTGGGTATGTAAGCTCTTAGGTTAAACATAACTTTTTTCAATGAGTTTATAATAATAATTTGTCCAAAGCCTTGTATAATACTCCAAGATTTCTAATATATATATATATATATGGGTTTAGCTCCAGAAGAACTGGTGGAAAGATATTGTGGGTGGTGTCAGGAAGTTATTCTTCCACCTTTGTAGTCTCCCTCTTACTCTCATTTCTTTATATGCATATGTATAGGCACACACATATTCCCAATACCTCCATTGTGTCTGATACAATGGTGTTTGTGAAAATACCAATAGAGAAACAAAACCGAGATACTCTAGGATAAAGAACTAGAGTTGTAAGCTATCCTTTCTTTTCTCATCAGAGAATTGTCAGCATTTGCTCTTCTGAGGCCAAATCATTTTGGTTTTCCTTAAACAATGTAAACATGGATGACTATCTGTAATTCTTTTCATGTTAGCCTCCAGGTTCCTTCTTCCGTGGCCTTATCTGGTTTCAGCTGCTCTTCAGAATGAACACTGTATATTTTCTTAGTCTGCAAATACAGACAAAGCTCCTACTCTTGTGATTTTCCCAAAGGCAGTTTGGTCTGAGTCTCAGTGCGGTGCTGCAATGTATTTGTATGAATAAGAGCATCCTCGGGTGAGTCACTCTACCTCCCACAGACCCACGGGCCAGCACATGTAGTTCTCCCTGGTCAAAGGAAGGGGCAAATCTGGCCCCGCCAGAGCTCACTGTGAACCTTGCAAACAATCTTGGTGCCTGAGGTTATTTTAAACCTCAGCATTTTAACATCTGACTATTCTTTTTCACTATTAAAAGTAATTTAATAATAGTTAGTTTTTAAAGACAAATATTATGGAGTCTTTGCATTTATGAATGAGTTAGTTAAAATATATTCCATATTTACAACAAGCAATTAGTATTTTTTTCTGAAGATAATTTCCAATGATAGAGATTTTAATGTACATTTTAACTTTTCGAACTCTGTAATGAATACTATTTTGCAAATAAGTATTTCTAAAAAGAAGAAAACAAGAAGCAAAACAGTAAATGTTATTTCCTAAATTACTTATTTTCTTTGCTTATTTTTCAAGAGTTCCTACTACTGAGTATTTATACCCTTTATGAATGTTGTGTTTAGACCCAAGTTCAGGGTGTGGGATGTCCCCTAAAACATGTTGTTGATTTGAAGGGTTATTGACATCTATTTCTAATAGTAATTAGATGTTTTCATTAACAATTATTCCTCATAGTACTTTTTCAGCAATAGAAATGAAAAGGCGTTGTTTTTCCTCTGTTAATTTATACGTAACCATTTTTGAGTACACCTTAGACGCAAACATTATTCATTTAGGTTTCAGAAAACACATACCACTGACCCTGTATAGTTTTCTTATGAAAAAAATACAATTTTTGCTCCTAAAGGTTTGATGGCTTAGTTTAGCATCATAGGGTCTAGCGAAGTAAGAGCCAATTGTGTTTGGCTTTGAAAAATGGAAAGAAGCTAGGCAGAAAGAGGAAGGCAATTGCAGGACGTTAGCAGAAGTATGGGCTCAAAAATAGGAAGAAGAAGAAGAAACGGGTTTCACTCAGGAGAGTTTAAGTTTGTGGTAGTTATCTGTGGCTTTGTACAATATTAACACAAATAGGGGATTAAAACATATCTTATTATCTCACAATTTCAGTAGCTCAGAAATTGGAGGCAACTTGGCTGGCACCTCTGCTCACATGACTCATAAAGCTGCAGTTATTGTTGGCCAGAGATGGAGGTTTCATGTGAGGCTTGATCGGGAAGGATTTGATTTTAAGCCCAGGTTATTGTTGCTAGTACTCTGTTCCTTATGCATTGTCAGCTCCTTGCTGGCTATTGCCAATCCTCAGCTGCTTGTCATGTTGACTATCTTCCAAATACTGCTGATGGCTTCCTGATGCTGATGGCTTGCTAGGAAGGGAGTGTCTCCTAGCAAGAAAGGCATTGCAATTTTATGTGACATAATCATGTACACCTCATCATCTTTGCTATATTCTATGGGCAGGACACAAGTCACAGATCCCACCTATACCTAAGGTTTGGAATTGCACAAAAAGTAAGTCACAGAGCCAGGGACCAAGAGAGCCACTTTGGAGTCTGCCTATGATAAGAATCAAGCCAAATAAGTCAGACAATGAATAAGGGCTATTTTTCAAATGAAAAAAATATAGGTGTGACATTGTGGTGTAGTGGGTAAAGCCACTGTCTGCAATGCTGGCATTCCATATGGGTGCTGGTTAGAATCCTGGTTGTGCCACTTTTGATCCAGCTCTCTGCTAACACACCTGGGAAAGCAGTGGGAATTGGCCCTATTCCTTGGACACCTGCACTTTCGTGGAGACCTGGAAGAAGCTCCTGTCTCCTGGTTTTAGATTGGCCCAGCTCTTAGTCTTATTTTGAAGGAGGAGAGTATTGGTTATCTCTCGTAGTTTCTATAAAAGGCATCTTGCAAAGCCAAGACACTGTGGCAAAAAATGACCTAAATGAAAAATCTCTGTGAGTGAGAGCCTAGTGGGAAGAAGGGACCATCAAAGAAGGAGGTATCTTTCTCTGAAGGGAGGAGAGAACTTCCACTTTGACTATAGCCTTGTTTAAATAAGGTCGGAGTTGGTGAACTCAAGAGGCTTCTATAACCTTGGCAGCTCATGACAAGACCCTTGGGTGATTACTGATGTCATAAATAAGAGTGTCAATCATTAAATCAACAACTTACTCTCTATGTAGGATCTCTGTTTTTAATGTGTTGTACTATGAGAATTAATGGTAAAAACAGTCTTCAAACAGTACTTTATACTTTTGTGTTTATGTGTGGGTGCAAACTGTTGAAATCTTTATTTAGCATATACCAAGTTGATCATCATATATATATATTTATATATATATATATTTATTTAGCATATACCAAGTTGATCATCATTATATATATATATATATATATATATATATATATATATTTGACAGGCAGAGTGGACAGTGAGAGAAACAGAAAGGTCTTCCTTTTTGCCAATGGTTCACCCTCCAATGGCTGCCGTGGCCGGCACGCTGCAGCTGGTGCACAGCACTGATCCGAAGCCAGGAGCCTGGTGCTTCTCCTGGTCTCCCATGTGGTGCAGGGCCCAAGCACTTGGACCATCCTCCACTGCACTCCCGGGCCACAGCAGAGAGCTGGACTGGAAGAGGGGCAACTGGGACAGAATCCAGTGCCCCGACTGGGACTAGAACCTGGTGTGCTGGCGCCGCAAGGTGGAGGATTACCCTATTGAGCCACGGCACCGGCTGATCATCTGTATATAAAGATAATTGAAAATGAATCTTATTGAAGAATGGGATGGAAGAAGGAGTGGGAGATGGGATGGTTGTGGGTGGGAGGGTGGTTTTGGGGGAAAAGCTGCTATAATACAAAAGTTGTACTTTGGAAATTTATATTTATTAAATAAAAGTTTTCTAAGAAAAAAAAGGCATCCTACATAGTTGAAAGGAAATAAGTTTCGGAAGAGCTCTTTCAGACTTCTTCTGGTCAGGAGATTAGGGTATAAAGTCATTTTGGTAAAACAAAGTCTTAATAGAAGCAGCACCATGTCTCTGGAAAGAATCCTTTTTCTTCTTCATTCTTCCACCTGTTCGGTAAAAAGTCAATGGGAGGCTTTTGAAAGCAACATGGAATGAAGATGGAAGAGCTGCTCAAATAAATCTAATCAAGGATTCTTGTCTGCTACCTTCAAAGAGAAGGCGAATGGAGCATTTATGTAGATTCAGCAGGCAGGAGACTTAAGGTATCTCTTGACAGTTTGCTTGGATGTGTAGCTCTGTTAAGTATTAGAAGCATCTAATGAAGCCAGAAGAATCCTTGAGGGAAAAACAGGTACTATCTGAATCTAATCACAAAAGAAGTTCAGGTATGTTAGTCATAATCAAATCAGGTTGCTAGATTATCTGAATAGAGTTTGAAGTGTTTGCTTTTCAAAACAGGGATCTGATTATGTCTTCATTACTTTTAATCAATCAATCACTATCTCATTAATGTTCATTGCCACTGAATCAACAGGTATAGAGGCTTGCTGGAAAAGACCAGATACAGAAGGGAAGATAAAGAACACACAGAATGAACTCTTATTTGAATTTCCATGCAGATATTTGCTATTTTACCTTCTTTTCTGTTTGGATTCATTCATGTCTATCTCCTTAGAGATGCTGTAGCCATTAACACCATGGTCTTGAGGTTCTCCTCACTTGTATAATCTGAGACTCAGGAGAGCAATGTGATTTGACTTGGCCACAAATCAATGTGGCTGCAAAAGCCAGGGATTGGGACCCTAAGAGTATGTCCTCTGTGTCAAGTTCTCAATTTAATTCTTGTACTAGTGACATCACAAAAAAGAAAAAAGTTAAAATGAGATTTGTCTAAGGATACATTCACCTAAGGATAGCGATGAACTTCAGTGAATTATACTTCATTTACATATAGACCTTGTTCTTTTTCTTTTGTAAAGATTTATTTGATTTTATTTGAAGAATATATATTATATATATATTCTACCTTTCATATATATATAGACACACACACAGAGAAAGAGAGAGAGAGAGAGAGAGAGAGAGAGAGAGAGAGAGAAAAGAGAGCTTCTATCTGCTAGTTCACTTCCCAAATGGCTGCAATGGCTGGAGCTGGGCAGATCTGAAGCCAGTAGCCAGGAGCTTCTTCCGGGTTTCCGGCAGGGGCCCAAGGACTTGAGTGATTCTCCACTGCTTTCACATATGCATTAGCAATGAGCTAACTAGCTATGTGGGGCAGCTGCGACTTGAAACTTTGCCCATGGTGGTGACTTTACCCACAATGCCACAGTGCCGGCCAATGGATCTTATTCTTTAGCTTTAAAATTCTGGAGCTTCTCTTAAATTTAGGAGTCTGACTAGATGCTATAAGACATAATTATTGGGGCTGGTCCTGTGGCGTAGCAGGTAAAGCTGCTGCCTGTAGTACTGGCATCCCATATGGCTGCCAGTTCAAGTCCCAGCTGCTCCACTTTCAATATAGGTTTCTGCTATGGCCTGGAAAAGCAGTAGAAGATGGCCCAAGTCCTGGGCCCCTGCACCTATGTGGGAGACCCAAAAAAGCTCCTGGCTCCTGCTTAGGATCGGCACAGCTCCAGAGGATGTAGCCAGTTGAGGAGTGAACCAGTGGATGGAAGAGCTCTTTCTCTCTCTCTGCCTCTCTTTCTCTCTCTGTCTGACTTTCAAATAAAATAAATAAATCTTTAAAAAAAAGACTTACATTGTGAATTAATACTATAACTAGTACTCCAACAATAATTTCAGTTTGTGTCTCTATGTGAGGGCAAACTGTTGAAATCTTTACATAATATGTTCTAAACTGATCTTCTGTGTATAAAGAGAATTGAAAATGAATCTTGACGTGAACAGAAGGGGAGAGGAAGCGGGAGAGGGGAGGGTGGCGGGAGGGAGGGAAGTTATGAGGGGGGGAGCCATTGGAATCCATAAGCTATACTTTAGAAATTTATATTCTTTAAATAAAATCTAAAAAAAAAGACTTAATTATTGATGAAAATACATATAAGAATCCTTAGATGAGAGGTGCCATATAAAATTATTCTGTATAAAGTGTGGAGTGCTAGGTGTAGATTTGACCTGAACACAAACCACTTGGTTAGCCAGTGGCCAGGTTATTTTGGGAGATTATGTTTACCATTGCAATAGCAGGGACATAGAGAGTATGGTTCTGTCATTAAGTCTGAGAATAAGCCCTGAGTAAATTTAATCAAAGCCCTCCTCTCATTAATTATTAAGTTTCTTTTTTTGTCTTTCATCAAGTATCTTTGTTTTTCAAGGTGGTAATGTCACCACCTTATAGTTCGCAAAATGTTCATTTCGATTATCTTTGGAGAGTCTTAAAGTCTTTGGGTATCACCAGCCTCCTTTTATTTTTTAAAATAAATACAGCCATTTGTTATAAATACAATATCAGAAAAATGAAGCTCTTTGCCAGAACAAGGATGCTTGCCTGTCTGAACAGAGGTTACCCCGGTGTCACCATGAAAGGGCCTGCTGGGGCGTCACTGCTCAGTGGCAGTTGGCAGTCCTGGGAAGGTTACCAAGAAGGATTCCGGTTCTTCTGGTTGTAAGTGCCAGGAAGTTAGGTCTCTATGACTGGTTTTATCATCTTGTGTTACGAAGTTTTATGGAAGAATTGCTTCACTCTTCAGGGTCTCAGAACTTTGTCTTACCTCATTTAGGAGAATGTACCGGAACTGTGGGAAAAAGGCACTGAGTATGTCTTCCCAGGCTGTGTATAGTTGTGCAGGTTGTGCACAATACAATTCATATCAAAGATGATACAGATATTCATTTTTTAAAGATTTATTCAGACATTATTATTACAACACTGTTCTAACAGGTTGGAACAAAGTGTTGAGGAAGAGGGCTTTTTCTAATTTATGCAAAAGTTCAGAGCCCTGAAGCAGGGCAAGTGTATGAAAAAAAATATAAGATTTAAGCAAAAAGGAAGGGTTAAAGTTCTTTATTTTATTGTTGGTTCATTTAGAATGCAATTTGTAAGACTATAATGCAGTTTATATTTATGAGCAAAAACCTATAAATTCTACCAAATGATAGATGTCCCATCAAACAACACTGAAATGTAGAAATTTCAGATATGATTTTCAAAACATTTACAGCTAATTAAAAAGTAAGTCTTGGCTGGCACCGCGGCTCAATAGGCTAATCCTCCGCCTGCGGTGCCGGCACCCCGGGTTCTAGTCCCCGTCGGGGCACCGGATTCTGTCCCAGTTGCCCCTCTTCCAGGCCAGCTCTCTGCTGTGGCCTGGGAAGGCAGTGGAGGATGGCCCAGGTGCTTGGGCCCTGCACCCCATGGGAGACCAGGAGAAGCACCTGGCTCCTGGCTTTGGATCAGTTCGGTGTGCCGGCTGCAGCGGCCAATGTAGGGTGAACCAACGGAAAGGAAGACCTTTCGCTCTGTCTCTCTCTCTCTCTCACTGTCCACTATGCCTGTCAAGAAAAAAAAAAAAAGTAAGTCTGCATAGCTACAAACATCAAACAATTTAAAATAAGTGAAATTCTTTCCCATCTAAATTTCACAGGTGACTGAAACTCCAAGTTCTGTAGGTCCCTGGAAGAACTTGCCCAAGAGATATTTCTACATTTTCCCATCTCTGTAATTTCATCAAAGATGACTCCTCTCATACTCAATGCTTCCTCAAATTATGTCTCAATGATAAATGAGTCACTTCATAAAAGTGTAATGGTTTGCAATGTTTTAGTTAGCTTGCATATGGTATTTGACCTGAAGCTTGACTAATAGAACTTGGAGACAAAATTGAGTACAAATTATAAATAGGTAAACCAAGGAAAGCTCCAAGTGACCAAGACAAAATATCAAAAAGAGGTGGAAGGAAATGGATTTTGCATGTTGAAAACAACAATTAAAAAACATAACAGAAAAACAGGCATCAAACATGTTTCTCCAAAATTCTTTATTTTATTTTTTTAACTTTTATTTAGTAAATATAAATTTCCAAAGTACAGCTTATGGATTACAATGGCTTTCCCCCACCATAACTTCCCTCCCACTCGCACTCCTCCCATCTTCTGCTCCCTCTCCCATTCAATTCACATCAAGATTCATTTTCAATTATCTTTATATAGAGTAGATTGATTTAGTATATATTAAGTAAAGATTTCATCAGTTTGCACCCACACAGAAACAGAAAGTATAAAATACTGTTTCAGTACTAGTTATAGCATTAATTCACATTGGACAACACATTAAGGACAGATCCCACATGAGACGTAAGTACACAGTGACTTCTGATGTTGACTTAACAATTTGACACTCTTGTTTATGGCGTCAGTAATCTCCCTAGGCTCTAGTCATGAGTTGCCAAGGCTATGGAAGCCTTTAGGATTCGCTGACTTCAATCTTATTCCGACAGGGTCATAGTCAAAGTGGAAGTTCTCTCCTCCCTTCAGAGAAAGGTACCTCCTTCTTTGATGGCCCTGTTCTTTCCACTGGGATCTCACTTGCAGAGATCTTTCATTTAGGATTTTTTTTTTCCAGAGTGTCTTGGCTTTCCATGCCTAAAATATTCTCATGGGCTCTTCAGCCATATGGAATGCCTTAAGGGCTGATTCTGAGGCCAGAGTGCTATTTAGGACATCTGCCATTCTATGAGTCTGCTGTGTCTCCCGCTTCCCATGATGGATCATTCTCTCCCTTTTTGATTCTATCAGTTAGTATTAGCAGACACTAGTCTTGTTTGTGTGTTCCCTTTGACTCTTAGACCTATCAGTGTGATCAATTATGAACTGAAGACGATCACTTGGACTAGTGAGATGGCCTTGGTACATGCCACCTTGATGGGATTGTATTGGGATCCCCTGGCACATTTCTAACTCCACCATTTGGGGCATGTCTGATTGAGCATGTCCCAAATTGTACATCTCCTCCCTCTCTTTTTCCTACTCTTATATTTAAGAGGGATCACTTTTCAGTTAAATTTAAACACCTAAGAATAATTGTGTGTTAATTACAGAGTTCAACTGCTAGTACTAGATAAAAAAAATACTAAAATGGATAAAGTATTACATTGTACATCAACAGTCAGAACAAGGGCTGATCAAGTCACTGTTTCTCATAGTGTCCATTTTACTTCAACAGGTTTCCCCTTTGGTGCTCAGTTAGTTGTTGCCGATCAAGGAGAACATATGATATTTGTCCCTTTGGGACTGGCTTAATTCACTTAGCATGATGTTTTCCAGATTCCTCCATTTTGTTGCAAATGACAGGGTTTCATTGTTTTTGACTGCTGTATAGTATTCTGTAGAGTACATGTCCCATAATTTCTTTATCCTGTCTACTGTTGATGGGCATTTGAGTTGGTTCCAGGTCTTAGCTATTGTGAATTGAGCTGCAATAAACATTAATCTGTGGACAGCATTTTTGGTTGCCAATTTAATTTCCTTTGGGTAAATTCCAAGGAGTGGTATGGCTGGGTTGTATGGTAGGGTTATATTCAGGTTTCTGAGGAATCTCCAGACTGACTTCCATAGTGGCTTCACCAGTTTGCATTCCTACCAACAGGCATCAAACACGTTTCTTCAAAATTCTAAAAAATCTCTATTTTCTATTATGCTCCCAATCAATTTATTACATCACGTTTAAAGGATTACAGGAAGTTCTCAATGAACTACAATATTACTCTTTAAAAAAAACTTAACAGACAATGATCTCTCCGCTGGTTAACCCCCCCAAATGCTTTCAGTTGCAAGGGCCAGCCCAGACCATGTGGGTGATAGGGTACTTGGGCAAAGATCTGCTGCTTCCCAGAGTGTATGCTTAATGGAAGATGCATAAGAAGTGGAGTAGCCTGGATTTGAGCAAGGCAGTCTGATACAGTGTGCAGGCACCCAGGCAGTGTGTTAATGGCTGAGCCAAACTTCTGTCCCTCCCATTTTTTTGTAACCAGGTTTACAAAAGTTTTATTGCTGCTTATTGCAGAGTTCCTGTCATTTAGTTTTCACGTTTAAGGTAACATCTTTCAAGTGAAAACTCTTGATTTTGTTTCTTTTCCTTCTCTGTCTTGTCACATTTTAACATTGCTGGCCATAGTCTCATCTTGGATTCTCTTAATTAAAAATAATTTTTAATTGCTTAACAGTTATGATTTTTACTAATTTGTATTATTTTTAGAAATATTAACATATGATCCTTTTTCATTTTTATGGGGTGCAGTGCAGTATTTCACACATACGTACAGTGTAAAACAATCCACCTAAGCAACTAGCCTTTCATTTCCTCATTTTTTCTTAGTGTTTGGCACCTACCAGTTCCTCTCTTCAAATTCTTTGTATGGGATATAATACATTGCTGTGGACTATTATTGTCCCACAGCAATGAAGAACTTCAGGACCAATTACCTCCGTCGGACTGCATTTAGGTGCCCATTATTTGATCTTTCTCTATCTTGGATGCTGTTGACATCAAAATTTCTGCTCTTTTAGCTGTCTTCACAACTTTCTTATTTCCACTTTCCTTTTCTCTTTCCTGGACCCTCCTATTTCCCCATATCATATTTTCTCTCTACACCTATATTTTTTACATGCAATCTCTGAGCAACTTTATCTTTGTTGATATTTCTTCACCTTGCCTTTTCAAATTCTTTCCCTTTCCCTAAATTGTTGGTCATAACATTGTAATTGTTTTGCTTGAGTTATCAGCCATATTTATGTCTTTCCTTCAGATGTTTCCTAAATTCATTTTACTGACACAGACGCAATTAGCAACTTCTTTCTCAATTCCCCTGTCTTTGGTTTATTTTCATCTGATCAGCAACAAACATTATTTTCTCATTTCCTGTGACCTCCAAATTTAAACACCTCAAGAGAATCTGGTCTTTCCATCACCTTCTTCCTTCCATCTCATTACCCTCTACTGTTCATAGAGTGATGATACATCCTGGCTTACACAGGATAGTCCTAGTCTCTGCCTGTTTCTCCAAAGCAATCACAAGTTGTGTCCCTTTCACTTCCAAACTGTCCTACTTGGATAATTATGGGACATCAGATTTATCTGGGACTTTCTTCCTGAGTCTGCTCATATACAAATTGATTTTGCAATTCTCTGCATTGGAGTTGCTTGCATACTTATAAGTATTGGTATACACCATTATTCCTGTGATTTTTTTAAAATGCTCTCCTTATCATAACTCTCCTATCTGTCAAACTGTGCTCAAGATCACATGGGGTAAACCTTATTCATTCTTTCCTCTGGGTGCCACATTTCCTCCTGAACGTTTCATTTCCTATAGGCCAACTCATTAGGACTGCACCTCACACAACAGTGAGGGCTTGGTTGTTCTACTTTCTATTCTTACCAGTATGACCTTATAGAATCAGGGTCTATTTTTTCAGGGGCTATAAGACCATTCATCAAAATGGTCACAGTTTTAAACATTGGGACTATAATTATTATCAGTTTATGACTATTAAATCATTACTTACGGGTTGCATCGTGGCATAGTGGGTAATGCTAATTACCAGCATTCCATATGGGTGCCAGTTAGTGTTTCGGCTGCTCCACTTTCAACTCCTGGCTAACAGCCTCAGAAAGCAGCAGAAGGTGGCCCAGATTGCTTGGGCCCAAGTACCCATGTGAGAGACCTGGAGGGAGCTCCTGGCTCCTGGCTTCGTCTTGTTCTGGCCCTGTTCTGGTCTCTCTTCGGGGAGAGACCCAGTGGATAGAAGCTTGCTCTCCCTCCCCCCCATCCTGTAACTCTTTCAAATAAATAAGTAAATACATCTTTAAAAAAATCATTACTTATGAAATTCCTCCCAAACAAAACCAAAAATAAAAATAGATTTTGGTCTTATTTAGTTTACTTCTGATCTAATGATACAGGAGCCAATTTTGACACCTCTTGTCAATTTGCAATGTTACCTGGTATATTTCTATGTGACATAATGTAGATCTGAGTTCTTTTATTTCATTGCTTTTGAAAAAGAGTTCTGTACTGACAACAGTTAAATAGCATGTCAACCATAAAGAATTATGAAAGAAAATTGAATTTTTGTTATTTCTTTTTTTTAAATGTTGAACTTTCTTCTTTTACAATAAAATTATTTTTTATTGGAAAGGCAGAGCAACTGAGAGAGAGGGAGAGACAGAGAATATCTTCCATCCGCTGTTTCACTCCTCATATGCCCTCAACTGCCAGGTCTGGGCCAGGGCAAAGCCAGGATGTGAGTGGCAGGGGCCATTGTCGGCTGCTTCTCAAGCACATTATCAGGGCCTGGAGTGGAAGCAGAGTAGCCAGGACTAGAACTGGCCTCCAATACGGGATGCTGAATAGCAGGCAGAGGCTTCACCGGCTGTGCTGCAACACGGTCCCTATCTT